>OX451740.1:113209768-114627268 GCA_948472305.1 Vicia faba
GGTACAGGGTTACAGGCTACAAAAATGAAATCAAATATTGCAGAAACGTTCTAAATAGACCGATTAACATGATTATGCAAAGATTTTGGCAAAAGGATGCAAGAATAAGAGATCATGATTTCATGTTCAGGGCCACGTTCAAGAAAACTTACAACGCGATTTAGGAGGTTTCAAGGCTTGGTTTTGATTTCAATAGATCCAGTGGACGTCCAGCAAGAGAGTAGTGTGGAGATTTTTCCTTGAATTGGACTCTAAGGCTGATTTTGATTTCCAACTTTTTCAAGCTTTTTCAAGTTTTGGTATTTTTGATTTGGCAGTTTTTTGGTCGTGTTCTTGTATGCCTTGTGTTGTATATGTAACAAGGATTGTATTAGGTTAAAAATTTGGGTTTGAATCCACGTGAATTGATGAATTAAGATTTGATATGATCTTCCATTAACAAAGCTTCCAAAAATGTCCAAATCCAATATTTTGTGCATGATATGCCTTGGTACGAATTTGATTGTGTGCATCATGATAATTAAGACCTGTAATGATCAAAAAGATTCCAATTGATTGAGATTTGGATTTTATTTGGATTTAAATTGATTAAAAATGAATTAAATCAATAAAAATCAAATAAAAATAGAAAAATTAATAAATTGGCACAAGACTGAAGGTATGACACGTGCGTGGTGTGACAAGATCAAATCAAGTGGAAAAATGTGGGCCCGTTTGACAAAATTTGAAGTTTTGGGGATAGTTGACTTTTGGCAATTTTGGAAAAATGCCCAACTTCAACAAGGCATAACTTCTTCAATTTTGGACTTTTGGAAGTGTTCTTGGACTTTTTAGAAACCTTGAGATGTCCTCTAACCAAACCTTTTGGTATCATATAATTTTTATATTCCATGCTCAAGTTATAAACTTTGGAAAAAAAGGTGTTTTTGTTGACTTTCAAAAATGACCTATAATGTCCAAATTTATAACTTTTTGTGAGTGCATTTCTTGATCTTGGGGTGTGAAGATGGATTGTAGGAAATTGAATACTCTTCAAAATGAGATTTTGATGGGTCATTTTTCATAAAGTATGAGAAAGGTATGCTTGGTAAAAGTTGAGTTGACTTTTCCTGCAAAACCCTAATTTAGCAACTTTTGAGTCTTGATGAATTTTGAGCAATCCTTGATGAATCATGATCAACCCTTGATCAAATGATGAATTATCCTTCAAAATGAGAATGTTGACAAAAAATATTGAGGTTTGACTATTTGTAGGTCACAGTTGACTTTGCCCTAACACAGTCGATTCTTGGGCTTCTTGAGCAATTGACTGACCAAACTTTCTCTGCAAGGCTTGAAATTTTACATGGATGAACTTGAGAGCATATTAGGACATTGGGGAGAACTTTAGACCATTTGGATGCAAGGACCTTGATGCAACACAAAACCCTAATTTGAGGTTGACTGCCTTAGGAGGTGATTTGACTGTCCAACTCTTGAGCTATCTTGAGCAACTTGGGAGTTATTCTTGAAATGTCTTGGGAAATATGGGAGGGAAAATTTTGGGGTACAACAGGTTCCGAATGTGGTTCTAGTACCAAAGAAAGACGACAAGGTACGTATGTGTGTAGACTACAGGGATCTGAATAGAGCAAGCCCTAAAGATGACTTCCCACTTCCATATATTGATGTTTTGGTCGACAACACTGCTCAGCATAAGTTATTCTCCATCATGGATGGTTTCTCAGGGTATAATCAGATCCATATGGCACTAGAAGACATGGAAAAGACTACTTTTGTTATATAGTGGGGAACATTATGCTACAAGGTTATGCCTTTTGGGTTGAAAAACCCTGACGCAACATATCATCGTACTATGGCAGCCTTGTTCCATGACATGACTCATCACGAGATAGAGGTATATGTTGACGATATGATAGCCAGATCACAAACTGAAGAAGAGCATCTAGACCATCTATATAAGTTGTTTGAGAGACTGAAGAAGTATAAACTGAAGCTGAATCCTAACAAGTTGACCTTTGGGGTGAGGTCCGGTAAAATCCTGGGTTTTATTGTCAGCGGTAAAGGAATTGAGGTTGATCCCGCTAAAGTTAAAGCTATTCAAGAAATTCCCGCTCCCTGCACCGAGAAAGAAGTCAAGGGTTTCTTGGGACGACTGAATTACATTTCCATATTTATTTATCATTTGACCGCTACTTGTGAACCAATCTTCAAGTTGCTGAAGAAAGATCAAGTAGTGAAATGGAACAAAGATTGTCAGATAGCCTTTGACAAAATCAAGGAGTACCTACAAGAACCAGCAATTCTAATGCCACCTGTTGAAGGAAGACCTCTGATCATGTACCTAACAGTGTTAGAGAACTCAATGGGGTGTGTACTGGGCTAGCATGACGAGTCTGGTCGAAAAGAGCATGCAATATACTACCTTAGAAAAAAGTTTACCAACTGTGAAACAAGATACTCAGTGCTCAAGAAAACTTGTTGCACTTTGGAATAGGCTGCTCGCGGACTAAGACAATATATGTTGACCCATACTACTTTGTTGATCTATAAAATGGATCCCATAAAATACATATTCGAGAAGCCAACTCTATCCGGAAGAATAGGCCGATGGTAAATGGTCTTAACAGAACACGACATTTAGTACACCGCTTAGAAAGCAATCAAAGGAAGTGTAATGGTAGATAATTTGGCTCATCAAGCCGTAGAGGACTACCAATCTATGAAATTTGAATTCCCGGATGAGAATATTATGCTAGTTACAGATTGCAAAGAACCTGGAACATATGAAGGACTTGAGCCAGGATCCCAATGGACTATGGTTTGTGACAGAGCTTCTAATGTGCCTGGCAATAAAGTTGGTGCTGTAATTATCTCTCCTCAGGGTTTTCATACGCCCTTTACCGCCAAGTTATGCTTTGACTCTACCAACAATATGGCTAAATATGAAGCGTGCATCATGGGCATCAAAGCTGCTATTGACATGAGAATCAAGTTCTTGAGCGTATACGAAGACTCAGCCCTGGTAATTATTCAAATCAAGGGATAATGGGATACTAAGCATCTGAATCGCATTCCATACCAAGAGCATGTGTTGACCTTACTCTCGTACTTCTAGGATATCACTTTCGAGCATATCCCACGAGAAGAGAATTCGCTGGCAGACGTGTTGGCTTCCATGTCGTCTTTGTTCAAAGTCAGATGGGATAACGAGGCTCCCACAATTACCATTGAAAGGCTAGATAAACCTGCACACTACTACGAAGGGTATATAAAAATCATCGTTCCATTTTACTACTTGATCTTTCTTTAATAACTTGAAGATTGGCTCACAAGTAGTGTTCAGATGGGAAATAAATCTGGAAATGTAGTTCAAACGTCCCAGGAAACCTATGACTTACTTCTCAGTACGGGGAATTGGCATTTCTTCAATAGCTTTAACCTTGGCAGAGTCAACTTCAATACCTTTACCACTGACGATGAAACCTAGGAGCTTACCGGATCATACCCGAAAGGTGCATTTGTTTGGATTCAACCTCAGATTATATTTCTTTAATCTTTCATATAGCTTGTGCAGGTGGTCAAGATGTTCTTCTTTAGTTTGGGACCTAGATATCACGTTGTTGACATAAACCTCTATCTCATGATGGATCATGTCATGGAACAAATCTACCATAGTACGCTGATATATTTCACCGACTTTCTTCAAACTGAAAGGCATAACTTTGTAACAGAAAGTGCCCCACTGTGTGACAAAAGTAGTCTTCTCCATGTCTTTAGGCACCATCTTGATTTGATTATAACCGGAGAAGCCATCCATGAAGGAAAATACTTTGTGCTGAGCGGTGTTGTAAACCAGAACATCAATATGTGGAGGCGAAAAGTCATCTCTGGGGCTTTCCCTATTCAAATACCTGTAATCAACACACATACGCACCTTACCATCTTTCTTGGGTACTGGCACTATATTTGTAACCCACTATGGATAGGACGCAACAGATAAGAACCCTGCATTGAATTTCTTCATGACCTCAACCTTGATCTTTTCTCACATCTTAGGACACATACGATGAACTTTCTACTTTACAGGGAGGCAACCTTCCTTCATCGGTAGACGGTGAACCACAATGTCAGTATCCAGCCTGGCATATCTTACCCCTCTTTTTGACACTGTCATCTAGGTTGGAACCTATCTTAACTTTTTTCTTGTCTTTTTCGGTACCCAAGTTTACCACCTCGACCAACTCTTCATGTGGCCGTATGGCCCTTTCTTCATGCATTATAAACCTAGCAAGTTCTCCAGGTATCTCACAATCCTCCTCACCTTGATCCTCAACTTGGTAAATCGGATTTTCGAAGTAATAATTGGCAATAGCATAATTTTTATCAATGGGATCAAGAGTGAACATGGATCTGGAATTTGTTGTGTGGGTGTGTGTAAGAATACAACTATTTTGAAAACAATAAATAAAAAGAAAGACAAAGAGCGTAAAATTTGAGTGAAAACGTCCAATGATTTATTAAACGAAAATATGCTTATGAATAATGACAATTCTAACAAATGGGCCATTGTGCCCCGGGTAAGGCACAAGGCTTAAAGTCTTTGTTTAAATTACATAACCAAAATTTTGAAAAAAAGAAAAATAGAAAATAACATTTACTTCTGACTAAAGGAGATTGGTATAAAGTCTTCAGCCTTCCAATTGTTAAGCCCATTGCCGGTAGTAGGGAAGATCCAACTGTCTATGTCGCAGCCACTATCATCGTCTTCCACAATGTTAATAAGATCGTTGTGAACTCCATTAGTGTCGATGAGGAATGGAAGTCTCCCAGAATTTGCACGATCACGACGCACAACCCTCTGAGCTTGAGAAGTGAAACCCTATCTAAACTTTCACAAACTTGCTAGAGATAGTGCTATATGTACCATCAGTTGGTAGGTATCCCCATCTATTGGATGTGAAGGGACAATCGAGGGTCATCGTATGGTCATCTAAAGCAACAGATAAGGATACTTTAACAATTATCAGAGTGACTAGATCATTTGCTCGTAGAAAACATCGAAGGAACATCGAGGGACTATGATATTTTATTCGAATGGACTTTGCTAAAGTATCCCTATTTTCGAGGGACATGACCATGTTCTGAAAGGCAACGAAGAGAGATTACCGTAAAGGCACGTGTGTGAATAGTGATTCAATTCAATTATTTTATCTTGCATTTAGGGTTATGTTATCGATCATTTTCTTCTTGACATACACGCCTAATTACTAACAACATAAAAGAATAAGAGCAGAATGTAAAGTGCGAAATGTAAACCTACGTTATTACATGGCTTCGGGGCAGTTACATAATAAAGATGCGGAAAACAAATCCTAAAACTATTACATACTCGGAGCAGTTACATACTAGGAAAAAAAGTGTGAGAAAAATATAAACCTAAGCTATTACATAAGGAATGCGCGACCTATACAATTGATCTAGAAAATAGAAAAACAGGAAAATAGAAAAGAAAATGTTTTCGGTGATTTTTTATGAAGAAAATAGTTTATGATAATAATTAATAACAACCTAAAATTATAATTGATGTTAATATATTTTTAAAAAAATAGGTTTAATTAATTTAATTAATAGAAATAAAAATTTAATTGTTACAAAAAACTTAAACCTTAAATGAATTAGTTATTAGAAAATTATTAGGTAAATTAAGAATAATTAGGGTTAGTTAATTATTAGGGTTAATTAATTAAAAGGAGAATAATAAAAAAAAGGAAAAAATAGGGTTAGTAAAAAAGGGCAGAAAAATAATGCATGGGGTGGGTGTTGAACCCACGCCCTGAAAGTCACAGGCACGCCTTCCATCCACTGCGTCAGTGCTGCGTTTATGTTAGGAAAACAAGCGCATTACATAATATGAGAATCCTGCATGAATTTCTACGAAGAAAACAATGTGGATCGGTTCAAGAATGGTGATCAATGATTTTGTCATCATGGGGGCCATTCGATGGGTTAAACCTGTATAGTTACATCTCAAAAACACAATGAAAGCATTAGTATGGATCAAAGCATGGTAAAAATAAAAAAATCCAAATTCATGAAAATATGTCAACTGGCCATGCTTGGAATGCCCGCTTTATGCACTTTTGATCATCAAGGACGATCAAGTCTAACCCTATAACACCTCAGGGATTGTTTGGAACGTCTGGTTTGCTTTGAGAAGGGTTGGAACAATGATTTCAAGTTTGCCCTAATTTGGATAGAGTTTGATATTTTTGAGAGGGTTCTCCTGCAAAGTTTTTTTGTGGTTGTCATGTCTAAATATAATGTATATTTATAGGCCATGAATTAAGTTAAAGATGGGCTTGGACTTTGTATGAGAACTTTTGATTTTGTTTGAAAATAGAACTTGAATAAGAAAAAATAAGAATATTTGATGCAAGAATAAGCTCACACGGTTTTTGTATGATCTTGGGGCCCAATAATAAATCAAATCTTAAGCCCTTTAAGCCTTGCACCTCCATTTGATATTATTTGATTTAATTTGAATTAAAATGAATACAAATCAAAATAAATAAGAAAAAAAATTATCATGGTGCATGATATGGTTTAGAGGTCCATAATAAGGTCAAGAACACATTTGTACTCTAAAAGATAAGCCCATTTGTCTAAAAATTCAAGTTTGCTCAAATTGGATTTCATGCATTTTCTCAATATTTCTCAACTTGTGCAATCCATAACTTCCTCAAATTTAATCATATGGACGTGATCTTTGAATTTTTGGAAAGCTCAATGTGTCGTATACAATCTCTATATTGGTCATTTTTCCATTTGAAGACTTTATCTTGATGTAAATTTCTTTGACAAAAAGTGTCTTTTTGTTGACTTTTGAAATGACCTATAATGTTTTGGCTCAAATCTCTCAAATGAAGCATTTTGGGCCTTGAGCTTAGAGACACAAAGTTGTAGATAATTTAATTTCCATAAAAATGAGCTTTGGTTGAGAATTTTCTAATGAAGCATGTCAACGTTATGCTTGGTGAAAGTTCAGTTGACTTCTCCTAAAGAAAACCCTACTTTAGCAACTTTTGACTTTTGATGAATCTTGAGTTTTCTTGATAAGTTATGATCAACCCTTGATAAAATGGTGAATATAACTTCAAAATATTGACGTTGACAAAAAATATTGAAGTTTGACTGTATGTTGACCACATTTGACTTTTTACTCAAAACACTTGATTTTCAATCATCTGAGCAATTGACTGAGCGAATTTGTACTGCAAGACTTGAAATTTGACATATGGATACCTTGATACATATGAGAAACCATTAAGTCCACTTGAGTCATTAGAATTCCAATTTCCTCTGTCAAAACCAAAACCCTAATTATAGGCCACTGCTTAGGAGGAGAATTTGTCTGATCAATTCTGTAATAGTTTTGAGTATTTGATAAGCTTAGGAGTATGAAAGATTATTTTGAAAATGAGAGGGTAATTTTGGGGTACAACAATTAAAAATTACACATATAAAATATAATTAAATATTAAAAAAATTAATTAAAATTATTTTGAATTTGGTCAATCTTATTTTTAAAATGTATTGGGTTTTTATTATAGAATTTAATTAAGTTATTGGACTTTTTATTAAAAAAAATTATGTTTAATAATATTAATGTAAACAAATTTAGACTTTTCAAGATTTGGGGGCCTTCTAAAATTTAGTACCTTGTGCTATAAGGTGTGCTACTCATGTACGAAGCCAGGCCTGATTTGGAGGAACATCAAATTCATCATTTATATGTGGAAAATGAACCTTAAATTTATGTCCCCCCCCCCCCCCCCCTCCAGCTACATTTTAAGTAGAAAAGCATCATCTTCTTCCGATTCGATAAAAATAAAGTCTAAGAGGATCATGTTTAAAAATACCAAGCAAAATGAATTTCAAAGAATGCAAACTAGTTTTCCTTACAATTAGGATCACTTTGTTACTTAACCAGTGTATACTTGTAATAGTATGTTGTTTAAGAATTTATATCTTAATTGTAGTTATGACTATATAAGAAACTTGACCTAATGTATAGATTAATAATGTGGAAGTCTTTAATGTTATTTCAGACACATAATCCCAAGTGTTTTATTTGTCGTATTAAAAATGAAAGATAAGAATAGGAAATTATATATTTGAAAAATAAAACCAAACATTTAACAAATAAAGTACACAAACATGTCCTAATGTAGCATTTATAATTTTTTGTTTGGAAATACGTAGCAGTGAGAAAAAAATTTGTTTCTATTTCTTGGATGACATGACTCTATTATACTTTTAGATTAGAAAATTTATTTTTATGTTTTATGTAGATGGGTAATATGTTATTTAAAAAGGTGGAGTTGAATATTCTTATTTTGTTCTGTATAGAATTGAAACTTAACCCTTTGAAGTTTCAATGTTAATGTATTATAATTTAGCCGCCACATAAATGACATTTCTATCGAACAATAGTAATGTTTTATATTTTTCTATAAACTTTTTTCTTCTTTTATAACTGATATCCTGAAAAAAAAACTATACAAATGTATGTATATGAATTATATCATATTATCAACACATAAATTTGAACATGTAAATGTTGGTGTTGAAACGTCAAAGGTTATGTTTCTAATAACTAAGTATAATGGTTTTGAATGGTCAATCTTCATGACACTTTAATCTATTTTTTTCTCAAGACATTGGACAATGAAAATAATGTCTATCTCTTTTATGTATATAAAAAAACATTCAAAAATTATTATAAAAACTTACATAGAAAAATAAGTTATTCATTCAATACTAAAAACCACGATTAACTTGTTCCAAAATTATTGTGGAAATGCAGTTTTCCTCAAACTCCATAGGTCGTAATTTCATTAATTAAAAAAATTTAATGGATCAATTAAAACCACCACTCTCCTAAGATGATGAAACAAGATCACTAAAAAATGATATTTATCTTCTATCCTCCATATTTAGCCTTTTATAGAACGATAAAATTTGTAAAATTTCTTTTTTTAATTAAATAAATTTAATAAAATTGAAAATTAAATATAGTAAATGTCCAGTCAAGTCAAGATTATCTATGTTTTATTCAAAACATTAATGGTTTTGAGATTTTCAAAAATGTTTGAATAATATTGTTTAATAATATTTTCTAGATCTTCAAAATTTTTTTAACTTTAAAGAATATTACTATATTATATTTTTCATTGTAATATAGCACAATTTTCCGAGCCTTTGTAATAATACACTTAAGAAGTTTGCACATTTAGAAAGAACAAACACACATTCTAGATTTCCCTTCAAAATGTAACAGTATTTGTAATACAAAAAATTGTTGATTTGCAAGTATCAATAATTTTTTTGGAATAAGTTTTATAAACTAAACATATACTATAAATTATATTTAAGAAACAATATGATATAAAAAATTATAAGAGATACATTTTTTTTTTATTTCCAAAATTACATTTGAGGATAATTATGAATTATCTATGCCCAATCCTTGTTTTGTAGTTCATTTAAAAAGCAAAGGACCATTTTGGAGTTACATTTGAGTCATTCCACATGGAAGTATGTATGTCTTTTTTGAAACATCAACTAGAGTTTTTCTTCCTATAATGGCAGAAGCTACAACTTTATTTAAATAAAAGATATCAAAATCAATACCAAGTTATTCAATTGCATAAGAGTTGGAGTAGGGTCTTCCAACTAAACTAGATGCCACGTTCTAATTTAAGAATGGGCACAAATTTAAAAATAAATACAATTATAATAATTAAAAATTACACATATAAAATATAATTATATATTAAAATAATTAATTATAATTATTTTGAATTTTTTCAATCTTATATTTAAAATGAATTGAGTTTTATTATAGAATTTTATTAATTTATTGGACTTTTTATAAAAAAAATTATCCATAATAATATTAATGTAAACAAAATTAGACTTTTCAAGATTTGAGGGCCTTCTAAATTATAGTGCCCTATGGTATAAAGCGTGCTGCTCATGTACTGGGCCAGGCCTGATTTGGAGGAACATCAAATTCATCATTTATATGTTGAAAATGAAAATGAAATATATGTCTTCCACCCCTCCAGCTACATTTTGAGTAGAAAAGCATCATCTTCTTGCGATTCGATAAAAATAAAGTCTAAGATGATCATGTTTAAAAAAACAAGGAAAAATGAATTTCAAAGAATGAAAACTAGTTTTCCTTACAATTAGGATCATTTTGTTACTTAACTAGTATATACCTGTAATAGTATGTTGTTTAAAAATTTATATCTTACAGGAAGTTATGACTATATAAGAAACTTGACCTAATGTATAGATTAATCATGTGGTTGTTTTAAATGTTATTTATGACACATAATCCCAAGTGATTTATATATCGTATTAAAAATGAAAAATAAGAATAGTGAATTATATATTAGAAAAAAAACTAAACATTTAACAAATGAAGTACAAAAACATGTCCTAGCGTAGCATTTATAATTTTTTGTTTGGCAATACGTAACATTGAGAAAAAAAATTTGTTTCTATTTCTTGAATGATATGACCCTATTATTCTTTTAGATTAGAAAATTTGATATTTTATGTATATGGGTAATGTGTTATTTAAAAAGGTGGAGTTGAATATTCTTATAATGTTCTTTATAGAATTGGAACTTTATCCTTTAAGGTTTTAAATTTAATGTATTCAAATTTAGCCTCCACATAAATGACATTTCTATCAAAGAATAATAATGTTTTATATTTTTCTATAAACTTGTTTCTTCTTTTATAATTGATATCCCGATAAAAACTATACAAATGTATGTCTATGAATTATATTTTATTATTAAAACATAAATTTGAACATATAAATTTTGGTGTTGAAAAGTCAAAGTTATTATGTATTAATTTAGTACACTGGTTTTGAATCGTCAAGCTTCATGACATTTTAGTCCATTTTTTCCCAAGACATTTGGACAACGAAAATAATGTACATTTCTTTTATGTATATAATAAAACATTCAAAAATTATATTAAAAAGTTACATAGTAAAATAAGTTATTCGTTCAATACTAGAAACAACGATTAACTTGTTCCAAAAATATTGTTTGAACCAACAAATTTCTTTAATCAAGGAAGTACGGTGGAGAAAAATTGTGGAAATGCAGTTTTCCTCAAACTCACTCGGTCGTAATTTCGTTGATTAAAAAAATTCATTGTATCAATTAAAACCACCACTCTTCTAAGTTGATGATACAAGATCAATGAAAAATGATATTTTTCTTCTATCCTCCACATTTAGCCTTTTCTAGATCCATAAAGTATGTAAAGTTTCTTTTTTAATTAAATAAATATTAGAAAATTGAAAATGAAATTATAATTTAAAAGATCACAATTATGTGTTTTAAGTATTTAATTATAGTAAATGTACAGTCAAGTCTAGATTATCTATGTTTTATTCAAAACATTAATGGTTTTGAGATATTTAAAAAGGTTTGAATAATATTGTTTAATAATATTTTCTAGATCTTCAATAAACTTTTAACCTTAAAGAATATTACTATATTATATTTTTCATTGTAATATAGCACATTTTTCCGAGCCTTTGTAATAATACACTTAAGAAATTTGCACATTTAGAAAGAACAAACACACATTCTATATTTCCCTTCAAAATGTTACAGTATTTGTAATACAAAAAATTGTTGATTTGCAAGTATCAAAACTTTTTTTGGAATAATTTTTATAAATTCAACATATACTTTAAATTATTTTTAAGAAACAATATGATATCAAATATTATAAGAGATACATTTTTTTTTAATTTCCAAAATTACATTTGAGGATAATTATGAATTATCGATGCCCAATCCTTGTTTTGTAGATCATTTCAAAAGCAAAGGACCATTTTGGAGTTACATTTGAGTCATTCCACATGGAAGTATGTATGTCTTTTTTGAAACATCAACTAGGGTTTTTCTTCCTATAATGGCAGAAGCTACAACTTTATTTAAATAAAAGATATCAAAATCAATACTAAGTTATTCAATTGCATAAGAGTTGGAGTAGGGTCTTCCAACTAAACTAGATGCCACGTTCTAATTTAAGAATGGGCACAAATTTAAAAATAAATACAATTATAATAATTAAAAATTACACATATAAAATATAATTATATATTAAAATAATTAATTATAATTATTTTGAATTTTTTCAATCTTATATTTAAAATGAATTGAGTTTTATTATAGATTTTTATTAATTTATTGGACTTTTTATAAAATTAATTATGCATAATAATATTAATGTAAACAAAATTAGACTTTTCAAGATTTGAGGGCCTTCTAAATTATAGTGCCCTATGCTATAAAGCGTGCTGCTCATGTACTGGGCTAGGCCTGACTTGGAGGAATATCAAATTCATCATTTATATGTTGAAAATGAAAATGAAATATATGTCTTCCACCCCTCCAGCTACATTTTGAGTAGAAAAGCATCATCTTCTTGCGATTCGATAAAAATAAAGTCTAAGATGATCATGTTTAAAAAAACAAGGCAAAATGAATTTCAAAGAATGAAAACTAGTTTTCCTTACAATTAGGATCATTTTGTTACTTAACCAGTATATACCTGTAATAGTATGTAGTTTAAGAATTTATATCTTAAAGGAAGTTATGACTATATAAGAAACTTGGCCTAATGTATAGATTAATCATGTGGTTGTTTTAAATGTTATTTATGACACATAATCCCAAGTGATTTATATATCGTATTAAAAATGAAAAATAAGAATAGTGAATTATATATTAGAAAAAAAAACTAAACATTTAAAAAATGAAGTACAAAAACATGTCGTAACGTAGCATTTATAATTTTTTGTTTGGCAATACGTAACATTGAGAAAAAAAATTTTGTTTCTATTTCTTGAATGACATGACCCTATTATTCTTTTAGATTAGAAAGTTTGATTTTTCATGTAGATGGGTAATGTGTTATTTAAAATGGTGGAGTTGAATATTCTTATAATGTTCTTTATAGAATTGGAACTTTATCCTTTAAAGTTTTAAATTTAATGTATTATAATTTAGCCTCCACATAAATGACATTTCTATCAAAGAATAATAATGTTTTATATTTTTCTATAAACTTGTTTCTTCTTTTATAATTGATATCCCGGTAAAAACTATACAAATGTATGTCTATGAATTATATTTTATTATTAAAACATAAATTTGAACATATAAATTTTGGTGTTGAAAAGTCAAAGTTACGTTAGTATTAATTTAGTACACTGGTTTTGAATCGTAAAGCTTCATGACATTTTAGTCCATTTTTTCTCAAGACATTTGGACAACGAAAATAATGTACATCTCTTTTATGTATATAATAAAACATTCAAAAATTATTTTAAAAGGTTACATTGAAAAATAAGTTATTCGTTCAATACTAGAAACCGCGATTAACTTGTTCCAAAAATATTGTTTGAACCAACAAATTTCTTTAATCAAGGAAGTACGGTGGAGAAAAATTATGGAAATGCAGTTTGCCTCAAACTCACTCGGTCGTAATTTCCTTGATTAAAAAAATTCATTGTATCAATTAAAACCACCACTCTTCTAAGTTGATGATACAAGATCAATGAAAAATGATATTTTTCTTCTATACTCCACATTTAGCCTTTTCTAGATCCATAAAGTATGTAAAGTTTCTTTTTAAATTAAATAAATATTAAAAAATTGAAAATAAAATTATAATTTAAAAGATCACAATTATGTGTTTTAAATATTTAATTATAGTAAATGTACAGTCAAGTCTAGATTACCTATGTTTTAATCAAAACATTAATGGTTTTTAGATTTTCAAAAATGTTTGAATAATATTGTTAAATAATATTTTCTAGATCTTCAATAAATTTTTAACTTTAAAGAATATTACTATATTATATTTTTCATTGTAATATAGCACAGTTTTCCGAGCCTTTGTAATAATACACTTAAGAAGTTTGCACATTTAGAAAGAACAAACACACATTCTAGATTTCCCTTCAAAATGTTACAGTAATTGTAATACAAAAAATTGTTGATTTGCAAGTATCAATAATTTTTTTGGAATAAGTTTTATAAACTAAACATATACTATAAATTATATTTAAGAAACAATATGATATAAAAAATTATAAGAGATACATTTTTTTTTAATTTCCAAAATTACATTTGAGGATAATAATGAATTATCGATGCCCAATCCTTGTTTTGTAGTTCATTTAAAAAGCAAAGGAACATTTTGGAGTTACATTTAAGTCATTTCACATGGAAGTATGTATGTCTTTTTTGAAACATCAACTAGGGTTTTTCTTCCTATAATGGCAGAAGCTACAACTTTATTTAAATAAAAGATATCGAAATCAATACTAAGTTATTCAATTGCATAAGAGTTGGAGTAGGGTCTTCCAACTAAACTAGTTGCCACGTTCTAATTTAAGAATGGGCACAAATTTAAAAATAAATACAATTATAATAATTAAAAATTACACATATAAAATATAATTATATATTAAAATAATTAATTATAATTATTTTGAATTTTTTCAATCTTATATTTAAAATAAATTGAGTTTTATTATAGAATTTTATTAATTTATTGGACTTTTTATAAAAAAATTAAGCATAATAATATTAATGTAAACAAAATTAGACTTTTCAAGATTTGAGGGCCTTCTAAATTTTAGTGCCCTATGCTATAAAGCGTGCTGCTCATGTACTGTGCCAGGCTTGATTTGGAGGAACATCAAATTCATCATTTATATGTTGAAAATGAAAATGAAATATATGTCTTCCACCCCTCCAGCTACATTTTGAGTAGAAAAGCATCATCTTCTTGCGATTCGATAAAAATAAAGTCTAAGATGATCATGTTTAAAAAAACAAGGCAAAATGAATTTCAAAGAATGAAAACTAGTTTTCCTTACAATTAGGATCATTTTGTTACTTAACCAGTATATACCTGTAATAGTATGTAGTTTAAGAATTTATATCTTAAAGGAAGTTATGACTATATAAGAAACTTGGCCTAATGTATAGATTAATCATGTGGTTGTTTTAAATGTTATTTATGACACATAATCCCAAGTGATTTATATATCGTATTAAAAATGAAAACTAAGAATAGTGAATTATATATTAGAAAAAAAAACTAAACATTTAAAAAATGAAGTACAAAAACATGTCGTAACGTAGCATTTATAATTTTTTGTTTGGCAATACGTAACATTAAGAAAAAAAATTTGTTTCTATTTCTTGAATGACATGACCCTATTATTCTTTTAGATTAGAAAGTTTGATTTTTTATGTAGATGGGTAATGTGTTATTTAAAATGGTGGAGTTGAATATTCTTATAATGTTCTTTATAGAATTGGAACTTTATCCTTTAAAGTTTTAAATTTAATGTATTATAATTTAGCCTCCACATAAATGACATTTCTATCAAAGAATAATAATGTTTTATATTTTTCTATAAACTTGTTTCTTCTTTTATAATTGATATCCCGGTAAAAACTATACAAATGTATGTCTATGAATTATATTTTATTATTAAAACATAAATTTGAACATATAAATTTTGGTGTTGAAAAGTCAAAGTTACGTTAGTATTAATTTAGTACACTGGTTTTGAATCGTAAAGCTTCATGACATTTTAGTCCATTTTTTCTCAAGACATTTGGACAACGAAAATAATGTACATCTCTTTTATGTATATAATAAAACATTCAAAAATTATTTTAAAAGGTTACATAGAAAAATAAGTTATTCGTTCAATACTAGAAACCGCGATTAACTTGTTCCAAAAATATTGTTTGAACCAACAAATTTCTTTAATCAAGGAAGTACGGTGGAGAAAAATTGTGGAAATGCAGTTTGCCTCAAACTCACTCGGTCGTAATTTCCTTGATTAAAAAAATTCATTGTATCAATTAAAACCACCACTCTTCTAAGTTGATGATACAAGATCAATGAAAAATGATATTTTTCTTCTATACTCCACATTTAGCCTTTTCTAGATCCATAAAGTATGTAAAGTTTCTTTTTTAATTAAATAAATATTAGAAAATTGAAAATAAAATTATAATTTAAAAGATCACAATTATGTGTTTTAAATATTTAATTATAGTAAATGTACAGTCAAGTCTAGATTATCTATGTTTTATTCAAAACATTAATGGTTTTGAGATTTTCAAAAATGTTTGAATAATATTGTTAAATAATATTTTCTAGATCTTCAATAAATTTTTAACTTTAAAGAATATTACTATATTTCATTTTTTTGTAATATAGCAAACTTTTCTGAGCCTTTGTAATAATACACTTAAGAAATTTGCACATTTAGAAAGAACAGACAGACATTCTATATTTCCCTTCAAAATATTACAATATATTTTATACAAAAAAATGTTTATTTTCAAGTATCAAAACTTTTTTTGGAATAATTTTTATAAATTCAACATATACTTTAAATTATTTTTAAGAAACAATATGATATCAAAAATCATAAGAGATATTTTTTTTTTAATTTCCAAAATTACATTTGAGGATAATTAGGAATTATTAATGCTTAATCCTTGTTTTGTAGATCATTTCAAAAGAAAAGGACCATTTTGGAGTTACAATATAAAGAAATAATATATGAGTCATCCAACATGGAAGTATGTATGTCTTTTTTGAAACATCAACTAGGGTTTTTCTTCCTATAATGGCAGAAGCTACAATTTTCTTTAAATAAAAGATATCGAAATCAATACTAAGTTATTCAATTGCATAAGAGTTTGAGTATGGTCTTCCAAATAAACTAGATGCCACGTTCTAATTTAAGAATGGGCACAAATTTAAAAATAAATACAATTATAATAATTAAAAATTACACATATACAATATAATTATATATTAAAATAATTAATTATAATTATTTTGAATTTGTTCAATCTTATATTTAAAATGAATTGAGTTTTGATATAGATTTTTATTAATTTATTGGACTTTTTATAAAAATAATTATGCATAATAATATTAATGTAAATAAAATTAGACTTTTCAAGATTTGAGGGCCTTCTAAATTTTAGTGCCCTATGCTATAAAGCGTGCTGCTCATGTACTGGGCCAGGCCTGATTTGGAGGAACATAAAATTCATCATTTATATGTTGAAAATGAAAATGAAATATATGTCTTCCACCCCTCCAGCTACATTTTGAGTAGAAAAGCATCATCTTCTTGCGATTCGATAAAAATAAAGTCTAAGATGATCATGTTTAAAAAAACAAGGCAAAATGAATTTCAAAGAATGAAAACTAGTTTTCCTTACAATTAGGATCATTTTGTTACTTAACCAGTATATACCTGTAATAGTATGTAGTTTAAGAATTTATATCTTAAAGGAAGTTATGACTATATAAGAAACTTGGCCTAATGTATAGATTAATCATGTGGTTGTTTTAAATGTTATTTATGACACATAATCCCAAGTGATTTATATATCGTATTAAAAATGAAAAATAAGAATAGTGAATTATATATTAGAAAAAAAAACTAAACATTTAAAAAATGAAGTACAAAAACATGTCGTAACGTAGCATTTATAATTTTTTGTTTGGCAATACGTAACATTGAGAAAAAAAAATTTGTTTCTATTTCTTGAATGACATGACCCTATTATTCTTTTAGATTAGAACGTTTGATTTTTTATGTAGATGGGTAATGTGTTATTTAAAATGGTGGAGTTGAATATTCTTATAATGTTCTTTATAGAATTGGAACTTTATCCTTTAAAGTTTTAAATTTAATGTATTATAATTTAGCCTACACATAAATGACATTTCTATCAAAGAATAATAATGTTTTATATTTTTCTATAAACTTGTTTCTTCTTTTATAATTGATATCCCGATAAAATCTATACAAATGTATGTCTATGAATTATATTTTATTATTAAAACATAAATTTGAACATATAAGTTTTGGTGTTGAAAAGTTAAAGTTATGTTAGTATTAATTTAGTACACTGGTTTTGAATCGTCAAGCTTCATGACATTTTAGTCCATTTTTTCTCAAGACATTTGGACAACGAAAATAATGTACATCTCTTTTATGTATATAATAAAACATTCAAAAATTATTTTAAAAGGTTACATAGAAAAATAAGTTATTCGTTCAATACTAGAAACCGCGATTAACTTGTTCCAAAAATATTATTTGAACCAACAAATTTCTTTAATCAAGGAAGTACGGTGGAGAAAAATTGTGGAAATGCAGTTTGCCTCAAACTCACTCAGTCGTAATTTCCTTGATTAAAAAAATTCATTGTCTCAATTAAAACCACCACTCTTCTAAGTTGATGATTCAAGATCAATGAAAAATGATATTTTTCTTCTATACTCCACATTTAGCCTTTTCTAGATCCATAAAGTATGTAAAGTTTCTTTTTTAATTAAATAAATAATAGAAAATTGAAAATAAAATTATAATTTAAAAGATCACAATTATGTGTTTTAAATATTTAATTATAGTAAATGTACAGTCAAGTCTAGATTATCTATGTTTTATTCAAAACATTAATGGTTTTGAGATTTTCAAAAATGTTTGAATAATATTGTTAAATAATATTTTCTAGATCTTCAATAAATTTTTAACTTTAAAGAATATTACTATATTGTATTTTTCATTGTAATATAGCACAGTTTTCCGAGCCTTTGTAATAATACACTTAAGAAGTTTGCACATTTAGAAAGAACAAACACACATTCTAGATTTCCCTTCAAAATGTTACATTATTTGTAATACAAAAAATTGTTGATTTGCAAGTATCAATAATTTTTTTGGAATAAGTTTTATAAACTAAACATATACTATAAATTATATTTAAGAAACAATATGATATAAAAAATTATAAGAGATACATTTTTTTTTTATTTCCAAAATTACATTTGAGGATAATAATGAATTATCGATGCCCAATCCTTGTTTTGTAGTTCATTTAAAAAGCAACGGACCATTTTGGAGTTACATTTGAGTCATTCCACATGGAAGTATGTATGTCTTTTTTGAAACATCAACTAGGGTTTTTCTTCCTATAATGGCAGAAGCTACAACTTTATTTAAATAAAAGATATCAAAATCAATACTAAGTTATTCAATTGCATAAGAGTTGGAGTAGGGTCTTCCAACTAAACTAGATGCCACGTTCTAATTTAAGAATGGGCACAAATTTAAAAATAAATACAATTATAATAATTAAAAATTACACATATAAAATATAATTATATATTAAAATAATTAATTATAATTATTTTGAATTTTTTCAATCTTATATTTAAAATGAATTGAGTTTTATTATAGAATTTTATTAATTTATTGGACTTTTTATAAAAAAATTATGCATAATAATATTAATGTAAACAAAATTAGACTTTTCAAGATTTGAGGGCCTTTTAAATTTTAGTGCCCTATGCTATAAAGCGTGCTGCTCATGTACTGGGCCAGGCCTGATTTGGAGGAACATCAAATTCATCATTTATATGTTGAAAATGAAAATGAAATATATGTCTTCCAGCTGTTGGCTGGAGATTTTGATATTATGGTTCGAAATAAATTATTGGGCTTTGTTTGAATATAGCAAGTTTGATGATTTAGAATGGAAGAGAATGTTGGTTTCGAATAGAAATATTAAAGTTCAAGGTTTCGAATGGTAGTTGTGGAGTGTAAGTCTAAAGCATTGTTCGAAATAATGAGGAGAATATATCTGTGAGGGTTATTTTCGAACACGAATTCGAAATGAAGGTACCAAGGCATTTGAAATTTAAACATGAGCGGGATATTGGAAATTTAAAATACACAAGCATTGGAACGTTCGAGGACGCATGGAGGCTAGAGGGAAGTATTGCTTTGCATGCTTCGAACGTGGCAGATTCTGATAACAAGACCGTTATGGTCGAAATAGTATAAATAGAAGTCTTAGTATTAGGATTTGGTGTGTCATATCTGTTGTACAAATTCAATAAACATTCAAAATACCACATGGATAGGGAAACGAATGCTCAAAAGATGTACGTATGATAACACCAGCATTTACAATTCAATGGAAACTCTTTACATTTTCCAGTTTTGTCTTTTATTCCCGTTTCATTTGTGCTTCAAACATTTTACGTTTTCTGCCTTTACATTAAAGCCTTTACATTCTAAGTCATTTATTCCTTTCTGCATTTAAATACTTTTCTTATGGTCAAACCCTCTAAACATTTAGTAACTTTTGCATCCACTCATTTAATCCTGCCATTTACCCAATTTTAGGTCTTTAAACTTTTTCATGAACATTCCTAATACCATATAGAAGTTATCCTTCGAACCATGCAGTATAGCAATCGAAGTGGATTGGATATCTTAGAAACAATTCTAATTTGAAGTCCTGAATATGAATTCCAGTTTTACAAGTAGACTTAACCAAACAACCATGTTCCATAGGATCAATCTAGTCGATCCTGCAAGTTACCAGAGAAATTGAATAACAGTCATTAAGTTTATTCGATAGTTTGGAAGACTAGCGCTTGTTCACCAGAAATCACTGTGAACAAATTGGCACACCCGGTGGGACCCGTTGTTAAAAAAGTTGAAAGTAAAGATTTTTAGGATATAATCTTGTCGTATAAGTTCTTCTCTGAATATCGATTTCGCTGTTATATGAACCTTAGAAGTGGTAAAACAACTAATAGTAACCAACCTTTACCCAGAAGAAAACATAGTAGTGGGATGTCTAATCCAAATAATCAACAAGGGGAACAAAATATCCCATATAGAACAGGCACCAATGCGTCTGTTTCAACGGGGACGTCTAACGCGATCCCTACGAACGCACAGTCTATTGCATCTTCTACTAGTAGTGTGGCCACAAATGGAGCAAGTGGCACGACAACCAACAGTTCGACCCTAGGAAATACAGGGACCACTGGTTATCTTGCAGGATTTGTCCCACCACCAGGGACACAAACCCATTTCGCCACCCCACCACCAACTAGACCACCCAGTTTCGATGGCACTAGACTCAGAAATCCCTCCTATGGGATGCCAACATCTTTTATGGTGGGTTTGCACAATTCTACATCAAATTCGTCACCACAATTTGGGTCCGGATCTGGGGCCAATCAATTTATGACAAATACCCAAGGTTCAGTGGGTCATAATACGTTGCCTATCTTAACCATAGAAAATCAGATGGCCTTTAGACAATTAATGGATGATAGTAACCACAATATGATAGGAGTGTTAGCGCAGACTATGCAAGAAATCTTTGCCCCAATAGTACAAAACGTAACTGTAACCAACAGAGAAAACGCGGACAACATGAGTCGAATAGCAGATTTTTTCGCTCCTCCAGAAAGGCGTAGGCAGAATCAGGCAGGGGTTCGAGCGAACATACCCATCATAGAACAAATTGCTGATGACCCACCTTATAGACCAGCCAGAGAGGGGGTTAACTTGGGGGCAAGGGCTCAAAGGTTAGAAGTCCCAGTGATTCGAGAGGAACCACAAAGGGGAGTTCTAGAACCAGGGGCAAGGGTCGAAAGGTTAGAGGTCCCGGAGTTTCGAGAAGAACAACCTAGAGGAGTTGTCATGGCGGGTCGACACCAAGATGCTAATGAAGTCGTTCATAGAATTCGAAATGACAACATCTTGGCAGAAAATAATTTAACCACCATGATAGAAAGGATTATGGCTCAAAACGGTCTCAATACATGAATTAGAAGGCCAAACTATTCCTCTCCCATAGTAGATTATGTGATGCACACTGATTTACCAAGGGGATATAAAGTCCCTAAATTTACGAAGTTCGCTGGAGACACCAATGAGTCAACAGTCGAACACATAGCCAGGTATCTGACCGAAGCGGGAGATATAGCAAATAATGAGAACCTTAGGATTAAATATTTCCCAAGTTCCCTAACTAAGAACGCTTTCACATGGTTCACCACATTGCCTCCTGGATCCATAGATACTTGGACTCTTTTGGAGAGGTTATTTCACGAACAATTCTACATGGGACAATCTAAAATAAGTCTGAAAGAGCTATCCAGTGTCAAGAGGAAGTTTACTGAACCCATAGATGATTATCTGAATAGGTTCAGACTCTTGAAGTCTAGATGTTTCACAGTAGTTCCTGAACATGAGTTAGTCGAAATGGCTGCTGGTGGCCTAGACTATTCCATTCGAAAGAAACTAGATACACAATACTTGAGGGATATGGCCCAATTAGCGGACAGGGTTCGACAAGTCGAAAGACTAAAGGCCGAGAAGGCTAGGGTTTTTAAAAATAGCAAGAAAGAAAGGGTTTCCTATGTCGGAACTGAGGAAGCAGAAGATTATCCTGAATTCGAAGAGGTCGAAATTGATCTCGCTGAATTGAAACAGGCTCCACCTTATTCCTGTAAATTACTAGTTCCCACAAAAGGGAAAGAAATTATTGAAAATGAGAAGAGTGACAAGTTCCCAAAGAAGGTTTATACCTTCGACGTAACGAAATGTGATGAAATTTTTGATTTGCTTGTCAAAGATGGCCAGCTAATAGTGTCATCGAATGTCAAATTACCACCTTTAGACCAAAGAAAGAAAAGAGGATTTTGTAAGTATCACAGTTTCTTAGGCCACAAAACCTCACAATGTTTTCTTTTCAGGGATCTGATTCAAAATGCAATCAAGGATGGTAGATTAAGGTTCGCTGACAAGCCAAAGATGAAGGTGGATGATGACCCTTTAGATGTTGCCAATACCAATTACTCTGAACCTGCATACATTGGAGAGATAAATATGGTTGGAGCAAATGAAGGTGACACTCCATCAGAAGAGGAAAGCACTGAAGACGAAAACTACGTGTTAGTTGAAATCGAAAAGGAAGTTACTGAGGACTTCCATAAGGAACAAGAAGCTTTGATCGAAGCAGTTCCTTTAGTTGCTTCGAAAGAAATCCAGGCTACTGAAGGCCAAGAAAACCAGAAACAAAATTTGACACAGACTACTGAAGGTTTGAGGCAAAAGTTGGAGAAAGTACATATCACACTACCAGTTCTTCCTCAAAAGGAAATATGAGATACTTTGGGGGAGCCTAGCGAAAAGTTCGATTACATGGTGAAGTATTCCGCCCCAGAAAGCTCAAAGACCCGAATTGAAGACATCAAACCTACAGGTTGGGGAGATACTGATGTCAAAGGAGAATATGTGGATGTTAACATGGTAAATATGGAGCAACCTTGTTCTGAAATGGAAGAAATGGAAAGGTACTTAGAGAAATAAAAATACAAGATGGAAGACAAGTATGCTAGGGATGCCAGTCTCAAATATTACCTTATGCTGTGCCACAAAGAGAATGCTGCAATGATGTTGTGTCCCAGATGTAGCATCATGTGTAATCAGAGAATTGCTGCAGACTTTGAAAAAAGACAAAGGGCACGAACAGGCGTTAACTGGCGCCAGGATAACCAGCTGTTCAGATGCTACCCTAAGGCTGGAGAAAGTCTTATGGGGTTCTTAGTTCGTTGTCACAAGGGGGCAACCAAATGCCTAGTGTGTCCAAGATGTTCTGCAGTATATGATCAGAAAGTGGCTGAAACCTTTGAAACAGTCCCTTTCGCCCCATGTTGGAACCACAGAGAAACTGGTCAAATGGGCCAATGTTTCGAGAACAACTACACCCAACGGAGGCCTGATAGCCCTTATCCTAGAGGCGCTCGAAGGGTGACATTTCAAGTTCCTGCTGATGCACCAACAGACAAGTGGATACAAGTTAGAGCTGACAATGGGAGAGACAAGTGGAGGAATAATGAACGGAATACACGCCATGCCATGACGTATAGAAGGCAGTTCAATATGGCGAAAAGAGAAGAAGTAAGGTTGGAAAACTACAAGGGAAAGAACCCTATGTCCAGGTCGCAATGGCGAAGGAAAAAAAGAGTTCGAAAAGCTGAGAGAGATGCTGCGCTAAACAAAGGAGTGGCTTTGAGCAAAGACAAAGAGGAATCAAGCACCAACAAACCTGCACCAAACAATCAACCTGGGGACCAACCTCCGGTTAGCAGGAGACTTTTCTTTGAAACAAAGCAAAATGAATCAAAGGAATATACGCCAGGTCCAGAGGAGAATGAGGATATGCTGACTGACAATTTCGAATCAGAAGGGGAGTCTTCACTCAACATCAACTGCAATGTGGTATCTGTGTTGCCTTGCGAATTTGGGCAAGAGACTGAAGTCGAAGAGCACGAAGAGGATGATGCAATAGACCTGACGAAACACAGGCCAGTATGCTATTATGTGATGGATAATGGGGTTGTCGAAGAGAAAAATTCCTTCTTCGAATACCCAGAACCAGCCATGCAAAATCACCTAAAGCCATTGTTTATTCGAGCAAAAGTTGGTACACATGGCGTAAACAAAGTCCTGGTGGATGGAGGCGCTGCAGTGAACTTGATGTCTCATTTCATGTTGAAGAAGTTAGGGATACAAGATGTTGACATAAAGCCACACAATATGGTATTGTCAAACTATGAAGGTAAAGTAGGCCACACATTGGGGGTGATTCAAGTGGATTTGACAGTAGGATCAAGCTGCAGACCCACTATGTTCATGGTAATCGAAGCTAAAGCCAACTATAATTTGCTGTTAGGCAGAGAATGGATCCATGGCGTTGGAGCAGTCCCCTCATCAATGCATCAGAGGTTAGTATTATGGAGAGAGGATGGCATTGTTGAAAATATCGAAGCTGACCAAAGCTACTTCATGACAGCAGTCAACTTAGTTGATAAGAGAAACTATGACAAACACTTGGCCAAAATTGCTCCTTGTACCCCTAACGACGAGATCAATGAGACCAGGAATGCGCATTATTACATGACTTTTCGCCATGATGGAATGTATTGGGATCAAAGGATAATCAAGGGGGATGGAGAAATCGAAGGCACTGCACAAAGACGGCCAGCAGGCTGGGAATTCGATAATCCTGCCCATGACTGAGTCCTCTTTCTTCGAAAAGATTTTGGCCTACATGGCTGAGAACGAATGGAAGGAGGCCTTAGAAGCTGAAATGGATAGTATGGCTGCAGAAGTAAACAAAACAGATGGGGATGGCTCAAAAGGCTTACCCTTTGAAGAAGAAATAGTTGATATAGATCAAAGGCTAGACGCCATTTATGATAAAGAACCTTTAGGCTTCGAGAGGGATCCCACAGACTCTGGGGCCAAAATGTTAGCACAGGACCCACTAGAAGAGGTAAACTTGGGAGATGAAAACACAAAAAGAATAACTTACGTGAGCGCAAAACTCAATTCAAGCCTCAAACAAAAAGTGATCGAAGTCCTTGGGAAGAACAAAGATTGTTTCGCGTGGGATTATGATGAAATGCCTGGTTTAAAGAGGGAGTTAGTGGAACACAAACTTCCAATCAAGGATGGCAAGAAGCCCATCAAGCAGACCCCTAGAAGGTTCGCACCTGCAGTTCTCACGAAGATCAAAGCTGAAATTGAAAGGTTGTTGCGCTGCAAATTCATCAAGACCACAAGGTATGTCGAATGGTTAGAAAATATAGTACCTGTTATTAAGAAGAATGGTTCTCTGAGAATTTGCATAGATTTTAGAGATTTAAATACTGCTACCCCCAAAGATGAGTATTCCATGCCTGTGGCAGAAATGTTAATAGATTAGGCTGTAGGATTTGAATATTTAAGTATGTTATATGGATACTCTGGGTATAACCAGATCTTTATTGCTGAAGAAGATGTTGCTAAGACAGCATTTCGTTGTCTAGGAGCCTTAGGCACCTACGAATGGGTAGTAATGCCTTTTGGCTTAAAAAATGCTGGAGCAACTTATCAAAGGGCAATGAATTCGATTTTCCATGATTTCATTGAGACTTTTATGCAGGTTTACATTGATGATATAGTCATCAAATCAGTATCTGCAGAAACTCATTTGCATCATTTGAGCCAATCATTCGAAAGAATGAGAAAACATGGCTTAAAAATGAATCCCCTTAAGTGTGCATTTTTCGTGCAGGCTGGAGACTTCCTTGGTTTTGTGGTTCATAAGAAAGGCATTGAAATCAACCAAAACAAGACCAAAGCCATTGTTGAAACGAAAGCACCCACATCAAAAAAGGAGTTGCAGTCTTTGCTAGGCAAAATAAACTTTTTAAGAAGGTTCATTTCGAATTTAAGTGGAAGAACCCAGGCTTTCTCTCCGTTACTTCATTTGAAGCAAGGATAAACTTTCGAATGGAACGAAGCACAACAGGAGGCGTTTGACAATATAAAAAGATACCTCACTCAGCCTCCTATCTTGTCTCCACCCTCGTGGGGAAAACCCATGAGATTGTACATATCCGCCTCTGAATTTACTATAGGTAGTATGTTAGCACAAGAAGATAGCAATGGCATCGAAGGGGCCGTGTACTATTTAAGTAGGATGTTGAATGATGTAGAAACCAGATATAGCAACATAGAAAAGCTATGTCTCTGTTTGTATTTCTCTTGTATGAAACTTAAATATTATATAAAGCCTGTTGATGTTTATGTTTCATCTCATTTCGATATTATCAAGCACATGCTTTCGAGACCAATAATGCATAGCAGAATTGGTAAATGGGCTTTGGCCTTGACAGAGTTTTCTTTGACTTTCATGCCTTTAAGAGCTGTGAAAGGTCAGGTAATTTCTGATTTCATCGTTGATCATTCACTGATCGAAGATACTGTCATGGATTACGTTGAAATGCAACCTTAGAAATTATACTTTGATGGTTCAACCCATAAAGATGGTAGTGGTGTTGGAGTTCTTATAATTTCTCCCGAAGGAATTCCAACAAAATTCAAGTACAAGTTAGATGGTCCTCGTTGCTCAAACAACGAAGCTGAATACAAAGCGCTTATCGTTGGACTTGAAGCTTTGTTGGAATTGGGGGCAACTAGAGTCGAAATTAGAGGAGATTCAGAGCTAGTGGTCAAGAAAATAACAAAGGAATACAAATGCATAAAGGACAATTTGATTACATATTTCTTCATAGCTAATAGGCTACTCAAAAAATTCGAATACATGGATATTAAACATATACCAAGAATAGAAAATCAGGAGGCAAACGATCTAGCACAGTTGGCTTCTGGGTATAAAGTCTCCACCAAAGCGTTTGAAGATTTGGTTGGATTAAGAGGAAGGGTTGTGGCTACTAGACTCATACCATCAGACTTAGAAAATATGAAGTTAGGTTGTGCTGACAAACAGGAATTCGGAGTATTTGCCATAGACACTTTGACAGATGCAGATTGGCGAAGTCCAATAGTGAGTTATTTAAAAAACCCAACACTAAATGTTGATAGGAAGATAAAATATAGAGCGTTCGCATATGTCCTCATGGGAAATGAATTGTTCAAGAAGACCCAGGAAGGCGTATTACTGAAGTGCCTAGGAGAAGGGGAGGCATACTTAGCATTATCAGAGGTCCACAATGGGGCATGTGGGGCACATCAAGCAGGCCATAAAATGAAATGGTTGTTATTCTGATATGGCATGTATTGGCCCAACATGCTCAAAGATTGTATAGATTTTTCTAAAGGGTGTGAAGAATGCCAGAAACATGCAGGAATTCAACATGCTCCTGCAAGTGAGTTACATTCGATCATTAAACCATGGCCCTTTAGAGGATGGGCATTAGATTTAATAGGAGAGATCAATCCTGCGTCGTCTAAAGGACAAAAATATATCTTAGTGGGAATTGATTATTTCACCAAATGGATCGAAGCAATACCATTAATAGTTGCTGATCAAGAGGCTATTATTGGGTTCATACAGAAACATATAATTTATAGGTTCGGATTACCAGAGAGCATAACCACAGACCAAGGTTATGTGTTCATTGGTAGAAAAATGCAGAAATTTGCTCAGGAGATGGGTTTTAAATTATTAACATCAACACCATATTACGCTCAAGCAAATGGTTAGGTCGAAGCAGCAAACAAAGTGATAATAGGGTTAATTAAAAAACATGTTGGTAAGAAGCCAAAAAATTGGCATAAGACTTTGGACCAAATACTCTGGGCTTGTAGAACATCTCCTAAGGAAGCTACTAACACCACACCTTTCCAACTAACATTTAGCCATGATGCTGTTTTACCAGTGGAAATTCATCTGCAGTCAGTTTGAATTCAAAGGCAAAATGAGATCCCATCTGCATTATACTGGGAGATGATGATGAATGAGTTAGTTGAGTTAGACGAAGTTAGATTGCATGCATTGGAAATCCTGATAAGGCAAAAGGAAAGGGTAGCCAGGGCATACAACAAAAGGGTGAAAGGTAAAACATTCATTGTTAATGACTTAGTCTGGAAAGTCATATTGCCCATGGACAAGAAGAATAAAGAATTAGGTAAATGGTCACGTCATTGGGAAGGACCTTTTCGAATACTAAAAAGATTCTCAAACAATGCGTATGAAATCGAAGAGTTAACTGATGACAAACGGATCTTAAAGGTGAACGGAAAATATTTGAAGAAATATAGACCTCACATGCAGGAGATTCGAATAATAGCAACCTAGTCGAAGTATCACAAGGAGATGCCAAAATGGTATCATACATTACCAAAATGGCATTGTTTAAATATTACAAAACCAAGTGTCAATTAATTCAAATAAGCAAATGTTTAAAAATAAACGTTGTTTCTCAATCTTGCGAAGGTGCTTCTGAAAGACTCAAGCCTTTGTTGGGTATAACGTCTCGCTCCTTCCAGAGTAGTTACTTCCCCTTTGATACGCTCTGCTGCCTCTGTTTCAGAAAGGCCCCTGTTAAGAAGTTCTTCGAATTGGTTACTAACGCTGTCAGTTTCGTAAGCCAATTGCTGTTGTTGAGCTTCTTTGACCTTTTGTTGGAGCTCTTGAATTTGCCCTTCCCAAAATAGAATAGACCGCGCTCGAACTTCATAGTCAGCCTTAGCTTGTTTTAAACGCGTTGCTTGGTCTTCAGCCTCTGTAGAAAGTTTCGAAGCGCGCTCATAAGCAGCATCCATGGCGTTTCATTTTTCTTGAACTTTAGCAGCAGCCAATTCATCTTGTAGGAGACATCCAGTTACATCGTCCAATAGAACTTGGAGATCGAACGGTATAGTGCTGACTGGCAAGGAGCAAGTTTTAGAGTTAACCTGAGTAAGAAGTTCATTCATGGTATAGAAAGCGGTGCTATCCTTTTTAAGAACTTCGAATAGGTCTACATCAAGGATTGTTTTCCTGACTTTGTTAAGGAGTACATCTCTAGCATCCGGGGACAATGTGTTGCTAGTTGAACCAGCGCCAACCCTAGTGAAAGGGATGTCCCTTTGGGACAATTTAATTTTCATATACCCAATGGGGTCATTTTGTTTTAGGAGAGCTAGTTCCTCTTCAGTCAGTCGAGGTTGGGGAGTTGGGGAAAGTTCCTTGTTCAAAGGAGTCGCGTCTATTTCGACCTCCATAGTTTCTTTAGTCTTACCCCCATCATCTTCATCCTTGCCTTGCTCATCGCTTTCTCCTTCGTCGCATAGATCCACCACATCAATGGTATTGGTTTCACTGCTAATAGCATCAGATTTCGTTCCACCAGCCGAACCACTTTGGGTTTCGTCTTCACCAGAACTTTCTTCTGCAGTTTCTTCACTCTCTTGAGAAGAATCAGTCTTGTCTTTTTCAGCATGAGTGATTGTTGGATTCTCTTGAAGAGTTCCAAGAGGGGATTTCAGAAGGGAAGTTTCTGGTGGATTTTCTTTGGACTTGTGGGGTGGTCCTTCGTTTGCTTCCTTCAAAGGGGGCGAGGTGCCTTGATCATCGTGTGCCTCTGAAGCTCCAGTTAGGACCGCCATGTTGGAGGATCCTTTGTTTTGCACATAGTTGCTAGAGTTCCCATGAATAGAGGAAGTGATTGGAGCATGAATCCCGGTTGGAGGATTTGAAGCAGTGGGGTTTGCATTCGAAGTATCCTGCATAAACAAAATTAATTAAGAGTATGCACTAAGGTATGAATAACTATCTTTGTTATGAATTCGAATTTAATTACCTGTGGACTATCGGAAGGAATGTTGCTGTCAATATGTTCCAATATTACATTGGAGGTCGAAGGTGGAATTTTGGATGTTGTTGAGGGAGCAACGTCTTTGGGATGAAGCCCAAAAAAGTTAGTAGGCTCATGGCCTTTGGAGCTTTCTTTCTTCTTCTTCTTCTTAGAAGCTGTTGGAGAGTTTTCACCAGTTTTGGGGTCCTTGTCAGTAGGGCCTTGTTTCCGTTTTTTGGGAGTTGTTGGTGGAAGTTTGCTAGTCTGAAAAGGGTTAGACAAAAGTTAGATCTAAATCATAAACTTCAGTTTACTCGAAACAACAGGGTTAGTTGATTACCTGTGGAATGGAAATGTTTGTTGCTGCTGGCGTTGTTGTTGTAGTAGTTATTGTTGTTTTTGGTATTGTTGGAGTTGCATCATCACTAACTTCAATAGCTTGTTGAGAAGTGTTCCCTTCCTTGGATTTTGAAGTAACATTCTTTATCCTAATGGCTGAAAAGTGAAACAATTAAGGTAAAGTGTTAAAGATAAGGGAATTAGAATACAATTGGAATTTTCCCAAGCATTCGCACCTGTGCCTTGATTAGATGTAATCGAAATGGAAGGAAGGTCATAGCGAAGATGTCCTGGGAAATTATGAAGCCAGTAGCGAGCCCATGTCACAGTCTCAGATGGCTTTAATTTCTTTAGAGACTGGTATTTGAACATTTCTTTGCAAGTGAACCACCAAGGGTATGGAGGAAACTAAGCCAGAGCCAGTTCTGAGGTAGGCAACCTAGGAAATTTAGGTGGGTGCATTTCGAGTGCCAACCTATACCTATCCTCAGGTGACAACCATGAAGGAAGTTTGAGCTTAGAAATTTTTTCTTTAAATTTTTCCTTCAAGGTCTCGGCCGCTTGATGTACAGTGGTTCCCAAGTGTGTGGGATCATAAGTGGTTTCGAAATAATTTTGAAAAGCCCTAATTTCTTTGACGTGAGTGAACATACCTTTCTTGGAGTGTACCTGCACATTGAACGCGCCAGTTAGATTTTGTTGAATGGTGAGTGTGTCAAACATGTATGTCTGGTAGAACTTAGTCCACCATTCAAGAAATCCTTTCGCTGTAAAGTGTGTTGGCTCAAAAGGTAAAAGCTCAAACTGAGCAAAGTCTTGGTATTGCTCCTGTTGCAATTTGGCCTCTCTTGCTTTGAACATTTTGCCTGAGGTTATGGCACTTTGTGTTTGGAACAAAGGTTCAGGAATTAATTGGCACAGGCCAAATTGTCGAGAAACGAAATTAGGTTGATAAGCCAGAAGGAAAATCTGATTCTTTGTTGGGGTGATTCTTGAGGAAATTAGCCTAGGAAGAAGAAACGCTTTCCAAATGTCCTGCATCTCTTTGCTCTTGACGGCTTCTGAGAGAGGCATTGTGAACCATGATGGTCCACAAGTCCTTTGAGCAAAAGGTACCATGGACTCTTCGAACTTGTGTCTTTTGGAGAAGATCATGATGTATTTAGAAAATTGGACTTTGAAATCATCCTTGTCATCATTTGGAGTGAGTTTTCGAAGCCTCGTGCCTTCGATGCTCCTGTCAGCTATTTCTGGGTCTTGTTCAATGATGGTATCAGCGGTTGATAAAGAAGATTCGAACATGGCATTAAGCCATAATTGAAGCAACCAAAAGGGTCCAGCCAGAAGAATGTTCTTTGGAGCATGGGATTTTAAACTAGAAACTGCTGACCTTAAACTCTCATAAAGGTCGACAAGTAACAGTTCACTCAGACAGACTTTCCTATTTTCATGGAAATCCCTGGCTAGGGGAATGAACCTACTTGCCACTTGCAGGGATCTGCTGCAAAAAACATATCGTGACAGCCACAAGGTGAGGAAAGCGATATGTTCTACATCTGAGACATCATCCCCTTCAGTATGATAATGGCTGATGAATTTTGAGAAGCTGGCTAGTTTGACATCAAAGTCAATAATGCTGGAATGTTCTTCGTTGTCAGGGATGTAAGTTTCCCCCACTGGTGAAAGACCAGTGATGGCAGCTATATCGAAGAAGGTGGGTGTTATCATTCCGCTCAGAAGATGGAAAGTATTATAAGTGATGTCCCAGAAGTACAGTGAAGCAAATATCAATGGGTGACTGTAGGTGGAGCCTGGTTTCGACAGTTTGATTAAGTTATAAATTCCTAATTCTTCCCATTGTTGAGACTTTTTGGATTCCACCTTAGTGAACCAGTTTTGATATGCTACATCTGAAGTAGGGCAGGATCGAAATGGTTTGAAATTACTTTTAATATAATCTAAAATAAAAGGATCTTTTGGAGGTAAGGTTGGAGTTTCAGTGGTTTTTGAATCAGATGATTCACTGAGGTCTTCAGTTCCTGCCTTAGGGGCATCCATCTTGTTGAATAAGGGTTTGAATTTATAGCAAACAGGAAAAATTTTCCTAGTATCTTTCATAATTTCAAAAACAGTTAAAGGACCCATTAGGGCAAACCTTTTTCCAGCAACAGTGGTAGGGATTAATACCTGAGAAGCGTACAACATTTCTTTCTCTTTGGAGATCACTTGAGGATTGAGTACAGATTGATTCTGATAAATACTCACTTTGCTCTCCATGATGGTTTCCGTGTTGACTTTCTTGTTCTTCTTCTTTGATAATTTCTTCAATTGTGATGATGTTGATGAAGACATTGTTAAGATTGCTGGAAGTTTTAGGGTTTAGAGAAAAGGAGGAGGATTTCAGAATTTTGGAGAAAAGAAGAAAAAGACTAAACTGATAAGTTTTATAGAGTGAGTGTAAACGCCCACTAAAGGGACTAGGAGTACGTGGAAGTCGTTGATTGGATTCAGAGGGAGGTGGCGTAAGGGCTAGTGTTAGTAATAAGTGTGATTAATAGTAATCATTATTTTGAAACCGCACCATGCTGTGGTAACTGGTCCAAGACGGTTAGGTGCTCAAAAAAGCGTCTTGATTGACGTGGGTAAACTCATGCACAGTGAATGTCATGATTCTTAAAAAAGACCTATCAAAATCTTGTGAATCTATTTAAAATAAATATTGCTCAAAGGGTTCGAAATACATATTTTAAAGGGGCATTTTATTGGCTGAAGATTTTGATATTATGGTTTGAAATAAAATGATTGGGCTTTGTTTGAATATAGCAAGTTTGATGATTTAGAATGGAAGAGAATGTTGGTTTCGAATAGAAATATTAAAGTTTAAGGTTTCAAATGGTAGTTGTGGAGTGTAAGTCTAAAGCATTGTTCGAAATAATGAGGAGAATATATCTGTGAGGGTTATTTTCGAACACGAATTCGAAATGAAGGTACCAAGGCATTTGAAATTTAAACATGAGCGGGATATTAGAAATTTAAAATACACAAGCATTGGAACGTTCGAGAACGCGTGGAGGCTAGAGGGAAGTATTGCTTTGCATGCTTCGAACGTGGCAGATTCTGATAACAAGACCGTTATGGTCGAAATAGTATAAATAGAAGTCTTAGTATTAGGATTTGGTGTGTCATATCTGTTGTACAAATTCAATAAACATTCAAAATACCACATGGATAGGGAAACGAATGCTCAAAAGATGTACGTATGATAACACCACTATTTACAATTCAATGAAAACTCTTTACATTTTCCAGTTTTGTCTTTTATTCCCGTTTCATTTGTGCTTAAAACATTTTACGTTTTCTGCCTTTACATTAAAGCCTTTACATTCAAAGTCATTTATTCCTTTCTGCATTTAAATACTTTTCTTATGGTCGAACCCTCTAAACATTTAGTAACTTTTGCATCCACTCATTTAATCCTGCCATTTACCCAATTTTAGGTCTTTAAACTTTTTCATGAACATTCCTAATACCATATAGAAGTTATCCTTCGAACCATGCAGTATAGCAATCGAAGTGGATTGGATATCTTAGAAACAATTCTAATTTGAAGTCTTGAATATGAATTCCAGTTTTACAAGTAGACTTAACCAAACAACCATGTTCCATAGGATCAATCTAGTCGATCCTGCAGTTACCAGAGAAATTGAATAACAGTCATTAAGTTTATTCGATAGTTTGGAAGACTAGCGCTTGTTCACCAGAAATCACTGTGAACACCACCCCTCAAGCTACATTTTGAGTAGAAAAGCATTATCTTCTTGCGATTCGATAAAAATAAAGTCTAAGATGATCATGTTTAAAAAAACAAGGCAAAATGAATGTCAAAGAATGAAAACTAGTTTTCCTTACAATTAGGATCATTTTGTTACTTAACCAGTATATACCTGTAATAGTATGTAGTTTAAGAGTTTATATCTTAAAGGAAGTTATGACTATATAAGAAACTTGGCCTAATGTATAGATTAATCATGTGGTTGTTTTAAATGTTATTTATGACACATAATCCCAAGTGATTTATATATCGTATTAAAAATGAAAAATAAGAATAGTGAATTATATATTAGAAAAAAAACTAAACATTTAAAAAATGAAGTACAAAAACATGTCGTAACGTAGCATTTATAATTTTTTGTTTGGCAATACGTAACATTGAGAAAAAAAATTTTGTTTCTATTTCTTGAATGACATGACCCTATTATTCTTTTAGATTAGAACGTTTGATTTTTTTATGTAGATGGGTAATGTGTTATTTAAAATGGTGGAGTTGAATATTCTTATAATGTTCTTTATAGAATTGGAACTTTATCCTTTAAAGTTTTAAATTTAATGTATTATAATTTAGCCTACACATAAATGACATTTCTATCAAAGAATAATAATGTTTTATATTTTTCTATAAACTTGTTTCTTCTTTTATAATTGATATCCCGGTAAAAACTATACAAATGTTGTCTATGAATTATATTTTATTATTAAAACATAAATTTAAACATATAAATTTTGGTGTTGAAAAGTCAAAGTTATGTTAGTATTAATTTAGTACACTGGTTGTGAATCGTCAAGCTTCATGACATTTTAGTCCATTTTTTCTCAAGACATTTGGACAACGAAAATAATGTACATCTCTTTTATGTATATAATAAAACATTCAAAAATTATTTTAAAAGGTTACATAGAAAAATAAGTTATTCGTTCAATACTAGAAACCGCGATTAACTTGTTCCAAAAATATTGCTTGAACCAACAAATTTCTTTAATCAAGGAAGTACGGTGGAGAAAAATTGCGGAAATGCAGTTTGCCTCAAACTCACTCGGTCGTAATTTCCTTGATTAAAAAAATTCATTGTATCAATTAAAACCACCACTCTTCTAAGTTGATGATACAAGATCAATGAAAAATGATATTTTTCTTCTATACTCCACATTTAGCCTTTTCTATATCCATAAAGTATGTATAGTTTCTTTTTTAATTAAATAAATATTAGAAAATTGAAAATAAAATTATAATTTAAAAGATCACAATTATGTGTTTTAAATATTTAATTATAGTAAATGTACAGTCAAGTCTAGATTATCTATGTTTTATTCAAAATATTAATGGTTTTGAGATTTTCAAAAATGTTTGAATGATATTGTTGAATAATATTTTCTAGATCTTCAATAAATTTTTAACTTTAAAGAATATTACTATATTATATTTTTCATTGTAATATAGCACAGTTTTCCGAGCCTTTGTAATAATACACTTAAGAAGTTTGCACATTTAGAAAGAACAAACACACATTCTAGATTTCCCTTCAAAATGTTACAGTATTTGTAATACAAAAAATTGTTGATTTGCAAGTATCAATAATTTTTTTGGAATAAGTTTTATAAACTAAACATATACTATAAATTATATTTAAGAAACAATATGATATAAAAAATTATAAGAGATACATTTTTTTTAATTTCCAAAATTACATTTGAGGATAATTATGAATTATCGATGCCCAATCCTTGTTTTGTAGTTCATTTAAAAAGCAAAGGACCATTTTGGAGTTACATTTGAGTCATTCCACATGGAAGTATGTATGTCTTTTTTGAAACATCAACTAGGGTTTTTCTTTCTATAATGGCAGAAGCTACAACTTTATTTAAATAAAAGATATCAAAATCAATACTAAGTTATTCAATTGCATAAGATTTGGAGTAGGGTCTTCCAACTAAACTAGATGCCACGTTCTAATTTAAGAATGGGCACAAATTTAAAAATAAATACAATTATAATAATTAAAAATTACACATATAAAATATAATTATATATTAAAATAATTAATTATAATTATTTTGAATTTTTTCAATCTTATATTTAAAATGAATTGAGTTTTATTATAGAATTTTATTAATTTATTGGACTTTTATAAAAAAATTATGCATAATAATATTAATGTAAACAAAATTAGACTTTTCAAGATTTGAGGGCCTTCTAAATTTTAGTGCCCTATGCTATAAAGCGTGCTGCTCATGTACTGGGCCAGGCCTGATTTGGAGGAACATCAAATTCATCATTTATATGTTGAAAATGAAAATGAAATATATGTCTTCCACCCCTCCAGCTACATTTTGAGTAGAAAAGCATCATCTTCTTGCGATTCGATAAAAATAAAGTCTAAGATGATCATGTTTAAAAAAACAAGGCAAAATGAATTTCAAAGAATGAAAACTAGTTTTCCTTACAATTAGGATCATTTTGTTACTTAACCAGTATATACCTGTAATAGTATGTAGTTTACGAATTTATATCTTAAAGGAAGTTATGACTATATAAGAAACTTGGCCTAATGTATAGATTAATCATGTGGTTGTTTTAAATGTTATTTATGACACATAATCCCAAGTGATTTATATATCGTATTAAAAATGAAAAATAAGAATAGTGAATTATATATTATAAAAAAAACTAAACATTTAAAAAATAAAGTACAAAAACATGTCGTAACGTAGCATTTATAATTTTTTATTTGGCAATACGTAACATTGAGAAAAAAAAATTTGTTTCTATTTCTTGAATGACATGACCCTATTATTCTTTTAGATTAGAACGTTTGATTTTTTATGTAGATGGGTAATGTGTTATTTAAAATGGTGGAGTTGAATATTCTTATAATGTTCTTTATAGAATTGGAACTTTATCCTTTAAAGTTTTAAATTTAATGTATTATAATTTAGCCTACACATAAATGACATTTCTATCAAAGAATAATAATGTTTTATATTTTTCTATAAACTTGTTTCTTCTTTTATAATTGATATCCCGGTAAAAACTATACAAATGTATGTCTATGAATTATATTTTATTAATAAAGCATAAATTTGAACATATAAATTTTGGTGTTGAAAAGTCAAAGTTATGTTAATATTAATTTAGTACACTGGTTTTGAATCGTCAAGCTTCATGACATTTTAGTTCATTTTTTCTCAAGACATTTGGACAACGAAAATAATGTACATCTCTTTTATGTATATAATAAAACATTCAAAAATTATTTTAAAAAGTTACATAGAAAAATAAGTTATTCGTTCAATACTAGAAACCGCGATTAACTTGTTCCAAAAATATTGTTTGAACCAACAAATTTCTTTAATCAAGGAAGTACGGTGGAGAAAAATTGTGGAAATGCAGTTTGCCTCAAACTCACTCGGTCGTAATTTCCTTGTTTAAAAAAATTCATTGTATCAATTAAAACCACCACTCTTCTAAGTTGATGATACAAGATCAATGAAAAATGACATTTTTCTTCTATCCTCCACATTTAGCCTTTTCTAGATCCATAAAGTATGTAAAATTTCTTTTTTAATTAAATAAATATTAAAAAATTGAAAATTAAATTATAATTTAAAAGATCACAATTATGTGTTTTAAGTATTTAATTATAGTAAATGTACAGTCAAGTCTAGATTATCTATGTTTTATTCAAAACATTAATGGTTTTGAGATATTTAAAAATGTTTGAATAATATTGTTTAATAATATTTTCTAGATCTTCAATAAATTTTTAAATTTAAAAAATATTACTATATTTAATTTTTTTGTAATATAGCAAACTTTTATGAGCATTTGTAATAATATACTTAAGAAATTTGCACATTTAGAAAGAACAGACACACGTTCTATATTTCCCTTCAAAATATTACAATATATTTTATACACAATACTGTTTATTTGCAAGTATCAACACTTTTTTTGGAATAATTTTTATAAATTCAACATATACTTTAAATTATTTTTAAGAAACAATATGATATCAAAAATCATAAGAGATATATATATTTTTTTAATTTCCAAAATTACATTTGAGGATAATTAGGAATTATTGATGCTCAATCCTTGTTTTGTAGATCATTTCAATAGCAAAGGACCATTTTGGAGTTACAATATAAAGAAATAACATATGAGTCATCCAACATGGAAGTATGTATGTCTTTTTTGAAACATCAACTAGGGTTTTTCTTCCTATAATGGCAGAAGCTACAACTTTCTTTAAATAAAAGATATCGAAATCAATACTAACTTATTCAATTGCATAAGAGTTTGAGTAGGGTCTTCCAACTAAACTAGATGCCACGTTCTAAATTAAGAATGGGCACAAATTTAAAAATAAATACAATTATAATAATTAAAAATTACACATATAAAATATAATTATATATTAAAATAATTAACTATAATTATTTTGAATTTGTTCAATCTTATATTTAAAATGAATTGAGTTTTGATATAGATTTTTATTAATTTATTGGACTTTTAATAAAAAAAATTAAGCATAATAATATTAATGTAAACAAAATTAGACTTTTCAAGATTTGAGGGCCTTCTAAATTTTAGTGCCCTATGCTATAAAGCGTGCTGCTCATGTACTAGGCCAGGCCTGATTTGGAGGAAGATCAAATTCATCATTTATATGTTGAAAACAAAAATGAAATATATGTCTTCCACCCCTCCAACTACATTTTAAGTAGAAAAGCATCATCTTCTTGCGATTCAATAAAACTAAAGTCTAAGATGTTTAAAAAAACAAGGCAAAATGAATTTCAAAGAATGAAAACTAGTTTTCCTTACAATTAGGTTCATTTTGTTACTTAACCAGTATATACCTGTAATAATATGTTGTTTAAGAATTTATATCTTAAAGGAAGTTATGACTATATAAGAAACTTGGCCTAATGTAAAGATTAATCATGTGGTTGTTTTAAATGTTATTTATGACACATAATCCCAAGTGATTTATTTATCGTATTAAAAATGAAAAATAAGAATAGTGAATTATATATTAGAAAATCAAACTAAACATTTAACAAATGAAGTAGAAAAACATGTCCTAACGTACCATTTATAAAAAATTTATATGGCAATACGCAACATTGAGAAACAAAATTTTGTTTCTATTTCTTGAATGACATGACCCTATTATTCTTTTAGATTAGAAAATTTGATTTTTTATGTAGATGGGTACTGTGTTATTTAAAAAGGTGGAGTTGAATATTCTTATAATGTTCATTATAGAATTATAACTTTATCCTTTAAAGTTTTAAGTTTAATTATTATAAATTAGCCTCCACATAAATGACATTTCTATCAAAGAATAATCATGTTTTATATTTTTCTATAAACTTGTTTCTTTTTTTATAATTGATATCCCGGTAAAAACTATACAAATGTATGTCTATGAATTATATTTTATTATTAAAACATAAATTTGAACATATAAATTTTGGTGTTGAAAAGTCAAAGGTTATGTTAGTATTAATTTAGTACACTGGTTTTGAATCGTCAAGCTTCATGACATTTTAGTCTGTTTTATCTCAAGACATTTGGACAATGAAAATAATGTATATCTCTTTTATGTATATAATAAAACATTCAAAAATTATTATAAAAAGTTACATAGAAAAATAAGCTATTCGTTCAATACTAGAAACCGCGATTAACTTGTTCCAAAAATATTGTTTGAACCAACAAATTTCTTTAATCAAGGAAGTACGGTGGAGAAAAAGTGTGGAAATGCAGTTTGCCTCAAACTCACTCGGTCCTAATTTCCTGGATTAAAAAATTCATTGTATCAATTAAAACCACCACTCTTCTAAGTTGATGATACAAGATCAATGAAAAATGATATTTTTCTTCTATCCTCCACATTTAGCCTTTTATAGATCCATAAAGTATGTAAAGTTTATTTTTTAATTAAATAAATACTATAAAATTGAAAATAAAATTATAATTTAAAAGATCACAATTATGTGTTTTAAATATTTAATTATAGTAAATGTACAGTCAAGTCTAGATTATCTGTGTTTTATTCAAAATATTAATGGTTTTGAGATATTTAAAAAGGTTTTAATAATATTGTTTAATAAGATTTTCTAGATCTTCAATAAATTTTTATCTTTAAAAAATTTTACTATATTATTTTTTTTTGTAATATAGCACACTTTTCTGATCCTTTGTAATAATACACTTAAGAAATTTGCACATTTAGAAAGAACAAACACACGTTCTATATTTCCCTTCAAAATGTTACAATATATTTTATACAAAAAACTATTTATTTGCAAGTATCAATACTTTTTTTTGGAATAATTTTTATAAATTCAACATATACTTTAAATTATTTTTAAGAAACAATATGATATCAAAAATCATAAGAGATATATATATTTTTTAATTTCCAAAATTACATTTGAGGATAATTAGGAATTATTGATGCTCAATCCTTGTTTTGTAGATCATTTCAATAGCAAAGAACCATTTTGGAGTTACAATATAAAGAAATAACATATGAGTCATCCAACATGGAAGTATGTATGTCTTTTTTGAAACATCAACTAGGGTTTTTCTTCCTATAATGGCAGAAGCTACAACTTTCTTTAAATAAAAGATATCGAAATCAATACCAAGTTATTCAATTGCATAAGAGTTTGAGTAGGGTCTTCCAAATAAACTAGATGCCACGTTCTAATTTAAGAATGGGCACAAATTTAAAAATAAATACAATTACAATAATTAAAAATTACACATTTAAAATATAATTATATATTAAAATAATTAATTATAATTATTTTGAATTTGTTCAATCTTATATTTTAAATGAATTGAGTTTTGATATAGTTTTTTATTAATTTATTGGACTTTTTATAAAAAAAATTATGCATAATAATATTAATGTAAACAAAATTAGACTTTTCAAGATTCGAGGGCCATCTAAATTTTAGTGCCCTATGCTATAAAGCGTGCTGCTCATGTACTGGGCCAGACCTGATTTGGAGGAACATCAAATTCATCATTTATATGTTGAAAATGAAAATTAAATATATGTCTTCCACCCCTCCAGCTACATTTTGAGTAGAAAAGCATCATCTTCTTGCGATTCGATAAAAATAAAGTCTAAGATGATCATGTTTAAAAAAACAAGGCAAAATGAATTTCAAAGAATGAAAACTAGTTTTCCTTACAATTAGGTTCATTTTGTTACTTAACCAGTATATACCTGTAATAGTATGTTGTTTAAGAATTTATATCTTAAAGGAAGTTATGACTATATAAGAAACTTGGCCTAATGTAAAGATTAATCATGTGGTTGTTTTAAATGTTATTTATGACACATAATCCCAAGTGATTTATTTATTGTATTAAAAATGAAAAATAAGAATAGTGAATTATATATTAGAAAATCAAACTAAACATTTAACAAATGAAGTAGAAAAACATGTCCTAACGTACCATTTATAAAAATTTTATATGGCAATACGCAACATTGAGAAACAAAATTTTGTTTCTATTTCTTGAATGGCATGACTCTATTATTCTTTTAGATTAGAAAATTTGATTTTTTATGTAGATGGGTACTGTGTTATTTAAAAAGGTGGAGTTGAATATTCTTATAATGTTCATTATAGAATTATAACTTTATCCTTTAAAGTTTTAAATTTAATTATTATAATTTAGCCTCCACATAAATGACATTTCTATCAAAGAATAATCATGTTTTATATTTTTCTATAAACTTGTTTCTTCTTTTATAATTGATATCCCGGTAAAAACTATACAAATGTATGTCTATGAATTATATTTTATTATTAAAACATAAATTTGAACATATAAATTTTGGTGTTGAAAAGTCAAAGGTTATGTTAGTATTAATTTAGTACACTGGTTTTGAATCGTCAAGCTTCATGACATTTTAGTCTGTTTTATCTCAAGACATTTGGACAATGAAAATAATGTATATCTCTTTTATGTATATAATAAAACATTCAAAAATTATTATAAAAAGTTACATAGAAAAATAAGTTATTCGTTCAATACTAGAAACCGCGATTAACTTGTTCCAAAAATATTGTTTGAACCAACAAATTTCTTTAATCAAGGAAGTACGGTGGAGAAAAAGTGTGGAAATGCAGTTTGCCTCAAACTCACTCGGTCCTAATTTCCTTGATTAAAAAATTCATTGTATCAATGAAAACCACCACTCTTCTAAGTTGATGATACAAGATCAATGAAAAATGATATTTTTCTTCTATCCTCCACATTTAGCCTTTTATAGATCCATAAAGTATGTAAAGTTTTTTTTTTAATTAAATAAATACTATAAAATTGAAAATAAAATTATAATTTAAAAGATCACAATTATGTGTTTTAAATATTTAATTATAGTAAATGTACAGTCAAGTCTAGATTATCTGTGTTTTATTCAAAATATTAATGGTTTTGAGATATTTAAAAAGGTTTTAATAATATTGTTTAATAAGATTTTCTAGATCTTCAATAAATTTTTATCTTTAAAAAATTTTACTATATTATTTTTTTTTGTAATATAGCACACTTTTCTGATCCTTTGTAATAATACACTTAAGAAATTTGCACATTTAGAAAGAACAAACACACGTTCTATATTTCCCTTCAAAATATTACAATATATTTTATACAAAAAACTATTTATTTGCAAGTATCAATACTTTTTTTTGGAATAATTTTTATAAATTCAACATATACTTTAAATTATTTTTAAGAAACAATATGATATCAAAAATCATAAGAGATATATATTTTTTTTAATTTCGAAAATTACATTTGAGGTTAATTAGGAATTATTGATGCTCAATCCTTGTTTTGTAGATCATTTCAATAGCAAAGAACCATTTTGGAGTTACAGTATAAAGAAATAACATATGAGTCATCCAACATGGAAGTATGTATGTCTTTTTTGAAACATCAACTAGGGTTTTTCTTCCTATAATGGCAGAAGCTACAACTTTCTTTAAATAAAAGATATCGAAATCAATACCAAGTTATTCAATTGCATAAGAGTTTGAGTAGGGTCTTCCAAATAAACTAGATGCCACGTTCTAATTTAAGAATGGGCACAAATTTAAAAATAAATACAATTATAATAATTAAAAATTACACATATAAAATATAATTATATATTAAAATAATTAATTATAAATATTTTGAATTTGTTCAAATATTATATTTTAAATGAATTGAGGTTTGATATAGTTTTTTATTAATTTATTGGACTTTTTATAAAAAAAATTATGCATAATAATATTAATGTAAACAAAATTAGACTTTTCAAGATTCGAGGGCCATCTAAATTTTAGTGCCCTATGCTATAAAGCGTGCTGCTCATGTACTGGGCCAGACCTGATTTGGAGGAACATCAAATTCATCATTTATATGTTGAAAATGAAAATTAAATATATGTCTTCCACCCCTCCAGCTACATTTTGAGTAGAAAAGCATCATCTTCTTGCGATTCGATAAAAATAAAGTCTAAGATGATCATGTTTAAAAAAACAAGGCAAAATGAATTTCAAAGAATGAAAACTAGTTTTCCTTACAATTAGGTTCATTTTGTTACTTAACCAGTATATACCTGTAATAGTATGTTGTTTAAGAATTTATATCTTAAAGGAAGTTATGACTATATAAGAAACTTGGCCTAATGTAAAGATTAATCATGTGGTTGTTTTAAATGTTATTTATGACACATAATCCCAAGTGATTTATTTATTGTATTAAAAATGAAAAATAAGAATAGTGAATTATATATTAGAAAATCAAACTATACATTTAACAAATGAAGTAGAAAAACATGTCCTAACGTACCATTTATAAAAATTTTATATGGCAATACGCAACATTGAGAAACAAAATTTTGTTTCTATTTCTTGAATGGCATGACTCTATTATTCTTTTAGATTAGAAAATTTGATTTTTTATGTAGATGGGTACTGTGTTATTTAAAAAGGTGGAGTTGAATATTCTTATAATGTTCATTATAGAATTATAACTTTATCCTTTAAAGTTTTAAATTTAATTATTATAATTTAGCCTCCACATAAATGACATTTCTATCAAAGAATAATCATGTTTTATATTTTTCTATAAACTTGTTTCTTCTTTTATAATTGATATCCCGGTAAAAACTATACAAATGTATGTCTATGAATTATATTTTATTATTAAAACATAAATTTGAACATATAAATTTTGGTGTTGAAAAGTCAAAGGTTATGTTAGTATTAATTTAGTACACTGGTTTTGAATCGTCAAGCTTCATGACATTTTAGTCTGTTTTATCTCAAGACATTTGGACAATGAAAATAATGTATATCTCTTTTATGTATATAATAAAACATTCAAAAATTATTATAAAAAGTTACATAGAAAAATAAGTTATTCGTTCAATACTAGAAACCGCGATTAACTTGTTCCAAAAATATTGTTTGAACCAACAAATTTCTTTAATCAAGGAAGTACGGTGGAGAAAAAGTGTGGAAATGCAGTTTGCCTCAAACTCACTCGGTCCTAATTTCCTTGATTAAAAAATTCATTGTATCAATGAAAACCACCACTCTTCTAAGTTGATGATACAAGATCAATGAAAAATGATATTTTTCTTCTATCCTCCACATTTAGCCTTTTATAGATCCATAAAGTATGTAAAGTTTATTTTTTAATTAAATAAATATTAGAAAATTGAAAATAAAATTATAATTTAAAAGATCACAATTATGTGTTTTAAATATTTAATTATAGTAAATGTACAGTCAAGTCTAGATTATCTGTGTTTTATTCAAAACATTAATGGTTTTGAGATATTTAAAAAGGTTTTAATAATATTGTTTAATAAGATTTTCTAGATCTTCAATAAATTTTTATCTTTAAAAAATATTACTATATTATTTTTTTTTGTAATATAGCACACTTTTCTGATCCTTTGTAATAATACACTTAAGAAATTTGCACATTTAGAAAGAACAAACACACGTTCTATATTTCCCTTCAAAATATTACAATATATTTTATACAAAAAACTATTTATTTGCAAGTATCAATACTTTTTTTTGGAATAATTTTTATAAATTCAACATATACTTTAAATTATTTTTAAGAAACAATATGATATCAAAAATCATAAGAGATAAATATATTTTTTTAATTTCCAAAATTACATTTGAGGATAATTAGGAATTATTGATGCTCAATCCTTGTTTTGTAGATCATTTCAATAGCAAAGTACCATTTTGGAGTTACAATATAAAGAAATAACATATGAGTCATCCAACATGGAAGTATGTATGTCTTTTTTGAAACATTAACTAGGGTTTTCTTCCTATAATGGCAAAAGCTACAACTTTCTTTAAATAAAAGATATCGAAATCAATACCAAGTTATTCAATTGCATAAGAGTTTGAGTAGGGTCTTCCAAATAAACTAGATGCCACGTTCTAATTTAAGAATGGGCACAAATTTAAAAATAAATACAATTATAATAATTAAAAATTACACATATAAAATATAATTATATATTAAAAAAATTAATTATAATTATTTTGAATTTGTTCAATCTTATATTTAAAATTAATTGAGTTTTGATATAGATTTTTATTAATTTATTGGACTTTTTATAAAAAAAATTATGCATAATAATATTAATGTAAACAAAATTAGACTTTTCAAGATTCGAGGGCCATCTAAATTTTAGTGCCCTATGCTATAAAGCGTGCTGCTCATGTACTGGGCCAGACCTGATTTGGAGGAACATCAAATTCATCATTTATATGTTGAAAATGAAAATTAAATATATGTCTTCCACCCCTCCAGCTACATTTTGAGTAGAAAAGCATCATCTTCTTGCGATTCGATAAAAATAAAGTCTAAGATGATCATGTTTAAAAAAACAAGGCAAAATGAATTTCAAAGAATGAAAACTAGTTTTCCTTACAATTAGGATCATTTTGTTACTTAACCAGTATATACCTGTAATAGTATGTTGTTTAAGAATTTATATCTTAAAGGAAGTTATGACTATATAAGAAACTTGGCCTAATGTAAAGATTAATCATGTGGTTGTTTTAAATGTTATTTATGACACATAATCCCAAGTGATTTATTTATTGTATTAAAAATGAAAAATAAGAATAGTGAATTATATATTAGAAAATCAAACTATACATTTAACAAATGAAGTAGAAAAACATGTCCTAACGTACCATTTATAAAAATTTTATATGGCAATACGCAACATTGAGAAACAAAATTTTGTTTCTATTTCTTGAATGGCATGACTCTATTATTCTTTTAGATTAGAAAATTTGATTTTTTATGTAGATGGGTACTGTGTTATTTAAAAAGGTGGAGTTGAATATTCTTATAATGTTCATTATAGAATTATAACTTTATCCTTTAAAGTTTTAAATTTAATTATTATAATTTAGCCTCCACATAAATGACATTTCTATCAAAGAATAATCATGTTTTATATTTTTCTATAAACTTGTTTCTTCTTTTATAATTGATATCCCGGTAAAAACTATACAAATGTATGTCTATGAATTATATTTTATTATTAAAACATAAATTTGAACATATAAATTTTGGTGTTGAAAAGTCAAAGGTTATGTTAGTATTAATTTAGTACACTGGTTTTGAATCGTCAAGCTTCATGACATTTTAGTCTGTTTTATCTCAAGACATTTGGACAATGAAAATAATGTATATCTCTTTTATGTATATAATAAAACATTCAAAAATTATTATAAAAAGTTACATAGAAAAATAAGTTATTCGTTCAATACTAGAAACCGCGATTAACTTGTTCCAAAAATATTGTTTGAACCAACAAATTTCTTTAATCAAGGAAGTACGGTGGAGAAAAAGTGTGGAAATGCAGTTTGCCTCAAACTCACTCGGTCCTAATTTCCTTGATTAAAAAATTCATTGTATCAATGAAAACCACCACTCTTCTAAGTTGATGATACAAGATCAATGAAAAATTATATTTTTCTTCTATCCTCCACATTTAGCCTTTTATAGATCCATAAAGTATGTAAAGTTTATTTTTTAATTAAATAAATATTAGAAAATTGAAAATAAAATTATAATTTAAAAGATCACAATTATGTGTTTTAAATATTTAATTATAGTAAATGTACAGTCAAGTCTAGATTATCTGTGTTTTATTCAAAACATTAATGGTTTTGAGATATTTAAAAAGGTTTTAATAATATTGTTTAATAAGATTTTCTAGATCTTCAATAAAGTTTTATCTTTAAAAAATTTTACTATATTATTTTTTTTTGTAATATAGCACACTTTTCTGATCCTTTGTAATAATACACTTAAGAAATTTGCACATTTAGAAAGAACAAACACACGTTCTATATTTCCCTTCAAAATATTACAATATATTTTATACAAAAAACTATTTATTTGCAAGTATCAATACTTTTTTTTGGAATAATTTTTATAAATTCAACATATACTTTAAATTATTTTTAAGAAACAATATGATATCAAAAATCATAAGAGATATATATTTTTTTTAATTTCCAAAATTACATTTGAGGATAATTAGGAATTATTGATGCTCAATCCTTGTTTTGTAGATCATTTCAATAGCAAAGGACCATTTTGGAGTTACAATATAAAGAAATAACATATGAGTCATCCAACATGGAAGTATGTATGTCTTTTTTGAAACATCAACTAGGGTTTTTCTTCCTATAATGGCAGAAGCTACAACTTTCTTTAAATAAAAGATATCGAAATCAATACCAAGTTATTCAATTGCATAAGAGTTTGAGTAGGGTCTTCCAAATAAACTAGATGCCACGTTCTAATTTAAGAATGGGCACAAATTTAAAAATAAATACAATTATAATAATTAAAAATTACACATATAAAATATAATTATATATTAAAATAATTAATTATAATTATTTTGAATTTGTTCAATCTTATATTTAAAATGAATTGATTTTTGATATAGTTTTTTATTAATTTATTGGACTTTTTATAAAAAAAATTATGCATAATAATATTAATGTAAACAAAATTAGACTTTTCAAGATTCGAGGGCCATCTAAATTTTAGTGCCCTATGCTATAAAGCGTGCTGCTCATGTACTGGGCCAGACCTGATTTGGAGGAACATCAAATTCATCATTTATATGTTGAAAATGAAATTTAAATATATGTCTTCCACCCCTCCAGCTACATTTTGAGTAGAAAAGCATCATCTTCTTGCGATTCGATAAAAATAAAGTCTAAGATGATCATGTTTAAAAAAACAAGGCAAAATGAATTTCAAAGAATGAAAGCTAGTTTTCCTTACAATTAGGTTCATTTTGTTACTTAACCAGTATATACCTGTAATAGTATGTTGTTTAAGAATTTATATCTTAAAGGAAGTTATGACTATATAAGAAACTTGGCCTAATGTAAAGATTAATCATGTGGTTGTTTTAAATGTTATTTATGACACATAATCCCAAGTGATTTATTTATCGTATTAAAAATGAAAAATAAGAATAGTGAATTATATATTAGAAAATCAAACTAAACATTTAACAAATGAAGTAGAAAAACATGTCCTAACGTACCATTTATAAAAAATTTATATGGCAATACGCAACTTTGAGAAACAAAATTTTGTTTCTATTTCTTGAATGACATGACCCTATTATTCTTTTAGATTAGAAAATTTGATTTTTTATGTAGATGGGTACTGTGTTATTTAAAAAGGTGGAGTTGAATATTCTTATAATGTTCATTATAGAATTATAACTTTATCCTTTAAAGTTTTAAATTTAATTATTATAATTTAGCCTCCACATAAATGACATTTCTATCAAAGAATAATCATGTTTTATATTTTTCTATAAACTTGTTTCTTCTTTTATAATTGATATCCCGGTAAAAACTATACAAATGTATGTCTATGAATTATATTTTATTATTAAAACATAAATAGGAACATATAAATTTTGGTGTTGAAAAGTCAAAGGTTATGTTAGTATTAATTTAGTACACTGGTTTTAAATCGTCAAGCTTCATGACATTTTAGTCTGTTTTATCTCAAGACATTTGGACAATGAAAATAATGTATATCTATTTTATGTATATAGTAAAACCTTCAAAAATTATTATAAAAAGTTACATAGAAAAATAAGTTATTCGTTCAATACTAGAAATCGCGATTAACTTGTTCCAAAAATATTGTTTGAACCAACAAATTTCTTTAATAAAGGAAGTACGGTGGAGAAAAAGTGTGGAAATGCAGTTTGCCTCAAACTCACTCGGTCCTAATTTCCTTGATTAAAAAATTCATTGTATTAATGAAAACCACCACTCTTCTAAGTTGATGATACAAGATCAATGAAAAATGATATTTTTCTTCTATCCTCCACATTTAGCCTTTTATAGATCCATAAAGTATGTAAAGTTTATTTTTTAATTAAATAAATATTATAAAATTGAAAATAAAATTATAATTTAAAAGATCACAATTATGTGTTTTAAATATTTAATTATAGTAAATGTACAGTCAAGTCTAGATTATCTGTGTTTTATTCAAAACATTAATGGTTTTGAGATATTTAAAAAGGTTTGAATAATATTGTTTAATAAGATTTTCTAGATCTTCAATAAATTTTTATCTTTAAAAAATATTACTATATTTTTTTTTTTGTAATATAGCACACTTTTCTGATCCTTTGTAATAATACACTTAAGAAATTTGCACATTTAGAAAGAACAAACACACGTTCTATATTTCCCTTCAAAATATTACAATATATTTTATACAAAAAACTATTTATTTGCAAGTATCAATACTTTTTTTTTGGAATAATTTTTATAAATTCAACATATACTTTAAATTATTTTTAAGAAACAATATGATATCAAAAATCATAAGAGATAAATATATTTTTTTAATTTCCAAAATTACATTTGAGGATAATTAGGAATTATTGATGCTCAATCCTTGTTTTGTAGATCATTTCAATAGCAAAGGACCATTTTGGAGTTACAATATAAAGAAATAACATATGAGTCATCCAACATGGAAGTATGTATGTCTTTTTTGAAACATCAACTAGGGTTTTTCTTCCCATAATGGCAGAAGCTACAACTTTCTTTAAATAAAAGATATCGAAATCAATACCAAGTTATTCAATTGCATAAGAGTTTGAGTAGGGCCTTCCAAATAAACTAGATGCCACGTTCTAATTTAAGAATGGGCACAAATTTAAAAATAAATACAATTATAATAATTAAAAATTACACATATAAAATATAATTATATATTAAAATAATTAATTATAATTATTTTGAATTTTTTCAATCTTATATTTAAAATGAATTGAGTTTTGATATAGATTTTTATTAATTTATTGGACTTTTTATAAAAAAAATTATGCATAATAATATTAATGTAAACAAAATTAGACTTTTTAAGATTCGAGGGCCATCTAAATTTTAGTGCCCTATGCTATAAAGCGTGCTGCTCATGTACTGGGCCAGACCTGATTTGGAGGAACATCAAATTCATCATTTATATGTTGAAAATGAAAATTAAATATATGTCTTCCACCCCTCCAGCTACATTTTGAGTAGAAAAGCATCATCTTCTTGCGATTCGATAAAAATAAAGTCTAAGATGATCATGTTTAAAAAAACAAGGCAAACTGAATTTCAAAGAATGAAAACTAGTTTTCCTTACAATTAGGATCATTTTGTTACTTAACCAGTATATACCTGTAATAGTATGTTGTTTAAGAATTTATATCTTAAAGGAAGTTATGACTATATAAGAAACTTGGCCTAATGTAAAGATTAATCATGTGGTTGTTTTAAATGTTATTTATGACACATAATCCCAAGTGATTTATTTATCGTATTAAAAATGAAAAATAAGAATAATGAGTTATATATTAGAAAATCAAACTAAACATTTAACAAATGAAGTAGATAAACATGTCCTAACGTACCATTTATAAAAATTTTATATGGCAATACGCAACATTGAGAAAAAAAATTTTGTTTCTATTTCTTGAATGACATGACCCTATTATTCTTTTAGATTAGAAAATTTGATTTTTTATGTAGATGGGTACTGTGTTATTTAAAAAGGTGGAGTTGAATATTCTTATAATGTTCATTATAGAATTATAACTTTATCCTTTAAAGTTTTACATTTAATTATTATAATTTAGCCTCCACATAAATGACATTTCTATCAAAGAATAATCATGTTTTATATTTTTCTATAAACTTGTTTCTTCTTTTATAATTGATATCCCGGTAAAAACTATACAAATGTATGTCTATGAATTATATTTTATTATTAAAACATAAATTTGAACATATAAATTTTGGTGTTGAAAAGTCAAAGGTTATGTTAGTATTAATTTAGTACACTGGTTTTGAATCGTCAAGCTTCATGACATTTTAGTCTGTTTTATCTCAAGACATTTGGACAATGAAAATAATGTATATCTCTTTTATGTATATAATAAAACATTCAAAAATTATTATAAAAAGTTACATAGAAAAATAAGTTATTCGTTCAATACTAGAAACCGCGATTAACTTGTTCCAAAAATATGGTTTGAACCAACAAATTTCTTTAATCAAGGAAGTACGGTGGAGAAAAAGTGTGGAAATGCAGTTTGCCTCAAACTCACTCGGTCCTAATTTCCTTGATTAAAAAATTCATTGCATCAATGAAAACCACCACTCTTCTAAGTTGATGATACAAGATCAATGAAAAATGATATTTTTCTTCTATCCTCCACATTTATCCTTTTATAGATCCATAAAGTATGTAAAGTTTATTTTTTAATTAAATAAATATTAGAAAATTGAAAATAAAATTATAATTTAAAAGATCACAATTATGTGTTTTAAATATTTAATTATAGTAAATGTACAGTCAAGTCTAGATTATCTGTGTTTTATTCAAAACATTAATGGTTTTGAGATATTTAAAAAGGTTTGAATAATATTGTTTAATAAGATTTTCTAGATCTTCAATAAATTTTTATCTTTAAAAAATATTACTATATTATTTTTTTTTTTGTAATATAGCACACTTTTCTGATCCTTTGTAATAATACACTTAAGAAATTTGCACATTTAGAAAGAACAAACACACGTTCTATATTTCCCTTCAAAATATTACAATATATTTTATACAAAAAACTGTTTATTTGCAAGTATCAAAACTTTTTTTTGGAATAATTTTTATAAATTCAACATATACTTTAAATTATTTTTAAGAAACAATATGATATCAAACATCATAAGAGATATATATATTTTTTTAATTTCCAAAATTACATTTGAGGATAATTAGGAATTATTGATGCTCAATCCTTGTTTTGTAGATCATTTCAATAGCAAAGGACCATTTTGGAGTTACAATATAAAGAAATAACATATGAGTCATCCAACATGGAAGTATGTATGTCTTTTTGGAAACATCAACTAGGGTTTTTCTTCCTATAATGGCAGAAGCTACAACTTTCTTTAAATAAAAGATATCGAAATCAATACCAAGTTATTCAATTGCATAAGAGTTTGAGTAGGGTCTTCCAAATAAACTAGATGCCACGTTCTAATTTAAGAATGGGCACAAATTTAAAAATAAATACAATTATAATAATTAAAAATTACACATATAAAATATAATTATATATTAAAATAATTAATTATAATTATTTTGAATTTGTTCAATCTTATATTTAAAATGAATTGAGTTTTGATATAGTTTTTTATTAATTTATTGGACTTTTTATAAAAAAAATTATGCATAATAATATTAATGTAAACAAAATTAGACTTTTCAAGATTCGAGGGCCATCTAAATTTTAGTGCCCTATGCTATAAAGCGTGCTGCTCATGTACTGGGCCAGACCTGATTTGGAGGAACATCAAATTCATCATTTATATGTTGAAAATGAAATTTAAATATATGTCTTCCACCCCTCCAGCTACATTTTGAGTAGAAAAGCATCATCTTCTTGCGATTCGATAAAAATAAAGTCTAAGATGATCATGTTTAAAAAAACAAGGCAAAATGAATTTCAAAGAATGAAAGCTAGTTTTCCTTACAATTAGGTTCATTTTGTTACTTAACCAGTATATACCTGTAATAGTATGTTGTTTAAGAATTTATATCTTAAAGGAAGTTATGACTATATAAGAAACTTGGCCTAATGTAAAGATTAATCATGTGGTTGTTTTAAATGTTATTTATGACACATAATCCCAAGTGATTTATTTATCGTATTAAAAATGAAAAATAAGAATAGTGAATTATATATTAGAAAATCAAACTAAACATTTAACAAATGAAGTAGAAAAACATGTCCTAACGTACCATTTATAAAATTTTTATATGGCAATACGCAACATTGAGAAACAAAATTTTGTTTCTATTTCTTGAATGACATGACCCTATTATTCTTTTAGATTAGAAAATTTGATTTTTTATGTAGATGGGTACTGTGTTATTTAAAAAGGTGGAGTTGAATATTCTTATAATGTTCATTATAGAATTATAACTTTATCCTTTAAAGTTTTAAATTTAATTATTATAATTTAGCCTCCACATAAATGACATTTCTATCAAAGAAAAATCATGTTTTACATTTTTCTATAAACTTGTTTCTTCTTTTATAATTGATATCCCGGTAAAAACTATACAAATGTATGTCTATGAATTATATTTTATTATTAAAACATAAATAGGAACATATAAATTTTGGTGTTGAAAAGTCAAAGGTTATGTTAGTATTAATTTAGTACACTGGTTTTGAATCGTCAAGCTTCATGACATTTTAGTCTGTTTTATCTCAAGACATTTGGACAATGAAAATAATGTATATCTCTTTTATGTATATAATAAAACATTCAAAAATTATTATAAAAAGTTACATAGAAAAATAAGTTATTCGTTTAATACTAGAAACCGCGATTAACTTGTTCCAAAAATATTGTTTGAACCAACAAATTTCTTTAATCAAGGAAGTACGGTGGAGAAAAAGTGTGGAAATGCAGTTTGCCTCAAACTCACTCGGTCCTAATTTCCTTGATTAAAAAATTTATTGTATCAATTAAAACCACCACTCTTCTAAGTTGATGATACAAGATCAATGAAAAATGATATTTTTCTTCTATCCTCCACATTTAGCCTTTTATAGATCCATAAAGTATGTAAAGTTTATTTTTTAATTAAATAAATATTATAAAATTGAAAATAAAATTATAATTTAAAATATCACAATTATGTGTTTTAAATATTTAATTATAGTAAATGTACAGTCAAGTCTAGATTATCTGTGTTTTATTCAAAATATTAATGGTTTTGAGATATTTAAAAAGGTTTTAATAATATTGTTTAATAAGATTTTCTAGATCTTCAATAAATTTTTATCTTTAAAAAATTTTACTATATTATTTTTTTTGTAATATAGCACACTTTTCTGATCCTTTGTAATAATACACTTAAGAAATTTGCACATTTAGAAAGAACAAACACACGTTCTATATTTCCCTTCAAAATATTACAATATATTTTATACAAAAAACTATTTATTTGCAAGTATCAATACTTTTTTTTTGGAATAATTTTTATAAATTCAACATATACTTTAAATTATTTTTAAGAAACAATATGATATCAAAAATCATAAGAGATATATATATTTTTTAATTTCCAAAATTACATTTGAGGATAATTAGGAATTATTGATGCTCAATCCTTGTTTTGTAGATCATTTCAATAACAAAGGACCATTTTGGAGTTACAATATAAAGAAATAACATATGAGTCATCCAACATGGAAGTATGTATGTCTTTTTGGAAACATCAACTAGGGTTTTTCTTCCTATAATGGCAGAAGCTACAACTTTCTTTAAATAAAAGATATCGAAATCAATACCAAGTTATTCAATTGCATAAGAGTTTGAGTAGGGTCTTCCAAATAAACTAGATGCCACGTTCTAATTTAAGAATGGGCACAAATTTAAAAATAAATACAATTATAATAATTAAAAATTACACATATAAAATATAATTATATATTAAAATAATTAATTATAATTATTTTGAATTTGTTCAATCTTATATTTAAAATGAATTGAGTTTTGATATAGTTTTTTATTAATTTATTGGACTTTTTATAAAAAAAATTATGCATAATAATATTAATGTAAACAAAATTAGACTTTTCAAGATTCGAGGGCCATCTAAATTTTAGTGCCCTATGCTATAAAGCGTGCTGCTCATGTACTGGGCCAGACCTGATTTGGAGGAACATCAAATTCATCATTTATATGTTGAAAATGAAAATTAAATATATGTCTTCCACCCCTCCAGCTACATTTTGAGTAGAAAAGCATCATCTTCTTGCGATTCGATAAAAATAAAGTCTAAGATGATCATGTTTAAAAAAACAAGGCAAAATGAATTTCAAAGAATGAAAGCTAGTTTTCCTTACAATTAGGTTCATTTTGTTACTTAACCAGTATATACCTGTAATAGTATGTTGTTTAAGAATTTATATCTTAAAGGAAGTTATGACTATATAAGAAACTTGGCCTAATGTAAAGATTAATCATGTGGTTGTTTTAAATGTTATTTATGACACATAATCCCAAGTGATTTATTTATCGTATTAAAAATGAAAAATAAGAATAGTGAATTATATATTAGAAAATCAAACTAAACATTTAACAAATGAAGTAGAAAAACATGTCCTAACGTACCATTTATAAAAATTTTATATGGCAATACGCAACATTGAGAAACAAAATTTTGTTTCTATTTCTTGAATGACATGACCCTATTATTCTTTTAGATTAGAAAATTTGATTTTTTATGTAGATGGGTACTGTGTTATTTAAAAAGGTGGAGTTGAATATTCTTATAATGTTCATTATAGAATTATAACTTTATCCTTTAAAGTTTTAAATTTAATTATTATAATTTAGCCTCCACATAAATGACATTTCTATCAAAGAATAATCATGTTTTACATTTTTCTATAAACTTGTTTCTTCTTTTATAATCGATATCCCGGTAAAAACTATACAAATGTATGTCTATGAATTATATTTTATTATTAAAACATAAATAGGAACATATAAATTTTGGTGTTGAAAAGTCAAAGGTTATGTTAGTATTAATTTAGTACACTGGTTTTGAATCGTCAAGCTTCATGACATTTTAGTCTGTTTTATCTCAAGACATTTGGACAATGAAAATAATGTATATCTCTTTTATGTATATAGTAAAACCTTCAAAAATTATTATAAAAAGTTACATAGAAAAATAAGTTATTCGTTCAATACTAGAAACCGCGATTAACTTGTTCCAAAAATATTGTTTGAACCAACAAATTTCTTTAATCAAGGAAGTACGGTGGAGAAAAAGTGTGGAAATGCAGTTTGCCTCAAACTCACTCGGTCCTAATTTCCTTGATTAAAAAATTTATTGTATAAATGAAAACCACCACTCTTCTAAGTTGATGATACAAGATCAATGAAAAATGATATTTTTCTTCTATCCTCCACATTTAGCCTTTTATAGATCCATAAAGTATGTAAAGTTTATTTTTTAATTAAATAAATATTAGAAAATTGAAAATAAAATTATAATTTAAAAGATCACAATTATGTGTTTTAAATATTTAATAGTAAATGTACAGTCAAGTCTAGATTATCTGTGTTTTATTCAAAACATTAATGGTTTTGAGATATTTAAAAAGGTTTGAATAATATTGTTTAATAAGATTTTCTAGATCTTCAATAAATTTTTATCTTTAAAAAATATTACTATATTATTTTTTTTTGTAATATAGCACACTTTTCTGATCCTTTGTAATAATACACTTAAGAAATTTGCACATTTAGAAAGAACAAACACACGTTCTATATTTCCCTTCAAAATATTACAATATATTTTATACAAAAAACTGTTTATTTGCAAGTATCATCACTTTTTTTTGGAATAATTTTTTTAAATTCAACATATACTTTAAATTATTTTTAAGAAACAATATGATATCAAAAATCATAAGAGATATATATATTTTTTTAATTTCCAAAATTACATTTGAGGATAATTAGGAATTATTGATGCTCAATGCTTGTTTTGTAGATCATTTCAATAGAAAAGGACCATTTTGGAGTTACAATATAAAGAAATAACATATGAGTCATCCAACATGGAAGTATGTATGTCTTTTTGGAAACATCAACTAGGGTTTTTCTTCCTATAATGGCAGAAGCTACAACTTTCTTTAAATAAAAGATATCGAAATCAATACCAAGTTATTCAATTGCATAAGAGTTTGAGTAGGGTCTTCCAAATAAACTAGATGCCACGTTCTAATTTAAGAATGGGCACAAATTTAAAAATAAATACAATTATAATAATTAAAAATTACACATATAAAATATAATTATATATTAAAATAATTAATTATAATTATTTTGAATTTGTTCAATCTTATATTTAAAATGAATTGAGTTTTGATATAGTTTTTTATTAATTTATTGGACTTTTTATAAAAAAAATTATGCATAATAATATTAATGTAAACAAAATTAGACTTTTCAAGATTCGAGGGCCATCAAAATTTTAGTGCCCTATGCTATAAAGCGTGCTGCTCATGTACTGGGCCAGACCTGATTTGGAGGAACATCAAATTCATCATTTATATGTTGAAAATTAAATTTAAATATATGTCTTCCACCCCTCCAGCTACATTTTGAGTAGAAAAGCATCATCTTCTTGCGATTCGATAAAAATAAAGTCTAAGATGATCATGTTTAAAAAAACAAGGCAAAATGAATTTCAAAGAATGAAAGCTAGTTTTCCTTACAATTAGGTTCATTTTGTTACTTAACCAGTATATACCTGTAATAGTATGTTGTTTAAGAATTTATATCTTAAAGGAAGTTATGACTATATAAGAAACTTGGCCTAATGTAAAGATTAATCATGTGGTTGTTTTAAATGTTATTTATGACACATAATCCCAAGTGATTTATTTATCGTATTAAAAATGAAAAATAAGAATAGTGAATTATATATTAGAAAATCAAACTAAACATTTAACAAATGAAGTAGAAAAACATGTCCTAACGTACCATTTATAAAATTTTTATATGGCAATACGCAACATTGAGAAACAAAATTTTGTTTCTATTTCTTGAATGACATGACCCTATTATTCTTTTAGATTAGAAAATTTGATTTTTTATGTAGATGGGTACTGTGTTATTTAAAAAGGTGGAGTTGAATATTCTTATAATGTTCATTATAGAATTATAACTTTATCCTTTAAAGTTTTAAATTTAATTATTATAATTTAGCCTCCACATAAATGACATTTCTATCAAAGAAAAATCATGTTTTACATTTTTCTATAAACTTGTTTCTTCTTTTATAATTGATATCCCGGTAAAAACTATACAAATGTATGTCTATGAATTATATTTTATTATTAAAACATAAATAGGAACATATAAATTTTGGTGTTGAAAAGTCAAAGGTTATGTTAGTATTAATTTAGTACACTGGTTTTGAATCGTCAAGCTTCATGACATTTTAGTCTGTTTTATCTCAAGACATTTGGACAATGAAAATAATGTATATCTCTTTTATGTATATAATAAAACATTCAAAAATTATTATAAAAAGTTACATAGAAAAATAAGTTATTCGTTTAATACTAGAAACCGCGATTAACTTGTTCCAAAAATATTGTTTGAACCAACAAATTTCTTTAATCAAGGAAGTACGGTGGAGAAAAAGTGTGGAAATGCAGTTTGCCTCAAACTCACTCGGTCCTAATTTCCTTGATTAAAAAATTTATTGTATCAATTAAAACCACCACTCTTCTAAGTTGATGATACAAGATCAATGAAAAATGATATTTTTCTTCTATCCTCCACATTTAGCCTTTTATAGATCCATAAAGTATGTAAAGTTTATTTTTTAATTAAATAAATATTATAAAATTGAAAATAAAATTATAATTTAAAATATCACAATTATGTGTTTTAAATATTTAATTATAGTAAATGTACAGTCAAGTCTAGATTATCTGTGTTTTATTCAAAATATTAATGGTTTTGAGATATTTAAAAAGGTTTTAATAATATTGTTTAATAAGATTTTCTAGATCTTCAATAAATTTTTATCTTTAAAAAATTTTACTATATTATTTTTTTTGTAATATAGCACACTTTTCTGATCCTTTGTAATAATACACTTAAGAAATTTGCACATTTAGAAAGAACAAACACACGTTCTATATTTCCCTTCAAAATATTACAATATATTTTATACAAAAAACTATTTATTTGCAAGTATCAATACTTTTTTTTTGGAATAATTTTTATAAATTCAACATATACTTTAAATTATTTTTAAGAAACAATATGATATCAAAAATCATAAGAGATATATATATTTTTTAATTTCCAAAATTACATTTGAGGATAATTAGGAATTATTGATGCTCAATCCTTGTTTTGTAGATCATTTCAATAACAAAGGACCATTTTGGAGTTACAATATAAAGAAATAACATATGAGTCATCCAACATGGAAGTATGTATGTCTTTTTGGAAACATCAACTAGGGTTTTTCTTCCTATAATGGCAGAAGCTACAACTTTCTTTAAATAAAAGATATCGAAATCAATACCAAGTTATTCAATTGCATAAGAGTTTGAGTAGGGTCTTCCAAATAAACTAGATGCCACGTTCTAATTTAAGAATGGGCACAAATTTAAAAATAAATACAATTATAATAATTAAAAATTACACATATAAAATATAATTATATATTAAAATAATTAATTATAATTATTTTGAATTTGTTCAATCTTATATTTAAAATGAATTGAGTTTTGATATAGTTTTTTATTAATTTATTGGACTTTTTATAAAAAAAATTATGCATAATAATATTAATGTAAACAAAATTAGACTTTTCAAGATTCGAGGGCCATCTAAATTTTAGTGCCCTATGCTATAAAGCGTGCTGCTCATGTACTGGGCCAGACCTGATTTGGAGGAACATCAAATTCATCATTTATATGTTGAAAATGAAAATTAAATATATGTCTTCCACCCCTCCAGCTACATTTTGAGTAGAAAAGCATCATCTTCTTGCGATTCGATAAAAATAAAGTCTAAGATGATCATGTTTAAAAAAACAAGGCAAAATGAATTTCAAAGAATGAAAGCTAGTTTTCCTTACAATTAGGTTCATTTTGTTACTTAACCAGTATATACCTGTAATAGTATGTTGTTTAAGAATTTATATCTTAAAGGAAGTTATGACTATATAAGAAACTTGGCCTAATGTAAAGATTAATCATGTGGTTGTTTTAAATGTTATTTATGACACATAATCCCAAGTGATTTATTTATCGTATTAAAAATGAAAAATAAGAATAGTGAATTATATATTAGAAAATCAAACTAAACATTTAACAAATGAAGTAGAAAAACATGTCCTAACGTACCATTTATAAAAATTTTATATGGCAATACGCAACATTGAGAAACAAAATTTTGTTTCTATTTCTTGAATGACATGACCCTATTATTCTTTTAGATTAGAAAATTTGATTTTTTATGTAGATGGGTACTGTGTTATTTAAAAAGGTGGAGTTGAATATTCTTATAATGTTCATTATAGAATTATAACTTTATCCTTTAAAGTTTTAAATTTAATTATTATAATTTAGCCTCCACATAAATGACATTTCTATCAAAGAATAATCATGTTTTACATTTTTCTATAAACTTGTTTCTTCTTTTATAATCGATATCCCGGTAAAAACTATACAAATGTATGTCTATGAATTATATTTTATTATTAAAACATAAATAGGAACATATAAATTTTGGTGTTGAAAAGTCAAAGGTTATGTTAGTATTAATTTAGTACACTGGTTTTGAATCGTCAAGCTTCATGACATTTTAGTCTGTTTTATCTCAAGACATTTGGACAATGAAAATAATGTATATCTCTTTTATGTATATAGTAAAACCTTCAAAAATTATTATAAAAAGTTACATAGAAAAATAAGTTATTCGTTCAATACTAGAAACCGCGATTAACTTGTTCCAAAAATATTGTTTGAACCAACAAATTTCTTTAATCAAGGAAGTACGGTGGAGAAAAAGTGTGGAAATGCAGTTTGCCTCAAACTCACTCGGTCCTAATTTCCTTGATTAAAAAATTTATTGTATAAATGAAAACCACCACTCTTCTAAGTTGATGATACAAGATCAATGAAAAATGATATTTTTCTTCTATCCTCCACATTTAGCCTTTTATAGATCCATAAAGTATGTAAAGTTTATTTTTTAATTAAATAAATATTAGAAAATTGAAAATAAAATTATAATTTAAAAGATCACAATTATGTGTTTTAAATATTTAATAGTAAATGTACAGTCAAGTCTAGATTATCTGTGTTTTATTCAAAACATTAATGGTTTTGAGATATTTAAAAAGGTTTGAATAATATTGTTTAATAAGATTTTCTAGATCTTCAATAAATTTTTATCTTTAAAAAATATTACTATATTATTTTTTTTTGTAATATAGCACACTTTTCTGATCCTTTGTAATAATACACTTAAGAAATTTGCACATTTAGAAAGAACAAACACACGTTCTATATTTCCCTTCAAAATATTACAATATATTTTATACAAAAAACTGTTTATTTGCAAGTATCATCACTTTTTTTTGGAATAATTTTTTTAAATTCAACATATACTTTAAATTATTTTTAAGAAACAATATGATATCAAAAATCATAAGAGATATATATATTTTTTTAATTTCCAAAATTACATTTGAGGATAATTAGGAATTATTGATGCTCAATGCTTGTTTTGTAGATCATTTCAATAGAAAAGGACCATTTTGGAGTTACAATATAAAGAAATAACATATGAGTCATCCAACATGGAAGTATGTATGTCTTTTTTGAAACATCAACTAGGGTTTTTCTTCCCATAATGGCAGAAGCTACAACTTTCTTTAAATAAAAGATATCGAAATCAATACCAAGTTATTCAATTGCATAAGAGTTTGAGTAGGGCCTTCCAAATAAACTAGATGCCACGTTCTAATTTAAGAATGGGCACAAATTTAAAAATAAATACAATTATAATAATTAAAAATTACACATATAAAATATAATTATATATTAAAATAATTAATTATAATTATTTTGAATTTTTTCAATCTTATATTTAAAATGAATTGATTTTTGATATAGATTTTTATTAATTTATTGGACTTTTTATAAAAAAAATTATGCATAATAATATTAATGTAAACAAAATTAGACTTTTTAAGATTCGAGGGCCATCTAAATTTTAGTGCCCTATGCTATAAAGCGTGCTGCTCATGTATTGGGCCAGACCTGATTTGGAGGAACATCAAATTCATCATTTATATGTTGAAAATGAAAATTAAATATATGTCTTCCACCCCTCCAGCTACATTTTGAGTAGAAAAGCATCATCTTCTTGCGATTCGATAAAAATAAAGTCTAAGATGATCATGTTTAAAAAAACAAGGCAAAATGAATTTCAAAGAATGAAAACTAGTTTTCCTTACAATTAGGATCATTTTGTTACTTAACCAGTATATACCTGTAATAGTATGTTGTTTAAGAATTTATATCTTAAAGGAAGTTATGACTATATAAGAAACTTGGCCTAATGTAAAGATTAATCATGTGGTTGTTTTAAATGTCATTTATGACACATAATCCCAAGTGATTTATTTATCGTATTAAAAATGAAAAATAAGAATAGTGAGTTATATATTAGAAAATCAAACTAAACATTTAACAAATGAAGTAGAAAAACATGTCCTAACGTACCATTTATAAAAAATTTATATGGCAATACGCAACATTGAGAAACAAAATTTTGTTTCTATTTCTTGAATGACATGACCCTATTATTCTTTTAGATTAGAAAATTTGATTTTTTATGTAGATGGGTACTGTGTTATTTAAAAAGGTGGAGTTGAATATTCTTATAATGTTCATTATAGAATTAGAACTTTATCCTTTAAAGTTTTAAATTTAATTATTATAATTTAGCCTCCACATAAATGACATTTCTATCAAAGAATAATCATGTTTTATATTTTTCTATAAACTTGTTTCTTCTTTTATAATTGATATCCCGGTAAAAACTATACAAATGTATGTCTATGAATTATATTTTATTATTAAAACATAAATTTGAACATATAAATTTTGGTGTTGAAAAGTCAAAGGTTATGTTAGTATTAATTTAGTACACTGGTTTTGAATCGTCAAGCTTCATGACATTTTAGTCTGTTTTATCTCAAGACATTTGGACAATGAAAATAATGTATATCTCTTTTATGTATATAATAAAACATTCAAAAATTATTATAAAAAGTTACATAGAAAAATAAGTTATTCGTTCAATACTAGAAACCGCGATTAACTTGTTCCAAAAATATGGTTTGAACCAACAAATTTCTTTAATCAAGGAAGTACGGTGGAGAAAAAGTGTGGAAATGCAGTTTGCCTCAAACTCACTCGGTCCTAATTTCCTTGATTAAAAAATTCATTGTATCAATTAAAACCACCACTCTTCTAAGTTGATGATACAAGATCAATGAAAAATGATATTTTTCTTCTATCCTCCACATTTAGCCCTTTATAGATCCATAAAGTATGTAAAGTTTATTTTTCAATTAAATAAATATTAGAAAATTGAAAATAAAATTATAATTTAAAAGATCACAATTATGTGTTTTAAATATTTAATTATAGTAAATGTACAATCAAGTCTAGATTATCTGTGTTTTATTCAAAACATTAATGGTTTTGAGATATTTAAAAAGGTTTGAATAATATTGTTTAATAATATTTTCTAGATCTTCAATAAATTTTTAACTTTAAAAAATATTACTATATTATTTTTTTTTGTATTATAGCACACTTTTCCGAGCCTTTGTAATAATACACTTAAGAAATTTGCACATTTAGAAAGAACAAACACACGTTCTATATTTCGCTTCAAAATATTACAATATATTTTATACAAAAAACTGTTTATTTGCAAGTATCAACACTTTTTTTGGAATAATTTTTATAAATTTAACATATACTTTAAATTATTTTTAAGAAACAATATGATATCAAAAATCTTAAGAGATATATATTTTTTTTAATTTCCAAAATTACATTTGAGGATAATTAGGAATTATTGATGCTCAATCCTTGTTTTGTAGATCATTTCAATATCAAAGGACCATTTTGGAGTTACAATATAAAGAAATAACATATGAGTCATCCAACATGGAAGTATGTATGTCTTTTTTGAAACATCAACTAGGGCTTTTCTTCCTATAATGGCAGAAGCTACAACTTTCTTTAAATAAAAGATATCGAAATCAATACCAAGTTATTCAATTGCATAAGAGTTTGAGTAGGGTCTTCCAAATAAACTAGATGCCATGTTCTAATTTAAGAATGGGCAAAAATTTAAAAATAAATACAATTATAATAATTAAAAATTACATATATAAAATATAATTATATATTAAAATAATTAATTATAATTATTTTGAATTTGTTCAATCTTATATTTAAAATGAATTGAGTTTTGATATAGATTTTTATTAATTTATTGGACTTTTTATAAAAAAAATTATGCATAATAATATTAATGTAAACAAAATTAGACTTTTCAAGATTCGAGGGCCATCTAAATTTTAGTGCCCTGTGCTATAAAGCGTGCTGCTCATGTACTGGGCCAGAACTGATTTGGAGGAACATCAAATTCATCATTTATATGTTGAAAATGAAAATGAAATATATGTCTTCCACCCCTCCAGCTACATTTTGAGTAGAAAAGCATCATCTTCTTGCGATTCGATAAAAATAAAGTCTAAGATGATCATGTTTAAAAAAACAAGGCAAAATGAATTTCAAAGAATGAAAGCTAGTTTTCCTTACAATTAGGATCATTTTGTTAATAGTATGTTGTTTAAGAATTTATATCTTAAAGGAAGTTATGACTATATAAGAAACTTGGCCTAATGTAAAGATTAATCATGTGGTTGTTTTAAATGTTATTTATGACACATAATCCCAAGTGATTTATTTATCGTATTAAAAATGAAAAATAAGAATAGTGAATTATATATTAGAAAATCAAACTAAACATTTAACAAATGAAGTAGAAAAACATGTCCTAACGTACCATTTATAAAAAATTTATATGGCAATACGCAACATTGAGAAAAAAAATTTTGTTTCTATTTCTTGAATGACATGACCCTATTATTCTTTTAGATTAGAAAATTTGATTTTTTATGTAGATGGGTACTGTGTTATTTAAAAAGGTGGAGTTGAATATTCTTATAATGTTCTTTATAGAATTAGAACTTTATCCTTTAAAGTTTTAAATTTAATGTATTATTATTTAGCCTCCACATAAATGACATTTCTATCAAAGAATAATCATGTTTTATATTTTTCTATAAACTTGTTTCTTCTTTTATAATTGATATCCCGGTAAAAACTATACAAATGTATGTCTATGAATTATATTTTATTATTAAAACATAAATTTGAACATATAAATTTTGGTGTTGAAAAGTCAAAGGTTATGTTAGTATTAATTTAGTACACTGGTTTTGAATCGTCAAGCTTCCTGACATTTTAGTCTGTTTTTTCTCAAGACATTTGGACAATGAAAATAATGTATATCTCTTTTATGTATATAATAAAACATTCAAAAATTATTATAAAAAGTTACATAGAAAAATAAGTTATTCGTTCAATACTAGAAACCGCGATTAACTTGTTCAAAAAATATTGTTTGAACCAACAAATTTCTTTAATCAAGGAAGTACGCTGGAGAAAGACTGTGGAAATGCAGTTTGCCTCAAACTCCCTCGGTCCTAATTTCCTTGATTAAAAAATTCATTGTATCAATTAAAACCACCACTCTTCTAAGTTGATGATACAAGATCAATGAAAAATGATATTTTTCTTCTATCCTCCACATTTAGCCTTTTATAGATCCATAAAGTATGTAAAGTTTCTTTTTTAATTAATTAAATATTAAAAAATTGAAAATAAATTTATTATTTAAAAGATCACAATTATGTGTTTTAAATATTTAATTATAGTAAATGTACAGTCAAGTCTAGATTATCCGTGTTTTATTCAAAACATTAATGGTTTTGAGATATTTAAAAAGGTTTGAATAATATTGTTTAATAATATTTTCTAGATCTTCAATAAATTTTTAACTTTAAAAAATATTAGTATATTATTTTTTTTGTAATATAGCACACTTTTCTGAGCCTTTGTAATAATACACTTAAGAAATTTGCACATTTAGAAAGAACAAACACACGTTCTATATTTCCCTTCAAAATATTACAATATATTTTATACAAAAAACTGTTTATTTGCAAGTATCAACACTTTTTTTTGGAATAATTTTTATAAATTTAACATATACTTTAAATTATTTTTAAGAAACAATATGATATCAAAAATCATAAGAGATATATATTTTTTTTAATTTCCAAAATTACATTTGAGGATAATTAGGAATTATTGATGCTCAATACTTGTTTTGTAGATCATTTCAATAGCAAAGGACCATTTTGGAGTTACAATATAAAGAAATAACATATGAGTCATCCAACATGGAAGTATGTATGTCTTTTTTGAAACATCAACTAGGGCTTTTCTTCCTATAATGGCAGAAGCTACAACTTTCTTTAAATAAAAGATATCGAAATCAATACCAAGTTATTCAATTGCATAAGAGTTTGAGTAGGGTCTTCCAAATAAACTAGATGCCACGTTCTAATTTAAGAATGGGCACAAATTTAAAAATAAATACAATTATAATAATTAAAAATTACACATATAAAATATAATTATATATTAAAATAATTATTATAATTATCTTGAATTTGTTCAATCTTATATTTAAAATGAATTGAGTTTTGATATAGATTTTTATTAATTTATTGGACTTTTTATAAAAAAAATTATGCATAATAATATTAATGTAAACAAAATTAGACTTTTCAAGATTCAAGGGCCATCTAAATTTTAGTGCCCTATGCTATAAAGCGTGCTGCTCATGTACTGGGCCAGACCTGATTTGGAGGAACATCAAATTCATCATTTATATGTTGAAAATGAAAATGAAATATATGTCTTCCACCCCTCCAGCTACATTTTGAGTAGAAAAGCATCATCTTCTTGCGATTCGATAAAAATAAAGTCTAAGATGATCATGTTTAAAAAAACAAGGCAAAATGAATTTCAAAGAATGAAAGCTAGTTTTCCTTACAATTAGGATCATTTTGTTAATAGTATGTTGTTTAAGAATTTATATCTTAAAGGAAGTTATGACTATATAAGAAACTTGGCCTAATGTAAAGATTAATCATGTGGTTGTTTTAAATGTTATTTATGACACATAATCCCAAGTGATTTATTTATCGTATTAAAAATGAAAAATAAGAATAGTGAATTATATATTATAAAATCAAACTAAACATTTAACAAATGAAGTAGAAAAACATGTCCTAACGTACCATTTATAAAAAATTTATATGGCAATACGCAACATTGAGAAACAAAATTTTGTTTCTATTTCTTGAATGACATGACCCTATTATTCTTTTAGATTAGAAAATTTGATTTTTTATGTAGATGGGTACTGTGTTATTTAAAAAGGTGGAGTTGAATATTCTTATAATGTTCTTTATAGAATTAGAACTTTATCCTTTAAAGTTTTAAATTTAATGTATTATTATTTAGCCTCCACATAAATGACATTTCTATCAAAGAATAATCATGTTTTATATTTTTCTATAAACTTGTTTCTTCTTTTATAATTGATATCCCGGTAAAAACTATACAAATGTATGTCTATGAATTATATTTTATTATTAAAACATAAATTTGAACATATAAATTTTGGTGTTGAAAAGTCAAAGGTTATGTTAGTATTAATTTAGTACACTGGTTTTGAATCGTCAAGCTTCCTGACATTTTAGTCTGTTTTTTCTCAAGACATTTGGACAATGAAAATAATGTATATCTCTTTTATGTATATAATAAAACATTCAAAAATTATTATAAAAAGTTACATAGAAAAATAAGTTATTCCTTCAATACTAGAAACCGCGATTAACTTGTTCAAAAAATATTGTTTGAACCAACAAATTTCTTTAATCAAGGAAGTACGCTGGAGAAAGACTGTGGAAATGCAGTTTGCCTCAAACTCCCTCGGTCCTAATTTCCTTGATTAAAAAATTCATTGTATCAATTAAAACCACCACTCTTCTAAGTTGATGATACAAGATCAATGAAAAATGATATTTTTCTTCTATCCTCCACATTTAGCCTTTTATAGATCCATAAAGTATGTAAAGTTTCTTTTTTAATTAATTAAATATTAAAAAATTGAAAATAAATTTATTATTTAAAAGATCACAATTATGTGTTTTAAATATTTAATTATAGTAAATGTACAGTCAAGTCTAGATTATCCGTGTTTTATTCAAAACATTAATGGTTTTGAGATATTTAAAAAGGTTTGAATAATATTGTTTAATAATATTTTCTAGATCTTCAATAAATTTTTAACTTTAAAAAATATTAGTATATTATTTTTTTTTGTAATATAGCACACTTTTCTTAGCCTTTGTAATAATACACTTAAGAAATTTGCACATTTAGAAAGAACAAACACACGTTCTATATTTCCCTTCAAAATATTACAATATATTTTATACAAAAAACTGTTTATTTGCAAGTATCAACACTTTTTTTTGGAATAATTTTTATAAATTTAACATATACTTTAAATTATTTTTAAGAAACAATATGATATCAAAAATCATAAGAGATATATATATTTTTTAATTTCCAAAATTACATTTGAGGATAATTAGGAATTATTGATGCTCAATCCTTGTTTTGTAGATCATTTCAATAGCAAAGGACCATTTTGGAGTTACAATATAAAGAAATAACATATGAGTCATCCAACATGGAAGTATGTATGTCTTTTTTGAAACATCAACTAGGGCTTTTCTTCCTATAATGGCAGAAGCTACAACTTTCTTTAAATAAAAGATATCGAAATCAATACCAAGTTATTCAATTGCATAAGAGTTTGAGTAGGGATTTCCAAATAAACTAGATGCCACGTTCTAATTTAAGAATGGGCACAAATTTAAAAATAAATACAATTATAATAATTAAAAATTACACATATAAAATATAATTATATATTAAAATAATTATTATAATTATCTTGAATTTGTTCAATCTTATATTTAAAATGAATTGAGTTTTGATATAGATTTTTATTAATTTATTGGACTTTTTATAAAAAAAATTATGCATAATAATATTAATGTAAACAAAATTAGACTTTTCAAGATTCAAGGGCCATCTAAATTTTAGTGCCCTATGCTATAAAGCGTGCTGCTCATGTACTGGGCCAGACCTGATTTGGAGGAACATCAAATTCATCATTTATATGTTGAAAATGAAAATGAAATATATGTCTTCCACCCCTCCAGCTACATTTTGAGTAGAAAAGCATCATCTTCTTGCGATTCGATAAAAATAAAGTCTAAGATGATCATGTTTAAAAAAACAAGGCAAAATGAATTTCAAAGAATGAAAACTAGTTTTCCTTACAATTAGGATCATTTTGTTACTTAACCAGTATATACCTGTAATAGTATGTTGTTTAAGAATTTATATCTTAAAGGAAGTTATGACTATATAAGAAACTTGGCCTAATGTAAAGATTAATCATGTGGTTGTTTTAAATGTTATTTATGACACATAATCCCAAGTGATTTATTTATCGTATTAAAAATGAAAAATAAGAATAGTGAATTATATATTAGAAAATCAAACTAAACATTTAACAAATGAAGTAGAAAAACATGTCCTAACGTACCATTTATAAAAATTTTATATGGCAATACGCAACATTGATAAACAAAATTTTGTTTCTATTTCATGAATGACATGACCCTATTATTCTTTTAGATTAGAAAATTTGATTTTTTATGCAGATGGGTAATGTGTTATTTAAAAAGGTGGAGTTGAATATTCTTATAATTTTCTTTATAGAATTAGAACTTTATCCTTTAAAGTTTTAAATTCAATGTATTATAATTTAGCCTCCACATAAATGACATTTCTATCAAAGAATAATAATGTTTTATATTTTTCTATAAACTTGTTTCTTCTTTTATAATTGATATCCCGGTAAAAACTATACAAATGTATGTCTATGAATTATATTTTATTATTAAAACATAAATTTGAACATATAAATTTTGGTGTTGAAAAGTCAAAGGTTATGTTAGTATTAATTTAGTACACTGGTTTTGAATCGTCAAGCTTCATGACATTTTAGTCTGTTTTTTCTCAAGACATTTGGACAATGAAAATAATGTATATCTCTTTTATGTATATAATAAAACATTCAAAAATTATTATAAAAAGTTACATAGAAAAATAAGTTATTCGTTCAATACTAGAAACCGCGATTAACTTGTTCAAAAAATATTGTTTGAACCAACAAATTTCTTTAATCAAGGAAGTACGCTGGAGAAAGACTGTGGAAATGCAGTTTGCCTCAAACTCCCTCGGTCCTAATTTCCTTGATTAAAAAATTCATTGTATCAATTAAAACCACCACTCTTCTAAATTGATGATACAAGATCAATGAAAAATGATATTTTTCTTCTATCCTCCACATTTAGCCTTTTATAGATCCATAAAGTATGTAAAGTTTCTTTTTTAATTAATTAAATATGAAATAATTGAAAATAAAATTATTATTTAAAAGATCACAATTATGTGTTTTAAATATTTAATTATAGTAAATGTACAGTCAAGTCTAGATTATCTGTGTTTTATTTAAAACATTAATGGTTTTGAGATATTTAAAGAGGTTTAAATAATATTGTTTAATAATATTTTCTAGATCTTCAATAAATTTTTAACTTTAAAAAATATTACTATATTATTTTTTGTTTGTAATATAGCACACTTTTCTGAGCCTTTGTAATAATACACTTAAGAAATTTGCACATTTAGAAAGAACAAACACGCGTTCTATATTTCCCTTCAAAATATTACAATATATTTTATACAAAAAACTGTTTATTTGCAAGTATCAACACTTTTTTTTGGAAGAATTTTTATAAATTCAACATATACTTTAAATTATTTTTAAGAAACAATATGATATCAAAAATCATAAGAGATATATTTTTTTTTTAATTTCCAAAATTACATTTGAGGATAATTAGGAATTATTGATGCTCAATCCTTGTTTTATAGATCATTTCAATAGCAAAGGACCATTTTGGAGTTACAATATAAAGAAATAACATATGAGTCATCCAACATGGAAGTATGTATGTCTTTTTTGAAACATCAACTAGGGCTTTACTTCCTATAATGGCAGAAGCTACAACTTTCTTTAAATAAAAGATATCGAAATCAATACCAAGTTATTCAATTGCATAAGAGTTTGATTAGGATCTTCCAACTAAACTAGATGCCATGTTCTAAATTAAGAATGGGCACAAATTTAAAAATAAATACAATTATAATAATTAAAAATTACACATATAAAATATAATTATATATTAAAATAATTAATTATAATTATTTTGAATTTGGTCAATCTTATATTTAAAATGAACTGAGTTTTGATATAGATTTTTATTAATTTATTGGACTTTTTATAAAAAAAAATTAAGCATAATAATATTAATGTAAACAAAATTAGACTTTTCAAGATTTGAGGGCCTTCTAAATTTTAGTGCCCTATGCTATAAAGCGTGCTGCTCATGTACTGGGCCAGGCCTGATTTGGAGGAACATCAAATTCATCATTATATGTTGAAAACAAAAATGAAATCTATGTCTTACACCCCTCCAGCTACATTTTGAGTAGAAAAGCATCATCTTCTTGCGATTCGATAAAAATAAAGTCTAAGATGATCATGTTTAAAAAAACAAGGCAAAATGAACTTCAAAGAATGAAAACTAGTTTCCCTTACAATTAGGATCATTTTGTTACTTAACCAGTATATACCTGTAATAGTATGTTGTTTAAGAATTTATATCTTAAAGGAAGTTATGACTATATAAGAAACTTGGCCTACTGTATAGATTAATCATGTGGTTGTTTTAAATGTTATTTATGACACATAATCCCAAGTGATTTATTTATCGTATTAAAAATGAAAAATAAGAATTGTGAATTATATATTAGAAAATAAAACTAAACATTTAACAAATGAATTAGAAAAACATGTCCTAACGTACCATTTATAAAGTTTTTGTATGGCAATACGTAACATTGAGAAAAAAAACTTTGTTTCCATTTCTTGAATGACATGACCCTATTATTATTTTAGATTCGAAAATTTGATTTTTTATGTAGATGGGTAATGTGTTATTTAAAAAGGTGGAGTTTAATATTCTTATAATGTTCTTTATAGAATTAGAACTTTATCCTTTAAAGTTTTAAATTTAATGTATTATAATTTAGCCTCCACATAAATGACATTTCTATCAAAGAATAACAATGTTTTATATTTTTCTATAAACTTGTTTCTTCTTTTATAATTGATATCCCGGTAAAAACTATACAAATGTATGTCTATGAATTATATTTTATTATTAAAACATAAATTTGAATATATAAATTTTGGTGTTGAAAAGTCAAAGGTTATGTTAGTATTAATTTAGTACACTAGTTTTGAATCGTCAAGCTTCATGACATTTTAGTCTGTTTTTTCTCAAGACTTTTGGACAATGAAAATAATGTATATCTCTTTTATGTATATAATAAAACATTCAAAAATTATTATAAAAATTTACATAGAAAAATAAGTTATTCGTTCAATACTAGAAACCGCGATTAACTTGTTCAAAAAATATTGTTTGAACCAACAAATTTCTTTAATCAAGGAAGTACGCTGGAGAAAGACTGTGGAAATGCAGTTTGCCTCAAACTCCCTCGGTCCTAATTTCCTTGATTAAAAAATTCATTGTATCAATTAAAACCACCACTCTTCTAAGTTGATGATACAAGATCAATGAAAAATGATATTTTTCTTCTATCCTCCACATTTAGCCTTTTATAGATCCATAAAGTATGTAAGGTTTCTTTTTTTATTAATTAAATATTAAAAAATTGAAAATAAAATTATTATTTAAAAGATCACAATTATGTGTTTTAAATATTTAATTATAGTAAATGTACAGTCAAGTCTAGATTATATGTGTTTTATTCAAAACATTAATGGTTTTGAGATATTTAAAAAGGTTTGAATAATATTGTTTAATAATATTTTCTAGATCTTCAATAAATTTTTAACTTTAAAAAATATTACTATATTATTTTTTTTGTAATATAGCACACTTTTCTGAGCCTTTGTAATAATACACTTAAGAAATTTGCACATTTAGAAAGAACAAACACACGTTCTATATTTACCTTCAAAATATTACAATATATTTTATACAAAAAACTGTTTATTTGCAAGTATCAACACTTTTTTTTGGAATAATTTTTATAAATTCCACATATACTTTAAATTATTTTTAAGAAACAATATGATATCAAAAATCATAATAGATATATATATTTTTTTAATTTCCAAAATTACATTTGAGGATAATTAGGAATTATTGATGCTCAATCCTTGTTTTGTAGATCATTTCAATAGCAAAGGACCATTTTGGAGTTACAATATAAAGAAATAACATATGAGTCATCCAACATGGAAGTATGTATGTCTTTTTTGAAACATCAACTAGGGCTTTTTTTCCTATAATGGCAGAAGCTACAACTTTCTTTAAATAAAAGATATCGAAATCAATACCAAGTTATTCAATTGCATAAGAGTTTGAGTAGGGTCTTCCAACTAAACTAGATGCCACATTCTAAATTAAGAATGGGCACAAATTTAAAAATAAATACAATTATAATAATTAAAAATTACACATATAAAATATAATTATATATTAAAATAATTAATTATAATTATTTTGAATTTGTTCAATCTTATATTTAAAATGAATTGGGTTTTGATATAGATTTTTATTAATTTATTGGACTTTTTATAAAAAAAATTAAGCATAATAATATTAATGTAAAAAAAATTAGACTTTTCAAGATTTGAGGGCCTTCTAAATTTTAGTGCCCTGTGCTATAAAGCGTGCTGCTCATGTACTGGGCCAGGCCTGATTTGGAGGAACATCAAATTCATCATTTATATGTTGAAAACAAAAAGGAAATCTATGTCTTCCACCCCTCCAGCTACATTTTGAGTAGAAAAGCATCATCTTCTTGCGATTCGATAAAAATAAAGTCTAAGATGATCATGTTTAAAAAAACAAGGCAAAATGAATTTCAAAGAATGAAAACTAGTTTCCCTTAAAATTAGGATCATTTTGTTACTTAACCAGTATATACCTGTAATAGTATGTTGTTTAAGAATTTATATCTTAAAGGAAGTTATGACTATATAAGAAACTTGGCCTAATGTATAGATTAATCATGTGGTTGTTTTAAATGTTGTTTATGACACATATTCCCAAGTGATTTATTTATCGTATTAAAAATGAAAAATAAGAATAGTGAATTATATATTAGAAAATGAAACTAAATATTTAACAAATGAATTAGAAAAACATGTCCTAACGTACCATTTATAAAGTTTTTGTATGGCAATACGTAACATTGAGAAAAAAAATTTTGTTTCCATTTCTTGAATGACATGATGACCCTATTATTCTTTTAGATTAGAAAATTTGATTTTTTATGTAGATGGGTAATGTGTTATTTAAAAAGGTGGAGTTGAATATTCTTATAATGTTCTTTATAGAATTAGAACTTTATCCTTTAAAGTTTTAAATTTAATGTATTATAATTTAGCCTCCACATAAATGACATTTCTATCAAAGAATAACAATGTTTTATATTTTTCTATAAACTTGTTTCTTCTTTTATAATTGATATCCCGGTAAAAACTATACAAATGTATGTCTATGAATTATATTTTATTATTAAAACATAAATTTGAACATATAAATTTTGGTGTTGAAAAGTCAAAGGTTATGTTAGTATTAATTTAGTACACTGGTTTTGAATCGTCAAGCTTCATGACATTTTAGTCTGTTTTTTTTTCAAGACATTTGGACAATGAAAATAATGTATATCTATTTTATGTATATAATAAAACATTCAAAAATTATTATAAAAAGTTACATAGAAAAATAAGTTATTCGTTCAATACTAGAAACCGCGATTAACTTGTTCAAAAAATATTGTTTGAACCAACAAATTTCTTTAATCAAGGAAGTACGCTGGAGAAAGACTGTGGAAATGCAGTTTGCCTCAAACTCCCTCGGTCCTAATTTCCTTGATTAAAAAATTCATTGTATCAATTAAAACCACCACTCTTCTAAGTTGATGATACAAGATCAATGAAAAATGATATTTTTATTCTATCCTCCACATTGGGCCTTTTATAGATCCATAAAGTATGTAAAGTTTCTTTTTTAATTAATTAAATATTAAAAAATTGAAAATAAAATTATTATTTAAAAGATCACAATTATGTGTTTTAAATATTTAATTATAGTAAATGTACAGTCAAGTCTAGATTATCTGTGTTTTATTCAAAACATTAATGGTTTTGAGATATTTAAAAAGGTTTGAATAATATTGTTTAATAATATTTTCTAGATCTTCAATAAATTTTTAACTTTAAAAAATATTACTATATTATTTTTTTTGGTAATATTACACTTTTCTAAGCCTTTGTAATAATACACTTAAGAAATTTGCACATTTAGAAAGAACAAACACACGTTCTATATTTACCTTCAAAATATTACAATATATTTTATACAAAAAACTGTTTATTTGCAAGTATCAACACTTTTTTTTGGAATAATTTTTATAAATTCAACATATACTTTAAATTATTTTTAAGAAACAATATGATATCAAAAATCATAAGAGATATATATATATATATTTTTTTAATTTCCAAAATTACATTTGAGGATAATTAGGAATTATTGATGCTCAATCCTTGTTTTGTAGATCATTTCAATAGCAAAGGACCATTTTGGAGTTACAATATAAAGAAATAACATATGAGTCATCCAACATGGAAGTATGTATGTCTTTTTTGAAACACCAACTAGGGCTTTTCTTCCTATAATGGCAGAAGCTACAACTTTCTTTAAATAAAAGATATCGAAATCAATACCAAGTTATTCAATTGCATAAGAGTTTGAGTAGGGTCTTCCAACTAAACTAGATGCCACGTTCTAAATTAAGAATGGGCACAAATTTAAAAATAAATACAATTATAATAATTAAAAATTACACATATAAAATATAATTATATATTAAAATAATTAATTATAATTATTTTGAATTTGTTCAATCTTATATTTAAAATGAATTGAGTTTTGATATAGATTTTTATTAATTTATTGGAATTTTTATAAAAAAAATTAAGCATAATAATATTAATGTAAACAAAATTAGACTTTTCAAGATTTGAGGGCCTTCTAAATTTTAGTGCCCTATGCTATAAAGCGTGCTACTCATGTACTGGGCAAGGCCTGATTTGGAGGAACATCAAATTCATCATTTATATGTTGAAAACAAAAATGAAATCTATGTCTTCCACCCCTCCAGCTACATTTTGAGTAGAAAAGCATCATCTTCTTGCGATTCGATACAAATAAAGTCTAAGATGATCATGTTTAAAAAAAGAAGGCAAAATGAATTTCAATGAAAACTAGTTTCCCTTAAAATTAGGATCATTTTGTTACTTAACCAGTATATACCTGTAATAGTATGTTGTTTAAGAATTTATATCTTAAAGGAAGTTATGACTATATAAGAAACTTGGCCTAATGTATAGATTAATCATGTGGTTGTTTTAAATGTTGTTTATGACACATACTCCCAAGTGATTTATTTATCGTATTAAAAATGAAAAATAAGAATAGTGAATTATATATTAGAAAATGAAACTAAACATTTAACAAATGAATTAGAAAAACATGTCCTAACGTACCATTTATAAAGTTTTTGTATGGCAATACGTAACATTGAGAAAAAAAATTTTGTTTCCATTTCTTGAATGACATGATGACCCTATTATTCTTTTAGATTAGAAAATTTGATTTTTTATGTAGATGGGTAATATGTTATTTAAAAAGGTGGAGTTGAATATTCTTATAATGTTCTTTATAGAATTAGAACTTTATCCTTTAAAGTTTTAAATTTAATGTATTATAATTTAGCCTCCACATAAATGACATTTCTATCAAAGAATAACAATGTTTTATATTTTTCTATAAACTTGTTTCTTCTTTTATAATTGATATCCCGGTAAAAACTATACAAATGTATGTCTATGAATTACATTTTATTATTAAAACATAAATTTGAACATATAAATTTTGGTGTTGAAAAGTCAAAGGTTATGTTAGTATTAATTTAGTACACTGGTTTTGAATCGTCAAGCTTCATGACATTTTAGTCTGTTTTTTTCAAGACATTTGGACAATGAAAATAATGTATATCTATTTTATGTATATAATAAAACATTCAAAAATTATTATAAAAAGTTACATAGAAAAATAAGTTATTCGTTCAATACTAGAAACCGCGATTAACTTGTTCAAAAAATATTGTTTGAACCAACAAATTTCTTTAATCAAGGAAGTACGCTAGAGAAAGACTGTGGAAATGCAGTTTGCCTCAAACTCCCTCGGTCCTAATTTCCTTGATTAAAAAATTCATTGTATCAATTAAAACCACCACTCTTCTAAGTTGATGATACAAGATCAATGAAAAATGATATTTTTATTCTATCCTCCACATTTAGCCTTTTATAGATCCATAAAGTATGTAAAGTTTCTTTTTTAATTAATTAAATATTAAAAATTTAAAAATAAAATTATTATTTAAAAGATCACAATTATGTGTTTTAAATATTTAATTATAGTAAATGTACAGTCAAGTCTAGATTATCTGTGTTTTATTCAAAACATTAATGGTTTTGAGATATTTAAAAAGGTTTGAATAATATTGTTTAATAATATTTTCTAGATCTTCAATAAATTTTTAACTTTAAAAAATATTACTATATTATTTTTTTTTGGTAATATAGCACACTTTTCTGAGCCTTTGTAATAATACACTTAAGAAATTTGCACATTTAGAAAGAACAAACACACGTTCTATATTTACCTTCAAAATATTACAATATATTTTATACAAAAAACTGTTTATTTGCAAGTATCAACACTTTTTTTTGGAATAATTTTTATAAATTCAACATATACTTTAAATTATTTTTAAGAAACAATATGATATCAAAAATCATAAGAGATATATATTTTTTTTTTAATTTCCAAAATTACATTTGAGGATAATTAGGAATTATTGATGCTCAATCCTTGTTTTGTAGATCATTTCAATAGCAAAGGACCATTTTGGAGTTACAATATAAAGAAATAACATATGAGTCATCCAACATGGAAGTATGTATGTCTTTTTTGAAACATCAACTAGGGCTTTTCTTCCTATAATGGCAGAAGCTACAACTTTCTTTAAATAAAAGATATCGAAATCAATACAAAGTTATTCAATTGCATAAGAGTTTGAGTAGGGTCTTCCAACTAAACTAGATGCCACGTTCTAAATTAAGAATGGGCACAAATTTAAAAATAAATACAATTATAATAATTAAAAATTACAAATATATAATATATAATTATATATTAAAATAATTAATTATAATTATTTTGAATTTGTTCAATCTTATATTTAAAATGAATTGAGTTTTGATATAGATTTTTATTTATTTATTGGACTTTTTATAAAAAAAATTAAGCATAATAATATTAATGTAAACAAAATTAGACTTTTCAAGATTTGAGGGCCTTCTAAATTTTAGTGCCCTAAGCTATAAAGCGTGCTGCTCATGTACTGGGCCAGGCCTGATTTGGAGGAACATCAAATTCATCATTATATGTTGAAAACAAAAATGAAATCTATGTCTTCCACCCCTCCAGCTACATTTTGAGTAGAAAAGCATCATCTTCTTGCTATTCGATAAAATTAAAGTCTAAGATGATCATGTTTAAAAAAACAAGGAAAAATGAATTTCAAAGAATGAAAACTAGTTTCCCTTACAATTAGGATCATTTTGTTACTTAACCAGTATATACCTGTAATAATATGTTGTTTAAGAATTTATATCTTAAAGGAAGTTATGACTATATAAGAAACTTGGCCTAATGTATAGATTAATCATGTGGTTGTTTTAAATGTTATTTATGACACATAATCCCTAGTGATTTATTTATCGTATTAAAAATGAAAAATAAGAATAGTGAATTATATATTAAAAAGTAAAACTAAACATTTAACAAATGAATTAGAAAAACATGTCCTAACGTACCATTTATAAAGTTTTTGTATGGCAATACGTAACATTGAGAAAAAAAATTTTGTTTCCATTTCTTGAATGACATGACCCTATTATTCTTTTAGATTAGAAAATTTGATTTTTTATGTAGATGGGTAATGTGTTATTTAAAAAGGTGGAGTTGAATATTCTTATAATGTTCTTTATAGAATTAGAACTTTATCCTTTAAAGTTTTAAATTTAATGTATTATAATTTAGCCTCCACATAAATGACATTTCTATCAAAGAATAACAATGTTTTATATTTTTCTATAAACTTGTTTCTTATTTTATAATTGATATCCCGGTAAAAACTATACAAATGTATGTCTATGAATTATATTTTATTATTAAAACATAAATTTGAACATATAAATTTTGGTGTTTAAAAGTCAAAGGTTATGTTAGTATTAATTTAGTACACTGGTTTTGAATCGTCAAGCTTCATGACATTTTAGTCTGTTTTTTCTCAAGACATTTGGACAATGAAAATAATGTATATCTGTTTTATGTATATAATAAAACATTCAAAAATTATTATAAAAAGTTACATAGAAAAATAAGTTATTCGTTCAATACTAGAAACCGCGATTAACTTGTTCAAAAAATTTTGTTTGAACCAACAAATTTCTTTAATCAAGGAAGTATGCTGGAGAAAGACTGTGGAAATGCAGTTTGCCTCAAACTCCCTCGGTCCTAATTTCCTTGATTAAAAAATTCATTGTATCAATTAAAACCACCACTCTTCTAAGTTGATGATACAAGATCGATGAAAAATGACATTTTTCTTCTATCCTTCACATTTAGCCTTTTATAGATCCATAAAGTATGTAAAGTTTCTTTTTTAATTAATTAAATATTAAAAAATTGAAAATAAAATTATTATTTAAAAGATCACAATTATGTGTTTTAAATATTTAATTATAGTAAATGTCCAGTCAAGTCTAGATTATCTGTGTTTTATTCAAAACATTAATGGTTTTGAGATATTTAAAAAGGTTTGAATAATATTGTTTAATAATATTTTCTAGATCTTCAATAAATTTTTAACTTTAAAAAATATTACTATATTATTTTTTTTTGGTAATATAACACACTTTTCTGAGCCTTTGTAATAATACACTTAAGAAATTTGCACATTTAGAAAGAACAAACACACGTTCTATATTTACCTTCAAAATATTACAATATATTTTATACAAAAAACTGTTTATTTGCAAGTATCAACACTTTTTTTTGGAATAATTTTTATAAATTCAACATATACTTTAAATTATTTTTAAGAAACAATATGATATCAAAAATCATAAGAGATATATATATTTTTTAATTTCCAAAATTACATTTGAGGATAATTAGGAATTATTGATGCTCAATCCTTGTTTGGTAGATCATTTCAATAGCAAATGACCATTTTGGAGTTACAATATAAAGAAATAACATATGAGTCATCCAACATGGAAGTATGTATGTCTTTTTTGAAACATCAACTAGGGCTTTTCTTCCTATAATGGCAGAAGCTACAACTTTCTTTAAATAAAAGATATCGAAATCAATACCAAGTTATTCAATTGCATAAGAGTTTGAGTAGGGTCTTCCAACTAAACTAGATGCCACGTTCTAAATTAAGAATGGGCACAAATTTAAAAATAAATACAATTATAATAATTAAAAATTACACATATAAAATATAATATATATTAAAATAATTAAATATAATTATTTTGAATTTGTTCAATCTTATATTTAAAATGAATTGAGTTTTGATATAGATTTTTATTAATTTATTGGACTTTTTATAAAAAAAATTAAGCATAATAATATTAATGTAAACAAAATTAGACTTTTCAAGATTTGAGGGCCTTCTAAATTTTAGTGCCCTATGCTATAATGCGTGCTGCTCATGTACTGGGCCAGGCCTGATTTGGAGGAACATCAAATTCATCATTATATGTTGAAAACAAAAATGAAATCTATGTCTTCCACCCCTCCAGCTACATTTTGAGTAGAAAAGCATCATCTTCTTGCGATTCGATAAAAATAAAGTCTAAGATGATCATGTTTAAAAAAACAAGGCAAAATGAATTTGAAAGAATGAAAACTAGTTTCCCTTACAATTAGGATCATTTTGTTACTTAACCAGTATATACCTGTAATAGTATGTTGTTTAAGAATTTATATCTTAAAGGAAGTTATGACTATATAAGAAACTTGGCCTAATGTATAGATTAATCATGTGGTTGTTTTAAATGTTATTTATGACACATAATCCCAAGTGATTTATTTATCGTATTAAAAATGAAAAATAATAATAGTGAATTATATATTAGAAAAAAAACTAAACATTTAACAAATGAATTAGAAAAACATGTCCTAACGTACCATTTATAAAGTTTTTGTATCGCAATACGTAACATTGAGAAAAAAAATTTTGTTTCCATTTCTTGAATGACATGACCCTATTATTCTTTTAGATTAGAAAATTTGATTTTTTATGTAGATGGGTAATGTGTTATTTAAAAAGGTGGAGTTGAATATTCTTATAATGTTCTTTATAGAATTAGAACTTTATCCTTTAAAGTTTTAAATTTAATGTATTATAATTTAGCCTCCACATAAATGACATTTCTATCAAAGAATAACAATGTTTTATATTTTTCTATAAACTTGTTTCTTCTTTTTATAATTGATATCCCGGTAAAAACTATACAAATGTATGTCTATGAATTATATTTTATTATTAAAACATAAATTTGAACATATAAATTTTGGTGTTGAAAAGTCAAAGGTTATGTTAGTATTAATTTAGTACACTGGTTTTGAATCGTCAAGCTTCATGACATTTTAGTCTGTTTTTTCTCAAGACATTTGGACAATGAAAATAATGTATATCTCTTTTATGTATATAATAAAACATTCAAAAATTATTATAAAAAGTTACATAGAAAAATAAATTATTCGTTCAATACTAGAAACCGCGATTAACTTGTTCAAAAAATTTTGTTTGAACCAACAAATTTCTTTAATCAAGGAAGTATGCTGGAGAAAGACTGTGGAAATGCAGTTTGCCTCAAACTCCCTCGGTCCTAATTTCCTTGATTAAAAAATTCATTGTATCAATTAAAACCACCACTCTTCTAAGTTGATGATACAAGATCGATGAAAAATGATATTTTTCTTCTATCCTTCACATTTAGCCTTTTATAGATCCATAAAGTATGTAAAGTTTCTTTTTTAATTAATTAAATATTAAAAAATTGAAAATAAAATTATTATTTAAAAGATCACAATTATGTGTTTTAAATATTTAATTATAGTAAATGTCCAGTCAAGTCTAGATTATCTGTGTTTTATTCAAAACATTAATGGTTTTGAGATATTTAAAAAGGTTTGAAATAATATTGTTTAATAATATTTTCTAGATCTTCAATAAATTTTTAACTTTAAAAAATATTACTATATTATTTTTTTTTTGGTAATATAGCACACTTTTCTGAGCCTTTGTAATAATACACTTAAGAAATTTGCACATTTAGAAAGAACAAACACACGTTCTATATTTACCTTCAAAATATTACAATATATTTTATACAAAAAACTGTTTATTTGCAAGTATCAACACTTTTTTTTGGAATAATTTTTATAAATTCAACATATACTTTAAATTATTTTTAAGAAACAATATGATATCAAATATCATAAGAGATATATATATTTTTTAATTTCCAAAATTACATTTGAGGATAATTAGGAATTATTGATGCTCAATCCTTGTTTTGTAGATCATTTCAATAGCAAATGACCATTTTGGAGTTACAATATAAAGAAATAACATATGAGTCATCCAACATGGAAGTATGTATGTCTTTTTTGAAACATCAACTAGGGCTTTTCTTCCTATAATGGCAGAAGCTACAACTTTCTTTAAATAAAAGATATCGAAATCAATACCAAGTTATTCAATTGTATAAGAGTTTAAGTAGGGTCTTCCAACTAAACTAGATGCCACGTTCTAAATTAAGAATGGGCACAAATTTAAAAATAAATACAATTATAATAATTAAAAATTACACATATAAAATATAATTATATATTAAAATAATTAAATATAATTATTTTGAATTTGTTCAATCTTATATTTAAAATGAATTGAGTTTTGATATATATTTTTATTAATTTATTGGACTTTTTATAAAAAAAATTAAGCATAATATATATTAATGTAAACAAAATTAGACTTTTCAAGATTTGAGGGCCTTCTAAATTTTAGTGCCCTATGCTATAATGCGTGCTGCTCATGTACTGGGCCAGGCCTGATTTGGAGGAACATCAAATTCATCATTATATGTTGAAAACAAACATGAAATCTATGTCTTCCACCCCTCCAGCTACATTTTGAGTAGAAAAGCATCATCTTCTTGCGATTCGATAAAAATAAAGTCTAAGATGATCATGTTTAAAAAAACAAGGCAAAATGAATTTCAAAGAATGAAAACTAGTTTCCCTTACAATTAGGATCATTTTGTTATTTAACCAGTATATACCTATAATAGTATGTTGTTTAAGAATTTATATCTTAAAGGAAGTTATGACTATATAAGAAACTTGGCCTAATGTATAGATTAATCATGTGGTTGTTTTAAATGTTATTTATGACACATAATCCCAAGTGATTTATTTATCGTATTAAAAATGAAAAATAATAATAGTGAATTATATATTAGAAAATAAAACTAAACATTTAACAAATGAATTAGAAAAACATGTCCTAAAGTACCATTTATAAAGTTTTTGTATGGAAATACGTAACATTGAGAAAAAAAATTTTGTTTCCATTTCTTGAATGACATGACCCTATTATTCTTTTAGATTAGAAAATTTGATTTTTTATGTAGATGGGTAATGTGTTATTTAAAAAGGTGGAGTTGAATATTCTTATAATGTTCTTTATAGAATTAGAACTTTATCCTTTAAAGTTTTAAATTTAATGTATTATAATTTAGCCTCCACATAAATGACATTTCTATCAAAGAATAACAATGTTTTATATTTTTCTATAAACTTGTTTCTTCTTTTATAATTGATATCCCGGTAAAAACTATACAAATGTATGTCTATGAATTATATTTTATTATTAAAACATAAATTTGAACATATAAATTTTTGTGTTTAAAAGTCAAAGGTTATGTTAGTATTAATTTAGTACACTGGTTTTGAATCGTCAAGCTTCATGACATTTTAGTCTGTTTTTTCTCAAGACATTTGGACAATGAAAATAATGTATATCTCTTTTATGTATATAATAAAACATTCAAAAATTATTATAAAAAGTTACATAGAAAAATAAGTTATTCGTTCAATACTAGAAACCGCGATTAACTTGTTCAAAAAATTTTGTTTGAACCAACAAATTTCTTTAATCAAGGAAGTATGCTGGAGAAAGACTGTGGAAATGCAGTTTGCCTCAAACTCCCTCGGTCCTAATTTCCTTGATTAAAAAATTCATTGTATCAATTAAAACCACCACTCTTCTAAGTTGATGATACAAGATCGATGAAAAATGATATTTTTCTTCTATCCTTCACATTTAGCCTTTTATAGATCCATAAAGTATGTAAAGTTTCTTTTTTAATTAATTAAATATTAAAAAATTGAAAATAAAATTATTATTTAAAAGATCACAATTATGTGTTTTAAATATTTAATTATAGTAAATGTCCAGTCAAGTCTAGATTATCTGTGTTTTATTCAAAACATTAATGGTTTTGAGATATTTAAAAAGGTTTGAATAATATTGTTTAATAATATTTTCTAGATCTTCAATAAATTTTTAACTTTAAAAAATATTACTATATTATTTTTTTTTGGTAATATAGCACACTTTTCTGAGCCTTTGTAATAATACACTTAAGAAATTTGCACATTTAGAAAGAACAAACACACGTTCTATATTTACCTTCAAAATATTACAATATATTTTATACAAAAAACTGTTTATTTGCAAGTATCAACACTTTTTTTTGGAATAATTTTTATAAATTCAACATATACTTTAAATTATTTTTAAGAAACAATATGATATCAAAATTCATAAGAGATATATATATTTTTTAATTTCCAAAATTACATTTGAGGATAATTAGGAATTATTGATGCTCAATCCTTGTTTTGTAGATCATTTCAATAGCAAATGACCATTTTGGAGTTACAATATAAAGAAATAACATATGAGTCATCCAACATGGAAGTATGTATGTCTTTTTTGAAACATCAACTAGGGCTTTTCTTCCTATAATGGCAGAAGCTACAACTTTCTTTAAATAAAAGATATCGAAATCAATACCAAGTTATTCAATTGCATAAGAGTTTGAGTAGGGTCTTCCAACTAAACTAGATGCCACGTTCTAAATTAAGAATGGGCACAAATTTAAAAATAAATACAATTATAATAATTAAAAATTACACATATAAAATATAATTATATGTTAAAATAACTAATTATAGTTATTTTGAATTTGTTCAATCTTATATTTAAAATGAATTGAGTTTTGATATAGATTTTTATTAATTTATTGGACTTTTTATAAAAAAAATTAAGCATAATAATATTAATGTAAACAAAATTAGACTTTTCAAGATTTGAGGGCCTTCTAAATTTTAGTGCCCTATGCTATAATGCGTGCTGCTCATGTACTGGGCCAGGCCTGATTTGGAGGAACATCAAATTCATCATTATATGTTGAAAACAAAAATGAAATCTATGTCTTCCACCCCTCCAGCTACATTTTGAGTAGAAAAGCATCATCTTCTTGCGATTCGATAAAAATAAAGTCTAAGATGATCATGTTTAAAAAAACAAGGCAAAATGAATTTCAAAGAATGAAAACTAGTTTCCCTTACAATTAGGATCATTTTGATACTTAACCAGTATATACCTGTAATAGTATGTTGTTTAAGAATTTATATCTTAAAGGAAGTTATGACTATATAAGAAACTTGGCCTAATGTATAGATTAATCATGTGGTTGTTTTAAATGTTATTTATGACACATGATCCCAAGTGATTAATTTATCGTATTAAAAATGAAAAATAAGAATAGTGAATTATATATTAGAAAATAAAACTAAACATTTAACAAATGAATTAGAAAAACATGTCCTAACGTACCATTTATAAAGTTTTTGTATCGCAATACGTAACATTGAGAAAAAAATTTTTGTTTCCATTTCTTGAATGACATGACCCTATTATTCTTTTAGATTAGAAAATTTGATTTTTTATGTAGATGGGTAATGTGTTATTTAAAAAGGTGGAGTTGAATATTCTTATAATGTTCTTTATAGAAATAGAACTTTATCCTTTAAAGTTTTAAATTTAATGTATTATAATTTAGCCTCCACATAAATGACATTTCTATCAAAGAATAACAATGTTTTATATTTTTCTATAAACTTGTTTCTTTTTTTATAATTGATATCCCGGTAAAAACTATACAAATGTATGTCTATGAATTATATTTTATTATTAAAACATAAATTTGAACATGTAAATTTTGGTGTTGAAAAGTCAAAGGTTATGTTAGTATTAATTTAGTACACTGGTTTTGAATCGTCAAGCTTCATGACATTTTAGTCTGTTTTTTCTCAAGACATTTGGACAATGAAAATAATGTATATCTCTTTTATGTATATAATAAAACATTCAAAAATTATTATAAAAAGTTACATAGAAAAATAAGTTATTCGTTCAATACTAGAAACCGCGATTAACTTGTTTAAAAAATTTTGTTTGAACCAACAAATTTCTTTAATCAAGGAAGTATGCTGGAGAAAGACTGTGGAAATGCAGTTTGCCTCAAACTCCCTCGGTCCTAATTTCCTTGATTAAAAAATTCATTGTATCAATTAAAACCACCACTCTTCTAAGTTGATGATACAAGATCGATGAAAAATGATATTTTTCTTCTATCCTTCACATTTAGCCTTTTATAGATCCATAAAGTATGTAAAGTTTCTTTTTTAATTAATTAAATATTAAAAAATTGAAAATAAAATTATTATTTAAAAGATCACAATTATGTGTTTTAAATATTTAATTATAGTAAATGTCCAGTCAAGTCTAGATTATCTGTGTTTTATTCAAAACATTAATGGTTTTGAGATATTTAAAAAGGTTTGAATAATATTGTTTAATAATATTTTCTAGATCTTCAATAAATTTTTAACTTTAAAAAATATTACTATATTATTTTTTTTTGGTAATATAGCACACTTTTCTGAGCCTTTGTAATAATACACTTAAGAAATTTGCACATTTAGAAAGAACAAACACACGTTCTATATTTACCTTCAAAATATTAAAATATATTTTATACAAAAAACTGTTTATTTGCAAGTATCAACACTTTTTTTTGGAATAATTTTTATAAATTCAACATATACTTTAAATTATTTTTAAGAAACAATATGATATCAAAAATCATAAGAGATATATATATTTTTTAATTTCCAAAATTACATTTGAGGATAATTAGGAATTATTGATGCTCAATCCTTGTTTTGTAGATCATTTCAATAGCAAACGACCATTTTGGAGTTACAATATAAAGAAATAACATATGAGTCATCCAACATGGAAGTATGTATGTCTTTTTTGAAACATCAACTAGGGCTTTTCTTCCTATAATGGCAGAAGCTACAACTTTCTTTAAATAAAAGATATCGAAATCAATACCAAGTTATTCAATTGCATAAGAGTTTAAGTAGGGTCTTCCAACTAAACTAGATGCCACGTTCTAAATTAAGAATGGGCACAAATTTAAAAATAAATACAATTATAATAATTAAAAATTACACATATAAAATATAATTATATATTAAAATAATTAAATATAATTATTTTGAATTTGTTCAATCTTATATTTAAAATGAATTGAGTTTTGATATAGATTTTTATTAATTTATTGGACTTTTTATAAAAAAAATTAAGCATAATAATATTAATGTAAACAAAATTAGACTTTTCAAGATTTGAGGGCCTTCTAAATTTTAGTGCCCTATGCTATAATGCGTGCTGCTCATGTACTGGGCCAGGCCTGATTTGGAGGAACATCAAATTCATCATTATATGTTGAAAACAAACATGAAATCTATGTCTTCCACCCCTCCAGCTACATTTTGAGTAGAAAAGCATCATCTTCTTGCGATTCGATAAAAATAAAGTCTAAGATGATCATGTTTAAAAAAACAAGGCAAAATGAATTTCAAAGAATGAAAACTAGTTTCCCTTACAATTAGGATCATTTTGTTATTTAACCAGTATATACCTGTAATAGTATGTTGTTTAAGAATTTATATCTTAAAGGAAGTTATGACTATATAAGAATTTTGGCCTAATGTATAGATTAATCATGTGGTTGTTTTAAATGTTATTTATGACACATAATCCCAAGTGATTTATTTATCGTATTAAAAATGAAAAATAATAATAGTGAATTATATATTAGAAAATAAAACTAAACATTTAACAAATGAATTAGAAAAACATGTCCTAACGTACCATTTATAAAGTTTTTGTATGGCAATACGTAACATTGAGAAAAAAAATTTTGTTTCCATTTCTTGAATGTCATGACTCTATTATTCTTTTAGATTACAAAATTTGATTTTTTATGTAGATTGGTAATGTGTTATTTAAAAAGGTGGAGTTGAATATTCTTATAATGTTCTTTATAGAATTAGAACTTTATCCTTTAAAGTTTTAAATTTAATGTATTATAATTTAGCCTCCACATAAATGACATTTCTATCAAAGAACAACAATGTTTTATATTTTTCTATAAACTTGTTTCTTCTTTTATAATTGATATCCCGGTAAAAACTATACAAATGTATGTCTATGAATTATATTTTATTATTAAAACATAAATTTGAACATATAAATTTTGGTGTTTAAAAGTCAAAGGTTATGTTAGTATTAATTTAGTACACTGGTTTTGAATCGTCAAGCTTCATGACATTTTAGTCTGTTTTTTCTCAAGACATTTGGACAATGAAAATAATGTATATCTCTTTTATGTATATAATAAAACATTCAAAAATTATTATAAAAAGTTACATAGAAAAATAAGTTATTCGTTCAATACTAGAAACCGCGATTAACTTGTTCAAAAAATTTTGTTTGAACCAACAAATTTCTTTAATCAAGGAAGTATGCTGGAGAAAGACTGTGGAAATGCAGTTTGCCTCAAACTCCCTCGGTCCTAATTTCCTTGATTAAAAAATTCATTGTATCAATTAAAACCACCACTCTTCTAAGTTGATGATACAAGATCGATGAAAAATGATATTTTTCTTCTATCCTTCACATTTAGCCTTTTATAGATCCATAAAGTATGTAAAGTTTCTTTTTTAATTAATTAAATATTAAAAATTTGAAAATAAAATTATTATTTAAAAGATCACAATTATGTGTTTTAAATATTTAATTATAGTAAATGTCCAGTCAAGTCTAGATTATCTGTGTTTTATTCAAAACATTAATGGTTTTGAGATATTTAAAAAGGTTTGAATAATATTGTTTAATAATATTTTCTAGATCTTCAATAAATTTTTAACTTTAAAAAATATTACTATATTATTTTTTTTTGGTAATATAGCACACTTTTCTGAGCCTTTGTAATAATACACTTAAGAAATTTGCACATTTAGAAAGAACAAACACACGTTCTATATTTACCTTCAAAATATTACAATATATTTTATACAAAAAACTGTTTATTTGCAAGTATCAACACTTTTTTTTGGAATAATTTTTATAAATTCAACATATACTTTAAATTATTTTTAAGAAACAATATGATATCAAAAATAATAAGAGATATATATATTTTTTAATTTCCAAAATTACATTTGAGGATAATTAGGAATTATTGATGCTCAATCCTTGTTTTGTAGATCATTTCAATAGCAAATGACCATTTTGGAGTTACAATATAAAGAAATAACATATGAGTCATCCAACATGGAAGTATGTATGTCTTTTTTGAAACATCAACTAGGGCTTTTCTTCCTATAATGGCAGAAGCTACAACTTTCTTTAAATAAAAGATATCGAAATCAATACCAAGTTATTCAATTGCATAAGAGTTTGAGTAGGGTCTTCCAACTAAACTAGATGCCACGTTCTAAATTAAGAATGGGCACAAATTTAAAAATAAATACAATTATAATAATTAAAAATTACACATATAAAATATAATTATATATTAAAATAATTAAATATAATTATTTTGAATTTGATCAATCTTATATTTAAAATGAATTGAGTTTTGATATATATTTTTTATAATTTATTGGACTTTTTATAAAAAAAACTAAGCATAATAATATTAATGTAAACAAAATTAGACTTTTCAAGATTTGAGGGCCTTCTAAATTTTAGTGCCCTATGCTATAATGCGTGCTGCTCATGTACTGGGCCAGGCCTGATTTGGAGGAACATCAAATTCATCATTATATGTTGAAAACAAAAATGAAATCTATGTCTTCCACCCCTCCAGCTACATTTTGAGTAGAAAAGCATCATCTTCTTGCGATTCGATAAAAATAAAGTCTAAGATGATCATGTTTAAAAAAACAAGGCAAAATGAATTTCAAAGAATGAAAACTAGTTTCCCTTACAATTAGGATCATTTTGTTACTTAACCAGTATATACCTGTAATAGTATGTTGTTTAAGAATTTATATCTTAAAGGAAGTTATGACTATATAAGAAACTTGGCCTAATGTATAGATTAATCATGTGGTTGTTTTAAATGTTATTTTTGACACATAATCCCAAGTGATTTATTTATCGTATTAAAAATGAAAAATAATAATAGTGAATTATATATTAGAAAATAAAACTAAACATTTAACAAATGAATTAGAAAAACATGTCCTAACGTACCATTTATAAATTTTTTGTATCGCAATACGTAACATTGAGAAAAAAAATTTTGTTTCCATTTCTTGAATGACATGACGCTATTATTCTTTTAGATTAGAAAATTTGATTTTTTATGTAGATGGGTAATGTGTTATTTAAAAAGGTGGAGTTGAATATTCTTATAATGTTCTTTATAGAATTATAACTTTATCCTTTAATGTTTTAAATTTAATGTATTATAATTTAGCCTCCACATAAATGACATTTCTATCAAAGAATAACAATGTTTTATATTTTTCTATAAACTTGTTTCTTCTTTTATAATTGATATCCCGGTAAAAACTATACAAATGTATGTCTATGAATTATATTTTATTATTAAAACATAAATTTGAACATATAAATTTTGGTGTTGAAAAGTCAAAGGTTATGTTAGTATTAATTTAGTACACTGGTTTTGAATCGTCAAGCTTCATGACATTTTAGTCTGTTTTTTCTCAAGATATTTGGACAATGAAAATAATGTATATCTCTTTTATGTATATAATAAAACATTCAAAAATTACTATAAAAAGTTACATAGAAAAATAAGTTATTCGTTCAATACTAGAAACCGCGATTAACTTGTTCAAAAAATATTGTTTGAACCAACAAATTTCTTTAATCAAGGAAGTACGCTGGAGAAAGACTGTGGAAATGCAGTTTGCCTCAAACTCCCTCGGTCCTAATTTCCTTGATTAAAAAATTCATTGTATCAATTAGAACCACCACTCTTCTAAGTTGATGATACAAGATCAATGAAAAATGATATTTTTCTTCTATCCTCCACATTTAGCCTTTTATAGATCCATAAAGTATGTAAAGTTTCTTTTTTAATTAATTAAATATTAAAAAATTGAAAATAAAATTATTATTTAAAATATCACAATTATGTGTTTTAAATATTTAATTATAGTAAATGTACAGTCAAGTCTAGATTATCTGTGTTTTATTCAAAACATTAATGGTTTTGAGATATTTAAAAAGGTTTGAATAATATTGTTTAATAATATTTTCTAGATCTTCAATAAATTTTTAACTTTAAAAAATATTACTATATTATTTTTTTTGTAATATAGCACACTTTTCTGAGCCTTTGTAATAATACACTTAAGAAATTTGCACATTTAGAAAGAACAAACACACGTTCTATATTTCCCTTCAAAATATTACAACATATTTTATACAAAAAACTGTTTATTTGCAAGTATCAACACTTTTTTTTGGAATAATTTTTATAAATTCAACATATACTTTAAATTATTTTTAAGAAACAATATGATATCAAAAATCATAAGAGATATATATTTTTTTTAATTTCCAAAATAACATTTGAAGATAATTAGGAATTATTGATGCTCAATCTTTGTTTTGTAGATCATTTCAATAGCAAAGGACCATTTTGGAGTTACAATATAAAGAAATAACATATGAGTCATCCAACATGGAAGTATGTATGTCTTTTTTGAAACATCAACTAAGGTTTTTCTTCCTATAATGGCAGAAGCTAAAACTTTCTTTAAATAAAAGATATCGAAATCAATACCAAGTTATTCAATTACATAAGAGTTTGAGTAGGGTCTTCCAACTAAACTAGATGCCACGTTCTAAATTAAGAATGGGCACAAATTTAAAAATAAATACAATTTTAATAATTAAAAATTACCCATATAAAATATAATTATATATTAAAATAATTAATTATAATTATTTTGAATTTGTTCAATCTTATATTTAAAATGAATAGAGTTTTGATATAGATTTTTATTAATTTATTCGACTTTTTATAAAAAAAATTAAGCATAATAATATTAATGTAAACAAAATTATACTTTTCAAGATTTGATGGCCTTCTAAATTTTAGTGCCCTATGCTATAAAACGTGCTGCTCATGTACTGGGCCAAGCCTGATTTGGAGGAACATCAAATTCATCATTTATATGTGTAAAACAAAAATGAAATCTATGTCTTCTACCCCTCCATCTACATTTTGAGTAGAAAAGCATCATCTTCTTGCGATTCGATAAAAATAAAGTCTATGATGATCATGTTTAAAAAAACAAGGCAAAATGAATTTCAAAGAATGAAAACTAGTTTCCCTTACAATTAGGATCATTTTGTTACTTAACCGGTATATACCTGTAATAGTATGTTGTTTAAGAATTTATATCTTAAAGGAAGTTATGACTATATAAGAAACTTGGCCTAATGTATAGATTAATCATGTGGTTGTTTTAAATGTTATTTATGACACATGATCCCAAGTGATTAATTTATCGTATTAAAAATGAAAAATAAGAATAGTGAATTATATATTAGAAAATAAAACTAAACATTTAACAAATGAATTAGAAAAACATGTCCTAACGTACCATTTATAAAGTTTTTTTATGGCAATACGTAACATTGAGAAAAAAATTTTTGTTTCTATTTCTTGAATGACATGACTCTATTATTCTTTTAGATTAGAAAATTTGATTTTTTATGTAGATGGGTAATGTGTTATTTAAAAAGGTGGAGTTGAATATTCTTATAATGTTCTTTATAGAATTAGAACTTTATCCTTTAAAGTTTTAAATTTAATGTATTATAATTTAGCCTCCACATAAATGACATTTCTATCAAAGAATAATAATGTTTTATATTTTTCTATAAACTTGTTTCTTCTTTTATAATTGATATCCCGGTAAAAACTATACAAATGTATGTCTATGAATTATATTTTATTATTAAGACATAAATTTGAACATATAAATTTTGGTGTTGAAAAGTCAAAGGTTATGTTAGTATTAATTTAGTACACTGGTTTTGAATCGTCAAGCTTCATGACATTTTAGTCTGTTTTTTCTCAAGACATTTGGACAATGAAAATAATGTATATCTCTTTTATGTATATAATAAAACATTCAAAAATTATTATAAAAAGTTACATAGAAAAATAAGTTATTCGTTCAATACTAGAAACCGCAATTAACTTGTTCAAAAAATATTGTTTGAACCAACAAATTTCTTTAATCAAGGAAGTATGCTGGAGAAAGACTGTGGAAATGCAGTTTGCCTCAAACTCCCTCGGTCCTAATTTCCTTGATTAAAAAAATTCATTGTATCAATTAAAACCACCACTCTTCTAAGTTGATGATACAAGATCAATGAAAAATGATATTTTGTTTCTATCCTCCACATTTAGCCTTTTATAGATCCATAAAGTATGTAACGTTTGTTTTTTTATTAAATAAATATTAAAAAATTGAAAATAAAATTATTATTTAAAAGATCACAATTATGTGTTTTAAATATTTAATTATAGTAAATGTACAGTCAAGTCTAGATTATCTACGTTTTATTCAAAACATTAATGGTTTTGAGATATTTAAAAATGTTTGAATAATATTGTTTAATAATATTTTCTAGATCTTCAATAAATTTTTAACTTTAAAAAATATTACTATATTATTTTTTTTTGTAATATAGCACACTTTTTCTGAGCCTCTGTAATAATACACTTAAGAAATTTGCACATTTAGAAAGAACAAGCATACGTTCTATATTTCCCTTCAAAATATTACAATATATTTTATACAAAAAACTGTTTATTTGCAAGTATCAACACTTTTTTTTGGAATAATTTTTATAAATTCAACATATACTTTAAATTATTTTTAAGAAACAATATGATATCAAAAATCATAAGAGATATATATATTTTTTAATTTCCAAAATTACATTTGAGGATAATTAGGAATTATTGATGCTCAATCCTTGTTTTGTAGATCATTTCAATAGCAAAGGACCATTTTGGAGTTACAATATAAAGAAATAACATATGAGTCATCCAACATGGAAGTATGTATGTCTTTTTTGAAACATCAACTAGGGTTTTTCTTCCTATAATGGCAGAAGCTAAAACTTTCTTTAAATAAAAGATATCGAAATCAATACCAAGTTATTCAATTACATATAAGAGTTTGAGTAGGGTCTTCCAACTAAACTAGATGCCACGTTCTAAATTAAGAATGGGCACAAATTTAAAAATAAATACAATTATAATAATTAAAAATTACCCATATAAAATATAATTATATATTAAAATAATTAATTATAATTATTTTGAATTTGTTCAATCTTATATTTAAAATGAATAGAGTTTTGATATAGATTTTTATTAATTTATTCGACTTTTCATAAAAAAAATTAAGCATAATAATATTAATGTAAACAAAATTATACTTCTCAAGATTTGATGGCCTTCTAAGTTTTAGTGCCCTATGCTATAAAGCGTGCTGCTCATGTACTGGGCCAAGCCTGATTTGGAGGAACATCAAATTCATCATTTATATGTTGAAAACAAAAATGAAATCTATGTCTTCCACCCATCCATCTACATTTTGAGTAGAAAAGCATCATCTTCTTGCGACTCTCTAAAAATAAAGTCTAAGATGATCATGTTTAAAAAAACAAGGCAAAATGAATATCAAAGAATGAAAACTAGTTTCCCTTACAATTAGGATCATTTTGTTACTTAACCAGTATATACCTGTAATAGTATGTTGTTTAAGAATTTATATCTTAAAGGAAGTTATGACTATATAAGAAACTTGGCCTAATGTATAGATTAATCATGTGGTTGTTTTAAATGTTATTTATGACACATGATCCCAAGTGATTAATTTATCGTATTAAAAAGGAAAAATAAGAATAGTGAATTATATATTAGAAAATAAAACTAAACATTTAACAAATGAATTAGAAAAACATGTCCTAACGTACCATTTATAAATTTTTTGTATGGCAATACGTAACATTGAGAAAAAAAATTTTGTTTCTATTTCTTGAATGACATGACTCTATTATTCTTTTAGATTAGAAAATTTGATTTTTTATGTAGATGGGTAATGTGTTATTTAAAAAGGTGGAGTTGAATATTCTTATAATGTTCTTTATAGAATTAGAACTTTATCCTTTAAAGTTTTAAATTTAATGTATTATAATTTAGCCTCCACATAAATGACATTTCTATCAAAGAATAATAATGTTTTATATTTTTCTATAAACTTGTTTCTTCTTTTATAATTGATATCCCGGTAAAAACTATACAAATGTATGTCTATGAATTATATTTTATTATTAAAACATAAATTTGAACATATAAATTTTGGTGTTGAAAAGTCAAAGGTTATGTTAGTATTAATTTAGTACACTGGTTTTGAATCGTCAAGCTTCATGACATTTTAGTCTGTTTTTTCTCAAGACATTTGGACAATGAAAATAATGTATATCTCTTTTATGTATATAATAAAACATTCAAAAATTATTATAAAAAGTTACATAGAAAAATAAGTTATTCGTTCAATACTAGAAACCGCAATTAACTTGTTCAAAAAATATTGTTTGAACCAACAAATTTCTTTAATCAAGGAAGTACGCTGGAGAAAGACTGTGGAAATGCAGTTTGCCTCAAACTCCCTCGGTCCTAATTTCCTTGATTAAAAAAATTCATTGTATCAATTAAAACCACCACTCTTCTAAGTTGATGATACAAGATCAATGAAAAATGATATTTTGTTTCTATCCTCCACATTTAGCCTTTTATAGATCCATAAAGTATGTAACGTTTCTTTTTTATTAAATAAATATTAAAAAATTGAAAATAAAATTATTATTTAAAAGATCACAATTATGTGTTTTAAATATTTAATTATAGTAAATGTACAGTCAAGTCTAGATTATCTACGTTTTATTCAAAACATTAATGGTTTTGAGATATTTAAAAATGTTTGAATAATATTGTTTAATAATATTTTCTAGATCTTCAATAAATTTTTAACTTTAAAAAATATTACTATATTATTTTTTTTTGGTAATATAGCACACTTTTCTGAGCCTTTGTAATAATACACTTAAGAAATTTGCACATTTAGAAAGAACAAACACACGTTCTATATTTACCTTCAAAATATTACAATATATTTTATACAAAAAACTGTTTATTTGCAAGTATCAACACTTTTTTTTGGAATAATTTTTATAAATTCAACATATACTTTAAATTATTTTTAAGAAACAATATGATATCAAAATTCATAAGAGATATATATATTTTTTAATTTCCAAAATTACATTTGAGGATAATTAGGAATTATTGATGCTCAATCCTTGTTTTGTAGATCATTTCAATAGCAAATGACCATTTTGGAGTTACAATATAAAGAAATAACATATGAGTCATCCAACATGGAAGTATGTATGTCTTTTTTGAAACATCAACTAGGGCTTTTCTTCCTATAATGGCAGAAGCTACAACTTTCTTTAAATAAAAGATATCGAAATCAATACCAAGTTATTCAATTGCATAAGAGTTTGAGTAGGGTCTTCCAACTAAACTAGATGCCACGTTCTAAATTAAGAATGGGCACAAATTTAAAAATAAATACAATTATAATAATTAAAAATTACACATATAAAATATAATTATATATTAAAATAATTAAATATAATTATTTTGAATTTGATCAATCTTATATTTAAAATGAATTGAGTTTTGATATATATTTTTTATAATTTATTGGACTTTTTATAAAAAAAACTAAGCATAATAATATTAATGTAAACAAAATTAGACTTTTCAAGATTTGAGGGCCTTCTAAATTTTAGTGCCCTATGCTATAATGCGTGCTGCTCATGTACTGGGCCAGGCCTGATTTGGAGGAACATCAAATTCATCATTATATGTTGAAAACAAAAATGAAATCTATGTCTTCCACCCCTCCAGCTACATTTTGAGTAGAAAAGCATCATCTTCTTGCGATTCGATAAAAATAAAGTCTAAGATGATCATGTTTAAAAAAACAAGGCAAAATGAATTTCAAAGAATGAAAACTAGTTTCCCTTACAATTAGGATCATTTTGTTACTTAACCAGTATATACCTGTAATAGTATGTTGTTTAAGAATTTATATCTTAAAGGAAGTTATGACTATATAAGAAACTTGGCCTAATGTATAGATTAATCATGTGGTTGTTTTAAATGTTATTTATGACACATGATCCCAAGTGATTAATTTATCGTATTAAAAATGAAAAATAAGAATAGTGAATTATATATTAGAAAATAAAACTAAACATTTAACAAATGAATTAGAAAAACATGTCCTAACGTACCATTTATAAAGTTTTTGTATCGCAATACGTAACATTGAGAAAAAAATTTTTGTTTCCATTTCTTGAATGACATGACCCTATTATTCTTTTAGATTAGAAAATTTGATTTTTTATGTAGATGGGTAATGTGTTATTTAAAAAGGTGGAGTTGGATATTCTTATAATGTTCTTTATAGAATTAGAACTTTATCCTTTAAAGTTTTAAATTTAATGTATTATAATTTAGCCTCCACATAAATGACATTTCTATCAAAGAATAACAATGTTTTATATTTTTCTATAAACTTGTTTCTTCTTTTATAATTGATATCCCGGTAAAAACTATACAAATGTATGTCTATGAATTATATTTTATTATTAAAACATAAATTTGAACATATAAATTTTGGTGTTGAAAAGTCAAAGGTTATGTTAGTATTAATTTAGTACACTGGTTTTGAATCGTCAAGCTTCATGACATTTTAGTCTGTTTTTTCTCAAGACATTTGGACAATGAAAATAATGTATATCTCTTTTATGTATATAATAAAACATTCAAAAATTATTATAAAAAGTTACATAGAAAAATAAGTTATTCGTTCAATACTAGAAACCGCGATTAACTTGTTTAAAAAATTTTGTTTGAACCAACAAATTTCTTTAATCAAGGAAGTATGCTGGAGAAAGACTGTGGAAATGCAGTTTTCCTCAAACTCCCTCGGTCCTAATTTCCTTGATTAAAAAATTCATTGTATCAATTAAAACCACCACTCTTCTAAGTTGATGATACAAGATCGATGAAAAATGATATTTTTCTTCTATCCTTCACATTTAGCCTTTTATAGATCCATAAAGTATGTAAAGTTTCTTTTTTAATTAATTAAATATTAAAAAATTGAAAATAAAATTATTATTTAAAAGATCACAATTATGTGTTTTAAATATTTAATTATAGTAAATGTCCAGTCAAGTCTAGATTATCTGTGTTTTATTCAAAACATTAATGGTTTTGAGATATTTAAAAAGGTTTGAATAATATTGTTTAATAATATTTTCTAGATCTTCAATAAATTTTTAACTTTAAAAAATATTACTATATTATTTTTTTTTGGTAATATAGCACACTTTTCTGAGCCTTTGTAATAATACACTTAAGAAATTTGCACATTTAGAAAGAACAAACACACGTTCTATATTTACCTTCAAAATATTAAAATATATTTTATACAAAAAACTGTTTATTTGCAAGTATCAACACTTTTTTTTGGAATAATTTTTATAAATTCAACATATACTTTAAATTATTTTTAAGAAACAATATGATATCAAAAATCATAAGAGATATATATATTTTTTAATTTCCAAAATTACATTTGAGGATAATTAGGAATTATTGATGCTCAATCCTTGTTTTGTAGATCATTTCAATAGCAAACGACCATTTTGGAGTTACAATATAAAGAAATAACATATGAGTCATCCAACATGGAAGTATGTATGTCTTTTTTGAAACATCAACTAGGGCTTTTCTTCCTATAATGGCAGAAGCTACAACTTTCTTTAAATAAAAGATATCGAAATCAATACCAAGTTATTCAATTGCATAAGAGTTTAAGTAGGGTCTTCCAACTAAACTAGATGCCACGTTCTAAATTAAGAATGGGCACAAATTTAAAAATAAATACAATTATAATAATTAAAAATTACACATATAAAATATAATTATATATTAAAATAATTAAATATAATTATTTTGAATTTGTTCAATCTTATATTTAAAATGAATTGAGTTTTGATATAGATTTTTATTAATTTATTGGACTTTTTATAAAAAAAATTAAGCATAATAATATTAATGTAAACAAAATTAGACTTTTCAAGATTTGAGGGCCTTCTAAATTTTAGTGCCCTATGCTATAATGCGTGCTGCTCATGTACTGGGCCAGGCCTGATTTGGAGGAACATCAAATTCATCATTATATGTTGAAAACAAACATGAAATCTATGTCTTCCACCCCTCCAGCTACATTTTGAGTAGAAAAGCATCATCTTCTTGCGATTCGATAAAAATAAAGTCTAAGATGATCATGTTTAAAAAAACAAGGCAAAATGAATTTCAAAGAATGAAAACTAGTTTCCCTTACAATTAGGATCATTTTGTTATTTAACCAGTATATACCTGTAATAGTATGTTGTTTAAGAATTTATATCTTAAAGGAAGTTATGACTATATAAGAATTTTGGCCTAATGTATAGATTAATCATGTGGTTGTTTTAAATGTTATTTATGACACATAATCCCAAGTGATTTATTTATCGTATTAAAAATGAAAAATAATAATAGTGAATTATATATTAGAAAATAAAACTAAACATTTAACAAATGAATTAGAAAAACATGTCCTAACGTACCATTTATAAAGTTTTTGTATGGCAATACGTAACATTGAGAAAAAAAATTTTGTTTCCATTTCTTGAATGACATGACCCTATTATTCTTTTAGATTACAAAATTTGATTTTTTATGTAGATTGGTAATGTGTTATTTAAAAAGGTGGAGTTGAATATTCTTATAATGTTCTTTATAGAATTAGAACTTTATCCTTTAAAGTTTTAAATTTAATGTATTATAATTTAGCCTCCACATAAATGACATTTCTATCAAAGAACAACAATGTTTTATATTTTTCTATAAACTTGTTTCTTCTTTTATAATTGATATCCCGGTAAAAACTATACAAATGTATGTCTATGAATTATATTTTATTATTAAAACATAAATTTGAACATATAAATTTTGGTGTTTAAAAGTCAAAGGTTATGTTAGTTTTAATTTAGTACACTGGTTTTGAATCGTCAAGCTTCATGACATTTTAGTCTGTTTTTTCTCAAGACATTTGGACAATGAAAATAATGTATATCTCTTTTATGTATATAATAAAACATTCAAAAATTATTATAAAAAGTTACATAGAAAAATAAGTTATTCGTTCCATACTAGAAACCGCGATTAACTTGTTCAAAAAATTTTGTTTGAACCAACAAATTTCTTTAATCAAGGAAGTATGCTGGAGAAAGACTGTGGAAATGCAGTTTGCCTCAAACTCCCTCGGTCCTAATTTCCTTGATTAAAAAATTCATTGTATCAATTAAAACCACCACTCTTCTAAGTTGATGATACAAGATCGATGAAAAATGATATTTTTCTTCTATCCTTCACATTTAGCCTTTTATAGATCCATAAAGTATGTAAAGTTTCTTTTTTAATTAATTAAATATTAAAAATTTGAAAATAAAATTATAATTTAAAAGATCACAATTATGTGTTTTAAATATTTAATTATAGTAAATGTCCAGTCAAGTCTAGATTATCTGTGTTTTATTCAAAACATTAATGGTTTTGAGATATTTAAAAAGGTTTGAATAATATTGTTTAATAATATTTTCTAGATCTTCAATAAATTTTTAACTTTAAAAAATATTACTATATTATTTTTTTTTGGTAATATAGCACACTTTTCTGAGCCTTTGTAATAATACACTTAAGAAATTTGCACATTTAGAAAGAACAAACACACGTTCTATATTTACCTTCAAAATATTACAATATATTTTATACAAAAAACTGTTTATTTGCAAGTATCAACACTTTTTTTTGGAATAATTTTTATAAATTCAACATATACTTTAAATTATTTTTAAGAAACAATATGATATCAAAAATAATAAGAGATATATATATTTTTTAATTTCCAAAATTACATTTGAGGATAATTAGGAATTATTGATGCTCAATCCTTGTTTTGTAGATCATTTCAATAGCAAATGACCATTTTGGAGTTACAATATAAAGAAATAACATATGAGTCATCCAACATGGAAGTATGTATGTCTTTTTTGAAACATCAACTAGGGCCTTTCTTCCTATAATGGCAGAAGCTACAACTTTCTTTAAATAAAAGATATCGAAATCAATACCAAGTTATTCAATTGCATAAGAGTTTGAGTAGGGTCTTCCAACTAAACTAGATGCCACGTTCTAAATTAAGAATGGGCACAAATTTAAAAATAAATACAATTATAATAATTAAAAATTACACATATAAAATATAATTATATATTAAAATAATTAAATATAATTATTTTGAATTTGATCAATCTTATATTTAAAATGAATTGAGTTTTGATATAGATTTTTATTAATTTATTGGACTTTTTATAAAAAAAACTAAGCATAATAATATTAATGTAAACAAAATTAGACTTTTCAAGATTTGAGGGCCTTCTAAATTTTAGTGCCCTATGCTATAATGCGTGCTGCTCATGTACTGGGCCAGGCCTGATTTGGAGGAACATCAAATTCATCATTATATGTTGAAAACAAAAATGAAATCTATGTCTTCCACCCCTCCAGCTACATTTTGAGTAGAAAAGCATCATCTTCTTGCGATTCGATAAAAATAAAGTCTAAGATGATCATGTTTAAAAAAACAAGGCAAAATGAATTTCAAAGAATGAAAACTAGTTTCCCTTACAATTAGGATCATTTTGTTACTTAACCAGTATATACCTGTAATAGTATGTTGTTTAAGAATTTATATCTTAAAGGAAGTTATGACTATATAAGAAACTTGGCCTAATGTATAGATTAATCATGTGGTTGTTTTAAATGTTATTTTTGACACATAATCCCAAGTGATTTATTTATCGTATTAAAAATGAAAAATAATAATAGTGAATTATATATTAGAAAATAAAACTAAACATTTAACAAATGAATTAGAAAAACATGTCCTAACGTACCATTTATAAATTTTTTGTATCGCAATACGTAATATTGAGAAAAAAAATTTTGTTTCCATTTCTTGAATGACATGACGCTATTATTCTTTTAGATTAGAAAATTTGATTTTTTATGTAGATGGGTAATGTGTTATTTAAAAAGGTGGAGTTGAATATTCTTATAATGTTCTTTATAGAATTATAACTTTATCCTTTAATGTTTTAAATTTAATGTATTATAATTTAGCCTCCACATAAATGACATTTCTATCAAAGAATAACAATGTTTTATATTTTTCTATAAACTTGTTTCTTCTTTTATAATTGATATCCCGGTAAAAACTATACAAATGTATGTCTATGAATTATATTTTATTATTAAAACATAAATTTGAACATATAAATTTTGGTGTTGAAAAGTCAAAGGTTATGTTAGTATTAATTTAGTACACTGGTTTTGAATCGTCAAGCTTCATGACATTTTAGTCTGTTTTTTCTCAAGATATTTGGACAATGAAAATAATGTATATCTCTTTTATGTATATAATAAAACATTCAAAAATTACTATAAAAAGTTACATAGAAAAATAAGTTATTCGTTCAATACTAGAAACCGCGATTAACTTGTTCAAAAAATATTGTTTGAACCAACAAATTTCTTTAATCAAGGAAGTACGCTGGAGAAAGACTGTGGAAATGCAGTTTGCCTCAAACTCCCTCGGTCCTAATTTCCTTGATTAAAAATTCATTGTATCAATTAAAACCACCACTCTTCTAAGTTGATGATACAAGATCAATGAAAAATGATATTTTGTTTCTATCCTCCACATTTAGCCTTTTATAGATCCATAAAGTATGTAACGTTTCTTTTTTAATTAAATAAATATTAAAAAATTGAAAATAAAATTATTATTTAAAAGATCACAATTATGTGTTTTAAATATTTAATTATAGTAAATGTACAGTCAAGTCTAGATTATCTACGTTTTATTCAAAACATTAATGGTTTTGAGATATTTACAATTGTTTGAATAATATTGTTTAATAATATTTTCTAGATCTTCAATAAATTTTTAACTTTAAAAAATATTACTATATTATTTTTTTTTGTAATATAGCACACTTTTTCTGAGCCTTTGTAATAATACACTTAAGAAATTTGCACATTTAGAAAGAACAAGCATACGTTCTATATTTCCCTTCAAAATATTACAATATATTTTATACAAAAAACTGTTTATTTGCAAGTATCAACACTTTTTTTTGGAATAATTTTTATAAATTCAACATATACTTTAAATCATTTTTAAGAAACAATATGATATCAAAAATCATAAGAGATATATATTTTTTTTAATTTCCAAAATTACATTTGAGGATAATTAGGAATTATTGATGCTCAATCCTTGTTTTGTAGATCATTTCAATAGCAAAGGACCATTTTGGAGTTACAATATAAAGAAATAACATATGAGTCATCCAACATGGAAGTATGTATGTCTTTTTTGAAACATCAACTAGGGTTTTTCTTCCTATAATGGCAGAAGCTAAAACTTTCTTTAAATAAAAGATATCGAAATCAATACCAAGTTATTCAATTACATAAGAGTTTGAGTAGGGTCTTCTAACTAAACTAGATGCCACGTACTAAATTAAGAATGGGCACAAATTTAAAAATAAATACAATTATAATAATTAAAAATTACCCATATAAAATATAATTATATATTAAAATAATTAATTATAATTATTTTGAATTTGTTCAATCTTATATTTAAAATGAATAGAGTTTTGATATAGATTTTTATTAATTTATTCGACTTTTCATAAAAAAAATTAAGCATAATAATATTAATGTAAACAAAATTATACTTTTCAAGATTTGATGGCCTTCTAAATTTTAGTGCCCTATGCTATAAAGCGTGCTGCTCATGTACTGGGCCAAGCCTGATTTGGAGGAACATCAAATTCATCATTTATATGTTGAAAACAAAAATGAAATCTATGTCTTCCACCCCTCCATCTACATTTTGAGTAGAAAAGCATCATCTTCTTGCGATTCGATAAAAATAAAGTCTAAGATGATCATGTTTAAAAAAACAAGGCAAAATGAATATCAAAGAATGAAAACTAGTTTCCCTTACAATTAGGATCATTTTGTTACTTAACCAGTATATACCTGTAATAGTATGTTGTTTAAGAATTTATATCTTAAAGGAAGTTATGACTATATAAGAAACTTGGCCTAATGTATAGATTAATCATGTGGTTGTTTTAAATGTTATTTATGACACATGATCCCAAGTGATTAATTTATCGTATTAAAAATGAAAAATAAGAATAGTGAATTATATATTAGAAAATAAAACTAAACATTTAACAAATGAATTAGAAAAACATGTCCTAACGTACCATTTATAAATTTTTGTATGGCAATACGTAACATTGAGAAAAAAATTTATGTTTCTATTTCTTGAATGACATGACTCTATTATTCTTTTAGATTAGAAAATTTGATTTTTTATGTAGATGGGTAATGTGTTATTTAAAAAGGTGGAGTTGAATATTCTTATAATGTTCTTTATAGAATTAGAACTTTATCCTTTAAAGTTTTAAATTTAATGTATTATAATTTAGCCTCCACATAAATGACATTTCTATCAAAGAATAATAATGTTTTATATTTTTCTATAAACTTGTTTCTTCTTTTATAATTGATATCCCGGTAAAAACTATACAAATGTATGTCTATGAATTATATTTTATTATTAAAACATAAATTTGAACATATAAATTTTGGTGTTGAAAAGTCAAAGGTTATGTTAGTATTAATTTAGTACACTGGTTTTGAATCGTCAAGCTTCATGACATTTTAGTCTGTTTTTTCTCAAGACATTTGGACAATGAAAATAATGTATATCTCTTTTATGTATATAATAAAACATTCAAAAATTATTATAAAAAGCTACATAGAAAAATAAGTTATTCGTTCAATACTAGAAACCGCAATTAACTTGTTCAAAAAATATTGTTTGAACCAACAAATTTCTTTAATCAAGGAAGTACGCTGGAGAAAGACTGTGGAAATGCAGTTTGCCTCAAACTCCCTCGGTCCTAATTTCCTTGATTAAAAATTCATTGTATCAATTAAAACCACCACTCTTCTAAGTTGATGATACAAGATCAATGAAAAATGATATTTTGTTTCTATCCTCCACATTTAGCCTTTTATAGATCCATAAAGTATGTAACGTTTCTTTTTTAATTAAATAAATATTAAAAAATTGAAAATAAAATTATTATTTAAAAGATCACAATTATGTGTTTTAAATATTTAATTATAGTAAATGTACAGTCAAGTCTAGATTATCTACGTTTTATTCAAAACATTAATGGTTTTGAGATATTTAAAAATGTTTGAATAATATTGTTTAATAATATTTTCTAGATCTTCAATAAATTTTTAACTTTAAAAAATATTACTATATTATTTTTTTTTGTAATATAACACACTTTTTCTGAGCCTTTGTAATAATACACTTAAGAAATTTGCACATTTAGAAAGAACAAGCACACATTCTATATTTCCCTTCAAAATATTACAATATATTTTATACAAAAAACTGTTTATTTGCAAGTATCAACACTTTTTTTTGGAATAATTTTTATAAATTCAACATACACTTTAAATTATTTTTAAGAAACAATATGATATCAAAAATCATAAGAGATATATTTTTTTTTTAATTTCCAAAATTACATTTGAGGATAATTAGGGATTATTGATGCTCAATCCTTGTTTTGTAGATCATTTCAATAGCAAAGGACCATTTTGGAGTTACAATATAAAGAAATAACATATGAGTCATCCAACATGGAAGTATGTATGTCTTTTTTGAAACATCAACTAGGGTTTTTCTTCCTATAATGGCAGAAGCTAAAACTTTCTTTAAATAAAAGATATCGAAATCAATACCAAGTTATTCAATTACATAAGAGTTTGAGTAGGGTCTTCCAACTAAACTAGATGCCACGTTCTAAATTAAGAATGGGCACAAATTTAAAAATAAATACAATTATAATAATTAAAAATTACCCATATAAAATATAATTATATATTAAAATAATTAATTATAATTATTTTGAATTTGTTCAATCTTATATTTAAAATGAATAGAGTTTTGATATAGATTTTTATTAATTTATTCGACTTTTCATAAAAAAAATTAAGCATAATAATATTAATGTAAACAAAATTATACTTTTCAAGATTTGATGGCCTTCTAAATTTTAGTGCCCTATGCTATAAAGCGTGCTGCTCATGTACTGGGCCAAGCCTGATTTGGAGGAACATCAAATTCATCATTTATATGTTGAAAACAAAAATGAAATCTATGTCTTCCACCCCTCCATCTACATTTTGAGTAGAAAAGCATCATCTTCTTGCGATTCGATAAAAATAAAGTCTAAGATGATCATGTTTAAAAAAACAAGGCAAAATGAATATCAAAGAATGAAAACTAGTTTCCCTTACAATTAGGATCATTTTGTTACTTAACCAGTATATACCTGTAATAGTATGTTGTTTACGAATTTATATCTTAAAGGAAGTTATGACTATATAAGAAACTTGGCCTAATGTATAGATTAATCATGTGGTTGTTTTAAATGTTATTTATGACACATGATCCCAAGTGATTAATTTATCGTATTAAAAATGAAAAATAAGAATAGTGAATTATATATTAGAAAATAAAACTAAACATTTAACAAATGAATTAGAAAAACATGTCCTAACGTACCATTTATAAAGTTTTTGTATGGCAATACGTAACATTGAGAAAAAAAATTTTGTTTCTATTTCTTGAATGACATGACTCTATTATTCTTTTAGATTAGAAAATTTGATTTTTTATGTAGATGGGTAATGTGTTATTTAAAAAGGTGGAGTTGAATATTCTTATAATGTTCTTTATAGAATTAGAACTTTATCCTTTAGAGTTTTAAATTTAATGTATTATAATTTAGCCTCCACATAAATGAAATTTCTATCAAAGAATAATAATGTTTTATATTTTTCTATAAACTTGTTTCTTCTTTTATAATTGATATCCCGGTAAAAACTATACAAATGTATGTCTATGAATTATATTTTATTACTAAAACATAAATTTGAACATATAAATTTTGGTGTTGAAAAGTCAAAGGTTATGTTAGTATTAATTTAGTACACTGGTTTTGAATCGTCAAGCTTCATGACATTTTAGTCTGTTTTTTCTCAAGACATTTGGACAATGAAAATAATGTATATCTCTTTTATGTATATAATAAAACATTCAAAAATTATTATAAAAAGTTACATAGAAAAATAAGTTATTCGTTCAATACTAGAAACCGCAATTAACTTGTTCAAAAAATATTGTTTGAACCAACAAATTTCTTTAATCAAGGAAGTACGCTGGAGAAAGACTGTGGAAATGCAGTTTTCCTCAAACTCCCTCGGTCCTAACTTCCTTGATTAAAAAAATTCATTGTATCAATTAAAACCACCACTCTTCTAAGTTGATGATACAAGATCAATAAAAAATGATATTTTGTTTCTATCCTCCACATTTAGCCTTTTATAGATCCATAAAGTATGTAACGTTTCTTTTTTAATTAAATAAATATTAAAAAATTGAAAATAAAATTATTATTTAAAAGATCACAATTATGTGTTTTAAATATTTAATTATAGTAAATGTACAGTCAAGTCTAGATTATCTATGTTTTATTCAAAACATTAATGGTTTTGAGATATTTAAAAATGTTTGAATAATATTGTTTAATAATATTTTCTAGATCTTCAATAAATTTTTAACTTTAAAAAATATTACTATATTATTTTTTTTTGTAATATAGCACACTTTTTCTGAGCCTTTGTAATAATACACTTAAGAAATTTTCACATTTAGAAAGAACAAGCACACGTTCTATATTTCCCTTCAAAATATTACAATATGTTTTATACAAAAAACTGTTTATTTGCAAGTATCAACACTTTTTTTTGGAATAATTTTTATAAATTCAACATACACTTTAAATTATTTTTAAGAAACAATATGATATCAAAAATCATAAGAGATATATTTTTTTTTTAATTTCCAAAATTACATTTGAGGATAATTAGGAATTATTGATGCTCAATCCTTGTTTTGTAGATCATTTCAATAGCAAAGGACCATTTTGGAGTTACAATATAAAGAAATAACATATGAGTCATCCAACATGGAAGTATGTATGTCTTTTTTGAAACATCAACTAGGGTTTTTCTTCCTATAATGGCAGAAGCTAAAACTTTCTTTAAATAAAAGATATCGAAATCAATACCAAGTTATTCAATTACATAAGAGTTTGAGTAGGGTCTTCCAACTAAACTAGATGCCACGTTCTAAATTAAGAATGGGCACAAATTTAAAAAAAAATACGATTATAATATTTAAAAATAACCCATATAAAATATAATTATATATTAAAATAATTAATTATAATTATTTTGAATTTGTTCTTCCTTATATTTAAAATGAATAGAGTTTTGATATAGATTTTTATTAATTTATTCGACTTTTTATAAAAAAAATTAAGCATAATAATATTAATGTAAACAAAATTAGTCTTTTCAAGATTTGATGGCCTTCTAAATCTTAGTGCCCTATGCTATAAAGCGTGCTGCTCATGTACTGGACCAAGCCTGATTTGGAGGAACATCAAATTCATCATTTATATGTTGAAAACAAAAATGAAATCTATGTCTTCCACCCCTCCAGCTACATTTTGAGTAGAAAAGCATCATCTTCTTGCATTTCGATAAAAATAAAGTCGAAGATGATCATGTTTAAAAAAACAAGGCAAAATGAATTTCAAAGAATGAAAACTAGTTTCCCTTACGAATAGGATCATTTTGTTACTTAACCAGTATATACCTGTAATAATATGTTGTTTAAGAATTTATATCTTAAAGGAAGTTATGACTATATAAGAAACTTGGCCTAATGTAAAGATTAATCATGTGGTTGTTTTAAATGTTATTTATGACACATAATCCCAAGTGATTTTTTTATCGTATTAAAAATGAAAAATAAGAATAGTGAATTATATATTAGAAAATAAAACTAAACATTTAACAAATGAATTAGAAAAACATGTCCTAACGTACCATTTATAAAGTTTTTGTATGGCAATACGTAACATTGAGAAAAAAAAATCTGTTTCTATTTCTTGAATGACATGACTCTATTATTCTTTTAGATTAGAAAATTTGATTTTTTATGTAGATGGGTAATGTGTTATTTAAAAAGGTGGAGTTGAATATTCTTATAATGTTCTTTATACAATTAGAACTTTATCCTTTAAAGTTTTAAATTTAATGTATTATAATTTAGCCTCCACATAAATGACATTTCTATCAAAGAATAATAATGTTTTATATTTTTCTATAAACTTGTTTCTTCTTTTATAATTTATATCCCGGTCAAAACTATACAAATGTATGTCTAATAATTATATTTTATTATTAAAACATAAATTTGAACATTTAAATTTTGGTGTTGAAAAGTCAAAGGTTATGTTAGTATTAATTTAGTACACTGGTTTTGAATCGTCAAGCTTCATGACATTTTAGTCCGTTTTTTCTCAAGACATTTGGCCAATGAAAATAATGTATATCTCTTTTATGTATATAATAAAACATTCACAAATTATTATAAAAAGTTACATAGAAAAATAAGTTATTCGTTCAATACTAGAAACCACAATTAACTTGTTCAAAAAATATTGTTTGAACCAACAAATTTCTTTAATCAAGGAAGTACGCTGGAGAAAGACTGTGGAAATGCAGTTTGCCTCAAACTCCCTCGGTCCTAATTTCCTTGATTAAAAAAATTCATTGTATCAATTAAAACCACCACTCTTCTAAGTTGATGATACAAGATCAATGAAAAATGATATTTTTCTTCTATCCTCCACATTTAGCCTTTTATAGATCCATAAAGTATCTAAAGTTTCTTTTTTAATTAATTAAATATTAAAAAATTGAAAATGAAATTATTATTTAAAAGATCACAATTATGTGTTTTAAATATTTAATTATAGTAAATGTACAGTGAAGTCTAGATTATCTATGTTTTATTCAAAACATTAATGGTTTTGAGATATTTAAAAAGGTTTGAATAATATTGTTTAATAATATTTTCTAGATCTTCAATAAATTTTTAACTTTAAAAATTATTACTATATTATTTTTTTTTGTAATATAGCACACTTTTCTGAGCCTTTGTAATAATACACTTAAGAAATTTGCACATTTAGAAAAAAACAAACACACGTTCTATATTTCCCTTCAAAATATGACAATATATTTTATACAAAAAACTGTTTATTTGCAAGTATCAACACTTTTTTTTGGAATAATTTTTATAAATTCAACATATACTTTAAATTATTTTTAAGAAACAATATGATATCAAAAATCATAAGAGATATATATTTTTTTTAATTTCCAAAATTACATTTGAGGATAATTAGGAATTATTGATGCTCAATCCTTGTTTTGTAGATCATTTCAATAGCAAAGGACCATTTTGGAGTTACAATATAAAGATATAACATATGAGTCATCCAACATGGAAGTATGTATGTCTTTTTTGAAACATCAACTAGGGGTTTTCTTCCTATAATGGCAGAAGCTACAACTTTCTTTAAATAAAAGATATCGAAATCAATACCAAGTTATTCAATTACATAAGAGTTTGAGTAGGGTCTTCCAACTAAACTAGATGCCATGTTCTAAATTAAGAATGGGCACAAATTTAAAAATAAATACAATTATAATAATTAAAAACTACCCATATAAAATATAATTATATATTAAAATAATTAATTATAATTATTTTGAATTTGTTCAATCTTATATTTAAAATGAATTGAGTTTTGATATAGATTTTTATTAATTTATTGGACTTTTATAAAAAAAATTAAGCATAATAATATTTATGTAAACAAAATTAGACTTTTCAAGATTTGATGGCCTTCTAAATTTTAGTGCCCTATGCTATAAAGCGTGCTGCTCATGTACTGGGCCAGACCTGATTTGGAGGAACATCAAATTCATAATTTATATGTTGAAAACGAAAATGAAATCTATGTCTTCAACCCCTCCAGCTACATTTTGAGTAGAAAAGCATCATCTTCTTGCGATTCGATAAAAATAAAGTTGAAGATGATCATGTTTAAAAAAACAAGGCAAAATGAATTTCAAAGAATGAAAACTAGTTTCCCTTACAAATAGGATCATTTTGTTACTTAACCAGTATATACCTGTAATAGTATGTTGTTTAAGAATTTATATCTTAAAGGAAGTTATGACTATATAAGAAACTTGGCCTAATGTAATGATTAATCATGTGGTTGTTTTAAATGTTATTTATGACACATAATCCCAAGTGATTTATTTATCGTATTAAAAATGAAAAATAAGAATAGTGAATTATATATTAGAAAATAAAACTAAACATTTAACAAATGAATTAGAAAAACATGTCCTAACGTACCATTTATAAAGTTTTTGTATGGCAATACGTAACATTGAGAAAAAAAAATCTGTTTCTATTTCTTGAATGACATGACCCTATTATTCTTTTAGATTAGAAAATTTGATTTTTTATGTAGATGGGTAATGTGTTATTTAAAAAGGTGGAGTTGAATATTCTTATAATTTTCTTTATAGAATTAGAACTTTATCCTTTAAAGTTTTAAATTTAATGTATTATAATTTAGCCTCCACATAAATGACATTTCTATCAAAGAATAATAATGTTTTATATTTTTCTATAAACTTGTTTCTTCTTTTATAATTGATATCCCGGTAAAAACTATACAAATGTATGTCTATGAATTATATTTTATTATTAAAACATAAATTTGAACATATAAATTTTGGTGTTGAAAAGTCAAAGGTTATGTTAGTATTAATTTAGTACACTGGTTTTGAATCGTCAAGCTTCATGACATTTTAGTCTGTTTTTTCTAAAGACATTTGGACAATGAAAATAATGTATATCTCTTTTATGTATATAATAAAACATTCAAAAATTATTATAAAAAGTTACATAGAAAAATAAGTTATTCGTTCAATACTAGAAACCGCAATTAACTTGTTCAAAAAATATTGTTTGAACCAACAAATTTCTTTAATCAAGGAAGTACGCTGGAGAAAGACTGTGGAAATGCAGTTTGCCTCAAACTCCCTCGGTCCTAATTTCCTAGATTAAAAAAATTCATTGTATCAATTAAAACCACCACTCTTCTAAGTTGATGATACAAGATCAAAGAAAAATGATATTTTTCTTCTATCCTCCACATTTAGCCTTTTATAGATCCATAAAGTATCTAAAGTTTCTTTTTTAATTAATTAAATATTAAAAAATTGAAAATGAAATTATTATTTAAAAGATCACAATTATGTGTTTTAAATATTTAATTATAGTAAATGTACAGTGAAGTCTAGATTATCTATGTTTTATTCAAAACATTAATGGTTTTGAGATATTTAAAAAGGTTTGAATAATATTGTTTAATGATATTTTCTAGATCTTCAATAAATTTTTAACTTTAAAAATTAATACTATATTTTATTTTTTTTGTAATATAGCACACTTTTCCGAGCCTTTGTAATAATACACTTAAGAAATTTGCACATTTAGAAAGAACAAACACACGTTCTATATTTCCCTTCAAAATATTACAATATATTTTATACAAAAAACTGTTTATTTGCAAGTATCAACACTTTTTTTGGAATAATTTTTATAAATTCAACATATACTTTAAATTATTTTTAAGAAACAATATGATATCAAAAATCATAAGAGATATATATTTTTTTTAATTTCTAAAATTACATTTGAGGATAATTAGGAATTATTGATGCTCAATCCTTGTTTTGTAGATCATTTCAATAGCAAAGGACCATTTTGGAGTTACAATATAAAGAAATAACATATGAGTCATCCAACATGGAAGTATGTATGTCTTTTTTGAAACATCAACTAGGGTTTTTCTTCCTATAATGGCAGAAGCTACAACTTTCTTTAAATAAAAGATATCGAAATCAATACCAAGTTATTCAATTACATAAGAGTTTGAGTAGGGTCTTCCAACTAAACTAGATGCCACGTTCTAAATTAAGAATGGGCACAAATTTAAAAAGAATACAATTATAATAATTAAAAATAACCCATATAAAATATAATTATATATTAAAATAATTAATTATAATTTTTTTGAATTTGTTCTTCCTTATATTTAAAATGAATAGAATTTTGATATAGATTTTTATTAATTTATTGGACTTTTTATAAAAAAAATTAAGCATAATAATATTAATGTAAACAAAATTATACTTTTCAAGATTTGATGGCCTTCTAAATTTTAGTGCCCTATGCTATAAAGCATGCTGCTCATGTACTGGGCCAAGCCTGATTTGGAGGAACATCAAATTCATCATTTATATGTTGAAAAAAAAAATGAAATCTATGTCTTCCACCCCTCCATCTACATTTTGAGTAGAAAAGCATCATCTTCTTGCGATTCGATAAAAATAAAGTCTAAGATGATCATGTTTAAAAAAACAAGGCAAAATGAATTTTAAAGAATGAAAACTAGTTTCCCTTAAATTAGGATCATTTTGTTACTTAACCAGTATATACCTGTAATAGTATGTTGTTTAAGAATTTATATCTTAAAGGAAGTTATGACTATATAAGAAACTTGGCCTAATGTATAGATTAATCATGTGGTTGTTTTAAATGTTATTTATGACACATGATCCCAAGTGATTAATTTATCGTATTAAAAATGAAAAATAAGAATAGTGAATTATATATTAGAAAATAAAACTAAACATTTAACAAATTAATTAGAAAAACATGTCCTAACGTACCATTTATAAAGTTTTTGTATGGCAATACGTAACATTGAGAAAAAAAATTTTGTTTCTATTTCTTAAATGACATGACTCTATTATTCTTTTAGATTAGAAAATTTGATTTTTTATGTAGATGGGTAATGTGTTATTTAAAAAGGTGGAGTTGAATATTCTTATAATGTTCTTTATAGAATTATAACTTTATGCTTTAAAGTTTTAAATTTAATGTATTATAATTTAGCCTCCACATAAATGACATTTCTATCAAAGAATAATAATGTTTTACATTTTTCTATAAACTTGTTTCTTCTTTTATAATTGATATCCCGGTAAAAACTATACAAATGTATGTCTATGAATTATATTTTATTATTAAAACATAAATTTGAACATATAAATTTTGGTGTTGAAAAGTCAAAGGTTATGTTAGTATTAATTTAGTACACTGGTTTTGAATCGTCAAGCTTCATGACATTTTAGTCTGTTTTTTCTAAAGACATTTGGACAATGAAAATAATGTATATCTCTTTTATGTATATAATAAAACATTCAAAAATTATTATAAAAAGTTACATAGAAAAATAACTTATTCGTTCAATACTAGAAACCGCAATTAACTTGTTCAAAAAATATTGTTTGAACCAACAAATTTCTTTAATCAAGGAAGTACGCTGGAGAAAGACTGTGGAAATGCAGTTTTCCTCAAACTCCCTCGGTCCTAATTTCCTTGATTAAAAAAATTCATTGTATCAATTAAAACCACCACTCTTCTAAGTTGATGATACAAGATCAAAGAAAAATGATATTTTTCTTCTATCCTCCACATTTAGCCTTTTATAGATCCATAAAGTATCTAAAGTTTCTTTTTTAATTAATTAAATATTAAAAAATTGAAAATGAAATTATTATTTAAAAGATCACAATTATGTGTTTTAAATATTTAATTATAGTAAATGTACAGTGAAGTCTAGATTATCTATGTTTTATTCAAAACATTAATGGTTTTGAGATATTTAAAAAGGTTTGAATAATATTGTTTAATAATATTTTCTAGATCTTCAATAAATTTTTAACTTTAAAAATTAATACTATATTTTATTTTTTTTGTAATATAGCACACTTTTCCGAGCCTTTGTAATAATACACTTAAGAAATTTGAACATTTAGAAAGAACAAACACACGGTCTATATTTCCCTTCAAAATATTACAATATATTTTATACAAAAAACTGTTTATTTGCAAGTATCAACACTTTTTTTTGGAATAATTTTTATAAATTCAACATATACTTTAAATTATTTTTAAGAAACAATATGATATCAAAAATCATAAGAGATATATATATTTTTTTTAATTTCTAAAATTACATTTGAGGATAATTAAGAATTATTGATGCTCAATCCTTGTTTTGTAGATCATTTCAATAGCAAAGGACCATTTTGGAGTTATAATATAAAGAAATAACATATGAGTCATCCAACATGGAAGTATGTATGTCTTTTTTGAAACATCAACTATGGTTTTTCTTCCTATAATGGCAGAAGCTACAACTTTCTTTAAATAAAAGATATCAAAATCAATACCAAGTTATTCAATTACATAAGAGTTTGAGTAGGGTCTTCCAACTAAACTAGATGCCACGTTCTAAATTAAGAATGGGCACAAATTTAAAAAAAAATACAATTATAATAATTAAAAATAACCCATATAAAATATAATTATATATTAAAATAATTAATTATAATTATTTTGAATTTGTTCTTCCTTATATTTAAAATGAATAGAGTTTTGATATAGATTTTTATTAATTTATTGGACTTTTTATAAAAAAAATTAAGCATAATAATATTAATGTAATCAAAATTATACTTTTCAAGATTTGATGGCCTTCTAAATTTTAGTGCACTATGCTATAAAGCGTGTTGCTCATGTACTGGGCCAAGCCTGATTTGGAGGAACATCAAATTCATCATTTATATGTTGAAAACAAAAATGAAATCTATGTCTTCCACCCCTCCATCTACATTTTGAGTAGAAAAGCATCATCTTCTTGCGATTCGATAAAAATAAAGTCTAAGATGATCATGTTTAAAAAAACAAGGCAAAATGAATTTCAAAGAATGAAAACTAGTTTCCCTTACAATTAGGATCATTTTGTTACTTAACTAGTATATACCTGTAATAGTATATTGTTTAAGAATTTATATCTTAAAGGAAGTTATAACTATATAAGAAACTTGGCCTAATGTATAGATTAATCATGTGGTTGTTTTAAATGTTATTTATGACACATGATCCCAAGTGATTTATTTATCGTATTAAAAATGAAAAATAAGAATAGTGAATTATATATTAGAAAATAAAACTAAACATTTAACAAATGAATTAGAAAAACATGTCCTAACGTACCATTTATAAAGTTTTTGTATGGCAATACGTAACATTGAGAAAAAAAAATCTGTTTCTATTTCTTGAATGACATGACTCTATTATTCTTTTAGATTAGAAAATTTGATTTTTTATGTAGATGGGTAATGTGTTATTTAAAAAGGTGGAGTTGAATATTCTTATAATGTTCTTTATAGAATTAGAACTTTATCCTTTAATGTTTTAAATTTAATGTATTATAATTTAGCCTCCACATAAATGACATTTCTATCAAAGAATAATAATGTTTTATATTTTTCTATAAACTTGTTTCGTCTTTTATAATTTATATCCCGGTAAAAACTATACAAATGTATGTCTAATAATTATATTTTATTATTAAAACATAAATTTGAACATTTAAATTTTGGTGTTGAAAAGTCAAAGGTTATGTTAGTATTAATTTAGTACACTGGTTTTGAATCGTCAAGCTTCATGACATTTTAGTCCATTTTTTCTCAAGACATTTGGCCAATGAAAATAATGTATATCTCTTTTATGTATATAATAAAACATTCACAAATTATTATAAAAAGTTACATAGAAAAATAAGTTATTCGTTCAATACTAGAAACCACAATTAACTTGTTCAAAAAATATTGTTTGAACCAACAAATTTCTTTAATCAAGGAAGTATGCTGGAGAAAGACTGTGGAAATGCAGTTTGCCTCAAACTCCCTCGGTCCTAATTTCCTTGATTAAAAAAATTCATTGTATCAATTAAAACCACCACTCTTCTAAGTTGATGATACAAGATCAATGAAAAATGATATTTTTCTTCTATCCTCCACATTTAGCCTTTTATAGATCCATAAAGTATCTAAAGTTTCTTTTTTAATTAATTAAATATTAAAAAATTGAAAATGAAATTATTATTTAAAAGATCACAATTATGTGTTTTAAATATTTAATTATAGTAAATGTACAATCAAGTCTAGATTATCTATGTTTTATTCAAAATATTAATGGTTTTGAGATATTTAAAAAGGTTTGAATAATATTGTTTAATAATATTTTCTAGATCTTCAATAAATTTTTTTTTTTAAAAATTATTACTATGTTATTTTTTTTTGTAATATAGCACACTTTTCCGAGCCTTTGTAATAATACACTTAAGAAATTTGCACATTTAGAAAGAACAAACACACGTTCTATATTTCCCTTCAAAATATGACAATATATTTTATACAAAAAACTGTTTATTTGCAAGTATCAACACTTTTTTTTGGAATACTTTTTATAAACTCAACATATACATTAAATTATTTTTAAGAAACAATATGATATCTAAAATCATAAGAGATATATTTTTTTTTTAATTTCCAAAATTACATTTGAGGATAATTAGGAATTATTGATGCTCAATCCTTGTTTTGTAGATCATTTCAATAGCAAAGGACCATTTTGGAGTTACAATATAAAGAAATAACATATGAGTCATCCAACATGGAAGTATGTATGTCTTTTTTGAAACATCAACTAGGGTTTTTCTTCCTATAATGGCAGAAGCTACAACTTTATTTAAATAAAAGATATCGAAATCAATACTAAGTTATTCAATTTTATAAGAGTTTGAGTAGGGTCTTCCAACTAAACTAGATGCCACGTTCTAAATTAAAAATGGGCACAAATTTAAAAATAAATACAATTATAATAATTAAAAATTACACATATAAAATATAATTATATATTAAAATAATTAATTATAATTATTTTAAATTTGTTCAATCTTATATTTAAAATGAATTGAGTTTTGATATAGATTTTTATTAATTTATTGGACTTTTTATAAAAACAATTAAACATAATAATATTAATGTAAACAAAATTAGACTTTTCAAGATTTGAGGGCCTTCTAAATTTTAGTGCCCTATGCTATAAAGCGTGCTGCTCATGTACTGGGCCAGGCCTGATTTGGAGGAACATCAAATTCATATTTATATGTTGAAAACGAAAATGAAATCTATGTCTTCCACCCCTCCAGCTACATTTTGAGTAAAAAAGCATCATCTTCTTGCGATTCGATAAAAATAAAGTCTAAGATGATCATGTTTAAAAAAATAAGGCAAAATGAATTTCAAAGAATGAAAACTAGTTTCCCTTACAATTAGGATCATTTTGTTACTTAACCAGTATATACCTGTAATAGTAAGTTGTTTAAGAATTTATATCTTAAAGGAAGTTATGACTATATAAGAAACTTGGCTTAATGTATAGATTAATCATGTGGTTGTTTTAAATGTTATTTATGACACATAATCCCAAGTGATTTATTTATCGTATTAAAAATGAAAAATAAGAATAGTGAATTATATATTAGAAAATAAAACTAAACATTTAACAAATGAATTAGAAAAACATGTCCTAACGTACCATTTATAAAGTTTTTGTATGGCAATACGTAACATTGAGAAAAAAAATTTTGTTTCTATTTCTTGAGTGACATGACCCTATTATTCTTTTAGATTAGAAAATTTGATTTTTTTATGTAGATGGGTAATGTGTTATTTAAAAAGGTGGAGTTGAATATTCTTATAATGTTCTTTATAGAATTAGAACTTTATCCTTTAAAGTTTTAAATCTAATGTATTATAATTTATCCTCCACATAAATGACATTTCTATCAAAGAATAATAATGTTTTATATTTTTCTATAAACTTGTTTCTTCTTTTATAATTGATATCCCGGTAAAAACTATACAAATGTATGTCCATGAATTATATTTTATTATTAAAACATAAATTTGAACATATAAATTTTGGTGTTGAAAAGTCAAAGGTTATGTTAGTATTAATTTAGTACACTGGTCTTGAATCGTCAAGCTTCATGACATTTTAGTCCGTTTTTCCTCAAGACATTTAGACAATGAAAATAATGTATATCTCTTTTATGTATATAATAAAACATTCAAAAATTATTATAAAAAGTTACTTAGAAAAATAAGTTATTCGTTCAATACTAGAAACCGCGATTAACTTGTTCAAAAAATATTGTTTGAACCAACAAATTTCTTTAATCAAGGAAGTACGTTGGAGAAAGACTGTGGAAATGCAGTTTGCCTCAAACTCCCTCGGTCCTAATATCCTTGATTAAAAAAATTCATCGTATCAATTAAAACCACCACTCTTCTAAGTTGATGATACAAGATCTATGAAAAATGATATTTTTCTTCTATCCTCCACATTTAGACTTTTATAGATCCATAAATTATGTAAGGTTTCTTTTTTAATCAAATAAATATTAAAAAATTGAAAATAAAATTATAATTTAAAAGATCACAATTATGTGTTTTAAATATTTAATTATAGTAAATGTACAGTCAAGTCTAGATTATCTATGTTTTATTCAAAACATTAATGGTTTTGAGATATTTAAAAAGGTTTGAATAATATTGTTTAATAATATTTTCTAGATCTTCAATAAATTTTTAACTTTAAAAAATATTAATATATATTTTTTTGGTAATATAACACACTTTTCCGAGCCTTTGTAATAATACACTTAAGAAATTTGCACATTTAGAAAGAACAAACACACGTTCTATATTTCCCTTCAAAATATTACAATATATTTTATACAAAAAACTATTTATTTGCAAGTATCAACACTTTTTTTGGAATAATTTTTATAAATTCAACATATACTTTAAATTATTTTTATGAAACAATATGATATCTAAAATCATAAGAGATATATTTTTTTTTTAATTTCCAAAATTACATTTGAGGATAATTAGGAATTATTGATGCTCAATCCTTGTTTTGTAGATCATTTCAATGGCAAAGGACCATTTTGGAGTTACAATATAAAGAAGTAACATATGAGTCATCCAACATGGAAGTATGTATGCCTTTTTTGAAACATCAACTAGGGTTTTTCTTCCTATAATGGCAGAAGCTACAACTTTATTTAAATAAAAGATATCGAAATCAATACTAAGTTATTCAATTTTATAAGAGTTTGAGTAGGGTCTTCCAACTAAACTAGATGCCACGTTCTAAATTAAAAATGGGCACAAATTTAAAAATAAATACAATTATAATAATTAAAAATTACACATATAAAATATAATTATATATTAAAATAATTAATTATAATTATTTTAAATTTGTTCAATCTTATATTTAAAATGAATTGAGTTTTGATATAGATTTTTATTAATTTATTGGACTTTTTATAAAAACAATTAAACATAATAATATTAATGTAAACAAAATTAGACTTTTCAAGATTTGAGGGCCTTCTAAATTTTAGTGCCCTATGCTATAAAGCGTGCTGCTCATGTACTGGGCCAGGCCTGATTTGGAGGAACATCAAATTCATATTTATATGTTGAAAACGAAAATGAAATCTATGTCTTCCACCCCTCCAGCTACATTTTGAGTAAAAAAGCATCATCTTCTTGCGATTCGATAAAAATAAAGTCTAAGATGATCATGTTTAAAAAAATAAGGCAAAATGAATTTCAAAGAATGAAAACTAGTTTCCCTTACAATTAGGATCGTTTTGTTACTTAACCAGTATATACCTGTAATAGTAAGTTGTTTAAGAATTTATATCTTAAAGGAAGTTATGACTATATAAGAAACTTGGCTTAATGTATAGATTAATCATGTGGTTGTTTTAAATGTTATTTATGACACATAATCCCAAGTGATTTATTTATCGTATTAAAAATGAAAAATAAGAATAGTGAATTATATATTAGAAAATAAAACTAAACATTTAACAAATGAATTAGAAAAACATGTCCTAACGTACCATTTATAAAGTTTTTGTATGGCAATACGTAACATTGAGAAAAAAAATTTTGTTTCTATTTCTTGAGTGACATGACCCTATTATTCTTTTAGATTAGAAAATTTAATTTTTTATGTAGATGGGTAATGTGTTATTTAAAAAGGTGGAGTTGAATATTCTTATAATGTTCTTTATAGAATTAGAACTTTATCCTTTAAAGTTTTAAATCTAATGTATTATAATTTATCCTCCACATAAATGACATTTCTATCAAAGAATAATAATGTTTTATATTTTTCTATAAACTTGTTTCTTCTTTTATAATTGATATCCCGGTAAAAACTATACAAATGTATGTCCATGAATTATATTTTATTATTAAAACATAAATTTGAACATATAAATTTTGGTGTTGAAAAGTCAAAGGTTATGTTAGTATTAATTTAGTACACTGGTCTTGAATCGTCAAGCTTCATGACATTTTAGTCCGTTTTTCCTCAAGACATTTGGACAATGAAAATAATGTATATCTCTTTTATGTATATAATAAAACATTCAAAAATTATTATAAAAAGTTACTTAGAAAAATAAGTTATTCGTTCAATACTAGAAACCGCGATTAACTTGTTCAAAAAATATTGTTTGAACCAACAAATTTCTTTAATCAAGGAAGTACGTTGGAGAAAGACTGTGGAAATGCAGTTTGCCTCAAACTCCCTCGGTCCTAATATCCTTGATTAAAAAAATTCATCGTATCAATTAAAACCACCACTCTTCTAAGTTGATGATACAAGATCTATGAAAAATGATATTTTTCTTCTATCCTCCACATTTAGACTTTTATAGATCCATAAATTATGTAAGGTTTCTTTTTTAATCAAATAAATATTAAAAAATTGAAAATAAAATTATAATTTAAAAGATCACAATTATGTGTTTTAAATATTTAATTATAGTAAATGTACAGTCAAGTCTAGATTATCTATGTTTTATTCAAAACATTAATGGTTTTGAGATATTTAAAAAGGTTTGAATAATATTGTTTAATAATATTTTCTAGATCTTCAATAAATTTTTAACTTTAAAAAATATTAATATATATTTTTTTGGTAATATAACACACTTTTCCGAGCCTTTGTAATAATACACTTAAGAAATTTGCACATTTAGAAAGAACAAACACACGTTCTATATTTCCCTTCAAAATATTACAATATATTTTATACAAAAAACTATTTATTTGCAAGTATCAACACTTTTTTTGGAATAATTTTTATAAATTCAACATATACTTTAAATTATTTTTATGAAACAATATGATATCTAAAATCATAAGAGATATATTTTTTTTTTAATTTCCAAAATTACATTTGAGGATAATTAGGAATTATTGATGCTCAATCCTTGTTTTGTAGATCATTTCAATGGCAAAGGACCATTTTGGAGTTACAATATAAAGAAGTAACATATGAGTCATCCAACATGGAAGTATGTATGCCTTTTTTGAAACATCAACTAGGGTTTTTCTTCCTATAATGGCAGAAGCTACAACTTTATTTAAATAAAAGATATCGAAATCAATACTAAGTTATTCAATTTTATAAGAGTTTGAGTAGGGTCTTCCAACTAAACTAGATGCCACGTTCTAAATTAAAAATGGGCACAAATTTAAAAATAAATACAATTATAATAATTAAAAATTACACATATAAAATATAATTATATATTAAAATAATTAATTATAATTATTTTAAATTTGTTCAATCTTATATTTAAAATGAATTGAGTTTTGATATAGATTTTTATTAATTTATTGGACTTTTTATAAAAACAATTAAACATAATAATATTAATGTAAACAAAATTAGACTTTTCAAGATTTGAGGGCCTTCTAAATTTTAGTGCCCTATGCTATAAAGCGTGCTGCTCATGTACTGGGCCAGGCCTGATTTGGAGGAACATCAAATTCATATTTATATGTTGAAAACGAAAATGAAATCTATGTCTTCCACCCCTCCAGCTACATTTTGAGTAAAAAAGCATCATCTTCTTGCGATTCGATAAAAATAAAGTCTAAGATGATCATGTTTAAAAAAATAAGGCAAAATGAATTTCAAAGAATGAAAACTAGTTTCCCTTACAATTAGGATCGTTTTGTTACTTAACCAGTATATACCTGTAATAGTAAGTTGTTTAAGAATTTATATCTTAAAGGAAGTTATGACTATATAAGAAACTTGGCTTAATGTATAGATTAATCATGTGGTTGTTTTAAATGTTATTTATGACACATAATCCCAAGTGATTTATTTATCGTATTAAAAATGAAAAATAAGAATAGTGAATTATATATTAGAAAATAAAACTAAACATTTAACAAATGAATTAGAAAAACATGTCCTAACGTACCATTTATAAAGTTTTTGTATGGCAATACGTAACATTGAGAAAAAAAATTTTGTTTCTATTTCTTGAGTGACATGACCCTATTATTCTTTTAGATTAGAAAATTTGATTTTTTATGTAGATGGGTAATGTGTTATTTAAAAAGGTGGAGTTGAATATTCTTATAATGTTCTTTATAGAATTAGAACTTTATCCTTTAAAGTTTTAAATCTAATGTATTATAATTTATCCTCCACATAAATGACATTTCTATCAAAGAATAATAATGTTTTATATTTTTCTATAAACTTGTTTCTTCTTTTATAATTGATATCCCGGTAAAAACTATACAAATGTATGTCCATGAATTATATTTTATTATTAAAACATAAATTTGAACATATAAATTTTGGTGTTGAAAAGTCAAAGGTTATGTTAGTATTAATTTAGTACATTGGTCTTGAATCGTCAAGCTTCATGACATTTTAGTCCGTTTTTCCTCAAGACATTTGGACAATGAAAATAATGTATATCTCTTTTATGTATATAATAAAACATTCAAAAATTATTATAAAAAGTTACTTAGAAAAATAAGTTATTCGTTCAATACTAGAAACCGCGATTAACTTGTTCAAAAAATATTGTTTGAACCAACAAATTTCTTTAATCAAGGAAGTACGTTGGAGAAAGACTGTGGAAATGCAGTTTGCCTCAAACTCCCTCTGTCCTAATATCCTTGATTAAAAAAATTCATCGTATCAATTAAAACCACCACTCTTCTAAGTTGATGATACAAGATCTATGAAAAATGATATTTTTCTTCTATCCTCCACATTTAGACTTTTATAGATCCATAAATTATGTAAGGTTTCTTTTTTAATCAAATAAATATTAAAAAATTGAAAATAAAATTATAATTTAAAAGATTACAATTATGTGTTTTAAATATTTAATTATAGTAAATGTACAGTCAAGTCTAGATTATCTATGTTTTATTCAAAACATTAATGGTTTTGAGATATTTAAAAAGGTTTGAATAATATTGTTTAATAATATTTTCTAGATCTTCAATAAATTTTTAACTTTAAAAAATATTAATATATATTTTTTTGGTAATATAACACACTTTTCCGAGCCTTTGTAATAATACACTTAAGAAATTTGCACATTTAGAAAGAACAAACACACGTTCTATATTTCCCTTCAAAATATTACAATATATTTTATACAAAAAACTATTTATTTGCAAGTATCAACACTTTTTTTGGAATAATTTTTATAAATTCAACATATACTTTAAATTATTTTTATGAAACAATATGATATCTAAAATCATAAGAGATATTTTTTTTTTTAATTTCCAAAATTACATTTGAGGATAATTAGGAATTATTGATGCTCAATCCTTGTTTTGTAGATCATTTCAATGGCAAAGGACCATTTTGGAGTTACAATATAAAGAAATAACATATGAGTCATCCAACATGGAAGTATGTATGCCTTTTTTGAAACATCAACTAGGGTTTTTCTTCCTATAATGGCAGAAGCTACAACTTTATTTAAATAAAAGATATCGAAATCAATACTAAGTTATTCAATTTTATAAGAGTTTGAGTAGGGTCTTCCAACTAAACTAGATGCCACGTTCTAAATTAAGAATGGGCACAAATTTAAAAATAAATACAATTATAATAATTAAAAATTACACATATAAAATATAATTATATATTAAAATAATTAATTATAATTATTTTAAATTTGTTCAATCTTATATTTAAAATGAATTGAGTTTTGATATAGATTTTTATTAATTTATTGGACTTTTTATAAAAACAATTAAGCATAATAATATTAATGTAAACAAAATTAGACTTTTCAAGATTTGAGGGCCTTCTAAATTTTAGTGCCCTATGCTATAAAGCGTGCTGCTCATGTACTGGGCCAGGCCTTATTTGGAGGAACATCAAATTCATATTTATATGTTGAAAACAAAAATGAAATCTATGTCTTCCACCCCTCCAGCTACATTTTGAGTAAAAAAGCATCATCTTCTTGCGATTCGATAAAAATAAAGTCTAAGATGATCATGTTTAAAAAAATAAGGCAAAATGAATTTCAAAGAATGAAAACTAGTTTCCCTTACAATTAGGATCATTTTGTTACTTAACCAGTATATACCTGTAATAGTAAGTTGTTTAAGAATTTATATCTTAAAGGAAGTTATGACTATATAAGAAACTTGGCCTAATGTATAGATTAATCATGTGGTTGTTTTAAATGTTATTTATGACACATAATCCCAAGTGATTTATTTGTCGTATTAAAAATGAAAAATAAGAATAGTGAATTATATATTAGAAAATAAAACTAAACATTTAACAAATGAATTAGAAAAACATGTCCTAACGTACCATTTATAAAGTTTTTGTATGGCAATACGTAACATTGAGAAAAAAAAATTTGTTTCTATTTCTTGAGTGACATGACCCTATTATTCTTTTAGATTAGAAAATTTGATTTTTTATGTAGACGGGTAATGTGTTATTTAAAAAGGTGGAGTTGAATATTCTTATAATGTTCTTTATAGAATTAGAACTTTATCCTTTAAAGTTTTAAATCTAATGTATTATAATTTATCCTCCACATAAATGACATTTCTATCAAAGAATAATAATGTTTTATATTTTTCTATAAACTTGTTTCTTCTTTTATAATTGATATCCCGGTAAAAACTGTACAAATGTATGTCTATGAATTATATTTTATTATTTAAACATAAATTTGAACATATAAATTTTGGTGTTGAAAAGTCAAAGGTTATGTTAGTATTAATTTAGTACACTGGTCTTGAATCGTCAAGCTTCATGAAATTTTAGTCCATTTTTCCTCAAGACATTTGGACAATGAAAATAATGTATATCTCTTTTATGTATATAATAAAACATTCAAAAATTATTATAAAAAGGTACATAGAAAAAAAAGTTATTCGTTCAATAATAGAAACCGCGATTAAGTTGTTCAAAAAATATTGTTTGAACCAACAAATTTCTTTAATCAAGGAAGTACGTTGGAGAAAGACTGTGGAAATGCAGTTTGCCTCAAACTCCCTCGGTCCTAATATCCTTGATTAAAAAATTCATTGTATCAATTAAAACCACCACTCTTCTAAGTTGATGATACAAGATCAATGAAAAATGATATTTTTCTTCTATCCTCCACATTTAACCTTTTATAGATCCATACAGTATGTAAAGTTTCTTTTTTAATTAAATAAATATTAAAAAATTGAAAATAAAATTATAATTTAAAAGATCACAATTATGTGTTTTAAATATTTAATTATAGTAAATGTACAGCCAAGTCTAGATTATCTATGTTTTATTCAAAACATTAATGGTTTTGAGATATTTAAAAAGGTTTGAATAATATTGTTTAATAATATTTTCTAGATCTTCAATAAATTTTTAACTTTAAAAAATATTACTATATTTTTTTTGTAATATAACACACTTTTTCGAGCCTTTGTAATAATACACTTAAGAAATTTGCACATTTAGAAAGAACAAACACACGTTCTATATTTCCCTTCAAAATATTACAATATATTTTATACAAAAAACTATTTATTTGCAAGTATCAACACTTTTTTTGGAATAATTTTTATAAATTCAACATATACTTTAAATTATTTTTAAGAAACAATATGATATCTAAAATCATAAGAGATATATATTTTTTTAATTTCCAAAATTACATTTGAGGATAATTAGGAATTATTGATGCTCAATCCTTGTTTTGTAGATCATTTCAATAGCAAAGGACCATTTTGGAGTTACAATATAAAGAAATAACATATGAGTCATCCAACATGGAAGTATGTATGTCTTTTTTGAAACATCAACTAGGGTTTTTCTTCCTATAATGGCAGAAGCTACAACTTTCTTTATATAAAAGATATCGAAATCAATACTAAGTTATTCAATTGCATAAGAGTTTGAGTAGGGTCTTCCAACTAAACTAGATGCCACGTTCTAAATTAAGAATGGGCACAAATTTAAAAATAAATACAATTATAATAATTAAAAATTACACATATAAAATATAATTATATATTAAAATAATTAATTATAATTATTTTGAATTTGTTCAATCTTATATTTAAAATGAATTGAGTTTTGATATAGATTTTTATTAATTTATTGGACTTTTTATAAAAACAATTAAGCATAATAATATTAATGTAAACAAAATTAGACTTTTCAAGATTTGAGGGCCTTCTAAATTTTATGGCCCTATGCTATAAAGCGTGCTGCTCATGTACTGGGCCAGGCCTGATTTGGAGGAACATCAAATTCATATTTATATGTTGAAAACGAAAATGAAATCTATGTCTTCCACCCCTCCAGCTACATTTTGAGTAAAAAAGCATCATCTTCTTGCGATTCGATAAAAATAAAGTCTAAGATGATCATGTTTAAAAAAATAAGGCAAAATGAATTTCAAAGAATGAAAACTAGTTTCCCTTACAATTAGGATCATTTTGTTACTTAACCAGTATATACCTGTAATAGTAAGTTGTTTAAGAATTTATATCTTAAAGGAAGTTATGACTATATAAGAAACTTGGCTTAATGTATAGATTAATCATGTGGTTGTTTTAAATGTTATTTATGACACATAATCCCAAGTGATTTATTTATCGTATTAAAAATGAAAAATAAGAATAGTGAATTATATATTAGAAAATAAAACTAAACATTTAACAAATGAATTAGAAAAACATGTCCTAACGTACCATTTATAAAGTTTTTGTATGGCAATACGTAACATTGAGAAAAAAAATTTTGTTTCTATTTCTTGAGTGACATGACCCTATTATTCTTTTAGATTAGAAAATTTGATTTTTTATGTAGATGGGTAATGTGTTATTTAAAAAGGTGGAGTTGAATATTCTTATAATGTTCTTTATAGAATTAGAACTTTATCCTTTAAAGTTTTAAATCTAATGTATTATAATTTATCCTCCACATAAATGACATTTCTATCAAAGAATAATAATGTTTTATATTTTTCTATAAACTTGTTTCTTCTTTTATAATTGATATCCCGGTAAAAACTGTACAAAGGTATGTCCATGAATTATATTTTATTATTAAAACATAAATTTGAACATATAAATTTTGGTGTTGAAAAGTCAAAGGTTATGTTAGTATTAATTTAGTACACTGGTCTTGAATCGTCAAGCTTCATGACATTTTAGTCCGTTTTTCCTCAAGACATTTGGACAATGAAAATAATGTATATCTCTTTTATGTATATAATAAAACATTCAAAAATTATTATAAAAAGTTACTTAGAAAAATAAGTTATTCGTTCAATACTAGAAACCGCGATTAACTTGTTCAAAAAATATTGTTTGAACCAACAAATTTCTTTAATCAAGGAAGTACGTTGGAGAAAGACTGTGGAAATGCAGTTTGCCTCAAACTCCCTCGGTCCTAATATCCTTGATTAAAAAAATTCATCGTATCAATTAAAACCACCACTCTTCTAAGTTGATGATACAAGATCTATGAAAAATGATATTTTTCTTCTATCCTCCACATTTAGACTTTTATAGATCCATAAATTATGTAAGGTTTCTTTTTTAATCAAATAAATATTAAAAAATTGAAAATAAAATTATAATTTAAAAGATTACAATTATGTGTTTTAAATATTTAATTATAGTAAATGTACAGTCAAGTCTAGATTATCTATGTTTTATTCAAAACATTAATGGTTTTGAGATATTTAAAAAGGTTTGAATAATATTGTTTAATAATATTTTCTAGATCTTCAATAAATTTTTAACTTTAAAAAATATTAATATATATTTTTTTGGTAATATAACACACTTTTCCGAGCCTTTGTAATAATACACTTAAGAAATTTGCACATTTAGAAAGAACAAACACACGTTCTATATTTCCCTTCAAAATATTACAATATATTTTATACAAAAAACTATTTATTTGCAAGTATCAACACTTTTTTTGGAATAATTTTTATAAATTCAACATATACTTTAAATTATTTTTATGAAACAATATGATATCTAAAATCATAAGAGATATTTTTTTTTTTTAATTTCCAAAATTACATTTGAGGATAATTAGGAATTATTGATGCTCAATCCTTGTTTTGTAGATCATTTCAATGGCAAAGGACCATTTTGGAGTTACAATATAAAGAAATAACATATGAGTCATCCAACATGGAAGTATGTATGCCTTTTTTGAAACATCAACTAGGGTTTTTCTTCCTATAATGGCAGAAGCTACAACTTTATTTAAATAAAAGATATCGAAATCAATACTAAGTTATTCAATTTTATAAGAGTTTGAGTAGGGTCTTCCAACTAAACTAGATGCCACGTTCTAAATTAAGAATGGGCACAAATTTAAAAATAAATACAATTATAATAATTAAAAATTACACATATAAAATATAATTATATATTAAAATAATTAATTATAATTATTTTAAATTTGTTCAATCTTATATTTAAAATGAATTGAGTTTTGATATAGATTTTTATTAATTTATTGGACTTTTTATAAAAACAATTAAGCATAATAATATTAATGTAAACAAAATTAGACTTTTCAAGATTTGAGGGCCTTCTAAATTTTAGTGCCCTATGCTATAAAGCGTGCTGCTCATGTACTGGGCCAGGCCTGATTTGGAGGAACATCAAATTCATATTTATATGTTGAAAACAAAAATGAAATCTATGTCTTCCACCCCTCCAGCTACATTTTGAGTAAAAAAGCATCATCTTCTTGCGATTCGATAAAAATAAAGTCTAAGATGATCATGTTTAAAAAAATAAGGCAAAATGAATTTCAAAGAATGAAAACTAGTTTCCCTTACAATTAGGATCATTTTGTTACTTAACCAGTATATACCTGTAATAGTAAGTTGTTTAAGAATTTATATCTTAAAGGAAGTTATGACTATATAAGAAACTTGGCCTAATGTATAGATTAATCATGTGGTTGTTTTAAATGTTATTTATGACACATAATCCCAAGTGATTTATTTGTCGTATTAAAAATGAAAAATAAGAATAGTGAATTATATATTAGAAAATAAAACTAAACATTTAACAAATGAATTAGAAAAACATGTCCTAACGTACCATTTATAAAGTTTTTGTATGGCAATACGTATAATTGAGAAAAAAAAATTTGTTTCTATTTCTTGAGTGACATGACCCTATTATTCTTTTAGATTAGAAAATTTGATTTTTTATGTAGACGGGTAATGTGTTATTTAAAAAGGTGGAGTTGAATATTCTTATAATGTTCTTTATAGAATTAGAACTTTATCCTTTAAAGTTTTAAATCTAATGTATTATAATTTATCCTCCACATAAATGACATTTCTATCAAAGAATAATAATGTTTTATATTTTTCTATAAACTTGTTTCTTCTTTTATAATTGATATCCCGGTAAAAACTGTACAAATGTATGTCTATGAATTATATTTTATTATTAAAACATAAATTTGAACATATAAATTTTGGTGTTGAAAAGTCAAAGGTTATGTTAGTATTAATTTAGTACACTGGTCTTGAATCGTCAAGCTTCATGAAATTTTAGTCCATTTTTCCTCAAGACATTTGGACAATGAAAATAATGTATATCTCTTTTATGTATATAATAAAACATTCAAAAATTATTATAAAAAGGTACATAGAAAAAAAGTTATTCGTTCAATAATAGAAACCGCGATTAAGTTGTTCAAAAAATATTGTTTGAACCAACAAATTTCTTTAATCAAAGAAGTACGTTGGAGAAAGACTGTGGAAATGCAGTTTGCCTCAAACTCCCTCGGTCCTAATATCCTTGATTAAAAAAATTCATTGTATCAATTAAAACCACCACTCTTCTAAGTTGATGATACAAGATCAATGAAAAATGATATTTTTCTTCTATCCTCCACATTTAGCCTTTTATAGATCCATACAATATGTAAAGTTTCTTTTTTAATTAAATAAATATTAAAAAATTGAAAATAAAATTATAATTTAAAAGATCACAATTATGTGTTTTAAATATTTAATTATAGTAAATGTACAGTCAAGTCTAGATTATCTATGTTTTATTCAAAACATTAATGGTTTTGAGATATTTAAAAAGGTTTGAATAATATTGTTTAATAATATTTTCTAGATCTTCAATAAATTTTTAACTTTAAAAAATATTACTATATTTTTTTTGTAATATAACACACTTTTCCGAGCCTTTGTAATAATACACTTAAGAAATTTGCACATTTAGAAAGAACAAACACACGTTCTATATTTCCCTTCAAAATATTACAATATATTTTATACAAAAAACTATTTATTTGCAAGTATCAACACTTTTTTTGGAATAATTTTTATAAATTCAACATATACTTTAAATTATTTTTAAGAAACAATATGATATCTAAAATCATAAGAGATATATATTTTTTTAATTTCCAAAATTACATTTGAGGATAATTAGGAATTATTGATGCTCAATCCTTGTTTTGTAGATCATTTCAATAGCAAAGGACCATTTTGGAGTTACAATATAAAGAAATAACATATGAGTCATCCAACATGGAAGTATGTATGTCTTTTTTGAAACATCAACTAGGGTTTTTCTTCCTATAATGGCAGAAGCTACAACTTTCTTTATATAAAAGATATCGAAATCAATACTAAGTTATTCAATTGCATAAGAGTTTGAGTAGGGTCTTCCAACTAAACTAGATGCCACGTTCTAAATTAAGAATGGGCACAAATTTAAAAATAAATACAATTATAATAATTAAAAATTACACATATAAAATATAATTATATATTAAAATAATTAATTATAATTATTTTGAATTTGTTCAATCTTATATTTAAAATGAATTGAGTTTTGATATAGATTTTTATTAATTTATTGGACTTTTTATAAAAACAATTAAGCATAATAATATTAATGTAAACAAAATTAGACTTTTCAAGATTTGAGGGCCTTCTAAATTTTATGGCCCTATGCTATAAAGCGTGCTGCTCATGTACTGGGCCAGGCCTGATTTGGAGGAAAATCAAATTCATCATTTATATGTTGAAAACAAAAATGAAATCTATGTCTTCCACCCCTCCAGCTACATTTTGAGTAAAAAAGCATCATCTTCTTGCGATTCGATAAAAATAAAGTCTAAGATGATCATGTTTAAAAAAATAAGGCAAAATGAATTTCAAAGAATGAAAACTAGTTTCCCTTACAATTAGGATCATTTTGTTACTTAACCAGTATATACCTGTAATAGTAAGTTGTTTAAGAATTTATATCTTAAAGGAAGTTATGACTATATAAGAAACTTGGCCTAATGTATAGATTAATCATGTGGTTGTTTTAAATGTTATTTATGACACATAATCCCAAGTGATTTATTTGTCGTATTAAAAATGAAAAATAAGAATAGTGAATTATATATTATAAAATAAAACTAAACATTTAACAAATGAATTAGAAAAACATGTCCTAACGTACCATTTATAAAGTTTTTGTATGGCAATACGTAACATTGAGAAAAAAAATTTTGTTTCTATTTCTTGAATGACATGACCCTATTATTCTTTTAGATTAGAAAATTTGATTTTTTATGTAGACGGGTAATGTATTATTTAAAAAGGTGGAGTTGAATATTCTTATAATGTTCTTTATAGAATTAGAACTTTATCCTTTAAAGTTTTAAATCTAATGTATTATAATTTATCCTCCACATAAATGACATTTCTATCAAAGAATAATAATGTTTTATATTTTTCTATAAACTTGTTTCTTCTTTTATAATTGATATCCCGGTAAAAACTGTACAAATGTATGTCTATGAATTATATTTTATTATTAAAACATAAATTTGAACATATAAATTTTGGTGTTGAAAAGTCAAAGGTTATGTTAGTATTAATTTAGTACACTGGTGTTGAATCGTCAAGCTTCATGAAATTTTAGTCCATTTTTCCTCAAGACATTTGGACAATGAAAATAATGTATATCTCTTTTATGTATATAATAAAACATTCAAAAATTATTATAAAAAGGTACATAGAAAAAAAGTTATTCGTTCAATAATAGAAACCGCGATTAAGTTGTTCAAAAAATATTGTTTGAACCAACAAATTTCTTTAATCAAGGAAGTACGTTGGAGAAAGACTGTGGAAATGCAGTTTGCCTCAAACTCCCTCGGTCCTAATATCCTTGATTAAAAAAATTCATTGTATCAATTAAAACCACCACTCTTCTAAGTTGATGATACAAGATCAATGAAAAATGATATTTTTCTTCTATCCTCCACATTTAGCCTTTTATAGATCCATACAGTATGTAAAGTTTCTTTTTTAATTAAATAAATATTAAAAAATTGAAAATAAAATTATAATTTAAAAGATCACAATTATGTGTTTTAAATATTTAATTATAGTAAATGTACAGTCAAGTCTAGATTATCTATGTTTTATTCAAAACATTAATGGTTTTGAGATATTTAAAAAGGTTTGAATAATATTGTTTAATAATATTTTCTAGATCTTCAATAAATTTTTAACTTTAAAAAATATTACTATATTTTTTTTTGTAATATAACACACTTTTCCGAGCCTTTGTAATAATACACTTAAGAAATTTGCACATTTAGAAAGAACAAACACACGTTCTATATTTCCCTTCAAAATATTATAATATATTTTATACAAAAAACTATTTATTTGCAAGTATCAACACTTTTTTTGGAATAATTTTTATAAATTCAACATATACTTTAAATTATTTTTAAGAAACAATGTGATATCTAAAATCATAAGAGATATATATTTTTTTAATTTCCAAAATTACATTTGAGGATAATTAGGAATTATTGATGCTCAATCCTTGTTTTGTAGATCATTTCAATAGCAAAGGACCATTTTGGAGTTACAATATAAAGAAATAACATATGAGTCATCCAACATGGAAGTATGTATGTCTTTTTTGAAACATCAACTAGGGTTTTTCTTCCTATAATGGCAGAAGCTACAACTTTCTTTATATAAAAGATATCGAAATCAATACTAAGTTATTCAATTGCATAAGAGTTTGAGTAGGGTCTTCCAACTAAACTAGATGCCACGTTCTAAATTAAGAATGGGCACAAATTTAAAAATAAATACAATTATAATAATTAAAAATTACACATATAAAATATAATTATATATTAAAATAATTAATTATAATTATTTTGAATTTGTTCAATCTTATATTTAAAATGAATTGAGTTTTGATATAGATTTTTATTAATTTATTGGACTTTTTATAAAAACAATTAAGCATAATAATATTAATGTAAACAAAATTAGACTTTTCAAGATTTGAGGGCCTTCTAAATTTTAGGGCCCTATGCTATAAAGCGTGCTGCTCATGTACTGGGCCAGGCCTGATTTGGAGGAAAATCAAATTCATCATTTATATGTTGAAAACAAAAATGAAATCTATGTCTTCCACCCCTCCAGCTACATTTTGAGTAGAAAGCATCATCTTCTTGCGATTCGATAAAAATAAAGTCTAAGATGATCATGTTTAAAAAAACAAGGCAAAATGAATTTTAATGAATGAAAACTAGTTTCCCTTACAATTAGGATCATTTTGTTACATAACCAGTATATACCTGTAATAGTATGTTGTTTAAGAATTTATATCTTAAAGGAAGTTATGACTATATAAGAAACTTGGCCTAATGTATAGATTAATCATGTGGTTGTTTTAAATGTTATGTATGACACATAATACCAAGTGATTTATTTATCGTATTAAAAATGAAAAATAAGAATAGTGAATTATATATTAGAAAATAAAACTAAACATTTAACAAATGAATTAGAAAAACATGTCCTAACGTACCATTTATAAAGTTTTTGTATGGCAATACGTAACATTGAGAAAAAAAATTTTGTTTCTATTTCTTGAATGACATGACCCTATTATTCTTTTAGATTAGAAAATTTGATTTTTTATGTAGACGGGTAATGTGTTATTTAAAAAGGTGGAGTTGAATATTCTTATAATGTTCTTTATAGAATTAGAACTTTATCCTTTAAAGTTTTAAATCTAATGTATTATAATTTATCCTCCACATAAATGACATTTCTATCAAAGAATAATAATGTTTTATATTTTTCTATAAACTTGTTTCTTCTTTTATAATTGATATCCCGGTAAAAACTGTACAAATGTATGTCTATGAATTATATTTTATTATTAAAACATAAATTTGAACATATAAATTTTGGTGTTGAAAAGTCAAAGGTTATGTTAGTATTAATTTAGTACACTGGTCTTGAATCGTCAAGCTTCATGAAATTTTAGTCCATTTTTCCTCAAGACATTTGGACAATGAAAATAATGTATATCTCTTTTATGTATATAATAAAACATTCAAAAATTATTATAAAAAGGTACATAGAAAAAAAAGTTATTCGTTCAATAATAGAAACCGCGATTAAGTTGTTCAAAAAATATTGTTTGAACCAACAAATTTCTTTAATCAAGGAAGTACGTTGGAGAAAGACTGTGGAAATGCAGTTTGCCTCAAACTCCCTCGGTCCTAATATCCTTGATTAAAAAAATTCATTGTATCAATTAAAACCACCACTCTTCTAAGTTGATGATACAAGATCAATGAAAAATGATATTTTTCTTCTATCCTCCACATTTAGCCTTTTATAGATCCATACAGTATGTAAAGTTTCTTTTTTAATTAAATAAATATTAAAAAATTGAAAATAAAATTATAATTTAAAAGATCACAATTATGTGTTTTAAATATTTAATTATAGTAAATGTACAGTCAAGTCTAGATTATCTATGTTTTATTCAAAACATTAATGGTTTTGAGATATTTAAAAAGGTTTGAATAATATTGTTTAATAATATTTTCTAGATCTTCAATAAATTTTTAACTTTAAAAAATATTACTATATTTTTTTTTGTAATATAACACACTTTTCCGAGCCTTTGTAATAATACACTTAAGAAATTTGCACATTTAGAAAGAACAAACACACGTTCTATATTTCCCTTCAAAATATTACAATATATTTTATACAAAAAACTATTTATTTGCAAGTATCAACACTTTTTTTGGAATAATTTTTATAAATTCAACATATACTTTAAATTATTTTTAAGAAACGATATGATATTAAAAATCATAAGATATATATATATATTTTTAATTTCCAAAATTACATTTGAGGATAATTAGGAATTATTGATGCTCAATCCTTGTTTTGTAGATCATTTCAATAGCAAAGGACCATTTTGGAGTTACAATATAAAGAAATAACATATGAGTCATCCAACATGGAAGTATGTATGTCTTTTTTGAAACATCAACTAGGGTTTTTCTTCCTATAATGGCAGAAGCTACAACTTTCTTTAAATAAAAGATATCGAAATCAATACTAAGTTATTCAATTGCATAAGAGTTTGAGTAGGTTTTTCCAACTAAACTAGATGCCACGTTCTAAATTAAGAATGGGCACAAATTTAAAAATAAATACAATTATAATAATTAAAAATTACACATATAAAATATAATTATATATTAAAATAATTAATTATAATTATTTTGAATTTGTTCAATCTTATATTTAAAATGAATTGAGTTTTGATATAGATTTTTATTAATTTATTGGACTTTTTATAAAAACAATTAAGCATAATAATATTAATGTAAACAAAATTAGACTTTTCAAGATTTGAGGGCCTTCTAAATTTTAGTGCCCTATGCTATAAAGCGTGCTGCTCATGTACTGGGCCAGGCCTGATTTGGAGGAACATCAAATTCATCATTTATATGTTGAAAACGAAAATGAAATCTATGTCTTCCACCCCTCCAGCTACATTTTGAGTAGAAAGCATCATCTTCTTGCGATTCGATAAAAATAAAGTCTAAGATGATCATGTTTAAAAAAACAAGGCAAAATGAATTTTAAAGAATGAAAACTAGTTTCCCTTACAATTAGGATCATTTTGTTACATAACCAGTATATACCTGTAATAGTATGTTGTTTAAGAATTTATATCTTAAAGGAAGTTATGACTATATAAGAAACTTGGCCTAATGTATAGATTAATCATGTGGTTGTTTTAAATGTTATGTATGACACATAATACCAAGTGATTTATTTATCGTATTAAAAATGAAAAATAAGAATAGTGAATTATATATTAGAAAATAAAACTAAACATTTAACAAATGAATTAGAAAAACATGTCCTAACGTACCATTTATAAAGTTTTTGTATGGCAATACGTAACATTGAGAAAAAAAATTTTGTTTCTATTTCTTGAATGACATGACCCTATTATTCTTTTAGATTAGAAAATTTGATTTTTTATGTAGACGGGTAATGTGTTATTTAAAAAGGTGGAGTTGAATATTCTTATAATGTTCTTTATAGAATTAGAACTTTATCCTTTAAAGTTTTAAATCTAATGTATTATAATTTATCCTCCACATAAATGACATTTCTATCAAAGAATAATAATGTTTTATATTTTTCTATAAACTTGTTTCTTCTTTTATAATTGATATCCCGGTAAAAACTGTACAAATGTATGTCTATGAATTATATTTTATTATTAAAACATAAATTTGAACATATAAATTTTGGTGTTGAAAAGTCAAAGGTTATGTTAGTATTAATTTAGTACACTGGTCTTGAATCGTCAAGCTTCATGAAATTTTAGTCCATTTTTCCTCAAGACATTTGGACAATGAAAATAATGTATATCTCTTTTATGTATATAATAAAACATTCAAAAATTATTATAAAAAGGTACATAGAAAAAAAAGTTATTCGTTCAATAATAGAAACCGCGATTAAGTTGTTCAAAAAATATTGTTTGAACCAACAAATTTCTTTAATCAAGGAAGTACGTTGGAGAAAGACTGTGGAAATGCAGTTTGCCTCAAACTCCCTCGGTCCTAATATCCTTGATTAAAAAAATTCATTGTATCAATTAAAACCACCACTCTTCTAAGTTGATGATACAAGATCAATGAAAAATGATATTTTTCTTCTATCCTCCACATTTAGCCTTTTATAGATCCATACAGTATGTAAAGTTTATTTTTTAATTAAATAAATATTAAAAAATTGAAAATAAAATTATAATTTAAAAGATCACAATTATGTGTTTTAAATATTTAATTATAGTAAATGTACAGTCAAGTCTAGATTATCTATGTTTTATTCAAAACATTAATGGTTTTGAGATATTTAAAAAGGTTTGAATAATATTGTTTAATAATATTTTCTAGATCTTCAATAAATTTTTAACTTTAAAAAATATTACTATATTTTTTTTTGTAATATAACACACTTTTCCGAGCCTTTGTAATAATACACTTAAGAAATTTGCACATTTAGAAAGAACAAACACACGTTCTATATTTCCCTTCAAAATATTACAATATATTTTATACAAAAAACTATTTATTTGCAAGTATCAACACTTTTTTTGGAATAATTTTTATAAATTCAACATATACTTTAAATTATTTTTAAGAAACGATATGATATTAAAAATCATAAGATATATATATATATTTTTAATTTCCAAAATTACATTTGAGGATAATTAGGAATTATTGATGCTCAATCCTTGTTTTGTAGATCATTTCAATAGCAAAGGACCATTTTGGAGTTACAATATAAAGAAATAACATATGAGTCATCCAACATGGAAGTATGTATGTCTTTTTTGAAACATCAACTAGGGTTTTTCTTCCTATAATGGCAGAAGCTACAACTTTCTTTAAATAAAAGATATCGAAATCAATACTAAGTTATTCAATTGCATAAGAGTTTGAGTAGGTTTTTCCAACTAAACTAGATGCCACGTTCTAAATTAAGAATGGGCACAAATTTAAAAATAAATACAATTATAATAATTAAAAATTACACATATAAAATATAATTATATATTAAAATAATTAATTATAATTATTTTGAATTTGTTCAATCTTATATTTAAAATGAATTGAGTTTTGATATAGATTTTTATTAATTTATTGGACTTTTTATAAAAACAATTAAGCATAATAATATTAATGTAAACAAAATTAGACTTTTCAAGATTTGAGGGCCTTCTAAATTTTAGTGCCCTATGCTATAAAGCGTGCTGCTCATGTACTGGGCCAGGCCTGATTTGGAGGAACATCAAATTCATCATTTATATGTTGAAAACGAAAATGAAATCTATGTCTTCCACCCCTCCAGCTACATTTTGAGTAGAAAGCATCATCTTCTTGCGATTCGATAAAAATAAAGTCTAAGATGATCATGTTTAAAAAAACAAGGCAAAATGAATTTTAAAGAATGAAAACTAGTTTCCCTTACAATTAGGATCATTTTGTTACATAACCAGTATATACCTGTAATAGTATGTTGTTTAAGAATTTATATCTTAAAGGAAGTTATGACTATATAAGAAACTTGGCCTAATGTATAGATTAATCATGTGGTTGTTTTAAATGTTATTTATGACACATAATCCCAAGTGATTTATTTATCGTATTAAAAATGAAAAATAAGAATAGTGAATTATATATTAGAAAATAAAACTAAACATTTAACAAATGAATTAGAAAAACATGTCCTAACGTACCATTTATAAAGTTTTTGTATGGCAATACGTAACATTGAGAAAAAAAATTTTGTTTCTATTTCTTGAATGACATGACCCTATTATTCTTTTAGATTAGAAAATTTGATTTTTTATGTAGATGGGTAATGTGTTATTTAAAAAGGTGGAGTTGAATATTCTTATAATGTTCTTTATAGAATTATAACTTTATCCTTTAAAGTTTTAAATCTAATGTATTATAATTTAGCCTCCACATAAATGACATTTCTATCAAAGAACAATAATGTTTTATATTTTTCTATAAACTTGTTTCTTCTTTTATAATTGATATCCCGGTAAAAACTATACAAATGTATGTCTATGAATTATATTTTATTATTAAAACATAAATTTGGACATATAAATTTTGGTGTTGAAAAGTCAAAGGTTATGTTAGTATTAATTCAGTACACTGGTATTGAATCGTCAAGCCTCATGACATTTTAGTCCGTTTTTCCTCAAGACATTTGGACAATGAAAATAATGTATATCTCTTTTATGTATATAATAAAACATTCAAAAATTATTATAAAAAGTTACATAGAAAAATAAGTTATTCGTTCAATACTAGAAACCGCGATTAACTTGTTCAAAAAATATTGTTTGAACCAACAAATTTCTTTAATCAAGGAAGTACGTTGGAGAAAGACTGTTGAAATGCAGTTTGCCTCAAACTCCCTCGGTCCTAATTTCCTTGATTAAAAAAATTCATTGTATCAATTCAAACCACCACTCTTCTAAGTTGATGATACAAGATCAATGAAAAATGATATTTTTCTTCTATCCTCCACATTTAGCCTTTTATAGATCCATAAAGTATGTAAAGTTTCTTTTTTAATTAAATAAATATTAAAAAATTGAAAATAAAATTATAATTTAAAAGATCACAATTATGTGTTTTAAATATTTAATTATAGTAAATGTACAGTCAAGTCTAGATTATCTATGTTTTATTCAAAACATTAATGGTTTTGAGATATTTAAAAAGGTTTGAATAATATTGTTTAATAATATTTTCTAGATTTTCAATAAATTTTTAAATTTAAAAAATATTACTATATATTTTTTTTTGTAATATAACACACTTTTCCGAGCCTTTGTAATAATACACTTAAGAAATTTACACATTTAGAAAGAACAAACACACGTTCTATATTTCCCTTCAAATTATTACAATATATTTTATAGAAAAAATTATTTATTTGCAAGTATCAACGCTTTTTTTGGAATAATTTTTATAAATTCAACATATACTTTAAATTATTTTTAAGAAACAATATGATATCTAAAATCATAAGAGATGTATATTTTTTTAATTTCCAAAATTACATTTGAGGATAATTAGGAATTATTGACGCTCAATCCTTGTTTTGTAAATTATTTCAATAGCAAAGGACCATTTTGGAGTTACAATATAAAGAAATAACACATGAGTCATCCAACATGGAAGTATGTATGTATTTTTTGAAACATCAACTAGGGTTTTTCTTCCTATAATGGCAGAAGCTACAACTTTCTTTAAATAAAAGATATCGAAATCAATACTAAGTTATTCAATTGCATAAGAGTTTGAGTAGGGTCTTCCAACTAAACTAGATGCCACGTTCTAAATTAAGAATGGGCACAAATTTAAAAATAAATACAATTATAATAATTAAAAATTACACATATAAAATATAATTATATATTAAAATAATTAATTATAATTATTTTGAATTTGTTCAATCTTATATTTAAAATGAATTGAGTTTTGATATAGATTTTTATTAATTTATTGGACTTTTTATAAAAACAATTAAGCATAATAATATTAATGTAAACAAAATTAGACTTTTCAAGATTTGAGGGCCTTCTAAATTTTAGTGCCCTATGCTATAAAGCGTGCTGCTCATGTACTGGGCCAGGCCTGATTTGGAGGAACATCAAATTCATCATTTATATGTTGAAAACGAAAATGAAATCTATGTCTTCCACCCCTCCAGCTAAATTTTGAGTAGAAAGCATCATCTTCTTGCGATTCGATAAAAATAAAGTCTAAGATGATCATGTTTAAAAAAACAAGGCAAAATGAATTTTAAAGAATGAAAACTAGTTTCCCTTACAATTAGGATCACTTTGTTACTTAACCAGTATATACCTGTAATAGTATGTTGTTTAAGAATTTATATCTTAAAGGAAGTTATGATTATATAAGAAACTTGGCTTAATGTATAGATTAATCATGTGGTTGTTTTAAATGTTACACATAATCCCAACTGATTTATTTATCGTATTAAAAATGAAAAATAAGAATAGTGAATTATATATTAGAAAATAAAAATAAACATTTAACAAATGAATTAGAAAAACATGTCCTAACGTACCATTTATAAAGTTTTTGTATGGCAATACGTAACATTGAGAAAAAAAAATTTGTTTCTATTTCTTGAATGACATGACCCTATTATTCTTTTAGATTAGAAAATTTGATATTTTATGTAGATGGGTAATGTGTTATTTAAAAAGGTGGAGTTTAATATTCTTATAATGTTCTTTATAGAATTAGAACTTTATCCTTTAAATTTTTAAATTTAATGTATTATAATTTAGCCTCCACATAAATGACATTTGTATCAAAGAATAATAATGTTTTATATTTTTCTATAAACTTGTTTCTTCTTTTATAATTGATATCCCGGTAAAAACTATACAAATGTATGTCTATGAATTATATTTTATTATTAAAACATAAATTTGAACATATAAATTTTGGTGTTGAAAAGTCAAAGGTTATGTTAGTATTAATTTAGTACACTGGTTTTGAATCGTCAAGCTTCATGACATTTTAGTCCGTTTTTTCTCAAGACATTTGGACAATGAAAATAATGTATATCTCTTTTATGTATATAATATAACATTCAAAAATTATTATAAAAAGTTACATAGAAAAATAAGTTATTCGTTCAATACTAGAAACCGCGATTAACATGTTCAAAAAATATTGTTTGAACCAACAAATTTCTTTAATCAAGGAAGTACGCTGGAGAAAGACTGTGGAAATGCAGTTTGCCTCAAACTCCCTCGGTCCTAATTTCCTTGATTAAAAAAATTCATTGTATCAATTAAAACCACCACTCTTCTAAGTTGATGATACAAGATCAATGAAAAATGATATTTTTCTTCTATCCTCCACATTTAGCCTTTTATAGATCCATAAAGTATGTAAAGTTTCTTTTTTAATTAAATAAATATTAAAAAATTGAAAATAAAATTATAATTTAAAAGATTACAATTATGTGTTTTAAATATTTAATTATAGTAAATGTACAGTCAAGTCTAGATTATCTATGTTTTATTCAAAACATTAATGGTTTTGAGGTATTTAAAAAGGTTTGAATAATATTGTTTAATAATATTTTCTAGATCTTCAATAAATTTTTAACTTTAAAAAATATTACTATATTTTTTTTTTGTAATATAGCACACTTTTCCGAGCCTTTGTAATAATACACTTAAGAAATTTGCACATTTAGAAAGAACAAACACATGTTCTATATTTCCCTTCAAAATTTTACAATATATTTTATACAAAAAACTATTTATTTGCAAGTATCAACACCTTTTTTGGAATAATTTTTATAAATTCAACATATACTTTAAATTATTTTTAAGAAACAATATGATTTCAAAAATCATAAGAGATATATATTTTTTTAATTTCCAAAATTACATTTGAGGATAATTAGGAATTATTGATGCTCAATCCTTGTTTTGTAGATCATTTCAATAGCAAAGGACCATTTTGGAGTTACAATATAAAGAAATAACATATGAGTCATCCAACATGGAAGTATGTATGTCTTTTTTGAAACATCAACTAGGGTTTTTCTTCCTATAATGGCAGAAGCTACAACTTTCTTTAAATAAAAGATATCGAAATCAATACTAAGTTATTCAATTGCATAAGAGTTTGACTAGGGTCTTCCAACTAAATTAGATGCCACGTTCTAAATTAAGAATGGGCACAAATTTAAAAATAAATAAAGTTATAATAATTAAAAATTACACATATAAAATATAATTATATATTAAAATAATTAATTATAATTATTTTGAATTTGTTCAATCTTATATTTAAAATGAATTGAGTTTTGATATAGATTTTTATTAATTATTGGACTTTTTATAAAAACAATTAAGCATAATAATATTAATGTAAACAAAATTAGACTTTTCAAGATTTGAGGGCCTTCTAAATTTTAGTGCTCTATGCTATAAAGCGTGCTGCTCATGTACTGGGCCAGGCCTGATTTGGAGGAACATCAAATTCATCATTTATATGTTGAAAACGAAAATGAAATCTATGTCTTCCACCCCTCCAGCTACATTTTGAGTAGAAAGCATCATCTTCTTGCGATTCGATAAAAATAAAGTCTAAGATGATCATGTTTAAAAAAACAAGGCAAAATGAATTTTAAAGAATGAAAACTAGTTTCCCTTACAATTAGGATCATTTTGTTACATAACCAGTATATACCTGTAATAGTATGTTGTTTAAGAATTTATATCTTAAAGGAAGTTATGACTATATAAGAAACTTGGCCTAATGTATAGATTAATCATGTGGTTGTTTTAAATGTTATTTATGACACATAATCCCAAGTGATTTATTTATCGTATTAAAAATGAAAAATAAGAATAGTGAATTATATATTAGAAAATAAAACTAAACATTTAACAAATGAATTAGAAAAACATGTCCTAACGTACCATTTATAAAGTTTTTGTATGGCAATACGTAACATTGAGAAAAAAAATTTTGTTTCTATTTCTTGAATGACATGACCCTATTATTCTTTTAGATTAGAAAATTTGATTTTTTATGTAGATGGGTAATGTGTTATTTAAAAAGGTGGAGTTGAATATTCTTATAATGTTCTTTATAGAATTATAACTTTATCCTTTAAAGTTTTAAATCTAATGTATTATAATTTAGCCTCCACATAAATGACATTTCTATCAAAGAACAATAATGTTTTATATTTTTCTATAAACTTGTTTCTTCTTTTATAATTGATATCCCGGTAAAAACTATACAAATGTATGTCTATGAATTATATTTTATTATTAAAACATAAATTTGGACATATAAATTTTGGTGTTGAAAAGTCAAAGGTTATGTTAGTATTAATTCAGTACACTGGTATTGAATCGTCAAGCCTCATGACATTTTAGTCCGTTTTTCCTCAAGACATTTGGACAATGAAAATAATGTATATCTCTTTTATGTATATAATAAAACATTCAAAAATTATTATAAAAAGTTACATAGAAAAATAAGTTATTCGTTCAATACTAGAAACCGCGATTAACTTGTTCAAAAAATATTGTTTGAACCAACAAATTTCTTTAATCAAGGAAGTACGTTGGAGAAAGACTGTTGAAATGCAGTTTGCCTCAAACTCCCTCGGTCCTAATTTCCTTGATTAAAAAAATTCATTGTATCAATTCAAACCACCACTCTTCTAAGTTGATGATACAAGATCAATGAAAAATGATATTTTTCTTCTATCCTCCACATTTAGCCTTTTATAGATCCATAAAGTATGTAAAGTTTCTTTTTTAATTAAATAAATATTAAAAAATTGAAAATAAAATTATAATATAAAAGATCACAATTATGTGTTTTAAATATTTAATTATAGTAAATGTACAGTCAAGTCTAGATTATCTATGTTTTATTCAAAACATTAATGGTTTTGAGATATTTAAAAAGGTTTGAATAATATTGTTTAATAATATTTTCTAGATTTTCAATAAATTTTTAAATTTAAAAAATATTACTATATATTTTTTTTTGTAATATAACACACTTTTCCGAGCCTTTGTAATAATACACTTAAGAAATTTACACATTTAGAAAGAACAAACACACGTTCTATATTTCCCTTCAAATTATTACAATATATTTTATAGAAAAAATTATTTATTTGCAAGTATCAACGCTTTTTTTGGAATAATTTTTATAAATTCAACATATACTTTAAATTATTTTTAAGAAACAATATGATATCTAAAATCATAAGAGATGTATATTTTTTTAATTTCCAAAATTACATTTGAGGATAATTAGGAATTATTGACGCTCAATCCTTGTTTTGTAAATTATTTCAATAGCAAAGGACCATTTTGGAGTTACAATATAAAGAAATAACACATGAGTCATCCAACATGGAAGTATGTATGTATTTTTTGAAACATCAACTAGGGTTTTTCTTCCTATAATGGCAGAAGCTACAACTTTCTTTAAATAAAAGATATCGAAATCAATACTAAGTTATTCAATTGCATAAGGGTTTGAGTAGGGTCTTCCAACTAAACTAGATGCCACGTTCTAAATTAAGAATGGGCACAAATTTAAAAATAAATACAATTATAATAATTAAAAATTACACATATAAAATATAATTATATATTAAAATAATTAATTATAATTATTTTGAATTTGTTCAATCTTATATTTAAAATGAATTGAGTTTTGATATAGATTTTTATTAATTTATTGGACTTTTTATAAAAACAATTAAGCATAATAATATTAATGTAAACAAAATTAGACTTTTCAAGATTTGAGGGCCTTCTAAATTTCAGTGCCCTATGCTATAAAGCGTGCTGCTCATGTACTGGGCCAGGCCTGATTTGGAGGAACATCAAATTCATCATTTATATGTTGAAAACGAAAATGAAATCTATGTCTTCCACCCCTCCAGCTAAATTTTGAGTAGAAAGCATCATCTTCTTGCGATTCGATAAAAATAAAGTCTAAGATGATCATGTTTAAAAAAACAAGGCAAAATGAATTTTAAAGAATGAAAACTAGTTTCCCTTACAATTAGGATCACTTTGTTACTTAACCAGTATATACCTGTAATAGTATGTTGTTTAAGAATTTATATCTTAAAGGAAGTTATGACTATATAAGAAACTTGGCTTAATGTATAGATTAATCATGTGGTTGTTTTAAATGTTACACATAATCCCAACTGATTTATTTATCGTATTAAAAATGAAAAATAAGAATAGTGAATTATATATTAGAAAATAAAAATAAACATTTAACAAATGAATTAGAAAAACATGTCCTAACGTACCATTTATAAAGTTTTTGTATGGCAATACGTAACATTGAGAAAAAAAAATTTGTTTCTATTTCTTGAATGACATGACCCTATTATTCTTTTAGATTAGAAAATTTGATATTTTATGTAGATGGGTAATGTGTTATTTAAAAAGGTGGAGTTTAATATTCTTATAATGTTCTTTATAGAATTAGAACTTTATCCTTTAAATTTTTAAATTTAATGTATTATAATTTAGCCTCCACATAAATGACATTTGTATCAAAGAATAATAATGTTTTATATTTTTCTATAAACTTGTTTCTTCTTTTATAATTGATATCCCGGTAAAAACTATACAAATGTATGTCTATGAATTATATTTTATTATTAAAACATAAATTTGAACATATAAATTTTGGTGTTGAAAAGTCAAAGGTTATGTTAGTATTAATTTAGTACACTGGTTTTGAATCGTCAAGCTTCATGACATTTTAGTCCGTTTTTTCTCAAGACATTTGGACAATGAAAATAATGTATATCTCTTTTATGTATATAATATAACATTCAAAAATTATTATAAAAAGTTACATAGAAAAATAAGTTATTCGTTCAATACTAGAAACCGCGATTAACATGTTCAAAAAATATTGTTTGAACCAACAAATTTCTTTAATCAAGGAAGTACGCTGGAGAAAGACTGTGGAAATGCAGTTTGCCTCAAACTCCCTCGGTCCTAATTTCCTTGATTAAAAAAATTCATTGTATCAATTAAAACCACCACTCTTCTAAGTTGATGATACAAGATCAATGAAAAATGATATTTTTCTTCTATCCTCCACATTTAGCCTTTTATAGATCCATAAAGTATGTAAAGTTTCTTTTTTAATTAAATAAATATTAAAAAATTGAAAATAAAATTATAATTTAAAAGATTACAATTATGTGTTTTAAATATTTAATTATAGTAAATGTACAGTCAAGTCTAGATTATCTATGTTTTATTTAAAACATTAATGGTTTTGAGGTATTTAAAAAGGTTTGAATAATATTGTTTAATAATATTTTCTAGATCTTCAATAAATTTTTAACTTTAAAAAATATTACTATATTTTTTTTTTGTAATATAGCACACTTTTCCGAGCCTTTGTAATAATACACTTAAGAAATTTGCACATTTAGAAAGAACAAACACATGTTCTATATTTCCCTTCAAAATTTTACAATATATTTTATACAAAAAACTATTTATTTGCAAGTATCAACACCTTTTTTGGAATAATTTTTATAAATTCAACATATACTTTAAATTATTTTTAAGAAACAATATGATTTCAAAAATCATAAGAGATATATATTTTTTTAATTTCCAAAATTACATTTGAGGATAATTAGGAATTATTGATGCTCAATCCTTGTTTTGTAGATCATTTCAATAGCAAAGGACCAGTTTGGAGTTACAATATAAAGAAATAACATATGAGTCATCCAACATGGAAGTATGTATGTCTTTTTTGAAACATCAACTAGGGTTTTTCTTCCTATAATGGCAGAAGCTACAACTTTCTTTAAATAAAAGATATCGAAATCAATACTAAGTTATTCAATTGCATAAGAGTTTGACTAGGGTCTTCCAACTAAATTAGATGCCACGTTCTAAATTAAGAATGGGCACAAATTTAAAAATAAATAAAGTTATAATAATTAAAAATTACACATATAAAATATAATTATATATTAAAATAATTAATTATAATTATTTTGAATTTGTTCAATCTTATATTTAAAATGAATTGAGTTTTGATATAGATTTTTATTAATTATTGGACTTTTTATAAAAACAATTAAGCATAATAATATTAATGTAAACAAAATTAGACTTTTCAAGATTTGAGGGCCTTCTAAATTTTAGTGCTCTATGCTATAAAGCGTGCTGCTCATGTACTGGGCCAGGCCTGATTTGGAGGAACATCAAATTCATCATTTATATGTTGAAAACGAAAATGAAATCTATGTCTTCCACCCCTCCAGCTACATTTTGAGTAGAAAGCATCATCTTCTTGCGATTCGATAAAAATCTAGTCTAAGATGATCATGTTTAAAAAAACAAGGCAAAATGAATTTTAAAGAATGAAAACTAGTTTCCCTTACAATTAGGATCACTTTGTTACTTAACCAGTATATACCTGTAATAGTATGTTGTTTAAGAATTTATATCTTAAAGGAACTTATGACTATATAAGAAACTTGGCCTAATGTATAGATTAATCATGTGGTTGTTTTAAATGTTATTTATGACACATAATCCCAACTGATTTATTTATCGTATTAAAAATGAAAAATAAGAATAGTGAATTATATATTAGAAAATAAAACTAAACATTTAACAAATGCATTAGAAAAACATGTCCTAACGTACCATTTATAAAGTTTTTGTATGGCAATACGTAACATTGAGAAAAAAAATTTGTTTCTATTTCTTGAATGACATGACCCTATTATTCTTTTAGATTAGAAAATTTGATTTTTTATGTAGATGGGTAATGTGTTATTTAAAAATGTGGAGTTGAATATTCTTATAATGTTCTTTATAGAATTAGAACTTTATCCTTTAAAGTTTTAAATCTAATGTATTATAATTTAGCCTCCACATAAATGACATTTCTATCAAAGAATAATAATGTTTTATATTTTTCTATAAACTTGTTTCTTCTTTTATAATTGATATCCCGGTAAAAACTATACAAATGTATGTCTATGAATTATATTTTATTATTAAAACATAAATTTGAACATATAAATTTTGGTGTTGAAAAGTCAAAGGTTATGTTAGTATTAATTTAGTACACTGGTCTTGAATCATCAAGCTTCATGACATTTTAGTCCGTTTTCCTCAAGACATTTGGACAATGAAAATAATGTATATCTCTTTTATGTATATAATAAAACATTCAAAAATTATTATAAAAAGTTACATAGAAAAATAAGTTATTCGTTCAATACTAGAAACCGCGATTAACTTGTTCAAAAAATATTGTTTGAACCAACAAATTTCTTTAATCAAGGAAGCACGCTGGAGAAAGACTGTGGAAATGCAGTTTGCCTCAAACTCCCTCGGTCCTAATTTCCTTGATTAATAAAATTCATTGTATCAATTAAAACCACCACTCTTCTAAGTTGATGATACAAGATCAATGAAAACTGATATTTTTATTCTATCCTCCACATTTAGCCTTTTATAGATTCATAAAGTATGTAAAGTTTCTTTTTTAATTAAATAAATATTAAAAAATTGAAAATAAAATTATAATTTAAAAGATCACAATTATGTGTTTTAAATATTTAATTATAGTAAATGTACAGTCAAGTCTAGATTATCTATGTTTTATTCAAAACATTAATGGTTTTGAGATATTTAAAAAGGTTTGAATAATATTGTTTAATAATATTTTCTAGATCTTCAATAAATTTTTAACTTTAAAAAATATTACTATATTTTTTTTTTGTAATATAGCACACTTTTTCGAGCCTTTGTAATAATACACTTAAGAAATTTGCACATTTAGAAAGAACAAACACACGTTCTATATTTCCCTTCAAAATATTACAATATATTTTATACAAAAAACTATTTATTTGCAAGTATCAACACTTTTTTTGGAATAATTTTTATAAATTCAACATATACTTTAAATTATTTTTAAGAAACAATATGATATCAAAAATCATAAGAGATATATATTTTTTTAATTTCCAAAATTACATTTGAGGATAATTAGGAATTATTGATGCTCAATCCTTGTTTTGTAGATCGTTTCAATAGCAAAGGACCATTTTGGAGTTACAATATAAAGAAATAACATATGAGTCATCCAACATGGAAGTATGTATGTCTTTTTTGAAACATCAACTAGGGTTTTTCTTCCTATAATGGCAGAAGTTACAACTTTCTTTAAATAAAAGATATCGAAATCAATACTAAGTTATTCAATTGCATGAGAGTTTGAGTAGGGTCTTCCAACTAAACTAGATGCCACGTTCTAAATTAAGAATGGGCACAAATTTAAAAATAAATACAATTATAATAATTAAAAATTACACATATAAAATATAATTATATATTAAAATAATTAATTATAATTATTTTGAATTTGTTCAATCTTATATTTAAAATGAATTGAGTTTTGATATAGATTTTTATTAATTTATTGGACTTTTTATAAAAACAATTAAGCATAATAATATTAATGTAAACAAAATTAGACTTTTCAAGATTTGAGGGCCTTCTAAATTTTAGTGCCCTATGCTATAAAGCGTGCTGCTCATGTACTGGGCCAGGCCTGATTTGGAGGAACATCAAATTCATCATTTATATGTTGAAAACAAAAATGAAATCTATGTCTTCCACCCCTCCATCTAATTTTTGAGTAGAAAAGCATCATCTTCTTGCGATTCGAAAAAAATAATGTCTAAGATGATCATGTTTAAAAAAACAAGGCAAAATGAATTTCAAAGAATGAAAACTAGTTTCCCTTACAATTAGGATCACTTTGTTACTTAACCAGTATATACCTGTAATAGTATGTTGTTTAAGAATTTATATCTTAAAGGAAGTTATGACTATATAAGAAACTTGGCTTAATGTATAGATTAATCATGTGGTTGTTTTAAATGTTACACATAATCCCAACTGATTTATTTATCGTATTAAAAATGAAAAATGAGAATAGTGAATTATATATTAGAAAATAAAACTAAACATTTAACAAATGCATTAGAAAAACATGTCCTAACGTACCATTTATAAAGTTTTTGTATGGCAATACGTAACATTGAGAAAAAAAATTTTGTTTCTATTTCTTGAATGACATGACCCTATTATTCTTTTAGATTAGAAAATCTGATTTTTTATGTAGATGGGTAATGTGTTATTTAAAAAGGTGGAGTTGAATATTCTTATAATGTTCTTTATAGAATTAGAACTTTATCCTTTAAAGTTTTAAATTTAATGTATTATAATTTAGCCTCCACATAAATGACATTTCTATCAAAGAATAATAATGTTTTATATTTTTCTATAAACTTGTTTCTTCTTTTATAATTGATATCCCGGTAAAAACTATACAAATGTATGTCTATGAATTATATTTTATTATTAAAACATAAATTTGAACATATAAATTGTTGTGTTGAAAAGTCAAAGGTTATGTTAGTATTAATTTAGTACACTGGTTTTGAATCGTCAAGCTTCATGACATTTTAGTCTGTTTTTTCTCAAGACATTTGGACAATGAAAATAATGTATATCTCTTTTATGTATATAATAAAACATTCTAAAATTATTATAAAAAGATACATAGAAAAATAAGTTATTCGTTCAATACTAGAAACCGCGATTAACATGTTCAAAAAATATTGTTTGAACCAACAAATTTTTTTAATCAAGGAAATACGCTGGAGAAAGACTGTGGAAATGCAGTTTGCCTCAAACTCCATCGGTCCTAATTTCCTTAATTAAAAAAATTCATTGTATCAATTAAAACCACCACTCTTCTAAGTTGATGATACAAGATCAATGAAAAATGATATTTTTCTTCTATCCTCCACATTTAGCCTTTTATAGATCCATAAAGTATGTAAAGTTTATTTTTTAATTAAATAAATATTAAAAAATTGAAAATAAAATTATAATTTAAAAGATCACAATTATGTGTTTTAAATATTTAATTATAGTAAATGTACAGTCAAGTCTAGATTATATATGTTTTATTCAAAACATTAATGGTTTTGAGATATTTAAAAAGGTTTGAATAATATTGTTTAATAATATTTTCTAGATCTTCAATAAATTTTTAACTTTAAAAAATATTACTATATTTTTTTTGTAATATAGCACACTTTTCCGAGCCTTTGTAATAATACACTTAAGAAATTTGCACATTTAGAAAGAACAAACACACGTTCTATATTTCCCTTCAAAATATTACAATATATTTTATACAAAAAACTATTTATTTGCAAGTATCAACACGTTTTTTGGAATAATTTTTATAAATTCAACATATACTTTAAATTATATTTAAGAAACAATATGATATCAAAAATCATAAGAGATATATATTTTTTTAATTTCCAAAATTACATTTGAGGATAATTAGGAATTATTGATGCTCAATCCTTGTTTTGTAGATCGTTTCAATAGCAAAGGACCATTTTGGAGTTACAATATAAAGAAATAACATATGAGTCATCCAACATGGAAGTATGTATGTCTTTTTTGAAACATCAACTAGGGTTATTCTTCCTATAATGGCAGAAGCTACAACTTTCTTTAATTAAAAGATATCGAAACCAATACTAAGTTATTCAATTGCATAAGAGTTTGAGTAGGGTCTTCCAACTAAATTAGATGCCACGTTCTAAATTAAGAATGGGCACAAATTTAAAAATAAATACAATTATAATAATTAAAAATTACACATATAAAATATAATTATATATTAAAATAATTAATTATAATTATTTTGAATTTGTTCAATCTTATATTTAAAATGAATTGAGTTTTGATATAGATTTTTATTAATTTATTGGACTTTTTATAAAAACAATTAAGCATGATAATATTAATGTAAACAAAATTAGACTTTTCAAGATTTGAGGGCCTTCTAAATTTTAGTGCCCTATGCTATAAAGCGTGCTGCTCATGTACTGGGCCAGGCCTGATTTGGAGGAACATCAAATTCATCATTTATATGTTGAAAACAAAAATGAAATCTATGTCTTCCACCCCTCCATCTAATTTTTGAGTAGAAAAGCATCATCTTCTTGCGATTCGAAAAAAATAATGTCTAAGATGATCATGTTTAAAAAAACAAGGCAAAATGAATTTCAAAGAATGAAAACTAGTTTCCCTTACAATTAGGATCACTTTGTTACTTAACCAGTATATACCTGTAATAGTATGTTGTTTAAGAATTTATATCTTAAAGGAAGTTATGACTATATAAGAAACTTGGCTTAATGTATAGATTAATCATGTGGTTGTTTTAAATGTTACACATAATCCCAACTGATTTATTTATCGTATTAAAAATGAAAAATGAGAATAGTGAATTATATATTAGAAAATAAAACTAAACATTTAACAAATGCATTAGAAAAACATGTCCTAACGTACCATTTATAAAGTTTTTGTATGGCAATACGTAACATTGAGAAAAAAAATTTTGTTTCTATTTCTTGAATGACATGACCCTATTATTCTTTTAGATTAGAAAATCTGATTTTTTATGTAGATGGGTAATGTGTTATTTAAAAAGGTGGAGTTGAATATTCTTATAATGTTCTTTATAGAATTAGAACTTTATCCTTTAAAGTTTTAAATTTAATGTATTATAATTTAGCCTCCACATAAATGACATTTCTATCAAAGAATAATAATGTTTTATATTTTTCTATAAACTTGTTTCTTCTTTTATAATTGATATCCCGGTAAAAACTATACAAATGTATGTCTATGAATTATATTTTATTATTAAAACATAAATTTGAACATATAAATTGTTGTGTTGAAAAGTCAAAGGTTATGTTAGTATTAATTTAGTACACTGGTTTTGAATCGTCAAGCTTCATGACATTTTAGTCTGTTTTTTCTCAAGACATTTGGACAATGAAAATAATGTATATCTCTTTTATGTATATAATAAAACATTCTAAAATTATTATAAAAAGATACATAGAAAAATAAGTTATTCGTTCAATACTAGAAACCGCGATTAACATGTTCAAAAAATATTGTTTGAACCAACAAATTTTTTTAATCAAGGAAATACGCTGGAGAAAGACTGTGGAAATGCAGTTTGCCTCAAACTCCATCGGTCCTAATTTCCTTAATTAAAAAAATTCATTGTATCAATTAAAACCACCACTCTTCTAAGTTGATGATACAAGATCAATGAAAAATGATATTTTTCTTCTATCCTCCACATTTAGCCTTTTATAGATCCATAAAGTATGTAAAGTTTATTTTTTAATTAAATAAATATTAAAAAATTGAAAATAAAATTATAATTTAAAAGATCACAATTATGTGTTTTAAATATTTAATTATAGTAAATGTACAGTCAAGTCTAGATTATATATGTTTTATTCAAAACATTAATGGTTTTGAGATATTTAAAAAGGTTTGAATAATATTGTTTAATAATATTTTCTAGATCTTCAATAAATTTTTAACTTTAAAAAATATTACTATATTTTTTTTGTAATATAGCACACTTTTCCGAGCCTTTGTAATAATACACTTAAGAAATTTGCACATTTAGAAAGAACAAACACACGTTCTATATTTCCCTTCAAAATATTACAATATATTTTATACAAAAAACTATTTATTTGCAAGTATCAACACGTTTTTTGGAATAATTTTTATAAATTCAACATATACTTTAAATTATATTTAAGAAACAATATGATATCAAAAATCATAAGAGATATATATTTTTTTAATTTCCAAAATTACATTTGAGGATAATTAGGAATTATTGATGCTCAATCCTTGTTTTGTAGATCGTTTCAATAGCAAAGGACCATTTTGGAGTTACAATATAAAGAAATAACATATGAGTCATCCAACATGGAAGTATGTATGTCTTTTTTGAAACATCAACTAGGGTTATTCTTCCTATAATGGCAGAAGCTACAACTTTCTTTAATTAAAAGATATCGAAACCAATACTAAGTTATTCAATTGCATAAGAGTTTGAGTAGGGTCTTCCAACTAAATTAGATGCCACGTTCTAAATTAAGAATGGGCACAAATTTAAAAATAAATACAATTATAATAATTAAAAATTACACATATAAAATATAATTATATATTAAAATAATTAATTATAATTATTTTGAATTTGTTCAATCTTATATTTAAAATGAATTGAGTTTTGATATAGATTTTTATTAATTTATTGGACTTTTTATAAAAACAATTAAGCATGATAATATTAATGTAAACAAAATTAGACTTTTCAAGATTTGAGGGCCTTCTAAATTTTAGTGCCCTATGCTATAAAGCGTGCTGCTCATGTACTGGGCCAGGCCTGATTTGGAGGAACATCAAATTCATCATTTATATGTTGAAAACGAAAATGAAATCTATGTCTTCCACCCCTCGAGCTACATTTTGAGTAGAAAAGCATCATCTTCTTGCGATTCGATAAAAATAAAGTCTAAGATGATCATGTTTAAAAAAACAAGGCAAAATGAATTTCAAAGAATGAAAACTAGTTTCCCTTACAATTAGGATCATTTTGTTACTTAACCAGTATATACCTGTAATAGTATGTTGTTTAAGAATTTATATCTTAAAGGAAGTTATGACTATATAAGAAACTTGGCCAAATGTATAGATTAATCATGTGGTTGTTTTAAATGTTACACATAATCCCAACTGATTTATTTATCGTATTAAAAATGAAAAATAAGAATAGTGAATTATATATTAGAAAATAAAACTAAACATTTAACAAATGAATTAGAAAAACATGTCCTAACGTACCATTTATAAAGTTTTTGTATGGCAATACGAAACATTGAGAATTTTTTTTTTGTTTCTATTTCTTGAATGACATGACCCTATTATTCTTTTAGATTAGAAAATTTGATTTTTTATGTAGATGGGTAATGTGTTATTTAAAAAGGTGGAGTTGAATATTCTTATAATGTTCTTTATAGAATTAGAACTTTATCCTTTAAGGTTTTAAATTTAATGTATTATAATTTAGCCTCCACATAAATGACATTTCTCTCAAAGAATAATAATGTTTTATATTTTTCTATAAACTTGTTTCTTATTTTATAATTGATATCCCGGTAAAAACTATACAAATGTATGTCTATGAATTATATTTTATTATTAAAACATAAATTTGAACATATAAATTTTGGTGTTGAAAAGTAAAAGGTTATGTTAGTATTAATTTAGTACACTGGTTTTGAATCGTCAAGCTTCACGACATTTTAGTCCGTTTTTTCTCAAGACATTTGGACAATGAAATTAATGTATATCTCTTTTATGTATATAATAAAACATTCAAAAATTATTATAAAAAGTTACATAGAAAAATAAGTTATTCGTTCAATACTAGAAACCGCGATTAACATGGTCAAAAAATATTGTTTGAACCAACAAATTTCTTTAATCAAGGAAGTACGCTGGAGAAAGACTGCGGAAATGCAGTTTGCCTCAAACTCCCTCGGTCCTAATTTCCTTGATTAAAAAAATTCATTCTATCAATTAAAACCACCACTCTTCTAAGTTGATGATACAAGATCAATGAAAAATGATATTTTTCTTCTATCCTCCACATTTAGCCTTTTATAGATCCATAAAGTATGTAAAGTTTCTTTTTTAATTAAATAAATATTAAAAAATTGAAAATAAAATTATAATTTAAAAGATCACAATTATGTGTTTTAAATATTTAATTATAGTAAATGTACAGTCAAGTCTAGATTATCTATGTTTTATTCAAAACATTAATGGTTTTGAGATATTTAAAAAGGTTTGAATAATATTGTTTAATAATATTTTCTAGATCTTCAATAAAATTTTAACTTTAAAAAATATTACTATATTTTTTTTTGTAATATAGCACACTTTTCCGAGCCTTTGTAATAACACACTTAAGAAATTTGCACATTTAGAAAGAACAAACACATGTTCTATATTTCCCTTCAAAATATTACAATATATTTTATACAAAAAACTATTTATTTGCAAGTATCAACACTTTTTTTGGAATAATTTTTATAAATTCAACATATACTTTAAATTATTTTTAAGAAACAATATGATATCAAAAATCATAAGAGATATATTTTTTTTTAATTTCCAAAATTACATTTGAGGATAATTAGGAATTATTGATGCTCAATCCTTGTTTTGTAGATCGTTTCAATAGTAAAGGACCATTTTGGAGTTACAATATAAAGAAATAACATATGAGTCATCCAACATGGAAGTATGTATGTCTTTTTTGAAACATCAACTAGGGTTTTTCTTCCTATAATGGCAGAAGTTACAACTTTCTTTAAATAAAAGATATCGAAATCAATACTAAGTTATTCAATTGCATAAGAGTTTGAGTAAGGTCTTCCAACTAAACTAGATGCCACGTTCTAAATTAAGAATGGGCACAAATTTAAAAATAAATACAATTATAATAATTAAAAATTACACATATAAAATATAATTATATATTAAAATTATTAATTATAATTATTTTGAATTTGTTCAATCTTATATTTAAAATGAATTGAGTTTTGATATAGATTTTTATTAATTTATTGGACTTTTTATAAAAACAATTAAGCATAATAATATTAATGTAAACAAAATTAGACTTTTCAAGATTTGAGGGTCTTCTAAATTTTAGTGCCCTATGCTATAAAGCGTGCTGCTCATGTACTGGGCCAGGCCTGATTTGGAGGAACATCAAATTCATCATTTATATGTTGAAAACGAAAATGAAATCTATGTCTTCCACCCCTCGAGCTACATTTTGAGTAGAAAAGCATCATCTTCTTGCGATTCGATAAAAATAAAGTCTAAGATGATCATGTTTAAAAAAACAAGGCAAAATGAATTTCAAAGAATGAAAACTAGTTTCCCTTACAATTAGGATCATTTTGTTACTTAACCAGTATATACCTGTAATAGTATGTTGTTTAAGAATTTATATCTTAAAGGAAGTTATGACTATATAAGAAACTTGGCCAAATGTATAGATTAATCATGTGGTTGTTTTAAATGTTACACATAATCCCAACTGATTTATTTATCGTATTAAAAATGAAAAATAAGAATAGTGAATTATATATTAGAAAATAAAACTAAACATTTAACAAATGAATTAGAAAAACATGTCCTAACGTACCATTTATAAAGTTTTTGTATGGCAATACGTAACATTGAGAAATTTTTTTTTGTTTCTATTTCTTGAATGACATGACCCTATTATTCTTTTAGATTAGAAAATTTGATTTTTTATGTAGATGGGTAATGTGTTATTTAAAAAGGTGGAGTTGAATATTCTTATAATGTTCTTTATAGAATTAGAACTTTATCCTTTAAAGTTTTAAATTTAATGTATTATAATTTAGCCTCCACATAAATGACATTTCTCTCAAAGAATAATAATGTTTTATATTTTTCTATAAACTTGTTTCTTATTTTATAATTGATATCCCGGTAAAAACTATACAAATGTATGTCTATGAATTATATTTTATTATTAAAACATAAATTTGAACATATAAATTTTGGTGTTGAAAAGTAAAAGGTTATGTTAGTATTAATTTAGTACACTGGTTTTGAATCGTCAAGCTTCACGACATTTTAGTCTGTTTTTTCTCAAGACATTTGGACAATGAAATTAATGTATATCTCTTTTATGTATATAATAAAACATTCAAAAATTATTATAAAAAGTTACATAGAAAAATAAGTTATTCGTTCAATACTAGAAACCGCGATTAACATGTTCAAAAAATATTGTTTGAACCAACAAATTTCTTTAATCAAGGAAGTACGGTGGAGAAAGACTGTGGAAATGCAGTTTGCCTCAAACTCCCTCGGTCCTAATTTCCTTGATTAAAAAAATTCATTGTATCAATTAAAACCACCACTCTTCTAAGTTGATGATACAAGATCAATGAAAAATGATATTTTTCTTCTATCCTCCACATTTAGCCTTTTATAGATCCATAAAGTATGTAAAGTTTCTTTTTTAATTAAATAAATATTAAAAAATTGAAAATAAAATTATAATTTAAAAGATCACAATTATGTGTTTTAAATATTTAATTATAGTAAATGTACAGTCAAGTCTAGATTATCTATGTTTTATTTAAAACATTAATGGTTTTGAGATATTTAAAAAGGTTTGAATAATATTGTTTAATAATATTTTCTAGATCTTCAATAAATTTTTAACTTTAAAAAATATTACTATTTTTTTTTTTGTAATATAGCACACTTTTCCGAGCCTTTGTAATAATACACTTAAGAAATTTGCACATTTAGAAAGAACAACCACATGTTCTATATTTCCCTTAAAAATATTACAATATATTTTATACAAAAAACTATTTATTTGCAAGTATCAACACTTTTTTTTGGAATAATTTTTATAAATTCAACATTTACTTAAAATTATTTTTAAGAAACAATATGATATCAAAATTCATAAGAGATATATATATTTTTAATTTCCAAAATTACATTTGAGGATAATTAGGAATTATTGATGCTCAATCCTTGTTTTGTAGATCATTTCAATTGCAAAGGACCATTTTGGAGTTACAATATAAAGAAATAACATATGAGTCATCAAACATGAAAGTATGTATGTCTTTTTTGAAACATCAACTAGGGTTTTTCTTCCTATGATGGCAGAAGTTACAACTTTCTTTAAATAAAAGATATCGAAAGCAATACTAAGTTATTCAATTGCATAAGAGTTTGAGTAGGGTCTTCCAACTAAACTAGATGCCACGTTCTAAATTAAGAATGGGCACAAATTTAAAAATAAATACAATTATAATAATTAAAAATTACACATATAAAATATAATTATATATTAAAATAATTAATTATAATTATTTTGAATTTGTTCAATCTTATATTTAAAATGAATTGAGTTTTGATAGAGATTTTTATTAATTTATTGGACTTTTTATAAAAACAATTAAGCATAATAATATTAATGTAAACAAAATTAGACTTTTCAAGATTTGAGGGCCTTCTAAATTTTAGTGCCCTATGCTATAAAGTGTGCTGCTCATGTACTGGGCCAGGCCTGATTTGGAGGAACATCAAATTCATCATTTATATGTTGAAAACGAAAATGAAATCTATGTCTTCCGCCCCTCGAGCTACATTTTGAGTAGAAAAGCATCATCTTCTTGCGATTCGATAAAAATAAAGTCTAAGATGATCATGTTTAAAAAAACAAGGCAAAATGAATTTCAAAGAATGAAAACTAGTTTCCCTTACAATTAGGATCATTTTGTTACTTAACCAGTATATACCTGTAATAGTATGTTGTTTAAGAATTTATATCTTAAAGGAAGTTATGACTATATAAGAAACTTGGCTTAATGTATAGATTAATCATGTGGTTGTTTTAAATGTTACACATAATCCCAACTTATTTATTTATCGTATTAAAAATGAAAAATAAGAATAGTGAATTATATATTAGAAAATAAAACTAAACATTGAACAAATGAATTAGAAAAACATGTCCTAACGTACCATTTATAAAGTTTTTGTATGGCAATACGTAACATTGAGAAATTTTTTTTTTGTTTCTATTTCTTGAATGACATGACCCTATTATTCTTTTAGATTAGAAAATTTAATTTTTTATGTAGATGGGTAATGTGTTATTTAAAAAGGTGGAGTTGAATATTCTTATAATGTTCTTTATAGAATTAGAACTTTATCCTTTAAAGTTTTAAATTTAATGTATTATAATTTAGCCTCCACATAAATGACATTTCTATCAAAGAATGATAATGTTTTATATTTTTCTATAAACTTGTTTCTTCTTTGATAATTGATATCCCGGTAAAAACTATACAAATGTATGTCTATGAATTATATTTTATTATTAAAACATAAATTTGAACATATAAATTTTGGTGTTGAAAAGTCAAAGTTTATGTTAGTATTAATTTAGTACACTGGTTTTGAATCGTCAAGGTTCATGACATTTTAGTCCGTTTTTTCTCAAGACATTTGGACAATGAAAATAATGTATATCTCTTTTATGTATATAATAAAACATTCAAAAATTATTATAAAAAGTTACATAGAAAAATAAGTTATTCGTTCAATACTAGAAACCGCGATTAACATGTTCAAAAAATATTGTTTGAACCAACAAATTTCTTTAATCAAGGAAGTACGGTGGAGAAAGACTGTGGAAATGCAGTTTTCCTCAAACTCCCTCAGTCCTAATTTCCTTGATTAAAAAAATTCATTGTATCAATTAAAACCACCACTCTTCTAAGTTGATGATACAAGATCAATGAAAAATGATATTTTTCTTCTATCCTCCACATTTAGCCTTTTATAGATCCATAAAGTATGTAAAGTTTCTTTTTTAATTAAATAAATATTAAAAAATTGAAAATAAAATTATAATTTAAAAGATCACAATTATGTGTTTTAAATATTTAATTATAGTAAATGTACAGTCAAGTCTAGATTATCTATGTTTTATTCAAAACATTAATGGTTTTGAGATATTTAAAAAGGTTTGAATAATATTGTTTAATAATATTTTCTAGATCTTCAATAAATTTTTAACTTTAAAAAATATTATTTTTTTTTTTTGTAATATAGCACACTTTTCCGAGCCTTTGTAATAATACACTTAAGAAATTTGCACATTTAGAAAGAACAACCACATGTTCTATATTTCCCTTCAAAATATTACAATATATTTTATACAAAAAACTATTTATTTGCAAGTATCAACACTTTTTTTGGAATAACTTTTATAAATTCAACATTTACTTTAAATTTTTTTTAAGAAACAATATGATATCAAAATTCATAAGAGATATATATATTTTTAATTTCCAAAATTACATTTGAGGATAATTAGGAATTATTGATGCTCAATCCTTGTTTTGTAGATCATTTCAATTGCAAAGGACCATTTTGGAGTTACAATATAAAGAAATAACATATGAGTCATCCAACATGAAAGTATGTATGTCTTTTTTGAAACATCAACTAGGGTTTTTCTTCCTATAATGGCAGAAGTTACAACTTTCTTTAAATAAAAGATATCGAAAGCAATACTAAGTTATTCAATTGCATAAGAGTTTGAGTAGGGTCTTCCAACTAAACTAGATGCCACGTTCTAAATTAAGAATGGGCACAAATTTAAAAATAAATACAATTATAATAATTAAAAATTACACATATAAAATATAATTATATATTAAAATAATTAATTATAATTATTTTGAATTTTTTCAATCTTATATTTAAAATGAATTGAGTTTTGATATAGATTTTTATTAATTTATTGGACTTTTTATAAAAACAATTAAGCATAATAATATTAATGTAAACAAAATTAGACTTTTCAAGATTTGAGGGCCTTCTAAATTTTAGTGCCCTATGCTATAAAGCGTGCTGCTCATGTACTGGGCCAGGCCTGATTTGGAGGAACATCAAATTCATCATTTATATGTTGAAAACGAAAATGAAATCTATGTCTTCCGCTCCTCGAGCTACATTTTGAGTAGAAAAGCATCATCTTCTTGCGATTCGATAAAAATAAAGTCTAAGATGATCATGTTTAAAAAAACAAGGCAAAATGAATTTCAAAGAATGAAAACTAGTTTCCCTTACAATTAGGATCATTTTGTTACTTAACCAGTACATACCTGTAATAGTATGTTGTTTAAGAATTTATATCTTAAAGGAAGTTGTGACTATATAAGAAACTTGGCTTAATGTATAGATTAATCATGTGGTTGTTTTAAATGTTACACATAATCCCAACTGATTTATTTATCGTATTAAAAATGAAAAATAAGAATAGTGAATTAAATATTAGAAAATAAAACTAAACATTGAACAAATGAATTAGAAAAACATGTCCTAACGTACCATTTATAAAGTTTTTGTATGGCAATACGTAACATTGAGAAAAAACTTTTTGTTTCTATTTCTTGAATGACATGACCCTATTATTCTTTTAGATTAGAAAATTTAATTTTTTATGTAGATGGGTAATGTGTTATTTAAAAAGGTGGAGTTGAATATTCTTATAATGTTCTTTATAGAATTAGAACTTTATCCTTTAAATTTTAAATTTAATGTATTATAATTTAGCCTGCACACAAATGACATTTCTATCAAAGAATAATAATGTTTTATATTTTTCTATAAACTTGTTTCTTCTTTTATAATTGATATCCCGGTAAAAACTATATAAATGTATGTCTATGAATTATATTTTATTATTAAAACATAAATTTGAACATATAAATTTTGGTGTTGAAAAGTCAAAGTTTATGTTAGTATTAATTTAGTACACTGGTTTTGAATCGTCAAGGTTCATGACATTTTAGTCCGTTTTTTCTCAAGACATTTGGACAATGAAAATAATGTATATCTCTTTTATGTATATAATAAAACATTCAAAAATTATTATAAAAAGTTACATAGAAAAATAAGTTATTCGTTCAATACTAGAAACCGCGATTAACATGTTCAAAAAATATTGTTTGAACCAACAAATTTCTTTAATCAAGGAAGTACGGTGGAGAAAGACTGTGGAAATGCAGTTTGCCTCAAACTCCCTCGGTCCTAATTTCCTTGATTAAAAAAATTCATTGTATCAATTAAAACCACCACTCTTCTAAGTTGATGATACAAGATCAATGAAAAATGATATTTTTCTTCTATCCTCCACATTTAGCCTTTTATAGATCCATAAAGTATGTAAAGTTTCTTTTTTAATTAAATAAATATTAAAAAATTGAAAATAAAATTATAATTTAAAAGATCACAATTATGTGTTTTAAATATTTAATTATAGTAAATGTACAGTCAAGTCTAGATTATCTATGTTTTATTCAAAACATTAATGGTTTTGAGATATTTAAAAAGGTTTGAATAATATTGTTTAATAATATTTTCTAGATCTTCAATAAATTTTTAACTTTAAAAAATATTATTTTTTTTTTTTGTAATATAGCACACTTTTCCGAGCCTTTGTAATAATACACTTAAGAAATTTGCACATTTAGAAAGAACAACCACATGTTCTATATTTCCCTTCAAAATATTACAATATATTTTATACAAAAAACTATTTATTTGCAAGTATCAACACTTTTTTTGGAATAACTTTTATAAATTCAACATTTACTTTAAATTTTTTTTAAGAAACAATATGATATCAAAATTCATAAGAGATATATATATTTTTAATTTCCAAAATTACATTTGAGGATAATTAGGAATTATTGATGCTCAATCCTTGTTTTGTAGATCATTTCAATTGCAAAGGACCATTTTGGAGTTACAATATAAAGAAATAACATATGAGTCATCCAACATGAAAGTATGTATGTCTTTTTTGAAACATCAACTAGGGTTTTTCTTCCTATAATGGCAGAAGTTACAACTTTCTTTAAATAAAAGATATCGAAAGCAATACTAAGTTATTCAATTGCATAAGAGTTTGAGTAGGGTCTTCCAACTAAACTAGATGCCACGTTCTAAATTAAGAATGGGCACAAATTTAAAAATAAATACAATTATAATAATTAAAAATTACACATATAAAATATAATTATATATTAAAATAATTAATTATAATTATTTTGAATTTTTTCAATCTTATATTTAAAATGAATTGAGTTTTGATATAGATTTTTATTAATTTATTGGACTTTTTATAAAAACAATTAAGCATAATAATATTAATGTAAACAAAATTAGACTTTTCAAGATTTGAGGGCCTTCTAAATTTTAGTGCCCTATGCTATAAAGCGTGCTGCTCATGTACTGGGCCAGGCCTGATTTGGAGGAACATCAAATTCATCATTTATATGTTGAAAACGAAAATGAAATCTATGTCTTCCGCTCCTCGAGCTACATTTTGAGTAGAAAAGCATCATCTTCTTGCGATTCGATAAAAATAAAGTCTAAGATGATCATGTTTAAAAAAACAAGGCAAAATGAATTTCAAAGAATGAAAACTAGTTTCCCTTACAATTAGGATCATTTTGTTACTTAACCAGTACATACCTGTAATAGTATGTTGTTTAAGAATTTATATCTTAAAGGAAGTTGTGACTATATAAGAAACTTGGCTTAATGTATAGATTAATCATGTGGTTGTTTTAAATGTTACACATAATCCCAACTGATTTATTTATCGTATTAAAAATGAAAAATAAGAATAGTGAATTAAATATTAGAAAATAAAACTAAACATTGAACAAATGAATTAGAAAAACATGTCCTAACGTACCATTTATAAAGTTTTTGTATGGCAATACGTAACATTGAGAAAAAACTTTTTGTTTCTATTTCTTGAATGACATGACCCTATTATTCTTTTAGATTAGAAAATTTAATTTTTTATGTAGATGGGTAATGTGTTATTTAAAAAGGTGGAGTTGAATATTCTTATAATGTTCTTTATAGAATTAGAACTTTATCCTTTAAATTTTAAATTTAATGTATTATAATTTAGCCTGCACACAAATGACATTTCTATCAAAGAATAATAATGTTTTATATTTTTCTATAAACTTGTTTCTTCTTTTATAATTGATATCCCGGTAAAAACTATATAAATGTATGTCTATGAATTATATTTTATTATTAAAACATAAATTTGAACATATAAATTTTGGTGTTGAAAAGTCAAAGTTTATGTTAGTATTAATTTAGTACACTGGTTTTGAATCGTCAAGGTTCATGACATTTTAGTCCGTTTTTTCTCAAGACATTTGGACAATGAAAATAATGTATATCTCTTTTATGTATATAATAAAACATTCAAAAATTATTATAAAAAGTTACATAGAAAAATAAGTTATTCGTTCAATACTAGAAACCGCGATTAACATGTTCAAAAAATATTGTTTGAACCAACAAATTTCTTTAATCAAGGAAGTACGGTGGAGAAAGACTGTGGAAATGCAGTTTGCCTCAAACTCCCTCGGTCCTAATTTCCTTGATTAAAAAAATTCATTGTATCAATTAAAACCACCACTCTTCTAAGTTGATGATACAAGATCAATGAAAAATGATATTTTTCTTCTATCCTCCACATTTAGCCTTTTATAGATCCATAAAGTATGTAAAGTTTCTTTTTTAATTAAATAAATATTAAAAAATTGAAAATAAAATTATAATTTAAAAGATCACAATTATGTGTTTTAAATATTTAATTATAGTAAATGTACAGTCAAGTCTAGATTATCTATGTTTTATTCAAAACATTAATGGTTTTGAGATATTTAAAAAGGTTTGAATAATATTGTTTAATAATATTTTCTAGATCTTCAATAAATTTTTAACTTTAAAAAATATTATTTTTTTTTTTTGTAATATAGCACACTTTTCCGAGCCTTTGTAATAATACACTTAAGAAATTTGCACATTTAGAAAGAACAACCACATGTTCTATATTTCCCTTCAAAATATTACAATATATTTTATACAAAAAACTATTTATTTGCAAGTATCAACACTTTTTTTGGAATAACTTTTATAAATTCAACATTTACTTTAAATTTTTTTTAAGAAACAATATGATATCAAAATTCATAAGAGATATATATATTTTTAATTTCCAAAATTACATTTGAGGATAATTAGGAATTATTGATGCTCAATCCTTGTTTTGTAGATCATTTCAATTGCAAAGGACCATTTTGGAGTTACAATATAAAGAAATAACATATGAGTCATCCAACATGAAAGTATGTATGTCTTTTTTGAAACATCAACTAGGGTTTTTCTTCCTATAATGGCAGAAGTTACAACTTTCTTTAAATAAAAGATATCGAAAGCAATACTAAGTTATTCAATTGCATAAGAGTTTGAGTAGGGTCTTCCAACTAAACTAGATGCCACGTTCTAAATTAAGAATGGGCACAAATTTAAAAATAAATACAATTATAATAATTAAAAATTACACATATAAAATATAATTATATATTAAAATAATTAATTATAATTATTTTGAATTTTTTCAATCTTATATTTAAAATGAATTGAGTTTTGATATAGATTTTTATTAATTTATTGGACTTTTTATAAAAACAATTAAGCATAATAATATTAATGTAAACAAAATTAGACTTTTCAAGATTTGAGGGCCTTCTAAATTTTAGTGCCCTATGCTATAAAGCGTGCTGCTCATGTACTGGGCCAGGCCTGATTTGGAGGAACATCAAATTCATCATTTATATGTTGAAAACGAAAATGAAATCTATGTCTTCCGCTCCTCGAGCTACATTTTGAGTAGAAAAGCATCATCTTCTTGCGATTCGATAAAAATAAAGTCTAAGATGATCATGTTTAAAAAAACAAGGCAAAATGAATTTCAAAGAATGAAAACTAGTTTCCCTTACAATTAGGATCATTTTGTTACTTAACCAGTACATACCTGTAATAGTATGTTGTTTAAGAATTTATATCTTAAAGGAAGTTGTGACTATATAAGAAACTTGGCTTAATGTATAGATTAATCATGTGGTTGTTTTAAATGTTACACATAATCCCAACTGATTTATTTATCGTATTAAAAATGAAAAATAAGAATAGTGAATTAAATATTAGAAAATAAAACTAAACATTGAACAAATGAATTAGAAAAACATGTCCTAACGTACCATTTATAAAGTTTTTGTATGGCAATACGTAACATTGAGAAAAAACTTTTTGTTTCTATTTCTTGAATGACATGACCCTATTATTCTTTTAGATTAGAAAATTTAATTTTTTATGTAGATGGGTAATGTGTTATTTAAAAAGGTGGAGTTGAATATTCTTATAATGTTCTTTATAGAATTAGAACTTTATCCTTTAAATTTTAAATTTAATGTATTATAATTTAGCCTGCACACAAATGACATTTCTATCAAAGAATAATAATGTTTTATATTTTTCTATAAACTTGTTTCTTCTTTTATAATTGATATCCCGGTAAAAACTATACAAATGTATGTCTATGAATTATATTTTATTATTAAAACATAAATTTGAACATATAAATTTTGGTGTTGAAAAGTCAAAGTTTATGTTAGTATTAATTTAGTACACTGGTTTTGAATCGTCAAGGTTCATGACATTTTAGTCCGTTTTTTCTCAAGACATTTGGACAATGAAAATAATGTATATCTCTTTTATGTATATAATAAAACATTCAAAAATTATTATAAAAAGTTACATAGAAAAATAAGTTATTCGTTCAATACTAGAAACCGCGATTAACATGTTCAAAAAATATTGTTTGAACCAACAAATTTCTTTAATCAAGGAAGTACGGTGGAGAAAGACTGTGGAAATGCAGTTTGCCTCAAACTCCCTCGGTCCTAATTTCCTTGATTAAAAAAATTCATTGTATCAATTAAAACCACCACTCTTCTAAGTTGATGATACAAGATCAATGAAAAATGATATTTTTCTTCTATCCTCCACATTTAGCCTTTTATAGATCCATAAAGTATGTAAAGTTTCTTTTTTAATTAAATAAATATTAAAAAATTGAAAATAAAATTATAATTTAAAAGATCACAATTATGTGTTTTAAATATTTAATTATAGTAAATGTACAGTCAAGTCTAGATTATCTATGTTTTATTCAAAACATTAATGGTTTTGAGATATTTAAAAAGGTTTGAATAATATTGTTTAATAATATTTTCTAGATCTTCAATAAATTTTTAACTTTAAAAAATATTATTTATTTTTTTTGTAATATAGCACACTTTTCCGAGCCTTTGTAATAATACACTTAAGAAATTTGCACATTTAGAAAGAACAACCACATGTTCTATATTTCCCTTCAAAATATTACAATATATTTTATACAAAAAACTATTTATTTGCAAGTATCAACACTTTTTTTGGAATAACTTTTATAAATTCAACATTTACTTTAAATTTTTTTTAAGAAACAATATGATATCAAAATTCATAAGAGATATATATATTTTTAATTTCCAAAATTACATTTGAGGATAATTAGGAATTATTGATGCTCAATCCTTGTTTTGTAGATCATTTCAATTGCAAAGGACCATTTTGGAGTTACAATATAAAGAAATAACATATGAGTCATCCAACATGAAAGTATGTATGTCTTTTTTGAAACATCAACTAGGGTTTTTCTTCCTATAATGGCAGAAGTTACAACTTTCTTTAAATAAAATATATCGAAAGCAATACTAAGTTATTCAATTGCATAAGAGTTTGAGTAGGGTCTTCCAACTAAACTAGATGCCACGTTCTAAATTAAGAATGGGCACAAATTTAAAAATAAATACAATTATAATAATTAAAAATTACACATATAAAATATAATTATATATTAAAATAATTAATTATAATTATTTTGAATTTTTTCAATCTTATATTTAAAATGAATTGAGTTTTGATATAGATTTTTATTAATTTATTGGACTTTTTATAAAAACAATTAAGCATAATAATATTAATGTAAACAAAATTAGACTTTTCAAGATTTGAGGGCCTTCTAAATTTTAGTGCCCTATGCTATAAAGCGTGCTGCTCATGTACTGCGCCAGGCCTGATTTGGAGGAACATCAAATTCATCATTTATATGTTGAAAACGAAAATGAAATCTATGTCTTCCGCTCCTCGAGCTACATTTTGAGTAGAAAAGCATCATCTTTTGCGATTCGATAAAAATAAAGTCTAAGATGATCATGTTTAAAAAAACAAGGCAAAATGAATTTCAAAGATTGAAAACTAGTTTCCCTTACAATTAGGATCATTTTGTTACTTAACCAGTACATACCTGTAATAGTATGTTGTTTAAGAATTTATATCTTAAAGGAAGTTGTGACTATATAAGAAACTTGGCTTAATGTATAGATTAATCATGTGGTTGTTTTAAATGTTACGCATAATCCCAACTGATTTATTTATCGTATTAAAAATGAAAAATAAGAATAGTGAATTATATATTAGAAAATAAAACTAAACATTGAACAAATGAATTAGAAAAACATGTCCTAACGTACCATTTATAAAGTTTTTGTATGGCAATACATAACATTGAGAAAAAACTTTTTGTTTCTATTTTTTGAATGACATGACCCTATTATTCTTTTAGATTAGAAAATTTAATTTTTTATGTAGATGGGTAATGTGTTATTTAAAAAGGTGGAGTTGAATATTCTTATAATGTTCTTTATAGAATTAGAACTTTATCCTTTAAAGTTTTAAATTTAATGTATTATAATTTAGCCTCCACATAAATGACATTTCTATCAAAGAATAATAATGTTTTATATTTTTCTATAAACTTGTTTCTTCTTTTATAATTGATATCCCGGTAAAAACTATACAAATGTATGTCTATGAATTATATTTTATTATTAAAACATAAATTTGAACATATAAATTTTGGTGTTGAAAAGTCAAAGTTTATGTTAGTATTAATTTAGTACACTGGTTTTGAATCGTCAAGGTTCATGACATTTTAGTCCGTTTTTTCTCAAGACATTTGGACAATGAAAATAATGTATATCTCTTTTATGTATATAATAAAACATTCAAAAATTATTATAAAAAGTTACATAGAAAAATAAGTTATTCGTTCAATACTAGAAACCGTGATTAACATGTTCAAAAAATATTGTTTGAACCAACAAATTTCTTTAATCAAGGAAGTACGCTGGAGAAAGACTGGAAATGCAGTTTGCCTCAAACTCCCTCGGTCCTAATTTCCTTGATTAAAAAAATTCATTGTATACGTATCAATTAAAACCACCACTCTTCTAAGTTGATGATACAAGATCAATGAAAAATGATATTTTTCTTCTATCCTCCACATTTAGCCTTTTATAGATCCATAAAGTATGTAAAGTTTCTTTTTTAATTAAATAAATATTAAAAAATTGAAAATAAAATTATAATTTAAAAGATCACAATTATGTGTTTTAAATATTTAATTATAGTAAATGTATAGTCAAGTCTAGATTATCTATGTTTTATTCAAAACATTAATGGTTTTGATATATTTAAAAAGGTTTGAATAATATTGTTTAATAATATTTTCTAGATCTTCAATAAATTTTTAACTTTAAAAAATATTACTATTTTTTTTTGTAATATAGCACACTTTTCCGAGCCTTTGTAATAATACACTTAAGAAATTTGCACATTTAGAAAGAACAAACACATGTTCTATATTTCCCTTCAAAATATTACAATATATTTTATACAAAAAACTATTTATTTGCAAGTATCAACACTTTTTTTGGAATAATTTTTATAAATTCAACATTTACTTTAAATTATATTTAAGAAACAATATGATATAAAAAATCATAAGAGATATATATTTTTTTAATTTCCAAAATTACATTTGAGGATAATTAGGAATTATTGATGCTCAATCCTTGTTTTGTAGATCATTTCAATAGCAAAGGACCATTTTGGAGTTACAATATAAAGAAATAACATATGAGTCATCCAACATGAAAGTATGTATGTCTTTTTTGAAACATCAACTAGGGTTTTTCTTCCTATAATGGCAGAAGTTACAACTTTCTTTAAATAAAAGATATCGAAAGAAATACTAAGTTATTCAATTGCATAAGAGTTTGAGTAGGGCCTTCCAACTAAACTAGATGCCACGTTCTAAATTAAGAATGGACACAAATTTAAAAATAAATACAATTATAATAATTAAAAATTACACATATAAAATATAATTATATATTAAAATAATTAATTATAATTATTTTGAATTTGTTCAATCTTATATTTAAAATGAATTGAGTTTTGATATATATTTTTATTAATTTATTGGACTTTTTATAAAAACAATTAAGCATAATAATATTAATGTAAACAAAATTAGACTTTTCAAGATTTGAGGGCCTTCTAAATTTTTGTGCCCTATGCTATAAAGCGTGCTGCTCATGTACTGGGCCAAGCCTGATTTGGAGGAACATCAAATTCATCATTTATATGTTGAAAACGAAAATGAAATCTATGTCTTCCGCTCCTCGAGCTACATTTTGAGTAGAAAAGCATCATCTTCTTGCGATTCGATAAAAATAAAGTCTAAGATGATCATGTTTAAAAAAACAAGGCAAAATGAATTTCAAAGAATGAAAACTAGTTTCCCTTACAATTAGGATCATTTTGTTACTTAACCAGTATATACCTGTAATAGTATGTTGTTTAAGAATTTATATCTTCAAGGAAGTTATGACTATATAAGAAACTTGGCTTAATGTATAGATTCATCATGTGGTTGTTTTAAATGTTACACATAATCCCAACTGATTTATTTATAGTATTAAAAATGAAAAATAAGAATAGTGAATTATATATTAGAAAATAAAACTAAACATTTAACAAATGAATTAGAAAAACATGTCCTAACGTACCATTTATAAAGTTTTTGTATGGCAATACGTAACATTGAGAAAAAACTTTTTGTTTCTATTTCTTGAATGACATGACCCTATTATTCTTTTAGATTAGAAAATTTAATTTTTTATGTAGATGGGTAATGTGTTATTTAAAAAGGTGGAGTTGAATATTCTTATAATGTTCTTTATAGAATTAGAACTTTATCCTTTAAATTTTAAATTTAATGTATTATAATTTAGCCTCCACACAAATGACATTTCTATCAAAGAATAATAATGTTTTATATTTTTCTATAAACTTGTTTCTTCTTTTATAATTGATATCCCGGTAAAAACTATACAAATGTATGTCTATGAATTATATTTTATTATTAAAACATTAATTTGAACATATAAATTTTGGTGTTGAAAAGTCAAAGTTTATGTTAGTATTAATTTAGTACACTGGTTTTGAATCGTCAAGGTTCATGACATTTTAGTCCGTTTTTTCTCAAGACATTTGGACAATGAAAATAATGTATATCTCTTTTATGTATATAATAAAACATTCAAAAATTATTATAAAAAGTTACATAGAAAAATAAGTTATTCGTTCAATACTAGAAACCGCGATTAACATGTTCAAAAAATATTGTTTGAACCAACAAATTTCTTTAATCAAGGAGTACGCTGGAGAAAGACTGTGGAAATGCAGTTTGCCTCAAACTCCCTCGGTCCTAATTTCCTTGATTAAAAAAATTCATTGTATCAATTAAAACCACCACTCTTCTAAGTTGATGATACAAGATCAATGAAAAATGATATTTTTCTTCTATCCTCCACATTTAGCCTTTTATAGATCCATAAAGTATGTAAAGTTTCTTTTTTAATTAAATAAATATTAAAAAATTGAAAATAAAATTATAATTTAAAAGATCACAATTATGTGTTTTAAATATTTAATTATAGTAAATGTACAGTGAAGTCTAGATTATCTATGTTTTATTCAAAACATTAATGGTTTTGAGATATTTAAAAAGGTTTGAATAATATTGTTTAATAATATTTTCTAGATCTTCAATAAATTTTTAACTTTAAAAAATATTACTATATTTTTTTTTTGTAATATAGCACACTTTTCCGAGCCTTTGTAATAATACACTTAAGAAATTTGCACATTTAGAAAGAACAAACACATGTTCTATATTTCCCTTCAAAATATTACAATATATTTTATACAAAAAACTATTTATTTGCAAGTATCAACACTTTTTTTGGAATAATTTTTATAAATTCAACATTTACTTTAAATTATTTTTAAGAAACAATATGATATCAAAAATCATAAGAGATATATTTTTTTTTAATTTCCAAAATTACATTTGAGGATAATTAGGAATTATTGATGCCCAATCCTTGTTTTGTAGATCATTTCAATAGCAAAGGACCATTTTGGAGTTACAATATAAAGAAATAACATATGAGTCATCCAACATGAAAGTATGTATATCTTTTTTGAAACATCAACTAGGGTTTTTCTTCCTATAATGGCAGTAGTTACAACTTTCTTTAAATAAAAGATATCGAAAGCAATACTAAGTTATTCAATTGCATAAGAGTTTGAGTAGGGTCTTCCAACTAAACTAGATGCCACGTTCTAAATTAAAAATGGGCACAAATTTAAAAATAAATACAATTATAATAATTAAAAATTACACATATAAAATATAATTATATATTAAAATAATTAATTATAATTATTTTGAATTTGTTCAATCTTATATTTAAAATGAATTGAGTTTTGATATAGATTTTTATTAATTTATTGGACTTTTTATAAAAATAGTTAAGCATAATAATATTAATGTAAACAAAATTAGACTTTTCAAGATTTGAGGGCCTTCTAAATTTTAGTGCCCTATGCTATAAAGCGTGCTGCTCATGTACTGGGCCAGGCCTGATTTGGATGAACATCAAATTCATCATTTATATGTTGAAAACGAAAATGAAATCTATGTCTTCCGCTCCTCGAGCTACATTTTTAGTAGAAAAGCATCATCTTCTTGCGATTCGATAAAAATAAAGTCTAAGATGATCATGTTTAAAAAAACAAGGCAAAATGAATTTCAAAGAATGAAAACTAGTTTCCCTTACAATTAGGATCATTTTGTTACTTAACCAGTATATACCTGTAATAGTATGTTGTTTAAGAATTTATATCTTCAAGGAAGTTATGACTATATAAGAAACTTGGCTTAATGTATAGATTCATCATGTGGTTGTTTTAAATGTTACACATAATCCCAACTGATTTATTTATAGTATTAAAAATGAAAAATAAGAATAGTGAATTATATATTAGAAAATAAAACTAAACATTTAACAAATGAATTAGAAAAACATGTCCTAACGTACCATTTATAAAGTTTTTGTATGGCAATACGTAACATTGAGAAAAAACTTTTTGTTTCTATTTCTTGAATGACATGACCCTATTATTCTTTTAGATTAGAAAATTTAATTTTTTATGTAGATGGGTAATGTGTTATTTAAAAAGGTGGAGTTGAATATTCTTATAATGTTCTTTATAGAATTAGAACTTTATCCTTTAAATTTTAAATTTAATGTATTATAATTTAGCCTCCACACAAATGACATTTCTATCAAAGAATAATAATGTTTTATATTTTTCTATAAACTTGTTTCTTCTTTTATAATTGATATCCCGGTAAAAACTATACAAATGTATGTCTATGAATTATATTTTATTATTAAAACATTAATTTGAACATATAAATTTTGGTGTTGAAAAGTCAAAGTTTATGTTAGTATTAATTTAGTACACTGGTTTTGAATCGTCAAGGTTCATGACATTTTAGTCCGTTTTTTCTCAAGACATTTGGACAATGAAAATAATGTATATCTCTTTTATGTATATAATAAAACATTCAAAAATTATTATAAAAAGTTACATAGAAAAATAAGTTATTCGTTCAATACTAGAAACCGCGATTAACATGTTCAAAAAATATTGTTTGAACCAACAAATTTCTTTAATCAAGGAGTACGCTGGAGAAAGACTGTGGAAATGCAGTTTGCCTCAAACTCCCTCGGTCCTAATTTCCTTGATTAAAAAAATTCATTGTATCAATTAAAACCACCACTCTTCTAAGTTGATGATACAAGATCAATGAAAAATGATATTTTTCTTCTATCCTCCACATTTAGCCTTTTATAGATCCATAAAGTATGTAAAGTTTCTTTTTTAATTAAATAAATATTAAAAAATTGAAAATAAAATTATAATTTAAAAGATCACAATTATGTGTTTTAAATATTTAATTATAGTAAATGTACAGTGAAGTCTAGATTATCTATGTTTTATTCAAAACATTAATGGTTTTGAGATATTTAAAAAGGTTTGAATAATATTGTTTAATAATATTTTCTAGATCTTCAATAAATTTTTAACTTTAAAAAATATTACTATATTTTTTTTTTGTAATATAGCACACTTTTCCGAGCCTTTGTAATAATACACTTAAGAAATTTGCACATTTAGAAAGAACAAACACATGTTCTATATTTCCCTTCAAAATATTACAATATATTTTATACAAAAAACTATTTATTTGCAAGTATCAACACTTTTTTTGGAATAATTTTTATAAATTCAACATTTACTTTAAATTATTTTTAAGAAACAATATGATATCAAAAATCATAAGAGATATATTTTTTTTTAATTTCCAAAATTACATTTGAGGATAATTAGGAATTATTGATGCCCAATCCTTGTTTTGTAGATCATTTCAATAGCAAAGGACCATTTTGGAGTTACAATATAAAGAAATAACATATGAGTCATCCAACATGAAAGTATGTATGTCTTTTTTGAAACATCAACTAGGGTTTTTCTTCCTATAATGGCAGTAGTTACAACTTTCTTTAAATAAAAGATATCGAAAGCAATACTAAGTTATTCAATTGCATAAGAGTTTGAGTAGGGTCTTCCAACTAAACTAGATGCCACGTTCTAAATTAAAAATGGGCACAAATTTAAAAATAAATACAATTATAATAATTAAAAATTACACATATAAAATATAATTATATATTAAAATAATTAATTATAATTATTTTGAATTTGTTCAATCTTATATTTAAAATGAATTGAGTTTTGATATAGATTTTTATTAATTTATTGGACTTTTTATAAAAATAGTTAAGCATAATAATATTAATGTAAACAAAATTAGACTTTTCAAGATTTGAGGGCCTTCTAAATTTTAGTGCCCTATGCTATAAAGCGTGCTGCTCATGTACTGGGCCAGGCCTGATTTGGATGAACATCAAATTCATCATTTATATGTTGAAAACGAAAATGAAATCTATGTCTTCCGCTCCTCGAGCTACATTTTTAGTAGAAAAGCATCATCTTCTTGCGATTCGATAAAAATAAAGTCTAAGATGATCATGTTTAAAAAAACAAGGCAAAATGAATTTCAAAGAATGAAAACTAGTTTCCCTTACAATTAGGATCATTTTGTTACTTAACCAGTATATACCTGTAATAGTATGTTGTTTAAGAATTTATATCTTCAAGGAAGTTATGACTATATAAGAAACTTGGCTTAATGTATAGATTCATCATGTGGTTGTTTTAAATGTTACACATAATCCCAACTGATTTATTTATAGTATTAAAAATGAAAAATAAGAATAGTGAATTATATATTAGAAAATAAAACTAAACATTTAACAAATGAATTAGAAAAACATGTCCTAACGTACCATTTATAAAGTTTTTGTATGGCAATACGTAACATTGAGAAAAAACTTTTTGTTTCTATTTCTTGAATGACATGACCCTATTATTCTTTTAGATTAGAAAATTTAATTTTTTATGTAGATGGGTAATGTGTTATTTAAAAAGGTGGAGTTGAATATTCTTATAATGTTCTTTATAGAATTAGAACTTTATCCTTTAAATTTTAAATTTAATGTATTATAATTTAGCCTCCACACAAATGACATTTCTATCAAAGAATAATAATGTTTTATATTTTTCTATAAACTTGTTTCTTCTTTTATAATTGATATCCCGGTAAAAACTATACAAATGTATGTCTATGAATTATATTTTATTATTAAAACATAAATTTAAACATATAAATTTTGGTGTTGAAAAGTCAAAGTTTATGTTAGTATTAATTTAGTACACTGGTTTTGAATCGTTAAGGTTCATGACATTTTAGTCCGTTTTTTCTCAAGACATTTGGACAATGAAAATAATGTATATCTCTTTTATGTATATAATAAAACATTCAAAAATTATTATAAAAAGTTACATAGAAAAATAAGTTATTCGTTCAATACTAGAAACCGCGATTAACATGTTCAAAAAATATTGTTTGAACCAACAAATTTCTTTAATCAAGGAAGTACGCTGGAGAAAGACTGTGGAAATGCAGTTTGCCTCAAACTCCCTCGGTCCTAATTTCCTTGATTAAAAAAATTCATTGTATCAATTAAAACCACCACTCTTCTAAGTTGATGATACAAGATCAATGAAAAATGATATTTTTCTTCTATCCTCCACATTTAGCCTTTTATAGATCCATAAAGTATGTAAAGTTTCTTTTTTAATTAAATAAATATTAAAAAATTGAAAATAAAATTATAATTTAAAAGATCACAATTATGTGTTTTAAATATTTAATTATAGTAAATGTACAGTCAAGTCTAGATTATCTATGTTTTATTCAAAACATTAATGGTTTTGAGATATTTAAAAAGGTTTGAATAATATTGTTTAATAATATTTTCTAGATCTTCAATAAATTTTTAACTTTAAAAAATATTACTATATTTTTTTTTGTAATATAGCACACTTTTCCGAGCCTTTGTAATAATACACTTAAGAAATTTGCACATTTGGAAAGAACAAACACATGTTCTATATTTCCCTTCAAAATATTACAATATATTTTATACAAAAAACTATTTATTTGCAAGTATCAACACTTTTTTTGGAATAATTTTTATAAATTCAACATTTACTTTAAATTATATTTAAGAAACAATATGATATCAAAAATCATAAGAGATATATATTTTTTTAATTTCCAAAATTACATTTGAGGATAATTAGGAATTATTGATGCTCAATCCTTGTTTTGTAGATCATTTCAATAGCAAAGGACCATTTTGGAGTTACAATATAAAGAAATATCATATGAGTCATCCAACATGAAAGTATGTATGTCTTTTTTGAAACATCAACTAGGGTTTTTCTTCCTATAATGGCAGAAGTTACAACTTTCTTTAAATAAAAGATATCGAAAGCAATACTAAGTTATTCAATTGCATAAGAGTTTGAGTAGGGTCTTCCAACTAAACTAGATGCCACGTTCTAAATTAAGAATGGGCACAAATTTTAAAATAAATACAATTATAATGATTAAAAATTACACATATAAAATATAATTATATATTAAAATAATTAATTATAATTATTTTGAATTTGTTCAATCTTATATTTAAAATGAATTGAGTTTTGATATAGATTTTTATTAATTTATTGGACTTTTTATAAAAACAATTAAGCATAATAATATTAATGTAAACAAAATTAGACTTTTCAAGATTTGAGGGCCTTCTAAATTTTAGTGCCCTATGCTATAAAGCGTGCTGCTCATGTACTGGGCCAGGCCTGATTTGGATGAACATCAAATTCATCATTTATATGTTGAAAACGAAAATGAAATCTATGTCTTCCGCTCCTCGAGCTACATTTTGAGTAGAAAAGCATCATCTTCTTGTGATTCGATAAAAATAAAGTCTAAGATGATCATGTTTAAAAAAACAAGGCAAAATGAATTTCAAAGAATGAAAACTAGTTTCCCTTACAATTAGGATCATTTTGTTACTTAACCAGTATATACCTGTAATAGTATGTTGTTTAAGAATTTATATCTTAAAGGAAGTTATGACTATATAAGAAACTTGGCTTAATGTATAGATTAATCATGTGGTTGTTTTAAATGTTACACATAATCCCAACTTATTTATTTATCGTATTAAAAATGAAAAACAAGAATAGTGAATTATATATTAGAAAATAAAACTAAACATTTAACAAATGAATTAGCAAAACATGTCCTAACGTACCATTTATAAAGTTTTTGTATGGCAATACGTAACATTGAGAAAAAACTTGTTGTTTCTATTTCTTGAATGACATGACCCTATTATTCTTTTAGATTAGAAAATTTAATTTTTTATGTAGATGGGTAATGTGTTATTTAAAAAGGTGGGGTTGAATATTCTTATAATGTTCTTTATAGAATTAGAACTTTATCCTTTAAAGTTTTAAATTTAATGTAGTATAATTTAGCCTCCACATAAATGACATTTCTATCAAAGAATAATAATGTTTTATATTTTTCTATAAACTTGTTTCTTCTTTTATAATTGATATCCCGGTAAAAACTATACAAATGTATGTCTATGAATTATATTTTATTATTAAAACATAAATTTGAACATATACATTTTGGTGTTGAAAAGTCAAAGCTTATGTTAGTATTAATTTAATACACTGGTTTTGAATCGTCAAGGTTCATGACATTTTAGTCCGTTTTTTCTCAAGACATTTGGACAATGAAAATAATGTATATCTCTTTTATGTATATTAATAAAACATTCAAAAATTATTATAAAAAGTTACATAGAAAAATAAGTTATTCGTTTAATACTAGAAACCGCGATTAACATGTTCAAAAAATATTGTTTGAACCAACAAATTTCTTTAATCAAGGAAGTACGCTGGAGAAAGACTGTGGAAATGCAGTTTGCCTCAAACTCCCTCGGTCCTAATTTCCTTGATTAAAAAAATTCATTGTATCAATTAAAACCACCACTCTTCTAAGTTGATGATACAAGATAAATGAAAAATGATATTTTTCTTCTATCCTCCACATTTAGCCTTTTATAGATCCATAAAGTATGTAAAGTTTCTTTTTTAATTAAATAAATATTAAAAAATTGAAAATAAAATTATAATTTAAAAGATCACAATTATGTGTTTTAAATATTTAATTATAGTAAATGTACAGTCAAGTCTAGATTATCTATGTTTTATTCAAAACATTAATGGTTTTGAGATATTTAAAAAGGTTTGAATATTTTTGTTTAATAATATTTTCTAGATCTTCAATAAATTTTTAACTTTAAAAAATATTACTATATTTTTTTTTGGTAATATATCACACTTTTCCGAGCCTTTGTAATAATACACTTAAGAAATTTGCACATTTAGAAAGAACAAACACATGTTCTATATTTCCCTTCAAAATATTACAATATATTTTATACAAAAAACTATTTATTTGCAAGTATCAACACTTTTTTTGGAATAATTTTTATAAATTCAACATTTACTTTAAATTATTTCTAAGAAACAATATGATATCAAAAATCATAAGAGATATATATTTTTTTTAATTTCCAAAATTACATTTGAGGATAATTAGGAATTATTGATGCTCAATCCTTGTTTTGTAGATCATTTCAATAGCAAAGGACCATTTTGGAGTTACAATATAAAGAAATAACTTATGAGTCATCCAACATGAAAGTATGTATGTCTTTTTTGAAACATCAACTAGGGTTTTTCTTCCTATAATGGCAGAAGTTACAACTTTCTTTAAATAAAAGATATCGAAAGCAATACTAAGTTATTCAATTGCATAGGAGTTTGAGTAGGGTCTTCCAACTAAACTAGATGCCGCGTTCTAAATTAAGAATGGGCACAAATTTAAAAATAAATACAATTATAATGATTAAAAATTACACATATAAAATATAATTATATATTAAAATAATTAATTATAATTATTTTGAATTTGTTCAATCTTATATTTAAAATGAATTGAGTTTTGATATAGATTTTTATTAATTTATTGGACTTTTTATAAAAACAATTAAGCATAATAATATCAATGTAAACAAAATTAGACTTTTCAAGATTTGAGGGCCTTCTAAATTTTAGTGCCCTATGCTATAAAGCGTGCTGCTCATGTACTGGGCCAGGCCTGATTTGGAGGAACATCAAATTCATCATTTATATGTTGAAAACGAAAATGAAATCTATGTCTTCCGCTCCTCGAACTACATTTTGAGTAGAAAAGCATCATCTTCTTGTGATTCGATAAAAATAAAGTCTAAGATGATCATGTTTAAAAAAACAAGGCAAAATGAATTTCAAAGAATGAAAACTAGTTTCCCTTACAATTAGGATCATTTTGTTACTTAACCAGTATATACCTGTAATAGTATGTTGTTTAAGAATTTATATCTTAAAGGAAGTTATGACTATATAAGAAACTTGGCTTAATGTATAGATTAATCATGTGGTTGTTTTAAATGTTACACATAATCCCAACTGATTTATTTATCGTATTAAAAATGAAAAATAAGAATAGTGAATTATATATTATAAATAAAACTAAACATTTAACAAATGAATTAGCAAAACATGTCCTAACGTACCATTTATAAAGTTTTTGTATGGCAATACGTAACATTGAGAAAAAACTTTTTGTTTCTATTTCTTGAATGACATGACCCTATTATTCTTTTAGATTAGAAAATTTAATTTTTTATGTAGATGGGTAATGTGTTATTTAAAAAGGTGGAGTTGAATATTCTTATAATGTTCTTTATAGAATTAGAACTTTATCCTTTAAAGTTTTAAATTTAATGTATTATAATTTAGCCTCCACATAAATGACATTTCTATCAAAGAATAATAATGTTTTATATTTTTCTATAAACTTGTTTCTTCTTTTATAATTGATATCCCGGTAAAAACTATACAAATGTATGTCTATGAATTATATTTTATTATTAAAACATAAATTTGAACATATAAATTTTGGTGTTGAAAAGTCAAAGCTTATGTTAGTATTAATTTAGTACACTGGTTTTGAATCGTCAAGGTTCATGACATTTTAGTCCATTTTTTCTCAAGACATTTGGACAATGAAAATAATGTATATCTCTTTTATGTATATAATAAAACATTCAAAAATTATTATAAAAAGTTACATAGAAAAATAAGTTATTCGTTTAATACTAGAAACCGCGATTAACATGTTCAAAAAATATTGTTTGAACCAACAAATTTCTTTAATCAAGGAAGTACGCTGGAGAAAGACTGTGGAAATGCAGTTTGCCTCAAACTCCCTCGGTCCTAATTTCCTTGATTAAAAAAATTCATTGTATCAATTAAAACCACCACTCTTCTAAGTTGATGATACAAGATCAATGAAAAATGATATTTTTCTTCTATCCTCCACATTTAGCCTTTTATAGATCCATAAAGTATGTAAAGTTTCTTTTTTAATTAAATAAATATTAAAAAATTGAAAATAAAATTATAATTTAAAAGATCACAATTATGTGTTTTAAATATTTAATTATAGTAAATGTACAGTCAAGTCTAGATTATCTATGTTTTATTCAAAACATTAATGGTTTTGAGATATTTAAAAAGGTTTGAATATTTTTGTTTAATAATATTTTCTAGATCTTCAATAAATTTTTAACTTTAAAAAATATTACTATATTTTTTTTTGGTAATATATCACACTTTTCCGAGCCTTTGTAATAATACACTTAAGAAATTTGCACATTTAGAAAGAACAAACACATGTTCTATATTTCCCTTCAAAATATTACAATATATTTTATACAAAAAACTATTTATTTGCAAGTATCAACACTTTTTTTGGAATAATTTTTATAAATTCAACATTTACTTTAAATTATTTCTAAGAAACAATATGATATCAAAAATCATAAGAGATATATATTTTTTTTAATTTCCAAAATTACATTTGAGGATAATTAGGAATTATTGATGCTCAATCCTTGTTTTGTAGATCATTTCAATAGCAAAGGACCATTTTGGAGTTACAATATAAAGAAATAACTTATGAGTCATCCAACATGAAAGTATGTATGTCTTTTTTGAAACATCAACTAGGGTTTTTCTTCCTATAATGGCAGAAGTTACAACTTTCTTTAAATAAAAGATATCGAAAGCAATACTAAGTTATTCAATTGCATAGGAGTTTGAGTAGGGTCTTCCAACTAAACTAGATGCCGCGTTCTAAATTAAGAATGGGCACAAATTTAAAAATAAATACAATTATAATGATTAAAAATTACACATATAAAATATAATTATATATTAAAATAATTAATTATAATTATTTTGAATTTGTTCAATCTTATATTTAAAATGAATTGAGTTTTGATATAGATTTTTATTAATTTATTGGACTTTTTATAAAAACAATTAAGCATAATAATATCAATGTAAACAAAATTAGACTTTTCAAGATTTGAGGGCCTTCTAAATTTTAGTGCCCTATGCTATAAAGCGTGCTGCTCATGTACTGGGCCAGGCCTGATTTGGAGGAACATCAAATTCATCATTTATATGTTGAAAACGAAAATGAAATCTATGTCTTCCGCTCCTCGAACTACATTTTGAGTAGAAAAGCATCATCTTCTTGTGATTCGATAAAAATAAAGTCTAAGATGATCATGTTTAAAAAAACAAGGCAAAATGAATTTCAAAGAATGAAAACTAGTTTCCCTTACAATTAGGATCATTTTGTTACTTAACCAGTATATACCTGTAATAGTATGTTGTTTAAGAATTTATATCTTAAAGGAAGTTATGACTATATAAGAAACTTGGCTTAATGTATAGATTAATCATGTGGTTGTTTTAAATGTTACACATAATCCCAACTGATTTATTTATCGTATTAAAAATGAAAAATAAGAATAGTGAATTATATATTATAAATAAAACTAAACATTTAACAAATGAATTAGCAAAACATGTCCTAACGTACCATTTATAAAGTTTTTGTATGGCAATACGTAACATTGAGAAAAAACTTTTTGTTTCTATTTCTTGAATGACATGACCCTATTATTCTTTTAGATTAGAAAATTTAATTTTTTATGTAGATGGGTAATGTGTTATTTAAAAAGGTGGAGTTGAATATTCTTATAATGTTCTTTATAGAATTAGAACTTTATCCTTTAAAGTTTTAAATTTAATGTATTATAATTTAGCCTCCACATAAATGACATTTCTATCAAAGAATAATAATGTTTTATATTTTTCTATAAACTTGTTTCTTCTTTTATAATTGATATCCCGGTAAAAACTATACAAATGTATGTCTATGAATTATATTTTATTATTAAAACATAAATTTGAACATATAAATTTTGGTGTTGAAAAGTCAAAGCTTATGTTAGTATTAATTTAGTACACTGGTTTTGAATCGTCAAGGTTCATGACATTTTAGTCCATTTTTTCTCAAGACATTTGGACAATGAAAATAATGTATATCTCTTTTATGTATATAATAAAACATTCAAAAATTATTATAAAAAGTTACATAGAAAAATAAGTTATTCGTTTAATACTAGAAACCGCGATTAACATGTTCAAAAAATATTGTTTGAACCAACAAATTTCTTTAATCAAGGAAGTACGCTGGAGAAAGACTGTGGAAATGCAGTTTTCCTCAAACTCCCTCGGTCCTAATTTCCTTGATTAAAAAAATTCATTGTATCAATTAAAACCACCACTCTTCTAAGTTGATGATACAAGATCAATGAAAAATGATATTTTTCTTCTATCCTCCACATTTAGCCTTTTATAGATCCATAAAGTATGTAAAGTTTCTTTTTTAATTAAATAAATATTAAAAAATTGAAAATAAAATTATAATTTAAAAGATCACAATTATGTGTTTTAAATATTTAATTATAGTAAATGTACAGTCAAGTATAGATTATCTATGTTTTATTCAAAACATTAATGGTTTTGAGATATTTAAAAAGGTTTGAATAATATTTTTTAATAATATTTTCTAGATCTTCAATAAATTTTTAACTTTAAAAAATATTACTATATTTTTTTTTTGTAATATAGCACACTTTTCCGAGCCTTTGTAATAATGTATGTCTTTTTTGAAACATCAACTAGGGTTTTTCTTCCTATAATGGCAGAAGTTACAACTTTCTTTAAATAAAAGATATCGAAATCAATACTAAGTTATTCAATTGCATAAGAGTTTGAGTAGGGTCTTCCAACTAAACTAGATGCCACGTTCTAAATTAAGAATGGGCAAAAATTTAAAAATAAATACAATTATAATAATTAAAAATTACACATATAAAATATAATTATATATTAAAATAATTAATTATAATTATTTTGAATTTGTTCAATCTTATATTTAAAATGAATTGAGTTTTGATATAGATTTTTATTAATTTATTGGACTTTTTATAAAAACAATTAAGCATAATAATATTAATGTAAACAAAATTAGACTTTTCAAGATTTGAGGGCCTTCTAAATTTTAGTGCCCTACGCTATAAAGCGTGCTGCTCATGTACTGGGCCAGGCCTGATTTGGAGGAACATCAAATTCATCATTTATATGTTGAAAACGAAAATGAAATCTATGTCTTCCGCTCCTCGAGCTACATTTTGAGTAGAAAAGCATCATCTTCTTGCGATTCGATACAAATAAAGTCTAAGATGATCATGTTTAAAAAAACAAGGCAAAATGAATTTCAAAGAATGAAAACTAGTTTCCCTTACAATTAGGATCATTTTGTTACTTAACCAGTATATACCTGTAATAGTATGTTGTTTAAGAATTTATATCTTAAAGGAAGTTATGACTATATAAGAAACTTGGCCAAATGTATAGATTAATCATGTGGTTGTTTTAAATGTTACACATAATCCCAACTGATTTATTTATCATATTAAAAATGAAAAATAAGAATAGTGAATTATATATTAGAAAATAAAACTAAACATTTAACAAATGAATTAGAAAAACATGTCCTAACGTACCATTTATAAAGTTTTTGTATGGCAATACGTAACATTGAGAAAAAAAATTTTGTTTCTATTTCTTGAATGACATGACCCTATTATTCTTTTAGATTAGAAAATTTGATTTTTTATGTAGATGCGTAATGTGTTATTTAAAAAGGCGGAGTTGAATATTCTTATGATGTTCTTTATAGAATTAGAACTTTATCCTTTAAAGTTTTAAATTTAATGTATTATAATTTAGCCTCCACATAAATGACATTTCTATCAAAGAATAATAATGTTTTATATTTTTCTATAAACTTGTTTCTTCTTTTATAATTGATATCCCGGTAAAAACTATACAAATGTATGTCCATGAATTATATTTTATTATTAAAACATAAATTTGAACATATAAATTTTGGTTTTGAAAAGTCAAAGTTTATGTTAGTATTAATTTAGTACACTGGTTTTGAATCGTCAAGGTTCATGACATTTTAGTCCGTTTTTTCTCAAGACATTTGGACAATGAAAATAATGAATATCTCTTTTACGTATAAAATAAAACATTAAAAAATTATTATAAAAAGTTACATAGAAAAATAAGTTATTCGTTCAATACTAGAAACCGCGATTAACATGTTCAAAAAATATTGTTTGAACCAACAAATTTCTTTAATCAAGGAAGTACGTTGGAGAAAGACTGTGGAAATGCAGTTTGCCTCAAACTCCCTCGGTCCTAATTTCCTTGATTAAAAAAATTCATTGTATCAATTAAAACCACCACTCTTCTAAGTTGATGATACAAGATCAATGAAAAATGATATTTTTCTTCTATCCTCCACATTTAGCCTTTTATAGATCCATAAAGTATGTAAAGTTTCTTTTTTAATTAAATAAATATTAAAAAATTGAAAATAAAATTATAATTTAAAAGATCACAATTATGTGTTTTAAATATTTAATTATAGTAAATGTACAGTCAAGTATAGATTATCTATGTTTTATTCAAAACATTAATGGTTTTGAGATATTTAAAAAGGTTTGAATAATATTGTTTAATAATATTTTCTAGATCTTCAATAAATTTTTAACTTTAAAAAATATTACTATATTTTTTTTTGTTATAATTATTTTGAATTTGTTCAATCTTATATTTAAAATGAATTGAGTTTTGATATAGATTTTTATAAATTTATTGGACTTTTTATAAAAACAATTAAGCATAATAATATTAATGTAAACAAAATTTGACTTTTCAAGATTTGAGGGCCTTCTAAATTTTAGTGCCCTATGCTTTAAAGCGTGCTGCTCATGTACTAGGCCAGGCCTGATTTGGAGGAACATCAAATTCATCATTTATATGTTGAAAACGAAAATGAAATATATGTCTTCCACCCCTCCAGCTACATTTTGAGTAGAAAAGCATCATCTTCTTGCGATTCGATAAAAATAAAGTCTAAGATGATCATGTTTAAAAAAACAAGGCAAAATGAATTTTAAAGAATGAAAACTAGTTTCCCTAACAATTAGGATCATTTTGTTACTTAACCAGTATATACCTGTAATAGTATGTCGTTTAAGAATTTATATCTTAAAGGAAGTTATGACTATATAAGAAACTTGGCCTAATGTATAGATTAATCATGTGGTTGTTTTAAATGTTATTTATGACACATAATCCCAAGTGATTTATTTATCGTATTAAAAATGAAAAATAAGAATAGTGAATTATATATTAGAAAATAAAACTAAACATTTAACAAATGAATTAGAAAAACATGTCCTAACGTACCATTTAATAAAGTTTTTGTATGGCAATACGTAACATTGAGAAAAAAAATTTTGTTTCTATTTCTTGAATGACATGACCCTATTATTCTTTTAGATTAGAAAATTTGATTTTTTATGTAGATGGGTAATGTGTTATTTAAAAAGGTGGAGTTGAATATTCTTATAATGTTCTTTATAGAATTAGAACTTTATCCTTTAAAGTTTTAAATTTAATGTATTATAATTTAGCCTCCACATAAATGACATTTCTATCAAAGAATAATAATGTTTTATATTTTTCTATAAACTTGTTTCTTATTTTATAATTAATATCCCGGTAAAAACTATACAAATGTATGTCTATGAATTTTATTTTATTATTAAAACATAAATTTGAACATTTAAATTTTGGTGTTGAAAAGTCAAAGGTTATGTTAGTATTAATTTAGTACACTGGTTTTGAATCGTCAAGCTTCAAGACATTTTAGTCCGTTTTTTCTCAAGACATTTGGACAATGAAATTAATGTATATCTCTTTTATGTATATAATAAAACATTCAAAAATTATTAAAAAAAGTTACATAGAAAAATAAGTTATTCGTTCAATACTAGAAACCGCGATTAACTTGTTCAAAAAATATTGTTTGAACCAACAAATTTCTTTAATCAAGGAAGTACGCTGGAGAAAGATTGTGGAAATGCAGTTTGCCTCAAACTCCCTCGGTCCTAATTTCCTTGATTAAAAAAATTCATTGTATCAATTAAAACCACAACTCTTCTAAGTTGATGATACAAGATCAATGAAAAATGATATTTTTCTTGTATCCTCCACATTTAGCCTTTTATAGATCCATAAAGTATGTAAAGTTTCTTTTTTAATTAAATAAATATTAAAAAATTGAAAATAAAATTATAATTTAAAAGATCACAATTATGTGTTTTAAATATTTAATTATAGTAAATGTACAGTCAAGTCTAGATTATCTATGTTTTATTCAAAACATTAATGGTTTTGAGATATTTAAAAAGGTTTGAATAATATTGTTTAATAATATTTTCTAAATCTTCAATAAATTTTTAACTTTAAAAAATATTACTATTTTTTTTTGTAATATAGCACACTTTTCCGAGCCTTTGTAATAATACACTTAAGAAATTTGCATATTTAGAAAGAACAAACACATGTTCTATATTTCCCTTCAAAATATTACAATATATTTTATACAAAAAACTATTTATTTGCAAGTATCAACACTTTTTTTGGAATAATTTTTATAAATTCAACATATACTTTAAATTATTTTTAAGAAACAATATGATATCAAAAATCATAAGAGATATATATTTTTTTAATTTCCAAAATTACATTTGAGGATAATTAGGAATTATTGATGCTCAATCCTTGTTTTGTAGATCATTTCAATAGCAAAGGACCATTTTGGAGTTACAATATAAAGAAATAACATATGAGTCATCCAACATGGAAGTATGTATGTCTTTTTTGAAACATCAACTAGGGTTTTTCTTCCTATAATGGCAGAAGCTACAACTTTCTTTAAATAAAAGATATCGAAATCAATACTAAGTTATTCAATTGCATAAGAGTTTGAGTATGGTCTTCCAACTAAACTAGATGCCACGTTCTAAATTAAGAATGGGCACAAATTTAAAAATAAATACAACTATAATAATTAAAAATTACACATATAAAATATAATTATATATTAAAATAATTAATTATAATTATTTTGAATTTGTTCAATCTTATATTTAAAATGAATTGAGTTTTGATATAGATTTTTATAAATTTATTGGACTTTTTATAAAAACAATTAAGCATAATAATATTAATGTAAACAAAATTAGACTTTTCAAGATTTGAGGGCCTTCTAAATTTTAGTGCCCTATGCTTTAAAGCGTGCTGCTCATGTACTGGGCCAGGCCTGATTTGGAGGAACATCAAATTCATCATTTATATGTTGAAAACGAAAATGAAATATATGTCTTCCACCCCTCCAGCTACATTTTGAGTAGAAAAGCATCATCTTCTTGCGATTCGATAAAAATAAAGTCTAAGATGGTCATGTTTAAAAAAACAAGGCAAAATGAATTTCAAAGAATGAAAACTAGTTTTCCTTACAATTAGGATCATTTTGTTACTTAACCAGTATATACCTGTAATAGTATGTCGTTTAAGAATTTATATCTTAAAGGAAGTTATGACTATATAAGAAACTTGGCCTAATGTATAGATTAATCATGTGGTTGTTTTAAATGTTATTTATGACACATAATCCCAAGTGATTTATTTATCGTATTAAAAATAAAAAATAAGAATAGTGAATTATATATTAGAAAATAAAACTAAACATTTAACAAATGAATTAGAAAAACATGTCCTAACGTACCATTTATAAAGTTTTTGTATGGCAATACGTAACATTGAGAGAAAAAAAATTTGTTTCTATTTCTTGAATGACATGACCCTATTATTCTTTTAGATTAGAAAATTTGATTTTTTATGTAGATGGGTAATGTGTTATTTAAAAATGTGGAGTTGAATATTCTTATAATGTTCTTTATAGAATTAGAACTTTATCCTTTAAAGTTTTAAATTTAATGTATTATAATTTAGCCTCCACATAAATGACATTTCTATCAAAGAATAATAATGTTTTATATTTTTCTATAAACTTGTTTCTAATTTTATAATTGATATCCCGGTTAAAACTATACAAATGTATGTCTATGAATTTTATTTTATTATTAAAACATAAATTTGAACATTTAAATTTTGGTGTTGAAAAGTCAAAGGTTATGTTAGTATTAATTTAGTACACTGGTTTTGAATCGTCAAGCTTCAAGACATTTTAGTCTGTTTTTTCTCAAGACATTTGGACAATGAAATTAATGTATATCTATTTTATGTATATAATAAAACATTCAAAAATTATTATAAAAAGTTACATAGAAAAATAAGTTATTCGTTCAATACTAGAAACCGCGATTAACTTGTTCAAAAAATATTGTTTGAACCAACAAATTTCTTTAATCAAGGAAGTACGCTGGAGAAAGACTGTGGAAATGCAGTTTGCCTCAAACTCCCTCGGTCCTAATTTCCTTGATTAAAAAAATTCATTGTATCAATTAAAACCACCACTCTTCTAAGTTGATGATACAAGATCAATGAAAAATGATATTTTTCTTGTATCCTCGACATTTAGCCTTTTATAGATCCATAAAGTATGTAAAGTTTCATTTTTAATTAAATAAATATTAAAAAATTGAAAATAAAATTATAATTTAAAAGATCACAATTATGTGTTTTAAATATTTAATTATAGTAAATGTACAGTCAAGTCTAGATTATCTATATTTTATTCAAAACATTAATGGTTTTGAGATATTTAAAAAGGTTTGAATAATATTGTTTAATAACATTTTCTAGATCTTCAATAAATTTTTAACTTTAAAAAATATTACTATTTTTTTTGTAATATAGCACACTTTTCCGAGCCTTTGTAATAATACACTTAAGAAATTTGCATATTTAGAAAGAACAAACACATGTTCTATATTTCCCTTCAAAATATTACAATATATTTTATACAAAAAACTATTTATTTGCAAGTATCAACACTTTTTTTGGAATAATTTTTATAAATTCAACATATACTTTAAATTTTTTTAAGAAACAATATGATATCAAAAATCATAAGAGATATATATTTTTTTAATTTCCAAAATTACATTTGAGGATAATTAGGAATTATTGATGCTCAATCCTTGTTTTGTAGATCATTTCAATAGCAAAGGACCATTTTGGAGTTACAATATAAAGAAATAACATATGAGTCATCCAACATGGAAGTATGTATGTCTTTTTTGAAACATCAACTAGGGTTTTTCTTCCTATAATGGCAGAACTTACAACTTTCTTTAAATAAAATATATCGAAATCAATACTAAGTTATTCAATTGCATAAGAGATTGAGTAGGGTCTTCCAACTAAACTAGATGCCACGTTCTACATTAAGAATGGGCACAAATTTAAAAAAAAAATACAATTATAATAATTAAAAATTACACATATAAAATATAATTATATATTAAAATAATTAATTATAATTATTTTGAATTTGTTCAATCTTATATTTAAAATGAATTGAGTTTTGATATAGATTTTTATTAATTTATTGGACTTTTTATAAAAACAATTAAGCATAATAATATTAATGTAAACAAAATTAGACTTTTCAAGACTTGAGGGCCTTCTAAATTTTAGTGCCATATGCTATAAAGCGTGCTTCTCATGTATTGGGCCAAGCCTGATTTGGAGGAACATCAAATTCATCATTTATATGTTGAAAACGAAAATGAAATCTATGTCTTCCACCCCTCCAGCAACATTTTGAGTAGAAAAGCATCATCTTCTTGCGATTCGATAAAAATAAAGTCTAAGATGATCATGTTTAAAAAAACAAGGCAAAATGAATTTCAAAGAATGAAAACTAGTTTCCCTTTCAATTAGGATCATTTTGTTACTTAACCAGTATATACCTGTAATAGTATGTTGTTTAAGAATTTATATCTTAAAGGAAGTTATGACTATATAAGAAACTTGGCTTAATGTATAGATTAATCATGTGGTTGTTTTAAATGTTACACATAATCCCAACTGATTTATTTATCGTATTAAAAATGAAAAATAAGAATAGTGAATTATATATTAGAAAATAAAACTAAACATTTAACAAATGAATTAGAAAAACATGTCCTAACGTACCATTTATAAAGTTTTTGTATGGTAATATGTAACATTGAGAAAAAAAAGTTTGTTTCTATTTCTTGAATGACATGACCCTATTATTATTTTAGATTAGAAAATTTGATTTTTTATGTAGATGGGTAATGTGTTATTTAAAAAGGTGGAGTTGAATATTCTTATAATGTTCTTTATAGAATTAGAACTTTATCCTTTAAATTTTAAATTTAATGTATCATAATTTAGCCTCCACATAAATGACATTTCTATCAAAGAATAATTATGTTTTATATTTTTCTATAAACTTGTTTCTTCTTTTATAATTGATATCCCGGTAAAAACTATACAAATGTATGTCTATGAATTATATTTTATTATTAAAACATAAATTTGAACATATAAATTTTGGTGTTGAAAAGTCAAAGGTTATGCTAGTATTAATTTAGTACACTGGTTTTGAATCGTCAAGCTTCATGACATTTTAGTCCGTTTTTTCTCAACACATTTGGACAATGAAAATAATGTATATCTCTTTTATGCATATAATAAAACATTCAAAAATTATTATAAAAAGTTACATAGAAAAATAAGTTATTCGTTCAATACTAGAAACCGCGATTAACATGTTCAAAAAATATTGTTTGAACCAACAAATTTCTTTAATCAAGGAAGTACGCTGGAGAAAGACTGTGGAAATGCAGTTTGCCTCAAACTCCCTCAGTCCTAATTTCCTTGATTAAAAAAATTCATTGTATCAATTAAAACCACCACTCTTCTAAGTTGATGATATAAGATCAATGAAAAATGATATTTTTCTTCTATCCTCCACATTTAGCCTTTTATAGATCCATAAAGTATGTAAAGTTTCTTTTTTAATTAAATAAATATTAAAAAATTGAAAATAAAATTATAATTTAAAAGATCACAATTATGTGTTTTAAATATTTAATTATAGTAAATGTAGAGTCAAGTCTAGATTATCTATGTTTTATTCAAAACATTAATGGTTTTGAGATATTTAAAAAGGTTTGAATAATATTGTTTAATAATATTTTCTAGATCTTCAATAAATTTTTAACTTTAAAAAATATTACTATTTTTTTTTTGTAATATAGCACACTTTTCCGAGCCTTTGTAATAATACACTTAAGAAATTTGCATATTTAGAAAGAACAAACACATGTTCTATATTTCCCTTCAAAATATTACAATATATTTTATACAAAAAACTATTTATTTGCAAGTATCAACACTTTTTTTGGAATAATTTTTATAAATTCAACATATACTTTAAATTATTTTTAAGAAACAATATGATATCAAAAATCATAAGAGATATATATTTTTTTAATTTCCAAAATTAGATTTGAGGAATATTATTAATTATTGATGCTCAATCCTTGTTTTGTAGATCATTTCAATAGCAAAGGACCATTTTGGAGTTACAATATAAAGAAATAACATATGAGTCATCCAACATGGAAGTATGTATGTCTTTTTTGAAACATCAACTAGGGTTTTTCTTCCTATAATGGCAGAAGCTACAACTTTCTTTAAATAAAAGATATCGAAATCAATACTAAGTTATTCAATTGCATAAGAGTTTGAGTAGGGTCTTCCAACTAAACTAGATGCCATGTTCTAAATTAAGAATGGGCACAAATTTAAAAATAAATACAATTATAATAATTAAAAATTACACATATAAAATATAATTATATATTAAAATAATTAATTATAATTATTTTGAATTTGTTCAATCTTATATTTAAAATGAATTGAGTTTTGATATAGATTTTTATTAATTTATTGGACTTTTTATAAAAACAATTAAGCATAATAATATTAATGTAAACAAAATTAGACTTTTCAAGATTTGAGGGCCTTCTAAATTTTAGTGCCCTATGCTATAAAGCGTGCTGCTCATGTACTGGGCCAGGCCTGATTTGGAGGAACATCAAATTCATCATTTATATGTTGAAAACGAAAATGAAATCTATGTCTTCCGCCCCTCGAGCTACATTTTGAGTAGAAAAGCATCATCTTCTTGCGATTCGATAAAAATAAAGTCTAAGATGATCATGTTTAAAAAAGGAAGGCAAAATGAATTTCAAAGAATGAAAACTAGTTTCCCTTACAATTAGGATCATTTTGTTACTTAACCAGTATATACCTGTAATAGTATGTTGTTTAAGAATTTATATCTTAAAGGAAGTTATGACTATATAAGAAACTTGGCTTAATGTATAGATTAATCATGTGGTTGTTTTAAATGTTATTTATGACACATAATCCCAAGTGATTTATTTATCGTATTAAAAATGAAAAATAAGAATAGTGAATTATATATTAGAAAATAAAACTAAACATTTAACAAATGAATTAGAAAAACATGTCCTAACGTACCATTTATAAAGTTTTTGTATGGCAATACGTAACATTGAGAAAAAAAATTTGTTTCTATTTCTTGAATGACATGACCCTACTATTCTTTTAGATTAGAAAATTTGATTTTTTTATGTAGATGGGTAATGTGTTATTTAAAAAGGTGGAGTTGAATATTCTTATAATGTTCTTTATAGAATTAGAACTTTATCCTTTAAAGTTTTAAATTTAATGTATTATAATTTAGCCTCCACATAAATGACATTTCTATCAAAGAATAATAATGTTTTATATTTTTCTATAAACTTGTTTCTTCTTTTATAATTGATATCCCGATAAAAACTATACAAATGTATTTCTATGAATTATATTTTATTATTAAAACATAAATTTGAACATATAAATTTTGGTGTTGAAAAGTCAAAGGTTATGTTAGTATTAATTTAGTACACTGGTTTTGAATCGTCAAGGTTCTTGACATTTTAGTCCGTTTTTTCTCAAGACATTTGGACAATGAAAATAATGTATATCTCTTTTATGTATATAATAAAACATTCAAAAATAATTATAAAAAGTTACATAGAAAAATAAGTTATTCGTTCAATACTAGAAACCACGATTAACTTGTTCAAAAAATATTGTTTGAACCAACAAATTTCTTTAATCAAGGAAGTACGCTGGAGAAAGACTGTGGAAATGCAGTTTGCCTCAAACTCCTTCGTTCCTAATTTCCTTGATTAAAAAAATTCATTGTATCAATTAAAACCACCACTCTTCTAAGTTGATGATACAAGATCAATGAAAAATGATATTTTTCTTGTATCCTCCACATTTAGCCTTTTATAGATCCATAAAGTATGTAAAGTTTCTTTTTTAATTAAATAAATATTAAAAAATTGAAAATAAAATTATAATTTAAAAGATCACAATTATTTGTTTTAAATATTTAATTATAGTAAATGTACAGTCAAGTCTAGATTATCTATGTTTTATTCAAAACATTAATGGTTTTGAGATATTTAAAAAGGTTTGAATAATATTGTTTAACAATATTTTCTAGATCTTCAATAAATTTTTACCTTTAAAAAATATTACTATATTATTTTTTTCTTTGTAATATAGCACACTTTTCTGAGCCTTTGTAATAATACACTTAAGAAATTTGCACATTTAGAAAGAACAAACACACGTTCTATATTTCCCTTCAAAATATTACAATATATTTTATACAAAAAACTATTTATTTACAAGTATCAACACTTTTTTTGGAATAATTTTTATAAATTCAACATATACTTTAAATTATTTTTAAGAAACAATATGATATCAAAAATCATAAGAGATATATATTTTTTTAATTTCCAAAATTACATTTGAGGATAATTAGGAATTATTGATGCTCAATCCTTGTTTTGTAGATCATTTCAATAGCAAAGGACCATTTTGGAGTTACAATATAAAGAAATAACATATGAGTCATCCAACATGGAAGTATGTATGTCTTTTTTGAAACATCAACTAGGGTTTTTCTTCCTATAATGGAAGAGGCTACAACTTTCTTTAAATAAAAGATATCGAAATCAATACTAAGTTATTCAATTGCATAAGAGTTTGAGTTGGGTCTTCCAACTAAACTATATGCCACGTTCTAAATTAAGAATGGGCAAAAATTTAAAAATTAATACAATAATAATAATTAAAAATTACCCACATAAAATATAATTATATATTAAAATAATTAATTATAATTATTTTGAATTTGTTCAATCTTATATTTAAAATGAATTGAGTTTTGATATAGATTTTTATTAATTTATTAGACTTTTTATAAAAAAAATTAAGCATAATAATATTAATGTAAACAAAATTAGACTTTACAAGATTTGAGGGCCTTCTAAATTTTAGTGCCCTATGCTATAAAGCGTGTTGCTCATGTACTGGGCCAGGCCTGATTTGGAGGAACATCAAATTCATCATTTATATGTTGAAAACGAAAATGAAATCTATGTCTTCCACCCCTCCAGCTATATTTTGAGTAGAAAAGCATCATCTTCTTGCGATTCGATAAAAAGAAAGTCTAAGATGATGATGTTTAAAAAAACAAGGCAAAATGAATTTTAAAGAATGAAAACTAGTTTCCCTTACAATTAGGATCATTTTGTTACTTAACCAGTATATACCTGTAATAGTATGTTGTTTAAGAATTTATATCTTAAAGGAAGTTATGACTATATAAGAAACTTGGCCTAATGTATAGATTAATCATGTGGTTGTTTTAAATGTTATTTCTGACACATAATCCCAAGTGATTTATTTATCGTATTAAAAATGAAAAATAAGAATAGTGAATTATATATTAGAAAATAAAGATAAACATTTAACAAATGAATTAGAAAAACATGTCCTAACGTACCATTTTTAAAGTTTTTGTATGGCAATACGTAACATTGAGAAAAAAAATTTGTATCTATTTCTTGAATGACATGACCCTATTATTCTTTTAGATTAGAAAATTTGATTTTTTATGTAGATGGGTAATGTGTTATTTAAAAAGGTGGAGTTGAATAATCTTATAATGTTCTTTATCGAATTAGAACTTTATCCTTTAAAGTTTTAAATTTAATGTATTATAATTCAGCCTCCACATAAATGACATTTCTATCAAAGAATAATAATGTTTTATATTTTTCTATAAACTTGTTTCTTCTTTTATAATTGATATCCTGGTAAAAACTATACAAATGTATGTCTATGAATTATATTTTATTATTAAAACATAAATTTGAACATATAAATTTTGGTTTGGAAAATTCAAAGGTTATGTTAGTATTAATTTAGTACACTGGTTTTGAATCGTCAAGCTTCATGACATTTAATCCGTTTTTTTTCAAGACATTTGAACAATGAAAATAATGTATATCTCTTTTATGTATATAATAAAACATTCAAAAATTATTATAAAAAGTTACATAGAAAAATAATTTATTCGTTCAATACTAGAAACCACGATTAACTTGTTCAAAAAATATTGTTTGAACCAACAAATTTCTTTAATCAAGGAAGTACGCTGGAGAAAGACTGTGGAAATGCAGTTTGCCTCAAACTCCTTCGTTCCTAATTTCCTTGATTAAAAAAATTCATTGTATCAATTAAAACCACCACTCTTCTAAGTTGATGATACAAGATCAATGAAAAATGATATTTTTCTTGTATCCTCCACATTTAGCCTTTTATAGATCCATAAAGTATGTAAAGTTTCTTTTTTAATTAAATAAATATTAAAAAATTGAAAATAAAATTATAATTTAAAAGATCACAATTATTTGTTTTAAATATTTAATTATAGTATGTACAGTCAAGTCTAGATTATCTATGTTTTATTCAAAACATTAATGGTTTTGAGATATTTAAAAAGGTTTGAATAATATTGTTTAATAATATTTTCTAGATATTCAATAAATTTTTACCTTTAAAAAATATTACTATATTATTTTTTTCTTTGTAATATAGCACACTTTTCTGAGCCTTTGTAATAATACACTTAAGATATTTGCACATTTAGAAAGAACAAACACACGTTCTATATTTCCCTTCAAAATATTACAATATATTTTATACAAAAAACTATTTATTTGCAAGTATCAACACTTTTTTTGGAATAATTTTTATAAATTCAACATATACTTTAAATTATTTTTAAGAAACAATATGATATCAAAAATCATAAGAGATATATTTTTTTTTAATTTCCAAAATTACATTTGAGGATAATTAGGAATTATTGATGCTCAATCCTTGTTTTGTAGATCATTTCAATAGCAAAGGACCATTTTGGAGTTACAATATAAATAAATAACATATGAGTCATCCAACATGGAAGTATGTATGTCTTTTTTGAAACATCAACTAGGGTTTTTCTTCCTATAATGGCAGAGGCTACAACTTTCTTTAACTAAAAGATATCGAAAGCAATACTAAGTTATTCAATTGCATAAGAGTTTGAGTAGGGTCTTCCAACTAAACTAGATGCCACGTTCTAAATTAAGAATGGGCACAAATTTAAAAATAAATACAATTATAATAATTAAAAATTACACATATAAAATATAATTATATATTAAAATAATTAATTATAATTATTTTGAATTTGTTCAATCTTATATTTAAAATGAATTGAGTTTTGATATAGATTTTTATTAATTTATTGGACTTTTTATAAAAACAATTAAGCATAATAATATTAATGTAAACAAAATTAGTCTTTTCAAGATTTGAGGGCCTTCTAAATTTTAGTGCCCTATGCTATAAAGCGTGCTGCTCATGTACTGGGCCAGGCCTGATTTGGAGGAACATCAAATTCATCATTTATATGTTGAAAACGAAAATGAAATCTATGTCTTCCACCCCTCGAGCTACATTTTGAGTAGAAAAGCATCATCTTCTTGCGATTCGATAAAAATAAAGTCTAACATGATCATGTTTAAAAAAACAAGGCAAAATGAATTTTAAAGAATGAAAACTAGTTTCCCTTACAATTAGGATCATTTTGTTACTTAACCAGTATATACCTGTAATAGTATGTTGTTTAAGAATTTATATCTTAAAGGAAGTTATGACTATATAAGAAACTTGGCCTAATGTATAGATTAATCATGTGGTTGTTTTAAATGTTATTTCTGACACATAATCCCAAGTGATTTATTTATCGTGTTAAAAATGAAAAATAAGAATAGTGAATTATATATTAGAAAATAAAACTAAACATTTAACAAATGAATTAGAAAAACATGTCCTAACGTACCATTTATAAAGTTTTTGTATGGCAATACGTAACATTGAGAAAAAAAATTTGTTTCTATTTCTTGAATGACATGACCCTATTATTCTTTTAGATTAGAAAATTTGATTTTTTATGTAGATGGGTAATGTGTTATTTAAAAAGGTGGAGTTGAATATTCTTATAATGTTCTTTATAGAATTAGAACTTTATACTTTAAAGTTTTAAATTTAATGTATTATAATTTAGCCTCCACATAAATGACATTTCTATCAAAGAATAATAATGTTTTATATTTTTCTATAAACTTGTTTCTTCTTTTATAATTGATATCCTGGTAAAAACTATACAAATGTATGTCTATGAATTATATTTTATTATTAAAACATAAATTTTAACATATAAATTTTGGTGTTGAAAAGTCAAAGGTTACGTTAGTATTAGTTTAGTACACTGGTTTTGAATCGTCAAGCTTCATGATATTTTAGTCCGTTTTTTCTCAAGACATTTGGACAATGAAATTAATGTATATCTCTTTTATGTATATAATAAAACATTCAAAAATTATTATAAAAAGTTACATAGAAAAATAAGGTATTCGTTCAATACTAGAAACCGCGATTAACTTCTTCAAAAAATATTGTTTGAACAAACAAATTTCTTTAATCAAGGAAGTACGCTAGAGAAAGACTGTGGAAATGCAGTTTGCCTCAAACTCCCTCGGTCCTAATTTCCTTGATTAAAAAAATTCATTGTATCAATTAAAACCACCACTCTTCTAAGTTGATGATACAAGATCAATGAAAAATGATATTTTTCTTGTATCCTCCACATTTAGCCTTTTATAGATCCATAAAGTATGTAAAGTTTCTTTTTTAATTAAATAAATATTAAAAAATTGAAAATAAAATTATAATTTAAAAGATCACAATTATGTGTTTTAAATATTTAATTATAGTAAATGTACAGTCAAGTCTAGATTATCTATATTTTATTCAAAACATTAATGGTTTTGAGATATTTAAAACGGTTTGAATAATATTGTTTAATAATATTTTCTAGATCTTCAATAAATTTTTAACTTTAAAAAATATTAGTATATTATTTTTTTCTTTGTAATATAGCACACTTATCTGAGCCTTTGTAATAATACACTTAAGAAATTTGCACATTTAGAAAGAACAAACACACGTTCTATATTTCCCTTCAAAATATTACAATATATTTTATACAAAAAACTATTTATTTGCAAGTATCAACACTTTTTTTGGAATAATTTTTATAAATTCATCATATAATTTAAATTATTTTTAAGAAACAATATGATATCAAAAATCATAAAAGAGATATATATTTTTTTAATTTCCAAGATTACATTTGAGGATAATTAGGAATTATTGATGCTCAATCCTTGTTTTGTAGATCATTTCAATAGCAAAGGACCATTTTGGAGTTACAATATAAAGAAATAACATATGAGTAATCCAACATGGAAGTATGTATGTCTTTTTTGAAACATCAACTAGGGTTTTTCTTCCTATAATGGCAGAAGCTACAACTTTCTTTAAATAAAAGATATCGAAATCAATACTAAGTTATTCAATTGCATAAGAGTTTGAGTAGGGTCTTCCAACTAAACTAGATGCCACGTTCTAAATTAAGAATGGGCACAAATTTAAAAATTAATACAATAATAATAATTAAAAATTACCCATATAAAATATAATTATATATTAAAATAATTAATTATAATTATTTTTAATTGGTTACATCTTATATTTAAAATGAATTGAGTTTTGATATATATTTTTATTAATTTATTGGACTTTTTATAAAAAAAATTAAGCATAATAATATTAATGTAAACAAAATTAGACTTTTCAAGATTTGAGGGCCTTCTAAATTTTAGTGCCCTATGCTATAAAGGGTGCTGCTCATGTACTGGGCCATGCCTGATTTGGAGGAACATCAAATTCATCATTTATATGTTGAAAACGAAAATGAAATCTATGTCTTCCACCCCTCCAGCTATATTTTGAGTAGAAAAGCATCATCTTCTTGCGATTCGATAAAAAGAAAGTCTAAGATGATCATGTTTAAAAAGACAAGGCAAAATGAATTTTAAAGAATGAAAACTAGTTTCCCTTACAATTAGGATCATTTTGTTACTTAACCAGTATATACCTGTAATGGTATGTTGTTTAAGAATTTATATCTTAAAGGAAGTTATGACTATATAAGAAACTTGGCCTAATGTATAGATTAATCATGTGGTTGTTTTAAATGTTATTTAAGACACATAATCCCAAGTGATTTATTTATCGTGTTAAAAATGAAAAATAAGAATAGTGAATTATATATTAGAAAATAAAACTAAACATTTAACAAATGAATTAGAAAAACATGTCCTAACGTACCATTTATAAAGTTTTTGTATGGCAATACGTAACATTGAGAAAAAAAAAATTGTTTCTATTTCTTGAATGACATGACCCTATTATTGTTTTAGATTAGAAAATTTGATTTTTTATGTAGATGGGTAATGTGTTATTTAAAAAGGTGGAGTTGAATATTCTTATAATGTTCTTTATAGAATTATAACTTTATCCTTTAAAGTTTTAAATTTAATGTATTATAATTTAGCCTCCACATAAATGACATTTCTATCAAAGAATAATAATGTTTTATATTTTTCTATAAACTTGTTTCTTCTTTTATAATTGATATCCTGGTAAAAACTATACAAATGTATGTCTATGAATTATATTTTGTTATTAAAACATAAATTTGAACATATAAATTTTGGTGTTGAAAAGTCAAAGGTTACGTTAGTATTAGTTTAGTACACTGGTTTTGAATCGTCAAGCTTCATGATATTTTAGTCCGTTTTTTCTCAAGACATTTGGACAATGAAATTAATGTATATCTCTTTTATGTATATAATAAAACATTCAAAAATTATTATAAAAAGTTACATAGAAAAATAAGTTATTCGTTCAATACTAGAAACCGCGATTAACTTCTTCAAAAAATATTGTTTGAACCAACAAATTTCTTTAATCAAGGAAGTACGCTAGAGAAAGACTGTGGAAATGCAGTTTGCCTCAAACTCCCTCGGTCCTAATTTCCTTGATTAAAAAAATTCATTGTATCAATTAAAACCACCACTCTTCTAAGTTGATGATACAAGATCAATGAAAAATGATATTTTTCTTGTATCCTCCACATTTAGCCTTTTATAGATCCATAAAGTATGTAAAGTTTCTTTTTTAATTAAATAAATATTAAAAAATTGAAAATAAAATTATAATTTAAAAGATCACAATTATGTGTTTTAAATATTTAATTATAGTAAATGTACAGTCAAGTCTAGATTATCTATATTTTATTCAAAACATTAATGGTTTTGAGATATTTAAAACGGTTTGAATAATATTGTTTAATAATATTTTCTAGATCTTCAATAAATTTTTAACTTTAAAAAATATTAGTATATTATTTTTTTCTTTGTAATATAGCACACTTATCTGAGCCTTTGTAATAATACACTTAAGAAATTTGCACATTTAGAAAGAACAAACACACGTTCTATATTTCCCTTCAAAATATTACAATATATTTTATACAAAAAACTATTTATTTGCAAGTATCAACACTTTTTTTGGAATAATTTTTATAAATTCATCATATAATTTAAATTATTTTTAAGAAACAATATGATATCAAAAATCATAAAAGAGATATATATTTTTTTAATTTCCAAGATTACATTTGAGGATAATTAGGAATTATTGATGCTCAATCCTTGTTTTGTAGATCATTTCAATAGCAAAGGACCATTTTGGAGTTACAATATAAAGAAATAACATATGAGTAATCCAACATGGAAGTATGTATGTCTTTTTTGAAACATCAACTAGGGTTTTTCTTCCTATAATGGCAGAAGCTACAACTTTCTTTAAATAAAAGATATCGAAATCAATACTAAGTTATTCAATTGCATAAGAGTTTGAGTAGGGTCTTCCAACTAAACTAGATGCCACGTTCTAAATTAAGAATGGGCACAAATTTAAAAATTAATACAATAATAATAATTAAAAATTACCCATATAAAATATAATTATATATTAAAATAATTAATTATAATTATTTTTAATTGGTTACATCTTATATTTAAAATGAATTGAGTTTTGATATATATTTTTATTAATTTATTGGACTTTTTATAAAAAAAATTAAGCATAATAATATTAATGTAAACAAAATTAGACTTTTCAAGATTTGAGGGCCTTCTAAATTTTAGTGCCCTATGCTATAAAGGGTGCTGCTCATGTACTGGGCCATGCCTGATTTGGAGGAACATCAAATTCATCATTTATATGTTGAAAACGAAAATGAAATCTATGTCTTCCACCCCTCCAGCTATATTTTGAGTAGAAAAGCATCATCTTCTTGCGATTCGATAAAAAGAAAGTCTAAGATGATCATGTTTAAAAAGACAAGGCAAAATGAATTTTAAAGAATGAAAACTAGTTTCCCTTACAATTAGGATCATTTTGTTACTTAACCAGTATATACCTGTAATGGTATGTTGTTTAAGAATTTATATCTTAAAGGAAGTTATGACTATATAAGAAACTTGGCCTAATGTATAGATTAATCATGTGGTTGTTTTAAATGTTATTTAAGACACATAATCCCAAGTGATTTATTTATCGTGTTAAAAATGAAAAATAAGAATAGTGAATTATATATTAGAAAATAAAACTAAACATTTAACAAATGAATTAGAAAAACATGTCCTAACGTACCATTTATAAAGTTTTTGTATGGCAATACGTAACATTGAGAAAAAAAAATTGTTTCTATTTCTTGAATGACATGACCCTATTATTGTTTTAGATTAGAAAATTTGATTTTTTATGTAGATGGGTAATGTGTTATTTAAAAAGGTGGAGTTGAATATTCTTATAATGTTCTTTATAGAATTATAACTTTATCCTTTAAAGTTTTAAATTTAATGTATTATAATTTAGCCTCCACATAAATGACATTTCTATCAAAGAATAATAATGTTTTATATTTTTCTATAAACTTGTTTCTTCTTTTATAATTGATATCCTGGTAAAAACTATACAAATGTATGTCTATGAATTATATTTTGTTATTAAAACATAAATTTGAACATATAAATTTTGGTGTTGAAAAGTCAAAGGTTACGTTAGTATTAGTTTAGTACACTGGTTTTGAATCGTCAAGCTTCATGATATTTTAGTCCGTTTTTTCTCAAGACATTTGGACAATGAAATTAATGTATATCTCTTTTATGTATATAATAAAACATTCAAAAATTATTATAAAAAGTTACATAGAAAAATAAGTTATTCGTTCAATACTAGAAACCGCGATTAACTTCTTCAAAAAATATTGTTTGAACCAACAAATTTCTTTAATCAAGGAAGTACGCTAGAGAAAGACTGTGGAAATGCAGTTTGCCTCAAACTCCCTCGGTCCTAATTTCCTTGATTAAAAAAATTCATTGTATCAATTAAAACCACCACTCTTCTAAGTTGATGATACAAGATCAATGAAAAATGATATTTTTCTTGTATCCTCCACATTTAGCCTTTTATAGATCCATAAAGTATGTAAAGTTTCTTTTTTAATTAAATAAATATTAAAAAATTGAAAATAAAATTATAATTTAAAAGATCACAATTATGTGTTTTAAATATTTAATTATAGTAAATGTACAGTCAAGTCTAGATTATCTATATTTTATTCAAAACATTAATGGTTTTGAGATATTTAAAACGGTTTGAATAATATTGTTTAATAATATTTTCTAAATCTTCAAAAAAATTTTAACTTTAAAAAATATTAGTATATTATTTTTTTCTTTGTAATATAGCACACTTATCTGAGCCTTTGTAATAATACACTTAAGAAATTTGCACATTTAGAAAGAACAAACACACGTTCTATATTTCCCTTCAAAATATTACAATATATTTTATACAAAAAACTATTTATTTGCAAGTATCAACACTTTTTTTGGAATAATTTTTATAAATTCATCATATAATTTAAATTATTTTTAAGAAACAATATGATATCAAAAATCATAAAAGAGATATATATTTTTTTAATTTCCAAGATTACATTTGAGGATAATTAGGAATTATTGATGCTCAATCCTTGTTTTGTAGATCATTTCAATAGCAAAGGACCATTTTGGAGTTACAATGTAAAGAAATAACATATGAGTAATCCAACATGGAAGTATGTATGTCTTTTTTGAAACATCAACTAGGGTTTTTCTTCCTATAATGGCAGAAGCTACAACTTTCTTTAAATAAAAGATATCGAAATCAATACTAAGTTATTCAATTGCATAAGAGTTTGAGTAGGGTCTTCCAACTAAACTAGATGCCACGTTCTAAATTAAGAATGGGCACAAATTTAAAAATTAATACAATAATAATAATTAAAAATTACCCATATAAAATATAATTATATATTAAAATAATTAATTATAATTATTTTTAATTGGTTACATCTTATATTTAAAATGAATTGAGTTTTGATATATATTTTTATTAATTTATTGGACTTTTTATAAAAAAAATTAAGCATAATAATATTAATGTAAACAAAATTAGACTTTTCAAGATTTGAGGGCCTTCTAAATTTTAGTGCCCTATGCTATAAAGGGTGCTGCTCATGTACTGGGCCATGCCTGATTTGGAGGAACATCAAATTCATCATTTATATGTTGAAAACGAAAATGAAATCTATGTCTTCCACCCCTCCAGCTATATTTTGAGTAGAAAAGCATCATCTTCTTGCGATTCGATAAAAAGAAAGTCTAAGATGATCATGTTTAAAAAGACAAGGCAAAATGAATTTTAAAGAATGAAAACTAGTTTCCCTTACAATTAGGATCATTTTGTTACTTAACCAGTATATACCTGTAATGGTATGTTGTTTAAGAATTTATATCTTAAAGGAAGTTATGACTATATAAGAAACTTGGCCTAATGTATAGATTAATCATGTGGTTGTTTTAAATGTTATTTAAGACACATAATCCCAAGTGATTTATTTATCGTGTTAAAAATGAAAAATAAGAATAGTGAATTATATATTAGAAAATAAAACTAAACATTTAACAAATGAATTAGAAAAACATGTCCTAACGTACCATTTATAAAGTTTTTGTATGGCAATACGTAACATTGAGAAAAAAAAAATTGTTTCTATTTCTTGAATGACATGACCCTATTATTGTTTTAGATTAGAAAATTTGATTTTTTATGTAGATGGGTAATGTGTTATTTAAAAAGGTGGAGTTGAATATTCTTATAATGTTCTTTATAGAATTATAACTTTATCCTTTAAAGTTTTAAATTTAATGTATTATAATTTAGCCTCCACATAAATGACATTTCTATCAAAGAATAATAATGTTTTATATTTTTCTATAAACTTGTTTCTTCTTTTATAATTGATATCCTGGTAAAAACTATACAAATGTATGTCTATGAATTATATTTTGTTATTAAAACATAAATTTGAACATATAAATTTTGGTGTTGAAAAGTCAAAGGTTACGTTAGTATTAGTTTAGTACACTGGTTTTGAATCGTCAAGCTTCATGATATTTTAGTCCGTTTTTTCTCAAGACATTTGGACAATGAAATTAATGTATATCTCTTTTATGTATATAATAAAACATTCAAAAATTATTATAAAAAGTTACATAGAAAAATAAGTTATTCGTTCAATACTAGAAACCGCGATTAACTTCTTCAAAAAATATTGTTTGAACCAACAAATTTCTTTAATCAAGGAAGTACGCTAGAGAAAGACTGTGGAAATGCAGTTTGCCTCAAACTCCCTCGGTCCTAATTTCCTTGATTAAAAAAATTCATTGTATCAATTAAAACCACCACTCTTCTAAGTTGATGATACAAGATCAATGAAAAATGATATTTTTCTTGTATCCTCCACATTTAGCCTTTTATAGATCCATAAAGTATGTAAAGTTTCTTTTTTAATTAAATAAATATTAAAAAATTGAAAATAAAATTATAATTTAAAAGATCACAATTATGTGTTTTAAATATTTAATTATAGTAAATGTACAGTCAAGTCTAGATTATCTATATTTTATTCAAAACATTAATGGTTTTGAGATATTTAAAACGGTTTGAATAATATTGTTTAATAATATTTTCTAAATCTTCAAAAAAATTTTAACTTTAAAAAATATTAGTATATTATTTTTTTCTTTGTAATATAGCACACTTATCTGAGCCTTTGTAATAATACACTTAAGAAATTTGCACATTTAGAAAGAACAAACACACGTTCTATATTTCCCTTCAAAATATTACAATATATTTTATACAAAAAACTATTTATTTGCAAGTATCAACACTTTTTTTGGAATAATTTTTATAAATTCATCATATAATTTAAATTATTTTTAAGAAACAATATGATATCAAAAATCATAAAAGAGATATATATTTTTTTAATTTCCAAGATTACATTTGAGGATAATTAGGAATTATTGATGCTCAATCCTTGTTTTGTAGATCATTTCAATAGCAAAGGACCATTTTGGAGTTACAATGTAAAGAAATAACATATGAGTAATCCAACATGGAAGTATGTATGTCTTTTTTGAAACATCAACTAGGGTTTTTCTTCCTATAATGGCAGAAGCTACAACTTTCTTTAAATAAAAGATATCGAAATCAATACTAAGTTATTCAATTGCATAAGAGTTTGAGTAGGGTCTTCCAACTAAACTAGATGCCACGTTCTAAATTAAGAATGGGCACAAATTTAAAAATTAATACAATAATAATAATTAAAAATTACCCATATAAAATATAATTATATATTAAAATAATTAATTATAATTATTTTTAATTGGTTACATCTTATATTTAAAATGAATTGAGTTTTGATATATATTTTTATTAATTTATTGGACTTTTTATAAAAAAAATTAAGCATAATAATATTAATGTAAACAAAATTAGACTTTTCAAGATTTGAGGGCCTTCTAAATTTTAGTGCCCTATGCTATAAAGGGTGCTGCTCATGTACTGGGCCATGCCTGATTTGGAGGAACATCAAATTCATCATTTATATGTTGAAAACGAAAATGAAATCTATGTCTTCCACCCCTCCAGCTATATTTTGAGTAGAAAAGCATCATCTTCTTGCGATTCGATAAAAAGAAAGTCTAAGATGATCATGTTTAAAAAGACAAGGCAAAATGAATTTTAAAGAATGAAAACTAGTTTCCCTTACAATTAGGATCATTTTGTTACTTAACCAGTATATACCTGTAATGGTATGTTGTTTAAGAATTTATATCTTAAAGGAAGTTATGACTATATAAGAAACTTGGCCTAATGTATAGATTAATCATGTGGTTGTTTTAAATGTTATTTAAGACACATAATCCCAAGTGATTTATTTATCGTGTTAAAAATGAAAAATAAGAATAGTGAATTATATATTAGAAAATAAAACTAAACATTTAACAAATGAATTAGAAAAATATGTCCTAACGTACCATTTATAAAGTTTTTGTATGGCAATACGTAACATTGAGAAAAAAAAATTTGTTTCTATTTCTTGAATGACATGACCCTATTATTGTTTTAGATTAGAAAATTTGATTTTTTATGTAGATGGGTAATGTGTTATTTAAAAAGGTGGAGTTGAATATTCTTATAATGTTCTTTATATAATTAGAACTTTATCCTTTAAAGTTTTAAATTTAATGTATTATAATTTAGCCTCCACATAAATGACATTTCTATCAAAGAATAATAATGTTTTATATTTTTCTATAAACTTGTTTCTTCTTTTATAATTGATATCCTGGTAAAAACTATACAAATGTATGTCTATGAATTATATTTTATTATTAAAACATAAATTTGAACATATAAATTTTGGTGTTGAAAAGTCAAAGGTTACGTTAGTATTAGTTTAGTACACTGGTTTTGAATCGTCAAGCTTCATGATATTTTAGTCCGTTTTTTCTCAAGACATTTGGACAATGAAATTAATGTATATCTCTTTTATGTATATAATAAAACATTCAAAAATTATTATAAAAAGTTACATAGAAAAATAAGTTATTCGTTCAATACTAGAAACCGAGATTAACTTCTTCAAAAAATATTGTTTGAACCAACAAATTTCTTTAATCAAGGAAGTACGCTAGAGAAAGACTGTGGAAATGCAGTTTGCCTCAAACTCCCTCGGTCCTAATTTCCTTGATTAAAAAAATTCATTGTATCAATTAAAACCACCACTCTTCTAAGTTGATGATACAAGATCAATGAAAAATGATATTTTTCTTGTATCCTCCACATTTAGCCTTTTATAGATCCATAAAGTATGTAAAGTTTCTTTTTTAATTAAATAAATATTAAAAAATTGAAAATAAAATTATAATTTAAAAGATCACAATTATGTGTTTTAAATATTTAATTATAGTAAATGTACAGTCAAGTCTAGATTATCTATGTTTTATTCAAAACATTAATGGTTTTGAGATATTTAAAACGGTTTGAATAATATTGTTTAATAATATTTTCTAGATCTTCAATAAATTTTTAACTTTAATAAATATTAGTATATTATTTTTTTCTTTGTAATATAGCACACTTTTCCGAGCCTTTGTAATAATACACTTAAGAAATTTGCACATTTAGAAAGAACAAACACACGTTCTATATTTCCCTTCAAAATATTACAATATATTTTATACAAAAAACTATTTATTTGCAAGTATCAACACTTTTTTTGGAATAATTTTTATAAATTCATCATATAATTTAAATTATTTTTAAGAAACAATATGATATCAAAAATCATAAAAGAGATATATATTTTTTTAATTTCCAAGATTACATTTGAGGATAATTAGGAATTATTGATGCTCAATCCTTGTTTTGTAGATCATTTCAATAGCAAAGGACCATTTTGGAGTTACAATATAAATAAATAACATATGAGTCATCCAACATGGAAGTATGTATGTCTTTTTTGAAACATCAACTAGGGTTTTTCTTCCTATAATGGCAGAAGCTACAACTTTCTTTAAATAAAAGATATCGAAATCAAAACTAAGTTATTCAATTGCATAAGAGTTTGAGTAGGGTCTTCCAACTAAACTAGATGCCACGTTCTAAATTAAGAATGGGCACAAATTTAAAAATTAATACAATAATAATAATTAAAAATTACCCATATAAAATATAATTATATATTAAAATAATTAATTATAATTATTTTGAATTTGTTACATCTTATATTTAAAATGAATTGAGTTTTGATATAGATTTTTATTAATTTATTGGAGTTTTTATAAAAAAAAATTAAGCATAATAATATTAATGTAAACAAAATTAGACTTTTCAAGATTTGAGGGCCTTCTAAATTTTAGTGCCCTATGCTATAAAGGGTGCTGCTCATGTACTGGGCCATGCCTGATTTGGAGGAACATCAAATTCATCATTTATATGTTGAAAACGAAAATGAAATCTATGTCTTCCACCACTCCAGCTATATTTTGAGTAGAAAAGCATCATCTTCTTGCGATTCGATAAAAAGAAAGTCTAAGATGATCATGTTTAAAAAGACAAGGCAAAATGAATTTTAAAGAATGAAAACTAGTTTCCCTTACAATTAGGATCATTTTGTTACTTAACCAGTATATACCTGTAATGGTATGTTGTTTAAGAATTTATATCTTAAAGGAAGTTATGACTATATAAGAAACTTGGCCTAATGTATAGATTAATCATGTGGTTGTTTTAAATGTTATTTAAGACACATAATCCCAAGTGATTTATTTATCGTGTTAAAAATGAAAAATAAGAATAGTGAATTATATATTAGAAAATAAAACTAAACATTTAACAAATGAATTAGAAAAACATGTCCTAACGTACCATTTATAAAGTTTTTGTATGGCAATACGTAACATTGAGAAAAAAAAATTTGTTTCTATTTCTTGAATGACATGACCCTATTATTGTTTTAGATTAGAAAATTTGATTTTTTATGTAGATGGGTAATGTGTTATTTAAAAAGGTGGAGTTGAATATTCTTATAATGTTCTTTATAGAATTAGAACTTTATCCTTTAAAGTTTTAAATTTAATGTATTATAATTTAGCCTCCACATAAATGACATTTCTATCAAAGAATAATAATGTTTTATATTTTTCTATAAACTTGTTTCTTCTTTTATAATTGATATCCTGGTAAAAACTATACAAATGTATGTCTATGAATTATATTTTATTATTAAAACATAAATTTAAACATATAAATTTTGGTGTTGAAAAGTCAAAGGTTACGTTAGTATTAGTTTAGTACACTGGTTTTGAATCGTCAAGCTTCATGACATTTTAGTCCGTTTTTTATCAAGACATTTGGACAATGAAATTATTGTATATCTCTTTTATGTATACAATATAACATTCAAAAATTATTATAAAAAGTTACATAGAAAAATAAGTTATTCGTTCAATACTAGAAACCGCGATTAACTTGTTCAAAAAATATTGTTTGAACCAACAAATTTCTTTAATCAAGGAAGTACGCTGGAGAAAGACTGTGGAAATGAAGTTTGCCTCAAACTCCCTCGGTCCTAATTTCCTTGATTAAAAAAATTCATTGTATCAATTAAAACCACCACTCTTCTAAGTTGATGATACAAGATCAATGAAAAATGATATTTTTCTTCTATCCTCCACATTTAGCCTTTTATAGATCCATAAAGTATGTAAAGTTTCTTTTTTAATTAAATAAATATTAAAAAATTGAAAATAAAATTATAATTTAAAAGATCACAATTATGCGTTTTAAATATTTAATTATAGTAAATGTACAGTCAAGTCTAGATTATCTATGTTTTATTCAAAACATTAATGGTTTTGAGATATTTAAAAAGGTTTGAATAATATTGTTTAATTATATTTTCTAGATCTTCAATAAATTTTTAACTTTAATAAATATTAGTATATTATTTTTTTCTTTGTAATATAACACACTTTTCCGAGCCTTTGTAATAATACACTTAAGAAATTTGCACATTTAGAAAGAACAAACACACGTTCTATATTTCCCTTCAAAATATTACAATATATTTTATACAAAAAACTATTTATTTGCAAGTATCAACACTTTTTTTGGAATAATTTTTATAAATTCATCATATAATTTAAATTATTTTTAAGAAACAATATGATATCAAAAATCATAAAAGAGATATATATTTTTTTAATTTCCAAAATTACATTTGAGGATAATTAGGAATTATTGATGCTCAATCCTTGTTTTGTAGATCATTTCAATAGCAAAGGACCATTTTGGAGTTACAATATAAAGAAATAACATATGAGTCATCCAACATGGAAGTATGTATGTCTTTTTTGAAACATCAACTAGGGTTTTTCTTCCTATAATGGAAGAAGCTACAACTTTCTTTAAATAAAAGATATCGAAATCAATACTAAGTTATTCAATTGCATAAGAGTTTGAGTAGGGTCTTCCAACTAAACTAGATGCCACGCTCTAAATTAAGAATGGGCACAAAGTTAAAAATTAATACAATAATAATAATTAAAAATTACCCATATAAAATATAATTATATATTAAAATAATTAATTAATATTATTTTGAATTTTTTACGTCTTATATTTAAAATGAATTGAGTTTTGATATAGATTTTTATTAATTTATTGGACTTTTTATAAAAAAAATTAAGCATAATAATATTAATGTAAACAAAATTAGACTTTTCAAGATTTGAGGGCCTTCTAAATTTTAGTGCCCTATGCTATAAAGCGTGCTGCTCATGTACTGGGTCAGGCCTGATTTGGAGGAACATCAAATTCATCATTTATATGTTGAAAACGAAAATGAAATCTATGTCTTCCGCCCCTCCAGCTATATTTTGAGTAGAAAAGCATCATCTTCTTGCGATTCTATAAAAATAAAGTCTAAGATGATCATGTTTAAAAAAACAAGGCAAAATGAATTTTAAAGAATGAAAACTAGTTTCCCTTACAATTAGGATCATTTTTTTACTTAACCAGTATATACCTGTAATAGTATGTTGTTTAAGAATTTATATCTTAAAGGAAGTTATGACTATATAAGAAACTTGGCCTGATGTATAGATTAATCATGTGGTTGTTTTAAATGTTATTTATGACACATAATCCCAAGTGATTTATTTATCGTATTAAAAATGAAAAATAAGAATAGTGAATTATATATTAGAAAATAAAACTAAACATTTAACAAATGAATTAGAAAAACAAGTCCTAACGTACCATTTATAAAGTTTTTGTATGGCAATACGTAACATTGAGAAAAAAAATTTTGTTTCTATTTCTTGAATGACATGACCCTATTATTCTTTTAGATTAGAAAATTTGATTTTTTATGTAGATGGGTAATGTATTATTTAAAAAGGTGGAGTTGAATATTCTTATAATGTTCTTTATAGAATTAGAACTTTATCCTTTAAAGTTTTAAATTTAATGTATTATAATTTAGCCTCCACATAAATGACATTTCTATCAAAGAATAATAATGTTTTATATTTTTCTATAAACTTGTTTCTCCGTTATAATTGATATCCCGATAAAAACTATACAAATGTATGTCTATGAATTATATTTTATTATTAAAACATAAATTTGAACATATAAATTTTGGTGTTGAAAAGTCAAAGGTTATGTTAGTATTAATTTAGTACACTGGTTTTGAATCGTCAAGCTTCATGACATTTTAGTCCGTTTTTTATCAAGACATTTGGACAATGAAATTATTGTATATCTCTTTTATGTATACAATAAAACATTCAAAAATTATTATAAAAAGTTACATAGAAAAATAAGTTATTCGTTCAATACTAGAAACCGTGATTAACTTGTTCAAAAAATATTGTTTGAACCAACAAATTTCTTTAATCAAGGAAGTACGCTGGAGAAAGACTGTGGAAATGCAGTTTGCCTCAAACTCCCTCGGTCCTAATTTCCTTGATTAAAAAAATTCATTGTATCAATTAAAACCACCACTCTTCTAAGTTGATGATACAAGATCAATGAAAAATGATATTTTTCTTCTATCCTCCACATTTAGCCTTTTATAGATCCATAAAGTATGTAAAGTTTCTTTTTTAATTAAATAAATATTAAAAAATTGAAAATAAAATTATAATTTAAAAGATCACAATTATGTGTTTTAAATATTTAATTATAGTAAATGTACAGTCAAGTCTAGATTATCTATGTTTTATTCAAAACATTAATGGTTTTGAGATATTTAAAAAGGTTTGAATAATATTGTTTAATTATATTTTCTAGATCTTCAATAAATTTTTAACTTTAAAAAATATTAGTATATTATTTTTTTCTTTGTAATATAACACACTTTTCCGAGCCTTTGTAATAATACACTTAAGAAATTTGCACATTTAGAAAGAACAAACACACGTTCTATATTTCCCTTCAAAATATTACAATATATTTTATACAAAAAACTATTTATTTGCAAGTATCAACACTTTTTTTGGAATAATTTTTATAAATTCATCATATAATTTAAATTATTTTTAAGAAACAATATGATATCAAAAATCATAAAAGAGATATATATTTTTTTAATTTCCAAAATTACATTTGAGGATAATTAGGAATTATTGATGCTCAATCCTTGTTTTGTAGATCATTTCAATAGCAAAGGACCATTTTGGAGTTACAATATAAAGAAATAACATATGAGTCATCCAACATGGAAGTATGTATGTCTTTTTTGAAACATCAACTAGGGTTTTTCTTCCTATAATGGAAGAAGCTACAACTTTCTTTAAATAAAAGATATCGAAATCAATACTAATTTATTCAATTGCATAAGAGTTTGAGTAGGGTCTTCCAACTAAACTAGATGCCACGCTCTAAATTAAGAATGGGCACAAAGTTAAAAATTAATACAATAATAATAATTAAAAATTACCCATATAAAATATAATTATATATTAAAATAATTAATTAATATTATTTTGAATTTTTTCCGTCTTATATTTAAAATGAATTGAGTTTTGATATAGATTTTTATTAATTTATTGGACTTTTTATAAAAAAAATTAAGCATAATAATATTAATGTAAACAAAATTAGACTTTTCAAGATTTGAGGGCCTTCTAAATTTTAGTGCCCTATGCTATAAAGCGTGCTGCTCATGTACTGGGTCAGGCCTGATTTGGAGGAACATCAAATTCATCATTTATATGTTGAAAACGAAAATGAAATCTATGTCTTCCGCCCCTCCAGCTATATTTTGAGTAGAAAAGCATCATCTTCTTGCGATTCTATAAAAATAAAGTCTAAGATGATCATGTTTAAAAAAACAAGGCAAAATGAATTTTAAAGAATGAAAACTAGTTTCCCTTACAATTAGGATCATTTTTTTACTTAACCAGTATATACCTGTAATAGTATGTTGTTTAAGAATTTATATCTTAAAGGAAGTTATGACTATATAAGAAACTTGGCCTGATGTATAGATTAATCATGTGGTTGTTTTAAATGTTATTTATGACACATAATCCCAAGTGATTTATTTATCGTATTAAAAATGAAAAATAAGAATAGTGAATTATATATTAGAAAATAAAACTAAACATTTAACAAATGAATTAGAAAAACAAGTCCTAACGTACCATTTATAAAGTTTTTGTATGGCAATACGTAACATTGAGAAAAAAAAATTTGTTTCTATTTCTTGAATGACATGACCCTATTATTCTTTTAGATTAGAAAATTTGATTTTTTATGTAGATGGGTAATGTGTTATTTAAAAAGGTGGAGTTGAATATTCTTATAATGTTCTTTATAGAATTAGAACTTTATCCTTTAAAGTTTTAAATTTAATGTATTATAATTTAGCCTCCACATAAATGACATTTCTATCAAAGAATAATAATGTTTTATATTTTTCTATAAACTTGTTTCTTCTTTTATAATTGATATCCCGGTAAAAACTATACAAATGTATGTCTATGAATTATATTTTATTATTAAAACATAAATTTGAACATATAAATTTTGGTGTTGAAAAGTCAAAGGTTATGGTAGTATTAATTTAGTACACTGGTTTTGAATCGTCACGCTTCATGACATTTTAGTCCGTTTTTTCTCAAGACATTTGGACAATGAAATTAATGTATATCTCTTTTATGTATATAATAAAACATTCAAAAATTATTATAAAAAGTTACATAGAAAAATAAGTTATTCGTTCAATACTAGAAACCGCGATTAACTTCTTCAAAAAATATTGTTTGAACCAACAAATTTCTTTAATCAAGGAAGTACGCTGGAGAAAGACTGTGGAAATGCAGTTTGCCTCAAACTCCCTCGGTCCTAATTTCCTTGATTAAAAAAATTCATTGTATCAATTAAAACCACCACTCTTCTAAGTTGATGATACAAGATCAATGAAAAATGATATTTTTCTTGTATCCTCCACATTTAGCCTTTTATAGATCCATAAAGTATGTAAAGTTTCTTTTTTAATTAAATAAATATTAAAAAATTGAAAATACAATTATAATTTAAAAGATCACAATTATGTGTTTTAAATATTTAATTATAGTAAATGTACAGTCAAGTCTAGATTATCTATGTTTTATTCAAAACATTAATGGTTTTGAGATATTTAAAAAGGTTTGAATAATATTGTTTAATTATATTTTCTAGATCTTCAATAAATTTTTAACTTTAATAAATATTAGTATATTATTTTTTTCTTTGTAATATAACACACTTTTCCGAGCCTTTGTAATAATACACTTAAGAAATTTGCACATTTAGAAAGAACAAACACACGTTCTATATTTCCCTTCAAAATATTACAATATATTTTATACAAAAAACTATTTATTTGCAAGTATCAACACTTTTTTTGGAATAATTTTTATAAATTCATCATATAATTTAAATTATTTTTAAGAAACAATATGATATCAAAAATCATAAAAGAGATATATATTTTTTTAATTTCCAAAATTACATTTGAGGATAATTAGGAATTATTGATGCACAATCCTTGTTTTGTAGATCATTTCAATAGCAAAGGACCATTTTGGAGTTACAATATAAAGAAATAACATATGAGTCATCCAACATGGAAGTATGTATGTCTTTTTTGAAACATCAACTAGGGTTTTTCTTCCTATAATGGCAGAAGCTACAACTTTCTTTAAATAAAAGATATCGAAATCAATACTAAGTTATTCAATTGCATAAGAGTTTGAGTAGGGTCTTCCAACTAAACTAGATGCCACGTTCTAAATTAAGAATGGGCACAAATTTAAAAATTAATACAATAATAATTAAAAATTACCCATATAAAATATAATTATATATTAAAATAATTAATTATAATTATTTTGAATTTGTTACATCTTATATTTAAAATGAATTGAGTTTTGATATAGATTTTTATTAATTTATTGGAGTTTTTATAAAAAAAATTAAGCATAATAATATTAATGTAAACAAAATTAGACTTTTCAAGATTTGAGGGCCTTCTAAATTTTAGTGCCCTATGCTATAAAGCGTGCTGCTCATGTACTGGGCCAGGCCTGATTTGGAGGAACATCAAATTCATCATTTATATGTTGAAAACGAAAATGAAATCTATGTCTTCCACCCCTCCAGCTATATTTTGAGTAGAAAAGCATCATCTTCTTGCGATTCAATAAAAATAAAGTCTAAGATGATCATGTTTAAAAAGACAAGGCAAAATGAATTTTAAAGAATGAAAACTAGTTTCCCTTACAATTAGGATCATTTTGTTACTTAACCAGTATATACCTGTTATGGTATGTTGTTTAAGAATTTATATCTTAAAGGAAGTTATGACTATATAAGAAACTTGGCCTAATGTATAGATTAATCATGTGGTTGTTTTAAATGTTATTTAAGACACATAATCCCAAGTGATTTATTTATCGTGTTAAAAATGAAAAATAAGAATAGTGAATTATATATTAGAAAATAAAACTAAACATTTAACAAATGAATTAGAAAAACATGTCCTAACGTACCATTTATAAAGTTTTTGTATGGCAATACGTAACATTGAGAAAAAAAAATTTGTTTCTATTTCTTGAATGACATGACCCTATTATTCTTTTAGATTAGAAAATTTGATTTTTTATGTAGATGGGTAATGTGTTATTTAAAAAGGTGGAGTTGAATATTCTTATAATGTTCTTTATAGAATTAGAACTTTATCCTTTAAAGTTTTAAATTTAATGTATTATAATTTAGCCTCCACATAAATGACATTTCTATCAAAGAATAATAATGTTTTATATTTTTCTATAAACTTGTTTCTTCTTTTATAATTGATATCCCGATAAAAACTATACAAATGTATGTCTATGAATTATATTTTATTATTAAAACATAAATTTGAACATATAAATTTTGGTGTTGAAAAGTCAAAGGTTATGTTAGTATTAATTTAGTACACTGGTTTTGAATCGTCAAGCTTCATGACATTTTAGTCCGTTTTTTATCAAGACATTTGGACAATGAAATTAATGTATATCTCTTTTATGTATACAATAAAACATTCAAAAATTATTATAAAAAGTTACATAGAAAAATAAGTTATTCGTTCAATACTAGAAACCGCGATTAACTTGTTCAAAAAATATTGTTTGAACCAACAAATTTCTTTAATCAAGGAAGTATGCTGGAGAAAGACTGTGGAAATGCAGTTTGCCTCAAACTCCCTCGGTCCTAATTTCCTTGATTAAAAAAATTCATTGTATCAATTAAAACCACCACTCTTCTAAGTTGATGATACAAGATCAATGAAAAATGATATTTTTCTTCTATCCTCCACATTTAGCCTTTTATAGATCCATAAAGTATGTAAAGTTTCTTTTTTAATTAAATAAATATTAAAAAATTGAAAATAAAATTATAATTTAAAAGATCACAATTATATGTTTTAAATATTTAATTATAGTAAATGTACAGTCAAGTCTAGATTATCTATGTTTTATTCAAAACATTAATGGTTTTGAGATATTTAAAAAGGTTTGAATAATATTGTTTAATTATATTTTCTAGATCTTCAATAAATTTTTAACTTTAAAAAATATTAGTATATTATTTTTTTCTTTGTAATAAAACACACTTTTCCGAGCCTTTGTAATAATACACTTAAGAAATTTGCACATTTAGAAAGAACAAACACACGTTCTATATTTCCCTTCAAAATATTACAATATATTTTATACAAAAAACTATTTATTTGCAAGTATCAACACTTTTTTTGGAATAATTTTTATAAATTCATCATATAATTTAAATTATTTTTAAGAAACAATATGATATCAAAAATCATAAAAGAGATATATCTTTTTTTAATTTCCAAGATTACATTTGAGGATAATTAGGAATTATTGATGCTCAATCCTTGTTTTGTAGATCATTTCAATAGCAAAGGACCATTTTGGAGTTACAATATAAAGAAATAACATATGAGTCATCCAACATGGAAGTATGTATGTCTTTTTTGAAACATCAATTAGGGTTTTTCTTCCTATAATGGAAGAAGCTACAACTTTCTTTAAATAAAAGATATCGAAATCAATACTAAGTTATTCAATTGCATAAGAGTTTGAGTAGGGTCTTCCAACTAAACTAGATGCCACGCTCTAAATTAAGAATGGGCACAAAGTTAAAAATTAATACAATAATAATAATTAAAAATTACCCATATAAAATATAATTATATATTAAAATAATTAATTATAATTAATTTTAATTTGTTACATCTTATATTTAAAATGAATTGAGTTTTGATATAGATTTTTATTAATTTATTGGAGTTTTTATAAAAAAAAATTAAGCATAATAATATTAATGTAAACAAAATTAGACTTTTCAAGATTTGAGGGCCTTCTAAATTTTAGTGCCCTATGCTATAAAGCGTGCTGCTCATGTACTGGGCCAGGCCTGATTTGGAGGAACATCAAATTCATCATTTATATGTTGAAAACGAAAATGAAATCTATGCCTTCCACCCCTCCAGCTATATTTTGAGTAGAAAAGCATCATCTTCTTGCGATTCGATAAAAATAAAGTCTAAGATGATCATGTTTAAAAAAACAAGGCAAAATGAATTTTAAGGAATGAAAACTAGTTTCCCTTACAATTAGGATCATTTTGTTACTTAACCAGTATATGCCTGTAATAGTATGTTGTTTAAGAATTTATATCTTAAAGGAAGTTATGACTATATAAGAAACTTGGCCTAATGTATAGATTAATCATGTGGTTGTTTTAAATGTTATTTATAACACATAATCCCAAGTGATTTATTTATCGTATTAAAAATGAAAAATAAGAATAGTGAATTATATATTAGAAAATAAAACTAAACATTTAACAAATGAATTAGAAAAACAAGTCCTAACGTACCATTTATAAAGTTTTTGTATGGAAATACGTAACATTGAGAAAAAAAAATTGTTTCTATTTCTTGAATGACATGACCCTATTATTCTTTTAGATTAGAAAATTTATTTTTTTATGTAGATTGGTAATGTGATATTTAAAAAGGTGGAGTTGAATATTCTTATAATGTTCTTTATAGAATTAGAACTTTATCCTTTAAAGTTTTAAATTTAATGTATTATAATTTAGCCTCCACATAAATGACATTTCTATCAAAGAATAATAATGTTTTATATTTTTCTATAAACTTGTTTCTTCTTTTATAATTGATATCCCGATAAAAACTATACAAATGTATGTCTATGAATTATATTTTATTATTAAAACATAAATTTGAACATATAAATTTTGGTGTTGAAAAGTGAAAGGTTATGTTAGTATTAATTTAGTACACTGGTTTTGAATCGTCAAGCTTCATGACATTTTAGTCCGTTTTTTATCAAGACATTTGGACAATGAAATTAATGTATATCTCTTTTTTGTATACAATAAAACATTCCAAAATTATTATAAAAAGTTACATAGAAAAATAAGTTATTCGTTCAATACTAGAAACCGCGATTAACTTGTTCAAAAAATATTGTTTGAACCAACAAATTTCTTTAATCAAGGAAGTATGCTGGAGAAAGACTGTGGAAATGCAGTTTGCCTCAAACTCCCTCGGTCCTAATTTCCTTGATTAAAAAAATTCATTGTATCAATTAAAACCACCACTCTTCTAAGTTGATGATACAAGATCAATGAAAAATGATATTTTTCTTCTATCCTCCACATTTAGCCTTTTATAGATCCATAAAGTATGTAAAGTTTCTTTTTTAATTAAATAAATATTAAAAAATTGAAAATAAAATTATAATTTAAAAGATCACAATTATGTGTTTTAAATATTTAATTATAGTAAATGTACAGTCAAGTCTAGATTATCTATGTTTTATTCAAAACATTAATGGTTTTGAGATATTTAAAAAGGTTTGAATAATATTGTTTAATTATATTTTCTAGATCTTCAATAAATTTTTAACTTTAATAAATATTAGTATATTATTTTTTTCTTTGTAATATAACACACTTTTCCGAGCCTTTGTAATAATACACTTAAGAAATTTGCACATTTAGAAAGAACAAACACACGTTCTATATTTCCCTTCAAAATATTACAATATATTTTATACAAAAAACTATTTATTTGCAAGTATCAACACTTTTTTTGGAATAATTTTTATAAATTCATCATATAATTTAAATTATTTTTAAGAAACAATATGATATCAAAAATCATAAAAGAGATATATATTTTTTTAATTTCCAAAATTACATTTGAGGATAATTAGGAATTATTGATGCTCAATCCTTGTTTTGTAGATCATTTCAATAGCAAAGGACCATTTTGGAGTTACAATATAAAGAAATAACATATGAGTCATCCAACATGGAAGTATGTATGTCTTTTTTGAAACATCAACTAGGGTTTTTCTTCCTATAATGGAAGAAGCTACAACTTTCTTTAAATAAAAGATATCGAAATCAATACTAAGTTATTCAATTGCATAAGAGTTTGAGTAGGGTCTTCCAACTAAACTAGATGCCACGCTCTAAATTAAGAATGGGCACAAAGTTAAAAATTAATACAATAATAATAATTAAAAATTACCCATATAAAATATAATTATATATTAAAATAATTAATTAATATTATTTTGAATTTGTTACGTCTTATATTTAAAATGAATTGAGTTTTGATATAGATTTTTATTAATTTATTGGACTTTTTATAAAAAAAATTAAGCATAATAATATTAATGTAAACAAAATTAGACTTTTCAAGATTTGAGGGCCTTCTAAATTTTAGTGCCCTATGCTATAAAGCGTGCTGCTCATGTACTGGGTCAGGCCTGATTTGGAGGAACATCAAATTCATCATTTATATGTTGAAAACAAAAATGAAATCTATGTCTTCCGCCCCTCTAGCTATATTTTGAGTAGAAAAGCATCATCTTCTTGCGATTCTATAAAAATAAAGTCTAAGATGATCATGTTTAAAAAAATAAGGCAAAATGAATTTTAAAGAATGAAAACTAGTTTCCCTTACAATTAGGATCATTTTTTTACTTAACCAGTATATACCTGTAATAGTATGTTGTTTAAGAATTTATATCTTAAAGGAAGTTATGACTATATAAGAAACTTGGCCTGATGTATAGATTAATCATGTGGTTGTTTTAAATGTTATTTATGACACATAATCCCAAGTGATTTATTTATCGTATTAAAAATGAAAAATAAGAATAGTGAATTATATATTAGAAAATAAAACTAAACATTTAACAAATGAATTAGAAAAACAAGTCCTAACGTACCATTTATAAAGTTTTTGTATGGCAATACGTAACATTGAGAAAAAAAATTTGTTTCTATTTCTTGAATGACATGACCCTATTATTCTTTTAGATTAGAAAATTTGATTTTTTATGTAGATGGGTAATGTGTTATTTAAAAAGGTGGAGTTGAATATTCTTATAATGTTCTTTATAGAATTAGAACTTTATCCTTTAAAGTTTTAAATTTAATGTATTATAATTTAGCCTACACATAAATGACATTTCTATCAAAGAATAATAATGTTTTATATTTTTCTATAAACTTGTTTCTTCTTTTATAATTGATATCCCGGTAAAAACTATACAAATGTATGTCTATGAATTATATTTTATTATTAAAACATAAATTTGAACATATAAATTTTGGTGTTGAAAAGTCAAAGGTTATGGTAGTATTAATTTAGTACACTGGTTTTGAATCGTCACGCTTCATGACATTTTAGTCCGTTTTTTCTCAAGACATTTGGACAATGAAATTAATGTATATCTCTTTTATGTTTATAATAAAACATTCAAAAATTATTATAAAAAGTTACATAAAAAAATAAGTTATTCGTTCAATACTAGAAACCGCGATTAACTTCTTCAAAAAATATTGTTTGAACCAACAAATTTCTTTAATCAAGGAAGTACGCTGGAGAAAGACTGTGGAAATGCAGTTTGCCTCAAACTCCCTCGGTCCTAATTTCCTTGATTAAAAAAATTCATTGTATCAATTAAAACCACCACTCTTCTAAGTTGATGATACAAGATCAATGAAAAATGATATTTTTCTTGTATCCTCCACATTTAGCCTTTTATAGATCCATAAAGTATGTAAAGTTTCTTTTTTAATTAAATAAATATTAAAAAATTGAAAATAAAATAATAATTTAAAAGATCACAATTATGTGTGTTAAATATTTAATTATAGTAAATGTACAGTCAAGTCTAGATTATCTATGTTTTATTCAAAACATTAATGGTTTTGAGATATTTAAAAAGGTTTGAATAATATTGTTTAATTATATTTTCTAGATCTTCAATAAATTTTTAACTTTAAAAAATATTAGTATATTATTTTTTTCTTTGTAATATAACACACTTTTCCGAGCCTTTGTAATAATACACTTAAGAAATTTGCACATTTAGAAAGAACAAACACACGTTCTATATTTCCCTTCAAAATATTACAATATATTTTATACAAAAAACTATTTATTTGCAAGTATCAACACTTTTTTTGGAATAATTTTTATAAATTCATCATATAATTTAAATTATTTTTAAGAAACAATATGATATCAAAAATCATAAAAGAGATATATATTTTTTTAATTTCCAAGATTACATTTGAGGATAATTAGGAATTATTGATGCTCAATCCTTGTTTTGTAGATCATTTCAATAGCAAAGGACCATTTTGGAGTTACAATATAAAGAAATAACATATGAGTCATCCAACATGGAAGTATGTATGTCTTTTTTGAAACATCAACTAGGGTTTTTCTTCCTATAATGGCAGAAGCTACAACTTTCTTTAAATAAAAGATATCGAAATCAATACTAAGTTATTCAATTGCATAAGAGTTTGAGTAGGGTCTTCCAACTAAACTAGATGCCACGTTCTAAATTAAGAATGGGCACAAATTTAAAAATTAATACAATAATAATAATTAAAAATTACCCATATAAAATATAATTATATATTAAAATAATTAATTATAATTATTTTGAATTTGTTACATCTTATATTTAAAATGAATTGAGTTTTGATATAGATTTTTATTAATTTATTGGACTTTTTATAAAAAATATTAAGCATAATAATATTAATGTAAACAAAATTAGACTTTTCAAGATTTGAGGGCCTTCTAAATTTTATTGCCCTATGCTATAAAGCGTGTTGCTCATGTACTGGGCCAGACCTGATTTGGAGGAACATCAAATTCATCATTTATATGTTGAAAACGAAAATGAAATCTATGTCTTCCACCCCTCTAGCTATATTTTGAGTAGAAAAGCGTCATCTTCTTGCGATTCGATAAAAATAAAGTCTAAGATGATCATGTTTAAAAATACAAGGCAAAATGAATTTTAAAGAATGAAAACTAGTTTCCCTTACAAATAGGATCATTTTGTTACTTAACCAGTATATACCTGTAATAGTATGTTGTTTAAGAATTTATATCTTAAAGGAAGTTATGACTATATAAGAAACATGGTCTAATGTATAGATTAATCATGTGGTTGTTTTAAATGTTATTTATGACACATAATCCCAAGTGATTTATTTATCGTATTAAAAATGAAAAATAAGAATAGTGAATTATATATTAGAAAATAAAACTAAACATTTAACAAATGAATTAGAAAAACATGTCCTAACGTACCATTTATAAAGTTTTTGTATGGCAATACGTAACATTGAGAAAAAAAATTTGTTTCTATTTCTTGAATGACATGACCCTATTATTCTTTTAGATTAGAAAATTTGATTTTTTTATGTAGATGGGTAATGTGTTATTTAAAAAGGTGGAGTTGAATATTCTTATAATGTTCTTTATAGAATTAGAACTTTATCCTTTAAAGTTTTAAATTTAATGTATTATAATTTAGCCTCCACATAAATGACATTTCTATCAAAGAATAATAATGTTTTATATTTTTCTATAAACTTGTTTCTTCTTTTATAATTGATATCCCGGTAAAAACTATACAAATGTATGTCTATGAATTATATTTTATTATTAAAACATAAATTTGAACATATAAATTTTGGTGTTGAAAATTCAAAGGTTATGTTAGTATTAATTTAGTACACTCGTTTTGAATCGTCAAGCTTCATGACATTTTAGTCCGTTTTTTCTCAAGACATTTGGACAATGAAAATAATGTATATCTCTTTTATGTATATAATAAAACATTCAAAAATTATTATAAAAAGTTACATAGAAAAATAAGTTATTCGTTCAATACTAGAAACCGCGATTAACATGTTCAAAAAATATTGTTTGAACCAACAAATTTCTTTTATCAAGGAAGTACGCTGGAGAAAGACTGTGGAAATGCAGTTTTCCTCAAACTCCCTCGGTCCAAATTTCCTTGATTAAAAAAATTCATTGTATCAATTAAAACCACCACTCTTCTAAGTTAATGATACAAGAGCAATGAAAAATGATATTTTTCTTGTATCCTCCACATATACCCTTTTATAGATCCATAAAGTATGTAAAGTTTCTTTTTTAATTAAATAAATATTAAAAAATTGAAAATAAAATTATGATTTAAAATATCACAATTATATGTTTTAAATATTTAATTATAGTAAATGTACAGTCAACTCTAGATTATCTATGTTTTATTCAAAACATTAATGGTTTTGAGATATTTAAAAAGGTTTGAATAATATTGTTTAATAATATATTCTAGATCTTCAATAAATTTTTAACTTTAAAAAATATTACTATATTATTTTTTTCTTTGTAATATAGCACACTTTTCCGAGCCTTTGTAATAATACACTTAAGAAATTTGCACATTTAGAAAGAACAAATACACGTTCTATATTTCCCTTCAAAATATTACAATATATTTTATACAAAAAACTATTTATTTGCAAGTATCAACACTTTTTTTGGAATAATTTTTATAAATTCAACATATACTTTAAATTATTTTTAAGAAACAATATGATATCAAAAATCATAAAAGATATATATTTTTTTTAATTTCCAAAATTACATTTGAGGATAATTAGGAATTATTGATGCTCAATCCTTGTTTTGTAGATCATTTCAATAGCAAAGGACCATTTTGGAGTTACAATATAAAGAAATAACATATGAGTCATCCAACATGGAAGTATGTATGTCTTTTTTGAAACATCAACTAGGGTTTTTCTTCCTATAATGGCAGAAGCTACAACTTTCTTTAAATAAAAGATATCGAAATCAATACTAAGTTATTCAATTGCATAAGAGTTTGAGTAGGGTCTTCCAACTAAACTAGATGCCACGTTCTAAATTAAGAATGGGCACAAATTTAAAAATTAATACAATAATAATAATTAAAAATTACCCATATAAAATATAATTATATATTAAAATAATTAATTATAATTATTTTGAATTATTCAATCTTATATTTAAAATGAATTGAGTTTTGATATAGATTTTTATTAATTTATTGGACTTTTTATAAAAAAAATTATGCATAATAATAATAATGTAAACAAAATTAGACTTTTCAAGATTTTAGGGCCTTCTAAATTTTAGTGCCCTATGCTATAAAGCGTGCTGCTCATGTACTGGGCCAGGCCTGATTTGGAGGAACATCAAATTCATCATTTATATGTTGAAAACGAAAATGAAATCTATGTCTTCCACCCCTCCAACTATATTTTGAGTAGAAAAGAATCATCTTCCTGCGATTCGATAAAAATAAAGTCTAAGATGATCATGTTTAAAAAAACAAGGCAAAATGAATTTTAAAGAATGAAAACTAGTTTACCTTACAATTAGCATCATTTTGTTACTTAACCAGTATATACCTGTAATAGTATGTTGTTTAAGAATTTATATCTTAAAGGAAGTTATGACTATATAAGAAACTTGGCCTAATGTATAGATTAATCATGTGGTTGTTTTAAATGTTATTTATGACACATAATCCCAAGTGATTTATTTATCGTATTAAAAATGAAAAATAAGAATAGTGAATTGAATATTAGAAAATAAAACTAAACATTTAACAAATGAATTAGAAAAACATGTCCTAACGTACCATTTATAAAGTTTTTGTATGGAAATACGTAACATTGAGCAAAAAAATTTGTATCTATTTCTTGAATGACATGACCCTATTATTCTTTTAGATTAGAAAATTTGATTTTTTATGTAGATGGGTAATGTGTTATTTAAAAAGGTGGAGTTGAATATTCTTATAATGTTCTTTATGGAATTAGAACTTTATCCTTTAAAGTTTTAAATTTAATGTATTATAATTTAGCCTCCACATAAATGACATTACTATCAAAGAATAATAATGTTTTATATTTTTCTATAAACTTGTTTCTTCTTTTATAATTGATATCCCGGTAAAAACTATACAAATGTATGTCTATGAATTATATTTTATTATTAAAACATAAATTTGAACATATAAATTTTGGTGTTGAAAATTCAAAGGTTATGTTAGTATTAATTTAGTACACTGGTTTTGAATCGTCAAGCTTCATGACATTTTAGTCCGTTTTTTCTCAAGACATTTGGACAATGAAAATAATGTATATCTCTTTTATGTATATAATAAAACATTCAAAAATTATTATAAAAAGTTACATAGAAAAATAAGTTATTCGTTCAATACTAGAAACCGCGATTAAGATGTTCAAAAAATATTGTTTGAACCAACAAATTTCTTTTATCAAGGAAGTACGCTGGAGAAAGACTGTGGAAATGCAGTTTGCCTCAAACTCTCTCGGTCCAAATTTCCTTGATTAAAAAAATTCATTGTATCAATTAAAACCACCACTCTTCTAAGTTGATGATACAAGATCAATGAAAAATGATATTTTTCTTGTATCCTCCACATATACCCTTTTATAGATCCATAAAGTATGTAAAGTTTATTTTTTAATTAAATAAATATTAAAAAATTGAAAATAAAATTATAATTTAAAATATCACAATTATATGTTTTAAATATTTAATTATAGTAAATGTACAGTCAACTCTAGATTATCTATGTTTTATTCAAAACATTAATGGTTTTGAGATATTTAAAAAGGTTTGAATAATATTGTTCAATAATATATTCTAGATCTTCAATAAATTTTTAACTTTAAAAAATATTACTATATTATTTTTTTCTTTGTAATATAGCACACTTTTCCGAGCCTTTGTAATAATACACTTAAGAAATTTGCACATTTAGAAAGAACAAATACACGTTCTATATTTCCCTTCAAAATATTACAATATATTTTATACAAAAAACTATTTATTTGCAAGTATCAACACTTTTTTTGGAATAATTTTTATAAATTCAACATATACTTTAAATTATTTTTAAGAAACAATATGATATCAAAAATCATAAAAGATATATATTTTTTTTAATTTCCAAAATTACATTTGAGGATAATTAGGAATTATTGATGCTCAATCCTTGTTTTGTAGATCATTTCAATAGCAAAGGACCATTTTGGAGTTACAATATAAAGAAATAACATATGAGTCATCCAACATGGAAGTATGTATGTCTTTTTTGAAACATCAACTAGGGTTTTTCTTCCTATAATGGCAGAAGCTACAACTTTCTTTAAATAAAAGATATCGAAATCAATACTAAGTTATTCAATTGCATAAGAGTTTGAGTAGGGTCTTCCAACTAAACTAGATGCCACGTTCTAAATTAAGAATGGGCACAAATTTAAAAATTAATACAATAATAATAATTAAAAATTACCCATATAAAATATAATTATATATTAAAATAATTAATTATAATTATTTTGAATTATTCAATCTTATATTTAAAATGAATTGAGTTTTGATATAGATTTTTATTAATTTATTGGACTTTTTATAAAAAAAATTATGCATTATAATATTAATGTAAACAAAATTAGACTTTTCAAGATTTGAGGGCCTTCTAAATTTTAGTGCCCTATGCTATAAAGCGTGCTGCTCATGTACTGGGCCAGGCCTGATTTGGAGGAACATCAAATTCATCATTTATATGTTGAAAACGAAAATGAAATCTATGTCTTCCACCCCTCCAACTATATTTTGAGTAGAAAAGAATCATCTTCCTGCGATTCGATAAAAATAAAGTCTAAGATGATCATGTTCAAAAAAACAAGGCAAAATGAATTTTAAAGAATGAAAACTAGTTTACCTTACAATTAGCATCATTTTGTTACTTAACGAGTATATACCTGTAATAGTATGTTGTTTAAGAATTTATATCTTAAAGGAAGTTATGACTATATAAGAAACTTGGTCTAATGTATAGATTAATCATGTGGTTGTTTTAAATGTTATTTATGACACATAATCCCAAGTGATTTATTTATCGTATTAAAAATGAAAAATAAGAATAGTGAATTAAATATTAGAAAATAAAACTAAACATTTAACAAATGAATTAGAAAAACATGTCCTAACGTACCATTTATAAAGTTTTTGTATGGCAATACGTAACATTGAGAAAAAAAATTTGTATCTATTTCTTGAATGACATGACCCTATTATTCTTTTAGATTAGAAAATTTGATTTTTTATGTAGATGGGTAATGTGTTATTTAAAAAGGTGGAGTTGAATGTTCTTATAATGTTCTTTATGGAATTATAACTTTATCCTTTAAAGTTTTAAATTTAATGTATTATAATTAAGCCTCCACATAAATGACATTACTATCAAAGAATAATAATGTTTTATATTTTTCTATAAACTTGTTTCTTCTTTTATAATTGATATCCCGGTAAAAACTATACAAATGTATGTCTATGAATTATATTTTATTATTAAAACATAAATTTGAACATATAAATTTTGGTGTTGAAAATTCAAAGGTTATGTTAGTATTAATTTAGTACACTGGTTTTGAATCGTCAAGCTTCATGACATTTTAGTCCGTTTTTTCTCAAGACATTTGGACAATGAAAATAATGTATATCTCTTTTATGTATATAATAAAACATTCCAAAATTATTATAAAAAGTTACATAGAAAAATAAGTTATTCGTTCAATACTAGAAACCGCGATTAACATGTTCAAAAAATATTGTTTGAACCAACAAATTTCTTTTATCAAGGAAGTACGCTGGAGAAAGACTGTGGAAATGCAGTTTGCCTCAAACTCCCTCGGTCCAAATTTCCTTGATTAAAAAAATTAATTGTATCAATTAAAACCACCACTCTTCTAAGTTGATGATACAAGATCAATGAAAAATGATATTTTTCTTGTATCCTCCACATATACCCTTTTATAGATCCATAAAGTATGTAAAGTTTCTTTTTTAATTAAATAAATATTAAAAAATTGAAAATAAAATTATAATTTAAAAGATCACAATTATATGTTTTAAATATTTAATTATAGTAAATGTATAGTCAACTCTAGATTATCTATGTTTTATTCAAAACTTTAATGGTTTTGAGATATTTAAAAAGGTTTGAATAATATTGTTTAATAATATATTCTAGATCTTCAATAAATTTTTAACTTTAAAAAATATTACTATATTATTTTTTTCTTTGTAATATAGCACACTTTTCCGAGCCTTTGTAATAATACACTTAAGAAATTTGCACATTTAGAAAGAACAAACACACGTTCTATATTTCCCTTCAAAATATTACAATATATTTTATACAAAAAACTATTTATTTGCAACTATCAACACTTTTTATAAATTCAACATATACTTTAAATTATTTTTAAGAAACAATATGATATCAAAAATCATAAAAGATATATTTTTTTTTTATTTTCCAAAATTACATTTGAGGATAATTTGGAATTATTGATGCTCAATCCTTGTTTTGTAGATCATTTCAATAGCAAAGGACCATTTTGGAGTTACAATATAAAGAAATAACATATGAGTCATCCAACATGGAAGTATGTATGTCTTTTTTGAAACATCAACTAGGGTTTTTCTTCCTATAATGGCAGAAGCTACAACTTTCTTTAAATAAAAGATATCAAAATCAATACTAAGTTATTCAATTGCATAAGAGTTTGAGTAGGGTCTTCAAACTAAACTAGATGCCACGTTCTAAATTAAGAATGGGCACAAATTTAAAAATTAATACAATAATAATAATAATTAAAAATTACCCATATAAAATATAATTATATATTAAAATAATTAATTATAATTATTTTGAATTATTCAATCTTATATTTAAAATGAATTGAGTTTTGATATAGATTTTTATTAATTTATTGGACTTTTTATAAAAAAAATTAAGCATAATAATATTAATGTAAACAAAATTAGACTTTTCAAGATTTGAGGGCCTTCTAAATTTTAGTGCCCTATGCTATAAAGCGTGCTGCTCATGTACTGGGCCAGGCCTGATTTGGAGGAACATCAAATTCATCATTTATATGTTGAAAACGAAAATGAAATCTATGTCTTCCACCCCTCCAACTATATTTTGAGTAGAAAAGAATCATCTTCCTGCGATTCGATAAAAATAAAGTCTAAGATGATCATGTTTAAAAAAACAAGGCAAAATGAATTTTAAAGAATGAAAACTAGTTTACCTTACAATTTGCATCATTTTGTTACTTAACCAGTATATACCTGTAATAGTATGTTGTTTAAGAATTTATATCTTAAAGGAAGTTATGACTATATAAGAAACTTGGCCTAATGTATAGATTAATCATGTGGTTGTTTTAAATGTTATTTATGACACATAATCCCAAGTGATTTATTTATCGTATTAAAAATGAAAAATAAGAATAGTGAATTAAATATTAGAAAATAAAACTAAACATTTAACAAATGAATTAGAAAAACATGTCCTAACGTACCATTTATAAAGTTTTTGTATGGCAATACGTAACATTGAGAAAAAAAATTTGTATCTATTTCTTGAATGACATGACCCTATTATTCTTTTAGATTAGAAAATTTGATTTTTTATGTAGATGGGTAATGTGTTATTTAAAAAGGTGGAGTTGAATATTCTTATAATGTTCTTTATGGAATTATAACTTTATCCTTTAAAGTTTTAAATTTAATGTATTATAATTTAGCCTCCACATAAATGACATTACTATCAAAGAATAATAATGTTTTATATTTTTCTATAAACTTGTTTCTTCTTTTATAATTGATATCCTGGTAAAAACTATACAAATGTATGTCTATGAATTATATTTTATTATTAAAACATAAATTTGAACATATAAATTTTGGTGTTGAAAATTCAAAGGTTATGTTAGTATTAATTTAGTACACTGGTTTTGAATCGTCAAGCTTCATGACATTTTAGTCCGTTTTTTCTCAAGACATTTGGACAATGAAAATAATGTATATCTCTTTTATGTATATAATAAAACATTCAAAAATTATTATAAAAAGTTACATAGAAAAATAAGTTATTCGTTCAATACTAGAAACCGCGATTAACATGTTTAAAAAATATTGTTTGAACCAACAAATTTCTTTAATCAAGGAAGTACGCTGGAGAAAGACTGTGGAAATGCAGTTTGCCTCAAACTCCCTCGGTCCAAATTTCCTTGATTAAAAAAATTAATTGTATCAATTAAAACCACCACTCTTCTAAGTTGATGATACAAGATCAATGAAAAATGATATTTTTCTTGTATCCTCCACATATAGCCTTTTATAGATCCATAAAGTATGTAAAGTTTCTTTTTTAATTAAATAAATATTAAAAAATTGAAAATAAAATTATAATTTTAAAGATCACAATTATGTGTTTTAAATATTTAATTATAGTAAATGTACAGTCAAGTCTAGATTGTCTATGTTTTATTCAAAACATTAATGGTTTTGAGATATTTAAAAAGGTTTGAATAATATTGTTTAATAATATATTCTAGATCTTCAATAAATTTTTAACTTTAAAAAATATTACTATATTATTTTTTTCTTTGTAATATAGCACACTTTTTCGAGCCTTTGTAATAATACACTTAAGAAATTTGCACATTTAGAAAGAACAAACACATGTTCTATATTTCCCTTCAAAATAATACAATATATTTTATACAAAAAACTATTTATTTGCAAGTATCAACACTTTTTTTGGAATAATTTTTATAAATTCAACATATACTTTAAATTATTTTTAAGAAACAATATGATATCAAAAATCATAAAAGATATATATTTTTTTTAATTTCCAAAATTACATTTGAGGATAATTTGGAATTATTGATGCTCAATCCTTGTTTTGTAGATCATTTCAATAGCAAACGACCATTTTGGAGTTACAATATAAAGAAATAACGTATGAGTCATCCAACATGGAAGTATGTATGTCTTTTTTGAAACATCAACTAGGGTTTTTCTTCCTATAATGGCAGAAGCTACAACTTTCTTTAAATAAAAGATATCAAAATCAATACTAAGTTATTCAATTGCATAAGAGTTTGAGTAGGGTCTTCCAACTAAACTAGATGCCACGTTCTAAATTAAGAATGGGCACAAATTTAAAAATTAATACAATAATAATAATTAAAAATTACCCATATAAAATATAATTATATATTAAAATAATTAATTATAATTATTTTGAATTTGTTCAATCTTATATTTAAAATGAATTGAGTTTTGATATAGATTTTTATTAATTTATTGGACTTTTTATAAAAAAAATTAAGCATAATGATATTAATGTAAACAAAATTAGACTTTTCAAGATTTGAGGGCCTTCTAAATTTTAGTGCCCTATGCTATAAAGCGTGATGCTCATGTACTGGGCCAGGCCTGATTTGGAGGAACATCAAATTCATCATTTATATGTTGAAAACGAAAATGAAATCTATGTCTTCAACCCCTCCAGCTATATTTTGAGTAGAAAAGCATCATCTTCTTGCGATTCGATAAAAATAAAGTCTAAGATGATCATGTTTAAAAAACAAGGCAAAATGAATTTTAAAGAATGAAAACTATTTTACCTTACAATTAAGATCATTTTGTTACTTAACCAGTATATACATGTAATAGTATGTTGTTTAAGAATTTATATCTTAAAGGAAGTTATGACTATATAAGAAACTTGGCCTAATGTATAGATTAATCATGTGGTTGTTTTAAATGTTATTTATGACACATAATCCCAAGTGATTTATTTATCGTATTAAAAATGAAAAATAAGAATAGTGAATTATATATTAGAAAATAAAACTAAACATTTAACAAATGAATTAGAAAAACATGTCCTAACGTACCATTTATAAAGTTTTTGTATGGCAATACGTAACATTGAGAAAAAAAAATTTGTTTCTATTTCTTGAATGACATGACCCTATTATTCTTTTAGATTAGAAAATTTGATTTTTTATGTAGATGGGTAATGTGTTATTTAAAAAGGTGGAGTTGAATATTCTTATAATGTTCTTTATAGAATTAGAACTTTATCCTTTAAAGTTTTAAACTTAATGTATTATAATTTAGCCTCCACATAAATGACATTTCTATCAACGAATAATAATGTTTTATATTTTTCTATAAACTTGTTTCTTCTTTTATAATTGATATCCCGGTAAAAACTATACAAATGTATGTCTATGAATTATATTTTATTATTAAAACATAAATTTGAACATATAAGTTTTGGTGTTGAAAATTCAAAGGTTATGTTAGTATTAATTTAGTACACTGGTTTTGAATCGTCAAGCTTCATGACATTTTAGTCCGTTTTTTCTCAAGACATTTGGACAATGAAAATAATGTATATCTCTTTTATGTATATAATAAAACATTCAAAAATTATTATAAAAAGTTACATAGAAAAATAAGTTATTCGTTCAATACTAGAAACCGCGATTAAGATGTTCAAAAAATATTGTTTGAACCAACAAATTTCTTTTATCAAGGAAGTACGCTGGAGAAAGACTGTGGAAATGCAGTTTGCCTCAAACTCTCTCGGTCCAAATTTCCTTGATTAAAAAAATTCATTGTATCAATTAAAACCACCACTCTTCTAAGTTGATGATACAAGATCAATGAAAAATGATATTTTTCTTGTATCCTCCACATATACCCTTTTATAGATCCATAAAGTATGTAAAGTTTATTTTTTAATTAAATAAATATTAAAAAATTGAAAATAAAATTATAATTTAAAATATCACAATTATATGTTTTAAATATTTAATTATAGTAAATGTACAGTCAACTCTAGATTATCTATGTTTTATTCAAAACATTAATGGTTTTGAGATATTTAAAAAGGTTTGAATAATATTGTTCAATAATATATTCTAGATCTTCAATAAATTTTTAACTTTAAAAAATATTACTATATTATTTTTTTCTTTGTAATATAGCACACTTTTCCGAGCCTTTGTAATAATACACTTAAGAAATTTGCACATTTAGAAAGAACAAATACACGTTCTATATTTCCCTTCAAAATATTACAATATATTTTATACAAAAAACTATTTATTTGCAAGTATCAACACTTTTTTTGGAATAATTTTTATAAATTCAACATATACTTTAAATTATTTTTAAGAAACAATATGATATCAAAAATCATAAAAGATATATATTTTTTTTAATTTCCAAAATTACATTTGAGGATAATTAGGAATTATTGATGCTCAATCCTTGTTTTGTAGATCATTTCAATAGCAAAGGACCATTTTGGAGTTACAATATAAAGAAATAACATATGAGTCATCCAACATGGAAGTATGTATGTCTTTTTTGAAACATCAACTAGGGTTTTTCTTCCTATAATGGCAGAAGCTACAACTTTCTTTAAATAAAAGATATCGAAATCAATACTAAGTTATTCAATTGCATAAGAGTTTGAGTAGGGTCTTCCAACTAAACTAGATGCCACGTTCTAAATTAAGAATGGGCACAAATTTAAAAATTAATACAATAATAATAATTAAAAATTACCCATATAAAATATAATTATATATTAAAATAATTAATTATAATTATTTTGAATTATTCAATCTTATATTTAAAATGAATTGAGTTTTGATATAGATTTTTATTAATTTATTGGACTTTTTATAAAAAAAATTATGCATTATAATATTAATGTAAACAAAATTAGACTTTTCAAGATTTGAGGGCCTTCTAAATTTTAGTGCCCTATGCTATAAAGCGTGCTGCTCATGTACTGGGCCAGGCCTGATTTGGAGGAACATCAAATTCATCATTTATATGTTGAAAACGAAAATGAAATCTATGTCTTCCACCCCTCCAACTATATTTTGAGTAGAAAAGAATCATCTTCCTGCGATTCGATAAAAATAAAGTCTAAGATGATCATGTTCAAAAAAACAAGGCAAAATGAATTTTAAAGAATGAAAACTAGTTTACCTTACAATTAGCATCATTTTGTTACTTAACGAGTATATACCTGTAATAGTATGTTGTTTAAGAATTTATATCTTAAAGGAAGTTATGACTATATAAGAAACTTGGTCTAATGTATAGATTAATCATGTGGTTGTTTTAAATGTTATTTATGACACATAATCCCAAGTGATTTATTTATCGTATTAAAAATGAAAAATAAGAATAGTGAATTAAATATTAGAAAATAAAACTAAACATTTAACAAATGAATTAGAAAAACATGTCCTAACGTACCATTTATAAAGTTTTTGTATGGCAATACGTAACATTGAGAAAAAAAATTTGTATCTATTTCTTGAATGACATGACCCTATTATTCTTTTAGATTAGAAAATTTGATTTTTTATGTAGATGGGTAATGTGTTATTTAAAAAGGTGGAGTTGAATGTTCTTATAATGTTCTTTATGGAATTATAACTTTATCCTTTAAAGTTTTAAATTTAATGTATTATAATTAAGCCTCCACATAAATGACATTACTATCAAAGAATAATAATGTTTTATATTTTTCTATAAACTTGTTTCTTCTTTTATAATTGATATCCCGGTAAAAACTATACAAATGTATGTCTATGAATTATATTTTATTATTAAAACATAAATTTGAACATATAAATTTTGGTGTTGAAAATTCAAAGGTTATGTTAGTATTAATTTAGTACACTGGTTTTGAATCGTCAAGCTTCATGACATTTTAGTCCGTTTTTTCTCAAGACATTTGGACAATGAAAATAATGTATATCTCTTTTATGTATATAATAAAACATTCCAAAATTATTATAAAAAGTTACATAGAAAAATAAGTTATTCGTTCAATACTAGAAACCGCGATTAACATGTTCAAAAAATATTGTTTGAACCAACAAATTTCTTTTATCAAGGAAGTACGCTGGAGAAAGACTGTGGAAATGCAGTTTGCCTCAAACTCCCTCGGTCCAAATTTCCTTGATTAAAAAAATTAATTGTATCAATTAAAACCACCACTCTTCTAAGTTGATGATACAAGATCAATGAAAAATGATATTTTTCTTGTATCCTCCACATATACCCTTTTATAGATCCATAAAGTATGTAAAGTTTCTTTTTTAATTAAATAAATATTAAAAAATTGAAAATAAAATTATAATTTAAAAGATCACAATTATATGTTTTAAATATTTAATTATAGTAAATGTATAGTCAACTCTAGATTATCTATGTTTTATTCAAAACTTTAATGGTTTTGAGATATTTAAAAAGGTTTGAATAATATTGTTTAATAATATATTCTAGATCTTCAATAAATTTTTAACTTTAAAAAATATTACTATATTATTTTTTTCTTTGTAATATAGCACACTTTTCCGAGCCTTTGTAATAATACACTTAAGAAATTTGCACATTTAGAAAGAACAAACACACGTTCTATATTTCCCTTCAAAATATTACAATATATTTTATACAAAAAACTATTTATTTGCAACTATCAACACTTTTTATAAATTCAACATATACTTTAAATTATTTTTAAGAAACAATATGATATCAAAAATCATAAAAGATATATTTTTTTTTTATTTTCCAAAATTACATTTGAGGATAATTTGGAATTATTGATGCTCAATCCTTGTTTTGTAGATCATTTCAATAGCAAAGGACCATTTTGGAGTTACAATATAAAGAAATAACATATGAGTCATCCAACATGGAAGTATGTATGTCTTTTTTGAAACATCAACTAGGGTTTTTCTTCCTATAATGGCAGAAGCTACAACTTTCTTTAAATAAAAGATATCAAAATCAATACTAAGTTATTCAATTGCATAAGAGTTTGAGTAGGGTCTTCAAACTAAACTAGATGCCACGTTCTAAATTAAGAATGGGCACAAATTTAAAAATTAATACAATAATAATAATAATTAAAAATTACCCATATAAAATATAATTATATATTAAAATAATTAATTATAATTATTTTGAATTATTCAATCTTATATTTAAAATGAATTGAGTTTTGATATAGATTTTTATTAATTTATTGGACTTTTTATAAAAAAAATTAAGCATAATAATATTAATGTAAACAAAATTAGACTTTTCAAGATTTGAGGGCCTTCTAAATTTTAGTGCCCTATGCTATAAAGCGTGCTGCTCATGTACTGGGCCAGGCCTGATTTGGAGGAACATCAAATTCATCATTTATATGTTGAAAACGAAAATGAAATCTATGTCTTCCACCCCTCCAACTATATTTTGAGTAGAAAAGAATCATCTTCCTGCGATTCGATAAAAATAAAGTCTAAGATGATCATGTTTAAAAAAACAAGGCAAAATGAATTTTAAAGAATGAAAACTAGTTTACCTTACAATTTGCATCATTTTGTTACTTAACCAGTATATACCTGTAATAGTATGTTGTTTAAGAATTTATATCTTAAAGGAAGTTATGACTATATAAGAAACTTGGCCTAATGTATAGATTAATCATGTGGTTGTTTTAAATGTTATTTATGACACATAATCCCAAGTGATTTATTTATCGTATTAAAAATGAAAAATAAGAATAGTGAATTAAATATTAGAAAATAAAACTAAACATTTAACAAATGAATTAGAAAAACATGTCCTAACGTACCATTTATAAAGTTTTTGTATGGCAATACGTAACATTGAGAAAAAAAATTTGTATCTATTTCTTGAATGACATGACCCTATTATTCTTTTAGATTAGAAAATTTGATTTTTTATGTAGATGGGTAATGTGTTATTTAAAAAGGTGGAGTTGAATATTCTTATAATGTTCTTTATGGAATTATAACTTTATCCTTTAAAGTTTTAAATTTAATGTATTATAATTTAGCCTCCACATAAATGACATTACTATCAAAGAATAATAATGTTTTATATTTTTCTATAAACTTGTTTCTTCTTTTATAATTGATATCCTGGTAAAAACTATACAAATGTATGTCTATGAATTATATTTTATTATTAAAACATAAATTTGAACATATAAATTTTGGTGTTGAAAATTCAAAGGTTATGTTAGTATTAATTTAGTACACTGGTTTTGAATCGTCAAGCTTCATGACATTTTAGTCCGTTTTTTCTCAAGACATTTGGACAATGAAAATAATGTATATCTCTTTTATGTATATAATAAAACATTCAAAAATTATTATAAAAAGTTACATAGAAAAATAAGTTATTCGTTCAATACTAGAAACCGCGATTAACATGTTTAAAAAATATTGTTTGAACCAACAAATTTCTTTAATCAAGGAAGTACGCTGGAGAAAGACTGTGGAAATGCAGTTTGCCTCAAACTCCCTCGGTCCAAATTTCCTTGATTAAAAAAATTAATTGTATCAATTAAAACCACCACTCTTCTAAGTTGATGATACAAGATCAATGAAAAATGATATTTTTCTTGTATCCTCCACATATAGCCTTTTATAGATCCATAAAGTATGTAAAGTTTCTTTTTTAATTAAATAAATATTAAAAAATTGAAAATAAAATTATAATTTTAAAGATCACAATTATGTGTTTTAAATATTTAATTATAGTAAATGTACAGTCAAGTCTAGATTGTCTATGTTTTATTCAAAACATTAATGGTTTTGAGATATTTAAAAAGGTTTGAATAATATTGTTTAATAATATATTCTAGATCTTCAATAAATTTTTAACTTTAAAAAATATTACTATATTATTTTTTTCTTTGTAATATAGCACACTTTTTCGAGCCTTTGTAATAATACACTTAAGAAATTTGCACATTTAGAAAGAACAAACACATGTTCTATATTTCCCTTCAAAATAATACAATATATTTTATACAAAAAACTATTTATTTGCAAGTATCAACACTTTTTTTGGAATAATTTTTATAAATTCAACATATACTTTAAATTATTTTTAAGAAACAATATGATATCAAAAATCATAAAAGATATATATTTTTTTTAATTTCCAAAATTACATTTGAGGATAATTTGGAATTATTGATGCTCAATCCTTGTTTTGTAGATCATTTCAATAGCAAACGACCATTTTGGAGTTACAATATAAAGAAATAACGTATGAGTCATCCAACATGGAAGTATGTATGTCTTTTTTGAAACATCAACTAGGGTTTTTCTTCCTATAATGGCAGAAGCTACAACTTTCTTTAAATAAAAGATATCAAAATCAATACTAAGTTATTCAATTGCATAAGAGTTTGAGTAGGGTCTTCCAACTAAACTAGATGCCACGTTCTAAATTAAGAATGGGCACAAATTTAAAAATTAATACAATAATAATAATTAAAAATTACCCATATAAAATATAATTATATATTAAAATAATTAATTATAATTATTTTGAATTTGTTCAATCTTATATTTAAAATGAATTGAGTTTTGATATAGATTTTTATTAATTTATTGGACTTTTTATAAAAAAAATTAAGCATAATGATATTAATGTAAACAAAATTAGACTTTTCAAGATTTGAGGGCCTTCTAAATTTTAGTGCCCTATGCTATAAAGCGTGATGCTCATGTACTGGGCCAGGCCTGATTTGGAGGAACATCAAATTCATCATTTATATGTTGAAAACGAAAATGAAATCTATGTCTTCAACCCCTCCAGCTATATTTTGAGTAGAAAAGCATCATCTTCTTGCGATTCGATAAAAATAAAGTCTAAGATGATCATGTTTAAAAAACAAGGCAAAATGAATTTTAAAGAATGAAAACTATTTTACCTTACAATTAAGATCATTTTGTTACTTAACCAGTATATACATGTAATAGTATGTTGTTTAAGAATTTATATCTTAAAGGAAGTTATGACTATATAAGAAACTTGGCCTAATGTATAGATTAATCATGTGGTTGTTTTAAATGTTATTTATGACACATAATCCCAAGTGATTTATTTATCGTATTAAAAATGAAAAATAAGAATAGTGAATTATATATTAGAAAATAAAACTAAACATTTAACAAATGAATTAGAAAAACATGTCCTAACGTACCATTTATAAAGTTTTTGTATGGCAATACGTAACATTGAGAAAAAAAAATTTGTTTCTATTTCTTGAATGACATGACCCTATTATTCTTTTAGATTAGAAAATTTGATTTTTTATGTAGATGGGTAATGTGTTATTTAAAAAGGTGGAGTTGAATATTCTTATAATGTTCTTTATAGAATTAGAACTTTATCCTTTAAAGTTTTAAACTTAATGTATTATAATTTAGCCTCCACATAAATGACATTTCTATCAACGAATAATAATGTTTTATATTTTTCTATAAACTTGTTTCTTCTTTTATAATTGATATCCCGGTAAAAACTATACAAATGTATGTCTATGAATTATATTTTATTATTAAAACATAAATTTGAACATATAAGTTTTGGTGTTGAAAATTCAAAGGTTATGTTAGTATTAATTTAGTACACTGGTTTTGAATCGTCAAGCTTCATGACATTTTAGTCCGTTTTTTCTCAAGACATTTGGACAATGAAAATAATGTATATCTCTTTTATGTATATAATAAAACATTCAAAAATTATTATAAAAAGTTACATAGAAAAATAAGTTATTCGTTCAATACTAGAAACCGCGATTAACATGTTCAAAAAGTATTGTTTGAACCAACAAATTTCTTTAATCAAGGAAGTACGCTGGAGAAAGACTGTGGGAATGCAGTTTATCTCAAACTTCTTCGGTCCTAATTTCCTTGATTAAAAAAAATTCATTGTATCAATTAAAACCACCACTCTTCTAAGTTGATGATACAAGATCAATGAAAAATGATATTTTTCTTCTATCCCCCACATTTAGCCTTTTATAGATCCATAGAGTATGTAAAGTTTCTTTTTTAATTAAATAAATATTAAAAAATTGAAAATAAAATTATAATTTAAAAGATCAAAATTATGTGTTTTAAATATTTAATTATAGTAAATGTATAGTCAAGTCTAGATCATCTATGTTTTATTCAAAACATTAATGGTTTTGAGATATTTAAAAAGGTTTGAATAATATTGTTTAATAATATTTTCTAGATCTTCAACAAATTTTTAACTTTATAAAATATTACTATATTATTTTTTTTTGTAATATAGAACACTTTTCCGAGCCTTTGTAATAATACACTTAAGAAATTTGCACATTTAGAAAGAACAAACACACGTTCTATATTTCCCTTCAAAATATTACAATATATTTTATTCAAAAAACTTTTTATTTGCAAGTATTAACACTTTTTTTGGAATAATTTTTATAAATTCAACATATACTTTAAATTATTTTTAAAAAACAATATGATATCAAAAATCATAAGAGATATATATTTTTTTAATTTCAGAAATTACATTTGAGGATAATTAGGAATTATTGATGCGCAATCCTTGTTTTGTAGATCATTTCAATAGCAAAGGACCATTTTGGAGTTACAATATAAAGAAATAACATATGAGTCATCCAACATGGAATTATGTATGTCTTTTTTGAAACATCAACTAGGGTTTTTCTTCCTATAATGGCAGAAGCTACAACTTTCTTTAAATAAAAGATCTCGAAATCAATACTAAGTTATTCAATTGCATAAGAGTTTGAGTAGGGTCTTCCAACTAAACTAGATGCCACGTTCTAAATTAAGAATGGGCACAAATTTAAAAATAAATACAATTATAATAATTAAAAATTACACATATAAAATATAATTATATATTAAAATAATTAATTATAATTATTTTGAATTTGTTCAATCTTATATTTAAAATTAATTGAGTTTTGATATAGATTTTTATTAATTTATTGGACTTTTTATAAAAACAATTAAGCATAATAATATTAATGTAAACAAAATTAGACTTTTCAAAATTTGAGGGCCTTCTAAATTTTAGTGCCCTATGCTATAAAGCGTGCTGCTCATGTATAGGGCCAGGCCTGATTTGGAGGAACATCAAATTCATCATTTATATGTTGAAAACGAAAATGAAATCTATGTCTTCCACCCCTCCAGCTACATTTTGAGTAGAAAAGCATCATCTTCTTGCGATTCAATAAAAATAAAGTCTAAGATGATAATGTTTAAAAAAACAAGGCAAAATGAATTTCAAAGAATGAAAACTAGTTTCCCTTATAATTAGGATCATTTTGTTACTTAACCAGTATATACCTGTAATAGTATGTTTTTTAAGAATTTATATCTTAAAGGAAGTTATGATTATATAAGAAACTTGGCCTAATGTATAGATTAATCGTGTGGTTGTTTTAAATGTTATTTATGACACATAATCCCAAGTGATTTATTTATCATATTAAAAATGAAAAATAAGAATAGTGAATTATATATTAGAAAATAAAAATAAACATTTAAAAAATGAATTAGAAAAACATGTCCTAACGTACCATTTATAAAGTTTTTGTATGGCAATACGTAACATTGAGAAAAAAAATCTGTTTCTATTTCTTGAATGACATGACCCTATTATTCTTTTAGATTGGAAAATTTGATTTTTTATGTAGATGGGTAATGTGTTATTTAAAAAGGTGGAGTTGAATATTCTTATAATGTTCTTTATAGAATTAGAACTTTATCCTTTAAAGTTTTAAATTTAATGTATTATAATTTAGCCTCCACATAAATGACATTTCTATCAAAGAATAATAATGTTTTATATTTTTCTATAAACTTGTTTCTTCTTTTATAATTGATATCCCGGTAAAAACTATACAAATGTATGTCTATGAATTATATTTTATTATTAAAACCTAAATTTGAACATATAAATTTTGGTGTTGAAAAGTCAAAGGTTATGTTAGTATTAATTTAGTACACTGGTTTTGAATCGTCAAGCCTCATGACATTTTAGTCCATTTTTTCTCAACACATTTGGAAAATGAAAATAATTAATATCTCTTTTATGTATATAATAAAACATTCAAAAATTATTATAAAAAGTTACATAGAAAAATAAGTTATTCGTTCAATACTAGAAACCGCGATTAACTTGTTCAAAAAATATTGTTTGAACCAACAAATTTCTTTAATCAAGGAAGTACACTGGAGAAAGACTGGAAATGCAGTTTGCCTCAAACTCCCTCGGTCCTAATTTCCTTGATTAAAAAAATTCATTGTATCAATTAAAACCACCACTCTTCTAAGTTGATGATACAAGATCAATGAAAAATGATATTTTTCTTCTATCCTCCACATTTAGCCTTTTATAGATCCATAAAGTATGTAAAGTTTCTTTTTTAATTAAATAAATATTAAAAAATTGAAAATAAAATTATAATTTGAAAGATCACAATTATGTGTTTTAAATATTTAATTATAGTAAATGTATAGTCAAGTCTAGATCATCTATGTTTTATTCAAAACATTAATGGTTTTGAGATATTTAAAAAGGTTTGAATAATATTGTTTAATAATATTTTCTAGATCTTCAATAAATTTTTAACTTTATAAAATATTACTATATTATTTTTTTTTGTAATATAGCACACTTTTCCGAGCCTTTGTAATAATAATACACTTAAGAAATTTGCACATTTAGAAAGAACAAACACACGTTCTATATTTCCATTCAAAATATTACAATATATTTTATACAAAAAACTGTTTATTTGCAAGTATCAACACTTTTTTTGTAATAATTTTTATAAATTCAACATATACTTTAAGTTATTTTTAAGAAACAATATTATATCAAAAATCATAAGAGATATATATTTTTTTTAATTTCCAAAATTACATTTGAGGATAATTAGGAATTATTGATGCTCAATCCTTGTTTTGTAGATCATTTCAATAGCAAAGGACCATTTTGGAGTTACAATATAAAGAAATAACATATGAGTCATCCAACATGGAATTATGTATGTCTTTTTTGAAACATCAACTAGGGTTTTTTCTTCCTATAATGGCAGAAGCTACAACTTTCTTTAAATAAAAGATATCGAAATCAATACTAAGTTATTCAATTGCATAAGAGTTTGAGTAGGGTCTTCCAACTAAACTAGATTCCACGTTCTAAATTAAGAATGGGCACAGATTTAAAAATAAATACAATTATAATAATTAAAAATTACACATGTAAAATATAATTATATATTAAAATAATTAATTATAATTATTTTGAATTTGTTCAATCTTATATTTAAAATGAATTGAGTTTTGATATAGATTTTTATTAATTTATTGGGCTTTTTATAAAAACAAATAAGCATAATAATATTAATGTAAACAAAATTAGACTTTTCAAAATTTGATGGCCTTCTAAATTTTAGTGCCCTATGCTATAAAGCGTGCTGCTCATGTACAGGGCCAGGCCTGATTTGGAGGAACATCAAATTCATCATTTATATGTTGAAAACGAAAATGAAATCTATGTCTTCCACCCCTCCAGCTACATTTTGAGTAGAAAAGAATCATCTTCTTGCGATTCAATAAAAATAAAGTCTAAGATGATAATGTTTAAAAAAACAAGGCAAAATGAATTTCAAAGAATGAAAACTAGTTTCCCTTACAATTAGGATCATTTTGTTACTTAACCAGTATATACCTGAAATAGTATGTTTTTTAAGAATTTATATCTTAAAGGAAATTATGACTATATAAGAAACTTGGCCTAATGTATAGATTAATCGTGTGGTTGTTTTAAATGTTATTTATGACACATAATACCAAGTGATTTATTTATCGTATTAAAAATGAAAAATAAGAATAGTGAATTATATATTAGAAAATAAAACTAAAAATTTAAAAAATTAATTAGAAAAACATGTCCTAACGTACCATTTATAAAGTTTTTGTATGGCAATACGTAAAATTGAGAAAAAAAATTTGTTTCTATTTCTTGAATGACATGACCCTATTATTCTTTTAGATTAGAAAATTTGATTTTTTATGTAGATGGGTAATGTGTTATTTAAAAAGGTGGAGTTGAATATTCTTATAATTTTCTTTATAGAATTAGAACTTTATCCTTTAAAGTTTTAAATTTAATGTATTATAATTTAGCCTCCACATAAATGACATTTCTATCAAAGAATAATAATGTTTTATAATTTTCTATAAACTTGTTTCTTATTTTATAATTGATATCCCGGTAAAAACTATACAAATGGATGTCTATGAATTATATTTTATTATTAAAACATAAATTTGAACATATAAATTTTGGTGTTGAAAAGTCAAAGGTTATGTTAGTATTAATTTAGTACACTGGTTTTGAATCGTCAAGCCTCATGACATTTTAGTCCATTTTTTCTCAACACATTTGGACAATGAAAATAATGTATATCTCTTTTATGTATATAATAAAACATTAAAAAATTATTATAAAAATTTACATAGAAAAATAAGTTATTCGTTCAATACTAGAAACCGCGATTAACTTGTTCAAAAAATATTGTTTGAACCAACAAGTTTCTTTAATCAAGGAAGTACGCTGGAGAAAGACTGTGGAAATGCAGTTTGCCTCAAACTCCCTCGGTCCTAATTTTCTTGATTAAAAAAATTCATTGTATCAATTAAAACCACCACTCTTCTAAGTTGATGATACAAGATCAATGAAAAATGATATTTTTCTTCTATCCTCCACATTTAGCCTTTTATAGATCCATAAAGTATGTAAAGTTTCTTTTTTAATTAAATTAATATTAAAAAATTGATAATAAAATTATAATTTAAAAGATCACAATTATGTGTTTTAAATATTTAATTATAGTAAATGTACAGTCAAGTCTAGATTATCTATGTTTTATTCAAAACATTAATAGGTTTTGAGATATTTAAAATGGTTTGAATAATATTGTTTAATAATATTTTCTAGATCTTCAATAAATTTTTAACTTTATAAAATATTACTATTTTTTTTTTTGGTAATATAGCACACTTTTCCGAGCCTTTGTAATAATACACTTAAGAAATTTGCACATTTAGAAAGAACAAACACACGTTCTATATTTCCCTTCAAAATATTACAATATATTTTATACAAAAAACTGTTTATTTGCAAGTGTCAACACTTTTTTGGAATAATTTTTATAAATTCAACATATACTTTAAATTATTTTTAAAAAACAATATGATATCAAAAATCATAAGAGATATATATATTTTTTAATTTCCAAAATTACATTTGAGGATAATTAGGAATTATTGATGCTCAATCCTTGTTTTGTAGATCATTTCAATAGCAAAGGACCATTTTGGAGTTACAATATAAAGAAATAACATATGAGTCATCCAACATGGAATTATGTATGTCTGTTTTGAAACATCAACTAGGGTTTTTTCTTCCTATAATGGCAGAAGCTACAACTTTCTTTAAATAAAAGATATCGAAATCAATACTAAGTTATTCAATTGCATAAGAGTTTGAGTAGGGTCTTCCAACTAAACTAGATGCCACGTTCTAAATTAAGAATGGGCACAAATTTAAAAATAAATACAATTATAATAATTAAAAATTACACATATAAAATATAATTATATATTAAAATAATTAATTATAATTATTTTGAATTTGTTCAATCTTATATTTAAAATGAATTGAGTTTTGATATAGATTTTTATTAATTTATTGGACTTTTTATAAAAACAATTAAGCATAATAATATTAATGTAAACAAAATTATAATTTTCAAAATTTGAGGGCCTTCTAAATTTTAGTGCCCTATGCTATAAAGTGTGCTGCTCATGTACAGGGCCATGCCTGATTTGGAGGAACTTAAAATTCATCATTTATATGTTGAAAACGAAAATGAAATCTATGTATTCCACCCCTCCAGCTACATTTTGAGTAGAAAAGCATCATCTTCTTGCGATTCAATAAAAATAAAGTCTAAGATGATAATGTTTAAAAAAACAAGGCAAAATGAATTTCAAAGAATGAAAACTAGTTTCCCTTACAATTAGGATACTTTTGTTACTTAACCAGTATATACCTGTAATAGTATGTTTTTTAAGAATTTATATCTTAAAGGAAGGTATGACTATATAAGAAAGTTGGCCTAATGTATAGATTAATCGTGTGGTTGTTTTAAATGTTATTTATGACACATAATCCCAAGTGATTTATTTATCGTATTAAAAATGAAAAATAAGAATAGTGAATTATATATTAGAAAATAAAACTAAACATTTAAAAAATGAATTAGAAAAACATGTCCTAACGTACCATTTATAAAGTTTTTGTATGGCAATACGTAACATTGAGAAAAAAAAATCTGTTTCTATTTCTTGAATGACATGACCCTATTATTCTTTTAGATTAGAAAATTTGATTTTTTATGTAGATGGGTAATGTGTTATTTAAAAAGGTGGAGTTGAATATTCTTATAATGTTCTTTATAGAATTAGAACTTTATCCTTTAAAGTTTTAAATTTAATGTATTATAATTTAGCCTCCACATAAATGACATTTCTATCAAAGAATAATAATGTTTTATATTTTTCTATAAACTTGTTTCTTCTTTTATAATTGATATCCCGGTAAAAACTATACAAATGTATGTCTATGAATTATATTTTATTATTAAAACCTAAATTTGAACATATAAATTTTGGTGTTGAAAAGTCAAAGGTTATGTTAGTATTAATTTAGTACACTGGTTTTGAATCGTCAAGCCTCATGACATTTTAGTCCATTTTTTCTCAACACATTTGGAAAATGAAAATAATTAATATCTCTTTTATGTATATAATAAAACATTCAAAAATTATTATAAAAAGTTACATATAAAAATAAGTTATTCGTTCAATACTAGAAACCGCGATTAACTTGTTCAAAAAATATTATTTGAACCAACAAATTTCTTTAATCAAGGAAGTACGCTGGAGAAAGACTGTGGAAATGCAGTTTGCCTCAAACTCCCTCGGTCCTAATTTCCTTGATTAAAAAAAATTAATTGTATCAATTAAAACCACCACTCTTCTAAGTTGATGATACAAGATCAATGAAAAATGATATTTTTCTTCTATCCTCCACATTTAGCCTTTTATAGATCCATAAAGTATGTAAAGTTTCTTTTTTAATTAAATAATTATTAAAAAATTGAAAATAAAATTATAATTTAAAAGATCACAATTATGTGTTTTAAATATTTAATTATAGTAAATGTACAGTCAAGTCTAGATTATATATGTTTTATTCAAAACATTAATGGTTTTGAGATATTTAAAAAGGTTTGAATAATATTGTTTAATAATATTTTCTAGATCTTCAATAAATTTTTAACTTTATAAAATATTACTATATTATTTTTTTTATAATATAGCACACTTTTCCGAGCCTTTGTAATAATACACTTAAGAAATTTGCACATTTATAAAGAACAAACACACGTTCTATATTTCCCTTCAAAATATTACAATATATTTTATACAAAAAACTGTTTATTTGCAAGTATCAACACTTTTTTTGGAATAATTTTTATAAATTCAACATATACTTTATATTATTTTTAAGAAACAATATGATATCAAAAATCATAAGAGATATATATTTTTTTTAATTTCCAAAATTACATTTGAGGATAATTAGGAATTATTAATGCTCAATCCTTGTTTTGTAGATCATTTCAATAGCAAAGGACCATTTTGGAGTTACAATATAAAGAAATAACATATGAGTCATCCAACATGGAATTATGTATTTTTTTTTAAACATCAACTAGGGTTTTTTCTTCCTATAATGGCAGAAGCTACAACTTTCTTTAAATAAAAGAAATCGAAATCAATACTAAGTTATTCAATTGCATAAGAGTTTGAGTAGGGTCTTCCAACTAAACTAGATGCCACATTCTAAATTAAGAATGGGCACAAATTTAAAAATAAATACAATTATAATAATTAAAAATTACACATATAAAATATAATTATATATTAAAATAATTAATTATAATTATTTTGAATTTGTTCAATCTTATATTTAAAATGAATTGAGTTTTGATATAGATTTTTATTAATTTATTGGACTTTTTATAAAAACAATTAAGCATAATAATATTAATGTAAACAAAATTAGACTTTTCAAAATTTGAGGGCCTTCTAAATTTTAGTGCCCTAATCTATAAAGCGTGCTGCTCATGTACAGGGCCATGCCTGATTTGGAGGAACATCAAATTCATCATTTATATGTTGAAAACGAAAATGAAATCTATGTCTTCCACCCCTCCAGCTACATTTTGAGTAGAAAAGCATCATCTTCTTGCGATTCAATAAAAATAAAGTCTAAGATGATAATGTTTAAAAAAACAAGGCAAAATGAATTTCAAAGATTGAAAACTAGTTTCCCTTACAATTAGGATCATTTTGTTACTTAACCAGTATATACCTTTAATAGTATGTTTTTTAAGAATTTATATCTTAAAGGAAGTTATGACTATATAAGAAACTTGGCCTAATGTATAGATTAATCATGTGGTTGTTTTAAATGTTATTTATGACACATAATCCCAAGTGATTTATTTATCGTATTAAAAATGAAAAATAAGAATAGTGAATTATATATTAGAAAATAAAACTAAACACTTAAAAAATGAATTAGAAAAACATGTCCTAACGTACCATTTATAAAGTTTTTGTATGGCAATACGTAACATTGAGAAAAAAAATCTGTTTCTATTTCTTGAATGACATGACCCTATTATTCTTTTAGATTAGAAAATTTGATTTTTTATGTAGATGGGTAATGTGTTATTTAAAAAGGTGGAGTTGAATATTCTTATAATGTTCTTTATAGAATTAGAACTTTATCCTTTAAAGTTTTAAATTTAATGTATTATAATTTAGCCTCCACATAAATGACATTTCTATCAAAGAATAATAATGTTTTATATTTTTCTATAAACTTGTTTCTTCTTTTATAATTGATATCCCGGTAAAAACTATACAAATGTATGTCTATGAATTATATTTTATTATTAAAACCTAAATTTGAACATATAAATTTTGGTGTTGAAAAGTCAAAGGTTATGTTAGTATTAATTTAGTACACTGGTTTTGAATCGTCAAGCCTCATGACATTTTAGTCCATTTTTTCTCAACACATTTGGAAAATGAAAATAATTAATATCTCTTTTATGTATATAATAAAACATTCAAAAATTATTATAAAAAGTTACATATAAAAATAAGTTATTCGTTCAATACTAGAAACCGCGATTAACTTGTTCAAAAAATATTATTTGAACCAACAAATTTCTTTAATCAAGGAAGTACGCTGGAGAAAGACTGTGGAAATGCAGTTTGCCTCAAACTCCCTCGGTCCTAATTTCCTTGATTCAAAAAATTCATTGTATCAATTAAAACCACCACTCTTCTAAGTTGATGATACAAGATCAATGAAAAATGATATTTTTCTTCTATCCTCCACATTTAGCCTTTTATAGATCCATAAAGTATGTAAAGTTTCTTTTTTAATTAAATAATTATTAAAAAATTGAAAATAAAATTATAATTTAAAAGATCACAATTATGTGTTTTAAATATTTAATTATAGTAAATGTACAGTCAAGTCTAGATTATATATGTTTTATTCAAAACATTAATGGTTTTGAGATATTTAAAAAGGTTTGAATAATATTGTTTAATAATATTTTCTAGATCTTCAATAAATTTTTAACTTTATAAAATATTACTATATTTTTTTTTTTATAATATAGCACACTTTTCCGAGCCTTTGTAATAATACACTTAAGAAATTTGCACATTTAGAAAGAACAAACACACGTTCTATATTTCCCTTCAAAATATTACAATATATTTTAAACAAAAAACTGTTTATTTGCAAGTATCAACACTTTTTTTGGAATAATTTTTATAAATTCAACATATACTTTATATTATTTTTAAGAAACAATATGATATCAAAAATCATAAGAGATATATATTTTTTTTAATTTCCAAAATTACATTTGAGGATAATTAGGAATTATTAATGCTCAATCCTTGTTTTGTAGATCATTTCAATAGCAAAGGACCATTTTGGAGTTACAATATAAAGAAATAACATATGAGTCATCCAACATGGAATTATGTATTTTTTTTTAAACATCAACTAGGGTTTTTTCTTCCTATAATGGCAGAAGCTACAACTTTCTTTAAATAAAAGAAATCGAAATCAATACTAAGTTATTCAATTGCATAAGAGTTTGAGTAGGGTCTTCCAACTAAACTAGATGCCACGTTCTTAATTAAGAATGGGCACAAATTTAAAAATAAATACAATTATAATAATTAAAAATTACACATATAAAATATAATTATATATTAAAATAATTAATTATAATTATTTTGAATTTGTTCAATCTTATATTTAAAATGAATTGAGTTTTGATATAGATTTTTATTAATTTATTGGACTTTTTATAAAAACAATTAAGCATAATAATATTAATGTAAACAAAATTAGACTTTTCAAAATTTGAGGGCCTTCTAAATTTTAGTGCCCTAAGCTATAAAGCGTGCTGCTCATGTACAGGGCCATGCCTGATTTGGAGGAACATCAAATTCATCATTTATATGTTGAAAACGAAAATGAAATCTATGTCTTCCACCCCTCCAGCTACATTTTGAGTAGAAAAGCATCATCTTTTTGCGATTGAATAAAAATAAAGTCTAAGATGATAATGTTTAAAAAAACAAGGCAAAATGAATTTCAAAGATTGAAAACTAGTTTCCCTTACAATTAGGATCATTTTGTTACTTAACCAGTATATACTTGTAATAGTATGTTTTTTAAGAATTTATATCTTAAAGGAAGTTATGACTATATTAGAAACTTGGCCTAATGTATAGATTAATCGTGTGGTTGTTTTAAATGTTATTTATGACACATAATCCCAAGTGATTTATTTATCGTATTAAAAATGAAAAATAAGAATAGTGAATTATATATTAGAAAATAAAACTAAACATTTAAAAAATGAATTAGAAAAAATGTCCTAACGTACCATTTATAAAGTTTTTGTATGGCAATACGTAACATTGAGAAAAAAAATTTGTTTCTATTTCTTGAATGACATGACCCTATTATTCTTTTAGATTAGAAAATTTGATTTTTTATGTAGATGGGTAATGTGTTATTTAAAAAGGTGGAGTTGAATATTCTTATAATTTTCTTTATAGAATTAGAACTTTATCCTTTAAAGTTTTAAATTTAATGTATTATAATTTAGCCTCCACATAAATGACATTTCTATCAAAGAATAATAATGTTTTATATTTTTCTATAAACTTGTTTCTTCTTTTATAATTGATATCCCGGTAAAAACTATACAAATGTATGTCTATGAATTATATATTATTATTAAAACCTAAATTTGAACATATAAATTTTGGTGTTGAAAAGTCAAAGGTTATGTTAGTATTAATTTAGTACACTGGTTTTGAATCGTCAAGCCTCATGACATTTTAGTCCATTTTTTCTCAACACATTTGGAAAATGAAAATAATTAATATCTCTTTTATGTATATAATAAAACATTCAAAAATTATTATAAAAATTTTTCTTCTATCCTCCACATTTAGCCTTTTATAGATCCATAAAGTATGTAAAGATTCTTTTTTAATTAAATAAATAATAAAAAATTGAAAATAAAATTATAATTTAAAAGATCACAATTAAGTGTTTTAAATATTTAATTATAGTAAATGTGCAGTCAAGTCTAGATTATCTATGTTTTATTCAAAACATTAATGGTTTTGAGATATTTAAAAAGGTTTGAATAATATTGTTTAATAATATTTTCTAGATCTTAAATAAATTTTTAACTTTATAAAATATTACTATATTATTTTTTTTTTGTAATATAGCACATTTTTCCGAGCCTTTGTAATAATACACTTAAGAAATTTGCATATTTAGAAAGAACAAACACACGTTCTATATTTCCCTTCAAAATATTACAATATATTTTATACAAAAAACTGTTTATTTGCAAGTATCAACACTTTTTTTGGAATAATTTTTATAAATTCAACATATACTTTAAATTATTTTTAAGAAACAATATGATATCAAAAATCATAAGAGATATTTTTTTTTTAATTTCCAAAATTACATTTGAGGATAATTAGGAATTATTAATGCTCAATCCTTGTTTTGTAGATCATTTCAATAGCAAAGGACCATTTTGGAGTTACAATATAAAGAAATAACATATGAGTCATCCAACATGGAATTATGTTTTTTTTTTTGAAACATCAACTAGGGTTTTTTCTTCCTATAATGGCAGAAGCTACAACTTTCTTTAAATAAAAGATATCGAAATCAATACTAAGTTATTCAATTGCATAAGAGTTTGAGTAGGGTCTTCCAACTAAACTAGATGCCACGTTCTAAATTAAGAATGGGCACAAATTTAAAAATAAATACAATTATAATAATTAAAAATTACACATATAAAATATAATTATATATTAAAATAATTAATTATAATTATTTTGAATTTGTTCAATCTTATATTTAAAATGAATTGAGTTTTGATATAGATTTTTATTAATTTTTTGGACTTTTTATAAAAACAATTAAGCATAATAATATTAATGTAAACAAAATTAGACTTTTCAAAATTTGAGGGCCTTCTAAATTTTAGTACCCTAAGCTATAAAGCGTGCTGCTCATGTACAGGGCCATGCCTGATTTGGACGAACATCAAATTCATCATTTATATGTTGAAAACGAAAATGAAATCTATGTCTTCCACCCCTCCAGCTACATTTTGAGTAGAAAAGCATCATCTTCTTGCGATTGAATAAAAATAAATTCTAAGATGATAATGTTTAAAAAAACAAGGCAAAATGAATTTCAAAGAATGAAAACTAGTTTCCCTTACAATTAGGATCATTTTGTTACTTAACCAGTATATACCTGTAATAGTATGTTTTTTAAGAATTTATATCTTAAAGGAAGTTATGACTATATAAGAAACTTGGCCTAATGTATAGATTAATCGTGTGGTTGTTTTAAATGTTATTTATGACACATAATCCCAAGTGATTTATTTATCGTATTAAAAATAAAAAATAAGAATAGTGAATTATATATTAGAAAATAAAACTAAACATTTAAAAAATGAATTAGAAAAACATGTCCTAACGTACCATTTATAAAGTTTTTGTATGGCAATACATAACATTGAGAAAAAAAATTTGTTTCTATTTCTTGAATGACATGACCCTATTATTCTTTTAGATTAGAAAATTTGATTTTTTATGTAGATGGGTAATGTGTTATTTAAAAAGGTGGAGTTGAATATTCTTATAATGTTCTTTATAGAATTAGAACTTTATCATTTAAAGTTTTAAATTTAATGTATTATAATTTAGCCTCCACATAAATGACATTTCTATCAAAGAATAATAATGTTTTATATTTTTCTATAAACTTGTTTCTTATTTTATAATTGATATCCTGGTAAAAACTATACAAATGGATGTCTATGAATTATATTTTATTATTAAAACATAAATTTGAACATATAAATTTTGGTGTTGAAAATTCAAAGGTTATGTTAGTATTAATTTAGTACACTGGTTTTGAATCGTCAAGCCTCATGACATTTTAGTCCATTTTTTCTCAACACATTTGGACAATGAAAATAATGTATATCTCTTTTGTGTATATAATAAAACATTCAAAAATTATTATAAAAATTTTTCTTCTATCCTCCACATTTAGCCTTTTATAGATCCATAAAGTATGTAAAGATTCTTTTTTAATTAAATAAATATTAAAAAATTGAAAATAAAATTATAATTTAAAAGATCACAATTATGTGTTTTAAATATTTAATTATAGTAAATGTGCAGTCAAGTCTAGATTATCTATGTTTTATTCAAAACATTAATGGTTTTGAGATATTTAAAAAGGTTTGAATAATATTGTTTAATAATATTTTCTAGATCTTCAATAAATTTTTAACTTTATAAAATATTACTATATTATTTTTTTTTGTAATATAGCACACTTTTCCGAGCCTTTGTAATAATACACTTAAGAAATTTGCACATTTAGAAAGAACAAACACACGATTTATATTTCCCTTCAAAATATTACAATATATTTTATACAAAAAACTGTTTATTTGCAAGTATCAACACTTTTTTTGGAATAATTTTTATAAATTCAACATATACTTTAAATTATTTTTAAGAAACAATATGATATCAAAAATCATAAGAGATATATTTTTTTTTTAATTTCCAAAATTACATTTGAGGATAATTAGGAATTATTGATGCTCAATCCTTGTTTTGTAGATCATTTCTATAGCAAAGGACCATTTTGGAGTTACAATATAATGAAATAACATATGAGTCATCCAACATGGAATTATGTATGTCTTTTTTGAAACATCAACTAGGGTTTTTTCTTCCTATAATGGCAGAAGCTACAACTTTCTTTAAATAAAAGATATTGAAATCAATACTAAGTTATTCAATTGCATAAGAGTTTGAGTAGGGTCTTCCAACTAAACTAGATGCCACGTTCTAAATTAAGAATGGGCACAAATTTAAAAATAAATACAATTATAATAATTAAAAATTACACATATAAAATATAATTATATATTAAAATAATTAATTATAATCATTTTGATTGTGTTCAATCTTATATTTAAAATGAATTGAGTTTTGATATAGATTTTTATTAATTTATTGGACTTTTTATAAAAACAATTAAGCATAATAATATTAATGTAAACAAAATTAGACTTTTCAAAATTTGAGGGCCTTCTAAATTTTAGTGCCCTATGCTATAAAGCGTACTGCTCATGTACAGGGCCAGGCCTGATTTGGAGGAACATCAAATTCATCATTTATATGTTGAAAACGAAAATGAAATCTATGCCTTCCACCCCTCCAGCTACATTTTGAGTAGAAAAGCATCATCTTCTTGCGATTGAATAAAAATAAAGTCTAACATGATAATGTTTAAAAAAAAAGGCAAAATGAATTTCAAAGAATGAAAACTAGTTTCCCTTACAATTAGGATCATTTTGTTACTTAACCAGTATATACCTGTAATAGTATGTTTTTTAAGAATTTATATCTTAAAGGAAGTTATGACTATATAAGAAACTTGGCCTAATGTATAGATTAATCGTGTGGTTGTTTTAAATGTTATTTATGACACATAATCCCAAGTGATTTATTTATCGTATTAAAAATGAAAAATAAGAATAGTGAATTATATATTAGAAAATAAAACTAAACATTTAAAAAATGAATTAGAAAAACATGTCCTAACGTACCATTTATAAAGTTTTTGTATGGCAATACATAACATTGAGAAAAAAAATTTGTTTCTATATCTTGAATGATATGACCCTATTATTCTTTTAGATTAGAAAATTTGATTTTTTATGTAGATGGGTAATGTGTTATTTAAAAAGGTGGAGTTGAATATTCTTATAATGTTCTTTATAGAATTAGAACTTTATCATTTAAAGTTTTAAATTTAATGTATTATAATTTAGCCTCCACATAAATGACATTTCTATCAAAGAATAATAATGTTTTATATTTTTCTATAAACTTGTTTCTTATTTTATAAATGATATCCTGGTAAAAACTATACAAATGGATGTCTATGTATTATATTTTATTATTAAAACATAAATTTGAACATATAAATTTTGGTGTTGAAAATTCAAAGGTTATGTTAGTATTAATTTAGTACACTGGTTTTGAATCGTCAAGCCTCATGACATTTTAGTCCATTTTTTCTCAACACATTTGGACAATGAAAATAATGTATATCTCTTTTGTGTATATAATAAAACATTCAAAAATTATTATAAAAATTTACATAGAAAAATAAGTTATTCGTTCAATACTAGAAACCGCGATTAACTTGTTCAAAAAATATTGTTTGAACCAAAAAATTTCTTTAATCAAGGAAGTACGCTGGAGAAAGACTGTGGAAATGCAGTTTGCCTCAAACTCCCTCGGTCCTAATTTCCTTGATTAAAAAAATTCATTGTATCAATTAAAACCACCACTCTTCTAAGTTGATGATACAAGATCAATGAAAAATGATATTTTTCTTCTATCCTCCACATTTAGCCTTTTATAGATCCATAAAGTATGTAAAGATTCTTTTTTAATTAAATAAATATTAAAAAATTTAAAATAAAATTATAATTTAAAAGATCACAATTATGTGTTTTAAATATTTAATTATAGTAAATGTGCAGTCAAGTCTAGATTATCTATGTTTTATTCAAAACATTAATGGTTTTGAGATATTTAAAAAGGTTTGAATAATATTGTTTAATAATATTTTCTAGATCTTAAATAAATTTTTAACTTTATAAAATATTACTATATTATTTGTTTTTGTAATATAGCACACTTTTCCGAGCCTTTGTAATAATACACTTAAGAAATTTGCACATTTAGAAAGAACAAACACACGTTCTATATTTCCCTTCAAAATATTACAATATATTTTATACAAAAAACTGTTTATTTGCAAGTATCAACACTTTTTTTGGAATAATTTTTATAAATTCAACATATACTTTAAATTATTTTTAAGAAACAATATGATATCAAAAATCATAAGAGATATATATATTTTTTAATTTCCAAAATTACATTTGAGGATAATTAGGAATTATTGATGCTCAATCCTTGTTTTGTAGATCATTTCAATAGCAAAGGACCATTTTGGAGTTACAATATAAAGAAATAACATATGAGTCATCCAACATGGAATTATGTATGTCTTTTTTGAAACATCAACTAGGGTTTTTTCTTCCTATAATGGCAGAAGCTACAACTTTCTTTAAATAAAAGATATCGAAATCAATACTAAGTTATTCAATTGCATAAGAGTTTGAGTAGGGTCTTCCAACTAAACTAGATGCCACGTTCTAAATTAAGAATGGGCACAAATTTAAAAATAAATACAATTATAATAATTAAAAATTACACATATAAAATATAATTATATTATAAAATAATTAATTATAATTATTTTGAATTTGTTCAATCTTATATTTAAAATGAATTGAGTTTTGATATAGATTTTTATTAATTTATTGGACTTTTTATAAAAACAATTAAGCATAATAATATTAATGTAAACAAAATTAGACTTTTAAAATATTTTAGGGCCTTCTAAATTTTAGTGCCCTATGCTATAAAGCGTGCTGCTCATGTACTGGGCCAGACCTGATTTGGAGGAACATCAAATTCATCATTTATATGTTGAAAACGAAAATGAAATCTATGTCTTACACCCCTCCAGCTACATTTTGAGTAGAAAAGCATCATCTTCTTGTGATTCGATAAAAATAATGTCTAAGATGATCATGGTTAAAAAAACAAGGCAAAATGAATTTCAAAGAATGAAAACTAGTTTCCCTTACAATTAGGATCATTTTGTTACTTAACCAGTATATACATGTAATAGTATGTTGTTTAAGAATTTATATCTTAAAGGAAGTTATGACTATATAAGAAACTTGGCCTAATGTATAGATTAATCATGTGGTTGTTTTAAATGTTATTTATGACACATAATCCCAAGTGATTTATTTATCGTATTAAAAATAAAAAATAAGAATAGTGAATTATATATTAGAAAATAAAACTAAACATTTAACAAATGAATTAGAAAAACATGTCCTAACGTACCATTTATAAAGTTTTTGTATGGCAATAAGTAACATTGAGAAAAAAAAATTTGTTTCTATTTCATGAATGACATGACCCTATTATTATTTTAGATTAGAAAATTTGATTTTTTATGTAGATAGGTAATGTGTTATTTAAAAAGGTGGAGTTGAATATTCTTATAATGTTCTTTATAGAATTATAACTTTATCCTTTAAAGTTTTAAATTTAATGTATTATAATTTAGCCTCCACATAAATGACATTTCTATCAAAGAATAATAATGTTTTATATTTTTCTATAAACTTGTTTCTTCTTTTATAATTGATATCCAGGTAAAAACTATACAAATGTATGTCTATGAATTATATTTTATTATTAAAACATAAATTTGAACATATAAATTTTGGTGTTGAAAATTCAAAGGTTATGTTAGTATTAATTTAGTACATTGGTTTTGAATCGTCAAGCATCATGACATTTTAGTCCATTTTTTCTCAACACATTTGGACAATGAAAATAATGTATATCTCTTTTATGTATATACTAAAACATTCAAAAATTATTATAAAAAGTTACATAGAAAAATAAGTTATTCGTTCAATACTAGAAACCGCGATTAACTTGTTCAAAAAATATTGTTTGAACCAACAAATTTCTTTAATCAAGGAAGTACGCTGGAGAAAGACTGTGGAAATGTAGTTTGCCTCAAACTCCCTCGGTCCTAATTTCCTTGATTAAAAAAATTCATTGTATCAATTAAAACCACCACTCTTCTAAGTTGATGATACAAGATCAATGAAAAATGATATTTTTCTTTTATCCTCCACATTTAGCCTTTTATAGATCCATAAAGTATGTAAAGTATCTTTTTTAATTAAATAAATATTAAATAAATGAAAATAAAATTATAATTTAAAAGATCCCAATTATGTGTTTTAAATATTTAATTATAGTAAATGTACAGTCAAGTCTAGATTATCTATGTTTTATTCAAACATTAATGGTTTTGAGATATTTAAAATGGTTTGAATAATATTGTTTAATAATATTTTCTAGATCTTCAATAAATTTTTAACTTTATAAAATATTTCTATTTTTTTTTGTAATAAAGCACACTTTTCTGAGCCTTTGTAATAATACACTTAAGAAATTTGCACATTTAGAAAGAACAAACACACGTTCTATATTTCCCTTCAAAATATTACAATATATTTTATACAAAAAACTGTTTATTTGCAAGTATCAACACTTTTTTTTGAATAATTTTTATAAATTCAACATATACTTTAAATTATTTTTAAGAAACAATATGATATCAAAAATCATAAGAGATATATATTTTTTTTAATTTCCAAAATTACATTTGAGGATAATTAGGAATTATTGATGCTCAATCCTTGTTTTGTAGATCATTTCAATAGCAAAGGACCATTTTGGAGTTACAATATAAAGAAATAACATATGAGTCATCCAACATGGAAGTATGTATGTCTTTTTTGAAACAACAACTAGGGTTTTTCTTCCTATAATGGCAGAAGCTACAACTTTCTTTAAATAAAAGATATCGAAATCAATACTAAGTTATTCAATTGCATAAGAGTTTGAGTAGGGTCTTCCAACTAAACTAGATGCCACGTTCTAAATTAAGAATGGGCACAAATTTAAAAATAAATACAATTATAATAATTAAAAATTACACATATAAAATATAATTATATATTAAAATAATTAATTATAATTATTTTGAATTTGTTCAATCTTATATTTAAAATGAATTGAGTTTTGATATAGATTTTTATTAATTTATTGGACTTTTTATAAAAACAATTAAGCATAATAATATTAATGTAAACAAAATTAGACTTTTAAAATATTTTAGGGCCTTCTAAATTTTAGTGCCCTATGCTATAAAGCGTGCTGCTCATGTACTGGGCCAGACCTGATTTGGAGGAACATCAAATTCATCATTTATATGTTGAAAACGAAAATGAAATCTATGTCTTACACCCCTCCAGCTACATTTTGAGTAGAAAAGCATCATCTTCTTGTGTTTCGATAAAAATAATGTCTAAGATGATCATGGTTAAAAAAACAAGGCAAAATGAATTTCAAAGAATGAAAACTAGTTTCCCTTACAATTAGGATCATTTTGTTACTTAACCAGTATATACATGTAATAGTATGTTGTTTAAGAATTTATATCTTAAAGGAAGTTATGACTATATAAGAAACTTGGCCTAATGTATAGATTAATCATGTGGTTGTTTTAAATGTTATTTATGACACATAATCCCAAGTGATTTATTTATCGTATTAAAAATAAAAAATAAGAATAGTGAATTATATATTAGAAAATAAAACTAAACATTTAACAAATGAATTAGAAAAACATGTCCTAACGTACCATTTATAAAGTTTTTGTATGGCAATAAGTAACATTGAGAAAAAAAAATTTGTTTCTATTTCATGAATGACATGACCCTATTATTATTTTAGATTAGAAAATTTGATTTTTTATGTAGATAGGTAATGTGTTATTTAAAAAGGTGGAGTTGAATATTCTTATAATGTTCTTTATAGAATTATAACTTTATCCTTTAAAGTTTTAAATTTAATGTATTATAATTTAGCCTCCACATAAATGACATTTCTATCAAAGAATAATAATGTTTTATATTTTTCTATAAACTTGTTTCTTCTTTTATAATTGATATCCAGGTAAAAACTATACAAATGTATGTCTATGAATTATATTTTATTATTAAAACATAAATTTGAACATATAAATTTTGGTGTTGAAAATTCAAAGGTTATGTTAGTATTAATTTAGTACATTGGTTTTGAATCGTCAAGCATCATGACATTTTAGTCCATTTTTTCTCAACACATTTGGACAATGAAAATAATGTATATCTCTTTTATGTATATACTAAAACATTCAAAAATTATTATAAAAAGTTACATAGAAAAATAAGTTATTCGTTCAATACTAGAAACCGCGATTAACTTGTTCAAAAAATATTGTTTGAACCAACAAATTTCTTTAATCAAGGAAGTACGCTGGAGAAAGACTGTGGAAATGTAGTTTGCCTCAAACTCCCTCGGTCCTAATTTCCTTGATTAAAAAAATTCATTGTATCAATTAAAACCACCACTCTTCTAAGTTGATGATACAAGATCAATGAAAAATGATATTTTTCTTTTATCCTCCACATTTAGCCTTTTATAGATCCATAAAGTATGTAAAGTATCTTTTTTAATTAAATAAATATTAAATATATGAAAATAAAATTATAATTTAAAAGATCCCAATTATGTGTTTTAAATATTTAATTATAGTAAATGTACAGTCAAGTCTAGATTATCTATGTTTTATTCAAACATTAATGGTTTTGAGATATTTAAAATGGTTTGAATAATATTGTTTAATAATATTTTCTAGATCTTCAATAAATTTTTAACTTTATAAAATATTTCTATTTTTTTTTGTAATAAAGCACACTTTTCTGAGCCTTTGTAATAATACACTTAAGAAATTTGCACATTTAGAAAGAACAAACACACGTTCTATATTTCCCTTCAAAATATTACAATATATTTTATACAAAAAACTGTTTATTTGCAAGTATCAACACTTTTTTTTGAATAATTTTTATAAATTCAACATATACTTTAAATTATTTTTAAGAAACAATATGATATCAAAAATCATAAGAGATATATATTTTTTTTAATTTCCAAAATTACATTTGAGGATAATTAGGAATTATTGATGCTCAATCCTTGTTTTGTAGATCATTTCAATAGCAAAGGACCATTTTGGAGTTACAATATAAAGAAATAACATATGAGTCATCCAACATGGAAGTATGTATGTCTTTTTTGAAACAACAACTAGGGTTTTTCTTCCTATAATGGCAGAAGCTACAACTTTCTTTAAATAAAAGATATCGAAATCAATACTAAGTTATTCAATTGCATAAGAGTTTGAGTAGGGTCTTCCAACTAAACTAGATGCCACGTTCTAAATTAAGAATGGGCACAAATTTAAAAATAAATACAATTATAATAATTAAAAATTACACATATAAAATATAATTATATATTAAAATAATTAATTATAATTATTTTGAATTTGTTCAATCTTATATTTAAAATGAATTGAGTTTTGATATAGATTTTTATTAATTTATTGGACTTTTTATAAAAACAATTAAGCATAATAATATTAATGTAAACAAAATTAGACTTTTAAAATATTTTAGGGCCTTCTAAATTTTAGTGCCCTATGCTATAAAGCGTGCTGCTCATGTACTGGGCCAGACCTGATTTGGAGGAACATCAAATTCATCATTTATATGTTGAAAACGAAAATGAAATCTATGTCTTACACCCCTCCAGCTACATTTTGAGTAGAAAAGCATCATCTTCTTGTGATTCGATAAAAATAATGTCTAAGATGATCATGGTTAAAAAAACAAGGCAAAATGAATTTCAAAGAATGAAAACTAGTTTCCCTTACAATTAGGATCATTTTGTTACTTAACCAGTATATACATGTAATAGTATGTTGTTTAAGAATTTATATCTTAAAGGAAGTTATGACTATATAAGAAACTTGGCCTAATGTATAGATTAATCATGTGGTTGTTTTAAATGTTATTTATGACACATAATCCCAAGTGATTTATTTATCGTATTAAAAATAAAAAATAAGAATAGTGAATTATATATTAGAAAATAAAACTAAACATTTAACAAATGAATTAGAAAAACATGTCCTAACGTACCATTTATAAAGTTTTTGTATGGCAATAAGTAACATTGAGAAAAAAAAATTTGTTTCTATTTCATGAATGACATGACCCTATTATTATTTTAGATTAGAAAATTTGATTTTTTATGTAGATAGGTAATGTGTTATTTAAAAAGGTGGAGTTGAATATTCTTATAATGTTCTTTATAGAATTATAACTTTATCCTTTAAAGTTTTAAATTTAATGTATTATAATTTAGCCTCCACATAAATGACATTTCTATCAAAGAATAATAATGTTTTATATTTTTCTATAAACTTGTTTCTTCTTTTATAATTGATATCCAGGTAAAAACTATACAAATGTATGTCTATGAATTATATTTTATTATTAAAACATAAATTTGAACATATAAATTTTGGTGTTGAAAATTAAAAGGTTATGTTAGTATTAATTTAGTACATTGGTTTTGAATCGTCAAGCATCATGACATTTTAGTCCATTTTTTCTCAACACATTTGGACAATGAAAATAATGTATATCTCTTTTATGTATATACTAAAACATTCAAAAATTATTATAAAAAGTTACATAGAAAAATAAGTTATTCGTTCAATACTAGAAACCGCGATTAACTTGTTCAAAAAATATTGTTTGAACCAACAAATTTCTTTAATCAAGGAAGTACGCTGGAGAAAGACTGTGGAAATGTAGTTTGCCTCAAACTCCCTCGGTCCTAATTTCCTTGATTAAAAAAATTCATTGTATCAATTAAAACCACCACTCTTCTAAGTTGATGATACAAGATCAATGAAAAATGATATTTTTCTTCTATCCTCCACATTTAGCCTTTTATAGATCCATAAAGTATGTAAAGTATCTTTTTTAATTAAATAAATATTAAAAAATTGAAAATAAAATTATAATTTAAAAGATCACAATCATGTGTTTTAAATATTTAATTATAGTAAATGTACAGTCAAGTCTAGATTATATATGTTTTATTCAAAACATTAATGGTTTTGAGATATTTAAAAAGGTTTGAATAATATTGTTTAATAATATTTTCTAGATCTTCAATAAATTTTTAACTTTATAAAATATTACTATATTATTTTTTTATAATATAGCACACTTTTCCGAGCCTTTGTAATAATACACTTAAGAAATTTGCACATTTAGAAAGAACAAACACACGTTCTATATTTCCCTTCAAAATATTACAATATATTTTATACAAAAAACTGTTTATTTGCAAGTATCAACACTTTTTTTGAAATAATTTTTATAAATTCAACATATACTTTAAATTATTTTTAAGAAACAATATGATATCAAAAATCATAAGAGATATTTTTTTTTTTAATTTCCAAAATTACATTTGAGGATAATTAGGAATTATTGATGCTCAATCCTTGTTTTGTAGATCATTTCAATAGCAAAGGGCCATTTTGGAGTTACAATATAAAGAAATAACATATGAGTCATCCAACATGGAAGTATGTATGTCTTTTTTGAAACATCAACTAGGGTTTTTCTTCCTATAATGGCAGAAGCTACAACTTTCTTTAAATAAAAGATATCGAAATCAATACTAAGTTATTCAATTGCATAAGAGTTTGAGTAGGGTCTTCCAACTAAACTAGATGCCACGTCCTAAATTAAGAAAGGGCACAAATTTAAAAATAAATACAATTATAATAATTAAAAATTACACATATAAAATATAATTATATATTAAAATAATTAATTATAATCATTTTGAATTTGTTCAATCTTATATTTAAAATGAATTGAGTTTTGATATAGATTTTTATTAATTTATTGGACTTTTTATAAAAACAATTAAGCATAATAATATTAATGTAAACAAAATTAGACTTTTCAAGATTTGAGGGCCTTCTAAATTTTAGTGCCCTATGCTATAAAGCGTGCTGCTCATGTATTGGGTCAGGCCTGATTTAGAGGAACATCAAATTCATCTTTTATATGTTGAAAACGAAAATGAAATCTATGTCTTCCACCCCTCCAGCTACATTTTGAGTAGAAAAGCATCATCTTCTTGCGATTCGATAAAAATAAAGTCTAAGATGATTGTGTTTAAAAAAACAAGGCAAAATGAATTTCAAAGAATGAAAACTAGTTTCCCTTACAATTAGGATCATTTTGTTACTTAACCAGTATATAACTGTAATAGTATGTTGTTTAAGAATTTATATCTTAAAGGAAGTTATGACTATATAAGAAACTTGGCCTAATGTATAGTCAAGTCTAGATTATCTATGTTTTATTCAAAACATTAATGGTTTTGAGATATTTAAAACGGTTTGAATAATATTTTTTAATAATAATTTCTAGATCTTCAATAAATTTTTAACTTTATAAAATATTACAATTTTTTTTTTGTAATATAGCACACTTTTCTGAGCCTTTGTAACAATACACTTAAGAAATTTGCACATTTAGAAAGAACAAACACACGTTCTATATTTCCCTTCAAAATATTACAATATATTTTATACAAAAAACTGTTTATTTGCAAGTATCAACACTTTTTTTGGAATAATTTTTATAAACTCAACATATACTTTAAATTATTTTTAAGAAACAATATGATATCAAAAATCATAAGAGATATATATTTTTTTAATTTCCAAAATTACATTTGAGGATAATTAGGAATTATTGATGCTCAATCCTTGTTTTGTAGATCATTTCAATAGCAAAGGACCATTTTGGAGTTACAATATAAAGAAATAACATATGAGTCATCCAACATGGAAGTATGTATGTCTTTTTTGAAACATCAACTAGGGTTTTTATTCCTATAATGGCAGAAGCTACAACTTTCTTTAAATAAAAGATATCGAAATCAATACTAAGCTATTCAATTGCATAAGAGTTTGAGTAGGGTCTTCCAACTAAACTAGATGCCACGTTCTAAATTAAGAATGGGCACAAATTTAAAAATAAATACAATTATAATAATTAAAAATTACACATATAAAATATAATTATATATTAAAATAATTAATTATAATTATTTTGAATTTGTTCAATCTTATATTTAAAATGAATTGAGTTTTGATATAGATTTTTATTAATTTATTGGACTTTTTATAAAAAAAATTAAGCATAATAATATTAATGTAAACAAAATTAGACTTTTCAAGATTTGAGGGGCTTCTCAATTTTAGTGCCCTATGCTATAAAGCGTGCTGCTCATGTACTGGGCCAGGCCTGATTTGGAGGAACATCAAATTCATCATTTATATGTTGAAAACGAAAATGAAATCTATGTCTTCCACCCCACCAGCTACATTTTGAGTAGAAAAGCATCATCTTCTTGCGATTCGATAAAAATAAAGTCTAAGATGATCATGGTTAAAAAAACAAGGCAAAATGAATTTCAAAGAATGAAAACTAGTTTCCCTTACAATTAAGATCATTTTGTTACTTAACCAGTATATACCTGTAATAGTATGTTGTTTAAGAATTTATATCTTAAAGGAAGTTATGACTATATAAGAAACTTTGCCTAATGTATAGATTAATCATCTGGTTGTTTTAAATGTTATTTATGACACATAATCCCAAGTGATTTATTTATCGTATTAAAAATGAAAAATAAGAATAGTGAATTATATATTAGAAAATAAAACTAAACATTTAAAAAAAGAATTAGAAAAACATGTCCTAACGTACCATTTATAAAGTTTTTGTATGGCAATACGTAACATTGAGAAAAAAATTTTGTTTCTATTTCTTGAATGACATGACCCTATTATTCTTTTAGATTATAATATTTGATTTTTTATGTAGATGGGTAATGTGTTATTTAAAAAGGTGGAGTTGAATATTCTTATAATGTTCTTTATAGAATTAGAACTTTATCCTTTAAAGTTTTAAATTTAATGTATTATAATTTAGCCTCCACATAAATGACATTTCAATCAAAGAATAATAATGTTTTATATTTTTCTATAAACTTGTTTCTTCTTTTATAATTGATATCCCGGTAAAAACTATACAAATGTATATCTATGAATTATATTTTATTATTAAAACATAAATTTGAACATATAAATTTTGGTGTTGAAAAGTCAAAGGTTATGTTAGTATTAATTTAGTACACTGGTTTTGAATCGTCAAGCCTCATGACATTTTAGTCCATTTTTTCTCAACACATTTGGACAATGAAAATAATGTATATCTCTTTTATGTATATAATAAAACATTCAAAAATTATTATAAAAAGTTACATAGAAAAATAAGTTATTCGTTCAATACTAGAAACCGCGATTAACTTGTTCAAAAAATATTGTTTGAACCAACAAATTTCTTTAATCAAGGAAGTACGCTGGAGAAAGACTGTGGAAATGTAGTTTGCCTCAAACTCCCTCGGTCCTAATTTCCTTGATTAAAAAAATTCATTGTATCAATTAAAACCACCACTCTTCTAAGTTAATGATACAAGATCAATGAAAAATGATATTTTTCTTCTATCCTCCACATTTAGCCTTTTATAGATCCATAAAGTATGTAAAGTTTCTTTTTTAATTAAATAAATATTAAAAAATTGAAAATAAAATTATAATTTAAAAGATCACAATCATGTGTTTTAAATATTTAATTATAGTAAATGTACAGTCAAGTCTAGATTATATATGTTTTATTCAAAACATTAATGGTTTTGAGATATTTAAAAAGGTTTGAATAATATTGTTTAATAATATTTTCTAGATCTTCAATAAATTTTTAACTTTATAAAATATTACTATATTATTTTTTTTTTATAATATAGCACACTTTTCCGAGCCTTTGTAATAATACACTTAAGAAATTTGCACATTTAGAAAGAACAAACACACGTTCTATATTTCCCTTCAAAATATTACAATATATTTTATACAAAAAACTGTTTATTTGCAAGTATCAACACTTTTTTTGAAATAATTTTTATAAATTCAACATATACTTTAAATTATTTTTAAGAAACAATATGATATCAAAAATCATAAGAGATATATTTTTTTTTAATTTCCAAAATTACATTTGAGGATAATTAGGAATTATTGATGCTCAATCCTTGTTTTGTAGATCATTTCAATAGCAAAGGGCCATTTTGGAGTTACAATATAAAGAAATAACATATGAGTCATCCAACATGGAAGTATGTATGTCTTTTTTGAAACATCAACTAGGGTTTTTCTTCCTATAATGGCAGAAGCTACAACTTTCTTTAAATAAAAGATATCGAAATCAATACTAAGTTATTCAATTGCATAAGAGTTTGAGTAGGGTCTTCCAACTAAACTAGATGCCACGTCCTAAATTAAGAAAGGGCACAAATTTAAAAATAAATACAATTATAATAATTAAAAATTACACATATAAAATATAATTATATATTAAAATAATTAATTATAATCATTTTGAATTTGTTCAATCTTATATTTAAAATGAATTGAGTTTTGATATAGATTTTTATTAATTTATTGGACTTTTTATAAAAACAATTAAGCATAATAATATTAATGTAAACAAAATTAGACTTTTCAAGATTTGAGGGCCTTCTAAATTTTAGTGCCCTATGCTATAAAGCGTGTTGCTCATGTATTGGGTCAGGCCTGATTTAGAGGAACATCAAATTCATCTTTTATATGTTGAAAACGAAAATGAAATCTATGTCTTCCACCCCTCCAGCTACATTTTGAGTAGAAAAGCATCATCTTCTTGCGATTCGATAAAAATAAAGTCTAAGATGATCGTGTTTAAAAAAACAAGGCAAAATGAATTTCAAAGAATGAAAACTAGTTTCCCTTACAATTAGGATCATTTTGTTACTTAACCAGTATATAACTGTAATAGTATGTAGTTTAAGAATTTATATCTTAAAGGAAGTTATGACTATATAAGAAACTTGGCCTAATGTATAGTCAAGTCTAGATTATCTATGTTTTATTCAAAACATTAATGGTTTTGAGATATTTAAAACGGTTTGAATAATATTGTTTAATAATAATTTCTAGATCTTCAATAAATTTTTAACTTTATAAAATATTACAATTTTTTTTTTGTAATATAGCACACTTTTCTGAGCCTTTGTAACAATACACTTAAGAAATTTGCACATTTAGAAAGAACAAACACACGTTCTATATTTCCCTTCAAAATATTACAATATATTTTATACAAAAAACTGTTTATTTGCAAGTATCAACACTTTTTTTGGAATAATTTTTATAAACTCAACATATACTTTAAATTATTTTTAAGAAACAATATGATATCAAAAATCATAAGAGATATATATTTTTTTAATTTCCAAAATTACATTTGAGGATAATTAGGAATTATTGATGCTCAATCCTTGTTTTGTAGATCATTTCAATAGCAAAGGACCATTTTGGAGTTACAATATAAAGAAATAACATATGAGTCATCCAACATGGAAGTATGTATGTCTTTTTTGAAACATCAACTAGGGTTTTTCTTCCTATAATGGCAGAAGCTACAACTTTCTTTAAATAAAAGATATCGAAATCAATACTAAGTTATTCAATTGCATAAGAGTTTGAGTAGGGTCTTCCAACTAAACTAGATGCCACGTTCTAAATTAAGAATGGGCACAAATTTTAAAATAAATACAATTATAATAATTAAAAATTACACATATAAAATATAATTATATATTAAAATAATTAATTATAATTATTTTGAATTTGTTCAATCTTATATTTAAAATGAATTGAGTTTTGACATAGATTTTTATTAATTTATTGGACTTTTTATAAAAACAATTAAGCATAATAATATTAATGTAAACAAAATTAGACTTTTCAAGATTTGAGGGGCTTCTCAATTTTAGTGCCCTATGCTATAAAGCGTGCTGCTCATGTACTGGGCCAGGCCTGATTTGGAGGAACATCAAATTCATCATTTATATGTTGAAAACGAAAATGAAATCTATGTCTTCCACCCCACCAGCTACATTTTGAGTAGAAAAGCATCATCTTCTTGCGATTCGATAAAAATAAAGTCTAAGATGATCATGGTTAAAAAAACCAGGCAAAATGAATTTCAAAGAATGAAAACTAGTTTCCCTTACAATTAGGATCATTTTGTTACTTAACCAGTATATACCTGTAATAGTATGTTGTTTAAGAATTTATATCTTAAAGGAAGTTATGACTATATAAGAAACTTGGCCTAATGTATAGATTAATCATGTGGTTGTTTTAAATGTTATTTATGACACATAATCCCAAGTGATTTATTTATCGTATTAAAAATGAAAAATAAGAATAGTGAATTATATATTAGAAAATACAACTAAACATTTAACAAAAGAATTAGAAAAACATGTCCTAACGAACCATTTATAAAGTTTTTGTATGGCAATACGTAACATTGAGAAAAAAAATTTGTTTCTATTTCTTGAATGACATGACCCTATTATTCTTTTAGATTAGAAAATTTGATTTTTTATGTAGATGGGTAATGTGTTATTTAAAAAGGTGGAGTTGAATATTCTTATAATGTTCTTTATAGAATTAGAACTTTATCCTTTAAAGTTTTAAATTTAATGTATTATAATTTAGCCTCCACATAAATGACATTTCAATCAAAGAATAATAATGTTTTATATTTTTCTATAAACTTGTTTCTTCTTTTATAATTGATATCCCGGTAAAAACTATACAAATGTATATCTATGAATTATATTTTATTATTAAAACATAAATTTGAACATATAAATTTTGGTGTTGAAAAGTCAAAGGTTATGTTAGTATTAATTTAGTACACTGGTTTTGAATCGTCAAGCCTCATGACATTTTAGTCCATTTTTTCTCAACACATTTGGACAATGAAAATAATGTATATCACTTTTATGTATATAATAAAACATTCAAAAATTATTATAAAAAGTTACATAGAAAAATAAGTTATTCGTTCAATACTAGAAACCGCGATTAACTTGTTCAAAAAATATTGTTTGAACCAACAAATTTCTTTAATCAAGGAAGTACGCTGGAGAAAGACTGTGGAAATGTAGTTTGCCTCAAACTCCCTCGGTCCTAATTTCCTTGATTAAAAAAATTCATTGTATCAATTAAAACCACCACTCTTCTAAGTTGATGATACAAGATCAATGAAAAATGATATTTTTCTTTTATCCGCCACATTTAGCATTTTATAGATCCATAAAGTATGTAAAGTATCTTTGTTAATTAAATAAATATTAAAAAATTGAAAATAAAATTATAATATAAAAGATCACAATTATGTGTTTTAAATATTTAATTATAGTAAATGTACAGTCAAGTCTAGATTATCTATGTTTTATTCAAAACATTAATGGTTTTGAGATATTTAAAATGGTTTGAATAATATTGTTTAATAATATTTTCTAGATCTTTAATAAATTTTTAACTTTATAAAATATTACTATTTTTTTTGTTGTAATATAGCACACTTTTCTGAGCCTTTGTAATAATACACTTAAGAAATTTGCACATTTAGAAAGAACAAACACACGTTCTATATTTCCCTTCAAAATATTACAATATATTTTATACAAAAAACTGTTTATTTGCAAGTATCAACACTTTTTTTGAAATAATTTTTATAAATTCAACATATACTTTAAATTATTTTTAAGAAACAATATGATATCAAAAATCATAAGAGATATATATATTTTTTTTATTTCCATAATTACATTTGAGGATAATTAGGAATTATTGATGCTCAATCCTTGTTTTGTAGATCATTTCAATAGCAAAGGGCCATTTTGGAGTTACAATATAAAGAAATAACATATGAGTCATCCAACATGGAAGTATGTATGTCTTTTTTGAAACATCAACTAGGGTTTTTCTTCCTATAATGGCAAAAGCTACAACTTTCTTTAAATAAAAGATATCGAAATCAATACTAAGTTATTCAATTGCATAAGAATTTGAGTAGGGTCTTCCAACTAAACTAGATGCCACGTTCTAAATTAAGAATGGGCAAAAATTTAAAAATAAATACAATTATAATAATTAAAAATTACACATATAAAATATAATTATATATTAAAATAATTAATTATAATCATTTTGAATTTGTTCAATCTTATATTTAAAATGAATTGAGTTTTGATATAGATTTTTATTAATTTATTGGACTTTTTATAAAAACAATTAAGCATAATAATATTAATGTAAACAAAATTAGACTTTTCAATATTTGAGGGCCTTCTAAATTTTAGTGCCCTGTGCTATAAAGCGTGCTGCTCATGTATTGGGTCCGGCCTGATTTGGAGGAACATCAAATTCATCTTTTATATGTTGAAAACGAAAATGAAATCTATGTCTTCCACCCCTCCAGCTACATTTTGAGTAGAAAAGCATCATCTTCTTGCGATTCGATAAAAATAAAGTCTAAGATGATCATGTTTAAAAAAACAAGGCAAAATGAATTTCAAAGAATGAAAACTAGTTTCCCTTACAATTAGGAGCATTTTGTTACTTAACCAGTATATACCTGTAATAGTATGTTGTTTAAGAATTTATATCCTAAAGGAAGTTATGACTATATAAGAAACTTGGCCTAATGTATAGTCAAGTCTAGATTATCTATGTTTTATTCAAAACATTAATGGTTTTGAGATATTTAAAACGGTTTGAATAATATTGTTTAATAATATTTTCTAGATCTTCAATAAATTTTTAACTTTATAAAATATTACTATTTTTTTTGTTGTAATATAGCACACTTTTCGGAGCCTTTGTAATAATACACTTAAGAAATTTTCACATTTAGAAAGAACAAACACACGTTCTATATTTCCCTTCAAAATATTACAATATATTTTATACAAAAAACTGTTTATTTGCAAGTATCAACACTTTTTTTGAAATAATTTTTATAAATTCAACATATACTTTAAATTATTTTTAAGAAACAATATGATATCAAAAATCATAAGAGATATATATATTTTTTTTATTTCCATAATTACATTTGAGGATAATTAGGAATTATTGATGCTCAATCCTTGTTTTGTAGATCATTTCAATAGCAAAGGGCCATTTTGGAGTTACAATATAAAGAAATAACATATGAGTCATCCAACATGGAAGTATGTATGTCTTTTTTGAAACATCAACTAGGGTTTTTCTTCCTATAATGGCAAAAGCTACAACTTTCTTTAAATAAAAGATATCGAAATCAATACTAAGTTATTCAATTGCATAAGAATTTGAGTAGGGTCTTCCAACTAAACTAGATGCCACGTTCTAAATTAAGAATGGGCAAAAATTTAAAAATAAATACAATTATAATAATTAAAAATTACACATATAAAATGTAATTATATATTAAAATAATTAATTATAATCATTTTGAATTTGTTCAATCTTATATTTAAAATGAATTGAGTTTTGATATAGATTTTTATTAATTTATTGGACTTTTTATAAAAACAATTAAGCATAATAATATTAATGTAAACAAAATTAGACTTTTAAATATTTGAGGGCCTTCTAAATTTTAGTGCCCTGTGCTATCAAGCGTGCTGCTCATGTATTGGGTCCGGCCTGATTTGGAGGAACATCAAATTCATCTTTTATATGTTGAAAACGAAAATGAAATCTATGTCTTCCACCCCTCCAGCTACATTTTGAGTAGAAAAGCATCATCTTCTTGCGATTCGATAAAAATAAAGTCTAAGATGATCATGTTTAAAAAAACAAGGCAAAATGAATTTCAAAGAATGAAAACTAGTTTCCCTTACAATTAGGAGCATTTTGTTACTTAACCAGTATATACCTGTAATAGTATGTTGTTTAAGAATTTATATCCTAAAGGAAGTTATGACTATATAAGAAACTTGGCCTAATGTATAGTCAAGTCTAGATTATCTATGTTTTATTCAAAACATTAATGGTTTTGAGATATTTAAAACGGTTTGAATAATATTGTTTAATAATATTTTCTAGATCTTCAATAAATTTTTAACTTTATAAAATATTACTATTTTTTTTGTTGTAATATAGCACACTTTTCGGAGCCTTTGTAATAATACACTTAAGAAATTTTCACATTTAGAAAGAACAAACACACGTTCTATATTTCCCTTCAAAATATTACAATATATTTTATACAAAAAACTGTTTATTTGCAAGTATCAACACTTTTTTTGGAATAATTTTTATAAATTCAACATATACATTAAATTATTTTTAAGAAACAATATGATATCAAATATCATAAGAGATATATTTTTTTTTAATTTCCAAAATTACATTTGAGGATAATTAGGAATTATTGATGCTCAATCCTTGTTTTGTAGATCATTTCAATAGCAAAGGACCATTTTGGAGTTACAATATAAAGAAATAACATACGAGTCATCCAACATGGAAGTATGTATGTCTTTTTTGAAACATCAACTAGGGTTTTTCTTCCAATAGTGGCAGAAGCTACAACTTTCTTTAAATAAAAGATATCGAAATCAATACTAAGTTATTCAATTGCATAAGAGTTTGAGTAGGGTCTTCCAACTAAACTAGATGCCACGTTCTAAATTAAGAATGGGCACAAATTTAAAAATAAATACAATTATAATAATTAAAAATTACACATATAAAATATAATTATATATTAAAATAATTAATTATAATTATTTTGAATTTGTTCAATCTTATATTTAAAATGAATTGAGTTTTGATATAGATTTTTATTAATTTATTGGACTTTTTATAAAAACAATTAAGCATAATAATATTAATGTAAACAAAATTAGACTTTTCAAGATTTGAGGGGCTTCTCAATTTTAGTGCCCTATGCTATAAAGCGTGCTGCTCATGTACTGGGCCAGACCTGATTTGGAGGAACATCAAATTCATCATTTATATGTTGAAAACGAAAATGAAATCTATGTCTTCCACCCCACCAGCTACATTTTGAGTAGAAAAGCATCATCTTCTTGCGATTCGATAAAAATAAAGTCTAAGATGATCATGGTTAAAAAAACAAGGCAAAATGAATTTCAAAGAATGAAAACTAGTTTCCCTTACAATTAGGATCATTTTGTTACTTAACCAGTATATACCTGTAATAGTATGTTGTTTAAGAATTTATATCTTAAAGGAAGTTATGACTATATAAGAAACTTGGCCTAATGTATAGATTAATCATGTGGTTGTTTTAAATGTTATTTATGACACATAATCCCAAGTGATTTATTTATCGTATTAAAAATGAAAAATAAGAATAGTGAATTATATATTAGAAAATAAAACTAAACATTTAACAAAAGAATTAGAAAAACATGTCCTAACGTACCATTTATAAAGTTTTTGTATGGCAATACGTAACATTGAGAAAAAAAATTTTGTTTCTATTTCTTGAATGACATGACCCTATTATTCTTTTAGAGTAGAAAATTTGATTTTTTATGTAGATGGGTAATGTGTTATTTAAAAAGGTGGAGTTGAATATTCTTATAATGTTCTTTATAGAATTAGAACTTTATCCTTTAAAGTTTTAAATTTAATGTATTATAATTTAGCCTCCACATAAATGACATTTCAATCAAAGAATAATAATGTTTTATATTTTTCTATAAACTTGTTTCTTCTTTTATAATTGATATCCCGGTAAAAACTATACAAATGTATATCTATGAATTATATTTTATTATTAAAACATAAATTTGAACATATAAATTTTGGTGTTGAAAAGTCAAAGGTTATGTTAGTATTAATTTAGTACACTGGTTTTGAATCGTCAAGCCTCATGACATTTTAGTCCATTTTTTCTCAACACATTTGGACAATGAAAATAATGTATATCTCTTTTATGTATATAATAAAACATTCAAAAATTATTATAAAAAGTTACATAGAAAAATAAGTTATTCGTTCAATACTAGAAACCGCGATTAACTTGTTCAAAAAATATTGTTTGAACCAACAAATTTCTTTAATCAAGGAAGTACGCTGGAGAAAGACTGTGGAAATGTAGTTTTCCTCAAACTCCCTCGGTCCTAATTTCCTTGATTAAAAAAATTCATTGTATCAATTAAAACCACCACTCTTCTAAGTTGATGATACAAGATCAATGAAAAATGATATTTTTCTTTTATCCGCCACATTTAGCCTTTTATAGATCCATAAAGTATGTAAAGTATCTTTTTTAATTAAATAAATATTAAAAAATTGAAAATAAAATTATAATTTAAAAGATCACAATTATGTGTTTTAAATATTTAATTATAGTAAATGTACAGTCAAGTCTAGATTATCTATGTTTTATTCAAAACATTAATGGTTTTGAGATATTTAAAATGGTTTGAATAATATTGTTTAATAATATTTTCTAGATCTTCAATAAATTTTTAACTTTATAAAATATTACTATTTTTTTATTGTTATAATATAGCACACTTTTCTGAGCCTTTGTAATAATACACTTAAGAAATTTCCACATTTAGAAAGAACAAACACACGTTCTATATTTCCCTTCAAAATATTACAATATATTTTATACAAAAAACTGTTTATTTGCAAGTATCAACAGTTTTTTTGGAATAATTTTTATAAATTCAACATATACTTTAAATTATTTTTAAGAAACAATATGATATCAAAAATCATAAGAGATATATTTTTTTAATTTCCAAAATTACATTTGAGGATAATTAGGAATTATTGATGCTCAATCGTTGTTTTGTAGATCATTTCAATAGCAAAGGGCCATTTTGGAGTTACAATATAAAGAAATAACATATGAGTCATCCAACATGGAAGTATGTATGTCTTTTTTGAAACATCAACTAGGGTTTTTCTTCCTATAATGGCAGAAGCTACAACTTTCTTTAATTAAAAGATATCGAAATCAATACTAAGTTATTCAATTGCATAAGAGTTTGAGTAGGGTCTTCCAACTAAACTAGATGCCACGTTCTAAATTAAGAATGGGCACAAATTTAAAAATAAATATAATTATAATAATTAAAAATTACACATATAAAATATAATTATATATTAAAATAATTAATTATAATTATTTTTAATTTGTTCAATCTTATATTTAAATTGAATTGAGTTTTGATATAGATTTTTATTAATTTATTGGACTTTTTATAAAAACAATTAAGCATAATAATATTAATGTAAACAAAATTAGACTTTTCAAGATTTGGGGGGCTTCTCAATTTTAGTGCCCTATGCTATAAAGCGTGCTGCTCATGTACTGGGCCAGGCCTGATTTGGAGGAACATCAAATTCATCATTTATATGTTGAAAACGAAAATGAAATCTATGTCTTCCACCCCACCAGCTACATTTTGAGTAGAAAAGCATCATCTTCTTGCGATTCGATAAAAATAAAGTCTAAGATGATCATGGTTAAAAAAACAAGGCAAAATGAATTTCAAAGAATGAAAACTAGTTTCCCTTACAATTAGGATCATTTTGTTACTTAACTAGTATATACCAGTAATAGTATGTTGTTTAAGAATTTATATCTTAAAGGAAGTTATGACTATATAAGAAACTTGGCCTAATGTATAGTGAAGTCTAGATTATCTATGTTTTATTCAAAACATTAATGGTTTTGAGATATTTAAAATGGTTTGAATAATATTGTTTAATAATATTTTCTAGATCTTCAATAAATTTTTAACTTTATAAAATATTACTATTTTTTTTGTTGTAATATAGCACACTTTTCGGAGCCTTTGTAATAATACACTTAAGAAATTTCCACATTTAGAAAGAACAAACACACATTCTATATTTCCCTTCAAAATATTACAATATATTTTATACAAAAAACTGTTTATTTGCAAGTATCAACACTTTTTTTGGAATAATTTTTATAAATTCAACATATACATTAAATTATTTTTAAGAAACAATATGATATCAAATATCATAAGAGATATATTTTTTTTTAATTTCCAAAATTACATTTGAGGATAATTAGGAATTATTGATGCTCAATCCTTCTTTTGTAGATCATTTCAATAGCAAAGGACCATTTTGGAGTTACAATATAAAGAAATAACATACGAGTCATCCAACATGGAAGTATGTATGTCTTTTTTGAAACATCAACTAGGGTTTTTCTTCCTATAGTGGCAGAAGCTACAACTTTCTTTAAATAAAAGATATCAAAATCAATACTAAGTTATTCAATTGCATAAGAGTTTGAGTAGGGTCTTCCAACTAAACTAGATGCCACGTTCTAAATTAAGAATGGGCACAAATTTAAAAATAAATACAATTATAATAATTAAAAATTACACATATAAAATATAATTATATATTAAAATAATTAATTATAATTATTTTGAATTTGTTCAATCTTATATTTAAAATGAATTGAGTTTTGATATAGATTTTTATTAATTTATTGGATTTTTTATAAAAACAATTAAGCATAATAATATTAATGTAAACAAAATTAGACTTTTCAAGATTTAAGGGACTTCTAAATTTTAGTGCCCTATGCTATAAAGCGTGATGCTCATGTACTGGGCCATGTCTGATTTGGAGGAACATCAAATTCATCATTTATATGTTGAAAACGAAAATGAAATCTTTGTCTTCCACCCCACCAGCTACATTTTGAGTAGAAAAGCATCATCTTCTTGCGATTCGATAAAAATAAAGTCTAAGATGATCATGGTTAAAAAAACAAGGCAAAATGAATTTCAAAGAATGAAAACTAGTTTCCCTTACAATTAGGATCATTTTGTTACTTAACCAGTATATACCTGTAATAGTATGTTGTTTAAGAATTTATATCTTAAAGGAAGTTATGACTATATAAGAAACTTGGCCTAATGTATAGATTAATCATGTGGTTGTTTTAAATGTTATTTATGACACATAATCCCAAGTGATTTATTTATCGTATTAAAAATGAAAAATAAGAATAGTGAATTATATATTAGAAAATACAACTAAACATTTAACAAAAGAATTAGAAAAACATGTCCTAACGTACCATTTATAAAGTTTTTGTATGGCAATACGTAACATTGAGAAAAAAAATTTGTTTCTATTTCTTGAATGACATGACCCTATTATTCTTTTAGATTAGAAAATTTGATTTTTTATGTAGATGGGTAATGTGTTATTTAAAAAGGTGGAGTTGAATATTCTTATAATGTTCTTTATAGAATTAGAACTTTATCCTTTAAAGTTTTAAATTTAATGTATTATAATTTAGCCTCCACATAAATGACATTTCAATCAAAGAATAATAATGTTTTATATTTTTCTATAAACTTGTTTCTTCTTTTATAATTGATATCCCGGTAAAAACTATACAAATGTATATCTATGAATTATATTTTATTATTAAAACATAAATTTGAACATATAAATTTTGGTGTTGAAAAGTCAAAGGTTATGTTAGTATTAATTTAGTACACTGGCTTTGAATCGTCAAGCCTCATGACATTTTAGTCCATTTTTTCTCAACACATTTGGACCATGAAAATAATGTATATCTCTTTTATGTATATAATAAAACATTCAAAAATTATTATAAAAAGTTACATAGAAAAATAAGTTATTCGTTCAATACTAGAAACCGCGATTAACTTGTTCAAAAAATATTGTTTGAACAAACAAATTTCTTTAATCAAGGAAGTACGCTGGAGAAAGACTATGGAAATGTAGTTTGCCTCAAACTCCCTCGGTCCTAATTTCCTTGATTAAAAAACTTCATTGTATCAATTAAAACCACCACTCTTCTAAGTTGATGATACAAGATCTATGAAAAATGATATTTTTCTTTTATCCTCCACATTTAGCCTTTTATAGATCCATAAAGTATGTAAAGTATCTTTTTTAATTAAATAAATATTAAAAAATTGAAAATAAAATTATAATTTAAAAGATCACAATTATTTGATTTAAATATTTAATTATAGTAAATGTACAGTCAAGTCTAGATTATCTATGTTTTATTCAAAACATTAATGGTTTTGAGATATTTAAAATGGTTTGAATAATATTGTTTAATAATATTTTCTAGATCTTCAATAAATTTTTAACTTTATAAAATATTACTATTTTATTTTTTTTTTGTAATATAGCACACTTTTCTGAGCCTTTGTAATAATACACTTAAAAAATTTGCACATTTAGAAAGAACAAACACACGTTCTATATTTCCCTTCAAAATATTACAATATATTTTATACAAAAAACTGTTTATTTGCAAGTATCAACAATTTTTTTGGAATAATTTTTATAAATTCAACATATACTTTAAATTATTTTTAAGAAACAATATGATATCAAAAATCATAAGAGATATATTTTTTTTTTAATTTCCAAAATTACATTTGAGGATAATTAGGAATTATTGATGCTCAATCCTTGTTTTGTAGATCATTTCAATAGCAAAGGACCATTTTGGAGTTACAATATAAAGAAATAACATATGAGTCATCCAACATGGAAGTATGTATGTCTTTTTTGAAACATCAACTAGGGTTTTTCTTCCTATAATGGCAGAAGCTACAACTTTCTTTAAATAAAAGATATCGAAATCAATACTAAGTTATTTAATTGCATAAGAGTTTGAGTAGGGTCTTCCAACTAAACTAGATGCCACATTCAAAATTAAGAGTGGGCACAAATTTAAAAATAAATACAATTACAATAATTAAAAATTACACATATAAAATATAATTATATATTAAAATAATTAATTATAATTATTTTGAATTTGTTCAATCTTATATTTAAAATGAATTGAGTTTTGATATAGATTTTTATTAATTTATTGGAATTTTTATAAAAACAATTAAGCATAATAATATTAATGTAAACAAAATTAGACTTTTCAAGATTTGAGGGGCTTCTAAGTTTTAGTGCCCTATGCTATAAAGCGTGCTGCTCATGTACTGGGCCAGGCCTGATTTGGAGGAACATCAAATTCATCATTTATATGTTGAAAACGAAAATGAAATCTATGTCTTCCACCCCACCAGCTACATTTTGAGTAGAAAAGCATCATCTTCTTGCGATTCGATAAAAATAAAGTCTATGATGATCATGGTTAAAAAAACAAGGCAAAATGAATTTCAAAGAATGAAAACTAGTTTCCCTTACAATTAGGATCATTTTGTTACTTAACCAGTATATACCTGTAATAGTATGTCGTTTAAGAATTTATATCTTAAAGGAAGTTATGACTATATAAGAAACTTGGCCTAATGTATAGATTAATCATGTGGTTGTTTTAAATGTTATTTATGACACATAATCCCAAGTGATTTATTTATAGAATTAAAAATGAAAAATAAGAATAGTGAATTATATATTAGAAAATAAAACTAAACATTTAACTAATGAATTAGAAAAACATGTCCTAACGTACCATTTATAAAGTTTTTGTATGGCAATACGTAACATTGAGAAATTTTTTTTTTTTCTATTTCTTGAATGACATGACCCTATTATTCTTTTAGATTAGAAAAATTGATTTTTTATGTAGATGGGTAATGTGTTATTTAAAAAGGTGGAGTTGAATATTCTTATAATGTTCTTTATAGAATTAGAACTTTATCCTTTAAAGTTTTAAATTTAATGTATTATAATTTAGCCTCCACATAAATGACATTTCTATCAAAGAATAATAATGTTTTATATTTTTCTATAAACTTGTTTCTTCTTTTATAATTGATATCCCGGTAAAAACTATACAAATGTATGTCTATGAATTATATTTTATTATTAAAACATAAATTTGAACATATAAATTTTGGTGTTGAAAAGTCAAAGGTTATGTTAGTATTAATTTAGTACACTGGTTTTGAATCGTCAAGCCTCATGACATTTTAGTCCATTTTTTCTCAACACATTTGGACAATGAAAATAATGTATATCTCTTTTATGTATATAATAAAACATTCAAAAATTATTATAAAAAGTTACATAGAAAAATAAGTTATTCGTTCAATACAAGAAACCGCGATTAACTTGTTCAAAAAATATTGTTTGAACAAACAAATTTCTTTAATCAAGGAAGTACGCTGGAGAAAGACTGTGGAAATGTAGTTTGCCTCAAACTCCCTCGGTCCTAATTTCCTTGATTAAAAAACTTCATTGTATCAATTAAAACCACCACTCTTCTAAGTTGATGATACAAGATCTTTGAAAAATGATATTTTTCTTTTATCCTCCACATTTAGCCTTTTATAGATCCATAAAGTATGTAAAGTATCTTTTTTAATTAAATAAATATTAAAAAATTGAAAATAAAATTATAATTTAAAAGATCACAATTATTTGATTTAAATATTTAATTATAGTAAATGTACAGTCAAGTCTAGATTATCTATGTTTTATTCAAAACATTAATGGTTTTGAGATATTTAAAATGGTTTGAATAATATTGTTTAATAATATTTTCTAGATCTTCAATAAATTTTTAACTTTATAAAATATTACTATTTTATTTTTTTTTGTAATATAGCACACTTTTCTGAGCCTTTGTAATAATACACTTAAAAAATTTGCACATTTAGAAAGAACAAACACACGTTCTATATTTCCCTTCAAAATATTACAATATATTTTATACAAAAAACTGTTTATTTGCAAGTATCAACAATTTTTTTGGAATAATTTTTATAAATTCAACATATACTTTAAATTATTTTTAAGAAACAATATGATATCAAAAATCATAAGAGTTATATTTTTTTTTAATTTCCAAAATTACATTTGAGGATAATTAGGAATTATTGATGCTCAATCCTTGTTTTGTAGATCATTTCAATAGCAAAGGACCATTTTGGAGTTACAATATAAAGAAATAACATATGAGTCATCCAACATGGATGTATGTATGTCTTTTTTGAAACATCAACTAGGGTTTTTCTTCCTATAATGGCAGAAGCTACAACTTTCTTTAAATAAAAGATATCGAAATCAATACTAAGTTATTCAATTGCATAAGAGTTTGAGTAGGGTCTTCCAACTAAACTAGATGCCACATTCAAAATTAAGAGTGGGCACAAATTTAAAAATAAATACAATTACAATAATTAAAAATTACACATATAAAATATAATTATATATTAAAATAATTAATTATAATTATTTTGAATTTGTTCAATCTTATATTTAAAATGAATTGAGTTTTTATATAGATTTTTATTAATTTATTGGAATTTTTATAAAAACAATTAAGCATAATAATATTAATGTAAACAAAATTAGCATTTTCAAGATTTGAGGGGCTTCTAAATTTTAGTGCCCTATGCTATAAAGCGTGCTGCTCATGTACTGGGCCAGGCCTGATTTGGAGGAACATCAAATTCATCATTTATATGTTGAAAACGAAAATGAAATCTATGTCTTCCACCCCACCAGCTACATTTTGAGTAGAAAAGCATCATCTTCTTGCGATTCGATAAAAATAAAGTCTATGATGATCATGGTTAAAAAAACAAGGCAAAATGAATTTCAAAGAATGAAAACTAGTTTCCCTTACAATTAGGATCATTTTGTTACTTAACCAGTATATACCTGTAATAGTATGTCGTTTAAGAATTTATATCTTAAAGGAAGTTATGACTATATAAGAAACTTGGCCTAATGTATCGATTAATCATGTGGTTGTTTTAAATGTTATTTATGACACATAATCCCAAGTGATTTATTTATCGAATTAAAAATGAAAAATAAGAATAGTGAATTATATATTAGAAAATAAAACTAAACATTTAACAAATGAATTAGAAAAACATGTCCTAACGTACCATTTATAAAGTTTTTGTATGGCAATACGTAACATTGAGAAAAAAAATTTGTTTCTATTTCTTGAATGACATGACCCTATTATTCTTTTAGATTAGAAATTTTGATTTTTTATGTAGATGGGTAATGTGTTATTTAAAAAGGTGGAGTTGAATATTCTTATAATGTTCTTTATAGAATTAGAACTTTATCCTTTAAAGTTTTAAATTTAATGTATTATAATTTAGCCTCCACATAAATGACATTTCTATTAAAGAATAATAATGTTTTATATTTTTCTATAAACTTGTTTCTTCTTTTATAATTGATATCCCGGTGAAAACTATACAAATGTATGTCTATGAATTATATTTTATTATTAAAACATAAATTTGAACATATAAATTTTGGTGTTGAAAAGTCAAAGGTTATGTTAGTATTAATTTAGTACACTGGTTTTGAATCGTCAAGCCTCATGACATTTTAGTCCATTTTTTCTCAACACATTTGGACAATGAAAATAATGTATATCTCTTTTATGTATATAATAAAACATTCAAAAATTATTAAAAAAAGTTACATAGAAAAATAAGTTATTCGTTCAATACTAGAAACCGCGATTAACTTGTTCAAAAAATATTGTTTGAACCAACAAATTTCTTTAATCAAGGAAGTACGCTGGAGAAAGACTGTGGAAATGTAGTTTGCCTCAAACTCCCTCGGTCCTAATTTCCTTGATTAAAAAAATTCATTGTATCAATTAAAACCACCACTATTCTAAGTTGATGATACAAAATAAATGAAAAATGATATTTTTCTTTTATCCTCCATATTTAGCCTTTTATAGATCCATAAAGTATGTAAAGTATCTTTTTTAATTAAATAAATATTAAAAAATTGAAAATAAAATTATAATTTAAAAGATCACAATTATGTGATTTAAATATTTATTTATAGTAAATGTACAGTCAAGTCTAGATTATCTATGTTTTATTCAAAACATTAATGGTTTTGAGATATTATAATAGTTTGAATAATATTGTTTAATAATATTTTCTAGATCTTCAATAAATTTTTAACTTTATAAAATATTACTATTTTATTTTTTTTTGTAATATAGCACACTTTTCTGAGCCTTTGTAATAATACACTTAAAAAATTTGCACATTTAGAAAGAACAAACACACGTTCTATATTTCCCTTCAAAATATTACAATATATTTTATACAAAAAACTGTTTATTTGCAAGTATCAACACTTTTTTTGGAATAATTTTTATAAATTCAACATATACTTTAAATTATTTTTAAGAAACAATATGATATCAAAAATCATAAGAGGTATATTTTTTTTTAATTTCCAAAATTACATTTGAGGATAATTAGGAATTATTGATGCTCAATCCTTGTTTTGTAGATCATTTCAATAGCAAAGGACCATTTTGGAGTTACAATATAAAGAAATAACATATGAGTCATCCAACATGGAAGTATGTATGTCTTTTTTGAAACATCAACTAGGGTTTTTCTTCCTATAATGGCAGAAGCTACAACTTTCTTTAAATAAAAGATATCGAAATCAATACTAAGTTATTCAATTGCATAAGAGTTTGAGTAGGGTCTTCCAACTAAACTAGATGCCACATTCAAAATTAAGAATGGGCACAAATTTAAAAATAAATACAATTACAATAATTAAAAATTACACATATAAAATATAATTATATATTAAAATAATTAATTATAATTATTTTGAATTTGTTCAATCTTATATTTAAAATGAATTGAGTTTTGATATAGATTTTTATTAATTTATTGGACTTTTTATAAAAACAATTAAGCATAATAATATTAATGTAAACAAAATTAGACTTTTCAAGATTTGAGGGGCTTCTAAATTTTAGTGCCCTATGCTATAAAGCGTGCTGCTCATGTACTGGGCCAGGCCTGATTAGGAGGAACATCAAATTCATCATTTATATGTTGAAAACGAAAATGAAATCTATGTCTTCCACCCCACCAGCTACATTTTGAGTAGAAAAGCATCATCTTCTTGCGATTCGATAAAAATAAAGTCTATGATGATCATGGTTAAAAAAACAAGGCAAAATGAATTTCAAAGAATGAAAACTAGTTTCCCTTACAATTAGGATCATTTTGTTACTTAAGCAGTATATACCTGTAATAGTATGTTGTTTAAGAATTTATATCTTAAAGGAAGTTATGACTATATAAGAAACTTGGCCTAATGTATAGATTAATCATGTGGTTGTTTTAAATGTTATTTATGACACATAATCCCAAGTGATTTATTTATCGTATTAAAAATGAAAAATAAGAATAGTGAATTATATATTAGAAAATAAAACTAAACATTTAACAAATGAATTAGAAAAACATGTCCTAACGTACCATTTATAAAGTTTTTGTATGGCAATACGTAACATTGAGAGAAAAAAATTTGTTTCTATTTCTTGAATGACATGACCCTATTATTCTTTTAGATTAGAAAATTTGATTTTTTATGTAGATGGGTAATGTGTTATTTAAAAAGGTGGAGTTGAATATTCCTATAATGTTCTTTATAGAATTAGAACTTTATCCTTTAAAGTTTTAAATTTAATGTATTATAATTTAGCCTCCACATAAATGACATTTCTATCAAAGAATAATAATGTTTTATATTTTTCTATAAACTTGTTTCTTCTTTTATAATTGATATCCCGGTAAAAACTATACAAATGTATGTCTATGAATTATATTTTATTATTAAAACATAAATTTGAACATATAAATTTTGGTGTTGAAAAGTCAAAGGTTATGTTAGTATTAATTTAGTACACTGGTTTTGAATCGTCAAGCCTCATGACATTTTAGTCCATTTTTTCTCAACACATTTGGACAATGAAAATAATGTATATCTCTTTTATGTATATAATAAAACATTCAAAAATTATTATAAAAAGTTACATAGAAAAATAAGTTATTCGTTCAATACTAGAAACCGCGATTAACTTGTTCAAAAAATATTGTTTGAACCAACAAATTTCTTTAATCAAGGAAGTACGCTGGAGAAAGACTGTGGAAATGTAGTTTGCCTCAAACTCCCTCGGTCCTAATTTCCTTGATTAAAAAACTTCATTGTATCAATTAAAACCACCACTCTTCTAAGTTGATGATACAAGATCAATGAAAAATGATATTTTTCTTTTATCCTCCACATTTGGCCTTTTATAGATCCATAAAGTATTTAAAGTATCTTTTTTAATTAAATAAATATTAAAAAATTGAAAATAAAATTATAATTTAAAAGATCACAATTATGTGTTTTAAATATTTAATTATAGTAAATGTACATTCAAGTCTAGATTATCTATGTTTTATTCAAAACATTAATGGTTTTGAGATATTTAAAATGGTTTGAATAATATTGTTTAATAATATTTTCTAGATCTTCAATAAATTTTTAAATTTATAAAATATTACTATTTTTTTTTTGTAATATAGCACACTTTTCTGAGCCTTTGTAATAATACACTTAAGAAATTTGCACATTTAGAAAGAACAAACACACGTTCTATATTTCCCTTCAAAATATTACAATATATTTTATACAAAAAACTATTTATTTGCAAGTATCAACACTTTTTTTGGAATAATTTTTATAAATTCAACATATACTTTAAATTATTTTTAAGAAACAAAATGATATCAAAAATCATAAGAGATATATATTTTTTTAATTTCCAAAATTACATTTGAGGATAATTAGGAATTATTGATGCTCAATCCTTGTTTTGTAGATCATTTCAATAGCAAAGGACCATTTTGGAGTTACAATATAAAGAAATAACATATGAGTCATCCAACATGGAAGTATGTATGTCTTTTTTGAAACATCAACTAGGGTTTTTCTTCCTATAATGGCAGAAGCTACAACTTTCTTTAAATAAAAGATATCGAAATCAATACTAAGTTATTCAATTGCATAAGAGTTTGAGTAGGGTCTTCCAACTAAACTAGATGCCACATTCAAAATTAAGAATGGGCACAAATTTAAAAATAAATACAATTACAATAATTAAAAATTACACATATAAAATATAATTATATATTAAAATAATTAATTATAATTATTTTGAATTTGTTCAATCTTATATTTAAAATGAATTGAGTTTTGATATAGATTTTTATTAATTTATTGGACTTTTTATAAAAACAATTAAGCATAATAATATTAATGTAAACAAAATTAGACTTTTCAAGATTTGAGGGGCTTCTAAATTTTAGTGCCCTATGCTATAAAGCGTGCTGCTCATGTACTGGGCCAGGCCTGATTAGGAGGAACATCAAATTCATCATTTATATGTTGAAAACGAAAATGAAATCTATGTCTTCCACCCCACCAGCTACATTTTGAGTAGAAAAGCATCATCTTCTTGCGATTCGATAAAAATAAAGTCTATGATGATCATGGTTAAAAAAACAAGGCAAAATGAATTTCAAAGAATGAAAACTAGTTTCCCTTACAATTAGGATCATTTTGTTACTTAAGCAGTATATACCTGTAATAGTATGTTGTTTAAGAATTTATATCTTAAAGGAAGTTATGACTATATAAGAAACTTGGCCTAATGTATAGATTAATCATGTGGTTGTTTTAAATGTTATTTATGACACATAATCCCAAGTGATTTATTTATCGTATTAAAAATGAAAAATAAGAATAGTGAATTATATATTAGAAAATAAAACTAAACATTTAACAAATGAATTAGAAAAACATGTCCTAACGTACCATTTATAAAGTTTTTGTATGGCAATACGTAACATTGAGAGAAAAAAATTTGTTTCTATTTCTTGAATGACATGACCCTATTATTCTTTTAGATTAGAAAATTTGATTTTTTATGTAGATGGGTAATGTGTTATTTAAAAAGGTGGAGTTGAATATTCCTATAATGTTCTTTATAGAATTAGAACTTTATCCTTTAAAGTTTTAAATTTAATGTATTATAATTTAGCCTCCACATAAATGACATTTCTATCAAAGAATAATAATGTTTTATATTTTTCTATAAACTTGTTTCTTCTTTTATAATTGATATCCCGGTAAAAACTATACAAATGTATGTCTATGAATTATATTTTATTATTAAAACATAAATTTGAACATATAAATTTTGGTGTTGAAAAGTCAAAGGTTATGTTAGTATTAATTTAGTACACTGGTTTTGAATCGTCAAGCCTCATGACATTTTAGTCCATTTTTTCTCAACACATTTGGACAATGAAAATAATGTATATCTCTTTTATGTATATAATAAAACATTCAAAAATTATTATAAAAAGTTACATAGAAAAATAAGTTATTCGTTCAATACTAGAAACCGCGATTAACTTGTTCAAAAAATATTGTTTGAACCAACAAATTTCTTTAATCAAGGAAGTACGCTGGAGAAAGACTGTGGAAATGTAGTTTGCCTCAAACTCCCTCGGTCCTAATTTCCTTGATTAAAAAACTTCATTGTATCAATTAAAACCACCACTCTTCTAAGTTGATGATACAAGATCAATGAAAAATGATATTTTTCTTTTATCCTCCACATTTGGCCTTTTATAGATCCATAAAGTATTTAAAGTATCTTTTTTAATTAAATAAATATTAAAAAATTGAAAATAAAATTATAATTTAAAAGATCACAATTATGTGTTTTAAATATTTAATTATAGTAAATGTACATTCAAGTCTAGATTATCTATGTTTTATTCAAAACATTAATGGTTTTGAGATATTTAAAATGGTTTAAATAATATTGTTTAATAATATTTTCTAGATCTTCAATAAATTTTTAAATTTATAAAATATTACTATTTTTTTTTGTAATATAGCACACTTTTCTGAGCCTTTGTAATAATACACTTAAGAAATTTGCACATTTAGAAAGAACAAACACACGTTCTATATTTCCCTTCAAAATATTACAATATATTTTATACAAAAAACTATTTATTTGCAAGTATCAACACTTTTTTTGGAATAATTTTTATAAATTCAACATATACTTTAAATTATTTTTAAGAAACAAAATGATATCAAAAATCATAAGAGATATATATTTTTTTAATTTCCAAAATTACATTTGAGGATAATTAGGAATTATTGATGCTCAATCCTTGTTTTGTAGATCATTTCAATAGCAAAGGACCATTTTGGAGTTACAATATAAAGAAATAACATATGAGTCATCCAACATGGAAGTATGTATGTCTTTTTTGAAACATCAACTAGGGTTTTTCTTCCTATAATGGCAGAAGCTACAACTTTCTTTAAATAAAAGATATCGAAATCAATACTAAGTTATTCAATTGCATAAGAGTTTGAGTAGGGTCTTCCAACTAAACTAGATGCCACGTTCTAAATTAAGAATGGGCACAAATTTAAAAATAAATACAATTATAATAATTAAAAATTACACATATAAAATATAACTATATATTAAATTAATTAATTATAATTATTTTGAATTTGTTCAATCTTATATTTAAAATGAATTGAGTTTTGATATAGATTTTTATTAATTTATTGGACTTTTTTTAAAAATAATTAAGCATAATAATATTAATGTAAACAAAATTAGACTTTTCAAGATTTGAGGGCCTTCTAAATTTTAGTGCCCTATGCTATAAAGCGTGCTGCTCATGTACTGGGCCAGGCCTGATTTGTAGGAACATCAAATTCCTCATTTATATGTTGAAAACGAAAATGAAATCTATGTCTTCCACCACTCCAGCTACATTTTCAGTAGAAAAGCATCATCTTCTTGCGACTCGATAAAAATAAAGTCTAAGATGATCATGTTTAAAAAAAACAAGGCAAAATGAATTTCAAAGAATGAAAACTAGTTTCCCTTACAATTAGGATCATTTTGTTACTTAACCAGTATATACCTGTAATAGTATATTGTTTTATGAATTTATATCTTAAAGGAAGTTATGACTATATAAGAAACTTGGCCTAATGTATAGATTAATCATGTGGTTGTTTTAAATGTTATTTATGACACATAATCCCAAGTGATTTATTTATCGTATTAAAAATGAAAAATAAGAATAGTAAATTATATATTAGAAAATAAAACTAAACATTTAACAAATGAATTATAAAAACATGTCCTAACGTACCATTTATAAAGTTTTTGTATGGCAATACGTAACATTGAGAAAAAAAATTGTTTCTATTTCTTGAATGACATGACCCTATTATTCTTTTAGATTAGAAAATTTGATTTTTTATGTAGATGGGTAATGTGTTATTTAAAAAGGTGGAGTTGAATATTCTTATAATGTTCTTTATAGAATTAGAACTTTATCCTTTAAAGTTTTAAATTTAATGTATTATAATTTAGCCTCCACGTAAATGACATTTCTATCAAAGAATAATAATGTTTTATATATTTCTATAAACTTGTTTCTTCTTTTATAATTGATATCCCAGTAAAAACTATACAAATGTATGTCTATGAATTATATTTTATTGTTAAAACATAAATTTGAACATATAAATTTTGGTGTTGAAAAGTCAAAGGTTATGTTAGTATTAATTTAGTACACTGGTTTTGAATTGTCAAGCCTCATGACATTTTAGTCCATTTTTTCTCAACACATTTGGATAATGAAAATAATGTATATCTCTTTTATGTATATAATAAAACATTCAAAAATTATTATAAAAAGTTACATAGAAAAATAAGTTATTCGTTCAATACTAGAAACCGCGATTAACTTGTTCAAAAAATATTGTTTGAACCAACAAATTTCTTTAATCAAGGAAGTACGCTGGAGAAAGACTGTGGAAATGTAGTTTGCCTCAAACTCCCTCGGTCCTAATTTCCTTGATTAAAAAAATTTATGGTATCAATTAAAACCACCACTCTTCTAAGTTGATGATACAAGATCAATGAAAAATGATATTTTGCTTTTATCCTACACATTTAGCCTTTTATAGATCCATAAAGTATGTAAAGTATCTTTTTTTAATTAAATAAATATTAAAAAATTGAAAATAAAATTATAATTTAAAAGATCACAATTATGTGTTTTAAATATTTAATTATAGTAAATGTACAGTCAAGTCTAGATTATCTATTTTTTATTCAAAACATCAATGGTTTTGAGATATTTAAAATGGTTTGAATAATATTGTTTAATAATATTTTCTAGATCTTCAATAAATTTTTAACTTTATAAAATATTACTATTTTTTTTTGTAATATAGCACACTTTTCTGAGCCTTTTTAATAATACACTTAACAAATTTGCACATTTAGAAAGAACAAACACACGTTCTATATTTCCCTTCAAAATATTACAATATATTTTATACAAAAAACTATTTATTTGCAAGTATCAACACTTTTTTTGGAATAATTTTTATAAATTCAACATATACTTTAAATTATTTTTAAGAAACAAAATGATATCAAAAATCATAAGAGATATATATTTTTTTAATTTCCAAAATTACATTTGAGGATAATTAGGAATTATTGATGCTCAATCCTTGTTTTGTAGATCATTTCAATAGCAAAGGACCATTTTGGATGTACAATATAAAGAAATAACATATGAGTCATCCAACATGGAAGTATGTATGTCTTTTTTGAAACATCAACTAGGGTTTTTCTTCCTATAATGGCAGAAGCTACAACTTCCTTTAAATAAAAGATATCGAAATAAATACTATGTTATTCAATTGCATAAGAGTTTGAGTAGGGTCTTCCAACTAAACTAGATGCCACATTCTAAATTAAGAATGGGCACAAATTTAAAAATAAATACAATTATAATAATTAAAAATTACACATATAAAATATAATTATATATTAAAATAATTGATTATAATTATTTTGAATTTGTTCAATCTTATATTTAAAATGAATTGAGTTTTTATATAGATTTTTATTAATTTATTGGACTTTTTATAAAAACAATTAAGCATAATAATATTACTGTAAACAAAATTAGACTTTTCAAGATTTGAGGGGCTTCTAAATTTTAGTGCCCTATGCTATAAAGCGTGCTGCTCATGTACTGGGTCGGGCCTGATTTGGAGGAACATCAAATTCGTCATTTATATTTTGAAAACAAAAATGAAATCTATGTCTTCCACCCCTCCAGCTACATTTTGAGTAGAAAAGCATCATCTTCTTGCGATTCGATAAAAATAAAGTCTAAGATGATCATGTTTAAAAAAACAAGGCAAAATGAATTTCAAAGAATGAAAACTAGTTTCCCTTACAATTAGGATCATTTTGTTACTTAACCAGTATATACATGTAATAGCATATTGTTTTATGAATTTATATCTTAAAGGAAGTTATGACTATATAAGAAACTTGGCCTAATGTATAGATTAATCATGTGGTTGTTTTAAATGTTATTTATGACACATAATCCCAAGTGATTTATTTATCGTATTAAAAATGAAAAATAAGAATAGTGAATTATATATTAGAAAATAAAACTAAACATTTAACAAATGAATTAGAAAAACATGTCCTAACGTACCATTTATAAAGTTTTTGTATGGCAATACGTAACATTGAGAAAAAAAAATTTGTTTCTATTTCTTGAATGACATGACCCTATTATTCTTTTAGATTAGAAATTTTGATTTTTTATGTAGATGGGTAATGTGTTATTTAAAAAGGTGGAGTTGAATATTCTTATAATGTTCTTTATAGAATTATAACTTTATCCTTTAAAGTTTTAAATTTAATGTATTATAATTTAGCCTCCACATAAATGACATTTCTATAAAAGGATAATAATGTTTTATATTTTTCTATAAACTTGTTTCTTCTTTTATAATTGATATCCCGGTAAAAACTATACAAATGTATGTCTATGAATTATATTTTATTATTAAAACATAAATTTGAACATATAAATTTTGGTGTTGAAAAGTCAAAGGTTATGTTAGTATTAATTTAGTACACTGGTTTTGAATTGTCAAGCCTCATGAAATTTTAGTCCATTTTTTCTCAACACATTTGGACAATGAAAATAATGTATATCTCTTTTATGTATATAATAAAACATTCAAAAATTATTATAAAAAGTTACATAGAAAAATAAGTTATTCGTTCAATACTAGAAACCGCGATTAACTTGTTCAAAAAATATTGTTTGAACCAACAAATTTCTTTAATCAAGGAAGTACGCTGGAGAAAGACTGTGGAAATGTAGTTTGCCTCAAACTTCCTCGGTCCTAATTTCCTTGATTAAAAAAATTTATGGTATCAATTAAAACCACCACTCTTCTAAGTTGATGATACAAGATCAATGAAAAATGATATTTTGCTTTTATCCTCCACATTTAGCCTTTTATAGATCCATAAAGTATGTAAAGTATCTTTTTTTAATTAAATAAATATTAAAAAATTGAAAATAAAATTATAATTTAAAAGATCACAATTATGTGTTTTAAATATTTAATTATAGTAAATGTACAGTCAAGTCTAGATTATCTATGTTTTATTCAAAACATTAATGGTTTTGAGATATTTAAAATGGTTTGAATAATATTGTTTAATAATATTTTCTAGATCTTCAAAAAATTTTAACTTTATAAAATATTACTATTTTTTTTTTGTAATATAGCACACTTTTCTGCGCCTTTGTAATAATACACTTAATAAATTTGCACATTTAGAAAGAACAAACACACGTTCTATATTTCCCTTCAAAATATTACAATATATTTTATACAAAAAGCTGTTTATTTGCAAGTATCAACACTTTTTTTGGAATAATTTTTATAAATTCAACATATAATATAAATTATTTTTAAGAAACAATATGATATCAAAAATCATAAGAGATATTTTTTTTTTAATTTCCAAAATTACATTTGAGGATAATTAGGAATTATTAATGCTCAATCCTTGTTTTGTAGATCATTTCAATAGCAAAGGGCCATTTTGGAGTTACAATATAAAGAAATAACATATGAGTCATCCAACATGGAAGTATGTATCTCTTTTTTGAAACATCAACTAGGGTTTTTCTTCCTATAATGGCAGAAGCTACAACTTTCTTTAAATAAAAGATATCGAAATCAATACTATGTTATTCAATTGCATAAGAGTTTGAGTAGGGTCTTCCAACTAAACTAGATGCCACGTTCTAAATTAAGAATGGGCACAAATTTAAAAATAAATACAATTATAATAATTAAAAATTACACATATAAAATATAATTATATATTAAAATAATTAATTATAATTATTTTGAATTTGTTCAATCTTATATTTAAAATTAATTGAGTTTTGATATAGATTTTTATTAATTTATTGGACTTTTTATAAAAACAATTAAGCATAATAATATTACTGTAAACAAAATTATACTTTTCAAGATTTGAGGGCCTTCTAAATTTCAGTGCCCTATGCTATAAAGCGTGCTGCTCATGTACTGGGTCGGGCCTGATTTGGAGGAACATCAAATTCCTCATTTATATTTTGAAAACAAAAATGAAATCTATGTCTTCAACCCCTCCAGCTACATTTTGAGTAGAAAAGCATCATCTTCTTGCGATTCGATAAAAATAAAGTCTAAGATGATTATGTTTAAAAAAACAAGGCAAAATGAATTTCAAAGAATGAAAACTAGTTTCCCTTACAATTAGGATCATTTTGTTACTTAACCAGTATATACTTGTAATAGCATATTGTTTTATGAATTTATATCTTAAAGGAAGTTATGACTATATAAGAAACTTGGCCTAATGTATAGATTAATCATGTGGTTGTTTTAAATGTTATTTATGACACATAATCCCAAGTGATTTATTTTTCGTATTAAAAATGAAAAATAAGAATAGTGAATTATATATTAGAAAATAAAACTAAACATTTAACAAATGAATTAGAAAAACATGTCCTAACGTGCCATTTATAAAGTTTTTGTATGGTAATACGTAACATTGAGAAAAAAAATTTGTTTCTATTTCTTGAATGACATGACCCTATTATTCTTTTAGATTATAAATTTTGATTTTTTATGTAGATGGGTAATGTGTTATTTAAAACGGTGGAGTTGAATATTCTTATAATGTTCTTTATAGAATTATAACTTTATCCTTTAAAGTTTTAAATTTAATGTATTATAATTTAGCCTCCACATAAATGACATTTCTATAAAAGGATAATAATGTTTTATATTTTTCTATAAACTTGTTTCTTCTTTTATAATTGATATCCCGGTAAAAACTATACAAATTTATGTCTATGAATTATATTTTATTACTAAAACATAAATTTGAACATATAAATTTTGGTGTTGAAAATTCAAAGGTTATGTTTGTATTAATTTAGTACACTGGTTTTGAATCGTCAAGCCTCATGACATTTTAGTCCATTTTTTCTCAACACATTTGGACAATGAAAATAATGTATATCTATTTTATGTATATAATAAAACATTCAAAAATTATTATGAAAAGTTACATAGAAAAATAAGTTATTCGTTCAATACTAGAAACCGCGATTAACTTGTTCAAAAAATATTGTTTGAACCAACAAATTTCATTAATCAAGGAAGTACGCTGGAGAAAGACCGTGGAAATTTAGTTTCCCTCAAACTCCTTCGGTTCTAATTTCCTTGATTAAAAAAATTCATTGTATCAATTAAAACCACCACTCTTCTAAGTTGATGATACAAGATCAATGAAAAATGATATTTTTCTTTTATCCTCCACATTTAGCCTTTTATAGATCCATAAAGTATGTAAAGTATCTTTTTTAATTAAATAAATATTAAAAAATTGAAAATAAAATTATAATTTAAAAGATCACAATTATGTGTTTTAAATATTTAATTATAGTAAATGTACAGTCAAGTCTAGATTATCTATGTTTTATTCAAAACATTAATGGTTTTGAGATATTTAAAATGGTTTGAATAATATTGTTTAATAATATTTTCTAGATCTTCAATAAATTTTTAACTTTATAAAATATTACTATTTTATTTTTTTTCTAATATAGCACACTTTTCTGCGCCTTTGTAATAATACACTTAAGAAATTTGCACATTTAGAAAGAACAAACACACGTTCTATATTTCCCTTCAAAATATTACAATATATTTTATACAAAAAACTGTTTATTTGCAAGTATCAACACTTTTTTTTGGAATAATTTTTATAAATTCAACATATACTTTAAATTATTTTTAAGAAACAATATGATATCAAAAATCATAAGAGATATATTTTTTTTTAATTTCCAAAATTACATTTGAGGATAATTAGGAATTATTGATGCTCAATCCTTGTTTTGTAGATCATTTCAAAAGTAAAGGACCATTTTGGAGTTACAATATAAAGAAATAATATATGAGTCATCCAACATGGAAGTATGTATGTCTTTTTTGAAACATCAACTAGGGTTTTTCTTCCTATAATGGCAGAAGCTACAACTTTCTTTAAATAAAAGATATCGAAATCAATACTAAGTTATTCAATTGCATAAGAGTTTGAGTAGGGTCTTCCAACTAAACTAGATGCCACGTTCTAAATTAAGAATGGGCACAAAATTAAAAATAAATACAATTATAATAATAAAAAATTACACATATAAAATATAATTATATATTAAAATAATTAATTATAAATATTTTGAATTTGTTCAATCTTATATTTAAAATGAATTGAGTTTTGATATAGATTTTTATTAATTTATTGGACTTTTTATAAAAACAATTAAGCATAATAATATTAATGTAAACAAAATTAGACTTTTCAAGATTTGAGGGCCTTCTAAATTTTAGTGCCCTATGCTCTAAAGCGTGCTGCTCATGTACTGGGTCAGGCCTGATTTGGAGGAACATCAAATTCCACATTTATATGCTGAAAACGAAAATAAAATCTATGTCTTCCACCCCTCCAGCTACATTTTGAGTAGAAAAGAATCATCTTCTTGTGATTCGATAAAAATAAAGTCTAAGATGATCATGTTTAAAAAAACAAGGCAAAATGAATTTCAAAGAATGAAAACTAGTTTCCCTTACAATTAGTATCATTTTGTTACTTAACTAGTATATACCTGTAATAGTATGTTGTTTAAGAATTTATATCTTAAAGGAAGTTATGACTATATAAGAAACTTGGCCTAATGTATAGGTTAATCATGTGGTTGTTTAAATGTTATTTATGACACATAATCCGAAGTGATTTATTTATTGTATTAAAAATGAAAAATAAGAATAGTGAATTATATATTAGAAAATAAAACTAAACATTTAACAAATGAATTAGAAAAACATGTCCTAACGTACCATTTATAAAGTTTTTGTATGGCAATACGTAACATTGAGAAAGAAAAATTTGTTTCTATTTCTTGAATGACATGACCCTATTATTCTTTTAGATTAGAAAATTTGATTTTTTATGTAGATGGGTAATGTGTTATTTAAAAAGGTGGAGTTGAATATTCTTATAATGTTCTTTATAGAATTATAACTTTATCCTTTAAAGTTTTAAATTTAATGTATTATAATTTAGCCTCCACATAAATGACATTTCTATAAAAGGATAATAATGTTTTATATTTTTCTATAATCTTGTTTCTTCTTTTATAATTGATATCCCGGTAAAAACTCTACAAATTTATGTCTATGAATTATATTTTATTATTAAAACATAAATTTGAACATATAAATTTTGGTGTTGAAAAGTCAAAGGTTATGTTAGTATTAATTTAGTACACTGGTTTTGAATCGTCAAGCCTCATGACATTTTAGTCCATTTTTTCTCAACACATTTGGACAATGAAAATAATGTATATCTATTTTATGTATATAATAAAACATTCAAAAATTATTATAAAAAGTTACATAGAAAAATAAGTTAATCATTCAATACTAGAAACCGCGATTAACTTGTTCAAAAAATATTGTTTGAACCAACAAATTCTTTAATCAAGGAAGTACGCTGGAGAAAGACTGCGGAAATGTAGTTTGCCTCAAACTCCCTAGGTCCTAATTTACTTGATTAAAAAAATTCATTGTATCAATTAAAACCACCACTCTTCTAAGTTGATGATACAAGATCAATGAAAAATGATATTTTTCTTCTATCCTCCACATTTAGCCTTTTATAGATCCATAAAGTATGTAAAGTTTCTTTTTTAATTAAATAAATATTAAAAAATTGAAAATAAAATTATTATTTAAAAGATCACAATTATGTGTTTTAAAAATTTAATTATAGTAAATGTACAGTCAAGTCTAGATTATCTATGTTTTATTCAAAACATTAATGGTTTTGAGATATTTAAAATGGTTTGAATAATATTGTTTAATAATACTTTCTAGATCTTCAATAAATTTATAACTTTATAAAATATTACTATTTTTTTTTGTAATATAGCACACTTTTCTAAGCCTTTTTAATAATACACTTAACAAATTTGCACATTTAGAAAGAACAAACACACGTTCTATATTTCCCTTCAAAATATTACAATATATTTTATACAAAAAACTGTTTATTTGCAAGTATCAACACTTTTTTTGGAATAATTTTTATAAATTCAACATATACTTTAAATTATTTTTAAGAAACAATGTGATATCAAAAATCATAAGGGATATTTTTTTTCAATTTCCAAAATTACATTTGAGGATAATTAGGAATTATTGATGCTCAATCCTTGTTTTGTAGATCATTTCAATAGAAAAGGACCATTTTGGAGTTACAATATAAAGAAATAACATATGAGTCACCCAACATGGAAGTATGTATGTCTTTTTTGAAACATCAACTAGGGTTTTTCTTCCTATAAAGGCAGAAGCTACAACTTTCTTTAAATAAAAGATATCGAAATCAATACTAAGTTATTCAATTGCATAAGAGTTTGAGTAGGGTCTTCCAACTAAACTAGATGCCACGTTCTAAATTAAGAATGGGCACAAATTTAAAAATAAATACAATTATAATAATTAAAAATTACACATATAAAATATAATTATATATTAAAATAATTAATTATAATTATTTTGAATTTGTTCAATCTTATATTTAAAATGAATTGAGTTTTGATATAGATTTTTATTAATTTATTGGACTTTTTTTTAAAACAATTAAGCATAATAATATTAATGTAAACAAAATTAGACTTTTCAAGATTTGAGGGCCTTCTAAATTTTAGTGCCCTATGCTATAAAGCGTGCTGCTCATGTACTGGGCCAGGCCTGATTTGGAGGAACATCAAATTCCTCATTTATATGTTGAAAACGAAAATGAAATCTATGTCTTCCACCCCTCCAAGTACATTTTGAGTAGAAAAGCATCATCTTCTTGCGACTCGATAAAAATAAAGTCTAAGATGATCATGTTTAAAAAAACAAGGCAAAATGAATTTCAAAGAATGAAAACTAGTTTCCCTTACAATTAGGATCATTTTGTTACTTAACCAGTATATACCTGTAATAGTATATTGTTTTATGAATTTATATCTTAAAGGAAGTTATGACTATATAAGAAACTTGGCCTAATGTATAGATTAATCATGTGGTTGTTTTAAATGTTATTTATGACACATAATCCCAAGTGATTTATTTATCGTATTAAAAATGAAAAATAAGAATAGTTAATTATATATTATAAAATAAAACTAAACATTTAACAAATGAATTATAAAAACATGTCCTAACGTACCATTTATAAAGTTTTTGTATGGCTATACTTAACATTGGAAAAAAAAAATTTTCTATTTCTTGAATGACATGACCCTATTATTCTTTTAGATTAGAAAATTTGATTTTTTATGTAGATGGGTAATGTGTTATTTAAAAAGGTGGAGTTGAATATTCTTATAATGTTCTTTATAGAATTAGAACTTTATCCTTTAAAGTTTTAAATTTAATGTATTATAATTTAGCCTCCACATAAATGACATTTCTATCAAAGAATTATAATGTTTTATATTTTTCTATAAACTTGTTTCTTCTTTTATAATTGATATCCCGGTAAAAACTATACAAATGTATGTCTATGAATTATATTTTATTATTAAACCATAAATTTGAACATATAAATTTTGGTGTTGAAAAGTCAAAGGTTATGTTAGTATTAATTTAGTACACTGGTTTTGAATCGTCAAGCCTCATGACATTTTAGTCCATTTTTTCTCATAACATTTGGACAATGAAAATAATGTATATCTCTTTTATGTATATAACAAAACATTCAAAAATTATTATAAAAAGTTACATAGAAAAATAAGTTATTCGTTCAATACTAGAAACCGCGATTAACTTGTTCAAAAAATATTGTTTGAACCAACAAATTTCATTAATCAAGGAAGTATGCTGGAGAAAGACCGTGGAAATGTAGTTTCCCTCAAAATCCTTCGGTCCTAATTTCCTTGATTAAAAAAATTTATTGTATCAATTAAAACCACCACTCTTCTAAGTTGATGATACAAGATCAATGAAAAATGATATTTTTCTTTTATCCTCCACATTTAGCCTTTTATAGATCCATAAAGCATGTAAAGTATCTTTTTTAATTAAATAAATATTAAAAAATTGAAAATAAAATTATAATTTAAAAGATCACAATTATGTGTTTTAAATATTTAATTATAGTAAATGTACAGTCAAGTCTAGATTATCTATGTTTTATTCAAAACATTAATGGTTTTGAGATATTTAAAATGGTTTGAATAATATTGTTTAATAATATTTTCTAGATCTTCAATAAATTTTTAACTTTATAAAATATTACTATTTTATTTTTTTTCTAATATAGCACACTTTTCTGCGCCTTTGTAATAATACACTTAAGAAATTTGCACATTTAGAAAGAACAAACACACGTTCTATATTTCCCTTCAAAATATTACAATATATTTTATACAAAAAACTGTTTATTTGCAAGTATCAACACTTTTTTTTGGAATAATTTTTATAAATTCAACATATACTTTAAATTATTTTTAAGAAACAATATGATATCAAAAATCATAAGAGATATATTTTTTTTTAATTTCTGAAATTACATTTGAGGATAATTAGGAATTATTGATGCTCAATCCTTGTTTTGTAGATCATTTCAAAAGTAAAGGACCATTTTGGAGTTACAATATAAAGAAATAATATATGAGTCATCCAACATGGAAGTATGTATGTCTTTTTTGAAACATCAACTAGGGTTTTTCTTCCTATAATGGCAGAAGCTACAACTTTCTTTAAATAAAAGATATCGAAATCAATACTAAGTTATTCAATTGCATAAGAGTTTGAGTAGGGTCTTCCAACTAAACTAGATGCCACGTTCTAAATTAAGAATGGGCACAAAATTAAAAATAAATACAATTATAATAATTAAAAATTACACATATAAAATATAATTATATATTAAAATAATTAATTATAAATATTTTGAATTTGTTCAATCTTATATTTAAAATGAATTGAGTTTTGATATAGATTTTTATTAATTTATTGGACTTTTTATAAAAACAATTAAGCATAATAATATTAATGTAAACAAAATTAGACTTTTCAAGATTTGAGGGCCTTCTAAATTTTAGTGCCCTATGCTCTAAAGCGTGCTGCTCATGTACTGGGTCAGGCCTGATTTGGAGGAACATCAAATTCCACATTTATATGCTGAAAACGAAAATAAAATCTATGTCTTCCACCCCTCCAGCTACATTTTGAGTAGAAAAGAATCATCTTCTTGTGATTCGATAAAAATAAAGTCTAAGATGATCATGTTTAAAAAAACAAGGCAAAATGAATTTCAAAGAATGAAAACTAGTTTCCCTTACAATTAGGATCATTTTGTTACTTAACTAGTATATACCTGTAATAGTACGTTGTTTAAGAATTTATATCTTAAAGGAAGTTATGACTATATAAGAAACTTGGCCTAATGTATAGGTTAATCATGTGGTTGTTTAAATGTTATTTATGACACATAATCCGAAGTGATTTATTTATTGTATTAAAAATGAAAAATAAGAATAGTGAATTATATATTAGAAAATAAAATTAAACATTTAACAAATGAATTAGAAAAACATGTCCTAACGTACCATTTATAAAGTTTTTGTATGGCAATACGTAACATTGAGAAAAAAAAATTTGTTTCTATTTCTTGAATGACATGACCCTATTATTCTTTTAGATTAGAAAATTTGATTTTTTATGTAGATGGGTAATGTGTTATTTAAAAAGGTGGAGTTGAATATTCTTATAATGTTCTTTATAGAATTATAACTTTATCCTTTAAAGTTTTAAATTTAATGTATTATAATTTAGCCTCCACATAAATGACATTTCTATAAAAGGATAATAATGTTTTATATTTTTCTATAGTCTTGTTTCTTCTTTTATAATTGATATCTCGGTAAAAACTCTACAAATTTATGTCTATGAATTATATTTTATTATTAAAACATAAATTTGAACATATAAATTTTGGTGTTGAAAAGTAAAAAGGTTATGTTAGTATTAATTTAGTACAATGGTTTTGAATCGTCAAGCCTCATGACATTTTAGTCCATTTTTTCTCAACACATTTGGACAATGAAAATAATGTATATCTATTTTATGTATATAATAAAACATTCAAAAATTATTATAAAAAGTTACATAGAAATATAAGTTAATCATTCAATACTAGAAACCGCGATTAACTTGTTCAAAAAATATTGTTTGAACCAACAAATTCTTTAATCAAGGAAGTACGATGGAGAAAGACTGCGGAAATGTAGTTTGCCTCAAACTCCCTAGGTCCTAATTTCCTTGATTAAAAAAATTCATTGTATCAATTAAAACCACCACTCTTCTAAGTTGATGATACAAGATCAATGAAAAATGATATTTTTCTTCTATCCTCCACATTTAGCCTTTTATAGATCCATAAAGTATGTAAAGTTTCTTTTTTAATTAAATAAATATTAAAAAATTGAAAATAAAATTATTATTTAAAAGATCACAATTATGTGTTTTAAATATTTAATTATAGTAAATGTACAGTCAAGTCTAGATTATCTATGTTTTATTCAAAACATTAATGGTTTTGAGATATTTAAAATGGTTTGAATAATATTGTTTAATAATACTTTCTAGATCTTCAATAAATTTTTAACTTTATAAAATATTACTATTTTTTTTTGTAATATAGCACACTTTTCTAAGCCTTTTTAATAATACACTTAACAAATTTGCACATTTAGAAAGAACAAACACACGTTCTATATTTCCCTTCAAAATATTACAATATATTTTATACAAAAAACTGTTTATTTGCAAGTATCAACACTTTTTTTGGAATAATTTTTATAAATTCAACATATACTTTAAATTATTTTTAAGAAACAATGTGATATCAAAAATCATAAGGGATATTTTTTTTCAATTTCCAAAATTACATTTGAGGATAATTAGGAATTATTGATGCTCAATCCTTGTTTTGTAGATCATTTCAATAGAAAAGGACCATTTTGGAGTTACAATATAAAGAAATAACATATGAGTCACCCAACATGGAAGTATGTATGTCTTTTTTGAAACATCAACTAGGGTTTTTCTTCCTATAAAGGCAGAAGCTACAACTTTCTTTAAATAAAAGATATCGAAATCAATACTAAGTTATTCAATTGCATAAGAGTTTGAGTAGGGTCTTCCAACTAAACTAGATGCCACGTTCTAAATTAAGAATGGGCACAAATTTAAAAATAAATACAATTATAATAATTAAAAATTACACATATAAAATATAATTATATATTAAAATAATTAATTATAATTATTTTGAATTTGTTCAATCTTATATTTAAAATGAATTGAGTTTTGATATAGATTTTTATTAATTTATTGGACTTTTTTTAAAAACAATTAAGCATAATAATATTAATGTAAACAAAATTAGACTTTTCAAGATTTGAGGGCCTTCTAAATTTTAGTGCCCTATGCTATAAAGCGTGCTGCTCATGTACTGGGCCAGGCCTGATTTGGAGGAACATCAAATTCCTCATTTATATGTTGAAAACGAAAATGAAATCTATGTCTTCCACCCCTCCAAGTACATTTTGAGTAGAAAAGCATCATCTTCTTGCGACTCGATAAAAATAAAGTCTAAGATGATCATGTTTAAAAAAACAAGGCAAAATGAATTTCAAAGAATGAAAACTAGTTTCCCTTACAATTAGGATCATTTTGTTACTTAACCAGTATATACCTGTAATAGTATATTGTTTTATGAATTTATATCTTAAAGGAAGTTATGACTATATAAGAAACTTGGCCTAATGTATAGATTAATCATGTGGTTGTTTTAAATGTTATTTATGACACATAATCCCAAGTGATTTATTTATCGTATTAAAAATGAAAAATAAGAATAGTTAATTATATATTAGAAAATAAAACTAAACATTTAACAAATGAATTATAAAAACATGTCCTAACGTACCATTTATAAAGTTTTTGTATGGCTATACTTAACATTGGAAAAAAAAAATTTTCTATTTCTTGAATGACATGACCCTATTATTCTTTTAGATTAGAAAATTTGATTTTTTATGTAGATGGGTAATGTGTTATTTAAAAAGGTGGAGTTGAATATTCTTATAATGTTCTTTATAGAATTAGAACTTTATCCTTTAAAGTTTTAAATTTAATGTATTATAATTTAGCCTCCACATAAATGACATTTCTATCAAAGAATTATCATGTTTTATATTTTTCTATAAACTTGTTTCTTCTTTTATAATTGATATCCCGGTAAAAACTATACAAATGTATGTCTATGAATTATATTTTATTATTAAACCATAAATTTGAACATATAAATTTTGGTGTTGAAAAGTCAAAGGTTATGTTAGTATTAATTTAGTACACTGGTTTTGAATCGTCAAGCCTCATGACATTTTAGTCCATTTTTTCTCATAACATTTGGACAATGAAAATAATGTATATCTCTTTTATGTATATAACAAAACATTCAAAAATTATTATAAAAAGTTACATAGAAAAATAAGTTATTCGTTCAATACTAGAAACCGCGATTAACTTGTTCAAAAAATATTGTTTGAACCAACAAATTTCATTAATCAAGGAAGTATGCTGGAGAAAGACCGTGGAAATGTAGTTTCCCTCAAAATCCTTCGGTCCTAATTTCCTTGATTAAAAAAATTTATTGTATCAATTAAAACCACCACTCTTCTAAGTTGATGATACAAGATCAATGAAAAATGATATTTTTCTTTTATCCTCCACATTTAGCCTTTTATAGATCCATAAAGCATGTAAAGTATCTTTTTTAATTAAATAAATATTAAAAAATTGAAAATAAAATTATAATTTAAAAGATCACAATTATGTGTTTTAAATATTTAATTATAGTAAATGTACAGTCAAGTCTAGATTATCTATGTTTTATTCAAAACATTAATGGTTTTGAGATATTTAAAATGGTTTGAATAATATTGTTTAATAATATTTTCTAGATCTTCAATAAATTTTTAACTTTATAAAATATTACTATTTTATTTTTTTTCTAATATAGCACACTTTTCTGCGCCTTTGTAATAATACACTTAAGAAATTTGCACATTTAGAAAGAACAAACACACGTTCTATATTTCCCTTCAAAATATTACAATATATTTTATACAAAAAACTGTTTATTTGCAAGTATCAACACTTTTTTTTGGAATAATTTTTATAAATTCAACATATACTTTAAATTATTTTTAAGAAACAATATGATATCAAAAATCATAAGAGATATATTTTTTTTTAATTTCCAAAATTACATTTGAGGATAATTAGGAATTATTGATGCTCAATCCTTGTTTTGTAGATCATTTCAAAAGTAAAGGACCATTTTGGAGTTACAATATAAAGAAATAATATATGAGTCATCCAACATGGAAGTATGTATGTCTTTTTTGAAACATCAACTAGGGTTTTTCTTCCTATAATGGCAGAAGCTACAACTTTCTTTAAATAAAAGATATCGAAATCAATACTAAGTTATTCAATTGCATAAGAGTTTGAGTAGGGTCTTCCAACTAAACTAGATGCCACGTTCTAAATTAAGAATGGGCACAAAATTAAAAATAAATACAATTATAATAATTAAAAATTACACATATAAAATATAATTATATATTAAAATAATTAATTATAAATATTTTGAATTTGTTCAATCTTATATTTAAAATGAATTGAGTTTTGATATAGATTTTTATTAATTTATTGGACTTTTTATAAAAACAATTAAGCATAATAATATTAATGTAAACAAAATTAGACTTTTCAAGATTTGAGGGCCTTCTAAATTTTAGTGCCCTATGCTCTAAAGCGTGCTGCTCATGTACTGGGTCAGGCCTGATTTGGAGGAACATCAAATTCCACATTTATATGCTGAAAACGAAAATAAAATCTATGTCTTCCACCCCTCCAGCTACATTTTGAGTAGAAAAGAATCATCTTCTTGTGATTCGATAAAAATAAAGTCTAAGATGATCATGTTTAAAAAAACAAGGCAAAATGAATTTCAAAGAATGAAAACTAGTTTCCCTTACAATTAGGATCATTTTGTTACTTAACTAGTATATACCTGTAATAGTACGTTGTTTAAGAATTTATATCTTAAAGGAAGTTATGACTATATAAGAAACTTGGCCTAATGTATAGGTTAATCATGTGGTTGTTTAAATGTTATTTATGACACATAATCCGAAGTGATTTATTTATTGTATTAAAAATGAAAAATAAGAATAGTGAATTATATATTAGAAAATAAAATTAAACATTTAACAAATGAATTAGAAAAACATGTCCTAACGTACCATTTATAAAGTTTTTGTATGGCAATACGTAACATTGAGAAAAAAAAATTTGTTTCTATTTCTTGAATGACATGACCCTATTATTCTTTTAGATTAGAAAATTTGATTTTTTATGTAGATGGGTAATGTGTTATTTAAAAAGGTGGAGTTGAATATTCTTATAATGTTCTTTATAGAATTATAACTTTATCCTTTAAAGTTTTAAATTTAATGTATTATAATTTAGCCTCCACATAAATGACATTTCTATAAAAGGATAATAATGTTTTATATTTTTCTATAGTCTTGTTTCTTCTTTTATAATTGATATCTCGGTAAAAACTCTACAAATTTATGTCTATGAATTATATTTTATTATTAAAACATAAATTTGAACATATAAATTTTGGTGTTGAAAAGTAAAAAGGTTATGTTAGTATTAATTTAGTACAATGGTTTTGAATCGTCAAGCCTCATGACATTTTAGTCCATTTTTTCTCAACACATTTGGACAATGAAAATAATGTATATCTATTTTATGTATATAATAAAACATTCAAAAATTATTATAAAAAGTTACATAGAAATATAAGTTAATCATTCAATACTAGAAACCGCGATTAACTTGTTCAAAAAATATTGTTTGAACCAACAAATTCTTTAATCAAGGAAGTACGATGGAGAAAGACTGCGGAAATGTAGTTTGCCTCAAACTCCCTAGGTCCTAATTTCCTTGATTAAAAAAATTCATTGTATCAATTAAAACCACCACTCTTCTAAGTTGATGATACAAGATCAATGAAAAATGATATTTTTCTTCTATCCTCCACATTTAGCCTTTTATAGATCCATAAAGTATGTAAAGTTTCTTTTTTAATTAAATAAATATTAAAAAATTGAAAATAAAATTATTATTTAAAAGATCACAATTATGTGTTTTAAATATTTAATTATAGTAAATGTACAGTCAAGTCTAGATTATCTATGTTTTATTCAAAACATTAATGGTTTTGAGATATTTAAAATGGTTTGAATAATATTGTTTAATAATACTTTCTAGATCTTCAATAAATTTTTAACTTTATAAAATATTACTATTTTTTTTTGTAATATAGCACACTTTTCTAAGCCTTTTTAATAATACACTTAACAAATTTGCACATTTAGAAAGAACAAACACACGTTCTATATTTCCCTTCAAAATATTACAATATATTTTATACAAAAAACTGTTTATTTGCAAGTATCAACACTTTTTTTGGAATAATTTTTATAAATTCAACATATACTTTAAATTATTTTTAAGAAACAATGTGATATCAAAAATCATAAGGGATATTTTTTTTCAATTTCCAAAATTACTTTTGAGGATAATTAGGAATTATTGATGCTCAATCCTTGTTTTGTAGATCATTTCAATAGAAAAGGACCATTTTGGAGTTACAATATAAAGAAATAACATATGAGTCACCCAACATGGAAGTATGTATGTCTTTTTTGAAACATCAACTAGGGTTTTTCTTCCTATAAAGGCAGAAGCTACAACTTTCTTTAAATAAAAGATATCGAAATCAATACTAAGTTATTCAATTGCATAAGAATTTGAGTAGGGTCTTCCAACTAAACTAGATGCCACGTTCTAAATTAAGAATGGGCACAAATTTAAAAATAAATACAATTATAATAATTAAAAATTACACATATAAAATATAATTATATATTAAAATAATTAATTATAATTATTTTGAATTTGTTCAATCTTATATTTAAAATGAATTGAGTTTTGATATAGATTTTTATTAATTTATTGGACTTTTTTTAAAAATAATTAAGCATAATAATATTAACGTAAACAAAATTAGACTTTTCAAGATTTGAGGGCCTTCTAAATTTTAGTGCCCTATGCTATAAAGTGTGCTGCTCATGTACTGGGCCAGGCCTGATTTGGAGGAACATCAAATTCCTCATTTATATGTTGAAAACGAAAATGAAATCTATGTCTTCCACCCCTCCAAGTACATTTTGATTAGAAAAGCATCATCTTCTTGCGACTCGATAAAAATAAAGTCTAAGATGATCATGTTTAAAAAAACAAGGCAAAATGAATTTCAAAGAATGAAAACTAGTTTCCCTTACAATTAGGATCATTTTGTTACTTAACCAGTATATACCTGTAATAGTATATTGTTTTATGAATTTATATCTTAAAGGAAGTTATGACTATATAAGAAACTTGGCCTAATGTATAGATTAATCATGTGGTTGTTTTAAATGTTATTTATGACACATAATCCCAAGTGATTTATTTATCGTATTAAAAATGAAAAATAAGAATAGTTAATTATATATTAGAAAATAAAACTAAACATTTAACAAATGAATTATAAAAACATGTCCTAATGTACCATTTATAAAGTTTTTGTATGGCAATACGTAACATTGGAAAAAAAATTGTTTCTATTTCTTGAATGACATGACCCTATTATTCTTTTAGATTAGAAAATTTGATTTTTTATGTAGATGGGTAATGTGTTATTTAAAAAGGTGGAGTTGAATATTCTTATAATGTTCTTTATAGAATTAGAACTTTATCCTTTAAAGTTTTAAATTTAATGTATTATAATTTAGCCTCCACATAAATGACATTTCTATCAAAGAATTATAATGTTTTATATTTTTCTATAAACTTGTTTCTTCTTTTATAATTGATATCCCGGTAAAAACTATACAAATGTATGTCTATGAATTATATTTTATTATTAAAACATAAATTTGAACATATAAATTTTGGTGTTGAAAAGTCAAAGGTTATGTTAGTATTAATTTGATACACTGGTTTTGAATCGTCAAGCCTCATGACATTTTAGTCCATTTTTTCTCATCACATTTGGACAATGAAAATAATGTATATCTCTTTTATGTATATAACAAAACATTCAAAAATTATTATAAAAAGTTACATAGAAAAATAAGTTATTCGTTCAATACTAGAAACCGCGATTAACTTGTTCAAAAAATATTGTTTGAACCAACAAATTTCATTAATCAAGGAAGTACGCTGGAGAAAGACCGTGGAAATGTAGTTTCCCTCAAACTCCTTCGGTCCTAATTTCCTTGATTAAAAAAATTTATTGTATCAATTAAAACCACCACTCTTCTAAGTTGATGATACAAGATCAATGAAAAATGATATTTTTCTTTTATCCTCCACATTTAGCCTTTTATAGATCCATAAAGTATGTAAAGTATCTTTTTTAATTAAATAAATATTAAAAAATTGAAAATAAAATTATAATTTAAAAGATCACAATTATGTGTTTTAAATATTTAATTATAGTAAATGTACAGTCAAGTCTAGATTATCTATGTTTTATTCAAAACATTAATGGTTTTGAGATATTTAAAATGGTTTGAATAATATTGTTTAATAATATTTTCTAGATCTTCAATAAATTTTTAACTTTATAAAATATTACTATTTTATTTTTTTTCTAATATAGCACACTTTTCTGCGCCTTTGTAATAATACACTTAAGAAATTTGCACATTTAGAAAGAACAAACACACGTTCTATATTTCCCTTCAAAATATTACAATATATTTTATACAAAAAACTGTTTATTTGCAAGTATCAACACTTTTTTTTGGAATAATTTTTATAAATTCAACATATACTTTAAATTATTTTTAAGAAACAATATGATATCAAAAATCATAAGAGATATATTTTTTTTTTAATTTCCAAAATTACATTTGAGGATAATTAGGAATTATTGATGCTCAATCCTTGTTTTGTAGATCATTTCAAAAGTAAAGGACCATTTTGGAGTTACAATATAAAGAAATAATATATGAGTCATCCAACATGGAAGTATGTATGTCTTTTTTGAAACATCAACTAGGGTTTTTCTTCCTATAATGGCAGAAGCTACAACTTTCTTTAAATAAAAGATATCGAAATCAATACTAAGTTATTCAATTGCATAAGAGTTTGAGTAGGGTCCTCCAACTAAACTAGATTCCACGTTCTAAATTAAGAATGGGCACAAATTTAAAAAAAAAAATACAATTATAATAATTAAAAATTACATATATAAAATATAATTATATATTAAAATAATTAATTATAATTATTTTGAATTTGTTCAATCTTATATTTAAAATGAATTGAGTTTTGATATAGGTTTTTATTAATTTATTGGACTTTTTATAAAAACAATTAAGCATAATAATATTAATGTAAACAAAATTAGACTTTTCAAGATTTGAGGGCCTTCTAAATTTTAGTGCCCTATGCTATAAAGCGTGCTGCTCATGTACTGGGTCAGGCCTGATTTGGAGGAACATCAAATTCCTCATTTATATGCTGAAAACGAAAATAAAATCTATGTCTTCCACCCCTCCAGCTACATTTTGAGTAGAAAAGCATCATCTTCTTGTGATTCGATAAAAATAAAGTCTAAGATGATCTTGTTTAAAAAAACAAGGCAAAATGAATTTCAAAGAATGAAAACTAGTTTCCCTTACAATTAGGATCATTTTGTTACTTAACCAATATATACCTGTAATAGTACGTTGTTTAGGAATTTATATCTTAAAGGAAGTTATGACTATATAAGAAACTTGGCCTAATGTATAGGTTAATCATGTGGTTGTTTAAATGTTATTTATGACACATAATCCGAAGTGATTTATTTATTGTATTAAAAATGAAAAATAAGAATAGTGAATTATATATTAGAAAATAAAACTAAACATTTAACAAATGAATTAGAAAAACATGTCCTAACGTACCATTTATAAAGTTTTTGTATGGCAATACGTAACATTGAGAAAAAAAATTTTGTTTCTATTTCTTGAATGACATGACCCTATTATTCTTTTAGATTAGAAAATTTGATTTTTTATGTAGATGGGTAATGTGTTATTTAAAAAGGTGGAGTTGAATATTCTTATAATGTTCTTTGTAGAATTATAACTTTATCCTTTAAAGTTTTAAATTTAATGTATTATAATTTAGCCTCCGCATAAATGACATTTCTATAAAAGGATAATAATGTTTTATATTTTTCTATAATCTTGTTTCTTCTTTTATAATTGATATCCCGGTAAAAACTCTACAAATTTATGTCTATGAATTATATTTTATTATTAAAACATAAATTTGAACATATAAATTTTGGTGTTGAAAAGTAAAAAGGTTATGTTAGTATTAATTTAGTACACTGGTTTTGAATCGTCAAGCCTCATGACATTTTAGTCCATTTTTTCTCAACACATTTGGACAATGAAAATAATGTATATCTATTTTATGTATATAATAAAACATTCAAAAATTATTATAAAAAGTTACATAGAAAAATAAGTTAATCATTCAATACTAGAAACCGCGATTAACTTGTTCAAAAAATATTGTTTGAACCAACAAATTCTTTAATCAAGGAAGTACGCTGGAGAAAGACTGTGGAAATGTAGTTTGCCTCAAACTCCCTAGGTCCTAATTTCCTTGATTAAAAAAATTCATTGTATCAATTAAAACCACCACTCTTCTAAGTTGATGATACAAGATCAATAAAAAATGATATTTTTCTTCTATCCTCCACATTTAGCCTTTTATAGATCCATAAAGTATGTAAAGTTTCTTTCTTAATTAAATAAATATTAAAAAATTGAAAATAAAATTATTATTTAAAAGATCACAATTATGTGTTTTAAATATTTAATTATAGTAAATGTACAGTCAAGTCTAGATTATCTATGTTTTATTCAAAACATTAATGGTTTTGAGATATTTAAAATGGTTTGAATAATATTGTTTAATAATATTTTCTAGATCTTCAATAAATTTTTAACTTTATAAAATATTACTATTTTTTTTTTGTAATATAGCACACTTTTCTGAGCCTTTTTAATAATACACTTAACAAATTTGCACATTTAGAAAGAACAAACACACGTTCTATATTTCCCTTCAAAATATTACAATATATTTTATACAAAAAACTGTTTATTTGCAAGTATCAACACTTTTTTTTGGAATAATTTTTATAAATTCAACATATACTTTAAATTATTTTTAAGAAACAATATGATATCAAAAATCATAAGAGATATATTTTTTTTTAATTTCCAAAATTACATTTGAGGATAATTAGGAATTATTGATGCTCAATCCTTGTTTTGTAGATCATTTCAAAAGTAAAGGACCATTTTGGAGTTACATTATAATGAAATAATATATGAGTCATCCAACATGGAAGTATGTATGTCTTTTTTGAAACATCAACTAGGGTTTTTCTTCCTATAATGGCAGAAGCTACAACTTTCTTTAAATAAAAGATATCGAAATCAATACTAAGTTATTCAATTGCATAAGAGTTTGAGTAGGGTCCTCCAACTAAACTAGATTCCACGTTCTAAATTAAGAATGGGCACAAATTTAAAAAAAAATACAATTATAATAATTAAAAATTACATATATAAAATATAATTATATATTAAAATAATTAATTATAATTATTTTGAATTTGTTCAATCTTATATTTAAAATGAATTGAGTTTTGATATAGGTTTTTATTAATTTATTGGACTTTTTATAAAAACAATTAAGCATAATAATATTAATGTAAACAAAATTAGACTTTTCAAGATTTGAGGGCCTTCTAAATTTTAGTGCCCTATGCTATAAAGCGTGCTGCTCATGTACTGGGTCAGGCCTGATTTGGAGGAACATCAAATTCCTCATTTATATGCTGAAAACGAAAATAAAATCTATGTCTTCCACCCCTCCAGCTACATTTTGAGTAGAAAAGCATCATCTTCTTGTGATTCGATAAAAATAAAGTCTAAGATGATCTTGTTTAAAAAAACAAGGCAAAATGAATTTCAAAGAATGAAATCTAGTTTCCCTTACAATTAGGATCATTTTGTTACTTAACCAGTATATACCTGTAATAGTACGTTGTTTAGGAATTTATATCTTAAAGGAAGTTATGACTATATAAGAAACTTGGCCTAATGTATAGGTTAATCATGTGGTTGTTTAAATGTTATTTATGACACATAATCCGAAGTGATTTATTTATTGTATTAAAAATGAAAAATAAGAATAGTGAATTATATATTAGAAAATAAAACTAAACATTTAACAAATGAATTAGAAAAACATGTCCTAACGTACCATTTATAATGTTTTTGTATGGCAATACGTAACATTGAGAAAAAAAAATTTGTTTCTATTTCTTGAATGACATGACCCTATTATTCTTTTAGATTAGAAAATTTGATTTTTTATGTAGATGGGTAATGTGTTATTTAAAAAGGTGGAGTTGAATATTCTTATAATGTTCTTTATAGAATTATAACTTTATCCTTTAAAGTTTTAAATTTAATGTATTATAATTTAGCCTCCACATAAATGACATTTCTATAAAAGGATAATAATGTTTTATATTTTTCTATAATCTTGTTTCTTCTTTTATAATTGATATCCCGGTAAAAACTCTACAAGTTTATGTCTATGAATTATATTTTATTATTAAAACATAAATTTGAACATATAAATTTTGGTGTTGAAAAGTAAAAAGGTTATGTTAGTATTAATTTAGTACACTGGTTTTGAATCGTCAAGCCTCATGACATTTTAGTCCATTTTTTCTCAACACATTTGGACAATGAAAATAATGTATATCTATTTCATGTATATAATAAAACATTCAAAAATTATTATAAAAAGTTACATAGAAAAATAAGTTAATCATTCAATACTAGAAACCGCGATTAACTTGTTCAAAAAATATTGTTTGAACCAACAAATTCTTTAATCAAGGAAGTACGCTGGAGAAAGACTGTGGAAATGTAGTTTGCCTCAAACTCCCTAGGTCCTAATTTCCTTGATTAAAAAAATTCATTGTATCAATTAAAACCACCACTCTTCTAAGTTGATGATACAAGATCAATAAAAAATGATATTTTTCTTCTATCCTCCACATTTAGCCTTTTATAGATCCATAAAGTATGTAAAGTTTCTTTTTTAATTAAATAAATATTAAAAAATTGAAAATAAAATTATTATTTAAAAGATCACAATTATGTGTTTTAAATATTTAATTATAGTAAATGTACAGTCAAGTCTAGATTATCTATGTTTTATTCAAAACATTAATGGTTTTGAGATATTTAAAATGGTTTGAATAATATTGTTTAATAATATTTTCTAGATCTTCAATAAATTTTTAACTTTATAAAATATTACTATTTTTTTTTGTAATATAGCACACTTTTCTGAGCCTTTTTAATAATACACTTAACAAATTTGCACATTTAGAAAGAACAAACACACGTTCTATATTTCCCTTCAAAATATTACAATATATTTTATACAAAAAACTGTTTATTTGCAAGTATCAACACTTTTTTTTGGAATAATTTTTATAAATTCAACATATACTTTAAATTATTTTTAAGAAACAATATGATATCAAAAATCATAAGAGATATTTTTTTTTTTAATTTCCAAAATTACATTTGAGGATAATTAGGAATTATTGATGCTCAATCCTTGTTTTGTAGATCATTTCAAAAGTAAAGGACCATTTTGGAGTTACAATATAATGAAATAATATATGAGTCATCCAACATGGAAGTATGTATGTCTTTTTTGAAACATCAACTAGGGTTTTTCTTCCTATAATGGCAGAAGCTACAACTTTCTTTAAATAAAAGATATCGAAATCAATACTAAGTTATTCAATTGCATAAGAGTTTGAGTAGGGTCTTCCAACTAAACTAGATGCCACGTTCTAAATTAAGAATGGGCACAAATTTAAAAAAAAATACAATTATAATAATTAAAAATTACATATATAAAATATAATTATATATTAAAATAATTAATTATAATTATTTTGAATATGTTCAATCTTATATTTAAAATGAATTGAGTTTTGATATAGATTTTTATTAATTTATTGGACTTTTTATAAAAACAATTAAGCATAATAATATTAATGTAAACAAAATTAGACTTTTCAAGATTTGAGGGCCTTCTAAATTTTAGTGCCCTATGCTATAAAGCGTGCTGCTCATGTACTGGGTCAGGCCTGATTTGGAGGAACATCAAATTCCTCATTTATATGCTGAAAAAGAAAATAAAATCTATGTCTTCCACCCCTCCAGCTACATTTTGAGTAGAAAAGCATCATCTTCTTGTGATTCGATAAAAATAAAGTCTAAGATGATCATGTTTAAAAAAACAAGGCAAAATGAATTTCAAAGAATGAAAACTAGTTTCCCTTACAATTAGGATCATTTTGTTACTTAACCAGTATATACCTGTAATAGTACGTTGTTTAGGAATTTATATCTTAAAGGAAGTTATGACTATATAAGAAACTTGGCCTAATGTATAGGTTAATCATGTGGTTGTTTAAATGTTATTTATGACACATAATCCGAAGTGATTTATTTATTGTATTAAAAATGAAAAATAAGAATAGTGAATTATATATTAGAAAATAAAACTAAACATTTAACAAATGAATTAGAAAAACATGTCCTAACGTACCATTTATAATGTTTTTGTATGGCAATACGTAACATTGAGAAAAAAAAATTTGTTTCTATTTCTTGAATGACATGACCCTATTATTCTTTTAGATTAGAAAATTTGATTTTTTATGTAGATGGGTAATGTGTTATTTAAAAAGGTGGAGTTGAATATTCTTATAATGTTCTTTATAGAATTATAACTTTATCCTTTAAAGTTTTAAATTTAATGTATTATAATTTAGCCTCCACATAAATGACATTTCTATAAAAGGATAATAATGTTTTATATTTTTCTATAATCTTGTTTCTTCTTTTATAATTGATATCCCGGTAAAAACTCTACAAGTTTATGTCTATGAATTATATTTTATTATTAAAACATAAATTTGAACATATAAATTTTGGTGTTGAAAAGTAAAAAGGTTATGTTAGTATTAATTTAGTACACTGGTTTTGAATCGTCAAGCCTCATGACATTTTAGTCCATTTTTTCTCAACACATTTGGACAATGAAAATAATGTATATCTATTTCATGTATATAATAAAACATTCAAAAATTATTATAAAAAGTTACATAGAAAAATAAGTTAATCATTCAATACTAGAAACCGCGATTAACTTGTTCAAAAAATATTGTTTGAACCAACAAATTCTTTAATCAAGGAAGTACGCTGGAGAAAGACTGTGGAAATGTAGTTTGCCTCAAACTCCCTAGGTCCTAATTTCCTTGATTAAAAAAATTCATTGTATCAATTAAAACCACCACTCTTCTAAGTTGATGATACAAGATCAATAAAAAATGATATTTTTCTTCTATCCTCCACATTTAGCCTTTTATAGATCCATAAAGTATGTAAAGTTTCTTTTTTAATTAAATAAATATTAAAAAATTGAAAATAAAATTATTATTTAAAAGATCACAATTATGTGTTTTAAATATTTAATTATAGTAAATGTACAGTCAAGTCTAGATTATCTATGTTTTATTCAAAACATTAATGGTTTTGAGATATTTAAAATGGTTTGAATAATATTGTTTAATAATATTTTCTAGATCTTCAATAAATTTTTAACTTTATAAAATATTACTATTTTTTTTTTGTAATATAGCACACTTTTCTGAGCCTTTTTAATAATACACTTAACAAATTTGCACATTTAGAAAGAACAAACACACGTTCTATATTTCCCTTCAAAATATTACAATATATTTTATACAAAAAACTGTTTATTTGCAAGTATCAACACTTTTTTTTGGAATAATTTTTATAAATTCAACATATACTTTAAATTATTTTTAAGAAACAATATGATATCAAAAATCATAAGAGATATATTTTTTTTTAATTTCCAAAATTACATTTGAGGATAATTAGGAATTATTGATGCTCAATCCTTGTTTTGTAGATCATTTCAAAAGTAAAGGACCATTTTGGAGTTACAATATAAAGAAATAATATATGAGTCATCCAACATGGAAGTATGTATGTCTTTTTTGAAACATCAACTAGGGTTTTTCTTCCTATAATGGCAGACGCTACAACTTTCTTTAAATAAAAGATATCGAAATCAATACTAAGTTATTCAATTGCATAAGAGTTTGAGTAGGGTCTTCCAACTAAACTAGATGCCACGTTCTAAATTAAGAATGGGCACAAATTTAAAAAAAAAATACAATTATAATAATTAAAAATTACATATATAAAATATAATTATATATTAAAATAATTAATTATAATTATTTTGAATTTGTTCAATCTTATATTTAAAATGAATTGAGTTTTGATATAGATTTTTATTAATTTATTGGACTTTTTATAAAAACAATTAAGCATAATAATATTAATGTAAACAAAATTAGACTTTTCAAGATTTGAGGGCCTTCTAAATTTTAGTGCCCTATGCTATAAAGCGTGCTGCTCATGTACTGGGTCAGGCCTGATTTGGAGGAACATCAAATTCCTCATTTATATGCTGAAAACGAAAATAAAATCTATGTCTTCCACCCCTCCAGCTACATTTTGAGTAGAAAAGCATCATCTTCTTGTGATTCGATAAAAATAAAGTCTAAGATGATCATGTTTAAAAAAACAAGGCAAAATGAATTTCAAAGAATGAAAACTAGTTTCCCTTACAATTAGGATCATTTTGTTACTTAACCAGTATATACCTGTAATAGTACGTTGTTTAGGAATTTATATCTTAAAGGAAGTTATGACTATATAAGAAACTTGGCCTAATGTATAGGTTAATCATGTGGTTGTTTTAAATGTTATTTATGACACATAATCCCAAGTGATTTATTTATTGTATTAAAAATGAAAAATAAGAATGGTGAATTATATATTAGAAGAAAAAAACTAAACATTTAACAAATGAAGTAGAAAAACATGTCCTAACGTACCATTTAATGAATTTTTTGTATGGCAATACGTAAATTGAGAAAAAAAATGTGTTTCTATTTCTTGAATGACATGACCCTATTATTCTTTTAGATTAGAAAATTTGATTTTTTATGTAGATGGGTAATGTGTTATTTAAAAAGGTAAAGTTGAATATTCTTATAATGTTCTTTATAGAATTGGAACTTTATCCTTTAATGTATTATAATTTAGCCTCCACATAAATGACATTTCTATCAAAGAATAATAATGTTTTATATTTTTCTATAAACTTGTTTCTTATTTTATAATTGATATCCCGTTAAAAACTATACAAATGTATGTCTATGAATTATATTTTATTATTAAAACATAAATTTGAACATATAAATTTTGGTGTTGAAAAGTCAAAGGTTATGTTAGTACTAATTTAGTACACTGGTTTTGAATCGTCAAGCTTCATGACATTTTAGTCCATTTTTTCTCAACACATTTGGACAATGAATATAATGTATATCTCTTTTATGTATATAATAAAACATTCAAAATTATTATAAAAAGTTACATAGAAAAATAAGTTATTCATTCAATACTAGAAACCGCGATTAACTTGTTCAAAAAATATTGTTTGAACCAACAAATTTCTTTAATCAAGGAAGTACGGTGGAGAAAGATTTTGGAAATGCAGTTTGCCTCAAACTCCCTCGATCCTAATTTCCTTGATTAAAAAAATTCATTGTATCAATTAAAACCACTACTCTTCTAAGTTGATGATACAAGATAAATGAAAAATGATATTTTTATTCTATCCTCCCTATTTAGCCATGTATTGATCCATAAAGTATGTAAAGTTTCTTTTTTAATTAAATAAATATTAAAAAATTGAAAATAAAATTATTATTTAAAAGATCACAATTATGTGTTTTAAATATTTAATTATAGTAAATGTACAGTCAAGTCTATATTATCTATGTTTTATTCAAAACATCAATGGTTTTGAGATATTTAAAATGGTTTGAATAATATTGATTAATAATATTTTCTAGATCTTCAATAAATTTTTAACTTTAAAAAATATTACTATATTACTTTTTTTTGTAATATAGCACACTTTTCTGAGCCTTTGTAATAATACACTTAAGAAATTTGCACATTTAGAAAGAACAAACACACGTTCTATGTTTCCCTTCAAAATATTACAATATATTTTATACAAAAAACTGTTTATTTGCAAGTATCAAAACCTTTTTTGGAATAATTTTTATAAATTCAACAAATACATTAAATTATTTTTAAGAAACAATATGATATCAAAAATCATAAGAGATTTTTTTTTTTATTTCAAAAATTACATTTGAGGATAATTAGGAATTATTGATGCTCAATCCTTGTTTTGTAGATCATTTCAATAGCAAAGGACCCTTTTAGAGTTACAATATAAAGAAATAAAATATGAGTCATCCAACATGGAAGTATGTATGTCTTTTTTGAAACATCAACTAGGGTTTTTCTTCCTATAATGGCAGAAGCTACAACTTTCTTTGAATAAAAGATATCGAAATCAATACTAAGTTATTCAATTGCATAAGAGTTTGAGTAGGGTCTTCCAACTAAACTAAATGCCACGTTCTAATTTAAGAATGGGAACACATTTAAAAATAAATACAATTATAATAATTAAAAATTACACATATAAAATATAATTATATATTAAAATAACTAATTATAATTATTTTTAATTTGTTCAATCTTATATTTAAAATGAATTGAGTTTTGATATATATTTTTATTAATTTATTGGACTTTTTATTAAAACAAATTATGCATAATAATATTAATGTAAACAAAATTAGACTTTTCAAGATTTGAGGGCCTTCTAAATTTTAGTGCCATATGCTATAAAGTGTGCTGCCCATGTACTGGGCCATGCCTGATTTGGAGGAACATCAAATTCATCATTTATATGTTGAAAATGAAAATGAAATATATGTCTTCCACCCCTCCAGCTACATTTTGAGTAGAAAAGCATCATCTTCTTGCGATTCTATAAAAATAAAGTCTAAGATGATCATGTTTTAAAAAACAAGGCAAAATGAATTTCAAAGAATGAAAACTAGTTTTCCTTACAATTAGGATCATTTTGTTACTTAACCAGTATATACCGGTAATAGTACGTTATTTAAGAATTTATATCTTAAATGAAGTTATGACTATATAAGAAACTTGGCCTAATGTATAGATTACTCATGTGGTTGTTTTAAATGTTATTTATGACACATAATCCCAAGTGATTTATTTATCGTATTAAAAATAAGAACAGTGAATTAGATATTAGAAAAAAAAACTAAACATTTAACAAATGAAGTAGAAAAACATGTCCTAACGTAGCATCTATAAATTTTTTGTATGGCAATACGTAACATTAAGAAAAAAAAATTGTTTCTATTTCTTGAATGACATGACCCTATTATTATTTTAGATTAGAATATAAAGAAATAATATATTCTTATATTCTTATAATGTTCTTTATAGAATTAGAACTTTATCGTTTAAAGTTTTAAATTTAATGTATTATAATTTAGCCTCCACATAAATGACATTTCTATCAAAGAATAATAATGTTTTATATTTTTCTATAAACTTGTTTCTTCTTTTATAATTGATATCCCGGTAAAAACTATACAAATGTATTTCTATGAATTATATTTTATTATTAAAACATAAATTTTAACATATTAATTTTGGTGTTGAAAAGTCAAAGGTTATGTTAGTATTATTTTAGTACACTGGTTTTGAATCGTCAAGCCTCATGACATTTTAGTCCATTTTTTCTCAACACATTTGGACAATGAATATAATGTATATCTATTTTATGTATATAATAAAACATTCAAAAATTATTATAAAAAATTTTATATAGAAAAATAAGTTATTCGTTCAATACTAGAAACCGCGATTAACTTGTTCAAAAAATATTGTTTGAACCAACAAATTTCTTTAATCAAGGAAGTACGCTGGAGAAAGACTGTGGAAATGCAGTTTGCCTCAAATTCCCCCGATCCTAATTTCCTTGATTAAAAAAATTCATTGTATCAATTAAAACCACCACTCTTCTAAGTTGAAAATACAAGATCAATGAAAAATGATATTTTTCTTCTATCCTCCACATTTAGCCTTTTCTAGATCCATAAATTATGTAAAGTTTCTTTTTTAATTAAATAAATATTAAAAAATTGATGATGAAATTATAATTTAAAAGATCACAATTATGTGTTTTAAATATTTAATTATAGTAAATGTACAGTCAAGTCTAGATTATCTATGTTTTATTCAAAACATTAATGGTTTTGAGATATTTAAAAAGGTTTGAATAATATTGTTTAATAATATTTTCTAGATCTTCAATAAATTTTTAACTTTATAAAATATTACTATTTTTTTTTGTAATATAGCACACTTTTCTGAGCCTTTGTAATAACACACTTAAGAAATTTGCACATTTAGAAAGAACATACACACGTTCTATATTTCCCTTCAAAATATTACAATATATTTTATACAAAAAACTGTTTATTTGCAAGTATCAATACTTTTTTTGGAATAATTTTTATAAACTCAACATATACTTTTAATTATTTTTAATAAACAATATGATATCAAAAATCATGAGAGATATATTTTTTTTAATTTCCAACATTACATTTGAGGATAATTAGGAATTATTGATGCTCAATCCTTGTTTTGTAGATCATTTAAAAAGTAAAGGACCATTTTGGAGTTACAATATAAAGAAATAATATATGAGTCATCCAACATGGAAGTATGTATGTCTTTTTTGAAACATCAACTAGGGTTTTTCTTCCTATAATTGCAGAAGCTACAACTTTCTTTAAATAAAAGATATCGAAATGAATACTAAGTTATTCAATTGCATAAGAGTTGGAGTAGGGTCTTCCAACTAAACTAGATGCCATGTTCTAATATAAGAATGGGAACAAATTTAAAAATAAATACAATTATAATAATTAAAAATTACACATATAAAATATAATTATATATTAAAATAACTAATTATAATTATTTTTAATTTGTTCAAATTTTATATTTAAAATGAATTGAGTTTTGATATAGATTTTTATTAATTTCTTGGACTTTTTATATAAAAAATTATGCATAATAATATTAATGTAAACAAAATTAGACTTTTCAAGATTTGAGGGCCTTCTAAATTTTAGTGCCCTGTGCTATAAAGTGTGCTGCTCATGTACTGGGCCAGGCCTGATTTGGAGGAACATCAAATTCATCATTTATATGTTGAAAATGAAAATGAAATCTATGTCTTCCACCCCTCCAACTACATTTTGAGTAGAAAAGCATCATCTTCTTGCGATTCGATAAAAATAAAGTCTAAGATGATCATGTTTAAAAAAACAAGGCAAAATGAATTTCAAAGAATAAAAACTAGTTTTCCTTACAATTAGGATCATTTTGTTACTTAACCAGTATATACCGGTAATATATGTTGTTTAAGAATTTATATCTTAAAGGAAGTTATGACTATATAAGAAACTTGGCCTAATGTATAGATTAATAATGTGGTTGTTTTAAATGTTATTTATGACACATAATCCCAAGTGATTTATTTATCGTATTAAAAATGAAAAATAAGAATAGTGAATTATATATTAGAAAAAAAAACTAAACATTTAACAAATGAAGTAGAAAAACATGTCCTAACGTAGCATGTATAAATTTTTTGTATAGCAATACGTAACATTGAGAAAAAAAATTTTGTTTCTATTTCTTGAATGACATGACCCTATTATTCTTTTAGATTAGAAAATTTGATTTTTTATGTAGGTAGGTAATGTGTTATTTAAAAAGGTGGAGTTGAATATTCTTATAATGTTCTTTACAGAATTGGAACTTTATCCTTTAAAGTTTTAAATTTAATGTATTATAATTTAGCCTCCACATAAATGACATTTCTATCAAAGAATAATAATGTTTTATATTTTTCTATAAACTTGTTTCTTCTTTTATAATTGATATCCCAGTAAAAACTATTCAAATGTATGTCTATGAATTATATTTTATTATTAAAACATAAATTTGAACATATAAATTTTGGTGTTGAAAAGTCAAAGGTTATGTTAGTATTAATTTAGTACACTGGTTTTGAATCGTCAAGCTTCATGACATTTTAGTCCGTTTTTTCTCAAGACATTTGGACAATGAAAATAATGTATATCTCTTTTATGTATAAAATAAAACATTCAAAAATTATTATAAAAAGTTACATAGAAAAATAAGTTATTCATTCAATCCTAGAAACCGCGATTAACTTGTTCAAAAAATATTGTTTGAACCAACAAATTTCTTTAATCAAGGAAGTAGGGTGGAGAAAGATTGTGGAAATGCTGTTTGCCTCAAATTTCCCCGGTCGTAATTTCCTTGATTAAAAAAATTTGTTGTATCAATTAAAACCACCACTCTTCTAAGTTGATGATACAAGATCCAAGAAAAATGATATTTTTCTTCTATCCTCCACATTTAGCCTTTTATAGATCCATAAAGTATGTAAAGTTTCTTTTTTAATTAAATAAATATTAAAAAATTGAAAATAAAATTATAATTTAAAAGATCACAATTATGTGTTTTAAATATTTAATTATAGTAAATGTACAGTCAAGTCTAGATTATCTATGTTTTATTCAAAACATTAATGGTTTTGAGATATTTAAAAAGGTTTGAATAATATTGTTTAATAATATTTTCTAGATCTTCAATAAATTTTTAACTTTAAAAAATATTACTATATAATTATATTTTTGTAATATAGCACACTTTTCTGAGCCTTTGTAATAATAAACTTAATAAATTTGCACATTTAGAAAGAACAAACACACGTTCTATATTTCCCTTCAAAATATTACAATATATTTTATACAAAAAACTATTTATTTGCAAGTATCAATACTTTTTTTGGAATAATTTTTATAAATTCAACAAATACTTTAAATTATTTTTAAGAAACAATATGATATCAAAAATCATAAGAGATATTTATTTTAATTTCAAAAATTACATTTGAGGATAATTAGGAATTATTGATACTCAATCCTTGTTTTGTAGATCATTTAAAAAGTAAAGGACCATTTTGGAGTTACAATATAAAGAAATAATATATGAATTATCCAACATGGAAGTATGTATGTCTTTTTTGAAACATCAACTAGGGTTTTTCTTCCTATAATGTCAGAAGCTACAACTTTCTTTAAATAAAAGATATCGAAATGAATACTAAGTTATTCAATTGCATAAGAGTTGGAGTAGGGTCTTCCAACTAAACTAGATGCCACGTTCTAATATAAGAATGGGAACAAATTTAAAAATAAATACAATTATAATAATTAAAAACTACACATATAAAATATAATTATATATTAAACTAAGTAATTATAATTATTTTTAATTTGTTCAATCTTATATTTAAAATGAATTGAGTTTTGATATATATTTTTATTAATTTATTGGACTTTTTATATAAAAAATTATGCATAATAATATTATTGTAAACAAAATTAGACTTTTCAAGATTTGAGGGCCTTCTAAATTTTAGTGCCCTATGCTATAAAGCGTGCTGCTCATGTACTGGGCCAGGCTTGATTTGGAGGAACATCAAATTCATCATTTATATGTTGAAAATGAAAATGAAATCTATGTCTTCCACCCCTCCAGCTACATTTTGAGTAGAAAAGCAGCATCTTCTTGCGATTCGATAAAAATAAAGTCTAAGATGATCATGTTTAAAAAAACAAGGCAAAATGAATTTCAAACAATGAAAACTAGTTTTCCTTACAATTAGCAACATTTTGTTACTTAACCAGTATATACCGGTAATATATGTTGTTTAAGAATTTATATCTTAAAGGAAGTTATGACTATATAAGAAACTTGGCCTAATGTATAGATTAATAATGTGGTTGTTTTAAATGTTATTTATGACACATAATCCCAAGTGATTTATTTATCGTATTAAAAATGAAAAATAAGAATAGTGAATTATATATTAGAAAAAAAAACTAAACATTTAACAAATGAAGTAGAAAAACATGTCCTAACGTAGCATGTATAAATTTTTTGTATGGCAATACGTAACATTGAGAAAAAAAATTTTGTTTCTATTTCTTGAATGACATGACCCTATTATTCTTTTAGATTAGAAAATTTGATTTTTTATGTAGATAGGTAATGTGTTATTTAAAAAGGTGGAGTTGAATATTCTTATAATGTTCTTTACAGAATTGGAACTTTATCCTTTAAAGTTTTAAATTTAATGTATTATAATTTAGCCTCCACATAAATGACATTTCTATCAAAGAATAATAATGTTTTATATTTTTCTATAAACTTGTTTCTTCTTTTATAATTGATATCCCAGTAAAAACTATTCAAATGTATGTCTATGAATTATATTTTATTATTAAAACATAAATTTGAACATATAAATTTTGGTGTTGAAAAGTCAAAGGTTATGTTAGTATTAATTTAGTACACTGGTTTTGAATCGTCAAGCTTCATGACATTTTAGTCCGTTTTTTCTCAAGACATTTGGACAATGAAAATAATGTATATCTCTTTTATGTATAAAATAAAACATTCAAAAATTATTATAAAAAGTTACATAGAAAAATAAGTTATTCGTTCAATCCTAGAAACCGCGATTAACTTGTTCAAAAAATATTGTTTGAACCAACAAATTTCTTTAATCAAGGAAGTAGGGTGGAGAAAGATTGTGGAAATGCTGTTTGCCTCAAATTTCCCCGGTCGTAATTTCCTTGATTAAAAAAATTTGTTGTATCAATTAAAACCACCACTCTTCTAAGTTGATGATACAAGATCCAAGAAAAATGATATTTTTCTTCTATCCTCCACATTTAGCCTTTTATAGATCCATAAAGTATGAAAAGTTTCTTTTTTAATTAAATAAATATTAAAAAATTGAAAATAAAATTATAATTTAAAAGATCACAATTATGTGTTTTAAATATTTAATTATAGTAAATGTACAGTCAAGTCTAGATTATCTATGTTTTATTCAAAACATTAATGGTTTTGAGATATTTAAAAAGGTTTGAATAATATTGTTTAATAATATTTTCTAGATCTTCAATAAATTTTTAACTTTAAAAAATATTACTATATTATTATATTTTTGTAATATAGCACACTTTTCTGAGCCTTTGTAATAATAAACTTAATAAATTTGCACATTTAGAAAGAACAAACACACGTTCTATATTTCCCTTCAAAATATTACAATATATTTTATACAAAAAACTATTTATTTGCAAGTATCAATACTTTTTTTGGAATAATTTTTATAAATTCCACAAATACTTTAAATTATTTTTAAGAAACAATATGATATCAAAAATCATAAGAGATATTTATTTTAATTTCAAAAATTACATTTGAGGATAATTAGGAATTATTGATACTCAATCCTTGTTTTGTAGATCATTTCAAAAGCAAAGAACCCTTTTGGAGTTACAATATAAAGAAATAATATATGAATTATCCAACATGGAAGTATGTATGTCTTTTTTGAAACATCAACTAGGGTTTTTCTTCCTATAATGTCAGAAGCTACAACTTTCTTTAAATAAAAGATATCGAAATGAATACTAAGTTATTCAATTGCATAAGAGTTGGAGTAGGGTCTTCCAACTAAACTAGATGCCACGTTCTAATTTAAGAATGGGAACAAATTTAAAAATAAATACAATTATAATAATTAAAAACTACACATATAAAATATAATTATATATTAAACTAAGTAATTATAATTATTTTTAATTTGTTCAATCTTATATTTAAAATTAATTGAGTTTTGATATATATTTTTATTAATTTATTGGACTTTTTATATAAAAAATTATGCATAATAATATTATTGTAAACAAAATTAGACTTTTCATGATTTGAGGGCCTTCTAAATTTTAGTGCCCTATGCTATAAAGCGTGCTGCTCATGTACTGGGCCAGGCTTGATTTGGAGGAACATCAAATTCATCATTTATATGTTGAAAATGAAAATGAAATCTATGTCTTCCACCCCTCCAGCAACATTTTGAGTAGAAAAGCATCATCTTCTTGCGATTCGATAAAAATAAAGTCTAACATGATCATGTTTAAAAAAACAAGGCAAAATGAATTTCAAACAATGAAAACTAGTTTTCCTTACAATTAGGAACATTTTGTTACTTAACCAGTATATACCGGTAATAGTATGTTGTTTAAGAATTTATATCTTAAAGGAAGTTATGACTATATAAGAAACTTGGCCTAATGTATAGATTAATCATGTGGTTGTTTTAAATGTTATTTATGAAACATAATCCCAAGTGATTTATTTATTGTATTAAAAATTAAAAATAAGAATGGTGAATTATATATTAGAAGAAAAAAAACTAAACATTTAACAAATGAAGTAGAAAAACATGTCCTAACGTAGCATCTATAAATTTTTTGTATGGCAATACGTAACATTGAGAAAAAAAAATTTCTTTCTATTTCTTGAATGACATGACCCTATTATTCTTTTAGATTAGAAAATTTGATTTTTTATGTAGATGGGTAATGTGTTAATTAAAAGGGTAAAGTTGAATATTCTTATAATGTTCTTTATAGAATTGGAACTTTATCCTTTAAAGTTTTAAATTTAATGTATTATAATTTAGCCTCCACATAAATGACATTTCTATCAAAGAATAATAATGTTTTATATTTTTCTATAAACTTGTTTATTCTTTTATAATTGATATCCCGGTAAAAACAATACAAATGTATGTCTATGAATTATATTTTATTATTAAAACATAAATTTGAACATATAAATTTTGGTGTTGAAAAGTCAAAGGTTATGTTAGTATTAATTTAGTACACTGGTTTTGAATCGTCAAGCTTCATGTCATTTTAGTCCGTTTTTTCTCAAGACATTTGGACAATGAAAATAATGTATATCTCTTTTATGTATAAAATAAAACATTCAAAAATTATTATAAAAAGTTACATAGAAAAATAAGTTATTCGTTCAATCCTAGAAACCGCGATTAACTTGTTCAAAAAATATTGTTTGAACCAACAAATTTCTTTAATCAAGGAAGTAGGGTGGAGAAAGATTGTGGAAATGCTGTTTGCCTCAAATTTCCCCGGTCGTAATTTCCTTGATTAAAAAAATTTGTTGTATCAATTAAAACCACCACTCTTCTAAGTTGATGATACAAGATCCAAGAAAAATGATATTTTTCTTCTATCCTCCACATTTAGCCTTTTATAGATCCATAAAGTATGTAAAGTTTCTTTTTTAATTAAATAAATATTAAAAAATTGAAAATAAAATTATAATTTAAAAGATCACAATTATGTGTTTTAAATATTTAATTATAGTAAATGTACAGTCAAGTCTAGATTATCTATGTTTTATTCAAAACATTAATGGTTTTGAGATATTTAAAAAGGTTTGAATAATATTGTTTAATAATATTTTCTAGATCTTCAATAAATTTTTAACTTTAAAAAATATTACTATATTATTATATTTTTGTAATATAGCACACTTTTCTGAGCCTTTGTAATAATAAACTTAATAAATTTGCACATTTAGAAAGAACAAACACACGTTCTATATTTCCCTTCAAAATATTACAATATATTTTATACAAAAAACTATTTATTTGCAAGTATCAATACTTTTTTTGGAATAATTTTTATAAATTCAACAAATACTTTAAATTATTTTTAAGAAACAATATGATATCAAAAATCATAAGAGATATTTATTTTAATTTCAAAAATTACATTTGAGGATAATTAGGAATTATTGATACTCAATCCTTGTTTTGTAGATCATTTCAAAAGCAAAGAACCCTTTTGGAGTTACAATATAAAGAAATAATATATGAATTATCCAACATGGAAGTATGTATGTCTTTTTTGAAACATCAACTAGGGTTTATCTTCCTATAATGTCAGAAGCTACAACTTTCTTTAAATAAAAGATATCGAAATGAATACTAAGTTATTCAATTGCATAAGAGTTGGAGTAGGGTCTTCCAACTAAACTAGATGCCACGTTCTAATTTAAGAATGGGAACAAATTTAAAAATAAATACAATTATAATAATTAAAAACTACACATATAAAATATAATTATATATTAAACTAAGTAATTATAATTATTTTTAATTTGTTCAATCTTATATTTAAAATGAATTGAGTTTTGATATATATTTTTATTAATTTATTCGACTTTTTATATAAAAAATTATGCATAATAATATTATTGTAAACAAAATTAGACTTTTCAAGATTTGAGGGCCTTCTAAATTTTAGTGCCCTATGCTATAAAGCGTGCTGCTCATGTACTGGGCCAGGCTTGATTTGGAGGAACATCAAATTCATCATTTATATGTTGAAAATGAAAATGAAATCTATGTCTTCCACCCCTCCAGCTACATTTTGAGTAGAAAAGCATCATCTTCTTGCGATTCGATAAAAATAAAGTCTAACATGATCATGTTTAAAAAAACAAGGCAAAATGAATTTCAAACAATGAAAACTAGTTTTCCTTACAATTAGGAACATTTTGTTACTTAACCAGTATATACCGGTAATAGTATGTTGTTTAAGAATTTATATCTTAAAGGAAGTTATGACTATATAAGAAACTTGGCCTAATGTATAGATTAATCATGTGGTTGTTTTGAATGTTATTTATGAAACATAATCCCAAGTGATTTATTTATTGTATTAAAAATTAAAAATAAGAATGGTGAATTATATATTAGAAGAAAAAAAACTAAACATTTAACAAATGAAGTAGAAAAACATGTCCTAACGTAGCATCTATAAATTTTTTGTATGGCAATACGTAACATTGATAAAAAAAAATTTCTTTCTATTTCTTGAATGACATGACCCTATTATTCTTTTAGATTAGAAAATTTGATTTTTTATGTAGATGGGTAATGTGTTAATTAAAAAGGTAAAGTTGAATATTCTTATAATGTTCTTTATAGAATTGGAACTTTATCCTTTAAAGTTTTAAATTTAATGTATTATAATTTAGCCTCCACATAAATGACATTTCTATCAAAGAATAATAATGTTTTATATTTTTCTATAAACTTGTTTCTTCTTTTATAATTGATATCCCGGTAAAAACAATACAAATGTATGTCTATGAATTATATTTTATTATTAAAACATAAATTTGAACATATAAATTTTGGTGTTGAAAAGTCAAAGGTTATGTTAGTATTAATTTAGTACACTGGTTTTGAATCGTCAAGCTTCATGTCATTTTAGTCCGTTTTTTCTCAAGACATTTGGACAATGAAAATAATGTATATCTCTTTTATGTATAAAATAAAACATTCAAAAATTATTATAAAAAGTTACATAGAAAAATAAGTTATTCGTTCAATCCTAGAAACCGCGATTAACTTGTTCAAAAAATATTGTTTGAACCAACAAATTTCTTTAATCAAGGAAGTAGGGTGGAGAAAGATTGTGGAAATGCTGTTTGCCTCAAATTTCCCCGGTCGTAATTTCCTTGATTAAAAAAATTTGTTGTATCAATTAAAACCACCACTCTTCTAAGTTGATGATACAAGATCCAAGAAAAATGATATTTTTCTTCTATACTCCACATTTAGCCTTTTATAGATCCATAAAGTATGTAAAGTTTCTTTTTTAATTAAATAAATATTAAAAAATTGAAAATAAAATTATAATTTAAAAGATCACAATTATGTGTTTTAAATATTTAATTATAGTAAATGTACAGTCAAGTCTAGATTATCTATGTTTTATTCAAAACATTAATGGTTTTGAGATATTTAAAAAGGTTTGAATAATATTGTTTAATAATATTTTCTAGATCTTCAATAAATTTTTAACTTTAAAAAATATTACTATATTATTATATTTTTGTAATATAGCACACTTTTCTGAGCCTTTGTAATAATAAACTTAATAAATTTGCACATTTAGAAAGAACAAACACACGTTCTATATTTCCCTTCAAAATATTACAATATATTTTATACAAAAAACTATTTATTTGCAAGTATCAATACTTTTTTTGGAATAATTTTTATAAATTCAACAAATACTTTAAATTATTTTTAAGAAACAATATGATATCAAAAATCATAAGAGATATTTATTTTAATTTCAAAAATTACATTTGAGGATAATTAGGAATTATTGATACTCAATCCTTGTTTTGTAGATCATTTCAAAAGCAAAGAACCCTTTTGGAGTTACAATATAAAGAAATAATATATGAATTATCCAACATGGAAGTATGTATGTCTTTTTTGCAACATCAACTTGGGTTTTTCTTCCTATAATGTCAGAAGCTACAACTTTCTTTAAATAAAAGATATCGAAATGAATACTAAGTTATTCAATTGCATAAGAGTTGGAGTAGGGTCTTCCAACTAAACTAGATGCCACGTTCTAATTTATGAATGGGAACAAATTTAAAAATAAATACAATTATAATAATTAAAAACTACACATATAAAATATAATTATATATTAAACTAAGTAATTATAATTATTTTTAATTTGTTCAATCTTATATTTAAAATGAATTGAGTTTTGATATATATTTTTATTAATTTATTGGACTTTTTATATAAAAAATTATGCATAATAATATTATTGTAAACAAAATTAGACTTTTCAAGATTTGAGGGCCTTCTAAATTTTAGTGCCCTATGCTATAAAGCGTGCTGCTCATGTACTGGGCCAGGCTTGATTTGGAGGAACATCAAATTCATCATTTATATGTTGAAAATGAAAATGAAATCTATGTCTTCCACCCCTCCAGCTACATTTTGAGTAGAAAAGCATCATCTTCTTGCGATTCGATAAAAATAAAGTCTAACATGATCATGTTTAAAAAAACAAGGCAAAATGAATTTCAAACAATGAAAACTAGTTTTCCTTACAATTAGGAACATTTTGTTACTTAACCAGTATATACCGGTAATAGTATGTTGTTTAAGAATTTATATCTTAAAGGAAGTTATGACTATATAAGAAACTTGGCCTAATGTATAGATTAATCATGTGGTTGTTTTAAATGTTATTTATGAAACATAATCCCAAGTGATTTATTTATTGTATTAAAAATTAAAAATAAGAATGGTGAATTATATATTAGAAGAAAAAAAACTAAACATTTAACAAATGAAGTAGAAAAACATGTCCTAACGTAGCATCTATAAATTTTTTGTATGGCAATACGTAACATTGAGAAAAAAAAATTTCTTTCTATTTCTTGAATGACATGACCCTATTATTCTTTTAGATTAGAAAATTTGATTTTTTATGTAGATGGGTAATGTGTTAATTAAAAAGGTAAAGTTGAATATTCTTATAATGTTCTTTATAGAATTGGAACTTTATCATTTAAAGTTTTAAATTTAATGTATTATAATTTAGCCTCCACATAAATGACATTTCTATCAAAGAATAATAATGTTTTATATTTTTCTATAAACTTGTTTCTTCTTTTATAATTGATATCCCGGTAAAAACAATACAAATGTATGTCTATGAATTATATTTTATTATTAAAACATAAATTTGAACATATAAATTTTGGTGTTGAAAAGTCAAAGGTTATGTTAGTATTAATTTAGTACACTGGTTTTGAATCGTCAAGCTTCATGTCATTTTAGTCCGTTTTTTCTCAAGACATTTGGACAATGAAAATAATGTATATCTCTTTTATGTATAAAATAAAACATTCAAAAATTATTATAAAAAGTTACATAGAAAAATAAGTTATTCGTTCAATCCTAGAAACCGCGATTAACTTGTTCAAAAAATATTGTTTGAACCAACAAATTTCTTTAATCAAGGAAGTAGGGTGGAGAAAGATTGTGGAAATGCTGTTTGCCTCAAATTTCCCCGGTCGTAATTTCCTTGATTAAAAAAATTTGTTGTATCAATTAAAACCACCACTCTTCTAAGTTGATGATACAAGATCCAAGAAAAATGATATTTTTCTTCTATCCTCCACATTTAGCCTTTTATAGATCCATAAAGTATGTAAAGTTTCTTTTTTAATTAAATAAATATTAAAAAATTGAAAATAAAATTATAATTTAAAAGATCACAATTATGTGTTTTAAATATTTAATTATAGTAAATGTACAGTCAAGTCTAGATTATCTATGTTTTATTCAAAACATTAATGGTTTTGAGATATTTAAAAAGGTTTGAATAATATTGTTTAATAATATTTTCTAGATCTTCAATAAATTTTTAACTTTAAAAAATATTACTATATTATTATTTTTTTGTAATATAGCACACTTTTCTGAGCCTTTGTAATAATAAACTTAATAAATTTGCACATTTAGAAAGAACAAACACACGTTCTATATTTCCCTTCAAAATATTACAATATATTTTATACAAAAAACTATTTATTTGCAAGTTTCAATACTTTTTTTGGAATAATTTTTATAAATTCAACAAATACTTTAAATTATTTTTAAGAAACAATATGATGTCAAAAATCATAAGAGATATTTATTTTAATTTCAAAAATTACATTTGAGGATAATTAGGAATTATTGATGCTCAATCCTTGTTTTGTAGATCATTTCAAAAGCAAAGAACCCTTTTGAAGTTACAATATAAAGAAATAATATATGAATTATCCAACATGGAAGTATGTATGTCTTTTTTGAAACATCAACTAGGGTTTTTCTTCCTATAATGGAAGAAGCTACAACTTTCTTTAAATAAAAGATATCGAAATGAATACTAAGTTATTCAATTGCATAAGAGTTGGAGTAGGGTCTTCCAACTAAACTAGATGCCACGTTCTAATTTAAGAATGGGAACAAATTTAAAAATAAATACAATTATAATAATTAAAAATTAAACATATAAAATATAATTATATATTAAAATAACTAATTATAATTATTTTTAATTTGTTCAATCTTATATTTAAAATGAATTGAGTTTTGATATATATTTTTATTAATTTAATGGACTTTTTATAAAAAAAATTATGCATAATAATATTATTGTAAACAAAATTAGACTTTTCAAGATTTGAGGGCCTTCTAAATTTTAGTGCCCTATGCTATAAAGCGTGCTGCTCATGTACTGGGCCAGGCTTGATTTGGAGGAACATCAAATTCATCATTTATATGTTGAAAATGAAAATGAAATCTATGTCTTCCACCCCTCCAGCTACATTTTGAGTAGAAAAGCATCATCTTCTTGCGATTCGATAAAAATAAAGTCTAACATGATCATGTTTAAAAAAACAAGGCAAAATGAATTTCAAACAATGAAAACTAGTTTTCCTTACAATTAGGAACATTTTGTTACTTAACCAGTATATACCGGTAATAGTATGTTGTTTAAGAATTTATATCTTAAAGGAAGTTATGACTATATAAGAAACTTGGCCTAATGTATAGATTAATCATGTGGTTGTTTTAAATGTTATTTATGACACATAATCCCAAGTGATTTATTTATTGTATTAAAAATGAAAAATAAGAATGGTGAATTATATATTAGAAGAAAAAAAACTAAACATTTAACAAATGAAGTAGAAAAACATGTCCTAACGTAGCATCTATAAATTTTTTGTATGGCAATACGTAACATTGAGAAAAAAAAAATTGTTTCTATTTCTTGAATGACATGACCCTATTATTCTTTTAGTTTAGAAAATTTGATTTTTTATGTAGATGGGTAATGTGTTATTTAAAAAGGTAAAGTTGAATATTCTTATAATGTTCTTTATAGAATTGGAACTTTATCCTTTAAAGTTTTAAATTTAATGTATTATAATTTAGCCTCCACATAAATGACATTTCTATCAAAGAATAATAATGTTTTATATTTTTCTATAAACTTGTTTCTTCTTTTATAATTGATATTCCGGTAAAAACTATACAAATGTATGTCTATGAATTATATTTTATTATTAAAACATAAATTTGAACATATAAATTTTGGTGTTGAAAAGTCAAAGGTTATGTTAGTATTAATTTAGTACACTGGTTTTGAATCGTCAAGCTTCATGTCATTTTAGTCCGTTTTTTCTCAAGACATTTGGACAATGAAAATAATGTATATCTCTTTTATGTATAAAATAAAACATTCAAAAATTATTATAAAAAGTTACATAGAAAAATAAGTTATTCGTTCAATCCTAGAAACCACGATTAACTTGTTCAAAAAATATTGTTTGAACCAACAAATTTCTTTAATCAAGGAAGTAGGGTGGAGAAAGATTGTGGAAATGCTGTTTGCCTCAAATTTCCCCGGTCGTAATTTCCTTGATTAAAAAAATTTGTTGTATCAATTAAAACCACCACTCTTCTAAGTTGATGATACAAGATCCAAGAAAAATGATATTTTTCTTCTATCCTCCACATTTAGCCTTTTATAGATCCATAAAGTATGTAAAGTTTCTTTTTTAATTAAATAATTATTAAAAAATTGAAAATAAAATTATAATTTAAAAGATCACAATTATGTGTTTTAAATATTTAATTATAGTAAATGTACAGTCAAGTCTAGATTATCTATGTTTTATTCAAAACATTAATGGTTTTGAGATATTTAAAAAGGTTTGAATAATATTGTTTAATAATATTTTCTAGATCTTCAATAAATTTTTAACTTTAAAAAATATTACTATATTATTATTTTTTTGTAATATAGCACACTTTTCTGAGCCTTTGTAATAATAAACTTAATAAATTTGCACATTTAGAAAGAACAAACACACGTTCTATATTTCCCTTCAAAATATTACAATATATTTTATACAAAAAACTATTTATTTGCAAGTATCAATACTTTTTTTGGAATAATTTTTATAAATTCAACAAATACTTTAAATTATTTTTAAGAAACAATATGATATCAAAAATCATAAGAGATATTTATTTTAATTTCAAAAATTACATTTGAGGATAATTAGGAATTATTGATGCTCAATCCTTGTTTTGTAGATCATTTCAAAAGCAAAGAACCCTTTTGAAGTTACAATATAAAGAAATAATATATGAATTATCCAACATGGAAGTATGTATGTCTTTTTTGAAACATCAACTAGGGTTTTTCTTCCTATAATGGAAGAAGCTACAACTTTCTTTAAATAAAAGATATCGAAATGAATACTAAGTTATTCAATTGCATAAGAGTTGGAGTAGGGTCTTCCAACTAAACTAGATGCCACGTTCTAATTTAAGAATGGGAACAAATTTAAAAATAAATACAATTATAATAATTAAAAATTAAACATATAAAATATAATTATATATTAAAATAACTAATTATAATTATTTTTAATTTGTTCAATCTTATATTTAAAATGAATTGAGTTTTGATATATATTTTTATTAATTTAATGGACTTTTTATAAAAAAAATTATGCATAATAATATTATTGTAAACAAAATTAGACTTTTCAAGATTTGAGGGCCTTCTAAATTTTAGTGCCCTATGCTATAAAGCGTGCTGCTCATGTACTGGGCCAGGCTTGATTTGGAGGAACATCAAATTCATCATTTATATGTTGAAAATGAAAATGAAATCTATGTCTTCCACCCCTCCAGCTACATTTTGAGTAGAAAAGCATCATCTTCTTGCGATTCGATAAAAATAAAGTCTAACATGATCATGTTTAAAAAAACAAGGCAAAATGAATTTCAAACAATGAAAACTAGTTTTCCTTACAATTAGGAACATTTTGTTACTTAACCAGTATATACCGGTAATAGTATGTTGTTTAAGAATTTATATCTTAAAGGAAGTTATGACTATATAAGAAACTTGGCCTAATGTATAGATTAATCATGTGGTTGTTTTAAATGTTATTTATGACACATAATCCCAAGTGATTTATTTATTGTATTAAAAATGAAAAATAAGAATGGTGAATTATATATTAGAAGAAAAAAAACTAAACATTTAACAAATGAAGTAGAAAAACATGTCCTAACGTAGCATCTATAAATTTTTTGTATGGCAATACGTAACATTGAGAAAAATAAATTTGTTTCTATTTCTTGAATGACATGACCCTATTATTCTTTTAGTTTAGAAAATTTGATTTTTTATGTAGATGGGTAATGTGTTATTTAAAAAGGTAAAGTTGAATATTCTTATAATGTTCTTTATAGAATTGGAACTTTATCCTTTAAAGTTTTAAATTTAATGTATTATAATTTAGCCTCCACATAAATGACATTTCTATCAAAGAATAATAATGTTTTATATTTTTCTATAAACTTGTTTCTTATTTTATAATTGATATCCCGGTAAAAACTATACAAATGTATGTCTATGAATTATATTTTATTATTAAAACATAAATTTGAACATATAAATTTTGGTGTTGAAAAGTCAAAGGTTATGTTAGTACTAATTTAGTACACTGGTTTTGAATCATCAAGCTTCATGACATTTTAGTCCGTTTTTTCTCAAGACATTTGGACAATGAAAATAATGTATATCTCTTTTATGTATATAATAAAACATTCAAAAATTATTATAAAAAGTTACATAGTAAAATAAGTTATTCGTTCAATCCTAGAAACTGCGATTAACTTATTCAAAAAATATTGTTTGAACCAACAAATTTCTTTAATCAAGGAAGTACGGTGGAGAAAGATTGTGGAAATGCTGTTTGCGTCAAATTTCCCCGGTCGTAATTTCCTTGATTAAAAAAATTCGTTGTATCAATTAAAACCACCACTCTTCTAAGTTGATGATACAAGATCCAAGAAAAATGATATTTTTCTTCTATCCTCCACATTTAGCCTTTTATAGATCCATAAAGTATGTAAAGTTTCTTTTTTAATTAAATAATTATTAAAAAATTGAAAATAAAATTATAATTTAAAAGATCACAATTATGTGTTTTAAATATTTAATTATAGTAAATGTACAGTCAAGTCTAGATTATCTATGTTTTATTCAAAACATTAATGGTTTTGAGATATTTAAAAAGGTTTGAATAATATTGTTTAATAATATTTTCTAGATCTTCAATAAATTTTTAACTTTAAAAAATATTACTATATTATTATTTTTTTGTAATATAGCACACTTTTCTGAGCCTTTGTAATAATAAACTTAATAAATTTGCACATTTAGAAAGAACAAACACACGTTCTATATTTCCCTTCAAAATATTACAATATATTTTATACAAAAAACTATTTATTTGCAAGTATCAATACTTTTTTTGGAATAATTTTTATAAATTCAACAAATACTTTAAATTATTTTTAAGAAACAATATGATATCAAAAATCATAAGAGATATTTATTTTAATTTCAAAAATTACATTTGAGGATAATTAGGAATTATTGATGCTCAATCCTTGTTTTGTAGATCATTTCAAAAGCAAAGAACCCTTTTGAAGTTACAATATAAAGAAATAATATATGAATTATCCAACATGGAAGTATGTATGTCTTTTTTGAAACATCAACTAGGGTTTTTCTTCCTATAATGGAAGAAGCTACAACTTTCTTTAAATAAAAGATATCGAAATGAATACTAAGTTATTCAATTGCATAAGAGTTGGAGTAGGGTCTTCCAACTAAACTAGATGCCACGTTCTAATTTAAGAATGGGAACAAATTTAAAAATAAATACAATTATAATAATTAAAAATTAAACATATAAAATATAATTATATATTAAAATAACTAATTATAATTATTTTTAATTTGTTCAATCTTATATTTAAAATGAATTGAGTTTTGATATATATTTTTATTAATTTAATGGACTTTTTATAAAAAAAATTATGCATAATAATATTATTGTAAACAAAATTAGACTTTTCAAGATTTGAGGGCCTTCTAAATTTTAGTGCCCTATGCTATAAAGCGTGCTGCTCATGTACTGGGCCAGGCTTGATTTGGAGGAACATCAAATTCATCATTTATATGTTGAAAATGAAAATGAAATCTATGTCTTCCACCCCTCCAGCTACATTTTGAGTAGAAAAGCATCATCTTCTTGCGATTCGATAAAAATAAAGTCTAACATGATCATGTTTAAAAAAACAAGGCAAAATGAATTTCAAACAATGAAAACTAGTTTTCCTTACAATTAGGAACATTTTGTTACTTAACCAGTATATACCGGTAATAGTATGTTGTTTAAGAATTTATATCTTAAAGAAAGTTATGACTATATAAGAAACTTGGCCTAATGTATAGATTAATCATGTGGTTGTTTTAAATGTTATTTATGACACATAATCCCAAGTGATTTATTTATTGTATTAAAAATGAAAAATAAGAATGGTGAATTATATATTAGAAGAAAAAAAACTAAACATTTAACAAATGAAGTAGAAAAACATGTCCTAACGTAGCATCTATAAATTTTTTGTATGGCAATACGTAACATTGAGAAAAATAAATTTGTTTCTATTTCTTGAATGACATGACCCTATTATTCTTTTAGTTTAGAAAATTTGATTTTTTATGTAGATGGGTAATGTGTTATTTAAAAAGGTAAAGTTGAATATTCTTATAATGTTCTTTATAGAATTGGAACTTTATCCTTTAAAGTTTTAAATTTAATGTATTATAATTTAGCCTCCACATACTTGACATTTCTATCAAAGAATAATAATGTTTTATATTTTTCTATAAACTTGTTTCTTATTTTATAATTGATATCCCGGTAAAAACTATACAAATGTATGTCTATGAATTATATTTTATTATTAAAACATAAATTTGAACATATAAATTTTGGTGTTGAAAAGTCAAAGGTTATGTTAGTACTAATTTAGTACACTGGTTTTGAATCATCAAGCTTCATGACATTTTAGTCCGTTTTTTCTCAAGACATTTGGACAATGAAAATAATGTATATCTCTTTTATGTATATAATAAAACATTCAAAAATTATTATAAAAAGTTACATAGTAAAATAAGTTATTCGTTCAATCCTAGAAACTGCGATTAACTTATTCAAAAAATATTGTTTGAACCAACAAATTTCTTTAATCAAGGAAGTACGGTGGAGAAAGATTGTGGAAATGCTGTTTGCGTCAAATTTCCCCGGTCGTAATTTCCTTGATTAAAAAAATTCGTTGTATCAATTAAAACCACCACTCTTCTAAGTTGATGATACAAGATCCAAGAAAAATGATATTTTTCTTCTATCCTCCACATTTAGCCTTTTATAGATCCATAAAGTATGTAAAGTTTCTTTTTTAATTAAATAAATATTAAAAAATTGAACATAAAATTATAATTTAAAAGATCACAATTATGTGTTTTAAATATTTAATTATAGTAAATGTACAGTCAAGTCTAGATTATCTATGTTTTATTCAAAACATTAATGGTTTTGAGATATTTAAAAAGGTTTGAATAATATTGTTTAATAATATTTTCTAGATCTTCAATAAATTTTTAACTTTAAAAAATATTACTATATTATTTTTTTTTGTAATATAGCACACTTTTCTGAGCCTTTGTAATAATAAACTTAAGAAATTTGCACATTTAGAAAGAACAAACACACGTTCTATATTTCCCTTCAAAATATTACAATATATTTTATACAAAAAACTATTTATTTGCAAGTATCAATACTTTTTTTGGAATAATTTTTATAAATTCAACAAATACTTTAAATTATTTTTAAGAAACAATATGATATCAAAAATCATAAGAGATATTTATTTTAATTTCAAAAATTACATTTGAGGATAATTAGGAATTATTTATGCTCAATCCTTGTTTTGTAGATCATTTCAAAAGCAAAGAACCCTTTTGGAGTTACAATATAAAGAAATAATATATGAGTCATCCAACATGGAAGTATGTATGTCTTTTTTGAAACATCAACCAGGGTTTTTCTTCCTATAATGGCAGAAGCTACAACTTTCTTTAAATAAAAGATATCGAAATCAATACTAAGTTATTCAATTGTATAAGACTTTGAGTAGGGCCTTCCAACTAAACTAGATGCCACGTTCTAAATTAAGAATGGGCACAAATTCAAAAATAAATACAATTATAATAATTAAAAATTACACATATAAAATATAATTATATATTAAATTAATTAATTATAATTATTTTTAATTTGTTCAATCTTATATTTAAAATGAATTGAGTTTTGATATAGATTTTTATTAATTTATTGCACTTTTTATAAAAAAAATTAAGCATAATAATATTAATGTAAACAAAATTAGACTTTTCAAGATTTGAGGGCCTTCTAAATTTTAGTGCCCTATGCTATAAAGCGTGTTGCTCATGTACTGGGTCAGGCCTGATTTGGAGGAAGAACAAATTCATCATTTATATGTGGATAACGAAAATGAAATCTATGTCTTCCACCCCTCAAGCTACATTTTGAGTAGAAAAGCACAACTTCTTGCGATTCGATAAAAATAAAGTCTAAGGTGATCATGTTTAAAAAAACAAGGCAAAATGAATTTCAAAGAATGAAAACTAGTTTTCCTTACAATTAGGATCATTATGTTACTTAACCAGTATATACCTGTAATAGTATGTTGTTTAATAATTTATATTTTAAAAGAAGTTATGACTATATAAGAAACTTGGCCTAATGTATAGATTAATCATGTGGTTGTTTTAAATGTTATTTATGACACATAATCCCAAGTGATTTATTTATCGTATTAAAAATGAAAAATAAGAATAGTGAAGTAGAAAAACATGTCCTAACGTACCATTTAATGAATTTTTTGTATGGCAATATGTAAATTGAGAAAAAAAAATTGTTTCTATTTCTTGAATGACATGACCCTATTATTCTTTTAGATTAGAAAATTTGATTTTTTATGTAGATGGGTAATGTGTTATTTAAAAATGTGGAGTTGAATATTCTTATAATGTTCTTTATAGAATTAGAACTTTATCATTTAAAGTTTTAAATTTAATGTATTATAATTTAGCCTCCACATAAATGACATTTCTATCAAAGAATAATAATGTTTTATATTTGTCTATAAAATTGTTTCTTCTTTTATAATTGATATCCCGGTAATAACTATACAAATGTATGTCTATGAATTATATTTTATTTTTAAAACATAAATTTGAACATATAAATTTTGGTGTTGAAAAGTCAAAGGTTATGTTAGTACTAATTTAGTACACTGGTTTTGAATCGTCAAGCTTCATGACATTTTAGTCCGTTTTTTCTCAAGACATTTGGACAATGAAAATAATGTATATCTCTTTTATGTATATAATAAAACATTCAAAAATTATTATAAAAAGTTACATAGAAAAATAAGTTATTCGTTCAATCCTAGAAACTGCGATTAACTTGTTCAAAAAATATTGTTTGAACCAACAAATTTCTTTAATCAAGGAAGTACGGTGGAGAAAGATTGTGGAAATGCTGTTTGCGTCAAATTTCCCCGGTCGTAATTTCCTTGATTAAAAAAATTCGTTGTATCAATTAAAACCACCACTCTTCTAAGTTGATGATACAAGATCCAAGAAAAATGATATTTTTCTTCTATCCTCCACATTTAGCCTTTTATAGATCCATAAAGTATGTAAAGTTTCTTTTTTAATTAAATAAATATTAAAAAATTGAACATAAAATTATAATTTAAAAGATCACAATTATGTGTTTTAAATATTTAATTATAGTAAATGTACAGTCAAGTCTAGATTATCTATGTTTTATTCAAAACATTAATGGTTTTGAAATATTTAAAAAGGTTTGAATAATATTGTTTAATAATATTTTCTAGATCTTCAATAAATTTTTAACTTTAAAAAATATTACTATATTATTTTTTTTTGTAATATATCACACTTTTCTGAGCCTTTGTAATAATAAACTTAAGAAATTTGCACATTTAGAAAGAACAAACACACGTTCTATATTTCCCTTCAAAATATTACAATATATTTTATACAAAAAACTATTTATTTGCAAGTATCAATACTTTTTTTGGAATAATTTTTATAAATTCAACAAATACTTTAAATTATTTTTAAGAAACAATATGATATCAAAAATCATAAGAGATATTTATTTTAATTTCAAAAATTACATTTGAGGATAATTAGGAATTATTTATGCTCAATCCTTGTTTTGTAGATCATTTCAAAAGCAAAGAACCCTTTTGGAGTTACAATATAAAGAAATAATATATGAGTCATCCAACATGGAAGTATGTATGTCTTTTTTGAAACATCAACCAGGGTTTTTCTTCCTATAATGGCAGAAGCTACAACTTTCTTTAAATAAAAGATATCGAAATCAATACTAAGTTATTCAATTGTATAAGATTTTGAGTAGGGCCTTCCAACTAAACTAGATGCCACGTTCTAAATTAAGAATGGGCACAAATTCAAAAATAAATACAATTATAATAATTAAAAATTACACATATAAAATATAATTATATATTAAATTAATTAATTATAATTATTTTTAATTTGTTCAATCTTATATTTAAAATGAATTGAGTTTTGATATAGATTTTTATTAATTTATTGCACTTTTTATAAAAAAAATTAAGCATAATAATATTAATGTAAACAAAATTAGACTTTTCAAGATTTGAGGGCCTTCTAAATTTTAGTGCCCTATGCTATAAAGCGTGTTGCTCATGTACTGGGTCAGGCCTGATTTGGAGGAAGAACAAATTCATCATTTATATGTTGATAACGAAAATGAAATCTATGTCTTCCACCCCTCAAGCTACATTTTGAGTAGAAAAGCACAACTTCTTGCGATTCGATAAAAATAAAGTCTAAGGTGATCATGTTTAAAAAAACAAGGCAAAATGAATTTCAAAGAATGAAAACTAGTTTTCCTTACAATTAGGATCATTATGTTACTTAACCAGTATATACCTGTAATAGTATGTTGTTTAATAATTTATATTTTAAAAGAAGTTATGACTATATAAGAAACTTGGCCTAATGTATAGATTAATCATGTGGTTGTTTTAAATGTTATTTATGACACATAATCCCAAGTGATTTATTTATCGTATTAAAAATGAAAAATAAGAATAGTGAAGTAGAAAAACATGTCCTAACGTACCATTTAATGAATTTTTTGTATGGCAATATGTAAATTGAGAAAAAAAAATTGTTTCTATTTCTTGAATGACATGACCCTATTATTCTTTTAGATTAGAAAATTTGATTTTTTATGTAGATGGGTAATGTGTTATTTAAAAATGTGGAGTTGAATATTCTTATAATGTTCTTTATAGAATTAGAACTTTATCATTTAAAGTTTTAAATTTAATGTATTATAATTTAGCCTCCACATAAATGACATTTCTATCAAAGAATAATAATGTTTTATATTTGTCTATAAAATTGTTTCTTCTTTTATAATTGATATCCCGGTAATAACTATACAAATGTATGTCTATGAATTATATTTTATTTTTAAAACATAAATTTGAACATATAAATTTTGGTGTTGAAAAGTCAAAGGTTATGTTAGTACTAATTTAGTACACTGGTTTTGAATCGTCAAGCTTCATGACATTTTAGTCCGTTTTTTCTCAAGACATTTGGACAATGAAAATAATGTATATCTCTTTTATGTATATAATAAAACATTCAAAAATTATTATAAAAAGTTACATAGAAAAATAAGTTATTCGTTCAATCCTAGAAACTGCGATTAACTTGTTCAAAAAATATTGTTTGAACCAACAAATTTCTTTAATCAAGGAAGTACGGTGGAGAAAGATTGTGGAAATGCTGTTTGCGTCAAATTTCCCCGGTCGTAATTTCCTTGATTAAAAAAATTCGTTGTATCAATTAAAACCACCACTCTTCTAAGTTGATGATACAAGATCCAAGAAAAATGATATTTTTCTTCTATCCTCCACATTTAGCCTTTTATAGATCCATAAAGTATGTAAAGTTTCTTTTTTAATTAAATAAATATTAAAAAATTGAACATAAAATTATAATTTAAAAGATCACAATTATGTGTTTTAAATATTTAATTATAGTAAATGTACAGTCAAGTCTAGATTATCTATGTTTTATTCAAAACATTAATGGTTTTGAAATATTTAAAAAGGTTTGAATAATATTGTTTAATAATATTTTCTAGATCTTCAATAAATTTTTAACTTTAAAAAATATTACTATATTATTTTTTTTTGTAATATATCACACTTTTCTGAGCCTTTGTAATAATAAACTTAAGAAATTTGCACATTTAGAAAGAACAAACACACGTTCTATATTTCCCTTCAAAATATTACAATATATTTTATACAAAAAACTATTTATTTGCAAGTATCAATACTTTTTTTGGAATAATTTTTATAAATTCAACAAATACTTTAAATTATTTTTAAGAAACAATATGATATCAAAAATCATAAGAGATATTTATTTTAATTTCAAAAATTACATTTGAGGATAATTAGGAATTATTTATGCTCAATCCTTGTTTTGTAGATCATTTCAAAAGCAAAGAACCCTTTTGGAGTTACAATATAAAGAAATAATATATGAGTCATCCAACATGGAAGTATGTATGTCTTTTTTGAAACATCAACCAGGGTTTTTCTTCCTATAATGGCAGAAGCTACAACTTTCTTTAAATAAAAGATATCGAAATCAATACTAAGTTATTCAATTGTATAAGATTTTGAGTAGGGCCTTCCAACTAAACTAGATGCCACGTTCTAAATTAAGAATGGGCACAAATTCAAAAATAAATACAATTATAATAATTAAAAATTACACATATAAAATATAATTATATATTAAATTAATTAATTATAATTATTTTTAATTTGTTCAATATTATATTTAAAATGAATTGAGTTTTGATATAGATTTTTATTAATTTATTGCACTTTTTATAAAAAAAATTAAGCATAATAATATTAATGTCAACAAAATTAGACTTTTCAAGATTTGAGGGCCTTCTAAATTTTAGTGCCCTATGCTATAAAGCGTGCTGCTCATGTACTGGGTCAGGCCTGATTTGGAGGAACAACAAATTCATCATTTATATGTTGATAACGAAAATGAAATCTATGTCTTCCACCCCTCAAGCTACATTTTGAGTAGAAAAGCATCAACTTCTTGCGATTCGATAAAAATAAAGTCTAAGATGATCATGTTTAAAAAAACAAGGCAAAATGAATTTCAAAGAATGAAAACTATTTTTCCTTACAATTAGGATCATTATGTTACTTAACCAGTATATACCTGTAATAGTATGTTGTTTAATAATTTATATTTTAAAAGAAGTTATGACTATATAAGAAACTTGGCCTAATGTATAGATTAATCATGTGGTTGTTTTAAATGTTATTTATGACACATAATCCCAAGTGATTTATTTATCGTATTAAAAATGAAAAATAAGAATAGTGAAGTAGAAAAACATGTCCTAACGTACCATTTAATGAATTTTTTGTATGGCAATACATAAATTGAGAAAAAAAATTGTTTCTATTTCTTGAATGACATGACCCTGTTATTCTTTTAGATTAGAAAATTTGATTTTTTATGTAGATGGGTAATGTGTTATTTAAAAAGGTGGAGTTGAATATTCTTATAATGTTCTTTATAGAATTAGAACTTTATCATTTAAAGTTTTAAATTTAATGTATTATAATTTAGCCTCCACATAAATGACATTTCTATCAAAGAATAATAATGTTTTATATTTGTCTATAAAATTGTTTCTTCTTTTATAATTGATATCCCGGTAATAACTATACAAATGTATGTCTATGAATTATATTTTATTTTTAAAACATAAATTTGAACATATAAATTTTGGTGTTGAAAAGTCAAAGGTTATGTTAGTATTAATTTAGTACACTGGTTTTGAATCGTCACGCTTCATGACATTTTAGTCCGTCTTTTCTCAAGACATTTGGATAATGAAAATAATGTATATCTCTTTTATGTATATAATAAAACATTCAAAAATTATTATAAAAGGTTACATAGAAAAATAAGTTATTCATTTAATACTAGAAACCGCGATTAACTTGTTCAAAAATTATTGTTTGAACCAACAAATTTCTTTAATCAAGGAAGTAGGGTGGAGAAAGATTGTGGAAACGCAGTTTGCCTCAAACTCCCTCGGTCCTAATTTCCTTGATTAAAAAAATACATTGTATCAATTAAAACCACCACTCTTCTATGTTGATGATACAAGATCAATGAAAAATGATATTTTTCTTCAATCCTCCACATTTATCCTTTTATAGATCCATAAAGGTTGTAAAGTTTCTTTTTAATTAAATAAATATTAAAAAATTTAAAATGAAATTATAATTTAAAAGATCATAATTATGTGTTTTAAATATTTAATTATAGTAAATGTACAGTCAAGTCTAGATTATCTATGTTTTATTCAAAACATTAATGGTTTTGAGATATTTAAAAAGGTTTGAATAATATTGTTTAATAATATTTTCTAGATCTTCAATAAATTTTTAACTTTAAAAAATATTACTATATTATTATTTTTTTGTAATATAGCACACTTTTCTGAGCCTTTGTAATAATACACTTAAGAAATTTGCACATTTAGAAAGAACAAACACACGTTCTATATTTCCGTTCAAAATATTACATTATATTTTATACAAAAAAATGTTTATTTGCAAGTATCAATACTTTTTTTGGAATAATTTTTATAAATTCAACATATACTTTAAATTATTTTTAAGAAACAGTATGATATCAAAAATCATAAGAGATATTTTTTTTTTAATTTCAAAAATTACATTTGAGGATAATTAGGAATTATTGATGCTCAATCCTTGTTTTGTAGATCATTTCAAAAGCAAAGGACCATTTTGGAGTTACAATTTAAAGAAATAATATATGAGTCATCCAACATGGAAGTATGTATGTCTTTTTTGAAACATCAACCAGGGTTTTTCTTCCTATAATGGCAGAAGCTACAACTTTCTTTAAATAAAAGATATTGAAATCAATACTAAGTTATTCAATTGCATAAGATTTTGAGTAGGGCCTTCCAACTAAACTAGATGCCACGTTCTAAATTAAGAATGGGCACAAATTCAAAAATAAATACAATTATAATAATTAAAAATTACACATATAAAATATGATTATATATTAAATTAATTAATTATAATTATTTTTAATTTGTTCAATCTTATATTTAAAATGAATTGAGTTTTGATATAGATTTTTATTAATTTATTGCACTTGTTATAAAAAAAATTAAGCATAATGATATTAATGTAAACAAAATTAGACTTTTCAAGATTTGATGGCCTTCTAAATTTTAGTGCCCTATGCTATAAAGCGTGTTGCTCATGTACTGGGTCAGGCCTGATTTGGAGGAACAACAAATTCATCATTTATATGTTGATAACGAAAATGAAATATATGTCTTCCACCCCTCCAGCTACATTTTGAGTAGAAAAGCATCATCTTCTTGCGATTCGATAAAAATAAAGTCTAAGATGATCATGTTTAAAAAAACAAGGCAAAATGAATTTCAAAGAATGAAAACTAGTTTTCCTTACAATTAGGATCATTTTGTTACTTAACCAGTATATACCTGTAATAGTATGTTGTTTAATAATTTATATTTTAAAAGAAGTTATGACTATATAAGAAACTTGGCCTAATGTATAGATTAATCATGTGGTTGTTTTAAATGTTATTTATGACACATAATCCCAAGTGATTTATTTATCGTATTAAAAATGAAAAATAAGAATAGTGAAGTAGAAAAACATGTCCTAACGTACCATTTAATGAATTTTTTGTATGGCAATACGTAAATTGAGAAAAAAAATTTTGTTTCTATTTCTTGAATGACATGACCCTATTATTCTTTTAGATTAGATAATTTGATTTTTTATGTAGATGGGTAATGTGTTATTTAAAAAGGTGGAGTTGAATATTCTTATAATGTTCTTTATAGAATTAGAACTTTATCATTTAAAGTTTTAAATTTAATGTATTATAATTTAGCCTCCACATAAATGACATTTCTATCAAAGAATAATAATGTTTTATATTTGTCTATAAAATTGTTTCTTCTTTTATAATTGATATCCCGGTAATAACTATACAAATGTATGTCTATGAATTATATTTTATTTTTAAAACATAAATTTGAACATATAAATTTTGGTGTTGAAAAGTCAAAGGTTATGTTAGTATTAATTTAGTACACTGGTTTTGAATCGTCAAGCTTCATGACATTTTAGTCCGTTTTTTCTCAAGACATTTGGATAATGAAAATAATGTATATCTCTTTTATGTATATAATAAAACATTCAAAAATTATTATAAAAGGTTACATAGAAAAATAAGTTATTCATTTAATACTAGAAACCGCGATTAACTTGTTCAAAAAATATTGTTTGAACCAACAAATTTCTTTAATCAAGGAAGTAGGGTGGAGAAAGATTGTGGAAATGCAGTTTGCCTCAAACTCCCTCGGTCCTAATTTCCTTGATTAAAAAAATACATTGTATCAATTAAAACCACCACTCTTCTAAGTTGATGATACAAGATCAATGAAAAATGATATTTTTCTTCTATCCTCCACATTTATCCTTTTATAGATCCATAAAGGTTGTAAAGTTTCTTTTTTAATTAAATAAATATTAAAAAATTTAAAATGAAATTATAATTTAAAAGATCACAATTATGTGTTTTAAATATTTAATTATAGTAAATGTACAGTCAAGTCTAGATTATCTATGTTTTATTCAAAACATTAATGGTTTTGAGATATTTAAAAAGGTTTGAATAATATTGTTTAATAATATTTTCTAGATCTTCAATAAATTTTTAACTTTAAAAAATATTACTATATTATTTTTTTTTTGTAATATAGCACACTTTTCTTAGCCTTTGTAATAATACACTAAAGAAATTTGCACATTTAGAAAGAACAAACACAAGTTCTATATTTCCGTTCAAAATATTACATTATATTTTATACAAAAAAATGTTTATTTGCAAGTATCAATACTTTTTTTGGAATAATTTTTATAAATTCAACATATACTTTAAATTATTTTTAAGAAACAGTATGATATCAAAAATCATAAGAGATTTTTTTTTTTTAATTTCAAAAATTACATTTGAGGATAATTAGGAATTATTGATGCTCAATCCTTGTTTTGTAGATCATTTCAAAAGCAAAGGACCATTTTGGAGTTACAATATAAAGAAATAATATATGAGTCATCCAACATGGAAGTATGTATGTCTTTTTTGAAACATCAACCAGGGTTTTTCTTCCTATAATGGCAGAAGCTACAACTTTCTTTAAATAAAAGATATTGAAATCAATACTAAGTTATTCAATTGCATAAGATTTTGAGTAGGGCCTTCCAACTAAACTAGATGCCACGTTCTAAATTAAGAATGGGCACAAATTCAAAAATAAATACAATTATAATAATTAAAAATTACACATATAAAATATGATTATATATTAAATTAATTAATTATAATTATTTTTAATTTGTTCAATCTTATATTTAAAATGAATTGAGTTTTGATATAGATTTTTATTAATTTATTGCACTTGTTATAAAAAAAATTAAGCATAATAATATTAATGTAAACAAAATTAGACTTTTCAAGATTTGATGGCCTTCTAAATTTTAGTGCCCTATGCTATAAAGCGTGTTGCTCATGTACTGGGTCAGGCCTGATTTGGAGGAACAACAAATTCATCATTTATATGTTGATAACGAAAATGAAATATATGTCTTCCACCCCTCCAGCTACATTTTGAGTAGAAAAGCATCATCTTCTTGCGATTCGATAAAAATAAAGTCTAAGATGATCATGTTTAAAAAAACAAGGCAAAATGAATTTCAAAGAATGAAAACTAGTTTTCCTTACAATTAGGATCATTTTGTTACTTAACCAGTATATACCTGTAATAGTATGTTGTTTAATAATTTATATTTTAAAAGAAGTTATGACTATATAAGAAACTTGGCCTAATGTATAGATTAATCATGTGGTTGTTTTAAATGTTATTTATGACACATAATCCCAAGTGATTTATTTATCGTATTAAAAATGAAAAATAAGAATAGTGAAGTAGAAAAACATGTCCTAACGTACCATTTAATGAATTTTTTGTATGGCAATACGTAAATTGAGAAAAAAAAATTTGTTTCTATTTCTTGAATGACATGACCCTATTATTCTTTTAGATTAGATAATTTGATTTTTTATGTAGATGGGTAATGTGTTATTTAAAAAGGTGGAGTTGAATATTCTTATAATGTTCTTTATAGAATTAGAACTTTATCATTTAAAGTTTTAAATTTAATGTATTATAATTTAGCCTCCACATAAATGACATTTCTATCAAAGAATAATAATGTTTTATATTTGTCTATAAAATTGTTTCTTCTTTTATAATTGATATCCCGGTAATAACTATACAAATGTATGTCTATGAATTATATTTTATTTTTAAAACATAAATTTGAACATATAAATTTTGGTGTTGAAAAGTCAAAGGTTATGTTAGTATTAATTTAGTACACTGGTTTTGAATCGTCAAGCTTCATGACATTTTAGTCCGTTTTTTCTCAAGACATTTGGATAATGAAAATAATGTATATCTCTTTTATGTATATAATAAAACATTCAAAAATTATTATAAAAGGTTACATAGAAAAATAAGTTATTCATTTAATACTAGAAACCGCGATTAACTTGTTCAAAAAATATTGTTTGAACCAACAAATTTCTTTAATCAAGGAAGTAGGGTGGAGAAAGATTGTGGAAATGCAGTTTGCCTCAAACTCCCTCGGTCCTAATTTCCTTGATTAAAAAAATACATTGTATCAATTAAAACCACCACTCTTCTAAGTTGATGATACAAGATCAATGAAAAATGATATTTTTCTTCTATCCTCCACATTTATCCTTTTATAGATCCATAAAGGTTGTAAAGTTTCTTTTTTAATTAAATAAATATTAAAAAATTTAAAATGAAATTATAATTTAAAAGATCACAATTATGTGTTTTAAATATTTAATTATAGTAAATGTACAGTCAAGTCTAGATTATCTATGTTTTATTCAAAACATTAATGGTTTTGAGATATTTAAAAAGGTTTGAATAATATTGTTTAATAATATTTTCTAGATCTTCAATAAATTTTTAACTTTAAAAAATATTACTATATTATTTTTTCTTTTTTGTAATATAGCACACTTTTCTTAGCCTTTGTAATAATACACTAAAGAAATTTGCACATTTAGAAAGAACAAACACACGTTCTATATTTCCGTTCAAAATATTACATTATATTTTATACAAAAAAATGTTTATTTGCAAGTATCAATACTTTTTTTGGAATAATTTTTATAAATTCAACATATACTTTAAATTATTTTTAAGAAACAGTATGATATCAAAAATCATAAGAGATATTTTTTTTTTAATTTCAAAAATTACATTTGAGGATAATTAGGAATTATTGATGCTCAATCCTTGTTTTGTAGATCATTTCAAAAGCAAAGAACCATTTTGGAGTTACAATATAAAGAAATAATATATGAGTCATCCAACATGGAAGTATGTATGTCTTTTTTGAAACATCAACCAGGGTTTTTCTTCCTATAATGGCAGAAGCTACAACTTTCTTTAAATAAAAGATATCGAAATCAATACTAAGTTATTCAATTGCATAAGATTTTGAGTAGGGCCTTCCAACTAAACTAGATGCCACGTTCTAACTTAAGAATGGGCACAAATTCAAAAATAAATACAATTATAATAATTAAAAATTACACATATAAAATATAATTATATATTAAATTAATTAATTATAATTATTTTTAATTTGTTCAATCTTATATTTAAAATGAATTGAGTTTTGATATAGATTTTTAGTAATTTATTGCACTTTTAATAAAAAAAATTAAGCATAATAATATTAATGTAAACAAAATTAGACTTTTCAAGATTTGATGGCCTTCTAAATTTTAGTGCCCTATGCTATAAAGCGTGTTGCTCATGTACTGGGTCAGGCCTGATTTGGAGGAACAACAAATTCATCATTTATATGTTGATAACGAAAATGAAATCTATGTCTTCCACCCCTCCAGCTACATTTTGAGTAGAAAAGCATCATCTTCTTGCGATTCGATAAAAATAAAGTCTAAGATGATCATGTTTAAAAAAACAAGGCAAAATGAATTTCAAAGAATGAAAACTAGTTTTCCTTACAATTAGGATCATTTTGTTACTTAACCAGTATATACCTGTAATAGTATGTTGTTTAATAATTTATATTTTAAAAGAAGTTATGACTATATAAGAAACTTGGCCTAATGTATAGATTAATCATGTGGTTGTTTTAAATGTTATTTATGACACATAATCCCAAGTGATTTATTTATCGTATTAAAAATGAAAAATAAGAATAGTGAAGTAGAAAAACATGTCCTAACGTAGCATGTATAAATTTTTTGTATGGCAATACGTAACATTGAGAAAAAAAAAATTGTTTCTATTTCTTGAATGACATGACCCTATTATTCTTTTAGATTAGATAATTTGATTTTTTATGTAGATGGGTAATGTGTTATTTAAAAAGGTGGAGTTGAATATTCTTATAATGTTCTTTATAGAATTAGAACTTTATCATTTAAAGTTTTAAATTTAATGTATTATAATTTAGCCTCCACATAAATGACATTTCTATCAAAGAATAATAATGTTTTATATTTGTCTATAAAATTGTTTCTTCTTTTATAATTGATATCCCGGTAATAACTATACAAATGTATGTCTATGAATTATATTTTATTTTTAAAACATAAATTTGAACATATAAATTTTGCTGTTGAAAAGTCAAAGGTTATGTTAGTATTAATTTAGTACACTGGTTTTGAATCGTCAAACTTCATGACATTTTAGTCCGTTTTTTCTCAAGACATTTGGATAATGAAAATAATGTATATCTCTTTTATGTATATAATAAAACATTCAAAAATTATTATAAAAGGTTACATAGAAAAATAAGTTATTCATTTAATACTAGAAACCGCGATTAACTTGTTCAAAAAATATTGTTTGAACCAACAAATTTCTTTAATCAAGGAAGTAGGGTGGAGAAAGATTGTGGAAATGCAGTTTGCCTCAAATTTCCCCGGTCGTAATTTCCTTGATTAAAAAAATACATTGTATCAATTAAAACCACCACTCTTCTAAGTTGATGATACAAGATCAATGAAAAATGATATTTTTCTTCTATCCTCCACATTTATCCTTTTATAGATCCATAAAGGTTGTAAAGTTTCTTTTTTAATTAAATAAATATTAAAAAATTTAAAATGAAATTATAATTTAAAAGATCACAATTATGTGTTTTAAATATTTAATTATAGTAAATGTACAGTCAAGTCTAGATTATCTATGTTTTATTCAAAACATTAATGGTTTTGAGATATTTAAAAAGGTTTGAATAATATTGTTTAATAATATTTTCTAGATCTTCAATAAATTTTTAACTTTAAAAAATATTACTATATTATTTTTTTTTTGTAATATAGCACACTTTTCTTAGCCTTTGTAATAATACACTAAAGAAATTTGCACATTTAGAAAGAACAAACACAAGTTCTATATTTCCGTTCAAAATATTACATTATATTTTATACAAAAAAAATGTTTATTTGCAAGTATCAATACTTTTTTTGGAATAATTTTTATAAATTCAACATATACTTTAAATTATTTTTAAGAAACAGTATGATATCAAAAATCATAAGAGATATTTTTTTTTTAATTTCAAAAATTACATTTGAGGATAATTAGGAATTATTGATGCTCAATCCTTGTTTTGTAGATCATTTCAAAAGCAAAGGACCATTTTGGAGTTACAATATAAAGAAATAATATATGAGTCATCCAACATGGAAGTATGTATGTCTTTTTTGAAACATCAACCAGGGTTTTTCTTCCTATAATGGCAGAAGCTACAACTTTCTTTAAATAAAAGATATCGAAATGAATACTAAGTTATTCAATTGCATAAGATTTTGAGTAGGGCCTTCCAACTAAACTAGATGCCACGTTCTAAATTAAGAATGGGCACAAATTCAAAAATAAATACAATTATAATAATTAAAAATTACACATATAAAATATGATTATATATTAAATTAATTAATTATAATTATTTTTAATTTGTTCAATCTTATATTTAAAATGAATTGAGTTTTGATATAGATTTTTATTAATTTATTGGACTTGTTATAAAAAAAATTAAGCATAATAATATTAATGTAAACAAAATTAGACTTTTCAAGATTTGATGGCCTTCTAAATTTTAGTGCCCTATGCTATAAAGCGTGCTGCTCATGTACTGGGTCAGGCCTGATTTGGAGGAACATCAAATTCATCATTTATATGTTGATAACGAAAATGAAATATATGTCTTCCACCCCTCCAGCTACATTTTGAGTAGAAAAGCATCATCTTCTTGCGATTCGATAAAAATAAAGTCTAACATGATCATGTTTAAAAAAACAAGGCAAAATGAATTTCAAACAATGAAAACTAGTTTTCCTTACAATTAGGATCATTTTGTTACTTAACCAGTATATACCGGTAATAGTATGTTGTTTAAGAATTTATATCTTAAAGGAAGTTATGACTATATAAGAAACTTGGCCTAATGTATAGATTAATCATGTGGTTGTTTTAAATGTTATTTATGAAACATAATCCCAAGTGATTTATTTATCGTATTAAAAATGAAAAATAAGAATGGTGAATTATATATTAGAAGAAAAAAAACTAAACATTTAACAAATGAAGTAGAAAAACATGTCCTAACGTAGCATCTATAAATTTTTTGTATGGCAATACGTAACATTGAGAAAAAAAAATTTCTTTCTATTTCTTGAATGACATGACCCTATTATTCTTTTAGATTAGAAAATTTGATTTTTTATGTAGATGGGTAATGTGTTAATTAAAAAGGTAAAGTTGAATATTCTTATAATGTTCTTTATAGAATTGGAACTTTATCATTTAAAGTTTTAAATTTAATGTATTATAATTTAGCCTCCACATAAATGACATTTCTATCAAAGAATAATAATGTTTTATATTTTTCTATAAACTTGTTTCTTCTTTTATAATTGATATCCCGGTAAAAACAATACAAATGTATGTCTATGAATTATATTTTATTATTAAAACATAAATTTGAACATATAAATTTTGGTGTTGAAAAGTCAAAGGTTATGTTAGTATTAATTTAGTACACTGGTTTTGAATCGTCAAGCTTCATGTCATTTTAGTCCGTTTTTTCTCAAGACATTTGGACAATGAAAATAATGTATATCTCTTTTATGTATAAAATAAAACATTCAAAAATTATTATAAAAAGTTACATAGAAAAATAAGTTATTCGTTCAATCCTAGAAACCGCGATTAACTTGTTCAAAAAATATTGTTTGAACCAACAAATTTCTTTAATCAAGGAAGTAGGGTGGAGAAAGATTGTGGAAATGCTGTTTGCCTCAAATTTCCCCGGTCGTAATTTCCTTGATTAAAAAAATTTGTTGTATCAATTAAAACCACCACTCTTCTAAGTTGATGATACAAGATCCAAGAAAAATGATATTTTTCTTCTATCCTCCACATTTAGCCTTTTATAGATCCATAAAGTATGTAAAGTTTCTTTTTTAATTAAATAAATATTAAAAAATTGAAAATAAAATTATAATTTAAAAGATCACAATTATGTGTTTTAAATATTTAATTATAGTAAATGTACAGTCAAGTCTAGATTATCTATGTTTTATTCAAAACATTAATGGTTTTGAGATATTTAAAAAGGTTTGAATAATATTGTTTAATAATATTTTCTAGATCTTCAATAAATTTTTAACTTTAAAAAATATTACTATATTATTATATTTTTGTAATATAGCACACTTTTCTGAGCCTTTGTAATAATAAACTTAATAAATTTGCACATTTAGAAAGAACAAACACACGTTCTATATTTCCCTTCAAAATATTACAATATATTTTATACAAAAAACTATTTATTTGCAAGTATCAATACTTTTTTTGGAATAATTTTTATAAATTCAACAAATACTTTAAATTATTTTTAAGAAACAATATGATATCAAAAATCATAAGAGATATTTATTTTAATTTCAAAAATTACATTTGAGGATAATTAGGAATTATTGATACTCAATCCTTGTTTTGTAGATCATTTCAAAAGCAAAGAACCCTTTTGGAGTTACAATATAAAGAAATAATATATGAATTATCCAACATGGAAGTATGTATGTCTTTTTTGAAACATCAACTAGGGTTTATCTTCCTATAATGTCAGAAGCTACAACTTTCTTTAAATAAAAGATATCGAAATGAATACTAAGTTATTCAATTGCATAAGAGTTGGAGTAGGGTCTTCCAACTAAACTAGATGCCACGTTCTAATTTAAGAATGGGAACAAATTTAAAAATAAATACAATTATAATAATTAAAAACTACACATATAAAATATAATTATATATTAAACTAAGTAATTATAATTATTTTTAATTTGTTCAATCTTATATTTAAAATGAATTGAGTTTTGATATATATTTTTATTAATTTATTGGACTTTTTATATAAAAAATTATGCATAATAATATTATTGTAAACAAAATTAGACTTTTCAAGATTTGAGGGCCTTCTAAATTTTAGTGCCCTATGCTATAAAGCGTGCTGCTCATGTACTGGGCCAGGCTTGATTTGGAGGAACATCAAATTCATCATTTATATGTTGAAAATGAAAATGAAATCTATGTCTTCCACCCCTCCAGCTACATTTTGAGTAGAAAAGCATCATCTTCTTGCGATTCGATAAAAATAAAGTCTAACATGATCATGTTTAAAAAAACAAGGCAAAATGAATTTCAAACAATGAAAACTAGTTTTCCTTACAATTAGGAACATTTTGTTACTTAACCAGTATATACCGGTAATAGTATGTTGTTTAAGAATTTATATCTTAAAGGAAGTTATGACTATATAAGAAACTTGGCCTAATGTATAGATTAATCATGTGGTTGTTTTGAATGTTATTTATGAAACATAATCCCAAGTGATTTATTTATTGTATTAAAAATTAAAAATAAGAATGGTGAATTATATATTAGAAGAAAAAAAACTAAACATTTAACAAATGAAGTAGAAAAACATGTCCTAACGTAGCATCTATAAATTTTTTGTATGGCAATACGTAACATTGATAAAAAAAAAATTTCTTTCTATTTCTTGAATGACATGACCCTATTATTCTTTTAGATTAGAAAATTTGATTTTTTATGTAGATGGGTAATGTGTTAATTAAAAAGGTAAAGTTGAATATTCTTATAATGTTCTTTATAGAATTGGAACTTTATCCTTTAAAGTTTTAAATTTAATGTATTATAATTTAGCCTCCACATAAATGACATTTCTATCAAAGAATAATAATGTTTTATATTTTTCTATAAACTTGTTTCTTCTTTTATAATTGATATTCCGGTAAAAACTATACAAATGTATGTCTATGAATTATATTTTATTATTAAAACATAAATTTGAACATATAAATTTTGGTGTTGAAAAGTCAAAGGTTATGTTAGTATTAATTTAGTACACTGGTTTTGAATCGTCAAGCTTCATGTCATTTTAGTCCGTTTTTTCTCAAGACATTTGGACAATGAAAATAATGTATATCTCTTTTATGTATAAAATAAAACATTCAAAAATTATTATAAAAAGTTACATAGAAAAATAAGTTATTCGTTCAATCCTAGAAACCGCGATTAACTTGTTCAAAAAATATTGTTTGAACCAACAAATTTCTTTAATCAAGGAAGTAGGGTGGAGAAAGATTGTGGAAATGCTGTTTGCCTCAAATTTCCCCGGTCGTAATTTCCTTGATTAAAAAAATTTGTTGTATCAATTAAAACCACCACTCTTCTAAGTTGATGATACAAGATCCAAGAAAAATGATATTTTTCTTCTATCCTCCACATTTAGCCTTTTATAGATCCATAAAGTATGTAAAGTTTCTTTTTTAATTAAATAAATATTAAAAAATTGAAAATAAAATTATAATTTAAAAGATCACAATTATGTGTTTTAAATATTTAATTATAGTAAATGTACAGTCAAGTCTAGATTATCTATGTTTTATTCAAAACATTAATGGTTTTGAGATATTTAAAAAGGTTTGAATAATATTGTTTAATAATATTTTCTAGATCTTCAATAAATTTTTAACTTTAAAAAATATTACTATATTATTATATTTTTGTAATATAGCACACTTTTCTGAGCCTTTGTAATAATAAACTTAATAAATTTGCACATTTAGAAAGAACAAACACACGTTCTATATTTCCCTTCAAAATATTACAATATATTTTATACAAAAAACTATTTATTTGCAAGTATCAATACTTTTTTTGGAATAATTTTTATAAATTCAACAAATACTTTAAATTATTTTTAAGAAACAATATGATATCAAAAATCATAAGAGATATTTATTTTAATTTCAAAAATTACATTTGAGGATAATTAGGAATTATTGATACTCAATCCTTGTTTTGTAGATCATTTCAAAAGCAAAGAACCCTTTTGGAGTTACAATATAAAGAAATAATATATGAATTATCCAACATGGAAGTATGTATGTCTTTTTTGAAACATCAACTAGGGTTTTTCTTCCTATAATGTCAGAAGCTACAACTTTCTTTAAATAAAAGAGATCGAAATGAATACTAAGTTATTCAATTGCGTAAGAGTTGGAGTAGGGTCTTCCAACTAAACTAGATGCCACGTTCTAATTTAAGAATGGGAACAAATTTAAAAATAAATACAATTATAATAATTAAAAACTACACATATAAAATATAATTATATATTAAACTAAGTAATTATAATTATTTTTAATTTGTTCAATCTTATATTTAAAATGAATTGAGTTTTGATATATATTTTTATTAATTTATTGGACTTTTTATATAAAAAATTATGCATAATAATATTATTGTAAACAAAATTAGACTTTTCAAGATTTGAGGGCCTTCTAAATTTTAGTGCCCTATGCTATAAAGCGTGCTGCTCATGTACTGGGCCAGGCTTGATTTGGAGGAACATCAAATTCATCATTTATATGTTGAAAATGAAAATGAAATCTATGTCTTCCACCCCTCCAGCTACATTTTGAGTAGAAAAGCATCATCTTCTTGCGATTCGATAAAAATAAAGTCTAACATGATCATGTTTAAAAAAACAAGGCAAAATGAATATCAAACAATGAAAACTAGTTTTCCTTACAATTAGGAACATTTTGTTACTTAACCAGTATATACCGGTAATAGTATGTTGTTTAAGAATTTATATCTTAAAGGAAGTTATGACTATATAAGAAACTTGGCCTAATGTATAGATTAATCATGTGGTTGTTTTGAATGTTATTTATGAAACATAATCCCAAGTGATTTATTTATTGTATTAAAAATTAAAAATAAGAATGGTGAATTATATATTAGAAGAAAAAAAACTAAACATTTAACAAATGAAGTAGAAAAACATGTCCTAACGTAGCATCTATAAATTTTTTGTATGGCAATACGTAACATTGATAAAAAAAAAATTTCCTCTATTTCTTGAATGACATGACCCTATTATTCTTTTAGATTAGAAAATTTGATTTTTTATGTAGATGGGTAATGTGTTAATTAAAAAGGTAAAGTTGAATATTCTTATAATGTTCTTTATAGAATTGGAACTTTATCCTTTAAAGTTTTAAATTTAATGTATTATAATTTAGCCTCCACATAAATGACATTTCTATCAAAGAATAATAATGTTTTATATTTGTCTATAAAATTGTTTCTTCTTTTATAATTGATATCCCGGTAATAACTATACAAATGTATGTCTATAAATTATATTTTATTTTTAAAACATAAATTTGAACATATAAATTTTGGTGTTGAAAAGTCAAAGGTTATGTTAGTACTAATTTAGTACACTGGTTTTGAATCGTCAAGCTTCATGACATTTTAGTCCGTTTTTTCTAAAGACATTTGGACAATGAAAATAATGTATATCTCTTTTATGTATATAATAAAACATTCAAAAATTATTATAAAAAGTTACATAGAAAAATAAGTTATTCGTTCAATCCTAGAAACTGCGATTAACTTGTTCAAAAAATATTGTTTGAACCAACAAATTTCTTTAATCAAGGAAGTACGGTGGAGAAAGATTGTGGAAATGCTGTTTGCGTCAAATTTCCCCGGTCGTAATTTCCTTGATTAAAAAAATTCGTTGTATCAATTAAAACCACCACTCTTCTAAGTTGATGATACAAGATCCAAGAAAAATGATATTTTTCTTCTATCCTCCACATTTAGCCTTTTATAGATCCATAAAGTATGTAAAGTTTCTTTTTTAATTAAATAAATATTAAAAAATTGAACATAAAATTATAATTTAAAAGATCACAATTATGTGTTTTAAATATTTAATTATAGTAAATGTACAGTCAAGTCTAGATTATCTATGTTTTATTCAAAACATTAATGGTTTTGAAATATTTAAAAAGGTTTGAATAATATTGTTTAATAATATTTTCTAGATCTTCAATAAATTTTTAACTTTAAAAAATATTACTATATTTTTTTTTTTTGTAATATAGCACACTTTTCTGAGCCTTTGTAATAATAAACTTAAGAATGGGCACAAATTCAAAAATAAATACAATTATAATAATTAAAAATTACACATATAAAATATAATTATATATTAAATTAATTAATTATAATTATTTTTAATTTGTTCAATCTTATATTTAAAATGAATTGAGTTTTGATATAGATTTTTATTAATTTATTGCACTTTTTATAAAAAAAATTAAGCATAATAATATTAATGTAAACAAAATTAGACTTTTCAAGATTTGAGGGCCTTCTAAATTTTAGTGCCCTATGCTATAAAGTGTGTTGCTCATGTACTGGGTCAGGCCTGATTTGGAGGAACAACAAATTCATCATTTATATGTTGATAACGAAAATGAAATCTATGTCTTCCACCCCTCAAGCTACATTTTGAGTAGAAAAGCATCAACTTCTTGCGATTCGATAAAAATAAAGTCTAAGGTGATCATGTTTAAAAAAACAAGGCAAAATGAATTTCAAAGAATGAAAACTAGTTTTCCTTACAATTAGGATCATTATGTTACTTAACCAGTATATACCTGTAATAGTATGTTGTTTAATAATTTATATTTTAAAAGAAGTTATGACTATATAAGAAACTTGGCCTAATGTATAGATTAATCATGTGGTTGTTTTAAATGTTATTTATGACACATAATCCCAAGTGATTTATTTATCGTATTAAAAATGAAAAATAAGAATAGTGAAGTAGAAAAACATGTCCTAACGTACCATTTAATGAATTTTTTGTATGGCAATATGTAAATTGAGAAAAAAAAATTGTTTCTATTTCTTGAATGACATGACCCTATTATTCTTTTAGATTAGAAAATTTGATTTTTTATGTAGATGGGTAATGTGTTATTTAAAAAGGTGGAGTTGAATATTCTTATAATGTTCTTTATAGAATTAGAACTTTATCATTTAAAGTTTTAAATTTAATGTATTATAATTTAGCCTCCACATAAATGACATTTCTATCAAAGAATAATAATGTTTTATATTTGTCTATAAAATTGTTTCTTCTTTTATAATTGATATCACGGTAATAACTATACAAATGTATGTCTATGAATTATATTTTATTTTTAAAACATAAATTTGAACATATAAATTTTGGTGTTGAAAAGTCAAAGGTTATGTTAGTATTAATTTAGTACACTGGTTTTGAATCGTCACGCTTCATGACATTTTAGTCCGTCTTTTCTCAAGACATTTGGATAATGAAAATAATGTATATCTCTTTTATGTATATAATAAAACATTCAAAAATTATTATAAAAGGTTACATAGAAAAATAAGTTATTCCTTTAATACTAGAAACCGCGATTAACTTGTTCAAAAAATATTGTTTCAACCAACAAATTTCTTTAATCAAGGAAGTAGGGTGGAGAAAGATTGTGGAAATGCAGTTTGCCTCAAACTCCCTCGGTCCTAATTTCCTTGATTAAAAAAATACATTGTATCAATTAAAACCACCACTCTTCTATGTTGATGATACAAGATCAATGAAAAATGATATTTTTCTTCAATCCTCCACATTTATCCTTTTATAGATCCATAAAGGTTGTAAAGTTTCTTTTTAATTAAATAAATATTAAAAAATTTAAAATGAAATTATAATTTAAAAGATCACAATTATGTGTTTTAAATATTTAATTATAGTAAATGTACAGTCAAGTCTAGATTATCTATGTTTTATTCAAAACATTAATGGTTTTGAGATATTTAAAAAGGTTTGAATAATATTGTTTAATAATATTTTCTAGATCTTCAATAAATTTTTAACTTTAAAAAATATTACTATATTATTTTTTTTTTGTAATATAGCACACTTTTCTGAGCCTTTGTAATAATACACTTAAGAAATTTGCACATTTAGAAAGAACAAACACACGTTCTATATTTCCGTTCAAAATATTACTTTATATTTTATACAAAAAAATGTTTATTTGCAAGTATCAATACTTTTTTTGGAATAATTTTTATAAATTCAACCTATACTTTAAATTATTTTTAAGAAACAGTATGATATCAAAAATCATAAGAGATATTTTTTTTTAATTTCAAAAATTACATTTGAGGATAATTAGGAATTATTGATGCTCAATCCTTGTTTTGTAGATCATTTCAAAAGCAAAGGACCATTTTGGAGTTACAATATAAAGAAATAATATATGAGTCATCCAACATGGAAGTATGTATGTCTTTTTTGAAACATCAACCAGGGTTTTTCTTCCTATAATGGCAGAAGCTACAACTTTCTTTAAATAAAAGATATCGAAATCAATACTAAGTTATTCAATTGCATAAGATTTTGAGTAGGGCCTTCCAACTAAACTAGATGCCACGTTCTAAATTAAGAATGGGCACAAATTCAAAAATAAATACAATTATAATAATTAAAAATTACACATATAAAATATGATTATATATTAAATTAATTAATTATAATTATTTTTAATTTGTTCAATCTTATATTTAAAATGAATTGAGTTTTGATATAGATTTTTATTAATTTATTGCACTTGTTATAAAAAAAATTAAGCATAATAATATTAATGTAAACAAAATTAGACTTTTCAAGATTTGATGGCCTTCTAAATTTTAGTGCCCTATGCTATAAAGCGTGTTGCTCATGTACTAGGTCAGGCCTGATTTGGAGGAACAACAAATTCATCATTTATATGTTGATAACGAAAATGAAATATATGTCTTCCACCCCTCCAGCTACATTTTGAGTAGAAAAGCATCATCTTCTTGCGATTCGATAAAAATAAAGTCTAAGATGATCATGTTTAAAAAAACAAGGCAAAATGAATTTCAAAGAATGAAAACTAGTTTTCCTTACAATTAGGATCATTTTGTTACTTAACCAGTATATACCTGTAATAGTATGTTGTTTAATAATTTATATTTTAAAAGAAGTTATGACTATATAAGAAACTTGGCCTAATGTATAGATTAATCATGTGGATGTTTTAAATGTTATTTATGACACATAATCCCAAGTGATTTATTTATCGTATTAAAAATGAAAAATAAGAATAGTGAAGTAGAAAAACATGTCCTAACGTACCATTTAATGAATTTTTTGTATGGCAATACGTAAATTGAGAAAAAAAATTTTGTTTCTATTTCTTGAATGACATGACCCTATTATTCTTTTAGATTAGATAATTTGATTTTTTATGTAGATGGGTAATGTGTTATTTAAAAAGGTGGAGTTGAATATTCTTATAATGTTCTTTATAGAATTAGAACTTTATCATTTAAAGTTTTAAATTTAATGTATTATAATTTAGCCTCCACATAAATGACATTTCTATCAAAGAATAATAATGTTTTATATTTGTCTATAAAATTGTTTCTTCTTTTATAATTGATATCCCGGTAATAACTATACAAATGTATGTCTATGAATTATATTTTATTTTTAAAACATAAATTTGAACATATAAATTTTGGTGTTGAAAAGTCAAAGGTTATGTTAGTATTAATTTAGTACACTGGTTTTGAATCGTCAAGCTTCATGACATTTTAGTCCGTTTTTTCTCAAGACATTTGGATAATGAAAATAATGTATATCTCTTTTATGTATATAATAAAACATTCAAAAATTATTATAAAAGGTTACATAGAAAAATAAGTTATTCATTTAATACTAGAAACCGCGATTAACTTGTTCAAAAAATATTGTTTGAACCAACAAATTTCTTTAATCAAGGAAGTAGGGTGGAGAAAGATTGTGGAAATGCAGTTTGCCTCAAACTCCCTCGGTCCTAATTTCCTTGATTAAAAAAATACATTGTATCAATTAAAACCACCACTCTTCTAAGTTGATGATACAAGATCAATGAAAAATGATATTTTTCTTCTATCCTCCACATTTATCCTTTTATAGATCCATAAAGGTTGTAAAGTTTCTTTTTTAATTAAATAAATATTAAAAAATTTAAAATGAAATTATAATTTAAAAGATCACAATTATGTGTTTTAAATATTTAATTATAGTAAATGTACAGTCAAGTCTAGATTATCTATGTTTTATTCAAAACATTAATGGTTTTGAGATATTTAAAAAGGTTTGAATAATATTGTTTAATAATATTTTCTAGATCTTCAATAAATTTTTAACTTTAAAAAATATTACTATATTATTTTTTCTTTTTTGTAATATAGCACACTTTTCTTAGCCTTTGTAATAATACACTAAAGAAATTTGCACATTTAGAAAGAACAAACACAAGTTCTATATTTCCGTTCAAAATATTACATTATATTTTATACAAAAAAATGTTTATTTGCAAGTATCAATACTTTTTTTGGAATAATTTTTATAAATTCAACATATACTTTAAATTATTTTTAAGAAACAGTATGATATCAAAAATCATAAGAGATATTTTTTTTTTTAATTTCAAAAATTACATTTGAGGATAATTAGGAATTATTGATGCTCAATCCTTGTTTTGTAGATCATTTCAAAAGCAAAGGACCATTTTGGAGTTACAATATAAAGAAATAATATATGAGTCATCCAACATGGAAGTATGTATGTCTTTTTTGAAACATCAACCAGGGTTTTTCTTCCTATAATGGCAGAAGCTACAACTTTCTTTAAATAAAAGATATTGAAATCAATACTAAGTTATTCAATTGCATAAGATTTTGAGTAGGGCCTTCCAACTAAACTAGATGCCACGTTCTAAATTAAGAATGGGCACAAATTCAAAAATAAATACAATTATAATAATTAAAAATTACACATATAAAATATGATTATATATTAAATTAATTAATTATAATTATTTTTAATTTGTTCAATCTTATATTTAAAATGAATTGAGTTTTGATATAGATTTTTATTAATTTATTGCACTTGTTATAAAAAAAATTAAGCATAATAATATTAATGTAAACAAAATTAGACTTTTCAAGATTTGATGGCCTTCTAAATTTTAGTGCCCTATGCTATAAAGCGTGTTGCTCATGTACTGGGTCAGGCCTGATTTGGAGGAACAACAAATTCATCATTTATATGTTGATAACGAAAATGAAATATATGTCTTCCACCCCTCCAGCTACATTTTGAGTAGAAAAGCATCATCTTCTTGCGATTCGATAAAAATAAAGTCTAAGATGATCATGTTTAAAAAAACAAGGCAAAATGAATTTCAAAGAATGAAAACTAGTTTTCCTTACAATTAGGATCATTTTGTTACTTAACCAGTATATACCTGTAATAGTATGTTGTTTAATAATTTATATTTTAAAAGAAGTTATGACTATATAAGAAACTTGGCCTAATGTATAGATTAATCATGTGGTTGTTTTAAATGTTATTTATGACACATAATCCCAAGTGATTTATTTATCGTATTAAAAATGAAAAATAAGAATAGTGAAGTAGAAAAACATGTCCTAACGTACCATTTAATGAATTTTTTGTATGGCAATACGTAAATTGAGAGAAAAAAAATTTGTTTCTATTTCTTGAATGACATGACCCTATTATTCTTTTAGATTAGATAATTTGATTTTTTATGTAGATGGGTAATGTGTTATTTAAAAAGGTGGAGTTGAATATTCTTATAATGTTCTTTATAGAATTAGAACTTTATCATTTAAAGTTTTAAATTTAATGTATTATAATTTAGCCTCCACATAAATGACATTTCTATCAAAGAATAATAATGTTTTATATTTGTCTATAAAATTGTTTCTTCTTTTATAATTGATATCTCGGTAATAACTATACAAATGTATGTCTATGAATTATATTTTATTTTTAAAACATAAATTTGAACATATAAATTTTGGTGTTGAAAAGTCAAAGGTTATGTTAGTATTAATTTAGTACACTGGTTTTGAATCGTCAAGCTTCATGACATTTTAGTCCGTTTTTTCTCAAGACATTTGGATAATGAAAATAATGTATATCTCTTTTATGTATATAATAAAACATTCAAAAATTATTATAAAAGGTTACATAGAAAAATAAGTTATTCATTTAATACTAGAAACCGCGATTAACTTGTTCAAAAAATATTGTTTGAACCAACAAATTTCTTTAATCAAGGAAGTAGGGTGGAGAAAGATTGTGGAAATGCAGTTTGCCTCAAACTCCCTCGGTCCTAATTTCCTTGATTAAAAAAATACATTGTATCAATTAAAACCACCACTCTTCTAAGTTGATGATACAAGATCAATGAAAAATGATATTTTTCTTCTATCCTCCACATTTATCCTTTTATAGATCCATAAAGGTTGTAAAGTTTCTTTTTTAATTAAATAAATATTAAAAAATTTAAAATGAAATTATAATTTAAAAGATCACAATTATGTGTTTTAAATATTTAATTATAGTAAATGTACAGTCAAGTCTAGATTATCTATGTTTTATTCAAAACATTAATGGTTTTGAGATATTTAAAAAGGTTTGAATAATATTGTTTAATAATATTTTCTAGATCTTCAATAAATTTTTAACTTTAAAAAATATTACTATATTATTTTTTCTTTTTTGTAATATAGCACACTTTTCTTAGCCTTTGTAATAATACACTAAAGAAATTTGCACATTTAGAAAGAACAAACACACGTTCTATATTTCCGTTCAAAATATTACATTATATTTTATACAAAAAAATGTTTATTTGCAAGTATCAATACTTTTTTTGGAATAATTTTTATAAATTCAACATATACTTTAAATTATTTTTAAGAAACAGTATGATATCAAAAATCATAAGAGATATTTTTTTTTTAATTTCAAAAATTACATTTGAGGATAATTAGGAATTATAGATGCTCATTACTTGTTTTGTAGATTATTTCAAAAGCAAAGGACCATTTTGGAGTTACAATATAAAGAAATAATATATGAGTCATCCAACATGGAAGTATGTATGTCTTTTTTGAAACATCAACCAGGGTTTTTCTTCCTATAATGGCAGAAGCTACAACTTTCTTTAAATAAAAGATATCGAAATCAATACTAAGTTATTCAATTGCATAAGATTTTGAGTAGGGCCTTCCAACTAAACTAGATGCCACGTTCTAACTTAAGAATGGGCACAAATTCAAAAATAAATACAATTATAATAATTAAAAATTACACATATAAAATATAATTATATATTAAATTAATTAATTATAATTATTTTTAATTTGTTCAATCTTATATTTAAAATGAATTGAGTTTTGATATAGATTTTTAGTAATTTATTGCACTTTTAATAAAAAAAATTAAGCATAATAATATTAATGTAAACAAAATTAGACTTTTCAAGATTTGAGGGCCTTCTAAATTTTAGTGCCCTATGCTATAAAGTGTGTTGCTCATGTACTGGGTCAGGCCTGATTTGGAGGAACAACAAATTCATCATTTATATGTTGATAACGAAAATGAAATCTATGTCTTCCACCCCTCCAGCTACATTTTGAGTAGAAAAGCATCATCTTCTTGCGATTCGATAAAAATAAAGTCTAAGATGATCATGTTTAAAAAAACAAGGCAAAATGAATTTCAAAGAATGAAAACTAGTTTTCCTTACAATTAGGATCATTTTGTTACTTAACCAGTATATACCTGTAATAGTATGTTGTTTAATAATTTATATTTTAAAAGAAGTTATGACTATATAAGAAACTTGGCTTAATGTATAGATTAATCATGTGGTTGTTTTAAATGTTATTTATGACACATAATCCCAAGTGATTTATTTATCGTATTAAAAATGAAAAATAAGAATAGTGAAGTAGAAAAACATGTCCTAACGTACCATTTAATGAATTTTTTGTATGGCAATACGTAAATTGAGAAAAAAAATTTTGTTTCTATTTCTTGAATGACATGACCCTATTATTCTTTTAGATTAGATAATTTGATTTTTTATGTAGATGGGTAATGTGTTATTTAAAAAGGTGGAGTTGAATATTCTTATAATGTTCTTTATAGAATTAGAACTTTATCATTTAAAGTTTTAAATTTAATGTATTATAATTTAGCCTCCACATAAATGACATTTCTATCAAAGAATAATAATGTTTTATATTTGTCTATAAAATTGTTTCTTCTTTTATAATTGATATCCCGGTAATAACTATACAAATGTATGTCTATGAATTATATTTTATTTTTAAAACATAAATTTGAACATATAAATTTTGCTGTTGAAAAGTCAAAGGTTATGTTAGTATTAATTTAGTACACTGGTTTTGAATCGTCAAACTTCATGACATTTTAGTCCGTTTTTTCTCAAGACATTTGGATAATGAAAATAATGTATATCTCTTTTATGTATATAATAAAACATTCAAAAATTATTATAAAAGGTTACATAGAAAAATAAGTTATTCATTTAATACTAGAAACCGCGATTAACTTGTTCAAAAAATATTGTTTGAACCAACAAATTTCTTTAATCAAGGAAGTAGGGTGGAGAAAGATTGTGGAAATGCAGTTTGCCTCAAACTCCCTCGGTCCTAATTTCCTTGATTAAAAAAATACATTGTATCAATTAAAACCACCACTCTTCTAAGTTGATGATACAAGATCAATGAAAAATGATATTTTTCTTCTATCCTCCACATTTATCCTTTTATAGATCCATAAAGGTTGTAAAGTTTCTTTTTTAATTAAATAAATATTAAAAAATTTAAAATGAAATTATAATTTAAAAGATCACAATTATGTGTTTTAAATATTTAATTATAGTAAATGTACAGTCAAGTCTAGATTATCTATGTTTTATTCAAAACATTAATGGTTTTGAGATATTTAAAAAGGTTTGAATAATATTGTTTAATAATATTTTCTAGATCTTCAATAAATTTTTAACTTTAAAAAATATTACTATATTATTTTTTTTTTTGTAATATAGCACACTTTTCTTAGCCTTTGTAATAATACACTAAAGAAATTTGCACATTTAGAAAGAACAAACACACGTTCTATATTTCCGTTCAAAATATTACATTATATTTTATACAAAAAAATGTTTATTTGCAAGTATCAATACTTTTTTTGGAATAATTTTTATAAATTCAACATATACTTTAAATTATTTTTAAGAAACAGTATGATATCAAAAATCATAAGACATATTTTTTTTTTTAATTTCAAAAATTACATTTGAGGATAATTAGGAATTATTGATGCTCAATCCTTGTTTTGTAGATCATTTCAAAAGCAAAGGACCATTTTGGAGTTACAATATAAAGAAATAATATATGAGTCATCCAACATGGAAGTATGTATGTCTTTTTTGAAACATCAACCAGGGTTTTTCTTCCTATAATGGCAGAAGCTACAACTTTCTTTAAATAAAAGATATCGAAATCAATACTAAGTTATTCAATTGCATAAGATTTTGAGTAGGGCCTTCCAACTAAACTAGCTGCCACGTTCTAAATTAAGAATGGGCACAAATTCAAAAATAAATACAATTATAATAATTAAAAATTACACATATAAAATATAATTATATATTAAATTAATTCATTATAATTATTTTTAATTTGTTCAATCTTATATTTAAAATGAATTGAGTTTTGATATAGATTTTTATTAATTTATTGCACTTTTAATAAAAAAAATTAAGCATAATAATATTAATGTAAACAAAATTAGACTTTTCAAGATTTGAGGGCCTTCTAAATTTTAGCGCCCTATGCTATAAAGCGTGCTGCTCATGTACTGGGTCAGGCCTGATTTGGAGGAACAACAAATTCATCATTTATATGTTGATAACGAAAATGAAATCTATGTCTTCCACCCCTCCAGCTACATTTTGAGTAGAAAAGCATCATCTTTTTGCGATTCGATAAAAATAAAGTCTAAGATGATCATGTTTAAAAAAACAAGGCAAAATGAACTTCAAAGAATGAAAACTAGTTTTCCTTACAATTAGGATCATTTTGTTACTTAACCAGTATATACCTATAATAGTATGTTGTTTAATAATTTATATTTTAAAAGAAGTTATGACTATATAAGAAATTTGGCCTAATGTATAGATTAATCATGTGGTTGTTTTAAATGTTATTTATGACACATAATCCCAAGTGATTTATTTATCGTATTAAAAATGAAAAATAAGAATAGTGAAGTAGAAAAACATGTCCTAACGTACCATTTAATGAATTTTTTGTATGGCAATACGTAAATTGAGAAAAAAAAATTTGTTTCTATTTCTTGAATGACATGACCCTATTATTCTTTTAGATTAGATAATTTGATTTTTTATGTAGATGGGTAATGTGTTATTTAAAAAGGTGGAGTTGAATATTCTTATAATGTTCTTTATAGAATTAGAACTTTATCATTTAAAGTTTTAAATTTAATGTATTATAATTTAGCCTCCACATAAATGACATTTCTATCAAAGAATAATAATGTTTTATATTTGTCTATAAAATTGTTTCTTCTTTTATAATTGATATCCCGGTAATAACTATACAAATGTATGTCTATGAATTATATTTTATTTTTAAAACATAAATTTGAACATATAAATTTTGGTGTTGAAAAGTCAAAGGTTATGTTAGTATTAATTTAGTACACTGGTTTTGAATCGTCAAGCTTCATGACATTTTAGTCCGTTTTTTCTCAAGACATTTGGATAATGAAAATAATGTATATCTCTTTTATGTATATAATAAAACATTCAAAAATTATTATAAAAGGTTACATAGAAAAATAAGTTATTCATTTAATACTAGAAACTGCGATTAACTTGTTCAAAAAATATTGATTGAACCAACAAATTTCTTTAATCAAGGAAGTAGGGTGGAGAAAGATTGTGGAAATGCAGTTTGCCTCAAACTCCCTCGGTCCTAATTTCCTTGATTAAAAAAATACATTGTATCAATTAAAACCACCACTCTTTTAAGTTGATGATACAAGATCAATGAAAAATGATATTTTTCTTCTATCCTCCACATTTATCCTTTTATAGATCCATAAAGGTTGTAAAGTTTCTTTTTTAATTAAATAAATATTAAAAAATTTAAAATGAAATTATAATTTAAAAGATCACAATTATGTGTTTTAAATATTTAATTATAGTAAATGTACAGTCAAGTCTAGATTATCTATGTTTTATTCAAAACATTAATGGTTTTGAGATATTTAAAAAGGTTTGAATAATATTGTTTAATAATATTTTCTAGATCTTCAATAAATTTTTAACTTTAAAAAATATTACTATATTATTTTTTTTTTTGTAATATAGCACACTTTTCTTAGCCTTTGTAATAATACACTAAAGAAATTTGCACATTTAGAAAGAACAAACACACGTTCTATATTTCCGTTCAAAATATTACATTATATTTTATACAAAAAAATGTTTATTTGCAAGTATCAATACTTTTTTTGGAATAATTTTTATAAATTCAACATATACTTTAAATTATTTTTAAGAAACAGTATGATATCAAAAATCATAAGAGATATTTTTTTTTTAATTTCAAAAATTACATTTGAGGATAATTAGGAATTATTGATGCTCAATCCTTGTTTTGTAGATCATTTCAAAAGCAAAGGACCATTTTGGAGTTACAATATAAAGAAATAATATATGAGTCATCCAACATGGAAGTATGTATGTCTTTTTTGAAACATCAACCAGGGTTTTTCTTCCTATAATGGCAGAAGCTACAACTTTCTTTAAATAAAAGATATCGAAATCAATACTAAGTTATTCAATTGCATAAGATTTTGAGTAGGGCCTTCCAACTAAACTAGATGCCACGTTCTAACTTAAGAATGGGCACAAATTCAAAAATAAATACAATTATAATAATTAAAAATTACACATATAAAATATAATTATATATTAAATTAAATAATTATAATTATTTTTAATTTGTTCAATCTTATATTTAAAATGAATTGAGTTTTGATATAGATTTTTATTAATTTATTGCACTTTTAATAAAAAAAATTAAGCATAATAATATTAATGTAAACAAAATTAGACTTTTCAAGATTTGAGGGCCTTCTAAATTTTAGTGCCCTATGCTATAAAGCGTGCTGCTCATGTACTGGGTCAGGCCTGATTTGGAGGAACAACAAATTCATCATTTATATGTTGATAACGAAAATGAAATCTATGTCTTCCACCCCTCCAGCTACATTTTGAGTAGAAAAACATCATCTTTTTGCGATTCGATAAAAATAAAGTCTAAGATGATCATGTTTAAAAAAACAAGGCAAAATGAACTTCAAAGAATGAAAACTAGTTTTCCTTACAATTAGGATCATTTTGTTACTTAACCAGTATATACATGTAATAGTATGTTGTTTAATAATTTATATTTTAAAAGAAGTTATGACTATATAAGAAATTTGGCCTAATGTATAGATTAATCATGTGGTTGTTTTAAATGTTATTTATGACACATAATCCCAAGTGATTTACTTATCGTATTAAAAATGAAAAATAAGAATAGTGAAGTAGAAAAACATGTCCTAACGTACCATTTAATGAATTTTTTGGATGGCAATACGTAAATTGAGAAAAAAAATTTTGTTTCTATTTCTTGAATGACATGACCCTATTATTCTTTTAGATTAGATAATTTGATTTTTTATGTAGATGGGTAATGTGTTATTTAAAAAGGTGGAGTTGAATATTCTTATAATGTTCTTTATAGAATTAGAACTTTATCATTTAAAGTTTTAAATTTAATGTATTATAATTTAGCCTCCACATAAATGACATTTCTATCAAAGAATAATAATGTTTTATATTTGTCTATAAAATTGTTTCTTCTTTTATAATTGATATCCCGGTAATAACTATACAAATGTATGTCTATGAATTATATTTTATTTTTAAAACATAAATTTGAACATATAAATTTTGGTGTTGAAAAGTCAAAGGTTATGTTAGTATTAATTTAGTACACTGGTTTTGAATCGTCAAGCTTCATGACATTTTAGTCCGTTTTTTCTCAAGACATTTGGATAATGAAAATAATGTATATCTCTTTTATGTATATAATAAAACATTCAAAAATTATTATAAAAGGTTACATAGAAAAATAAGTTATTCATTTAATACTAGAAACCGCGATTAACTTGTTCAAAAAATATTGTTTGAACCAACAAATTTCTTTAATCAAGGAAGTAGGGTGGAGAAAGATTGTGGAAATGCAGTTTGCCTCAAACTCCCTCGGTCCTAATTTCCTTGATTAAAAAAATACATTGTATCAATTAAAACCACCACTCTTCTAAGTTGATGATACAAGATCAATGAAAAATGATATTTTTCTTCTATCCTCCACATTTATCCTTTTATAGATCCATAAAGGTTGTAAAGTTTCTTTTTTAATTAAATAAATATTAAAAAATTTAAAATGAAATTATAATTTAAAAGATCACAATTATGTGTTTTAAATATTTAATTATAGTAAATGTACAGTCAAGTCTAGATAATTTAAAAGTCTATGTTTTATTCAAAACATTAATGGTTTAGAGATATTTAAAAAGGTTTGAATAATATTGTTTAATAATATTTTCTAGATCTTCAATAAATTTTTAACTTTAAAAAATATTACTATATTATTATTTTTTTGTAATATAGCACACTTTTTTGAGCCTTTGTAATAATACACTAAAGAAATTTGCACATTTAGAAAGAACAAACACACGTTTTATATTTCCGTTCAAAATATTACATTATATTTTATACAAAAAAATGTTTATTTGCAAGTATCAATACTTTTTTTGGAATAATTTTTATAAATTCAACATATACTTTAAATTATTTTTAAGAAACAGTATGATATCAAAAATCATAAGAGATATTTTTTTTTTAATTTCAAAAATTACATTTGAGGATAATTAGGAATTATTGATGCTCAATCCTTGTTTTGTAGATCATTTCAAAAGCAAAGGACCATTTTGGAGTTACAATATAAAGAAATAATATATGAGTCATCCAACATGGAAGTATGTATGTCTTTTTTGAAACATCAACCAGGGTTTTTCTTCCTATAATGGCAAAAGCTACAACTTTCTTTAAATAAAAGATATCGAAATCAATACTAAGTTATTCAATTGCATAAGATTTTGAGTAGGGCCTTCCAACTAAACTAGATGCCACGTTCTAAATTAAGAATGGGCACAAATTCAAAAATAAATACAATTATAATAATTAAAAATTACACATATTAAATATAATTATATATTAAAATAATTAATTATAATTATTTTTAATTTGTTCAATCTTATATTTAAAATGAATTGAGTTTTGATATAGATTTTTATTAATTTATTGCACTTTTTATAAATAAAAAATTAAGCATAATAATATTAATGTAAACAAAATTAGACTTTTCAAGATTTGAGGGCCTTCTAAATTTTAGTGCCCTATGTTATAAAGCGTGCTGCTCATGTACTGGGTCAGGCCTGATTTGGAGGAACAACAAATTCATCATTTATATGTTAATAACGAAAATGAAATATATGTCTTCCACCCCTCCAGCTACATTTTGAGTAGAAAAGCATCATCTTCTTGCGATTCGATAAAAATAAAGTCTAAGATGATCATGTTTAAAAAAACAAGGCAAAATGAATTTCAAAGAATGAAAACTAGTTTTCCTTACAATTAGGATCATTTTTTTACTTAACCAGTATATACCTGTAATAGTATGTTGTTTAATAATTTATATTTTAAAAGAAGTTATGACTATATAAGAAACTTGGCCTAATGTATAGATTAATCATGTGGTTGTTTTAAATGTTATTTATGACACATAATCCCAAGTGATTTATTTATCGTATTAAAAATGAAAAATAAGAATAGTGAATTATATATTAGAAAATAAAACTAAACATTTAACAAATGAAGTAGAAAAACATATCCTAACGTACCATTTAATAAATTTTTTGTATGGCAATACGTAACATTGAGAAAAAAAATTATGTTTCTATTTCTTGAATGACATGACCCTATTATTCTTTTAGATTAGAAATTTGATTTTTTATGTAGATGGGTAATGTGTTATTTAAAAAGGTGGAGTTGAATATTGAATTTTTTTTATTAATAACCAAGTATTAAAATAATATTTTGCAAATAACTGCGTTTCGGAAAAAAATACGCAAATAACCATGTTTCAGATGACTCCCCAAAGGAGGAGCCATCTGAAATGGCGCATGCACCTATATTTTAAGGAGAGGCGCCATCTCTCTTGGCGCCTATGTGCTTAGGGCATGCCCTAAGCCAAGTGAGATGGCGCTTAGGTGTATTTTTAGGGCAAAACAAAAAAAAAATTTTCCGGTGCGTTGCGTGTTGGACAGAGATCAACAAAATGGACTTTTTATTAAAAAAATAATAATTACATCCAACTGTATTACATTAAAATAACAGTAAAAAAACAGATTAAAAAAAATGGATACAAAAATACTGGAAAAAAAAACAGATACATCAGTGATCCCCCGGAACCCGGTAATGACCCTCGGTTCCGCATCCCCGTCCTCGCCTTTCTCGTGCTGGGTGTCGTCGCGTTTCCTGCTGCGGCAAGGTCGATGGCCCAGCGAAGTCAATGCAGTCCGAATCCATAAAATCAGTCAGATCTCCATATCTAGAAGATTCGCTCTGGTACAGTCGGTTACCCATACCCTCAAAGTTTGGTCGTGTTGGCGGTGGGTGCGGTTCCATAGTGGGTCTGTAGCATTGATCATCTGAGTACGGTGGGTAGAAAGGAAATGGATCTTGGGGTGTTTGATATTGAGTATGTTGGGTGGTTTGGTGATATTGTGGGTGATGGTAGGTTGGGTCGGCTTGTTCGTAATCTTCCGACATTCCCATATCAGGGCTAAGGCTGGATGTTGAGGGCGCCATATTGGGATATGTGGAAGACTGAAATTGTGTGTGAGGTATGCGGGTGTGCTGGTATTGGGATTGGTATTGTGGTTGGGTTTGAGGCATATCGGGGTATTGGTAGTTTGGTGGTGATTGTGGTTGGTTGTGCGACATTTGATTGTAGTTGTGTTGTGGTGGGGACTGTGGTTGGGTGTTTGTGGGTCTGTTTCTTCTTGGGGGTTGGTGGGAGGTTGATGGGTTTTGGGTTTGTTGATGGGGAATCGAGGGTTGTGCCCATTGTGTGCTGGGTCAACCAAGTACCTTGGATGAGACACGTGCATTTTTGGGTTACTAACCGACCTGTACCAAGACAAATATTGATCCGTGTGTCGCATATTACCTTGAGTAAGGAAAACCGGGAATTGCAAGACATAGCGGTGACGCCTCTGCCACATCTTACACCATTCCGGAGCGAAGTCTTTCCAGTTGGTAAGACCCCACTGGGCGTCGACCCTTTTAAGATGCCATGGGGACAAATAAGTTGGATCACTTGGTATCTCTTGATGCATTCCGAACTGCATCTTCACACGGTCGCTGTGGTGCATCTCCACAATGTTGAACCAAATGATTGCAGTCTTCGCGGTCCAAGTTGCTGCATCCTCCGGGTTTGGAACATGGCCCAAACCCAAATATGGTCTCCAGACGAATTGCGATAAAATGTAAATCAGGTTAATGCAAAAGTAATGTATAAATAATTTAGTTGAACAAAAGTTAAAAGCTACGACGTACGTCATCCAGGCCTAAGTGATCCAACAGGTTGCGGTAGAGTGCGACATTGAATCTTGGATTCTTTCCGTAATCCATACCCCTCACGCAGTACCTAAAGGAAATGAGAAACATTTTATTCTTAGCATATATTTTGGGAAGAGCAGAATAGTTATAAATGCTATAACTTGATGACTTACTTTGTTGCGTACGGGAAACCGAAAGTGTTGTTGTCGACGGGGTTTAAGGACTCCATCCTCCACCAACCCCAGGCTTGTAGTAAAAAAGCGCACCCATAAAATGTACATTTTTCCTTGACTGTGTTTTTGCACAAGGAACTGTATAGGTGGGCTAAAACTGCAGAACCCCAACTATATTTTCTTGTTTTTTCAAAATTTGTTAGTAAATGTAAGTACATAAAATTTACACTATTTGCCGTACTTTCGGGAAATAAAAATGTACCAAAAAGTATCATAAGATAAGTTCTGGCTTTTACTACCCTGTCATTCTCTGAGGAATTTTCATTTAATTCCAAACTTGCATAATGACGATTCAGCTCAGTGAGTAGTATTCCATGCCCTCTTGCACCACCACCTTATACCATATCCCTGCCCAACAGTTCTTCACACTGAGAGTTGGGTTGTTGAACCGACCCGTTCACGGCCTTACCGTCAACAGGGAGACCTATTAGCATGTACACATCCTCTAGCGTGATGGTACATTCACCTATTGGTAGGTGAAATGTATGGGTCTCCAGTCTCCACCTTTCCAACATTGCAAGAATGAACTTCGAGTCAATGGTGCAGTTGGAGATCTTTATGACATGTCCAAAACCTGCGTATTCCAGATATGGGACGATAAATGGGTTGGGAGCTAGGTAGTTGTGCGAACGGATTCTGAATCTTTTTGTGTCCTGAGTTCATAATGTAACATGTGTAAGATTAATTAAGATGAACAACGCATTATTTGAAGTATGAAAAATGTATAACCAAAAAAGAAACTTACAAATGCAGCAATGTTTTCCCTTATGCCTCTGTGAGTATCGCCCATTGTTAGAAGAGCCATTGTTTAAAATGCTTGAGAGTATGAAAGACTTAGGAAGAGATAGAGAGTATGATAGACTTATGAAATATTTTGTAGCAGAGAGTGAGACTTGTGTGGGTGTGAGAGATGTATGATATGGTATGTATTTATAGGCAAATAAGTTTGATATAGTGGTTTCTTGTGCTTGCATGCCTGCAAAGTGTCACATTTGCATGCTTAGGGGGTTACACATATGCATGCATGCATGTACAAAAAATGAAAGGTGTCACTCTTGCAGGCTAGGTGGCAGCCCATGCATGTATCACGATTGGACAGTAAGGGAGGCGCCATTGGACTTGGCGAAAGAGTACAAAAATGAATGGTGTCGCCACCCCAATTGGCGAATAAGAGGTGTCCTTTGTTACAGCCTAGGCTCAGGCTACGTGACAGCCTTTGGGATTCCTTTCATTATTGCATGTAATCCCATTAGAGTTGATGGGAGGAGTCTTACAAAATACATGTATATGTGCAGACTAGGGGCGGGCTAGGTGGCAGCCTAGGGGGTTACATAAGCCCATGCATGTATCACGATTGGACAGTAAGGGAGGCGCCATTGGACTTGGCGAAAGAGTACAAAAATGAATGGTGTCGCCACCCCAATTGGCGAATAAGAGGTGTCCTTTGTTACAGCCTAGGCTCAGGCTACGTGACAACCTTTAGGATTCCTTTCATTATTTCATGTAAGCCCATTGGAGTTGATGGGAGGAGTCTTACAAAATACATGTATATATGCAGACTAGGGGCAGGCTAGGTGGCAGCCTAGGGGGTTACATAAGCCCATGCATGTATCACGATTGGACAGTAAGGGAGGCGCCATTGGACTTGGCGAAAGAGTACAAAAATGAATGGTGTCGCCACCCCAATTGGCGAATAAGAGGTGTCCTTTGTTACAGCCTAGGCTCAGGCTACGTGACAGCCTTTGGGATTCCTTTCATTATTGCATGTAATATTATTGGCAGCCTTGGGGGGTTGCATCCTTACTTAATTGAAATTTTTAGCCTTACGTTTATCATAACATTGATTCACATAATCTGTCAAATATTCCAACCTTCAAACATTCTTACAACCAAACCTTCAAACCTGCAAACAATCAAACATTCCAACCTTCGAATCACTCATCAAATTCAAACATTCCAACCTTCAAACATTACAGCATTCAAACCTTTATACAATCAATAAACCTCAAACATTCCAACCTTCAAACCTTAAAACAATTCTACGCAATGGCCTCTTCACCATAATTTATCGTCAGAGCACATTTCAACGGTGAGACATAAATTTGTCCCACAGCTGGGTTTTTGTTTAGAGACACAGACAACATCTGATTTCTCTTAAACGAGAAAGCCAATTTCTCTTACTTCAAAAAAAGATTGGAGGCCAAACTTGAACGAGGCCCGGTGTCCCAGATATTTTATCAGAATCCAGTTTTCTTTGGAAACAACCAAGTAATTTTTTATAAGGTTGAAGTTCAAGATGACGAGGATCTCCAGAATATGATTTCCAGCCATGTCTATTCTGGATACGACTCTATTGAGTTGTACGTTTCGCTTCAAGAGCCTCAGGTGACACAGGAGGTTGATCTTTTGGAGAATGAACAAGATGAGGTAGATGCAGTTGATGATGAAGAAGAAGATAACGAGTTAGAGTTTGATGAAATGGTGAACGATGATTCCGACGATGATGGCATCCCTAGTATTCCTACAGACAAAATCTACACACCACCTCCGCACATGACAAACTTCAACATGGGCGGAGATGAACCTTCTACTGACTTATTTTTCAATCCGTATATGCAGTCGGATGAAAATTTAAAAGAGAAAGACAAGTTTCGTAACAGAGAGGAATGCATCAGGGCCATTAAAAAATTTCACATGCTCAACTCGGTTGATTTTAAGGTGGATCGTGTCAACCCGAAAAGGTACAAGATCAAGTGTGTCCACCCTGACTGTACGTTCAAGTTGACCGCATCATACAGATTAAGGGGTGACTGCTGGGTCATAGGTTCCATGACTACCCACACTTGTGTAAGTTCCACTCAATCACAGGACCACCGAAAACTCAACTATGATCTAATCTGTCAAGAAATCTTACCCCTGGTCAGCAACGACCCATCTTTGAAGGTGAAAACAATCATCTCCCACATCACCATGGTTTTTAACTACACTCCGTATTACCGTAAGGCGTGGTTAGCAAAGACTAAGGCGATTGAAAGGGTGTACGAAAACTGGGAGGAGTCATACCGAGAACTTCCCCGCTACCTGAATGCACTCAAGACGTATTCTCCAGGTAGTGTTTACGTTCTGGAAACATTTCCAGCGTACGCCCAAGATGGTAGTCTACTGCATGGCAACAGAATATTAAGTCGCGTGTTTTGGGCATTTCAACCATGCATCACAGGGTTTGCATCATGCAAACCAATTTTACAAATTGATGGGACTTGGTTGTATGGGAAGTACAAAGGCACGCTATTGATGGCAGTTGCACAAGATGGCAACAACAACATTTTCCCCATTGCGTTTGCCCTTGTCGAGGGGGAGACCGGTGGTGCTTGGAGCTTTTTCCTGAAAAATCTTTGGACACACGTGGCTCCTTAACCAGATCTCTGTTTGATCTCGGACAGACATGCCTCCATTGAAAGTGCCTACAACAATCCAGCAAATGGTTGGCATGACCCTCCTTCTACGCATGTTTATTGTGTTAGGCATATCGTCCAGAATTTCTCGAGAGAGGTCAAGGACAAAACATTGAGGAAAGCGGTTATGAATGCGGGATATGCATTGACACAACCCACATTCAAATATTACCGCAACGAGATCCGTTTGTCTAATCCGGAAGCCGGTAGGTGGATCGACAATATTCCGGTGGAAAAATGGACTAGGTCATACGACAATGGCCAAAGATGGGGGCATATGACAACGAATCTTATTGAATCAATGAATGGGGTATTCAAGGGCATACGAAACCTCCCAATCACTGCCTTGGTAAAATCTATGTATTTTAGAATAACTGCGTTATTTGCAAAAAGAGGTGAAATGTGGAATGCGGTGTTGCAATCTGGACAACTATGGAGTGAAAGCTGCATGAAATACATTAAGGCTGAAAGTGCTAAAGCCAACACTCACATGGTTATACGGTTTGACCGACACAGCCACAACTTCATTGTGAAAGAGACAATCGACCACAATGAAGGCCTGCCAAGACAAGAATACGGGGTCATTTTACCTTCTCAATGGTGCGATTGTGGTAGGTTTCAAGCATTTTGTATGCCTTGCTCTCATGTCATTGCCGCTTGTGCTCATACCCATCAAGACGCGCTTCAACTGCTGTCAAACGTTTACAAATCTGAAACGTTGCTCAATGTTTACAATAACAACTTTCCTTTGGTGGCAAAACCAGATTATTGGCCTGAATACGACGAGGAAATAGTTTGGAACAATGACCAATTGCGAAGGAACAAGAAGGGTCGTCCCAAAAGTAGGCGCATCACAACAGAAATGGACGATCTTGACAGGTTGGAAAGAAAGTGTGGTTTATGCCGTCAGGTCAGACACAATCGTAAAACCTGTCTGAATCGGGCGTCTGGCTTGACCACATAAATATTGTAATACATAAAATCTTTTCATAATTGTGTTGTAAACATTTGGGTTTTCCGTTAACAGATTTTTCTACAATTAATAAAACCCGTACAATAATAATTAATGATATTCAATCTAGGAAATTACAACTGTTAACACAATTTCATCTGACCCATGCATCATCAACATTACATCACTGTCTGTTTTGACTTCCACCAACCACACATTAGGTCTTCCTGTCGCATGTGAGGTTGTTGTTCGTTTTCGCTGGATCCTTCGAATTTTTTCCCCCTTCGCAATGTCTCCATCTAGCCACCGCATCAACTCCCGCTTCAGACGCTCCATGGAGTGAATGTGCCAGAATTTCATTTTCATCGCACGTTTCGTGGCGGAGAAGATAACGTAACCATCTCTGCTAAAAAGCATAGGCGACATCATGATGCAAATAACGGAGTACAAAATAAAAATACAGTGCGAGAAAGTGTGAGAAATTTCGGAGAAACGGATGAATTATTTATAAAACAGCATTTTGCCCTAGTTTTGCCCTAGGAGCCAAGTGAGATGGCGCCTCCTCTCACTTTTAAGGAGCATGCGCCATCTCACTTGGCTAAAAGCCAATGGAAGCGCCAAGTGAGATGGCGCCTGGGGCAAAACCCTAGGTGGAGGCGCCAAGTGAGATGGCTCCTCCTTTGGGGAGTCATCTGAAAAATGGTTATTTGCGTAATTTTTTCCGAAACCCGGTTATTTGCGAAATATTATTTTAATACATGGTTATTAATAAAAAAAATTCTTGAATATTCTTATAATGTTCTTTATAGAATTGGAACTTTATCCTTTAAAGTTTTAAATTTAATGTATTATAATTTAGCCTCCACATAAATGACATTTCTATCAAAGAATAATAATGTTTTATATTTTTTTATAAACTTGTTTCTTCTTTTATAATTGATATCCCAGTAAAAACTATACAAATGTATGTCTATGAATTATATTTTATTATTAAAACATAAATTTTAACATATAAATTTTGGTGTTGAAAAGTCAAAGGTTATGTTAGTATTAATTTAGTACAGTGGTTTTGAATCGTCAAGCTTCATGACATTTTAGTCCGTTTTTTCTCAAGACATTTGGACAATGAAAATAATGTATATCTCTTTTAGGTATATAATAAATCATTCAAAAATTATTATAAAAAGTTACATAGAAAAATAAGTTATTCGTTCAATACTAGAAACCGCGATTAACTTGTTCAAAAAATATTGTTTGAACCAACAAATTTCTTTAATCAAGGATGTACGGTGGAGAAAGATTGTGGAAATGCAGTTTGCCTCAAATTCTCCCGATCGTAATTCCCTTGATTAAAAAAATTCGTTGTATCAATTAAAACCACAACTCTTCTAAGTTGATGATACAAGGTCAATGAAAAATGATATTTTTCTCTATCCTCCACATTTAGCCTTCTCTAGATCCATAAATTATGTAAAGTTTCTTTTTTAATTAAATAAATATTAAAAAATTGAAAATAAAATTATAATTTAAAAGATCACAATTATGCGTTTTAAATATTTAATTATAGTAAATGTACAGTCAAGTCTAGATTATCTATGTTTTATTCAAGACATTAATGGTTTTGAGATATTTAAAAAGGTTTGAATAATATTGTTTAATAATATTTTCTAGATCTTCAATAAATTTTTAACTTTAAAAAATATTACTATATTATATTTTTTTTGTAATATAGCAAACTTTTCTGAGCCTTTGTAATAATACACTTAAGAAATTCGCACATCTATAAAGAACAAACACACGTTCTATATTTCCCTTCAAAATATTACAATATATTTTATACAAAAATCTGCTTATTTGCAAGTATCAATACTTTTTTTGAAATAATTTTTATAAACTCAACATATAATTTAAATTATTTTTAAGAAACAATATGATATCAGAAATCATAAGAGATATATATTTTTTTAATTTCCAAAATTACATTTGAGGATAATTAGGAATTATTGATGCTCAATCCTTGTTTGGTAGATCATTTAAAAAGTAAAGGACCATTTTGGAGTTAAAATATAAAGAAATAATATATGAGTCATCCAACATGGAAGTATGTATGTCTTTTCTGAAACATCAATTATAATGGCAGAAGCTACAACTTTCTTTAAATAAAAGATATCGAAATGAATACTAAGTTATTCAATTGCATAAGAGTTTGAGTAGGGTCTTCCAACTAAACTAGATGCGACGTTCTAATTTAAGAATGGGAACAAATTTAAAAATAAATACAATTATAATAATTAAAAATTACACATATAAAATATAATTATATATTAAAATAACTAATTATAATTATTTTGAATTTGTTTAATCTTATATTTAAAATGAATTGAGTTTTGATATAGATTTTTATTAATTTATTGGACTTTTTATAAAAAAAATTATGCATAATAATATTAATGTAAACAAAATTAGACTTTTCAAGATTTGAGGGCCTTCTAAATTTTAGTGCCCTATGCTATAAAGCGTGCTGCTCATATACTGGGCCAGGCCTGATTTGGAGGAACATCAAATTCATCATTTATATGTTGAAAATGAAAATGAAATCTATGTCTTCCACCCCTCCAGCTACATTTTGAGTAGAAAAGCATCATCTTCTTGCAATTCGATAAAAATAAAGTCTAAGATGATCATGTTTAAAAAAACAAGGCAAAATGAATTTCAAAGAATGAAAACTAGTTTTCCTTACAATTAGGATCATTTTGTTACTTAACCAGTATATACCTGTAATAGTACGTTGTTTAAGAATTTATATCTTAAAGGAAGTTATGACTATATAAGAAACTCGACCTAATGTATAGATTAATCATGTGGTTGTTTTAAATGTTATTTATGACACATAATCCCAAATGATTTATTTATCGTATTAAAAATGAAAAATAAGAATAGTGAATTATATATTAGAAAAAAAAACTAAACACTTAACAAATGAAGTAGAAAAACATGTCCTAATGCAGCATTTATAAATTTTTTGTATGGCAATACGTAACATTGAGAAGAAAAAAATGTTTCTATTTCTTGAATGACATGACCCTATTATTCTTTTAGATTAGAAAATTTTATTTTTTATGTAGATGGGTAATGTGTTATTTAAAAATGGGGAGTTGAATATTCTTATAATGTTCTTTATAGAATTGGAACTTTATCCTTTAAAGTTTTAAATTTAATGTATTATAATTTAGCCTCCACATAAATGACATTTCCATCAAAGAATAATAATGTTTTATATTTTTTTATAAACTTGTTTCTTCTTTTATAATTGATATCCCGGTAAAAACTATACAAATTTATGTCTATGAATTATATTTTATTATTAAAACATAAATTTGAACATATAAATTTTGGTTTTGAAAAGTCAAAGGTTGTGTTAGTATTAATTCAGTACACTGGTTTTGAATCGTCAAGATTCATGACATTTTAGTCGGTTTTTTCTCAAGACATTCAGACAATGAAAATAATGTATATCTCTTTTATGTATATAATAAAACATTCAAAAATTATTATAAAAAGTTACATAGAAAAATAAGTTATTCGTTCTGTTGTACCCCAAAATTTGCCCTCCCATATTCTCCAAGAAATTGCCAAGCCAAGCTTCAAAATCTCCCTAAGGGTTGCACAGTCAAAGATCTCCTATACAGTCAAAATTAGGGTTTTGAGTCTGATTGAGAAAATGAAGTTTCTAAAGGTCCAATCAAGTCTCACATGCCTACAAACATGGTCAAGCATCCTCATATCAAGTTTCAAGACCTTCAACTCAAAATTGCACAGTCAAAACCCTAATTGCACTACAGTCAACTGTAGGGGCAAAATGGTCATTTGACAGTCAAAAGTTCAAATTTTTGGTCAACATATCGTTTTGAAGCCACAAACATCATTTGATCAATGCTTGATCATGATTCTCAAAATTTGGCTCAAAAATCATCAAGATGCAAAAGTTTCCTTATTTGGACAGTTGAAAAAGTCAACTGAAATTGACCAGGGCATAACTTTCACATGGATTATCAGAAAAATTCCATCCAAAGTTCATTTTGAAGAGAAAGACATTTCCTACAACTCATATTCATACTTCAAGTCCAAGAAATGCTCTCACAAAAAGTTATCAATTTCAACATTATAGGTCATTTTCAAAAGTCAACAAAAAGGGACTTTAAGTCAAAGGCCATAACTTGAGATTGGTAAATCAAAATGACATGGGACCAAAGGAATTGGTTAGAGGACTCAAAGACCTTTCCAAAATGTCCAAGAACATGAGAAAAGATTAAAAATGGAGCAAGTTATGCCTTGTAGAAGTTGGGAAATTTTTGGATATTTTGAAAAGTCAACATTGATTCAAATGGCCTAAAATTGCTAATGGGCCCATTTTTCTTCCATAATTCATCATCCATGACATGTGCACGACCACTTGGCCCAAAGGGAAGTATTTCTTCATTTTTTATTTATTTATTTGAATTTTTATTTATATTAATTCATTTAAATCATTTAAATATATGAAAAATACTTAATTTAACCAAACAAATCTTTTTGCACATGTAACCTACTCAATAATCCGTGCACATTCAAATATGGGAAGATTTGGTTTGATTGGATCCTAATTGATACAAAATTGTATGGAAAAGATTGAAAAAACAAAGCTTGAAAATCAAATCTTCAAAACCATGATTGCAAGAGATTTTGAGCAAGTTTCTTGACCTAATCCATTCAGTACATAAGCCTAAAGGAAACCCTAATGTTCATACACACGCAGCTGCTCAAAAACTTGAAGAACAAACTTGAAATTTTTCTCTCAAAAGTCAATTCTGAAATCATCTTTACAGGGCGATTCAAAGCATAATTCTTGTTCCATTAGCTTGCCAAGGTTGCCCAGAAGCGATTACAATCAAAAACCTTCATCAAAGCTCAAGGAATCGGTATACAGGACTCCAAAAATTTCATGAAAAACTCATAATCGTGTTCTCAAATCTAGGCATTTTCATAACATTTTATTCATTGATTCATGTTCATTATGAAGTTTTGAAGCTAACCAATGCATTCAATTATGTTTTTATGCTGTATACACGATTTCACCATGTTTGAGTTTTAGGGTTTACAGGACCTCCAATTGGGGATTTTGAAACCAAGAAAAATTGGCCTTCAAGAGTACCATGGTTGTAATCAGCAAGTCTGGACGAAGAAGAAGCCACTATCGCGCCTAATTTATGGACCCCCTAGACTTAATCGTTATTTTTCCAAAACCGGCCTAAGAAAACATATAAGAAACCGTTGCCTAATGTTTTTATATTTCAGGGATGATGAAGAAGACGAATTCGTGGCAGGCGACGATTGGCTGGTTTAAAATTCGCGCGCAATAATCCATTAACGCGTAGTTTCACATTATATTATTTGTTGTTTATTTATTTAACAAAAGGATTCAGTGGTTCAGCTGGCAAGCGTTGAGTGCGTTCACGTCCAAGACCTGGGTTCGACCCCAGGTCTGTATTATTTCCCATATTATTTTGCTATCTATGTTCCCATGCAGTGCCAGCATCAAGACGCACCATATGCCTTCAAGAATCCCACATCCACGTGCCCCTGGAGGTACAATCAAAGGCATAGATTGAAAGCGCATCATAGGCCTGGTCCAAGGTGCCACATAGTGTCTGGAAAAGTCAACGAACTTGAAGGTTATTGGGCTCAGATTTCTTGGGCCAGACCTCCACTTTGGGGACTACAACCCCCCTAGGTTTGCATAATTTTTGCTTTCTTTATTTTTAATTCTATTTTTATTTTAATTATTACTTGTTTAATTAATTTATTATTTTCACAAAATACAATAAAAAAAATCAGAAAAAAAAAGAAAAAAACTAAAAATCAAATATATTTTATTTTAATATTTCTTGTAAATAAATGCATGTAAATTAATTAGTTTAAATTAGGGTTTTAATTTTAATTCCTTTCATAACAAAATTCTAAAAAATATAGAACTAGGTTTAATTAATGTTTTATTCCTTTTTAATTTTTCTTTTTTTTACAATAATATTATTTATTTTATTTATTTTCATAATTAAACTTGCATGTAAAAATTAGGTTTAATTTAGGTTAAAAACTTCAACATTTTTCTTAATAAATAAAAAAAAATAATTAGAATTAGGTTTAGCCTTTTATTTTAATTCCAATTAATTCTTTTCTTATTAAATCCTAAAATACTAAAAATACCAAAAAAAATAATTCCTTTTTTCATTTTTATTAATTAATGCCATGTATTTTAATTTTTGCAAAAGGGTCCAACGCCCTCGTTTCGTTTAATTCTTATTAATTCGCATATTTATTTTCTTTTCCGTTTAAATAATTATGTACCTCTCCCGAAGCCATGTAAATTACTTCTCGCACTTTTAATTCTTTATTTTCTTTTAAATCGGGTCCTGGTTAATTTTGGCGATGTGGACCCGCGCCTTTTGTAATAGCTTAGAATTTACTTTCCCGCAAATATTTTTTACTGTTAAATAATGGCATGAAAGAATGTATGGACAAAATAAAAACAAGCGTAGAACACCGATAACATGACAAGATAAATGCAAATGAAAACGACACACAAATCGCACACACCACCCCTAGGGTACGCCTCACTGTTGCCTTGCCTCGAAAGGTGATCGTCGAGTAGAGGATGTCTTAGTAAGTCCTCATGATCCGGGAACCTGGCATGAGGGTAGCTTCTAAGGTGTCTTCCCATTACTCTGGTGATCACCATGTCCCGAACCTCGAATTGACCCGAACACCTCCAACGGTGGTGCTACCTACCTCTCAATGGTGGGATGGCACTACTTTAAAGGACATTTACACAGACGAATTCCTTAGGGTAGGTAGGTTCTCGTAGATACTTGCTCTAATTTCAAAACAAATCAAAAATACTTTTCACACCGACACCTTTTCAAAAAGCTTTCGAAAGCAATTTTTCAAACACTCTTGAGGACCGATACAAGAGTCGAACTGGAATTTTCAAAGAAACTTTTTTTTAAAACCCACAGTTGAAAAGCAAACAAACCATTTTTGAAAACACAAGTGAGCAAGTATCTAAGAGCCCATGGATAACCATGGATAGAAAGGGTGCTAACACCTTCCCTTTCTATAACCTACCTCCCGAACCGAGAGCAATCTCTTTAAGGAATTTTTCTGTGCTTTTGTCCTTTCCATTTGGAGAAAATAAAAGACGGTGGCAACTCTTGCTTCCGCGACATTTCACGAACCAGCGTTAAACAGTCAGTTCCAGATCCACCGATCACAGAACTGGCGACTCTGCTGGGGAACCTTTATAAAGTGAGGTGTACCTTAGGGCTAGTTCATAACTGTGTTTTCAATTGTATTGATTTGCTTGCTTTACTATTGTGGGTTGCATCGGAGTTACATAGATCCTAACCCGGATCTGGGGATACCCTGTTTAGGTAGCATAAGCTGTGAGGGACCTGTCCGGCGTAGACCGACACAGGTGAAGCAGTGGCTACGTTGGTGTGGCACCTTGGTCTGTACCGATATCCCTTGTGTCGCAACGAGGAGAATATGGGTCTTCTAAGGAGTCATTAAGCACCAACAACCTTAGAACCTTAATTGACACAACTTGGCCTTTAGAATTGTAGCAGTATGCTACGCCCATTGAGGCTAAACTCTCGTGATGGTTCTGGCCGCAAGAAAAGATTGCGATGCTGGAGTTATGACCGATTGAGGGTAGTCAATGATATTGGGATCCTCTAAGAACCCGGTTACTTTTGATTAGGACAGGTATGAACCAACAAACTGAAAGAGGGTAGTACCTAAACCTCATGCTGGCCTAAACTTTAAGGGCTTGCCTTATGTGACTTGTGTGCCTTACCATGTTTGCCTTTGTATCTATTTGTGGTGTGCTTTATCATAACATCATAGCATCATGAGCATTGCATGCATCCTGCATAAGGACTAACCATTTCAAAGACAAGAGGGTTTCATCTTTGCTCTGTTTTGTAGGACACTATGATGCCTGTGCGAAGGAATACTATCCGGTTCAACTTTGTCCGTTCACCTGAGTTGCTTGATGAGTTGGTTAGCAGAATTCCAAATACCACTTCCTTCATTCAGAGGCATGGTTCTCTTCTCAGTTTAGTCACTGCAAAGCGGGATCAATAGTTGATGAGCGTTCTGACCCAGTTCTATGACCCTCTGTACCAGTGCTTCACCTTTCAAGACTTCCAGTTGGTCCCTACCCTGGAAGAGTTCTCTGATTTGCTTGGTATCCCTATCTTGGATCAGACTCCCTTTACTGGTTGGGAAAAGACCCTCAGGCTTGAGGATGTTGCTGCAGCCCTTCCTTTGACCCATCAAGAGGTAACAGACAACTGGGTAACTAGAAGCGGAGTTAAGGGTTTCTTGGCCAAGTTTCTGATTGGTAAAGCTAACAGTTTCTGGAATGACCTGGATTTTAGGGCATATGAAGACATCTTGGCTCTCCTAATCTATGGGTTGGTCCTGTTTCCTAATCCTGACAACTTCATCAATGTCACTGCCATAAGGATCTTTATGTCTCAGAATCCCGTGCCCACTCTCTTGGGTGACATCTTGCAACAACTTCATGCCCGTACTACCCGAAGACGAGGAACCCTATGGTGTTGTATCCCTTTGTTAGTGAGGTGGTTTATTTCACACCTCCCTAAGTTCGTACTGAAGAATCAAGAAGGAAGAGGTTGGGCTCACAGGTTAATGTCTCTCACCGATAAAGACATCATTTGGACTTGCAGAGGTTTGGATGAGATAGCTATTATTGATCGATGCGGGGAGTATCCTAATGTTCCTCTAATTGGTACCCAAGGAGGGATCTCTTACAATCCATGTCTAGCACTCCTTCAGTTTGGAAGAGCAAGAAGAGCAGGCCCCCATGAGATGTTGGTGCCTCACATCAGTTTCGAGTTTCAAGTGGATAGTGACGAGCTGCGTCGTAGGTTCATCAAGGCTTGGGACAAAGTTCATAAAGCTGACCCACAAGAGTTAGGGCCCAAGACCTCTTTACCTATGGAAGCCTACTACAAATGGGTTCGCATCCGTGCTCAGAAGTTAGGTATGCCGTATGAAGCTGTCAGACCCGTCATTCTTGAGTGTCCTGACAAAGATGGTGTTACTCCAACTGTCCTCCCTCCTCAGATACCTACTGATTATGAGACATTGAAGAGATTGAGCCATTGTTTAAAAGTCCAAACGTGCTCTATACTCCTTATAAACCTCATAATTCATTCATACATCACTTGACCTATTTTTATTTTAATTATTTTAATTATTTTTGATTTATTCATTAACAATGCAAAATAAATAAGATAAAATCATGTCCTCTTCTACGAGGTCCAAGCCCACATATCTTTGACTTAATTCCCCCCATATAATCTCAGTAATTCTCATACAAGAGGACACGAGAAAAAACCCTTGCCACAAACTTGTCAAAATATCAAATTTTCTCAAGAACCCTAGAAAGCATGAAACCCTTGTTACAAACCCTTTCACTATAAAACATTCACTACATTTTCTTCCAGCAAGCCTATAAGGTAAGCATGGACCAATTTGGATGGTACAAAACACATGAAGACGCCATACATGCATCTCCGATTTCATAACTTTTCAAAAACTCACATCTTTAATTTTGTTTTGTTTTAAATCATACTAATGTTATTAACATGCTTCTGAGATAACTATGAATAGGTTTGAACCATCGTAATGGTCCCATGCATGCTAAAACATATAATACCATGTTTGCTTTGATCTGCCTTGTTTGCACCATATCTCAAAAACCATGGATTGTTAGGTCATAAAAATACTTCCATTGGATTCAGAACACTTGATTTAGGGGGACATGGTGTTTCTAGATTATTAATTATGTCTATTTTGTAGGGTTGATACAAGAAGGTCGCTGGAGAAGACGACCGAAGACATCCATTCACTTATATCAATCCATAAATATATTATAAATCATCTTCATGGATGTATAGCCACCCCAGTGTCAGAAGCACGCACGCTAAGGCATTGGTCTCCCAGGTCATGGGTTCGATCCCTGATTTTGCCAAAATTCTCATATTTTCATATTTTGCAGGATAGAGAACAAAATGCGCCGAGGCTAGATCTTAACACCAAAGTGCGCCTGCCACAGTGGTAAACAAGGCGTAGAGACTGCTGAAGGGCGTGTGTTCAACACCCACCCCTACCCTTTGGTTTATTTTCTATGTTTCTCACTCTTTTTTCACTTTTTTCTTTAACTTCATAAAATCTTTTACAAAAACCTTTTTTCAAAATATTTTTTTTAATAAACCCTAATTTAGGTTTTAGGTTTTTTTAATCAACCCTAATTAAATTTTTTAAGTTTTTTATTTAATCAATTAATTTAGGTTTTTTTTAGGTTTTTCACTAATTAATCATTTTTTAAAATTAAAATCAACTTAGATTTTACGGTTTTGTTTTAATTTAATTAACCAATTTCTTTTTCTATTAAAATTAATTAGGGTTTTTAGATTAAACATCAAACTTTTTTTTTTATCAAAATCACAAACAAAATTTCTTTTTCCTTTTATTTTACAATCTTTGCGGACTTTATTATTTTCATTATTTTCCAATTATGTATCTGCTTACAGTTTGTAATAGCTTAATTAGGGTTTTTATTATTACCCCCAATTTTATTGGTTGTACCCCCACTCCCAAAGCCTTGTAATAGCGTAAAATTTTATTTCCCGCATTTTACTGCTTTTCATTATTTCTATATTTCTTTGCTAGTAACTAGAGCTTGTATGGAAAATATAAAAACAATCAATAGCTAACCCTAAATGAAAGATAAATGAACTGAATTGAATCACTTTTCACACACGCACACAGTAACCTCACTCGTTGCCTTGGAAAATGGTCATGTCCCTCGAATATAGGGATACCCTTAGCAAAAGATCCTCCGTTAAAATCATCATAAAGATCATAGTCCCGCGATGTCCCTCGAGTTGCCTACGAGAAATGATCTTGTCCCTCGATGTTGCCTACGAATATATGATGACAATCCCTTCGAATTGATAAGGTATCCCTATATGTTGCCTTCTATGATCATAACGATGGCCCTACGCTTGTCCCTTCACATCCAACGGATATGGCTTCCTACTAACTAATGGTAGAATATCACTATCTAAAGGAGGAGGAAAATAACACGAATAGCCTTAAGTAAGGGTAGAATACTGGTAATTGAAACATCCTTTTCACAAACACTTTCTCTGATATATTTTTTTAAAAAATAAACACTTTAAACGCATTCTTAACTAATACAAGAATCATTACAAAGTTGTCGTACTTAGGCATTTTTAAAAATATTTTCAAAACACATACACACAAACCATTTTAAAACAAAGTTAGATAGCGATTAAGATCCCTTAGATAACTACGGATGGAAAGGGTGCTAACACCTTCCCTTTTCATAACCTACCCCCCGAACTCAATAAAAATCTCAAAGGTCTTTCCTGTTCTTTTCACCCTTTCCTTATTGGATAAAAGAAAAGTCGGTGGTGACTCTTGCTATCCGTAACATTTGCGATAAAATGCAAAACCAAGTCAGTTCTCCCACCGTATTACAGCTATTATCCGCAGCAAAAACACCAGCCAACACAAACTCTCTTTGCCTTCGGGATTTTCTTTCAAACTTTCAAAAGAACATGTTAGTTCACTTTTGTGCTGACGTGTAAGTCACCAAAGGTCGAGTTGTGGTAGAAGGCGAAATTAATATTGTTCATTACAAAAAACAAAACAAATCAAAACATGTGAGTCGAACTACGATACTCTGATTCCTTAAAAGGGGTATGTAGGCATCTAGTCATGAGGCTCAGCTGAGCGACCTTTGTAATATTTCCTTCTTTTCCCCGTGTTTTATTCTTTTGCATGCATTCCCTCTTTGCATCTTTCTTTTTAGTTCTTAAGCTTTAGATTTAGACTCTTAGACACGCTCATATTAGAAGAAACATAAGTGGATCCTATGGAGTACCACCAACGTGTGAGGTGCTAATACCTTCCCCTTGCGTAACCGACTTCCTTACCCAATATCTTTGGTCGCAATATCGTGATTTCACCCTCTTCATGTTTTCTCGATGTTTACCTTTCCCTTTCGACGGGATAAAAGACATTTGATGGCGATATCATTGAGTTTTATCTTTGATGATTTCACCAATTGTTTCAGCTGGCGACTTCACTGGAAGGAGGTTGACCAAATGCTGGTCCATCCTTGTGTAAGTTAGTCCTAGCTTGTGTTTGTTGGCTTTTCTATTGGGTGTTTATTTGTTTATTGCTTTCTAGCTTCATTTGTTTATATGCTTTGATTATATGCTTTCATACATTGCATTTTATTGTCTCCTATACTATGGATATTGTTGTTGTGCTATTTCTTTGTGGGGTTGGGGTGATACTTTTTGAGGTAAAAGGCCCAGTACCCAAGCCAGAGTTATGAACTCATAGGAAACCTAGGAATAAAGTGGGGACATGACGGCTATAGGACGTGGTTCAATTAGTGCAGTCATGTCATATACCACACTAAGATGAGGTTCAAGTGAAGGTATTTTCATCATACATGTCTGTGTTGCGATGATTTTACTTTTAGGTGGACCCGTGATTTTTGAGTTACCCTTGCCTTACCCTGACCTAGTCTTCACCCGTGAGATGGGATGGGAGTTATTCTTACAGGTACAAATGCAGATCTTTGGTACTTGATTCTCTTGTGTTCCGAGATGGTTATGGGCCTTTAATCCTATTATATTCGCGATATTCAGAAATTATACAATAGTTATTCAGAGGATTATACATATGTTATCCGTGCTATGCAGAACTTTTAGACTTGTGGTGTTGCATTGCATCAATGATCATAAGAGTTTATTTATCTTATCATTCATGCATCATCTTACATCCATTCCATTTCAGCCTAAAGACTCATTGTGAAGAATAATATGGGTCTATTTATGGAAGATATTCAAGCCATCACACATGGACAAGAAGAGTTGAGACCGAGTGCTCAGAGGCCTATTGTTGCCACTGTTGATCTAGGTGTCGTCCATCCAACAAGTGTTAGCATTACCCAACGGGAAGCTTTTTTGAATTAGAATGTCAGAAATACTGTTCAGATTCCTGCCAATGGAGCTCCCCTCCAGGAGGATATCTCGGAGTTGTCATATGACACCTGCAGGTTCTCGATTAATGAGACTAAGCTTGAGAAAACTATTCACCTTCTGGAGGAGAGGTTGAAAGCTGTTGAGGGTCGTGATTTCCTTGGTTTAGATGCTACGAGTTTATGCCTAGTGCCTGTTATCAAAATTCCCGTTAAGTTAAAAGTGCCCAACTTCGAGAAGTACCAGGGTAATACTTGTCCAATGACTCACATCAAGGCATTTTGCAACAAGATGGCTCCTTATGCAGAAAATGACAAACTTCTCATGCACTTTTTTCAGGACAACCTCAGTGGAGCATCTCTTGAGTAGTATACTCAACTCAAAAGAACACATATCTGAACTTGGAAAGATTTAGCAGAATCCTTTTTCAAGCATTATAAGCATAATAGTAACATGGCTCCTATCAAAATCCAACTTCATGGTATGACTCTGAAGGCTGACGAATCTTTCAAAGTGTATGCACAAAGATAGAGAGAATTAGCTACCAGAGTTCAACCTCCCCTTTTGGAATTTGAGCTTATGGACATGTTCATGGATACTTTGTGAGATCCCTATTTGAATCTGATGATTGGATGTACTGCTCCTGAATTCTCAACTTTGGTTGTCACGGGAGAGAGGATTGAGCATGGTCTCAAGATTGGTAAGCTTTAGGATACCACTATGAATTTTGAACTCCCAAGTTAGGTTGACAAAGAAACAAGTGCAATTTGCGAAGGAGAAGAAGAAGCTCTTATTTATTCTCCAGTTCAGACTCCTTACTATCAAGCAGAAGCTACTCCTAGTCAAAATGATCCACAAATCTATGCCGCAACTGTCTGCCAAGCACTAGTTCATTTAGTTCAACCAGAGTATGCTCCTTATGTTCAACCACTTAATTATGATCCTCATTCGCAAACCTATCGACAGAGACGTAAGCAACAAGGTAGGTAGAGGGTCAGGAAGCCAAAGAGAGTATTCAACACTATTCTTATGTCTTATAGACAATTTCCCTCAATTTCTCAAACTTTCTTTGGTTGAAACCAAACATATGTATTCTGTTATTCCTCCTTATCCTTTGGATTTTGATCCTAATGTGCAATGTGATTACCATGTTGGGGCACCCGACCATTCTATCGAAGACTGCAGAGCATTCAGAGAAAAGGTACAAGACCTTCTTGATGCAAAGGCTATCAATTTCAAACCAAATGGTTAGATTTGAATTCTCATGTGAATCAGTAAATGCCAAGATGGATGAGCACATCTTCTGAAGCAATAAGTCCATACAAAGTCAGGCCTCCTCAACAACGGCAGTTTCAAATTACATTTTCATTCTCATTTGTAATCTTCCTTGTTTTGTTCAGTACTTTCTTGTATGCAAAATTTGATTATATTCAAATGTTAATCATAATGCATTGAATATGTTTTGTCTTGAATTAATCCATTAGTATTCACTCATAAATGTTTTTTTCTTGATTTATTGATACTTAGCTCTTGTTAAATAAAGCAAAATAACTCTGGAGGGAGGATGATGAGAAATATACCAAGAATTTCAAACGATACGCTTTTGAGTAAAAACCATGCTGACGATGTACATGCATTGTTTCAAATCCCTAAACACCAGAGATATAAGGGAGTGAAACCCTCGTTAACCCCTTTGAGCCTTCGAAGCAGGAGTTTATTTTCTATTTAGATAAAAAAGAAACCTTATTTTTGAACCGAGGGGCGGGTAATGTTCAGTTAATCTGATTGAGCGTTCAAAACTCATCAAGAGTGCACATCAAAGGATAAAACAATGGTTATCCTTCAAAAGGTTAAGGGAAAGTCAAAATTGAAATGGTCAATCTTCGTCTATTAGTAATTTGCATCAAAAGAGGATGATACCCCAATGGGTATCTCTCGCACACCAGGAGGTCAACAGATGACGATACCATAATGGATATCCCTCATCTACCCAGGACTCAGGCAGTCACAATCACTTCCAACAAATCGAAGACGACATAAAGATCAACAACTTGTTCAAAAAGAAAGAGACAAAAAGCCCCGCTATGTCGAAACATGAAAAACAAGTCACTTAGGCAAAAGTCAGAGCATCCCACTGGACTTCAAATTTAAATTCATAGGGAATTTGTCCAAGCAAAATATACGGGAAGCGAAAAGTGAAAAGATATTACCAAATAAAAATCCTCAGCAAGGAACCATGTTGTGTGATCAGAGACCAAGAATGAAAGAGGTGAGTGACTGCCATGTCCAAGAAACCTCAGTGATTCCTCAACCATCATAAGCTCCTCTCGAGAGATGAGTGATCGCATTGGTTTAACTGAATTTTGGACTGGAGAACTTCATGGAGAATGGATGGGCACTAAATATTTTGAGCCTTAAATCCTTTTTTTCTAAAATCGTGAACTAGGCAACGTTACAACCCTTAAAAGTCCTAACTGAAGCATGGGTTAATTCGAAAGCAAATTTTAGCGAGAATACGGTAATCTGACTTTTAGGAAGCTTGCTAAAACTTTTGAGTTGGTATCACTCCATCTTTTTACTTTCTTTTGTACAAGAAAAATTTGATGTTTCGACATCTTTTCAATAAATATTTTTTAAACTTCAAGACAAACATGAGCTTTGCATTAGAATTATCATTCTTAGAATCAATATTCTTTGCATATGAATAAGTGTTTAAACATCAATTGAGCTTGCATAATGAGCATCAGGTGAAAAGTTTGATTATCCCAAGGGACAAACTGCTTTAGAAATGTGTTGAAAAAGAAAATCATCTTGAAGAATGATCTTAATCTGGGGCAGACCCTCTACTGACTCTGTCGAGTAAAAGAAGACTAGTTTGAGAAATGATCTGAATTAGATTGTTTGGAAATCTTGTTGATTACAAAAAGTATGACCGCCTAGAGGTCTCTGTTGAGAAAGGGTATGTTACTTTCAGTTGGTCCTAAGGGACAGATTGCTTCAAGTATCTGTTTGAGCATGAATTAATTCAAGACAAGAAGCACAGTTGTGTACTAGCTTACTTTCAAGAGGCAAGTCAACTAAACTGAGGTTATGTTGTCTTCAAAACTCCGAGAGCTTCTCATTTCTCCGTGAGCATGAGATGAAGAAATGGTTTGTCGAGACTCTGTTGAGCAGGGGCAAGTTATTTTCAATGATAACAATTCGTCGAGCAAATATGGAGGTATCTCAGAGTTTAATTACCCTAAGGGGCACATAGAGCATGTTGAATACTCCATTGAGTAAGTGTTCATATAATTTGAGGCATTCAGGTCGGGATTTGATCCCTTAAAGTGCAGTCAAATGGGGAAGTTGTGTCGAAATTTGACAAAACTCTATGAGAATCCGTTGATTAGAAGAGAATCTTTTCAGAATTTGAAGATGCATGAGTATTCACTCAAGCATGGTTGAAACTGCTTCCAACTCTTGTCAGTCAGGGGAAGTGTTCTGAAATTCATAATACCGGGGTAAGTTATCTTGACGGTACATATCCCAGAAAGTCCTTTCGAGAAAATTTTCTTCAAAGGCCCTACAGACTGGGGAAAGGAATTATGCAGGGGCATTCCTCCACTTCAGATTTGATAAGATTAAGTCCAGGCGCAGGATAAACAACTTATGAATTCGAAGAGCATGTCGGGAAGTCAGGTATTGGCATTCCTCAGCAGAAGCCAAATTTTTTATCATCAGCTCATCAAATATTTAAGTCAGGTTGTTAGTGTTCTTCAACAAAAGTCAGGATCTTTATCCTCAAAAAAAGGCTTCATTCTTTGAGTTCCCATCATATATCTTCACCTTGACACATTTACATGTAGTAATCATCATTGCATTGCATTGTATCCTCAAAAGCGCATAGCATTTCCATTAATATGGAGCATTACACTAAAAAAAATCTCAAACATGAATTGAAGCATAAGCCAGATTTAAGTCTTTTTCAAGCACCCATTTCTCCCCCAGTTGAGCTGGTGAAACCTCTCAAAAGAGAACTTTATCCATAAAAAATACCAAGTGGTATTACCCGCAGGTTTTCCTCAATCATACTTTCTTGTTGTTGCTATCTACAAGCATTATTGACCTCATGTCATTCAAATCCATGATTCAATTCATTTACCAAGCGTCTTGCTCTTACTGTAGTGTTTTTTTGCATTGTCTGCCTTTGAAGTTTGAGTGCAAGTTTGAGTGGGTGAAAAACCTGTCTTTCTTCTCAATTGTTTTTGTATACATACTGTTGTGTGTGGAAATTCAAATAATTGTCACTCTTGAAGAATTATACCCCCGCCTTTAGCCTGAGGGATGATGTAGTTCTTATGCTTTTGCAAACATCAATACCTTCTTAAAAGCCCAACTTAGGTTCGTGATCCCTATCCAGAGTCCCTTTCGGATGGTCTCTTGTCTTTGAAAGTTTACCTTCGATCGACGTTTTATTCAGAGTCAATGTCTATTTGTTTCCCCAGTAAATTCGCCTCAGATTGGTGTTTCTTTGCTAGAGCCTTCTTCGATCGATCTCTTTCTTGTATATGTCTAACTCTGGCCTGACATATATCCCCATTATCTTTGTTAAGAGTCTACCTCCGGCTAGTATCTTCTACATGTATGTCTTCCCTCGACCAGACATAAATTCAACTCTCGGGTTGTCAAATTTATTTCTTCTTGATCCTGAATCGTGAGTCTATCAATACATTTCCTCTCCAATCCCTAAACCATGAATCTTCTAGTTTGTTTCTTCTCCAACTTTTGAGTCGTGAGTTTGATAATTTGTTTCCTCTATGACTTCTGATATGTGAGTATGTTGATCTGTTTCCCCTCTGATCCCTATATCGCGAGTTTACTAATCTATTTCTCCTCTGATCCCTGTATTGTGAGTTTACCAATTTGTTTCTCCTCTGATCTCTGTATCGTGAGTTTACCAATATATTTGTCCTTCGATCCATGTATCATGAGTTTACCAATCTATTTCTCCTCTGATCTCTGAGTTGCGAGTTTACCAATTTGTTTCTTCTCTGATCTCTGAGTTGCGAGTTTACCAATTTGTTTATTCTCTGATCTCTGGGTCGCGAGTTTACAACCCCTGAGTTATCATTTTGTTTCTCTTCCGATCACCGAGTCTCAATTTTACCAATTTGTTTCTCCTCCGATCGCTGGGTCGCGAGTTTACAACCCCTGAGTTGTCGTTTTATTTCTCCTCTGATCCCCGTATCGCGAGTTTACCAATTTATTTCTCCTCTGATCCCTGTATTGCGAGTTTACCAATTTATCTCCTTTCCGATCTCTGAGTTACGAGTTTGTCATTTTTATTTCCTCTCTGACTGTTGAGTCATGAGTTTGTCATTGTATTTCTTCTCTGATTCCTGAGTTGCGAGTCTCTAACCCCTAAGTTGTCAGTATGTTTATCGTATACTCCTCCGACATTTGTTTTTTCAATTTCGGTTTATCCCTTATGTTAATGTTTATTCTCTGCCTGTGGCACGAGAAGTCTTGTTCCCCAGTGAAGTTCGTATTCATCTTTTCGTAGGTATGCTTGGTTAAGTATCCTTTCCATTTTAACCAGCCTTTTGCAAATAGGAAATACAATTACTCTTTCCTATGTGAAAATACTACAGGAATATCATAATGTTATCCACCAAAATTTGTTAGTGGAGGCATCCAGAAATAAAATAGTGCATCATTCACCTGTTTGTTGGAGCGCAAATATTCGAGTTCTTTTAGTATTTAATCTTCTTCTACCTTGAAGGCTCGAAAGGCTAGCTCCAATCTCACCTTCAGGTTTAAGACGATTAAATAGAGGCAGCTGCTTCACTCTAAAATTTGCCCTCCTAATTTTACTTTTATCTGGCTTAGGCTTTTGCATTCATCTGCATATATTCCATTAGGCCGTCAACACATACATGCATCCATAAAGAATTTTAGTTCAAAAGGATCGTCAATATTAAAGTTTTACAGCATTTGAGGTGTACATGTCCGATAAAGTTTGATTTCTCAGATTTCTACAAGCAAGTGAACTGTGAAAATTAGGGTTTTTAATTTAATCAAGAAATCTCTAACTTTTTGGGAAAGACTTGATTCCATTCCTCTCTACATGTTAATAAGCACCTATGATTGAAGGATTTAGTGCCAATTTTGATTGGAAGAGGTTCAATTGACGAAAAGGGGCAAAACAATCATTTTTGACTAAAGTCGACCAAAGTCAACTGTTGACCAAGGGGAATTTTGGTCAACCATCAATTCAATGTCCCTATTTGCAAATTTCATGAGAAATGGTGGCATAAAATCAAGAGAAAGGGTTGATTTGAAGATAACTTGTGTAAGAAGCTACTTGAGAATTTGAATTTTTCCAAGTGTTTATAGTACTAAATTTTTGAACCATCACAACTCCTTCAATTTTTATTGAAAATGTAAAAAGCCTACATTCTTGGAAAGCTTATGAGAAATTCTACAACTTTGTCATTGTGTGTCCATACCCAAAAAGTGAAGGGATTTTTAGTTACTCAGCTTAGAAGTTTAAGGCACAAAGTTGTGACATGACTAGGCATCCTTGCACGCTCAGGCCAACATTTTCACAAACACATGGTGTGCCATTTTCATGGAGATACATCTCTTGATTCAAGTTTTAATTTGAAAAATTTTCAAAGGGGAATTGTAGCTGGATATGCAAGCTTTATTTTACTCTTTGAATCATGGTATTTGGCTCAAGAATTAAGAAACATCATCATTGGAAATTGAGCTCTCAAAGTGGACAAAATTACCAGCATGTAAGCCATGCACGCGTGCGCGCAACCTGCCCAGTCGGGCTTGATCAGTCATCACCATCATGTTTTCATGTTCAAATTTAAGGCATCTCTAAGCTTCAACTCAATTTTCTTTCAGCATGAGAGTTATTCCCCTTAACTTTCTCTTTCTATTAAGCACAAGCTTGAGGCAATTGATCAAGAGCTCTTAAAGTTATGTTAAAGAGAAGGAAGTTGAATATTATGTTTTGACATATAGTAAGTTCCAGCATGACACTTGCATTTTATTTGCAATAGATCTGATTTATCACACGCATTCTCTCACTCATATTCACTCCCCATGCACTGCCTAAAACGACCCTCAGCTCACATCAAAGCAACACAAAATGCATGCTTGCATTGCTCCACTCATTTTTGCCACAAAATTCCAACCTTTCCCTCTAACAGCTACAAACCTCCAATGACCTTTCTACCCCTAGCAAAACATCCTCAACACTCTTTCCCACTCTATATAAACTGCTTTTCACTCTTATTTCAGGAGAGGACTCTTCATACACGCTCCCTCACTTTCTCTCACAAGCATCACATTTTCTTTTCATCCTTCAACAACTTTTTGAAGCTCTCTCTATTCTCTTGCTTTAAGTTACAAATTCTCCATCAATTCATCATCATTAAAGCTTGAAGGAGAAGAATCACCAGGTTTCTTAAGTTCAGAGGCATAGAGTGAATTTATTTTTCACTCACTTGAGGCAAGTGTTGTTGAGCTTCGATATGCATTTTTTTCTTACATTTATGATGTAGATCTTGTATGATAATGTAGTTGGCCATATCTTAGATCTGATGTGTGTTCATGTGTGATTTGAGGCTCAATTCGTGCTCTGAAAGTGGTGTACAAATTACTTATTGCAGTGATTTCATGCTAACTTTACGCTTTGATCTTGCTATATTTTGAAAATCTATGTTCATCTGGTGGATCCTTGAAGTTTTGTGATGAATTTTGATGTTTGGATCAGTTGATTTGATTAAAATTGGAAGAGAAATCCAGATTTGAAGTGTTGTTGATGGATCTGTTTTTTTGAACATGTTGTAAATTCATCTAAGCAGTGATTTTCGCACCAGCTATTCTCTATGATTTGTGCATAGATTGTAGAAATTATTGTTTCTATTATGATCATCATACTTTGATCTCAAGTTTTGTTGTTTATATCATGCGTTTCATCAAGAAATAAAAGATAAATTGTGATATGAAGTTAGCATGTCAAACTATAAGAAACACGTTAGGGCATGGTTACAGGACAGGGATGATTACACGGTGCATTTCAATTGAACATGATTTGAATTTCTTTTACAGCGTGTTTGGTCTTTAACAATTGTAATATAGACTTTAGCATAATTGAATTTTAATGCATTTTCATTTGTTTTCTTTAATTTTGTTTTAATATTTTCTCTTACTAAAAAAATATCAAAAAAATATATTATACTTCATTTTTAGTCCATTTTCATTTTATTAATTTTATTATTTTTATTATTTTTAGAAAATTAAATAATTCAATTAACTCAATTAAGGTTTTCATCATCTTTTAGGTTCTAGAATTTTATTTTCTAACTTTTCCTAACCTAAAAAATCCACAAAAAATATTATGAGTTTCATTGTGAATCAACTTCATAAAAATAATTTTTGTTTGATTTTATAAAATTTCTTGGCAAGTTGATTAAACCAATCAATTAGTTATATAATTTTCTTTACTTCTTTTGTTATATTGTGCAAATAATTTTTGTTTGATATTTTCCTCAAGTGATAAAATTCCATAAAAATATACTTGCTGAATCTTAGGTATTAAACTAATTTTCCATGATTTTTAATTGAATTTACATTTTAGTTTTCCTATTTCTTACAAATTTTAGAATCTAATATTCATTTTTGGTCTTTCTTCTTGCAAGCCTAAAGAAATATTTGAAAACCTAAATTTCTTTACTTATATGAAAAAAGTTTGAATTTCTTGGATGAATTAAGATCATAAAAATCATTTTTGTTGAATTTTAACTTTTGATTTTACATTTTCACAAATATTTTGCTAAATCTCTCTAGTTTGACCCTTTTGTCAACTAGTCTTGTTAATTCCCAATCATTTCCACCTCTTCAAGTTAATCCAAGAAATTTAAATAATGTTTCTGACTTTTACAAGTCTTTAGGAAGTTAGGATTTAATTGAATTAATTTTAAACTCTTTCCCCCTATTTTTAAGCCAATTTTGATTTACGAGCATGCATAGGGCCTTACCTTGACCAAAGTGTTTGTGTTTGAATATTTGCATGCATAGTTTAGGGTTAATTTTTGGCATAGTATATATACTATTCACCTGGTTCTATTGAATTCCATTTATCTTATTTTTATCATACTCCTAATATCTTTCTCTCCCATCAAACCTTGAATACTTCTTACCCACCTCTCTTGGTGTGTTTAAGATTTCCATTTATTCCTTTTGTTTTGTTATAAAAATGTTGAGTGTTCTTGATGCTTGGTCATTCCTTGAGTTATGATCTATCATCCCTTCTCTCTACTTTATTGGACTCTCCACTTCACTCTTTTCTAAGTTCGAGTTGAATAGACCTTAGGCTTGTTTCCATGTATGCTAACATTAGGTAGATGTGCCCCTCTTTTATCCTCAACTATATGATCAATAATGCATGACAACTTTAGGGATATTTTGCTAGTCTCCCCTTATACTTTTCATGCTTCTTTTGCATCTCATTAAAACAAAAATCTTCTTTTTCTTTCAAACTTCAAAACACTTAAAAATTACTGATGAGAATCATACCTTTGTTGAGTAGAGAAGATGATAAGCGGATTTCTTCTCGATCTTATTGTTCTTCCATTCTAGGCTTGGGTGTGGTTCAAGTCTCAAAGAATACTTAATTATGATCCTCATTCGCAAACCTATCGACAGAGACTTAAGAACCAAGGTAGGCAGAGGGTCAGGAAGCCAAAGAGAGTATTCAACACTATTCCTATGTCTTATAGACAATTTCCCTCAGTTTCTCAAACTTTCTTTGGTTGAAACCAAACATATGTATTTTGTTATTCCTCCTTATCCTTTGGATTTTGATCCTAATGTGCAATGTGATTACCATGTTGGGGCACCCGACCATTCTATCGAAGACTGCAGAGCATTCAGAGAAAAGGTACAAGACCTTCTTGATGCAAAGGCTATCAATTTCAAACCAAATGGTTAGATTTGAATTCTCATGTGAATCAGTAAATGCCAAGATGGATGAGCACATCTTCTGAAGCAATAAGTCCATACAAAGTCAGGCCTCCTCAACAACGGCAGTTTCAAATTACATTTGCATTCTCATTTGTAATCTTCCTTGTTTTGTTCAGTATATTCTTGTATGCAAAATTTGATTATATTCAAATGTTAATCATAATGCATTGAATATGTTTTGTCTTGAATTAAACCATTAGTATTCACTCATAAATGTTTTTTTCTTGAATTATTGATACTTAGCTCTTGTTAAATAAAACAAAATAACTCTGGAGGGAGGATGATGAGAAATATACCAAGAATTTCAAACGGTACGCTTTTGAATAAAAACCATGTTGCCGATGTACATGCATTATTTCAAATCCCTAAACACCGGAGATATAAGGGAGAGAAACCCTCGTTAACCCCTTTGAGCCTTCGAAGCATGAGTTTCTTTTCTATTTAGAAAAAAAGAAATCTTATTTTTGAACCCATGGGCGGGTAATGTTCAGTTAATCTGATTGAGCGTTCAAAACTCATCAAGAGTGCACATCCAAGGATACAACAATGGTTATCCTTCAAAAGGTTAAGGGAAAGTCAAAATTGAAATGGCAATCTTCGTCTATTAGTAATTTGCATCAAAAGAGGACGATACCCCAATGGGTATCTCTCGCACACAGGAGGTCAACAGATGACGATACCATAATGGCTATCCCTCATCTACCCAGGACTCAGGCAGTCACAATCACTTCCAACAAATCGAAGACGACATAAAGATCAACAACTTGTTCAAAAAGAAAGAGACAAAAAGCCCCGCTATGTCGAAACATGAAAAACAAGTCACTTAGGCAAAAGTCAGAGCATCCCACTGGACTTCAAATTTAAATTCATGGGGAATTTGTCCAAGCAAAATATACGGGAAGCGAAAAGTGAAAAGATATTACCAAATAAAAATCCTCAGCAAGGAACCATGTTGTGTGATCAGACACCAAGAATGAAAGAGGTGAGTGACTGCCATGTCCAAGAAACCTCAGTGATTCATCAACCATCATAAGCTCCTCTCGAGAGATGAGTGATCGCATTGGTTTAACTGAATTTAAGACTGGATAACTTCATGGAGAATGGATGGGCACCAAATATTTTGAGCCTTAAATCCTTTTTTTCTAAAATCGTGAACTAGGCAACGTTACAACCCTTAAAAGTCCTAACTGAAGCATGGTTTAATTCGAAAGCAAATTTTAGCGAGAATACGTTAATCTGACTTTTAGGAAGCTTGCTAAAACTTTTGAGTTGGTATCACTCCATCTTTTTACTTTCTTTTGTACAAGAAAAATTTGATGTTTCGACATCTTTTCAATAAATATTTTTTAAACTTCAAGACAAACATGAGCTTTGCATTAGAATTATCATTCTTAGAATAAACATTCTTTGCATATGAATAAGTGTTTAAACATCAATTGAGCTTGCATAATGAGCATCAGGTGAAAAGTTTGATTATCCCAAGGGACAAACTGCTTTAGAAATGTGTTGAAAAAGAAAATCATCTTGAAGAATGATCTTAATCTGGGGCAGACCCTCTACTGACTCTGTCGAGTAAAAGAAGACTAGTTTGAGAAATGATCTGAATTAGATTGTTTGGAAATCTTGTTGATTACAAAAAGTATGATCGCCTAGAGGTCTCTGTTGAGCAAGGGTATATTACTTTCAGTTGGTCCTAAGGGACAGATTGCTTCAAGTATCTGTTTGAGCATGAATTAATTCAAGACAAGAAGCACGTTTGTGTACTAGCTTTCTTTCAAGAGGCAAGTCAACTAAACTGAGGTTATGTTGTCTTCAAAACTCCGCGAGCTTCTCATTTCTCCGTGAGCATGAGATGAAGAAATGGTTTGTCGAGACTCTGTTGAGTAGGGGCAAGTTATTTTCAATGATAACAATTCGTCGAGCAAATATGGAGGTATCTCAGAGTTTAATTACCCTAAGGGGCACATAGAGCATGTTGAATACTCTGTTGAGTAAGTGTTCATCCAATTTGAGGCATTCAGGTCGGGATTTGATCCCTTAAAGTGCAGTCAAATGGGGAAGTTGTGTCGAAATTTGACAAAACTCTATGAGAATCCGTTGATTAGAATAGAATCTTTTCAGAATCTGAAGATGCATGAGTATTCACTCAAGCATGGTTGAAACTGCTTCCAGCTCTTGTCAGTCAGGGGAAGTGTTCTGAAGTTCATAATACTGGGGTAAGTTATCTTGACGGTACATATCCCAGAAAGTCCTTTCGAGAAAATTTTCTTCAAAGGCCCTACAGACTGGGGAAAGGAATTATGCAGGGGCATTCCTCCACTTCAGATTTGATCAGATTAAGTCCAGGCGCAGGCTAAATAACTTATGAATTCGAAGAGCATGTCGGGAAGTCAGGTAATGGCATTCCTCAGCAGAAGCCAAATTTTTTATCATCAGCTCATCAAATATTTAAGTCAGGTTGTTGGTGTTCTTCAACAGAAGTCAGGATCTTCATCCTCAGAAGAAGGCTTCATTCTTTGAGTTCCCATCAGATATCTTCACCTTGACATATTTACATGTAGTAATCATCATTGCATTGCATTGTATCCTCAAAAGCGCGTAGCATATCCATTAATATGGAGCATTACACTAAAAAAAATCTCAAACATGAATTGAAGCATAAGCCAGATCTAAGTCTTTTTTAAGCACCCATTTCTCCCATAGTTGAGCTGGTGAAACCTCTCAAAAGAGAACTTTATCCATAAAAAATCCCAAGTGGTATTACTCGCAGGTTTTCCTCATTCATACTTTCTTGTTGTTGCTATCTACAAGCATTATTGACCTCATGTCATTCAAATCCATGATTTAATTCATTTACCAAGCGTCTTGCTCTTACTGAAGTGTTTTTTCGCATTGTCTGCCTTTGAAGTTTGAGTGCAAGTTAGAGTGGGTGAAAAATCTGTCTTTTTTCTCAATTGTTTGAGTGTACATACTATTGTGTGTGGAAATTCAAATAATTGTCACTCTTGAAGAATTATACCCCCACCTTTAGCCTGAGGGATGATGTAGTTCTTATGCTTTTGCAAACATCAATACCTTCTTAAAAGCCCAAACTCCCCAAAACACCCTTCAACGACTACTGTCACCTTGTAATGACTATCATAACCTCATTTTGAGCCTCTATATAAAAGCATCTTTTCCATCATTCACTCATACACATACAACTTTGAGCTCTCTACAAAATTTCTCTATTCTTGCAATTTCTTCAAATCTCCTCAAGCAAGCAAGTTTATAAAGAGAAATCTCTTTATTTGAGCTCTAATAAGAAGAATCATGAGCAATCTCTGGATTTCTTTTTTGTTTGGAAGCATAAGAGGGTAGTGGACTCATTTTTTACTAGGTAAGCCTATTAAACCCTAGATCTTTGCATACTGCATCCGGAAATGGTTTGATGTTATTCTTATGTTGCTACTGAACCTCTCCCTTTAGAACATTTTTCATTAATACTGGTTGCATTTTGAGTTATTCAGATCTGGAAAAACATGTGAAAAAGTGATTTTATACCCCTTTCTCGCCCATATTTCTCTCTCAGATCTCAAACTTTTCAAAAACTTCTTGAACCTAAGTTGTAGATCTTTTTGAGATCTACAACTTTTGTGTTTACACTTTTTATTTTCATCAAGTATTTGGAGAGAAATCTGAAGGAGAAGATGGCATAAAAACCACGGGTTCTAGGGCATCTATCTCAATTTTCTGGGCTTTGCATGACACTCGTTTGGTTTTGATTAGCTGATTGCATTTTTTGTGTTCTAGTGTCTAATGATTGGCAAGCATTCTGATTGGTTAATGTTTGCTTGTGGGTTCCTGCGCTGATTTCCATGCTGAGACTTTGAACACATATTTTATTTAATTCTTTTTACTTTGTTTGTTTTATAATTTATTTCTTTGATTTTCTTTATTATTTTAATTATTTTTTCTTGATCCAAAAAATACAAAAAAATATAGACTGAAACATAATTGAGTCTATTTTCTAAATGTGATTTTTATTTTATTTTTAAAATTTATTTGCTATTTTTCATATTTTATTTGGTTTAATGTGTTTTATTTTATTTTATTTTTAAAATTTATTTTCTATTTTTCATATTTTATTTGGTTTAATGTGTTTTATTTTATTTTACATAGTTTTAGTGTAAAATTAGTTATGTCCAATTTAGGAACCCTAAAAATGAGAAAAAAAATATTTTCATGTTCCTCTGAGTTTTCTTGAATTTTTGTTGGTATTAGACCTCATTTATTTTGGGTTTTGTTTGGTTTTCAAAATTTGAGAAATGACTTAATGGTTTTTGAGGTTTTATTGCTTCTTTTTGAAGTTTCAAATATAATTCACTCACTTCTATTGATCTCAAAATTCCACAAAAACGTGTTTATTCTTATTTAGGATGTTGGGATCATATTTCTCATTTTAGTTGAATTTTATTTCTGCTTTTTATATTTTATACAAATTTATTTTGTTTAGGGGTCACTTTGGTCTATTTTTGAGCTAGTTTGAGTTCTTTAATTTAATTTTGATATTTCCATAAACTTTCAAATTAAGCAATGAATAGTTTCTGAGTTTTAAGAGACTTGAGCTCCTTTAATCATTCTTGTTTTGATTTTATATCCTATTTTTCTATTTTTCATGGAATATGAAGTGAGCATGTCCCTTTGGCCTAGTGTAATTGAGTCAAGCTTCATTTTGAAACTTATGGACATAGTTTTAGGCCAATTTTTGGGCATGTTATGATTATTTGATTGCTTTAATGATATGTTAACTTGTTGTCATTTATGGGAAATTGCATGTTGATCATTTGGTCCTTACCAAGCATAAAGTTTGTGTGGTTTGCAAAACCCTAATTTGTGATTCTTGCAACCTTTTGAGCCAATTCTTGCTATGATTATGAATTAATTTAGGTTTAGAGATATGATAAACTCAAGGATAGTCTTAAAAATACTTGAGAGGCATTTGATCTCTCTTTTGATCATTTCTCATTTCATTATGAACTTGTTCCTTTCTTATGCTTCTTTGATGATTATGTGAGATATAGTGAATGCACTTGTGAAACATACAAGGAATCAAACTTCCTTCTCTTTACCTTATTCTCACAACTTGTTTAGGATCTTAAGTTCAAAACCTTTGATCCATTTAAGTATCCTAACTTGTGTTTGCTTATGTGCCTAAAGTCATCAAATGTGATCAAGGTTAGGAGTATATTTTGATGCATTCTTTTGTTAAAACCCTTTGATCCGTAATGAATGAAACTTGGTATCTTTTCTGCTGACTTCTAAAGTCGTCTTGCTTTTAAGGCATAAATCCCATGATTCCATGGCTTGCATTCAATTACAAGTCCATCTTGATGATAATTAGGAGCAAAATTTCTCTTCTTTTCAAACCTTGTTTTCATTTCTTCTTTGATTGGTAATGCCTCAAAGGCACATAAACCACCTTTGTCACTTCATATGTGACTTGATGCTTAAGTAATGATTTCTTGAAGCCTATATTAATGAACAATGCTAAGATTACTTGATGCATTTCATTATTTGTTTATTTTGTTTGGTTATCATTCATTAATGAGACTTGGACTTGTCATTTGCCTTGAACATTTCAAATTAATGTTTCTAAAGTAATTTAATGGTTGATTATACTTGTGTTAGCTTCTGACTTCTATAATGTTAATGCCTATTGTGCCTTTCTTCTTTGATCCTTGATTGATACTTAATTATCAATTCAACATGGTGACTATTTAGGAGCTATATTTTTCTTTCTCCCACCTTGTTTCATTCTTCTTGGATTGGTGAGACCTCAAAGGATAAGGATCCATGTTAATACTTGATTAACTGGAGTGTGCTTTCATATAAGTGTGAATCATGAACTACTTTCATCTATTCGTGTCCCCTTGCTTGCAACATAAGTTAACTATTATCTTTGAGAATGTTTTGATGTTTTTTAGCTAGTTTTGTATCTTAAGCACTATCACCTTATGTATGCCATGATAGATACTTGAGGGTTTGTCTTTGCTACTTCCTCTTTTAGTTTTTATTGGTCTCATATTGATCATTCCTTATTTGTTTGATCATTGCTTACTTGCATATTTTCTTCATTTACTCAAGAGTACCCATTTGCTTGTCATTTCTTTTCTCTTCTTTCTTCTTTAAATAACATGTTCCATTAGGATGTTAGTTTCATCTTCTTTGAGATGCGAACTAACTAGACCTTAGGTTCTTATCCATGCATGCTAACTTAAGTAGAAGTTTCCCTTTCAACCTTAACCTTAAGGCCATCATTGTATGATAACATTAGGATCTTGTTAGTCCCCCTTAGACTTTTTCATTCCCTTTTGCATACTCCTTAAAACTAAAACTTCTTATTTTCTTTCAAACTTCTCTAAATACTTAATAAATGATTGATGAGAGCCCCACCTCTGAGAGACTTTAGTAACGGGAAGAATGAGAGGGTATAGACCCTTACTTGTTCTTCTTTAGTTCATAAGTCTTTGGTGTGATTCAAATCCCAAATTTTGTTTTCACAAAGTAGAGGGATGATAAGTGTCCTAGTAATGGGATCCATTTATCATCTTACCTATAAAAAACACCAACCAATTAAAAATTCTTTTCCACTTGGCTTTTCTTTTAAAACTCTTTTCAAAAGCGACTCAACAACTTAAGACTCTCTCACGAGCTTTCAATAAGTTAACATTCCAACATTTGGAATGTCTAACACATAATTCTCATAAAAAACACACAACAAACCAAAAACATTTTTAAAGTGAACTAGGAGTGCCTTGATCCCCATTGCACGGAAGGTGGTACATAGGCACAAAGGTTTGCAACTGAGGCAGACACGACTAATAAAAACTTTCTTTTTTTATATACTTTGCATGACTTCCCTTTTAGTATTAAGCTTTAGAATTATATTTTTATACATCCTTAGATTTAAACAAACTTGAGTGGATTATACGGAGTACCACAGACGTGAGGGGTGCTAATACCTTCCCCTTGTGTAATCGACTTCCTTACCCTTTTCTCTTGGTTTCAATGACCATGTTCTTTTCCTTCCTTTAGGTTTAATCAGGGTTTCAATGACCATCTTCTTTCCGCCTCTTTCACGCTTCGATGGAAATCCTAGACGCGACAGCTGACGACTATGTTGGGGAAAGATTGACTAATTGTTGGTTTATCCTACGCAAGTCAGTCCTAACTTGTGTTTATTTTTTGTTCTTTGGGTGTTTTGCTGCTTCATTTATTTATTTGCTTTCACGCATTACATCTTATTTCATGGTTTCCTATACTCTGGATATTGTTTTTGTGTTGTTTCGTTGATTGGGATGGGATGATACTATGAGGTAAAAGGCCCAATACCCAGGCTATGAGTTGTAAACCAATAGGAACAGTAGAACTAGAGTGGACTCATGATGGCTATGTGATGTGAGGCCTTGAATATCGTATTCATGTGAGCCACGCTCAAACGAGGTTCAAATGTGGTACTATCATTTACATGTAGATGTTACGATAATAATACTTAGCATGCGAACTAGCAACTATGAGTTACCCCATGACCTTACCCTGACCTAGATTTCACCCGTGAGTGGGAGGGTTGATTCTTACAGGTATCATTGGCGACTTTAGTTCTATTGGTGACATATGCGGGGTTCTGAAACTACGTCAGACCTTTGATTATGTTCCGTATGGTTTTCAAGAAATAGTTCAGCAGTGTTTAGTGTTATAAAAACCTTGATCATGTCATTATGCATCATAGCATATTTATTTTAAAAAAATGATGATAAAATGATGTACAAAAAAGTTAACTCGTATATGCATGTCACTTTCCGGGGATATTCTAGAGTTTATATTCATCGGTTATGGAAAGCAGCAGTGATACTATTATAGAACCAACTAGGCACACTTTCTCCTACAATCTGTTTCTTGAAGATTTGACACCGCTAAGAAGGTTGAATGCTCAAGTGGATAAACACAGTTTGAAGGACTTCACCGAGAGTTATGACAATATCTTATCCCTTGTAGACACTACTGTTGACTTATGGGATTTATAGACTCTGCTACAATTTTATGATCCTCCATTGTGATGCTTCACCTTCTAGGACTATCAACGGATTCCCACCCTTGAGGAGTATGCCTATCTTCTCAAAATCAAGATTATGGACTAAGTACTTTTGGTGCACCTCCCAATTACTATTGATTTTGACGCCATCATAAAGACTCTTTATTTGAGTTGGAATGATATCAAAGTGTATTGAAAGCCAAACGGGGATACTCGTGGTTTCTACTCAAAGTTTTTGATTAGAAAAGCTAGAGAGTTCACAGAGAAAGAAAATTGGTTGCCTTTTAACATATTGGTGGCTGTCATGATATACAGGATAGTTATTTTCCCCAATATTCCCAACTTTGTGGATGGGACGAGAGGAAGCATTAACTATTGTCTACCTTTGTAATATTAGTTATTTTATCTCATCTTCCTACTAAGGGGCCATTTGTGGAAACACGAGAAACCAGCAAGTGGGGACCAAGGATCATGGGGCTTACTTCTCATGACATAAGGTGGCACAACCTCAAGATGGATAGTTCAAGGGTCATCACAAGTTATGGGTCATTCCTAATGTTCCACTTATCGGAAGAAAGGGTTACATCAACTACAATCCTTTGCTCCCTCTCTGTCAGTTAGGGTATACGCTGAATGGCAAACCTCAAGATAAGAATGTACATAAATTTCTCTATTGTGAGAAAGCGACAAACCCGGAGATGGTGAGAATAGTGAAGTTAGCTTGGGAAAATATTCACAGGAAGGATAGGATTACCTTTGGTGCAAAGAATGCCATTGCTAGACCCCCTTATGTCAGATGGGTTAAAGAAAGAGAAAAAACGCTTTTGCTACATATCCCAAGAGTAGCACCCTTGTATGAGCAGCCACCCTTGATTTTATCTGGTACGGTGCCTACAGAGGAGTACACCAAGGTCAAAGTTGAGAATATTCGACTTCGGGAGGAAGATCATAAGTCGAGGAATAAGCTTTATGACGCTAGGGTAGAAAAGCTCAATTTGATTCATAAGCTCAAGCAAGCCAATGAAGAAACTTTTGGAGTCAGAAAGACTAAGAGAAGACCTGGCGTGGAGGAAGATGCTTCTATTTCTACAGAATATTATCAGAAAGCCCTTGAAGATGCAGAAAAAAGGCGCCTCGAGTGTGTAAAACTCCAGGTATCCAGCCACAAATACTAATAAAAGGTTAAAGAGTTGGAGAAGTAACTCAAGAACACCAAACTGGACAGAGATGTAATGGAAGCTCAGATGACCAGAGTGATGGAAGAAAATGCAAGACTCAAAGCTTAGTTAGAGGACATAGAGAATGCCTCTGTACCAATTCCACTGTCAGAGTACAAAGAATGTGATAGATCTCTCGAGCAATGCCAATATCTTGAGACTCACCTTTATCAAAAGAATGTTGTGATCAAGAGCTTCGCTAGCATACATGATAGAGAGAAGAAGAATAAGTTGTTTGAAGAAACCAAGGAATGGAGCGAAGACTACTTCAGACAAGGCGGACCTTTGTATTACACAGAGATGAGGGATCCCCCTTTGTGATTATTGCTTTCCTTGTATTATACGATCACCACCAGGCTTGTTAGTTGGGATCTTTATCATTCATGTCGTACTTTGGCTATCTTTTTGTATGAACTCGTTTGACCCGAGATTTTTTTATTGTGAATGAAAAGCAGTTTTTGGTCACTATATCTCTCCCTATTTGTCACATCTCTCTATTATCATGTTGATTATTATTCTTGATGAAAGACAAAACCCTTGAATTCCCTAGAAATGATATAACATTACATGCATTACATACATTTCATGCATTTTTTTATCAGGTACAAAAACTTAATGGGGCGTTTATCTTTTGTTCTTATTCAGAATCAGTAAAGCTGACTCTTGCACACCTGTACAACACCAGACTCAATCAATAGAGAATTATGGACCACTTTGAAGAAAACCAGAACTTACTCCGTAAAGACATGGATTCCATCGGGGATCGAATGAATCAACTTCTCTAGACACTTCACGTTATGACCAAAGGCCAGGAAGATCTTCGTCAGAATGTTGCCAATCTTATTGCTGCTTTTTCTTGTACGAATGGAGGACTCAATGAAGGACATGTTCCGAAATTCGTAATTATTACTAAGAATCAAGAGGAGAAAATAATCAACGATCACAACAATGTTATTAATTTTGGTGACTCTTAGAGTATTACTGACCTCAATCAGACTGCTAAGATGTATCAGGCTATTGAAGAGCGAATCAAGGCCATGGAGGTGTCAAAGAAAACTGGTTTCAATGTTATTTCCATGTGTTTAGTCCCTGGGATTGTGTTTCCTCATAAGTTCAAAATCCATGACTTTGACTAGTATAAGGGAACTACATGTCCTGAAACTGATCTCCGCTCTTACTGTCGTAAAATGGCTACCTATGCTGAAAATGAACCTCTACTCATCCACTGTTTTCAGGATAGTTTTAAAGGGGGGCCATTAGAGTGGTAGATGAAACTAGAACCAACTCATGTTAGTACTTGGGGAGATCTTGTTAACGCTTTCCTGAAAGGTTATCACTACAATACTGCCATGGCTCCCAGTCGTTCCCAATTGTAAAAGATATCACAGAAAGCTGGTGAATCCTTTAAAGAGTACGCCCAGAGGTGGCATAGCCTAGCTACAAGGGTTCAATCTCCGTTCCTTGACCGTGAGTTAGTTGATTTGTTCATGGGTACTTTGAAAGGTTTCTATCTTCATCATGCAATCAATAGTCCTTTTTCCGTCCTTTTCTCACATAGTGATTATTGGGGAAAGGGTCGAAATATGTATCAAAGCTGATTCAATTCAGAATACAACTGGTGCTAGTGGTAACAACAACAGTTCTAGTAGTGGAAAGAAACCATATTTTGGAGGGGCTAAGAAAAAGAAGGAGTCAAGCCATATTTCTGCTGATAAAGGAAAAAACTCCAGCCATCCAGTTTCCATATAACTCAAATCCTGTTGCCGTTCCATATCCAGTATATGTTGCAAGTTCTCTCTAACTATGGGTGGATCCATAACAACCTTTCGCTCTACAACAACAACAACCAGTGGTTCAACAACAACCACCACATCAATAACACAAACAACAACAACATTATCAACAAAATAAATGGACACAAAACCAATAGAGGAAAAGAGCCCACCCTCATAAGAGAATTGATCATATCCATATGCACAACTCTTGCCGCAATTGCTTGCCGGTAATTTGGTTCAGTTGAGAGAACTTAGGCCACCTCTCGAGGTTCTTCCTGGAGAATATGATGCCAAGTTGAATTGTGAATTCAACTCAGGGCTGAATGTTCAAAACAATCCCATGCTGCCACATGGTGGGGTAGTTGCAAATGCCATTTTATTTGAATAAGAACCCATTTTGATGATTGATGTTGATGAAATCAAGATACCATTTGCCAATGTTAGGGGGTTTCTACTACAACAAGGGGTTTTACAATACCTTCATGATTTTTGTATACAATGCTCTTCTAATCCAGAAGAATATGGAGATCTGAAAGAAGTTATTTAAGAGTAATGGATGAGGGTATACTCTAGGTTGAGAAAGTGCCTTCCAAAGGTGATGTTGTCGTATTAGAGATACCATACTACCCAATGCCAAGAGTTCAGAATTCTCCATTAATAATCCAAGTCCTTGCTACTACTACAGCTCCACTAGTTCAAACTCGATTTACTCCTCTGTTAATTCAGGCTCCTATCGGTCCTGCTCCTACCCAATTATTAGCTCCTTCCACTCAAGTTCTAGTTGTTCCTCTAACAGTCCAAACTCCGTCTTCTTCAGCTCTTGTCGTTACCCCCATGTTGATTCAGGAGCTATCCCTTTTAACTACAATGTTGTATACATCCAAGGGAAAAGGTAGATTATCCTCCAGTAGGTGATACAAAAATTTACAACATTGTGGGAACCAATGGTATTACCCGTAGTGGAAGAGTTTTTGCTCCTACTCGTACATGTCCTCCAAAGGAAACTGGTAACGATTCTTTGGTTCAAGATAAGGGAAAGAAAGTGATGGGTACCTGTTGTACACAAAAATTTGCCATCCCAGTTCAAAAGATCTCCTCATGCTTCTAAGTTTCCCAAGTACTTAAGACTATTCAAGAATTGATCAAATGAACCCTCCTCCTAAGCAGTGGCCTACAATTAGGGTTTTGGTTTTATCAAAGAAAATTTAGCTTCTAATGCTTCAAGTGAGTTTCATTGTTCGTCATATGCTTCAAATAATCCTCATGTCAAGTTTCAAGCCTTACATTACAAATTTGCTCAGTCAATTACTCAGATGAGTGAAAATCAACTATATTGGACAAAAAGTCAATTATGGTCATCAACATACATTCAAACTTCAAGTTTTTTGGTCAACATCCAGATCTTGAACCCACATTCATCATTTCATCAAAGGTTGATCATGATTCATCAAGAAAACTCAAGATTCATCAAAAGTCAAAAATTACTAAATTAGGGTTTTCTTAGGAGAAGTCAATAGAACTTTGACCAAGCATAACTTTCACATGCTTCATCAAAAAATTCCCAACCAAAGCCAATTTTGATGGAAATTCAATTCTCTATAACTTTATCTCTCTAAACTCAAGGCCAAAAATGCTTCAATTGAGAGATATGAGCCAAAACATTATAGGTCATTTTAAATGTTAACAAAAACACACTTTTTGTCAAAGCAATTTACATCAAGTTAAAGTCTTCAAATGGAAAAATGACCAACATGAATATTGTGGGGGACACATTGAGGTTTCCAAAAAGACAAAGATCACATTCATATGATAAAAATTGAGTGAGATATGATTTGTGCAAGTTGAGCAATTTTTTGAGAAATGCATGAAGTCCAATTTGAGCAAAGTTGAACTTTTGGGCTAATGGGCCTAAGTTTTTAGATTCAAACATGTTCATAACACATTAGAGGACCTATAAGTCTATTCATACCATTCTATAATTTTTATTTATATTTATTTTGATTTTTATTCAATTAAATACAAAATAAATCAAATAAAATACAAGATAAATGGTAATAGGCGCATGCATATTTATTTTGATCAGAATTGAACCCCATAAAGATTGTGACAACTAATAGAAACCATATGAAGTATTTTTGAAGCAAATCTTAACCAAAATTAGAAAGTTTTAAGATGATTTTTCAATCAAATTTTCACCACATGATCACATGGATTCCTTTCGCATTTGTTGACCTAATTCCATCCTCTATATAAGCACAACATATTCATATGCTCAGGACACAAATTACTGCCTCCAAGAACTCTCCAAAAATCTCAAAAATTCTCAAACTAGGGCAAACACAAAATATTATTTGCAGCCTCATTCAATCGAAACCAAGCATCCAAACGCATTCCTGAAGTTCCCAGGATCACTACCAAGCCAAGAAGCAAGCCTGTCCATACCTGAAATCGTTCATTCAAGCCCACCAGTTTTGGTAAAATTTCTCAACTACAAACTCTTAATTCTCACGTTGTAAATCGTTTATAAGCATTCATACATGTTCATACTAATGTTTGGAATGTTTTAGAACCTTTGCTTTTGATTTTTGACGCAGGGATAAGAAAATGCCATTGTTAGGGCATGAAGCTCCAGCTTCATCGTATCTCCTATTACAAGCACTTTCATGCCAAAACAAGACTACCAATGAATTCGCAACCATTGATTTAGGGGGATAGGGTTATCATTTCTTTCTAACACATATTGTTTTTGCAGGACCATGAAACACCTAGCCGGAGAAGACGACCGATGCTATGGCTCCGACACTTCTCCGGTGTATTGAACTTGTTTTATATATATTGTTTTTGTTTGATTATATTAACAGTTGGACGCATTAGCTTAGTTGGTGGAAGGCGCACATGATGAACGAAGGGGCGTGGATTTGATTCCTTGCGTTTTGCATTTTTTATGTTTTTCAAGATTAATGCATAAGTCTCAAATATAATTATCATATTCTGATTCCTAACACCAACAGCGCGCTGGCACAGTGGTAACAATGCAGCGTGAAAGCTAGAGGGTGTGGGTTTAACACCTACCACATTCATTTTTTCACTAACCCTTATTTATTTCTTTTTTCTTATTTAACTTCTAACAAACCCTAATCCCTTTTCAAAACCCTAACAAATTAGGTTTAGTTTCAATTAATTAATTAATTAACTTTTCTTAAATATTAAAATCAATTAAAATCAATTAGACTTTAGGTTTTTTTATTAATTAAAATCAATTAGACATTAGGGATTTTATTAACTTAATTTTCTTAAAATTTATTAGAATTAGGTTTAGTTACTTATTAACACTCAAATCATTTTCTAAACAAAAACACCAAGATATTTTTCCCAACCCTTAGAATTTTAGGGCATTTGACAATTTTTCCTAACATTTTATTTATTTATTTTCTTTTGTATTTAAATTTCTATAAACAATTGCATAGGTCGCACGGGTTTTTTTGTTGTAATAGTATAGGTTTATTTCTTACATTCTTTTATCCTTATGTAACTTCCCCCAAAGCCTTGTAATAGCGTAGGGTTTACTTTCCGAACCTTTACTTTTCCTGTTATATTTTATATTGTTAGTAACTAGGGTTTGCATGGGTACTTTAGCAAAGCCCTCGATTAAATCACCACAGTCCCTTCGAATAAAGATCATAGTTCTACAATGTCCCTCGAGTTGCCTACAAAAAGATGATCTAGTCCCTTGTTGCCTACGAATAATATGATGGTAGTACCTTCGAATTGCTAAAGTATCCTTGCATGTTGCTTTCTATGACCATACGACGATCCTTCGCATGTCCCTTCACATCCAATAGATGGGGCTACCTACCAACTAATGGTATAGATAGAACTATCTCTAACAGAGAAGGAAAAGAATAAGAACAACCTTTAGTGGGTAAGAAACTTTTAATCGCTTGCTCACAACCTTTTTCACGAACAAAACATGTTTACACATCACACTTTTCAAACAAAATATTTTCAAACAGTTTGTACGCATTCTTGAGGACTGATACAAGAATCATTACAAATTTAGCTTTTTTTTCAAAATATTTTCAAACAAATCACACACACAAAGAAAATTACAAAAAGTGAGCTAGCGATTAAGATCCTGTAGATAACTACGGATGGAAAGGGTGCTAATACCTTCCTTTTTCATAACTTACCCCCTGAACTCAAAATCTAACAAGGTCTTTCCTGTTCTTTTCAGTCTTTCCTTATATTGGGTAAAAGAAAAGTCGGTGGTGACTCTAGCTATCCGCATATTTTAGATAAAACCAAAAAGTCAGTTCACCCACCGTATTACAGAACTGACAACTCTATTGGGAACTACATTAAAAAAGAGGGGTTACCTTAGGGTTAGATCACTTTACCTACTTTCTTTGTTTGCTTTCTTTACTTTAAATTTAAAGGTTGCTTGGGTTTATTATTGCTTATAAAGATCCTACACCCAAATCTAGGGATGCCTTAGGTAAGTAGCAATAGATCATCTAGACTGTATGGCGTAGACCGATATGGTTAAAATGATGGCTCCGGTTAGTGCGACACTTTGGTTTGCACTAATGTTCCTTGAGTCAGTCAAGGATAAAATTAGGCTTCCGCGTGGTGTCACTAGCACTAACTTACTTTTAGAACCTTAATTGACCCATCTTGGCCATTATAAGGTAGTGAGATATTCAGCTTTGGTGTAGTCCAAGGTTGGTTGATAATCGATGCTACGCTCATTGAGATTCAACTCTCAAGATGTTTTGGTGGGAAGCAACTTGCCGTGCTAAAATAAAGCTTGCGATAAAGATCAGTGATATGAGATTCCTAGAACCCGATTACTATTTTTAGGACAGGTTCATCCAACTAAACTTTAATGGGGAAGGGTACTTACCTATGGACTTCATGCAAGCCTTTAAACCTAAGGCCCTTGTGTGACTTGTTTGTGTTTTCTTATTTAAACATGACATCATAACATCATATCATCATAACATGGCATATTTACCAACCATTTCAAGGATCTTAGGGATCTTTGGTGCATGATTATCATAAGCCATATTTCTAGCAAGGGGCAAGAGGATTTATTTTCCTCTAACCAGATGCCATCAAGATCAAAGTACATTCTCCCGAGTTAGAGACTAGGACCCACTTGATATGGTGAGCTACATTCTTATAGAAAGACGTTCAAAGATGAAGACTCAAAGTTCTTCAAGACAAAGCTGCAACTAGATTCATTTTCTAATTTTAATCCAGCAAGATCGTTGAAAACATTGCATATGCATATACATGTCAGGCATATCATTACATAACAGGTATTCTCAAGACATGTTTTCTCATCTTCTTGTTGTTTATTTTAGTAGAAGTGGCTCTTGAACAGACAGTCAAGGATCTCCAAGCTTAGAATGCCCAATTCCAACAGATGTTCCTGAACTTAGCCAAGGGGCGGGAAGAATTGAAGGCACTTGTCACCAATGGGAAGAAGAAGAAAATAAAGAAACCAATTGGCGTCCTTAACATAGGGAGAAGGCTCAGAGGTCTAGTCAAGCAAGCACGAGATCTTGATATCCCATCAGATGAAGATGACAAATAAGATGAAGATGGTAATAGTGTGAAAACTGAAAGAAGTAGTCCTGGTTTTGACAAATTTCCCGATGAAGAGGAAGATGATTATTTGGATGAGCAATATCCCCGTGCTGATGAGAAGTATAAGATCTTGGAAGAGCGTCTGAGAGCTATGGAGATCCAAAAGGTGCCTGGATTGAACTTTGATGATTTGGGTTTGGTTTCAGGAGTTGTCATTCCTCCTAAATTCAAAACTCCTACCTTTGCCAAGCATGATGGAATTTCCTGCCTGAAGCTGCAGCTGAGATCATATGTTTGGAAAATTCAACCACACACTACTGACAAAAAATTATGGCTGCATTTCTTTCAAAAGAGTCTGTCTGGGACACAATTGGAATGGTATTATCAACTTGAAGGTACCAATACTCACACATGGGAAGATTTAGCTACAGCTTTCTACAAACAGTTTCAATACAATTCTAATTTGGGACCAACCCGCATGGAACTACAGAGTATGTCCATGAGTTCTGAGAAAGGTTTCAAAGAGTATGCGCAAAAGTGGAGAGATCTTGTAGGTAGAGTTCAACCTCCTTTGACTGATAGGGAATTGGTTGACATGTTCATGAGCATGCTAACTAGTCCCTTCTATAATCATCTGCTAGGAAGTTCTTTGGCGGGTTCACTGAACTGATACTGACAGGGGAACGTGTTGAGAATGGAATCAAAACCAAAAAAATTTAGGTGGCTACATCTTCAAATATTATGAAGAAGTCTTATAATGGTAAAAGGGAATCCAATGTTGTGTACGTCTAGAAGGGTCGTAATAAGGGTGACCATAACCAATCTGTGGGGGAAGTATCAATCTCTAATCATGCGCCAGTGCAACAACAACAACAAAATAATTAGTGTAGGCAGAATGCACCATGAGACAATCCATAAAAATCAACATGTTGTTGGCTCAAGCATTGTAACACATGTTAAAGGCATGGTTGGTTACATTTAGAGACCTCCTCAGAGTCCCAACACTTCTTCTCCCCACAACAATCCCAACGCAAGGTGTGCATATCACTCTGACAGCCCCGGGCACAACACTAGCAACTGTTCGACTCTGAAGAATAAGATCCAAGACATGATTGACGCTAGATTGAATTTCACCCTCCTAAAACTCCTAATGTGATCACTACACCTATTCCTAACCATGACAAGGGCGTTAATTCTATTGAAGATGTTTTTTATGTTCTTATCGTGAACGCTTTGACTACTCCATTGATGATTGTTAAGGAGAAGCTGTTGCAAGCCGGTTTATTTTTGGGTTATGCTGAAGATTGTTACTATTGTACTTCTCAATCCAATGGTTGTGCATTGCTGAAAGAAGGTATTAAGTGTTTGATGGATGACCGTGTGATTCTATTTGAGAAAATTCCTTTTGAGAAGACTCCTTTTGTGGAGAGCACATCCCAAGACTTGAATCTTAAAGACGTGTCTACAATTTCCGGTACTCCTATAAGGATCACTTCTAAGGGTCCTATGAAGATTACTTCCGAACCTAGAGTTTCTCTTCTGATCATTACTACACCTGGGCCAAATCTATATTCCTTTGATAAGGCCATCCCTTGGAATTACGGAGCTGATGTATACTACCATGGCATCAAACAAGAACCATTGACTATTGAAGATAAAAATGTTGAAGTTATTGATCCCAACATTGGCAATATTGCTGGGACTAGTAAGGTTACCAGAAGTGGAAGGGTTTTCTCTCCAGAGATCTCTTCGAAGGCTGTTACTGCACCAATTCGTATAATTACTACTGAATCAACTACTGAGACTTAAGGCGAAGAACATATGACTGGGCCTTCCCATATTGAGGCGCTAAAGGAGGTTGCTGATGAAAACACCTCCAAACAAGAGATGAAGGAGATATTTAAGATTATCCAAAAGAGTGATTACAAGATTGTTGAACAGTTGGGGAAGACACCCTCCAAAATATCTATGATATCCCTGTTGTTATGCTCTGAAGCCCATGCTCAGGCTTTGGTAAAATTTCTGAAATCTTCTCACGTACCGTAGGGAATCTCTGTAGATCAGGTCGAAAATCATGTTGCTAGCCTAGCAACCGATAATGGGCTAGGCTTTCCTGAAGCAGACTTAACTCCCACATGAAGGAATCATAATAAGGCCTTGCATGTCTCTATCCAGTGTAAGAGCACTACCTTATCTCACGTGTTAGTGGACATAGGTTCCTCATTGAACGTATTGCCAAAAGCTGCTTTAGACAAACTGGACTGTGAAGGGATCATGCTAAAACCCAGTGACATTGTGGTGAGAGCTTTTGATGGTTCGAAGAGAATGGTGCATAGAGAGGTTGATCTTCCAGTCAAAGTGGGTTCCCAAGTCTTCGACTCTACTTTCTATGTGATGGACATTCATCCGTCCTATTCTTGCTTGCTTGGACGCCCTTGGATTCATGGGGCAGGTGTTATTACGTCTACCTTACACCAGAAATTAAAGTATCCCATGAAGGGAAAGATTATTACAGTTTGCAATGAAGAAGAGTATATGGTGAGCCATTTGAACTCTTTCAAGTATGTTGAGATGGATGGTGAATTCTTTGAGACTCCTTTCCAGACCTTTGAAGTTGTTGATAAAGCTGCTCCTGTTATTTCTAAGAGCCCATCAAAAATGGCTTCTCTGAAAGACGCTAGGGTTGTGGTTTAAGGAGGTAGTTTGCACTGTTTGGGGTTAGCTCCCCGATATTCCTTATAAATCTCACAAATTTGGTTTGGATTTCACCTCACAAGCTCATAGGGCTGTCCTTCGTGTTTGTGCCAATTCTGGGAGATTGCCATTCCACATAAGCTATAATGGATTTCACAACAATCATGTCAACACTATGGAAGACGCTGATAGTGATTGCGAAATAAACAGTTGGATCTTTCCTACTACCGACAGTGGGCTAAACAATTGGAAGGATGAAGACTTTATATCAATCTCCTTTATTCAGGAGTAAATGTTATTTCCTGTTTTCTTACTTTCAAGTTTTTTGGTTATGTAATTTAAATACTAAACTTTAGACTTGTGCCTTACCCGGGGCACAACGGTCCATTTGTTAGGGTTGTCATTATTTATCAACATATTTTCAATTCATAAATCATTGGATGTTTGCTTTCAAATTTTGCGCTCTTTGCCTTTCTTTAACTTTATTGTTTTAAAAAACCTATGTATTCTTACACGCATCCACACAACAAATCGCTGATCCATATCCACTATGGATCCCATTGATAACAATTCTGCTATTTCCAGTTATAACTTCGAAAATATGATCTACCAAGTCGAGGACGAAGGCGAGGAATATTGTGAAATACCTGGAGAGCTTGATAGGTTGTTAATGCAAGAAGAAAGAGCCAAACGACTGCATGAAAATTCAGTTGAGGTTGTGAACTTGGGTACTGAAGAGGACAAGAAAGAGGTCAAGATAGGTGCAAAACTAGATGATAATGTCAAAAAGATATTAATCCAGATGTTGCATAACTATGTTGAGATCTTTGATTGATCATACGAAGACATGTGAGGGCATGATACCGACATTGTGGATCACCGTCTACTGATGAAGGAAGGTTGTCCTCCTATAAAGCAGAAGGTTCATCGTATGCGTCCTTAGATGTATGAAAAGATCAAGGCTGAGGTTATGAAACAATTCAATGCAGGTCTCTTAACTGTTACGTCCTATCTGAAATGGGTTGAAAATATGGTGTTAGTACCTAAGGACGGTAAGGTGCGTATATGTATATACTATAGGGATTTGAATAGGGAAATCCCCAAAAATGACTTTCCGCTTCCACATATTGATGTTTTGGTTGACAACACCGCTCAACACAAAGTATTTTCCTTCATGGATGGCTTCTCTAGTTATAATCAAATCAAGATGGCACCTGAAGACATGGAGAAGACTACTTTTGTCACACAATGGGGCACTTTCTGTTACAAAGTCATGCCTTTAGGTTTGAAGAATGCCGGTGCAACATATCAGTATGCTATGGTAGCTTTGTTCCATGATATGATCCATCATGAGATAGAGGTTTACGTTGATGAAATGATAGCCAGTTCCCAGACTAAAGAAGAACACCTTGACCACCTGCATAAGTTGTTTGAGAGATTAAAGAAATACAAGCTGATGTTGAATCCAAACAAGTGCACCTTTGGGGTAAGATCCAGAAAACTCCTAGGTTTCTTCATCAGTGGTAAAGGTATTGAAGTTGATCTCGCCAAGGTTAAAGCTATTCAAGAAATTCCAACTCCCTGTACTGAGAAGGAAGTCAGAGGTTTCCTGGAACGATTGAACTACATTGCTAGATTTATTTCCCAATTGACCGCTACTTGTGAGCCAATCTTCAAGTTACTAAAGAAAGATCAAGTAGTGAAGTGGAACAAAGATTATCAGATAGCCTTTGACAAAATCAAGGAGTATCTCCTGGAACCCCAATTCTAATGCCCCCGATTGAAGAAAGACCTATGATCATGTACCTGACAGTATTAGAGAATTCAATGGGGTGTGTATTGGGGCAACATGACGAGTCTGGTCGAAAAGAGCATGTAATATACTACCTTAGCAAAAAGTTTACCAACTGTGTAACAAGATACTCACTGCTCAAGAAAACTTGTTACGCTATGGCATGGGATGCTCGCCGACTAAGACAATATATGTTGGCTCATACTACCTTGTTAATCTCTAAGATGGATCCAATAAATATATATTCGAGAAACCCGCTCTCTCTGGAAGAATAGCAAGATGGAAAATGGTCTTGACATAATACGACATTCAGTACACTACTCAGAAGGAAATCAAAGGAAATGTACTGGAAGATCATTTGGCTCATCAGGTTGTAGATGACTATCAGACTATGAATTTTGAGTTCCCGGATGAGAATATTATGCTAATTAGTGATTATGAAGAACTTGGGCCATATGAAGGACCCGAGTCGGGATCCCGATGGACTATGGTTTTTGGTGGAGCTTCCAACGCACTTGGTAAAGGAATTGGTGATGTGATTGTCTCTCCCAAGGGTTTCCATACGCCCTTCACCGTCAAATTATGTTTTGACTGTACCAACAACATGGTAGAGTACGAAGAGTGCATCATGGGTATCAAAGTTTCCATCGATATGAGAATTACATTTTTGAGTGTATATGGGGACTCAGCCCTAGTAATAAGTCATATTAAGGGGGAATGGGATACAAAGTATCCAAATCTCATTCCTTATCAAGAGCATGTGTTGACATTAATTTCGTACTTCAAAGAAATCAATTTTGAACATATTCCGCGAGAAGAGAATCAACTGGCAGATGCAATAGCTACCATGTCATCTATGTTCAGAGTCATATGAGACAATGAAGCTCCTCAAATTACTATGGAGAGACTAGACGAACCGAAACATTTCTACGAACTTGATACTTATGGAGTATAGGAAAAGCCTTGGTACCACGAAGTAAAAAGCTACCTCGAGACTCAAAAATATCCTGAAGGGGCCTCTATCAATGAAGAAATTTCTAAGAAGGTTCTCTGCCAAGTTTTTTGAGTAATGGAATCTTGTACAAGCGCAATCACGATTCGACTTTGCTTCGTTGTGTAGACAAGATGGAAACTGAGAAGATTATGGAAGATATGCGTGAAGGAGTCTTTGGTACTCACTCTAGTGGGCATATGATGGCTAAGAAAATTCTGAGAGCGGGTTATTATTGGTCTACCATGGAAACCGATTGCCATCGTCATTCCAGAACTTGTCACAAATTCCAGATTTATGCTGACAAAGTACATGTGCCTCCGGTTTCCTTGAATGTCTTGACTGCTCCTTGGCTGTTTGCAATGTGGGGCATTGATATGATTGAAGAGATTAAGCCTACTGCTTCTAATGGGCATCGTTTCATCCTGGTCGTTATTGACTACTTCACGAAGTGGGTAGATGTAGGCTCGTTTTCTTCTGTTACTAAGAATCTCGTGGCTCGATTAATCAAGCATAACCTCATTTATCGGTATGGCATACCCGAAAGGATCATAATAGATAATGGTACCAATCTTAACAATACTATGATCATGGAACTCTACACGCAGTTCAAGATTAAACACCATAATTCTTCTCCATATCAACCAAAGATGAATGGCATAGTGGAAGCCGCCAACAAGAATATCAAGAAGATTTTGCAGAAGATGACTGTGACGTATAAAGATTGCATGAGATGCTGCCATTTTCTCTTCATGGTTATCGCATTTCAATACATACATCAACTAGGGCAACCCCGTTCTCTCTAGTCTATAATATGGAGGTTGTCCTATCTATCGAAGTCCATATTCCTTCCTTAAGGATTATGAAAGACACAAGTTTAGATGAAGATGAGTGGATTCAGACTAGACTCGACCAGATAAATTTGATTGATGAGAAAAGGCTTGCGGCTGTTTGTCATGGTCAGATGTATCAGAAGCACATGATCAGTGCCTTCAATAAGAAAGTCAAACATCAGGTGTACCAGGCTGGTGATTTGGTAATAAAGCGCATCATCCAACCACAAAGTGATCCCAGGGGAAAATGGACTCCCACATACGAAGGTCCATTTGTGATCAAGAAGATATTTTCTGGCGGTGCTATGATGCTTACCACCATGGACGGTGAAGATTTTCCAAAACCTATGAATGCGGACATAGTCAAAAAATACTACACATAAAAGAGACCCGCTATGTTGACTGGCCTAGGCAAAAATAAGGGTATCCCAGTGAACCAAAAGGGTTCAGTAAAAAATTAGGGATATATATAAAAAAATGTACATCCGATAAGTTGAAAAACTAAAAAGGCGGCTTGGGAAAAAAGGATATCTCGGTGGACTGAAAACCCGAAAGGGCGGTCCAGGAAAAATTTAGGGATAAAACGTACGACTATGTCCTGTTGGATCACCCATCTACTTACAGCCAGCATAATTACCAACGTCAAGTTCAAATGGTACAGATCAGCTCAATCAACTTCTTCCGACAGCAAGGGATGAGATGTTTGAAGACATAGGGGCAATAACATAGTTGAAACTCGATGGGATCGTTTCCACATAGCTGTTTTTCTTTATACCCCTTTTCTTTTTACGATGATTTCCTCTTACTAGGATTTCTATCTCTTTGTATAAAACTGTTTGTTTATAGGCAAACCTTCTAAAATCAATACAATAAATTTAAAATTCAAAATTGTTTTTACTTTCTCTATTTTGTTTGCAAAAACGTCCAATGATTATATTGAATGAATATATGTATTTGAATACGATTACTGTTTACAAATATATGCATGAAAACAAGATTAGCATTTACTGAAGACTCTAGGAGTCGGGATATATCCCACAGAGCAATCTCCATAGAACTATCTCTACGGAGATATCTTCACAAGCTAATCCCCAACAAAGATATATTCCCCGACAAATCTAATATGCCCTCAGACAGAAATTGGGGCATCTTCCGGCAGTTCATCTTCCCCAATAGGTCCCCTAGCAGATAAGGAAGTTTCACCATTTCCCCAGCATACAGAAGAAACTTCCTCAGTAGAGTCTATGAGATTCTAATCCCCGTCGGAGTTTATCTCCTCCACACAGTCTATACGGTTTATTTCCCCAATGGAGTTTATGTCTCTAATATTGCAAATTCCCCGATAATATTCTCTTCTCCGACCAGATATCATTCAATGTTGTCCTCCCTAGAAGAGTTAATACTCATATCTGAAACCTGGTCAGACAACACATCAGAAGAATTTCATCTCTTTTATCCCCAATAAGAATACACAGGAATCAAATCCTTCAAAGAACGATGAACAACGACTCTCCTTGAATACTTCTATCCCCAAGATGAAGTCGAACATCCCCATTAGAATGTACTAAAAAAGAAATCAGAAATACCCATTAAGAACATTCTAAAAAAATTGAAGCACTAATGTCTTCATCCCCAACAATAATTAGGGATTTATTTTCCCCGCCAGCCATTATTATACGGAAACTACCGATACGTTCCAATAACATATTTCATCCATATATCATTTACAAAATATCATAACATATGCATATTATTGTACCCTAAAATTTGCTCTCCCATTTTTCTTTAGACCATTCTTTCAAGGCTCTTCAAATGGTCAAGGCACCCAAGTGTTGACTAGTCAAGATGCACCTCCTAGACCAAAAGCCTACAACTAGGGTTTGGATTTTCTCAAGGAAATTTGGTCTGAAAAAGTCTCAAGTGGCTCCAATGTTTCTTCATAGGTTCTCAACAAGGCTCATGTCATGTTTCAAGCCCTACATCACAAGTTTGCTATGTCAATGGCTCAGATGCTTGAAAATTAACTATTTTGATCAAAAAGTCAACTATGGTCAACATATAGTCAAACTTCAATATTTTTGGTCAACATAAACATTTTGAATTAATATTCATCCTTTTATCAAGGGTTGATCATGATTTCCCAAGGAAAGTCCTCAGATCATCAAAAGTCAAGATTCGCTAAATTAGGGTTTACTAGGAAAAGTCAACTAAACTTTGACCAGGCATAACTTTCACATGCTTCATCCATTTCGCCCCAACCAAAGCTTATTGTGAAGAGAATACAATCCTCTACAACTTTGTTTTTATTCTAAAGTTCATAAAATGCATCATTTGGATGATATGAGCTCATACATTAATGGTCATTTTCAAAAAGTCAACAAAAGACACTTTTTATTAAGACAACTTACATCAATATAATGTATTCAAAAGAAAACTTGATCAACATATAGATTGTAGAGGACATCTTCGGTTTTCCAAAAAGTCAAACATCATCTTCAAAAGATGAAAATTGAGCAAGTTATGGTTTTCACAATTTGGGAATATTTGTGAAAAATGCATGAAGTCAACTTTGAGAAAAATTGCATTTTTTGGTTAATGGACCTAACTTTTAGGGTTCAAACATGTTTATTACATACCCAAGGATGTCTAAACCTAACCATGCACTATTTTTATTTTTATTTCTATTTATTTGAATTTTTATTCATTTAAATATGAATTAAATCAAATAAATTAAATAAAAATATAAGAAATATTGGGCTCCATGATGGGTCAATCCAAGCCCAAATGAATTAGCCCATTATTTCAGCAAAAAGAAATGGCTCTCGAATAGAATATCAAGGACCTTCAAGCCCAAAATGCTCAATTCCAGCAAATGTTCCTTGCTCTGGCTAAGGGGCAAGAAGACCTGAAGGCTCTTATTCTCAAAGACAAGAAGAAAAAGACAAAGAAAACAGTGGGTGTCCTGAATATGGGAAGGAGGTTCAGAGGACCAGCAAAGTGAGCTCTAGAATTCGCAACTCTATCAAATGAGGGAGACAATCAGGAAGAGAAGAGACCGATGAGGAAGAGGCTGATTATGCTGAAAAGCAGTATCCTCCCATTGATGACAAATAAAAACAGTTGGAGGATCTTCTCAACACCATGGAAATTCAAAGGGAAACTGGTCTGGATTTTGAAGAATTAGGGCTGGTTTCCAGAGTGGTCATTCCACAGAGTTCAAGGTTCCCGCATTTGCTAAATATGACAGGGTTTCATGTCCTAAGTTTCATCTGAGGTCTTATGTCAGAAAGATCCAACCTCACACCGTTGATAGGAATTTATAGGTGCATTTCTTCCAGGAAAGTTTATCGGGGACTCAATTGGAATATTTTTATCAGCTGGAGGGAACCAATATTCGCAACTGGGAGGATCTGGTTGAAGCTTTCTACAAGCAATACCAATACAATGCTGACCTCGCTCCAACCCATGCTCAAATTCAAAGCATGTCTATGGGTTCTAGCAAGGGCTTCAAAGATTATGCCCAGAAGTGGAGAGATCTTGCAGGAAGAGTCCAGCCTTCTTTGTCTGATAGAGAGCTGTTAGATATGTTCTTAAGTACTTTGTTTGGTCCATTTTTCAACCACCTGATTGGAAGCTCTTCAGCTGGGTTCACCGAGCAAATATTGACAGGTGAAAAAGTAGAAGCTGGTATCAAGAGCGGTAAGATTCAAAAGGAGGCATCTTCAAGTACAGTGAAGAAGCCTTTCATTAGGAAGAAGGAAGTCAGTGTTGCGTATGACTAGATAAATCAGGGTAAAGTTGAACGACGTGCAATTGTAGGAGCTGTGATGATCTCCAACCTTGTGCCAAATCAACAAAAAAACAACCAGCACAGGTAGGATGCGCCCAGAAGACAGTTCACCCGGCTTAACATGTCCTTATCTCAGGTTTTGCCACACTTGTTGAAGTCTAATCTGGTCACTCTAAGGGAGGCTCCTAAAAATCCGAATACTACATCTCCCTGTTATAATCCAAATGCTCGATGTGCCTACCACTCCAATAGTCTAGGGCATGATACAAACGATTGTTGGGCTCTGAAGAACAAAGTTCAGGATCTTATTGAGGCAAAAGAGGTTGAATTTGATCCTCCTGAGACTCCCAATGTCATAATTGCACCAATTCCCAAGCATGACCCGAGAGTCAATGTTATTGATGTTGTTTCCCTCACAGAAGATGCTGACAATAATTGCAACCTAGACAATTGAATCTTTCCTACTACCAGCGATAGACTCAATAATTGGATGGCCAGAGACCGTGTGCCTATTTCTTTCATCCAGTAGTAATTGTCTTTTTGTTTTTTGAGATATGTAATATTTGAACAATTTAAACTCTAAAGCCTTGTGTCTTACCCGAGGCACAACGGTCTATTTGTGAGGATTATCATTTCACTTTCATATGTCATAAATAAATCATTGGACGTTTTGCATGCAAATTTTACTCTCTTTGTCTTTCTTTTCTGCTTTTACTTTATCAAAATAGCCATGCTCTCTTACACACACCCACATATCAAACTGCAGATCCACACCCACTCTGGATCCTATTGATAACGGTTCTGCTATTACTAGTTATGACTTTGAAAATCCAATCTACCAAGCCGAGGACGAAGGTGAGGAAGATTGTGAAGTACCAGGAGAACTTGCTAGATAATTACAGCAAGAGGAAAGAGCAATACAGCCTCATGAAGAGCCAGTTGAAACAGTAAACTTGGGTAGTGAAGAGGATAAAAAGGAAGTCAAGATAGGTGCCAACTTAGAGCATAGTGTAAAAGAACAGTTAATTCAAATGTTACATGACTATGTTGAGATCTTTTCCTGGTCATACGAAGACATGCCGAGGCTAGACACTAATATTATGGTTCATCATTTGCCAACTAAGGAAGACTGCCCTCCCGTGAAGCAAAAGGTTCGTCGTATGCGTCCTGAGATGTCAGAAAAGATTAAGGCTGAAGTCATGAAACAGTTTAATGCCAGGTTCCTAGCTGTTACTTCTTATCCATAATGGACTTACCACTTTCCCATATTGATGTTCTGGTTGACAACACCGCACAACATAATATATTCTCATTCATGGACAGTTTCTCTAGATATAATCAGATCAAAATGGCACCTGAAGACATGGAGAAAACAACTTTCTTCACACAGTGGGGCACCTTCTGTTACAAAGTTATGCCATTTGGGTTGAAGAACACCGAGGAAACCTATCAGCGTGCTATGGTAGCTTTGTTCCATGATATGATCCACCACGAGATAAAGGTATATGTTGATGATATGATAGCTAAGTCTCAGACTGAAGAAGAGTTCCTTGCTCACTTACAAAAACTATTTGAAAGACTGAAGAAGTACAAATTAAGACTGAACCCGAACAAGTGCACTATTGGGGTAAGGTCTGGTAACTCTTGGGCTTCGTTGTCAGCCGCAAAGGTATTGAAGTAGACTCTGCAAAGGTTAAAGCTATACAAGAAATGCCAAATCCCCATACTGAGAAGGAGGTTAGGGGATTCTTGGGACGTCTAAACTACATTGCCAGATTCATTTCCCATCTAACCGCTACTTGTGAGCCAATCTTCAAATTACTGAAGAAAGGTCAAGTAGTGAAGTGGAATGACGACTGCCAAACTACCTTTGACAAAATCAAGGATATCTTCAAGAGCCTCCAATTTTGATGCCGCCAGTTAAAGGAAGACCTCTAATAATGTAATATACTACATTAGCAAAAAGTTTACCGACTGTGAAACAAGATACTCACTACTCAAAAAAACGTGTTGCGCTTTGGCATGGGCTGCTCGCTGACTGAGACAGTATATGTTGACTCATACTACCTTGTTGATATCTAAAACGGATCCTATCAAATACATCTTTGAGAAGCCCGCTCTCTCCAGAAGAATAGCAAGATGGCAAATGGTCCTGACCAAATACGATATTCAGTACACAACCTAGAAAGCAATCAAGGGAAGTGTATTAGCTGATCATCTGGCTCATCAGGCTGTGGACGACTACCAATCCACGAATTTTGAGTTCCCAGATGAGAACATTATGTTAGTGACTAATTGTGAAAAACCTGGACCGGATGAAGGACCTGAAAGAGGATCCCAATGGACTATGGTTTTTGATGGAGCTTCCAATGCACTTGGCAATGTCATCGGTGTTGTGATCATATCTCTCGAAGGCTGTCATACTCCTTTCACTGCCAGGCTATGTTTCAACTGTACCAACAATATGGCTGAATATGAAACATGCATTATAGGTCTAAAGGCTGCTACCGACTTCATATGGTATAATGAAGCTCCTCAGATCACTATTGAGAGAATGGACAAACCAGCATACTGTTATGAGGTTGATACTGAAGAAGTGGTGGACAAACCTTGGTTCCACCCATGAAGTGAAAAGATATTTCGAAGCCCATGAGTATCTTGAGGGAGCTTCCGTTAATGACAAAAAGTTCTTAAGATGGTTCTCTTCCAAGTTTTTCCTCAGTAATGGAATTCTCTACAAGTGCAACCACGATTCTACTTTTCTTTGGTGTGTAGACAAGAGTGAAGTAGATAAGATTATGGTAGATATGCACGAAGGTACCTTTGGCCCCCATTCTGGTGGGCATAGGATGGCTAAAAAGATCCTACGGGAAGGATACTACTGGTCCACTATGGAAGCAGACTGTTTTCAGCATTCCCGAACTTGTCACAAATACCAAATCTATGCTGACAAAGTACATGTGCCTCCAGTTCCGTTGAATCTCTTGACTGCTCCCTGGCCTTTCGCAATGTGGGGCATTGATATGATCAGAGAGATTAGACCTACCGCTTCTAATGGGTACCACTTCATCCTCTTTGCCATTGATTACTTCACAAAGTGGGTCGAGGCAACCTCATTTTCTTCTGTTACCAAGAATGTTGTGGCCCGGTTCATCAAGCCTAACCTTATCTATCGGTACGGTATCCCATAAAGAATCATTACGGATAATGGTACCAACCTCAATAATACTATGATCATCGAGCTCTGCACACAATTCAAGATTCAACATCATAACTCTTCTCCTTACCGATCGAAGATGAATGGTGCTGTAGAGGCTGCTAATAAGAACATCAAGAAGATCATACAGAAGATAACAATGACATACAAAGACTGGAACGAGATGTTACCGTTTTCTCTTCATGGTTATCGTACCTCAGCACGCACGTCAACAGGGGCAACTCCTTTCTCTCTAGTATACAGTGTGAAAGTTGTCCTACCCATCAAAGTCCAGATCCCTTCCTTGAGAATCATGGAAGATGCAGGTTTGAATAAAGACGAATGGGTTCAGACTCGACTTGACCAATTGAACCTGATTGACGAGAAAAGGCTTGCAACTGTTTGACATGGTCAGATGTACCAGAAATGTATGATCAAAGCTTTTAACAAGAAGGTCAGACGTCAAGTATATCAAGTTGGTGACCTAGTAATCAAGCGCATTATCCTGCCACAAGGTGATCCTAGGGGCAAGCGAACTCCTACATACGAAGGACCATTGGTGATTAAGAATATATTTTCTGGTGGAGCCATGATCTTAACCACTATGGACGGTGACGACCTTCCGTACCCTGTAAACACGAACATAGTTAAAAGATACTACGCATGAACAAAGACCCGCTAGGTTGACTAGACTAGGCAAAAACAAGGGCATCCCGGTGAACCAAAAGGGTTCGGGAAAAAGTTAGGGATATATATATATATATATGAAAAATCTGTACACCCGGCAAGTCGAAAACCTGAAAAGGCAGCTTGGGCAAAAAAGGATATCCCGGTGGACTGAAAACCCGAAAGGGCGGTTCAGGAAAAAGTTAGGGATGATAAGCGTACAACTATGTCCTGTTGGAGCACCTCACAGACGGACTTTGGGAACAAGTGTCAAGTTCAAATGGTACTAATCAATCTAGTCAGCTTCGGCCAGGCAGTAAAGTGATGAGACGCTCAAAGATATAAAGGCAATAGCAGAACGGGAACCCAATGGGATCATTTCAAATAGCTGTTTTTTCCTTTGTATACTATTTTATATAGTTCTCATTTTTACGACGACATTCTCTTATTAGGATGTCTGTCTCCTTGTACAAAAACGTCTGTTATAGGCAGACTTCTTCAAATCAATACAAAACCATCTTTTGAAAGTTCAAAACTATTTGTTTTTAATTTTATGGTTTGTTTTGCAAAAACGTTCAATGATTACTTTTAACATATGCATTTGAATATGATCACCGTTTACCAATACACACATAAAAAACAGAAAGACAGTTACTAATAGCTTTAAGAAATGGGACAATGTATAAAAAGCCAATTGCAAATCCCTAAAAATACATTCATACAATATATACAGAGACAAAGACGTCCTCCTACAAAGTCACTGCCATATCTTCAGCATACAAGCCCGATGATGTCAGAAGTTCTGGTATCTCCTGCAGAGCAAGAGTCTCCAATCATCTCCCTAACATCTTGAAGAATTCCTCAACACGGTTCATAAACTTCTTGGGTTCCCCAACAGGGCTTCATAAAAATCCCCAAGCAGTTTACGGAGATTTCCTCCCCCAGTAGACTTTATTTCTCTAGCCACGGAAATTCATCTCCCAACAATTCAACCTCAACAAATAATGAAGACTTACATTTTTCATCCCCAACAACAGTCAGGGATTTATTTTCCTCCAGTTCAACAACACTGCAATAGAATAACTGATACATTCACATTGCATTCATTCATCATTTTACTAACGTCATAACATATGCATACAAAATACATATAGCATAATCTCATTTATTTTGAGAACACCATTACACAATGTGTGTTATGCATCATGACATTGCATACAGCTAATTCTTTACCTTTTAAGGAAAGATCCACAAACAAATATCATCATCAATTTTCAACACGTTCTAGATTAATTCCTGAAATAAGACAGGCCAACTATCTGAAGTAACAACTCATTAATCACTATGAAGCCCGGAATCCGACCAGATAGAAGTTTACAACACTACGAAGCCTGAACCCGGCCAGATAGCAGTTTACAACACTACGAAGCCTGGACCCGACCAGATAGTAGTTTACAACATTGTGAGGCCTGGAATCTGACTAGATAGTAGTTTACAATATTGTGAAGCCTAGAATCCGACCAGTTAGCTGTTTACAATACTGTTAAGCCTGGAATCGGACCAGATAACATATTACAATCACTATGAAGCCTGGGCACGACCAGATAGTAGTCAACATCATTGTTGAAGCCCGGAATCCGACCGGATAACAGTCAATCTACAATTTAAGACATTGTAAAGCCTGGACATGACCAGATAACAGTATAAATTACTGTAAATCATAGAGTTCGACCAAATAACAGTCTATTTTGTCAATTACTATGAAGCCTAGCCCCGACCAAATGACAGTATAACCTACAACACTATGAAGCCTGGAATCCAACCAAATAACAATATAAGTTGCTGCGAAGCCTGGAATCCGACCAATTAGCAGTTTACTCTGTCAAATTACTACGAAGCCTGATGTCCGACAAGATAACAGTTTACTCTATCAACTACTATGAAGCCTGGACCCGACTAGATGACAGTATAATCTACAACATTGTGAAGCCTGGACCTGACCAAATAGAAGGTAACATCATTACTAAAGCCCGAAATCTGATTGGATAACAGTTCATCTCTGTCAATTACTATGAAGCATGGACCCGACCAGATGACATAATACCTCAAATTCAAGTTGAAGCCTGGATCCGACCAGATAACAACTTAATTTCTTCAAATCAATGAAGCATGGACATGACCAGATATCAGTTCAAGTCATTGAAGCCTAGATTCTGACCGGATAACAATTCGATTTCATTTTTACTACGAAGCCTGGAAACTGACCAGATAATAGTTAATTTCATATTCCCCATTAAGTCGTTGTGAAGCCTGGAATATGACCAGATAACAGTCAACTTTTATTATCCTCGGCAAGTTACTGTGAAGCCTGGATTTCGACCAGATAACAACTAACTTTCACCTCTCTAATCAAGAGATAACTCCCCTGTAGAGCAATGGACAACTAAGGCTCCTATGCTCTATTTCCCAAACAGAAATCAACATTCCCCAGCGAAGTCCTCCTCAAACAACATGAACAGGAATCCCCACAAAGAGACCTCTTATGAAGTCAGCATCTAATTTTGATGGAATCTTTAAGCCCATCTCCGACGACTATCTGTCATCTTCTCCAAATGGCATCTGTAAGCCAATTCTCGATATCATCAACTAACAGTGTTACTTCATGTATATGCGAGTGCAAATTTCAGGGCACTCTAGTGTTCAATCATCTTCCACCTTCAGATTATGAAAGGAAGACAAGCCAATCTAAATCCTCAGGTTTAAGAAGATTGAACATGGGCAGATGTTGTACCCTAAAATTTTCCCTCCCATTTTACTCAAGACATGTTCATAAGGTCTTCAATTGCTCAGGGCTGACTAAGAATTGATCAGACATTTCTCCTCCTAAGCAATGGCCTTTCAAGTAGGGTTTCACTTTTCACCAAGATATGTGAGCTCCAAAGGTCTCAAATGTTCTCCATGGTCCTAATATGTCTTCAAGATTATCTATGCCAGATGTCATACCTTACACTACAAGTTTTCTCAATCAATTGCTCAAATGTTTGAAAGTCAAATGTACTAGGTCAAAAGTCAACTGTGGCCAATATATAGTCAAACTTCAAGATTTTTGGTCAACATCAACATTTTGAAGTGCTATCCATCATTTGATCAAGGGTTGATCATGATTCCTTAAGGAATGCTATTAATTCATCAAAAGCCAAGAACTGCAAAATTAGGGTTTCCTAGAGAAAGTCAACTGAACTTTGACCAGGCATAAACTTTACATACTTTATCCATTTTTCCCCAAACAAAGCTCATTTTTAAGATGATCCAACTCCATACAACTTCTATTTTATCCTCAAGCTCAAGAAATGCACCATTTGAAAGATACAAGCTCATAAATTACAGGTCATTTTCAGAAAGTCAACAAAAGATAATTTTTTCCAAGACCATTTACATCAAGATAAATTCTTAGAATTCAAAATTGATAAAAAGAGGGATTTAAAGTAGACATCTTGGGCTTTCTAAAAAGTCCAAGATCATCATCATTGGATAAAAATTGAGCAAGTTATGGTTTGCCTAAGTTGGGAAAATTTGGGAAATTTTAAGAATTGTGCATTGGGAAAACTTGAACTTCTAGGTCAACGACCTAACTTCTTGGACTTCAAACATCTTCCTAACCGTTCTAGAGGCCTCTAAAATCATTTCTACATTGCCTTTCCATTTCTACCTATTTTATCCATATTTATTTTGTTTTATTCAAATAAAAACTAAATAAAATTGCATAAAATAGTAAATATTGGTTATGGAAATATGGGCTGATGGTTTGAATTGTTTTTGGGCCCAAAATTTCGTGCAAAGAAGGCCAGGTGCATTGCACCTCAAAATGGGCAAGAATTTTCATTTTTGGAACTTTTTAATGTGTTTGATTTTGGTTTGAAAGAGGGCCATTATGTGGGGATTCTTACCATCTTTGCTAGCCCTCTTCTTCCTCTATAACTACAAGACCAAGGCATGAGCAAAGGGACAAAAATCACAGCCTAAGTGTTGTACCCCAAAATTTTCCCTCCCATTTAAACCCAAGACATGCCTCTGGAGGTCCTCAATTGCCCTAGGATGACCAAGAATTGACCAGACAAATTCTCCTCATAAGGCAATGAATCTCAAATTAGGGTTTCAATTTCAAGCAAGATGTAGGAGTCCAAAGGATCCTAAATATTATCCATTGCCCTAAAATGTCCTCAAGATCACCCATGCCAAATTTCATACCTTGAACAACAAGTTTGCTCAGTCAACTGCTCAAGTATTGGAAAATCAACTATACTAGGTCAAAAGTCAATTGTGGCCCAAATACAGTCAAACTTCAAGATTTTTGGTCAACATAAATATTTTGAAGTATTATCCATCATTTGATCAAGGTTTGATCATGATTCCTCAAGAAATGCTCCTAACTCATCAAAAGTCAAAAATGGCAAATTAGGGTTTCTATAGGAAAAGTCAACCAAACTTTGAACAAGCATAACTTTCTCATACTTTATCAGAAATTTTCCAACCAAGACTCATTTTGAAGAGAATCCAATTACCTACAACTTCTCTTCATCCCTCAAGTCCAAGAAATGCCTCAATCAAAAGATACAAGTTTATACATTATTGGTCCTTTCAAAAAGTCAACAAAAACACCTTTTGGGTCAAAGCTCCTTACACAAAAATGGAAGATCCAATTAGATGAAATCAAAAAGGGTTGCTTAAAGGACATCCTAAGCTCTCTAAAAAGTCTAAGAACACCCTCTTAGGGTTAAAAACGAGAGAGAGAGAGATGCATTGCTAAAGTTGACCAATTTTTGGAAATGTGCATGAAGCAAATAATGACCAGACTTGAATTTTTTCCAAATGGGCCCATGTTTTCATGCTTGAATATTATTCCTATCATGACCCACGATCCCTGAGCTCACTCATACATTATTTCATTATTTTTATTATTTGTTTTGATTTTTTATTCATTAAAATCAAAATAAATCAAATAAAATAGTGAAATAATAAAATAAAATCAAAGATTTGTTTTTATGACCACACAATGAGTCTAGAATCAGCTGGCAAATCAAAATTTCGTGCAAGGACTGATTGGAGAGAGATGAGTAAGATTTGGCCAAATTTGGAAACTTAAAATTTCAAATGCAAATCAAATCTTTTCTACACAAATCTTCAAGATTCTTTCTCTATTGGCTACCCTAATTTGATTCACTATATGTATACAACAACCCTAGAGCAAAAAGGACGCGCAACTGTTGCCAAAGAACCATGTTACAAGCTTGAAATTTCAAGGAAAAAGTGCCAATCGGATTCAAAGTTGCAAGGATATTCAAAGCATTCTGAGGCTTGCAATCACTTCTTGGAGGTATTCTGAAACTAGCTGCATCACTCTCAAGCGCCAAAGCTCCAAGGATCGTGTCTAATAACAGTCACATTTTGCTCTCTTTTATTGAAAATGATTATGCTCATACATGCATCATAAATGAATTTTGACCATGCATTCTTGCTTATATGAATGATTAGAATGTATTTGAATCGTTAATTTCCCGTTTTGATGTATGAACAACGATATGCCATTGTTAGGGTTTTAACCCTTGATTTAGGGCTTTCAGATACAGGAAAAATTAGGCCATACAGGAAAAATTAGGCCAAAAGAGGAGCACCATCATGCTCACGAGATCAAACTCAATTGATCCATGGTGTTAAACTGAATTTATATTGCTTGTTGTAAATTTTGGAAATTGTAGGTGATTTAGTGACGGATATTGTCTGTTGGTAAAAGTCCACAGGATAACAAGACGGAGGGCTGGGGAAGACGAAAGCGTGGCATAACCTGGTTGGCTCGTTTGAAATGACACGCATTTTTTTAAATGGGAATTTCTGGCCACTATTTTGATTATATTATTTGGTGTTTGTTTAACATAACGAATGATAGATTGGCGTGGTGGTAAGGAGGAACGTGTGTAAAGGGAAAGACCTGGGTTCGATTCCCAAGTCTTGAAGTTTATTTTTCTAATGAGTTCCTTGCATATCCAATATTCCAGGGGCCAGCGCGCATACCATGTGTTATATGGCCATCACCATCAGATCAATCATCCTCCAGATCCAACGCCTCTAGCATGCAGGCGTACCACGGACCTCCCTAACACAAGAACACCAGATCTCACACAAGCTATGGGCTTGCACAAGATTTGGGCCTTGGAATTCAGCAGTACACCCCTCCAATTGGGTTTCTCACCCCTCAGGCCCATCCTTATTTAATTTCTTTAATTTCTTTAATTAGTTTATATTTTGTTTATTCTTTTTTTAAATCAGAAAATCAAATAATCATAAAAAATAATAGACTTAGGTTTTTCTAATTAAATTTAATTTTTGGTAAATGAATTAGTTTGATTTAATTATTTTGACTTATTTCATTAATTAAAATTAATTAGAAGATTAGGTTAAATTTCAAATCTTTCTTTCATAAAAAATCACAAAAATATTTTCAAATGCGTATATTAGATTTTTTAGGGTTTTAATCTTTTTTCCCAGTTTTAATTCTCGCGCATTTTTATTTTGCCGTTTGATTACTTTTATTATTGATGTAATTATGCCCAGTTTGTAATAGTTTAATTAGGGTTTATAATTTCCGCACTTTACTTTTCAGTCATTAATTATGTAATTGCCCCAAAGCCCTGTAATAGTTAGGAACTTTATTTTTCTGCAATTTATTTTCCCGCACGGTAAATTGTTAGATGAATGGTTAATAGGGTTGCATGAAAGATAATGATTAATTGAACATAGATAACCCTAATTGCGCAAGATAAATGAATAGAATCAAGCACACTTGCACATGCTCACCCCTAGGGTATTTCCCACTTCGGTTGCCTCGGAAAATAACGGTCACAATTCTCGAAATGTGAGAATTCTTAGTGGTTGTCCTTGAGTCTAAGAGATCACTAGTCCCTCGATGACCCTCTCAACTGTTGCCCCGGTTAAAAAGTGATCTTAGGACTTTAGGACAATTACTAAGAGTTTTTGCCCAGTTGCCTTTAGTGACTGTACGTCCCTTTCGATAGTCCCTCAACATCCAACGACTAGGGCTACCTACTCAATAATAGTAGGATAGCACTGTCTAAAGGATAGGAGGAAAAGAACAAACTTTTTTCGAGTAGGTAGATAACTGTTAGGTACTTGCTCAAACAATTCTTTTTACATACCACACTTTCAAACACTTTTCAAACAAAGTTTTCAAAACGCTTTATCACACTCTTGAGGACTGATACAAGGGTTATCATAAAGAGAATCGCCGCACTAAGGCATTTTCAAAATAATTTTCAAAAACAATTTTCAAAACACACAAAGCACAGGCAATTTTTCAAAAATGAGCAAGTGCCTAAGAGCCCGTAGAAAAACTACGGATGGAAAGGGTGCTAACACCTTCCCTTTCCATAATCTACCCCCCTTACTCAGAAATCTCGAAAAAGGTCTTTTTCTGTTCTTTTCACCCTTTCCTTTGTTGGATAAAAGAAAAGTCGGTGGCTACTCTTGCTTACCGCAACATTTGCAAATACAAAAATGCAAAACCAGTATTAACAGTTTGTTCTGCCACCGTATCACACTAAGCAAGCCATACCAAAAATTCTCAAAATCTTCATAAAGTTGTCAAAGTTGAAACAACCTTTGCAAGCCTCCTCGATCCAAACCAATTGTCCAGTTGCGAGCGCGAGGTTCCCAAGAACCCATTCCATCCATTTCCAAGGCTTGCAGCACCCTAGATCATTGTATCCACGCATCATCGGTTGGTAATATTTTTTGAATTTAAAACTCCATTTTCATGGCACGATAATACTTTTAACCGTTTGATTTATGTTTAGCATATCCATTAGAGAAGGCGTGACGTTTAGCATGAAAGAGTTGAGGCCTAGATCGTGTGATGCCATTATTAGGGCATCACAAATGGGAAGCTTCGTAACTCCTAATCCAGGGACTTTTAGCCTAAAATAGCTACAGATTTGGAATCAGGGAAAAAAATAAGGGGGGTAGGATAGGTTTGAATCTTTGAATTTCGCTGGTTTTGCATGTTTACTTTCGAGCCCACCGGAGAAGATGGCCGGAGAGTTGACTCCGGTGGGCTGACTCTGGTAGCGTGCATGCCTTTTCGCCATTGGCCCATTTGAATCCGATCTGACGCGCATTTGGAATTTGACAATTTGACCAATTTTATATTATATTGTTTTTGTTCTATTATACTAACAGTTGAAGCAAATTGGCTTGGTGGTGAAGGATGCGTGCATAATGCTGGAGGCCCTGGGTTCGACCTCAGGTTTAGAGTTTTTATTTTCTCATAATTACTTTGTAGATCTAGTGGAGTACAGGTTCATGCGTGCATCATAGACCTTGCATCTGGACCATCAGATGTTGACGCAAGGAGATCTGGCCATGTTAGGGCGCATTCCCACCCTACAGCTTCAAGGGTGATGCCCACTAGGTCATTTTTGGAGCGTTGGATTCAGACTTGTTGGGCCTAGTCAAAAATCCAACTTGCACCACCCTGTTTACTAATCAGCACCAGGCCCATTTACTTTTTTTATTCTTCTTTTTTTTAGTTTATTAATTTCAAAATTATTTTTTATTAAATTATAAAATCAGATAAAAAAATCACAAAAAATTAGGTTTTAGTTTTTTTTATTAAAATTAATTTTGTTAATTAATTAATTAATTACCTTAACACTTTATTAAAATTAAAATTAAGTAGACTTAGATTATAATTTCTTTTATTAATAAAAATGCAAAAAATATTAGGTTTAGTTTAGAATTAATTTTTAATTAATAATTTTCTTTTCTTTCAATTAATTAATTAGTCTAATTTTAACTTAACCATTTTCTTAAATAAAAACAAACAAAAAGAATTTTATTTTACTTAGAATATTTTAGGATTTAAATGTCCTTTCTAATTCGCGCGCGATTTTTTATTTTAGCATTATCATTTTCATATTATTGTACCTGCTTCCTAGTTTGTAATTGTTTAATTTAGGGCTTTACTTTACTGCTTTACTCCCCCAAGTTTTTGACATGTAATTAATCCCCCCTCCCCGGAGCCTTGTAATAGTTAGGATTTACAATTCACGCGCTTTTAATTTCTACAAATTATTAATTGTTTAGATGCATGCTAACTAGGATTGTATGGAAAGAATAAAACAAAACACTAGCAAACCTAACGCAAGACAAATAACTGAATACAAACAAAATTGCACATATACACCTCTAGGATATCCCACTTTGGTTTCCTTCGGAAAAACAGTCACATCTCTCGAAACGTGAGAGATTTTAGTGGTTGCCATCTGGTTTAAAGATCATAAGTCCCTCGATGACCCTCTCGACGTTGCCTCAATATGATCTTAAAACCCTAGGGTAGTTACTAAGGTTTCTTGCCCAATTGCCTTTGTGACTGTATAAACGTCCCTTCGAGTGTCCCTCAAACATCCAACGACCAGGGCTACCTACTCACTAATAGTAAGATAGCACTGTCTAAAGGAAAAGAGGAAAAGAACAACCTTTCGAGTAAAGTAGATAGTTGTTAGATGCTTGCTCAAACAATTTTTACACTTAAACAAAACTTCTTTCAAAAACATTTTCAAACACTTTATATATGTTCTCTACCATTTCTAGAAAGATTACAAAACTTGTCGCATTAAAGCATTTTCAAAATACTTTTTAAAAACACACAAAGCACAAGGTATTTCAAAATGAGCTAAGCATCTAAGAGCCCGTAGATAACTACGGATGGAAAGGGTGCTAACACCTTCCCTTTCCATAATCTACCCCCTTACTCAGAAAATAATCTCGAAAGGTCTTGTTTTGTTCTTTTTACCCTTTCCTTTGTTAGATAAAAGAAGAGTCGATGGTGACTCTTGCTTACCGCAACATTTGCGAATACAAACACAAAACCAGTATAACAGTCAATTCTTCCACCGTATTATAGAACTACAGACTCTGCTGAGGAAACTTTATAAAGTGGGGTTACCTTAGAGTTTAGATCATTTTAATGGCCTTACATTGTGTGTTTTGTATGCTTTACTTTTGAGGGCTTGTTTGGGTTGTTACTAAAAGATCCTATACCCGGATCTGGGGCACCTTTTTAGGTAAGTAGCAATAAATCATGGAGGTTGTACAGCGTAAACTGATATGGACGAAGTGATAGCTACATTAGCGTGATACTTTGGCTTGTACTAATGTTCCTTGAGTCAGTCAAGGATAACATTAGGCTTCCTTATAGTGTCATTAAGCGCTAACTGACCTTTAGAACCTTTAATTAACTCATCCTAAGCCATTAGAAAGTAGTGAGATGGCCGACTTTGGTTCCGACCAAAGATTGATTGATAATCGATGATACACTCGTTGAGATCAGACTTTTGGGATATTTTGGCCACAATACTTTGGTGCTTGAGATAAAACAATGCCTAAAAGAAAGGTCAGTGATATGAGACTCCTTAGAACTTGGTTACTATTACTAGGACAGGTTAGGCCAACTGAAACTTCAAGAGGGTACTTACCTTTAAAAATCATGCAACCCTTTAAACCTAAGGTCCTTGTGTGACTTGTTTGTGTTTGCTATATCTGTGATTTTAAGCATAATCATAACATCTTAAACATCATGCAAACTAACCATTTCAAGGACCTGTGGATTTATCTCTTTCCTGTTTTGTAGGTTATGGATTCAGCTCGCAAAAAAACCATTAGGATCAACTTTGTAGAAATTCCTCCCAAGCTTAAGGAGTTGGTCTTAAAAGGTCTTGAAAGCTCATCATTCAACAAAAGATATGGTCACTTGCTCAGTTTGGTTACTACCGGTTTTGATGAAGGTTTAATGAGCGTCCTATTCCAGTTCTTCGATCCTAAGCACCATTGCTTCACATTTCCAGATCATCAGTTGGCGCCCATGCTGGAAGAATTCTCTAAGCTACTTGGTTTTCCTATATTGGAGCAGATACCTTTCACCGGTTTAGAACAAGATCCAACTTCTGAAAATGTTGCCATAGCCTTGCATTTAAAGCCATCTGACATTGAATCCAATTGGGAAAGAAGAAGTGGGGTTAAAGGTATTCTTGCAAAGTTTATGATGAAGAAAGTTTAGGTATTCCTAGACGCCATGAGTTACCATGATTTTGAAGATGTCTTGGCTCTCTTGATCTACGGGTTGGTTTTGTTCCCTAATTCAAACCAACTTATAGATGTCAATGCCATCAACATTTTCCTTACTCGCAATCCAGTGCCTATATTGCTCAAGGATATTCTGCATTCACTCCATACCCGTACTATGAAGAAGCGAGGAACTCTTATATGTTGTATGCCTCTGCTCTATATGTGGTTTATTTCGCACCTTTCTCGGTCAGTAATGAAGAATGAGTTAGGCTTAAGGTAGAATCAAAGGTTAATGTCTCTTTCTCACTCTAATATCTATTAGTGCTCTCACTCTCAAGAAGTCACCTCTTTTATTGATTGCTACGGAGAATTTCCCAATGTGCAACTTCTTGGCATTAGAGGAGGCATCACCTATAACCCTTCTTTAGCCTTATGTTAGTTTGGTTACGCCCGGAGGGATGGTCCTCATGATATGCTTATCTAGTGTATTGTGTTCAACTACTCAAATGATCTGCAAGATTATCATCAGAGGTTCATCCGCGCTTGGGCATGGTTAAAAAGACTGATAGTAAGACTTTAGGGCACAAGAAATCCATCCCTTTGGAGCCTTACCTCAAATGGGTGTGAGCTCGTGCTCAAAGTCTTATGATGCCATGTGCTGCTACCTTACCAGTGATCTCAGAGCCTATTGTTCAAGGGGACAGGTCTTGCATCATTCTTCATCCTGATATGCCAACAAATTTCAAGGAAATGGAAAGGTCTTGGATCCAACTCAAGGAAGAACGAGACACCTTTGAAACACAATTCTATGCCAATGAGAAGAAAGTGTTGGAACTGAAAAAACAGCTTCACGAAGAGCGGAACCTCAATGCTTATATCAGCACCAAAAGGAAGCGTCCATGGGAGACTTAGGAATTTCAGAAATTTCTTTTGTCATTTCTTTGTAAATTTTGTTTCAGTTGAACCTACTAATAAAAAGCCTTTTGCTTTTGTTTTGTTTAAAAGAGTTTAAATCCTATAAGGTCCTTGAAAACATTTCATAAGCATATCATGCATATCATCACATAAACAGGTTTCAGGACAGGTTTCTTATCTTTTCGCTGTTTATATCAGCAAAAGGAAATTGCTCTCGAACAGAATATTAAGGACCTTCAAGCCCAAAATGCTCAGTTCCAGCAAATGTTCTTGGCTCTGTCTAAGGGACAAGAAGACCTGAAGGCTCTGATTCTCAAAGACAAGAAGAAGAAGACAAAGAAACCAGTGGGTGTCCTGAATATGGGAAGGAGATTCTGAGGACCGGTAAAGCGAGCTCTAGAATTCACAACTCTGTCAAATGAGGGGGAAGTTCTGTAATACGGCGGTAGAACCGATTGTTATACTAGTTTTGCGTTTGTATTCGCAAATGTTGTGGTAAGCAAGAGTCTTCACCGTATTTTCTTTTATCCAACAAAGGAAAGGGTGAAAAGAACAGAAAAAGACCTTTCAAGATTATTTTCTGAGTAAGGGGGGTTGATTATGGAAAGAGAAGGTGTTAGCACCCTTTCCATACGTAGTTATCTACGGGCTCTTAGATGCTTAGCTCATTTTGAAATACCTTGTGCTTTGTGTGTTTTTGAAAACTCTTTAGTACGACGAAGTTTGTAATGTTTCTCGGAATTGTAGAGAATGTATACAAAGTATTTGAAAATGTTTTTTGAAAGAAGTTTTGTGTAAGTGTAAAAATTGTTTGAGCAAGCATCTAATAACTATCTACTTTACTCGAAAGGTTGTTCTTTTCCTCTTTTCCTTTAGACAGTGATATCCTACTATTAGTGAGTAGGTAGCCCTAGTCGTTGGATGTTTGAGGGACATTCAAAGGAATGTTTATACAGTCACAAAGGCAACTGGGAAAGAAACCTTAGTAACTACCCTAGGGTTTTAAGATCATACCTAGGCAATGTCGAGAGGATCATTGAGGGACTTATGATCTTTAAACCGGAGGGTAGCCACTAAAATCTCTCATGTTTTGAGAGATGTGACTGTTTTTCCGAAGGCGACCAAAGCGGGATACCCTAGAGGTGTATATGTGAAATTGTGTTTGCATTCAGTTATTTGTCTTGCATTAGGTTTTCTAGCGTTTTGTTTTATTCTTTCCATACAATCCTAGTTAGCATGCATCTAAACAATTAATAATTTGCACAAATTAAAAGTGCGAGAATAGTAAATCCTAGCTATTACAAGGCTCCGGTGAGAGGGGATTAATTACATGTCCAAAACTTGGGGGAATAAAGCAGTAAAGTAAAGCCCTAAATTAAACTATTACAAACCAGGAAGCAGGCACAATAATATGAAAATGATAATGCTAAAATAAAAAATTGCACGCGAATTAGAAAGGACGTCTAAACCCTAAAATATTCTAAGTAAAATAAAATTCTTTTTGTTTGTTTTTATTTAAGAAAATGGTTAAGTTAAAATTAGACTAATTAATTAATTGAAAGAAAATAAAATTATTAATTAAAAATTAATTCTAAACTAAACCTAATATTTTTTGCATTTTTGTTAATAAAAGAAATTAAAATCTAAGTCTACTTAATTTTAATTTTAATAAAGTGTTAAGGTAATTAATTAATTAATTAACAAAATTAATTTTAATAAAAAAACTAAAAACTATTTTTTGTGATTTTTTTATCTGATTTTATAATTAAATAAAAAATATTTTAGAAATTAATAAACTAAAAAAAAGAAGAATACAAAAAGTAAATGGGCTTGGTGCTGATTAGTAAACAGGGGGGTGCAAGTTGTATTTTTTACTAGGCCTAACAAGCCTGAATCCAACGCTCCAAAAATGATCTAGTGGGCATCACCCTTAAAGTTGTAGGGTGGGAATACGCCCTAGCATGGCCAGATCTCCTTGTGTCAACATCTGATGATCCAGATGCAAGGTCTATGATGCGCGCATGATCCTGTAATCCACTGGATCTACAAAGTAAATATGAGAAAATAAAAACTCCAAACCTAGGATCTAACCTAGGGCCTCCAACATTATGCACACATCCTTCACCACCAAGTCAATTTGCTTCAATTGTTAGTATAATAGAACAAAAACAATATAATATAAAATTGGTCAAATTGTTAAATTCCAAACGCGCGCCAGATCGAATTCAAATGGGCCAATGGTGAAAAGGCACGCATGCTACCGGAGTCAGCCCACCGGAGTCAATTCTCCAGTAGGCTTGAAAGCAAATCTGCAAAACCAGCGAAAATCAAAGATTCAAACCTATCCTACCCCCTTATTTTTTCCCCTGATTCCAAATCTGCAGTTATTTGAGATTCATTGCCTTATGAGGAGAATTTGTCTGGTCAATTCTTGGTCATCCTAGGGCAATTGAGGACCTCCAGAGGCATGTCTTGGGTTTAAATGGGAGGGAAAATTTTGGGGTACAACACTTAGGCTGTGATTTTTGTCCCTTTGCTCATGCCTTGGTCTTGTAGTTATAGAGGAAGAAGAGGGCTAGCAAAGATGGTAAGAATCCCCACATAATGGCCCTCTTTCAAACCAAAATCAAACACATTAAAAAGTTCCAAAAATGAAAATTCTTGCCCATTTTGAGGTGCAATGCACCTGGCCTTCTTTGCACGAAATTTTGGGCCCAAAAACAATTCAAACCATCAGCCCATATTTCCATAACCAATATTTACTATTTTATGCAATTTTATTTAGTTTTTATTTGAATAAAACAAAATAAATATGGATAAAATAGGTAGAAATGGCAAGGCAATGTAGAAATGATTTTAGAGGCCTCTCATAAGGTTAAGAATATATTTGAAGTCCAAGAAGTTAGGTCATTGACTAAAAGTTCAAGTTTTCCCAATGCACAATTCTTGAAATTTCCCAAATTTTCCCAACTTGGGCAAACCATAACTTGCTCAATTTTTATCCAATGATGAGGATCTTGGACTTTTTGGAAATCCCAAGATGCCTAATTCAATCCCACTTTTGATCACTTTTGCATTTGAAGACTCTATCTTGATGTAAATGGTCTTGGAAAAAGTGTCTTTTATTGACTTTTTGAAAATGACCTGTAATGTTTGAGCTTGTATCTTTCAAATGGTGCATCTATTGAACTTGAGGATAAAAGAGAAGTTGTAGGGAATTTGATTCTCTTAAAAATGAGATTTGGTTGTGTAAAAATGGATGAAGTATGTGAAAGTTATGCCTGGTCAAAGTTCAGTTTGCTTCTCCTATAGAAACCCTAATTTAGAAATTCTTGACTTTTGATAAATTAAGAGAATTCCTTGAGGAATCATGATCAACCCTTTATCAAATGATGGATATCACTTCAAGATGTTGATGTTGACCAAAAATCTTGAAGTTTGACTATATATTGGCCACAGTTGACTTTTGCTCTAGTATAGTTAACTTTCAAACATTTGAGCAATTGACTGAGCAAACTTGTAGTGTAAGACATGAAATTTGGCATGGGTAATCTTGAAGACATATTAGGACCATGGAAAAAAATTTAGACCTTTGAGGCTCACACATCTTGGTGAACAGTGAAACCCTAGTTGAAAGGCCATTGCTTAGGAGGAGAATTTGTCTGATCAATTATTGGTCAACCTTGAGCAATTGAAGACCTTAATGAACATGTCTTAAGTAAAATGGGAGGGAAAATTTTAGGGTACAACAGCTGCCCCTGTTCAATCTTTTTAAACCTGAGGATTTAGATTGGCTCGTCTGCCTTTCGTAATCTGAAGGTGAAAGATGATTGATCATAGAGTGCCCAGAGATTTGCACGCATATATATGAAGTAACACTGCTGGTTGATGATATTGGGATTGGGTGTACAGATGCCATTTGGAGAAGATGATTGAGAATTATCGAAGATGGGCTTAAAGATGCCATCCAAAGTACATGTTGACTTCATAAGAGATCTCTTTATGGGGATTCCTATTCTTGTTGTTTGAGGAGGACTCTGCTGGGGAATGTTGATTTAGCACTTTGGGGAATAGAGTCTAGGAGCTTTAGTTAACCATTTCTCTATTGGGGAGTTATCTCTTGACTTGAGAGGTGAAAGTTAGCTATTATCTGGTCGAAATCCAGGCTGCACAGTAACTTGCCGAGGATAATAAAAGTTAAATGTTATCTGATCGTATTCCATGCTTCACAACGACTTACTAGGGAATATGAAATTAGATGTTATTAGTCATACTCTAGGCTTCACAGTAACTCAAACTGTTATCTAGTCGGAATCCAGGCTTCAGTGGCTTGAACTGTTATCTGGTCGGGTCCAGGCTTCAGTGATTTGAAGAAATTAAGCTGTTATCTGGTCAGATCCAGGCTTCAACTTGAATTTGAGGTATACTATTGTAACACAGTGGGAGAAATGACTTGGGTGTTTTTCGTTTGATTGCAATTGTTGCAGATAGCAAGAGTCACCATCGACTTTTCTTTTATCCAATAAGGAAAGGTTTAAAAGAACAGGAAATACCTTTCAAGATTATTTCTTGAGTTCAGGGGGTAGGTTATGAAAAGGGAAGGTATTAGAACCCTTTTCATTCATAGTTATCTACGGGCTCTTAGTTGCTTTCTAGATCACTTGCTTTTTGTTTGAAAATGTGTTTGTGATATGGGTTTTGAAAGTATTTTGAAAAAGAATGTCTTTGTAATGGTTCTTGTCTCTATAAGAACGCGTACAAAGTGTTGTTTTGAGAATAATTCAAAGAGGTGTTTGTGGAATGTGTTTTTGAAAGTGATTTTTGAAAAGGTGTCTTTGTAATGGTTCTCGTTTCTATAAGAATGCATACAAAGTGTTTTAACTTTTAAAAATGTTTCAAATGAATGTGTTGGTGTATAAAATGTTTTTGTTGTGAGCAAGCGAGCAACTAGGAGTAACCTACCTACTCAAAAGGTCTTAAATGTTCTTTTCCTCCTCCTTTAGATGGTGTTATCTTACCATTGTTTTGGTAAGAAACCCCATCGTTGGATGTGAAGGGACGGGCGTGGGACGTTTGTATAGTCATAGAAGGAAACCTATGGGACGTTTTAGAAATGTTGTTTAGGGACTAGATCGTTTACCGAAGGCAGCATCAAGGGACATCGAGGGACTATGATCTTTTCTCGAGGGTCTTTGCTAAAACGCCCATATTCGAGGGACCTGACTATTTTCCGATAAGCAACAAAATAGGATTACCCTAAGGGTGCAAGTGTGAAAGTGTGTTTAATTTACATGCATTTAGCCTTTATTTTATCTATTTGTTGATTTCATGTCTTGCCATACACACCCTAATTACTAACAATATATGAAAGCAATAAAAGTGCAGAAAAATAAAGTCCTACGCTATTACATCATTTAGGGATGGGGGTGCAAATTTACAAATGGGGGTTTGCAAGAACTTTAAATCCTAATCATCTATTACAACCATATCGAATTGTACAATATAAAAAAGAAAAAGGAAAGGATTTGTTTTTAAAAATGATTTTTTGTCTTAATAAATTAAAAGGAAAATAAATATTTAATAAAAGAAAATATTTTTGATGTTTTTTTTATGTTTTAATTAATACTGAAAATAATAAGAATAAAAGAGAAAAAGGAAAAAGAAAACTTAATGAAAACAGGATCAGCATATTGCTAAACGCAAAAAATGAAGGGGACCAGAAGTTCTGACGTTGTGTGTTGTAGCTCAGAAAGAAGCATCAGAGGTGATCAGAAGTTCTGGGTTGATGCCATTGGAATCCTGAAAGAAAAGTTAGAGGGAAAAAACAGAAGTTCTGGGTTGTGCTTAGACAGTGAGCAAAAAGTCAGAAGTCATGTGTTGTGTTAAACAGTGAGTAAAAATCAGAAGTTCTGTATTGTGTTAAACAATGAGTGAAAAATCAGAAGTTTTGTGTCGTGTTAAACAATGAGTGAAAATCAGAAGTTCTATGCATGTTAAATAGTGAGTGAAAAGTCAGAAGTTCTATGAATGTTAATCGTAAGAAAGCCTAGAAGTTTTGTATGTTAAAACAGTGAGGAGAACTCAGAAGTTCTGTGTGTGTTAAAACAGTGGGAAAGAAAACCCATAAATTATGTGTTACACTTCGCCTCATTCCTTACATTAGTCAGAACATCTGCAGCTTAATTAGTTATTAACAACATCAAATCAGGAAGATTAAAGCACAACAGTTCATAGAGGTTTTAATCCTAATTCTGAGCCTAGCTTTATTTAAGAAGTTCTGATCCACAACTTTTCTACTTATGCAATGATATGGACAACATCAATACTATGATATTTACCTATTGAATTATGTTCTGAATGAAAGGATTCAAAGTCAGAAAGACTTACCTTGAATATGGAACGTGTGTTTGGGACTTGAGTTGCTGCCTTTAGATGTTCTAGAGTCAGCAAGAACAACAGAACAGAAAATGCTATGTTCTTTGATTCAAACGGAAGAACAAAGGTTTTGGTTTTGTTTAGGAATTCAGGATTCACAAATGTTTTACTATTTTCTTTTCTCTCTTTCCAAAAGCCAGCCCCTTGAAAGTGTGATGGAGCAACATATTTATAGGTGAGTTTGCTGTGGTTTTGGGGGGAAAACAAATGAGATTTAAACCTTTTTGGCATACTGTTCCATTGATTTTTAACCACAACTTTTATATGCTAATTTGATGCAAATATGGGGTTTGAGAAAGTGCAGGCGTGGACTGGATCAACAGCTGGTTGCAGGACTGTGCTGTAGCAGGGAAGCAGGCATCTTAAACGAGGTTTTAGGATTTGGTGATGTTCTTATCGCAAAAGACCAGAAACGTAGCCTCCATATGTTGAAGAGTCATGTTCTTACCAAAGAACATTGCTTCCATATGTTCTGATTGAAGCAATATGTTCTGAACTGTGTTTGCAAATTTTGATTGCACTTGCGTGAAGGCTGGCCCAGAAGTTCTGAAGTATCATATTCTCTTAACACTTGGAAAATTTTCTAAATGTTTAGCAATTTGATTTTTCAAAGTAATTTCTGACTTCTGATTTTTGATGAACCAATTTCATGTTCTGATGAAATATGATTGTTGAAACTTGATTTTTGATCCAAAAGTCAAATTTTGACTTTTCAGTGTGCTTTTGACCATTTTGACCTTGTGAATGACTTTCTTTAGAAAATTGTAATATGAGACTTGAAACTTGCTAGAAGCAAAAATGAGGGTCTAGGATGATCCTTTGAGAAATGAGAGGGCAAATTTTGGGGTACAACAGTTGCCCCTGTTCAATCTTCTTAAACTTGAAGAGTTAGATTGGCGAATCTGCCATTCGTGACTTGCAGGTGGAAGATGATTAAACACTAGAGTGCCCAGAAATTTGTACTCGAGGATTGAGGTGTAAGGAATGGGCTTAAAGATGCCATTTGGAGGAATGATGGAGAGTTTGTGGAGATGGGCTTACAAATTCCATATGGAGGTGAACGTTAATAGAAATTAGACTGAGTCTAATCTTGACTTCAACTGGGGAAAGAATAATAATAAACCTTTGGTTAATTTAAAACTGAACCTAGCAGAAGTCTTGAATAATCTTTAACTAGGGAGAATCAGAATAAATCTTGGAATGACTTATCTAAACTCGAGAAAGCGTCTACTTGGAAAGTATCAAGGTAAGTCGTTGAGTGGTTTAAACTGAACCAAAAGAGGTATTGGGTATTCTTTAACTAGAGAGAATCAGAATAAATCTTGGAGTGACTTATCTGAACCAGAGAAAGTGTCTACTGGGAAGAATCAGAATAAATCCTTGGACGATTTAAAACTGAACCAGTAGAGGTCTGGAAAAGAATCAGAATAAATCTTGGAGCGATTTATCTGAACCAGAGAAGATGTCTGCGGGAAAGAATCAGGATAAACCATTGAGAGATTTAGACTGAACCGGTAGGGGCCTGGAAAAGAATTAGAATAAATCTTAGAGCGATTTATCTGAACCAAAGAAGATGTAAGCGGGAAAGAATCAAGATAAACCATTGAGAGTTTTAGACTGAACCGGCAGGGGCATGGAAAAGAATCAGAATAAATCTCTGAGCGATTTATCTGAACCAGAGAAGATGTCTACGGAAAAGAATCAAGATAAACCGTTGAGAGATTTAAATTGAACCGACAAGGTCTGGAAAAGAATCAGAATAAATCTTGGAGCGATTTACCTGAACCAGAAAAGATATCTACGGGAAAGAATCAGGATAAACCGTTGAGAGGTTTAAACTAAACCAGCAAGGGTCTGGAAAAGAATCAGAATAAATCTTTGAGCGATTTATCTGAACCAGAGAAGATGTCTGCGGGAAATAATTAGGATAAACCGTTGAGAGGTTTAAAATGAACCAGTAAGGGTCTGGAAAAGAATAAGAATAAATCTTGGAGCAATTTATCTAAACCAGAGAAGATGTTTGTGGGAAAGAATCAGGATAAACTGTTGAGAGGTTTAAACTGAACCAACAAGGGTCTGGAAAAGAATCAAAAATAAATCTTGGAGCGATTTATCTGAACCAGAGAAACTGCATGCAGGAAAGAATCATGATAAACCGTTGAGAGATTTAAACTGAACCAGCAGAATTCCGAAGGAAGTAATTGTCATGTAGATAGTCATCCTGTCTTGTTCCGGGAATTGATCTATGATTGATTTGTTTATAGATATTTGCCTTGTTATGTTGAAAATTTTGATAATAATTTTCTACTGGTAGAACTTACCTGAAAAAGGTAAAGAGTTAGTTATATGTAATGCCATGGTGCATGAAAGGCATAGCGTAATGAGATTGTGATATGTGCATTCATGTTGTTGATGTTATGACGTATGAATGCAACGTATGCATAAATTAAGTGGTTCTGCTGCAGTGTTGTTGGATTAGGGAAAATAAATCCTTGGCTGCTGTTGGGAATGAGGAGTGTAAGTCTTCATATTTTGTTGAAGTTGAAATGTTGATGGATGGGTTCCCATAGTTATAGAAATAAACTCTATTGGGGAAGAGAAATGTCGTGTATTGCCTGTGGGCTTTATAAAATCCTGCTGGGAAATCCTGAAAAGTCGAGCGACCTTTGCTGGGGAATCTCTGAGGTGGTGATTGGAAGTCTTGCTCCGTCGGGGACATGAAGGCAAAAGGCACCATTAGACTACATGTTGGGGATATGATAAAGATCATGTGATAGGATGTTCTCGCTTCTACTCTGTTGGAGAAAGTACCTGCGGGGATTTTATGGAATGGCCCATAGATATTGTCCTGTTTCTTAAAGCCATTTATGTTTATTTTTCCCTTTTTATACGTTCATTTATAAACAGTAATTACATTTGAATGCATATGTTCAAAAATAAACACTAGACGTTTTTTTGCAAACAAAACAGGAACAATAAAAGAGAAACAGATAGTTTTGCACTTTCAAAGGAATATCTTTTTGTATTAACTTGAATAAGTGTTTTTGTACAAAGAGACGAACATCCTAATAAGAGAATGTCGTAAAAAGGAAAAAATGATACACGAGAAAGACAACTATGTGAAATAATCCCATGGGGTTCCCACTCTGCTACAGCCTTCATGTCTCTGAGCGTCTCATCCACTTGCTGCTTTGTCTGAAGCTAATTGGATTGATTAGAACTACTTGAGTTTGACGATGATGTTAAAGATTGGATGTAAGATGATCCAACATGACAAAGTCATACGCTTTAAATCCCTAGCTTTTGCCTGAACCTCCCTTTCGGGTTTTCAATTGAGCGGGATACCCTTTTTTGCCCAAGCCTCCTTTTCAGGTTTTCAGCTTGCTGGGTGTACAATTTTTTTTTGTATTTATCCCTAATTTTTACCCGAACCCTTTTGGTTCGCTGGGATGCCCTAATTTTTTCCTAGGCCAGTCGACCTAGCGGGTCTTTGTTTATGTGTAATATCTTTTAACTATGTCCGCGTTTACAGGGTGCGGAAGGTCGTCGCCGTCCATAGTGGTTAAGATCATTGCCCCACCAGAAAATAGGTTTTTTATCACAAATGGTCCTTCGTATGTAGGAGTCCATTTGCCACTGGGATCACCTTGTGGCAGTATGATACGCTTGATTATCAAGTCACCAACCCGATATACCTAACATCTGACTTTCTTGTTAAAGGCTTTAATCATACATTTTTGGTACATCTGGCCATGGCAGACAGCCGTAAGCCTCTTCTCATCAATCAAGTTCAACTGGTCAAGTCAAGTTTGAATTCATTCATCTTCATTCAACCTCGCATCCTTTATGATTCTTAAAGAAGGTATTTGGACTTCAATTGGTAGGACAACTTCCATGCTGTATACCAAAGAGAAAGGAGTTTCCCCTGTTGATGTGCGCGCCGTGGTGCGGTAATCATGGAGAGCAAATGGTAACATCTCGTGCAAATCCTTGTAGGTCACTATCATTTTTTATATGATCTTCTTGAAGTTTTTATTAGCGACTTCTACAGTGCCATTCATCTTCGGCTGGTAAGGAGAAGAGTTATGATGCTAGATCTTGAATTGCACGCATAGTGCAATGATCATAGTATTGTTGAGATTGGTACAATTATCTGTAATGATTCTCTTTGGAATACCATACTGACAGATAAGATTCTGTTTGATGAATCGGGCCACAACATTCTTGGTGACAGAAGCGAAGGAAGCTGCCTCGACCCACTTCGTGAAGTAATCAATGGCAACCAAGATGAAGTGGTGTCCATTGGAAGTTGTAGGTTTGATATATCCAATCATGTCGATGCCCTATATTGTGAATGGCCACAGAGCAGTCAGGATGTTTAGAGGAACTAGAGGCACGTGTATCTTGTTAGCATAGATCTGACACTTGTGACAGGTTCGTGAATGTTGATGACAATCCACCTCCATGGTGGACCAGTAGTATCCTTCCCGTAGGAACTTTTTAGCCACCGTGTGCCCACTAGAACGGGTGCCAAAGGTGCCTTCGTGTAGATCAACAATGATCTTGTCTGCCTCGCTCTTGTCTATGCATCGAAGCAAAGTAGAGTCTTGATTGCACTTGTAGAGAATCCCATTACTGAGGAAGAACTTAGAAGAGAATCTTCTCAGGAATTTCTTGCCATTTACTGAAGCTCCCTCCGGATACTCTTGGGCCTCGAGATATCTCTTAATTTCATGGAACCAAATCTTGGCCACTACTTCTTCGGTATCAATCTCGTGATAGTAAGCTGGTTCGTCCATCCTCTCAATGGTGATCTGAGGAGCCTCATTATCCCACTTGATTTTGAACATGGATGACATAGTTTCTAGCGCGTCTGCTAGTTGATTTTCCTCTCGTGGAAAATGCTTAAAGGTAATTTCCTCAAAATGTGGGATTAATGTTAACACATGTTCTTTGTAGGGGATGAGATTAGGATGCTTCGTGTTCCATTATCCTTTGAGCTGATTGATGACTAAGGCTGAATCTCCGAATACACTTAAGGACTTGATTCCCAAATCTATGGCAGCCTTGGGACCCATAATACACGCTTCATATTCCACCATATTATTGGTACAGTTGAAACACAGCCTAACAGTGAAGGGAGTATGGTATCCTTCAGGGGATATGATCACAATGTCTATATCGTTGTCGAGTGTGTTAGGAGTTCCGTCAAAAGCCAAGGTCCATCGGGATCCTTGTTCAGGTCTATTATATGGTCTGAGTTCTTCACAATTGTTGACCAACATGATGTCTTCGTTCGGAAATTCGAAATTCATGGATTGATAGTCATCCATAGCCGGATGAGCAAGGTGATCGGCTAACACACTTCCCTTTATTTCTATTTGGGTAGTGTATTAAATGTCGTATTCAATCAGGATCATCTGCCATCTTGCTATTTTTCCAGAGAGGGCGGGCTTCTCGAATATGTATTTAATTGGATCCATCTTGGATATCAATAAGGTAGTATGGATCAATATATACTTTCTTAACCAGTGAGCAGCCCATGCCAGAGCGCAACAAGTTTTCTCGAGCAGTGAATATTTGGTTTCACAGTTGGTAAACTTTTTGCTCAGGTAGTATATTGCATGCTCTTTTCGGCCAGACTTGTCATGTTTCCCCAACACACACCCCATTGAATTTTCCAAGACAGTTAGATACATGACCAAAGGTCTTCCCTCGACTGGAGACATCAAAATGGGAGGTTCTTGAAGGTACTCTTTGATCCTGTCGAAAGCAGTCTAGCAGTCGTCGTTCCATTCAACCACTTGATCTTTCTTCAGTAATTTAAAGATTGGTTCACAGGTAGCAGTTAGATGGGAAATGAACCGGGCGATGTAGTTTAGCCGCCCTAAGAATCCCCTAACTTCCTTCTCAGTGCGAGGAGTAGGCATTTCTTGTATTGCTTTTACCTTTGTAGGGTCCTCTTCGATAGCTTTGCCGCTGACAACGAAGCCTAAGAGTTTACCGAACCTCACTCCAAAAGTGCACTTCTTTGGATTCAGCCTTAGTTTGTATCTCTTTAGTCTTTTAAATAATTTTTGCAGATGGTCAAGGTGTTCCTCTTCAGTTTGAGATCTGGCTATCATGTCATCCACGTAGACCTCTATTTCGTGATGGATCATGTCGTTAAACAGAGCTACCATGGCACACTGATAGGTTGCCCCAACGTTCTTCAACCCGAATGGCATAACTTTGTAATAGAACGTACCCCACTGTGTGACGAAGGCCATTTTCTCCATGTCCTCATTGATCTGGTTGTATCCAGAGAAACCATCCATGAAGGAAAATACTTTATGTTGTGCGGTGTTGTCAACCATAATATCGACATGGGGAAGCGGGAAGTCATCCTTGGGGCTCGCCCTATTCAAGTCTCTATAGTCCACACACATACGTACCTTACCGTCCTTTTTAGGCACTGGAACAACATTGGAAACCCATTGTGGATAGGAGGTGACAGCTAAGAATTCGGCGTTGAACTGCTTCATGACTTCAGTCTTGATTTTCTCTGACATTTATGGCCTCATGCGACGAACTTTCTATTTTACCAGAGGTCAGTTTTCTTTTGTCGACAGACGATGGATGCATGATGTCGGTGTCGAGTCCTGGCATGTCTTCGTATAACCAGGCAAAGACCTCAACATAGTCATGTAGTAACTGAGTTAAGCGCTTCTTGACACTAGACTCCAGGTTGGCACCTACCCAGACTTCTTTCTTGTCCTCTTCAGTACCTAAGTTAATTGTTTCCACTGGATCTTCATGGGGTTTATGGTCCTTTCTTCTTGTTGCAATAACCTGGCTAATTCTCTTGGTACCTCACAATCTTCCTCGCCTTCGTCTTCAGCTTGGTAGATAAGATTTTCAAAGTCATGATAGGCCATAGCATAATCGTTACCCATGTGATCCTGAGTGGATGTGGATCTGCATTTTGATATGTGAGTGTGTGTAAGAGCTTAACTATCTTTGAAACAATAAAAAGGTAAAAAAGAAGAACAAAGAGCATAAAAATTTGCATGTAAAAAACGTCCATGATTTATGGATGACATATGAAGATGAAGTAACAACCCTCACAAATGGACTGTTGTGCCTAGGGTAAGACACAAGGTTTTAAAGTCTAAATTGTTTAACTATTACAAACCTGATAAAAATTGAAAAACAATTACTCTTGAACAAAAGTAATAGGGACAAATTCTTTGGCTTCCCAGTTGTTGAGTCCTCTGCTAACAGTTGGAAAAATCCACTCTTCCAGGTCATAGCTGCCATCACTGTCTTCCACTGTGTTGAATCCCTAATTGCTGATACGTAAAGGTGGCCCCCCTGCACGAGTTCGTCGAACGGCCCTTTGTGCTTCCGAGGTGAAACCCAAACCAAATTTGTTGGACTTGTAAGGAATATCTGGAAGTTGACCCCAAATAGTGCATCCACCTTCTTCAATCACTTCTCTAGCATCCCTCAAAGAGGCTATTTTCAATGGCGGTTTGGTAACTTTTGGAGTCTTGGTAGCAGCCTTGGCTGTCGCAACTGTTTGTAGGACCTCCTCGAAATGCTGACACAGAGTTTCGATGAACTCACCATCCATTTCCACGTACCTGAAAGAGTTCAATTGGCTGACCATATATTCCTCCTCTCCATGGACAGTGATGATTTTTCCCTTGATTGGGTACTTCAACATCTGATGTAATGTAGAGGTGACAGCACCAGTGCCATGAATCCAAGGTCGGCCCAATAAACAGGAATAGGAAGGGCGAATACCCATCATGTAGAAAGTTGAATCAAAGGTTTGAGTTCCAACTTTTATAGGGATGTCAACTTCTCCATGCATTGTCCTCTTAGAACCATCAAAGGCCCTCAATACAATGTTGCTAGGCTTTAAAGTGAGTCCCTCGCAATCTAGCCGATCAAGAGCATTTTTGGGCAAGGCATTCAGCGATGAGTCCGTATCCACCAGAACGTGGGCTAGCGTAGTGCCCTTGCACTCAATGGAGACGTGCAAGGCATCATTGTGTTTCCTTCCTTTGGGAGTCAAGTTGGTGTCAGAAAAGCCTAATCTGTTACCAGCAGTCAGACTGGCCACATAATTCTCAAATTGGTCAATATAAGTCTCTTGGGGCACGTAGGCGGTCTTTAGAAACTTTACCAAGGCTTTGGCATGGGCCTCAGAACATAAAAGCAAAGCCAACATAGATATTTTTGAGGGGGTTTACCCCAGTTGTTCCACGATGTTGTAGTCACTTTTCTTGATTATTTTTAGTATCTCTTTTATCTCCTTTCTAGAAGCTTCAGGAATATCTTCTGGATGTGCCTTCGTCTAGGCAGGCTCAGATAACACCTCTTTGTCTTTTGTCCAGGTCGTAGGGATAGCATTAGGATTTTCAACAGGAGTATAATTGGGAATGCTGGTAGGAGCGGTAGTGGGAATAATTACAGGGGTAGCAACGGTCTTTAGAGAGATCTCAGGTGAGAAGACTCTTCCACTTCTTGTTATCTTACTGGTCCCAACGATATTGACAACGTCGGGATAAGTGTCTTTCTCAACTTTGTCTTGGATAGTCAACAGATCTTGCTTGAAGCCGTAGTAATAGACGTTAGCCCCGTAGTTCTAGAGAACAACTTTATCCGAAGAATATGGTATTGGCCTTGGCATAATGATGATTAGGGGAGCAGACTTTAGAACAGATGTAATCCTAACGGGTCCTTTGGTGGAGACCCTATGAGGATTGTCGAATATGGTGATTATTGAGACATTTTCACAGGAATTTCTAATAAGAGGAATTTTTTCAAACAGGACTTCTTTGTTAGCCATTAGGCACTAGACGCCCATCTTCAGTAACAAACAACCATTCGGTAGAGACGCACATAATTGACAACTTTCATCATATCCCAGAAACAGACCGACTCGCAATAGATTATGTTTAATGGTCAAAAGAGGAGTAGTTAAATCATTGAAAGAGGGAACAAAACACTCATCATCAACAACATTGACACCTTTAACGCAAGCCTCTTTAATGGCGACCAAAATATCCTGAAAGTCTGATCTCAATGAGTGTAGTATCGAGTATCAACCAACTTCGGACTTCACAAAAGTCAGCTACCTCACTACTTCCTAATGGCCAAGTTGGTCAAATAAAGGTTCTAAAGTCAGTTAGTGCTTCATGACACCACATATCGGCCCCGTATTCTCCTTGACTACTCAAGGGCTACCGGTACCAACAAATGTGTCACACTAACATAGCTATTGCTTAGACCATGTCGGTATACCCTGCACAGTTTCCACAACTTATTGCTACTTACCTAAAAAAGGTGGCCCAGATCCAGGTAGAGGATCAAGACAAGCCCAAACAAGGAACCATAATGTAAAGCAAGCAAGTCAAACAAAGAAAAACAAATAAAGGTGATCTAGCCCTAAGGTAACCCCACTTTTAAGATGTCCCCAGTAGAGTCGCCAGTTCTGTAACACAGTGGGAGAACTGACTTGGGTGTTTTGCGTTTGATTGCAATTGTTGCGGATTGCAAGAGTCACCACCGAGTTTTCTTTTATCCAATAAGGAAAGGCTGAAAAGAACATGAAAGACCTTTCGAGATTATTTCTTGAGTTCGGGGGGTAGGTTATGAAAAGGGAAGGTATTATCACCCTTTCATCCGTAGTTATCTACGGGCTCCTAGTTGCTTGCTAGATCACTTGCTTTTTTTTTTGAAAATGTGTTTGCGATGTGGGTTTTGAAAGTATTTTGAAAAAGAATGTCTTTGTAATGGTTCTTGTCTCTATAAGAATGCGTACAAAGTGTTGTTTTGAGAATAATTCAAAGAGGTGTTTGTGGAATGTGTTTTTGAAAGTGATTTTTGAAAAGGTGTCTTTGTAATGGTTGTCGTTTCTATAAGAATGCGTACAAAGTGTTTTAACTTTTAAAAATGTTTCAAATGAATGTGTTGGTGTATAGAATGTTTTTGTTGTGAGCGAGCGAGCAACTAGGAGTAACCTACCTACTTAAAAGGTCTTAAATGTTCTTTTCCTCCTCCTTTATATGTTATTATCTTACCATTGTTTTGGTAAGAAACCCCATTGTTGGATGTGAAGGGACGGGCATGGGACGTTTGTATAGTCATAGAAGGCAACCTATGGGATGTTTTAACAATGTCATTTAGGGACTAGATCATTTACCGAAGTCAACATCGAGGGACTACGATCTTTTATCGAGGGTCTTTGCTAAAATGTCCATATTCGAGGGACATGACTATTTTCTGATAGGCAACAAAATGGGATTACCTTAAGGGTGCAAGTGTGAAAGTTTGTTTGATTTACATGCATTTAGCCTTGATTAGGGTTATCTATTTGTTGATTTCATGTCTTTCCATACACACCCTAATTACTAACAATATATGAAAGCAATAAAAGTGCGGAAAAATAAAGTCCTACGCTATTACATCATTTAGGGATGGGGGTGCAAATTTACAAATGGGGGTTTGCAAGAACTTTAAATCCAAATTATCTATTACAACCTTATTGAATTGTACAATATAAAAAAGAAAAAGGAAACGATTTGTTTTTAAAAATGATTTTTTTCTTAATAAATTAAAAGGAAAATAAATATTTAATAAAAGAAAATATTTTGATGTCTTTTTTATGTTTTAATTAATCCTAAAAATAATAAGAATAAAAGAGAAAAAGGAAAAAGAAAACTTAATGAAAACAAGATCAGCATATTGCTAAACGCAAAAATGAAGGGGACCATAAGTTCTGACGTTGTATGTTGTAGCTCAGAAAGAAGCATCGGATGTGATCAGAAGTTTTGGGTTGATGCCATTGGAATCCTGAAAGAAACGTTAGAGGGCAAAAACAGAAGTTTTGGGTTGTGTTTAGACAGTGAGCAAAAATTTAGAAGTTGTGTTGTGTTAAACAGTAAGTAAAAATCAGAAGTTATGTGTTGTGTCAAACAGTGAGTGAAAAGTCAGAGGTTCTATGATGTGTTAAACAGTGAGTGAAAATCAGAAGTTCTGGGCATGCTAAGCAGTTAGTGAAAAGTCAGAAGTTTTGTGCATGTTAACCGTAAGAAAGCCTAGAAGTTGTGTGTTAAAACAGTGAGGAGAACTCATAAGTTTTGTATGTGTTAAAACAGTGGGAAAGAAAACCCAGAAATTCTGTGTTACACTTCTCCTCATTCCTTACATTGTTCAGAACATCTACAGATTAATTAGTTCTTAACAACATCAAATCAGGAAGATGAAAGCACAACAGTTCATAGAGGTTCTAATCCTAATTCTGAGCCTAGCTTTATTCAAGAAGTTCGGACCCACAGTTTTTCTACTTATGCAATGATATGGACAACATCAATACTATGATATTTACCTATTGAATGATGTTCTGAATGAAAGGATTCAAAGTCAGAAAGACTTACCTTGAATATGGAACGTGTGTTTGGGAGTTGAGTTGCTTCCTTCAGATGTTCTGGAGTCAGCAAGAACAAACAGAAAATGCTATGTTCTTTGATTCAAAGGGAAGAACAAAGGTTTTGGTTTTGTTTAGGAATTTAGGATTCACCAATGTTTTACTATTTTCTTTTCTTTCTTTCCAAAAGTCAGCCCCTTGAAAGTGTGATGGAGCAACATATTTATAGGTGAGTTTGTTGTGGTTTTGGGGGAAAAACAAATGAGATTTAAACCTTTTTGGCATACTGTTCCATTGCTTTTTAATCACAGCTTTTGTATGCTAATTTGATGCAAATATGGGGTTTGAGAAAGTGTAGGCTTGGACTGGATCAGTAGCTGGTTGCAGGACTGTGATGTAGAAGGGCAGCTGGCTGCCTAAACGAGGTTTTGGGATTTGGTGATGTTCTTATCGTAAAAGACCAGAAACGTAGCCTCCATATGCTGAAGACTCATGTTCTGACCGAAGAACATTGCTTCCATATGTTCTGATTGAAGCAACATGTTTTGAACCGTGTTTGCAAATTCTGATTGCACTTGTGTGAAGGCTGGCCCAGAAGTTCTGAAGTATCATATTCTCTTAACACTTAGAAAATGTTCTAAAAGTTTAGAAATTTGATTTTTCAAAGTAATTTCTAACTTCTGATTTTTGATGAACCAATTTCATGTCCTGATGAAATATGATTGTTGAAACTTGATTTTTGATCCAAAAGTCAAAGTTTGACTTTTCAGTGTGCTTATAACCATTTTGCCCTTGTGAATGACTTTCTTTAGAAAATTGTAATCTGAGACTTGAAACTTGCCAGAAGGAAACCTGAGGGTCTAGGATGATCCTTTGAGAAATGAGAGGGCAAATTTTGGGGTACAAACACTGTCATCTGGTCGGGTCTAGTCTTTATAGTAATTGACAGAGTTAGATTGTTATCTGGTCGAATTTCGGGCTTCAGCAATGATATTAACTGCTATTTGGTCGGGTCTAGGCTTTACAATATGGTAGATTATACTGTCATCTGGTTGGGTCCAGGCTTCATAGTAATTGACAGTATAAACTGGTATCTAGTTGGACTCCAGGATTTGCAGTAATTTAGATTGTTATATGGTCATTTCTAGGCTTCACAATGTATTAAATTGTAGATTGACTATTATCCGGTCGGATTCCGGGCTTCAACAATGATGTTGACTGATATCTGGTTGTACCCAGGCTTCACAATGATTGTAAATTGCTATCTGGTCGGATTCCAGGCTTCATAGTGTTGTAAACTACTATCTAGTCGGATTCCAGGCTTCACAGTGTTGTAAACTACTATCTGGTCGGATTCCAGGCATCACAATATTGTAAACTGCTATCTGGTCGGATTCCAGGCTTCAGAGTGTTGTAAACTGCTATTTGGTTGAGTCCATGCTTCGTAGTGTTGTAAACTTCTATCTGTTCGGGTCCAGGCTTCACAGTGTTGTAAACTTCTATCTGGTTAGATTCTAGGCTTCACAATGTTGTAAACTGCTATCTAGTTGGATTCCAGGCTTCATAGTATTGTAAACTACTATCTGGTTATATTCCAGGCTTCATAGTGTTGTAAACTGCTATTTGGTCGGATTCCAAGCTTCATAGTGATTGATGAGCTATTACTTCAGATATTTGTCGTGTCTTGTTTCAGGAATTAATGGAACATGTTGAAATTGATGATGATATTTGTTTCTTGATCGTTCCTGAAAAGGTAAATAATTAGTTGTATGCAATGTCATGATGCGTGAAATGTATTGGATAATGATGTTCTCAAAATAAATGAGACTTTGCTATATGTATTTTATACGTATATGTTATGACGTTTGTAAAATAATATATGAATGCAATGTATGAACTGATCAGTTGTTCTTTGCTTTTTCGTTGAATTGAGGGAAAGTAAATCCCTGACTGTTGCTGGTGATGAGGAACATGATTCTTTGTTGGGAGATGGATTCCCGTGGCTAGAGAAGTAAACTCTAATGGGGAAAGAAAAACTCTGTAAATTGCTTGGGGATTTTTATGAAGCCCTGTTGGGGAACCTAAGAAGTTTATGAACCATGCTGAGGAATTCTTCAAGATGTTGGGGAGATGATTGGAGACTCTTGCTCTACAGGGGATATCGGAACCTTTGACATCATTAGGTTGTATGTTGAAGATATGGTGGTGACCTCGCAGGAGGACATCTCTGTCTCTGTACATATTATGGGATGTATTTGCGGGGATTTGCAATTGGCTTTTTATACATTGTCCTGTTTCTTAAAGCCATTAGTAATTGTCTTTCTATTTTTTTATGTGTGTATTTGTAAACGGTGATCATATTCAAACGCATATGTTAAAAATAATCACTGGAAATTTTTGCAAAACAAACCAGAAAAATAAAAACAAATAGTTTTGAACTTTCGAAAGATGGTTTTGTATTGATTTGAAGAAGTCCGCCTATAAATGGCCTTTTTGTACAAGGAGACAAACATCCTAATAAGAGAATGCCGTCGTAAAAATGAGAACTATATAAAATAGTATACAAAGGAAAAAAACAGCTATGTGAATTGAACCCATTGGGTTCCCATTCTAATATTTCCTTTATATCTTTGAATGTCTCATCACTTTGCTACTTGGCCGAAGCTGACTAGATTGATTAGTACCATTTGAACTTGACACTAGTTACCGAAGTCCGTCTTTGAAGTGATCCAACGAGACATAGTTTTACGCTTTTAATCCCTAACTTTTGTCTGGACCTCCCTTTCGGGTTTTTAATCCACCGGGATACCCTTTTTTTCCCAAGCCGCCTTTTCAGGTTTTCGACTTGTCGGGTGTATAGATTTTTCATATATATATATATATATATATATATATATATATATATATATATATATATATATATATATATATATATATATATCCCTAACTTTTGCCCGAACCCTTTTGGTTCGCCGAGATACCCTTATTTTCACCTAGGCCAGTCAACCTAGCGGGTCTTTGTTCATGCATAGTATCTTTTAATTATGTCCGTGTTTACAGGGAGCGGAAGGTCATCACCGTCCATAGTGGTTAAGATCATGGCTCCACCAGAAAATATATTCTTATCACAAATGGTCCTTCGTATGTAGGAGTCCACATTCCCCTGGGATCACCTTGTGGCAGGATAATGCACTTGATTACTAGGTTGCCAACTTGATATACCTGACGTCTGACCTTCTTCTTAAAAGCTTTGATCATACGTTTCTAGTACATCTGACCATGACAAACATGGATGACATAGTAGCTAGCATGTCCGCAAACTGATTTTCCTCTCATAGAAAATGCTCAAAGGTAACTTATTCAAAGTATGGAATAAGTGTCAACACATGCTCTCGATAAGGGATGAGATTAGGATGTTTCGTGTCCCATTATCCTTTGATTTGATTGATCACCAGGGTTGAGTCTCCAAATACACTAAAAAATTTGATTCTTAAGTAGATAGCAGCCTTGAGACCCATAATGCATGCTTCATATTCAGCCATATTATTGGTACAGTTGAAACATAGCCTGGCAGTGAAAGGAGTATGACAGCCTTCGGGAGATATGATCCCAACACCGATGCCATTGCCAAGTGCATTGGAAGCTCCATAAAAAACAATAGTCCATCGGGATCCTCTTTCAGGTCCTTCATCCGGTCCAGGTTCTTCACAATCAGTCACTAACATAATATTCTCATATGGGAACTCAAAGTTCATGGATTGGTAGTCGTCCACAGCCTGATGAGCCAGATGATCAGCTAATACACTTCCCTTGATTGCTTTCTGGGTTTTGTACTGAATATCATATTCGGTCAGGACCATTTGCCATCTTGCTATTCATCCGGAGAGAGAGGGCTTCTCAAAGATGTATTTGATAGGATCCATTTTAGATATCAACAAGGTAGTGTGAGTCAACATATACCGTCTCAGTCGGCGAGCAACCCATGCCAAAGCGCAACAAGTTTTCTCGAGCAGTGAGTATCTTGTTTCACAGTCGGTAAACTTTTTGCTAAGGTAGTATATTGCATGCTTTTTTCGACCAAACTCGTCATGCTGCCCCAGCACACACCCCATTGAATTCTCTAATACTGTTAAGTACATGATCATAGGTCTTCCTTCAACCGGCTGCATCAAAATTGGAGGCTCTTGAAGATATTCCTTGATTTGTCAAAGGTATTCTGGTAGTCGTCATTCCACTTCCCTACTTGATCTTTCTTCAGTAATTTGAAGATTGGCTCACAAGTAGCGGTTAGATGGGAAATGAATCTGGCAATGTAGTTTAGATGTCCAAGGAATCCCCTAACCTCCTTCTCAGTGCGGGGAGTTAGCATTTCTTGTATAGCTTTAACCTTTGTATGGTCTACTTCAATACCTTTGACGCTGACCATGAAGCTTAAAAGCTTGCCAGATCTTACTCCAAAGGTGCACTTGTTCGGATTCAGTCTTAGCTTGTACTTTTTAGTCTTTCAAACAGTTTTTGCAGGTGATCAAGGTGCTCTTCTTCAGTCTGACCTGGCTATCATATCATTGACATAGACCTCTATCTCGTGATGGATCATATCATGAAACAAAGCTGCCATAGCACGCTGATAGGTTGCCCCAGCGTTCTTCAACCCAAATGGCATAACTTTGTAGTAGAAAGTGCCCCACTGTGTGATGAAGGTTGTCTTCTCCATGTCTTCGGGTGCCATTTCGATCTGATTATAATCGGAGAAACCGTCCATAAAGTAGAATACCTTATGTTTCACGGTGTTGTCAACCAGAACATTAATATGGGGAAGCGGAAAGTCATCTTTGGGGGTCGCCCTATTCAAGTCTCTGTAATCCACACACATACGTACTTTACCGTCCTTCTTAGGTACCGGCACCATGCTCACAACCCATTATGGATAATAAGTAACAACTAAGAACTTTACATTAAACTGTTTCATGACTTCAGATTTAATCTTTTCTGACATCTCAGGACGCATATGACAAACCTTTCGCTTCCCGGGAGGGAAGTCTTCCTTAGTTGGAAAATGATGAACCACAATATCAGTATCCAGACTTGGCATGTCTTTGTATGACCAGGCAAAGATCTCCACATAATCATGTAACATATGAATTAACCGCTATTTGATACTATGCTCCAAGTTGGAACCTATCTTAACTTCCTTTTTATCTTCTTAAATACCCAAGTTTACCATCTCGATCGGATCTTCATGAGGTTTTATGGCTCTTCCCTCCCATTTTAACAGTCTAGCAAGTTCTCCTGGTACTTCACAATTTTTCTCACCTTCGTTCTCGGCTTGGCAGATCAGATTTTCAAATCTATAACCGGTAATAGCAGAATCATTATCAATGGGATCTAGAGTGGATGTGGATCTGCAGTTTGATATGTGGATGTGTGTAAGAGAGCATAGCTATTTTGATAAAGTAAAAGTAGAAAAGAAAGACAAAGAGCATAAAATTTGAATGCAAAACATGCAGTGATTTATTTATGACATACGAAAGTGAAATGATAACCCTTACAAATAGACTGTTGTGCCTCGGGTAAGACACAAGGCATTAGAGTTTAAATTGTTCAAATATTACATATCCCAAAAAACAAAAAGACAATTACTCCTGGATGAAAGAAATAGGCACTAAGTCTCTGGCCGTCCAATTATTGAGTCTGACGCTGGTAGTAGGAAAGATTCAATTGTCCAGGTTGTAATTACTGTCAGCATCTTCTGTGGCGGAAACAACATCAATAATACTGACTCCCAGGTCATGCTTGGGCATTGGTGCAGTTGTGACATTGGGAGTCTCAGGAGGATCAAATTTAACCTATTTTGCATCAATAAGATCTTGCACTTTATTCTTCAGAGCCCAACGATCATTTGTATCATGCCCTGGACTATTGGAGTGGTAGGCACATCGAGAATTTGGATTATAACAAGGAGATGTAGTATTTGGATTTTTAGGAGCCTCCCTCAGAGTGACTAGATTAGACTTCAACAAGTATGACAAAACCTGAGATAAGGACATGTTAAGCCGGGTGAATTATCTTTTGGGCGCATTCTGCCTGCGCTGATTTTTTTTTGTTGATTTGGCACAGGGTTGGAGATCATCATAGCTCCTACCGTTGGAAGACATTCAACTTTACCCTGATTTCTCTGGTATACGTAGCACTGACTTCCTTCTTCCCAATGAAAGGCTTCTTCACTGTACTTGAAGATGCCTCCTTTTGTACCAGCTTCTACTCTTTCACTTGTCAATATCAGCTCGGTGAATCAAACTGAAGAGCTTCCAACAAGGTAGTTGAAAAATGGACCAGACAAAGTACCTAAGAACATATCTACCAGCTCTCTACCAGACAAAAGAGGCTGGACTCTTCCTGCAAGATCTCTCCACTTTTGGGCGTAATCTTTGAAGCCCTCGCTAGAACCGATAGACATGCTTTGAAGTTGAGTACCAACAATCATCCATGTCAATTGTACCAACGATATGGCTGAATATGAAGCATGCATTATGGGTCTCAAGGCTGCTATCGACTTAAGAATCAAATTTTTAAGTGTATTTGGAGACTCGGCCCTGGTGATCAGTCAAATCAAAGGAGAATGGGACACGAAATATCCTAATCTCATCCCTTACTGAGAGCATGTGTTGACACTGATTCCACACTTTGAAGAAGTTACCTTTGAGCATTTTCCACGAGAGGAAAATCAGTTTGCGGACATGCTAGATACTATGTCATCCATGTTTAAATTGATATGGATGAAGTGATAGCTACGTTAGCGTGATACATTAGTACAAGCCAAAGTATCACGCTAATGTAGCTACCACTTTGTCCATATCGGTTTACACCGTACAACCTCTATGATTTATTGCTACTTACCTAAAAAGGTGCCCCCAGATCCGGGTATAGGATCTTTTAGTAACAACCTAAACAAGCCCTCAAAAGTAAAGCATAGGATCTTCCTTGCTCGCAATCCAGTGCCTACATTACTCGGAGATATTGTGCATTCACTCTATACCCGTACTATGAAGAAGCGAGGAACTCTTAAGTGTTGTATGCCTCTACTCTATAGGTGGTTTGTTGCACACCTTCCTCGGTCAGTAATAAAGAATGAGTTAGGCTTAAGGTGGCATCAAAGGTTAATGTCTCTTTCTCACTCTGATATCTATTGGTTCCCTCGCTCTCAAGAAGACATCTCTTTTATTAATCACTGCGGAGAATTTCCCAATGTGCCACTCCTTGGCATTAGAGAAGGCATCACCTACAACCCTTCTTTAGCCCTACGTCAGTTTGGTTACGCTCGAAGGGATAGTCCTCATGATATACTCATCCAGGGTATTATGTTCGACTATTCAAATGATCTGCAAGATTATCGTCAGAGGTTCAAAGCATGTCTATGGGTTCTAGCGATTGGATGTTTTGCATGCAAATTTTACGCTCTTTGTCTTTCTTTTCTACTTTTAGTTTATCAAAATAGCTATGCTCTCTTACACACACCCACATATCAAACTGCAGATCTACATCCACTTTGGATCCCATTGATACCTATGATACGGTAGCAGAACCGACTGTTTAATACTGGTTTGCATTTTTATGTTTGCAAAATGTCGCGGTAAGCAAGAGTCACCACCGACTTTTATTTCATTCAATCATGGAAAAGGAAAAAGAAAAGAAAAAACCTTTTTTCGAGATATTCTGAGTACGGAGGGCAGATTATAGAAAGGGAAGGTGTTAGCACCCTTTCTATATATGGTTTTCCATGGGGTCTTAGGTACTTGCTCATATTATTAAAATTGCTTGTGTGTGTGCTTGCTTTGAAAATGTTTTACTTCGTAATAACCCTTGTATCAGTCCTCAAGGATGTGACAAAGTTGTTTTGAAAATTGTTTTTGAAAGGTGTTTTTGAAATATCCCGAAAGTCTGATCTCAATGAGTGTAGCATCGAGTATCAACCAGTTCTCAGCTCTACGCCGAGGCTGGCTTTCTCACTACTTTCTAATGGCCAAGTTGGGTAATTAAAGGTTCTAAGGTCAATTGATGCTTCATGACACCACGCGACGGCCCCGTACTCTCCCCGATTGACTCAAGGTTTACCAATACATACCAAAGTGCCACATCAACATAGCTACTGCTTCAACCATTCCAGTATACCCCAACATAGTTCCCTCACAGTTTATTGCTACATACCTAAAAGGTGTTTCCCCGGTCCGGGTGTAGAATCAAATAACCTAAACAGTTCCCATAAATATAAAGCAAGCAAGACAATCAAGAGAAAGCAATTATATATGACCTAGATCCTAAGGTTTACCCCACTTTATATTTCCCCAACAGAGTCGCCAGTTCTGTGATACGGTGGCAGAACCGACTATTTAGGTTTGCCTTTTTCATTTTTGTGTTCATAAAATGTCGCGGTAAGCAAGAGTCGCCACCGACTTTTATTTCATCCAATCATGGAAAAGGAAAAAGAACAGAAAAAACCTTTTTTCGAGATATTCTGAGTACGGGGGGAAGATTATACAAAGGGAATGTGTTGTACCCCAAAATTTTCCCTCCCATATTTCTCAAAACATTTCAAGAAAGATTCCCAAGTTGCTCAAGGTAGTCCAAGGGTTGGCCAGACAAGCTCTCTCCTAAGGCAGTCTACCCCAAATTAGGGTTTCATGTTGCATCAAGATACTTGAGTCCAAGTGATGCCAAATGCTCACCAATATCCTAATATGTTCTCAAGATCATCCATGTCAAGTTTCAAGCCTTGCAGAGGAAGTTTGCTCAGTCAATTGCTCAAAGACTTGAAAATCGACTGTGCTAGGGAAAAAGTCAATTGTGGCCCACATACAATCAAACTTCAATATTTTTAGTCAACATTCTCATTTTTAAGGATATTTCATCATTTGATCAAGAGTTGATCAAGATTCATCAAGGATTGCTCATAATTCATCAAGACTCAAAAGTTGCTAAATTGGGGTTTTGTAGGAAAACTCAACTCAACTTTAACTAAGCATAACTTTCTCACACTTTATGAGAAATGACCCATCAAAAGCTCATTTTGAATAGGATGAAATTCCCTACAATCCATCTTCATCTCCCAATTTCAAAATATGCACTCACAAGAAGTTATGAATTTGGACATTATAGGTCATTTTGGAAAGTCAACAAAAACACCTTTTTTGTCAAAGCTTCATACATGAGTATGGAATATCAAATTGACATGAGACCAAAAGTTTTGATTAGAGGACATCTCAAGCTTTCTAAAAAGTCAAAGAAAACCTCCAAAGAGTCAAAATTGAGGAAGTTATGCATTGGTGAAGTTGACCTTTTTTGCAAAATTGCCAAAAGTCAACTATGCCTAAAACTTCAATTTTTGCCAAATGGGCCCAATCTTTTTCACTTGTTTTGAGTTGGAAACATAGTCCAAGAGCTCTAGCCCTTTCCACTTGTCATTATCATGTTTTTATTATTTATTTTGATTTTTATTTGATTTAAATCAATTTTAATCAAAATAAATCATAGAAAAATCTAAAGCATTGAAAATTCAAGATTTTGTGCTTGTTTCAGATTCTATATCCAGCTAGCATAAAAATAAAAATCGTGCAAAGCATCAAAAAGCACAAATTGGATCTTTTTATCATTTTGGGAAATTTTGAATCTTTTAACAAACAAGATCATTCTCCTCTTAATGAAAAGATATTGGGTGATTATAATGACCCTAATTCGTCCTCCATATATAAAGGAAGAAATCCCAAAACCCTAGCACGGTTCAAGAGCAGCCTCCCAAGATCAAATTCTTTTCAAATTTTCAAAGAAGTGTACCAAGATCGAATTCAAAGGCTCAACCATCTACAAGACTTTCCATCCATCCTATTGTGATCTACAGGTAAAACAAGGTATAAACACACCCTTTTCACATAACCATGCAAGCTGAAACTGTATATACATGAACATACACTTTGCAAAATTTCTATGGATCATATTTTCATTTATAGCTTGATTCAGTTCCTGCTGACCATGCCATTGAGTTCTAGTGAATGTTTAGAACAAGTTTGGGCCATCGTTTGGGATCTTTAATGGCCAAAACGTAAATCACCATGGCTAGGGTTCATATCATTTGAAGTTTCATTTTGGTGAGAATAGGAAGCGTTAAACCAAGAAAACATCATCATAATGATCGCCATGCCCTAATCATTGGATCTGTCTATTTTGTTTTCTTCGATTTCACCGTTTTCACAGGTTTTCAAGACCACCCCTGCCGGAGAAGATGACCAGAGCATGGCTCCGGCGTCATTGACTTTGCTTGACTCTGGTTGACGCAAACGTGGCCGTTTCCCGTGTTTTGATTGGCCATTCAGGTTGCTGACTCAATTATTTCAGCTGACTATGCTTAGTAATTCCATGTGCCTCAAGCCTCAGTCCATACCTCGCGCTTATGAGATTCAGCCGTTAGATTACTTACACTTGATCAAGATCTAACGTCTCACATGCATCATTCCACCGTGGGCGTCAGTCAAGCAAGCATATGGAACTGAAGAAAGTCAAAACAGGCCATCAATGTTTGGGCTCAGCTTTGCCATCCGCACCCCCTTTTGCTACAAGAACCATGCCCATTTTCTTTTCTCTTTTATATTTTTCTATTTATTTAATTTATTTAAATTGTTTTTATTAACAAAAATTAATTTTCTTTTTATTAAAAAATCACAAAAATATTTTTCTATCCAATTAAATTTAAGATATTTATTTTTTATACAAAAAATTAAATTAATTTGATTAGGTTATTAACTTTAGATAATTATAATTCTTTTTGTAAATAATTAAAAATAATTAGAAAATTAGGGTTTTGTCCAAATTTAACTACATTTTTCTTTTTCTTAAAATAGCCAAACAAACCAAAAATAGGTCATTTCATTATTTTCATTAATTAATTTAATTAGCTAATTATTTGTATATTTAATTTTAAAACCTAAATTCTTTTCTTTAAAAAATATTAAAAACAACAAAAGCATTTTCTCTTTTAAAACCTAATTTCTTCCTGATCTTAATTTTTCTCGCGCGCTTTATTTTTTATTATTTATCATATTGATGTAACTGCCTACAGTTTGTAATAGTTTAATTAGGACATTTATTTACATTTATCGCTTTAATTTCAAAGGGTTTGTTTTTGGCTATGTAAATACTCGAAGCCTTGTAATAATGTAGTTTAATTTCCGCACTTTAAATTCCGCAAATACTAAACTGTTACATGTATGATATTAGGAGGCATGACAAGAATGTATGTGAAAAACTTTAAAACAGTTAGATAACCCTAACATGTGCAAAGATAAATAATCTGAAATTGAATCACTCGCACATGCGCACTCTTAGGGTACACTCCCACTTGGTTGCCTTCGGTAAACGGTCATTGAGTATAGGATGCTTTAGTGGTCGTCCTTTTGTCCAAAGATCAAAGTTTCCTCGGAAAGGTTGCCTCGGATATTGTTGCCTCGGATAATTGATCTAAGACATTAGGGTTACTACTAAGACGTCCTAACATTGCTTTAGTGACCGTACGTCCCTTTCGAATCGACCCTCAAAACTCCAACGACGGTGCTACCTACTCACTAATAGTGGGATAGCACTGTCTAAAGGAAACAAACATAGAACAATTATTTTTTCGAGTAGGTAGATTAGTTCTTAAGTACTTGCTCAATCAAAACAAACTTTTCACACTTACACTCCTTTACAAACAATATTTTCAAAAAACACTTCATTACACTCTTGAAGACAGAAGCAAGAGTTAAATCAAAGTAAAAAAAAAAACTTTTCAAAACAGACAAACACAAAGAAAACAATTTTGAAAATGATGAGCAAGTACCTAAGAGCCCGTAGATGACTACGAATAGAAAGGGTGCTAATACCTTCCCTTTCTATAATCTACCCCCCGTACTCAGAAATATCTCGAAAAAGGAATTTTTCTGTGCTTTTTTCCTTTCCTTGTTGGATAAAATAAAATACGATGGCGACTCTTGCTTACCGCGACATTTTGCAAACACAAACGCAAAACGCAAACCAGCAAATTCCTTAAAAAGGGAAACACGTCCCAGTTCTGGCCACCAAATCACAGAACTGGCGACTCTGTTAGGGATCATTAATAAGTGAGGTGTACCTTAGGAATAGTTCATCATATTGTTTTCTACTGTTTGATTTGTTTGTTTTATCTTTATGGGCTTTGTATCAGAGTTACTATAGATCCTAACCTGGATCTGGGGGACACCTTTTAGGTAAGTAGCAATAGACTGTGAGGGAACTGTACGGCGTAGACCGATACGGTTGAAGCAGTAGCTACGTTGGTGTGACACATTAGTTGGTACCGATATCCCTTGTGGAGGAACAAGGAGAGTATGGGGATGCTAATGGGTCATTAAGCATCAACTAACCTTAAAACCTATAATTGACCAACTTGGCCATAGAAAGTAGCAGTATGCTACACTCATTGAGACCATATTCTCGAGATGGTTTCGGCTACAAGAAAAGATTGCGTGACTGGAATTATGACCGATGGAGGATGGTCAGTGATATTGAGAACCTCTAGAACCCAGTTACTATTACTAGGACTGGTTGAACCAACTAAACTGCAAGAGGGTAGTACCTAAACTCCATGCCAGCCTGAAATTTAAGGGCTATTGTGTGACTTGTTTGCCCTTACCATGTTTGCTATCTGTGATGCCTATGGTGTGTTTTTATCATGAAATCATGCATCATGACATCGCATGCATATTTCATTAGACTAACCATTTCAAAGACTGAGGGGATTCATCTTTGTTCTATTTTGTAGATTATGGCTTCTATGTGCAGAAATACCATTCGAGTCAGCTTCGTGTAGATACCTGCTCAGCTTAGAGAGTTGGTTTCAAAGGTTCCTGATACTTCTTCCTTTGTTAGAAGACATGGTCATTTCCTTAGCCTGGTCACTTCCAAGTTGGATGAGCAAATGATGAGTGTGTTGTTCCAGTTCTTTGACCTGTTGTATCATTGTTTCACCTTCCCGGACTATCAGCTAGTCCCTACTTTGGAGGAGTTTTCTGATTTACTTGGCATATCTATTCTAGAGCAGACACCCTTTACAGGTTTGGAGATAGCTCCTAGGCCATAGGATATTGCTTCAGCCCTACATCTAAAAATGGTTGATGTGGTATCTAACTGGGAGACTCGGAGCGGGGTTAAAGGTTTCTTGGCTAAGTTTTTGATTGATCAAGCTTAATAGTTCTGGGATAGTTTGGACTTTCAAGCATTTGAAGACATCTTGGCTCTCCTCATTTATGGCTTGGTTTTGTTCCCAAATTCAGATTCTTTTGTCGATGTGAATGCGGTTAAGATATTCATGTCTCATAACCCAGTGCCTACTCTCTTGGGTGATATTCTGCATGCTCTTTATAACCGTACTGTTCGGAGAAGGGGAACTCTCATGTGTTGTACACTGCTGCTGGCGAGGTGGTTTATTTCTCACCTCCCCAAATTTGTATTGAAGAATGAGGAAGGTATGGGTTAGGCTTACAGAATCATGTCCCTTGCTCATACGGATATCCTTTGGAGTACTAAAGATATGGAAAAAGTAGCTGTCATTGATCGGTGTGGGGAATACCCCAATGTTCCATTGCTGGGAATTATAGGAGGAATAACCTATAATCCTTGCTTGGCTTTACGACAGTTTGGACGAGTTCGAAGGGACGGTCCTCATGTGTTGCTGCTTACAAGCATTGTTTTTGACTTCAAGGGGGATGTTGAGGGACATCTCCGCAGATTTATACGAGCTTCGGATAGGGTGAACAGGTCTGATCCACATGAGCTAGGAATGAAGACTTCTCTATCGATGCAACCATATCTCCAGTGGGTTCGAGCCCGTGCTCAAAAGCTGGGAATGCCATATGAAGCTGTTTTGTCGGTGATTGTGGAGCATACTGATGAAGAAGGGGTTCCTTATACGATCCTCCATCCCTATATGCCTACTGATCTGGGGGCATTGAAGAGGTCTTGGATCCAGTTAAGGGAAGAAAGGGATACCTACAGAGAGAAGTATCATGAGCAGGAACGGAAGATCCTGAAGCTTACAAGGAAGCTTGAGAATGAGAGGACAATCAACGATTATGTCAGCACGAAAGGAAAATAACCATGGGAATTCTGATGTCTTTTATTGTTTCTAGTTTAGATTTGCTTTTCAGTATTTCTTTTGTAACGCCTTAAAGGCATTTGTTAAACATTGTTTCAAGTTTTAATCTAATAAAGTGTGTTTTATTTTGGTTTATAAGTTTGAATCTCCCTAAGTCTTTGAAATCATATCATATGCATTCCATTTCCATGCACCTCATTACAGGTACCCTTACAGGTTTCTTATCTGCTTCGCTATTTATTTCAACACCACATGTCTTCTGAAACACCTACTGATCAAGCTATTAAAGCTCTTCAAGCTCAGAATGCTCAGTTCCATGAGATGTTCTTGAACTTAGCCAAAGGGCAACAAGATTTGAAGACTCTCATCTTGAAGGACAAGAAGAAGAAAAAGAAGAAGAAGAAGGTGGTCCTGCTGAATATGGGTCGCAGATTCGGGAACAATTTGCGACAGGAAACTGATTTGTCCCATTCATTTGGAGGGGGAGAGAATCAAGAGGAAAGGAAGGGTCCTAGCCATGTGGTTTCTGACAATGACACTGATTTTGATGAAGACCAGTATCCCCATACTGAGGATATGTATAAGCAACTCGAAGACCGGTTGAGCGTAATGGAGATCCAGAAGATACCTGCGTTGGACTTTGGAGATTTGGGTTTGGCATCTGGGGTGGTGATCCCCCACAAGTTTAAAGCACCTGTCTTTGCTAAGTATGATGGGGTCTCCTACCCGAAGATACACCTCCGCTCGTATGTCATAAAGATTTAACCATATACTGCTGATAGGAACCTTTGGGTTCATTTCTTTCAAGATAGTCTGTCAGGGACTCAACTTGAATGGTTCTATCATCTGGAAGGAGCTAACATCCGTAACTGGGAGGACCTTGCTGCTTCTTTTTATAAGCAATACCAGTATAATGCCGACCTTGCTCCCACGTGTACTCAACTTCAGAGTATGTCTATGGGTACAGGCGAAGGCTTTAAGGACTACGCTCAGAAATGGAGAGATCTTGCTGGAAGAGTGCAACCCCCTTTAGCTAACAGGGAGTTGGTGGATATGTTTCTTGGGACTTAGTCTGGTCCATATTTTAATCATTTGATCGGAAGTTCATCGTCTGGGTTCACTGAATTGATTATGACTGGGGAGAGAGTTGAGGCCGGTATTAAAAGTGGCAAGATACAGAAAAGTGCTTCGTCAAGTACAGAGAAGAAGCCTTTCAGAAAAGAAGCTAGTGCAGTTTACAACTTGAGGAGCCAAAACTGACCTGAGCGCCACCAAGCAGTGAATGCGGTGGTAATATCAAGACCAACTGTTACCCCACAACGCAACACTCAGCAAAGAGTAGAGAGACCACAAAGGCAGTATACTCGGCTCAGTATGAATCTATCTCAAATTTTGCCGCAACTATTGAAAATCGACTTGGTGACTCTGAAGGAGGCTCCAAAGAATCCCATTACTACATTGCCGCTGTATAATCCGAACACCCGCTGTGCTTTTCACTCCGATAGCCCAGGTCATGATACCAACAACTACTGGGCTTTGAAGAATAAAGTGCGGGATCTGATTGAAGCTAAGGAGACTGAGTTTGAAGCGCCGGAAAAGCCTAATGTCATGACTGCTCCTATGCCCAAGCATGGAGTAAATGCTGTGGACAATGATACATTTGTAACTTCTATGGAAGACATTTCTACTCTGTTGTTGACCGTTAAGAAGAACTTATTGTTGGCCAGTTTATTTTCGGGCTGTGGCGAAGGTTGCCACTTGTGTTCCATCCTGCCTACTGGTTGCCATCTATTGAAGTCAGGTGCGCAATGCCTGATGGATAACAAAGAAATCATGTTCGAGAAAACTTGGGTTCTGTTGATTCCTGTTGAAGATGTTTCCATAATCACCATTTCCGCCAATTCTTCCAAGGCTTCCTCGAGAAAGCCTATTAGGATTACATCTGTTCCGAGAGTTGCTCCATTGATCATTACTATTCCTGGACCTATCCCTTACACTTCGGATAAGGTTGTCCCGTGGCATTATGGGGTCGATGTGTATTATCATGAGATCAAACAAGACTTGAAGGTTGAAGAGGCTGATACTGATGTCAGTAATATTGTTGGGTCTAGCAAAGTCACCTGAAGCAGAAGACTTTTCTCCCCTAAGATCTCCCCACCAATTGTTCAAAAGCCTGTTGTCATTCCGTCCGCCAGTACATCTGCTACTGTCCCTGTTCATGTTCCAATCATTACCCTTGTCGCTGAGTCATCTGACGCTAGGGGCAAAGATATCACCGGTGAGGCTGCCCGGACGGAGGCACCAAAGAAAATTATTGTTGAAACCTCTAGGCAGGAGATAGAGGAAATTTTGAATATCATCAAGAAAAGCGACTACAACATAGTCGAACAGCTGGGGCAAACCCCGTCGAAGATCTCTATGTTGTCTTTATTGTTGTGCTCAGAAGACCATGTTAAGGCTCTGATTGCTTTCCTTAAAACTGCACACGTGCCGCAGGAGACATCTGCTGACTAGTTCAAAGACTGTGTGGCTAGTTTGACTGCTGACAATGGGTTGGGTTTCTCCGACGCAGATTTGACTACCAAAGGAAAGAATCACAATGAAGCTCTGCATGTTTCAATCGAGTGCAGGGGCACTACTTTGGCCCACGTGCTGGTGGACACTGGGTCCTCATTAAAGGTTTACCCAAAAAAGTGTTAGACCGGTTGGACTGTAAAGGGTTGGTGCTGAAGGCGAGTAATATTGTGGTTAGGGCCTTTGACGTGTCCAAAAGGATGGTGCACGGGGAGGTGGATGTCCCTGTTAAAGTCGGTTCCCAGACTTTCGCATCTACGTTCTATGTAATGGACATCCGACCATCTTATTCCTGTTTGCTGGGTCGCCCGTGGATTCATAAAGCTGGGGAAGTAACTTCTACGCTCCATCAGATGTTAAAATATCCAGTGAAAGGGAAAATTGTTACAGTACGAGGGGAAGAGGAGTACATGGTGATCCACCTTAACTCTTTTTGGTATGTGGAGATGGATGGGGAGTTCATTGAAACCCCGTGCCAGAACTTTAAAGAAGTCCCCCAGACTTTGGCGTCGACTGAAACTGTTGCTGAAGATCCTCCAATGAAGATGGCTTCGCTCAAGGATGCCCGGGATGTTATTGAGAAAGGTGGGTGTGCGAATTGGGGCCAACTCCCTGACTTTGCACACAAGACTGACAAGTTTGGTTTGGGTTTTACTGCAGAAGCTCAAAGGGTTGTTCGGCGTGTGCGGATTGGAAAACCTCCCCTGGGTATCACAAATCTCGGAGTGAATGCATTTGAAGATGATGATGAAGAGTCTGAGTTTGACAGCTGGATTTACCCGACTACTAACGGTGGCTTGAACAATTGGACGATGAAGGACTTCATGCCCGTTTCTTTTATTACACAGTAATAAGACTTTTGTTTTGAGATTTGTAACAAACAGTTTTAAACTTTATGGCCCGGTGTCTTACCCGAGGCACCGTGGTTTTTTTTGTGAGGGTTTATTATGTGTCATTTCCATATATCATCAATAAAGCATTGGACATTTTCTTGCATTACAAATTTTGCGCTCCTTGTCTTTCCTTTCTATTTTTGCACTTTATCAAAACAACTATTTGTCTTACACACACTCACATATACAGGTCCACATCCACTCTGGATCCCACTGATAACGACTCTGCTACTGCCAGTTATGACTTCGAAAGTCCGATCAACCAAGCCGAGGACGAAGGTGAGGATAATTGCGAAGTGCCTGGGGAACTTGCTATACTGTTACTGCAGGAAGAGAGGGTCATACAGCCCCATGAAGAGCCAGTGGAATCAGTGAATCTGGCTACAGAAAAAGACAAGAAAGAGGTCAGGATTGGTGCAAATCTGGAGCCTAATGTTAAGCAACGGTTGATACAGATGCTGCGTGACTATGTTGAGATTTTCGCCTGGTCTTACGAAGATATGCCTGGGTTGGATACTGATATTGTGGTTCATCGCCTGCCCACCAAGGAAGATTGTCCTCCAATGAAACAGAAAGTTCGCCGAATGCGGCCAGAGATGTCTGAGAAAATCAAGGTTGAGGTTATGAAACAGTTTGATGTTGGTTTTCTAGCTGTCACTTCTTATCCGCAGTGGGTCGCTAACGTGGTTCCGGTGCTGAAGAAAGATGGTAAAGTCTGTATGTGTGTAGACTATAGGGATTTAAATAGGGCAAGCCCCAAGGATGATTTCCCTGTGCCTCATATCGATGTTCTGGTTGACAACACCGTACAACATAAGGTCTTCTCCTTTATGGATGGTTTTTCCGGTTACAATCAGATTAAGATGGCTCCCGAAGACATGGAGAAGATAACCTTCGTCACGCAGTGGGGTACCTTTTGCTACAAAGTCATGCCTTTTGGATTGAAGAATGCTGGGGCAACGTATCAGCGTTCCATGGTCGCTTTGTTCCACGACATGATTCATCATGAGATTGAGGTATACGTTGATGACATGATTGCGAGGTCCCAGACTGAAGAAGAACACCTTGACCATCTTCAGAAGCTTTTTTACAGGTTGAAGTTGTATAAGCTGAGGTTAAACCCAAACAAGTTCACCTTCGGGGTGAGATCTGGTAAGCTGCTGGGTTTCGTTGTTAGTGATAAAGGTATTCAAGTGAATCCTACAAAGGTGAAGGCTATACAGGAGATGCCAGCTCCCCGAACAGAAAAAGAAGTCAGAGGCTTTTTGGGACGTCTGAACTACATTGCCCGATTCATTTCACATTTGACCGCTACTTGTGAGCCGATCTTCAAGCTGCTGAAGAAAGATCAAGTGGTAAGATGGAACGATGAATGTCAGGCCGCTTTCGAAAGGATCAAAGAGTACCTCCAAGAGCCACCTATTCTGATGCCTCAAATCGAAGGAAGACCTTTGATCTTATACTTGACAGTACTCGACAATTCAATAGGGTGCATGCTGGGGCAGCATGACGAGTCTGGCCGAAAAAAGCATGCTATTTATTACCTTAGCAAAAAGTTTACCGACTGTGAGACCCGATACTCACTGCTTGAGAAAACTTGCTGCACTTTGGCATGGGCTGCTCGCCGGCTGAGACAGTATATGTTGATTCACACTACTCTATTGATATCAAAGATGGATCCAATCAAGTATATCTTCGAAAATCCTGCCTTGTCCGGAAGAATAGCAAGATGGCAGATGATCTTGACTGAGTATGACATCCAATATACGACATAAAAGGCAATTAAGGGAAGTGTGTTGGCATATCATCTGGCACATCAGGCAGTGGATGATTACCAGTCTATGAACTTCGGGTTCCCGGATGAGAATATCATGTTGGTGACTGACTGTGAGACACCTGGACCGGATGAAGGACCTGAAGAGGGATCCCGATGGTCTATGTACTTTGATGGAGCTTCAAATGCTTTAGGTAATGGCATTGGCGCCTTGATCATATCTCCTGAAGGCTCTCATACTCCGTTCACCGCCCGACTATGTTTCAACTGCACCAACAACATGGCGGAGTATGAAGCATGCATCATGGGTCTCCGAGTAGCCATTGACCTAAGGATAAAGTTTCTGAGTGTATTTGGAGATTCCGCTCTCGTAATCAGTCAGATCAAAGGCGAGTGGGATACGAAACACCCAAATATTATTCCTTACAAAGAGTATGTATTGACGTTGCTTCCACACTTCGAGGAGATAACCTTTGAACACTTCCCTAGAGAGGAGAATCAGTTAGCGGACGCGCTAGCTACGATGTCTTCTATGTTCATGGTTAGGTGGGACAACGAGGCTCCCCAGATTACCATTGAAAGGTTGGACAAACCCGCACATTGTTGTGACATTGAGACTGAAGAGGTAGCAGATAAACCCTGGTTTCACGAGGTAAAGAGGTATCTTGAGGCTCAAGAATACCCCGAGGGTGCATCTGTTAATGATAAGAAGTTTCTGAGGAGGTTCGCGACGAAGTTCTTCATTAGTAATGGTATCCTTTACAACCGTAATCATGATTCAACCTTATTGCGATGTATGGATAAGAGCGAAGCGGAAAGAATCATGGCGGAGTTACATGAAGGTACTTTCAGAACTCATTCCAGTGGACACACCTTGGAAAAGAAGATCCTACGGGCAGGATATTATTGGTCCACCATGGAAGCCGACTGTTATCAGCATTCTTGAACCTGTCATAAGTGCCAAGTCTATGCTGATAAGGTGCACATACCTCCAGTTCCTCTGAACATCTTAACAGCTCCTTGGCCTTTTGCAATGTGGGGCATCGACATGATCGGCGAGATCAGGCCTACTGCGTCCAACGGGCATCGATCCATCCTGGTAGTTATTGATTACTTTACAAAGTGGGTTGAAGCAGCTTCCTTTGCTACTGTAACCAAGAACGTCGTGGCACGGTTCATTCGGCACAATTTGATATATCGATATGGTGTACCAGAGAGGATCATTACGGACAATGGTACAAATATCAACAATACAATAATCACCGAGCTCTGCAAGCAGTTCAAGATACAGCTTCACAACTCTTCTCCTTACCGGCCGAAGATGAATGGGGCTGTTGAAGCGGCTAATAAGAACATTAAGAAGATTGTGCAAAAGATGACGGTGACATACAAAGACTGGCATGAGATGTTACCATTTGCTCTTCATGGGTACCGTACCTCAGCACGGACGTCAACAGGGGAAACCCCCTATTCCTTGGTATATGGCATGGAGGCCGTCTTGCCCATTGAAGTTCAGATACCCTCTCTTCGGATTATGAAGGATACAAGTTTGAGCGAGGACGATTGGATCCAGACCCGGCTTGATCAGCTAAACTTAATCAATGAAAAGAGACTTACTACTATTTGTCACAGTCAGACGTATCAAAAACGAATGATCAAGGCATTTAACAAGAAAGTTAGACGACAAGAGTATCAATTTGGGGATCTGGTGATCAAGCGCATCATCCTACCACAAGGTGATCCCAGGGGAAAATGGACCCCTACGTACGAAGGGCCGTTGGTGGTTAAGAACATTTTCTCAAGAGGAGCCATGAATCTAACCACCATGGATGGTGACGACCTTCCTCACCCCGTCAATGCAGACATAGTGAAAAAATACTACGCATAATTAAAGACCCGCTAGGTTGACTGGCCTAGGCAAAAATAAGGACTTCCCAGCGAACCAAAAGGGTTCGGGCAAAAATAAGGGATGAAAATGAAAAAGTCTGTATACCCGGCAAGTCGAAAACCTGAAAAGGCGGCTTGAGCAAAAAAGGGTATCCCGGTGGACTGAAAACCTGAAAGGGTGGTCCAGGCAAAAATTAGGGATTAAAGCGTAACAATATGTCTCATTGGATCACCTTGTAACCAGACTTCGGTATCGACTATCAGGCTTGAACGACGCCAAACAATCTGATCTACCTTCAACCAAGTAGCAAAGTGATGAGATGCTCGAGGATATAAAGGCAATAGCAGATTTGGAACCCAGTGGGATTGTTCACATAGCTGTTTTTACACAAATTGTATAAATTTTGTTTGTTCGGCGATGTTCTCTTACTGGGACGACAACCTCTTGTACAAAAACGCCTATTTACAGGCCAACTTCAAAGTCAATACAATTCATTTTCACAAATTTTTTTTTAAGTTGCTTTCCTTTTTCTGTTTTATTTTGCAAGAACGTCCAATGTTCATTTTTTATATATGCATTTGACAACAATTGCTGCTCATAAATATTTACATGCGAAACAAAAGACGATTACTCGTAATATCAAGAACAGGGGCAAATAAGAATTATCCAAACCTTACAGTTGCTCTGTCCACCAGGTACAGGGATAGATTTAGCTGAAGAATATGACTAAGGTACATTCACTCCCTGCAGAGTAAGAAAAAGACAGTAGTATTAACTCTCCCCAGCTGAGACTCGTAACCGCGAATGAGTCAGTAAAATTCTCCCCAAGTAGAGTTTATCTATCATCAGCACTCGAAAATTATCCCCAGTGGAGTCTGGAGGATTGTCCCCATTAGAGCCTAAAAGGTTATCCCCAGCAAAGTCGCAACTGGAAAATCATCCTTAGCGGAGTTCATTCCTTTCACAAACAGAAATTCAATCCCCAACAGGTTTCATTATCACCAACAATGGTAATTCATCCCCGACTGAGGTTATTCTTCCCAAATCAACAGGTCCTCTAGCAGAATATGTCCTCCCCGCAGAGTCATTTCCTCATCAATTTATTCCCCAACAGAGTTATTCTCTCCCGCAGGTTTATTCTCACAATCATCTTCATTCACTATCCCCAGCGGAAACGAAGAATTCAACTCTTTTCTCCAGCAGCAATCCGGGATTTATTTCCCCCAGCTAAAAACATCACATTTCCATACATCATGACATGCATACGCATCATACAACACAATCTCATTTATTTTGAGAACATCATTGCCTGATACATGTCATGCAGTACATACAACTAACCTTTACCTTTCAGGAAAGATACAATCAAATTCTCACAAAATTCAAGCTATGAAGCCTGGACCACGACCAGATAGTAGTTCATTCTCAACTTTCCTCTTCAATAGAGATGATTCCTCAGTTGAATAACGGACAACTGAAGTTCCTAAATGTCAACAAAGATGTTTCCTCAGTAGAATACGGATGACCGAAGTTCCTAAAATTCAATAGAGATGATTCCTCAGTAGAATACGGACGACCGAAGTTCCTAAAATTCAACAGAGATGATTCCTCAGTAGAATACGGATGACCGAAGTTCCTAAAATTCAACAGAGATGATTCCTCAGTAGAATACGGATGACCGAAGTTCCTAAAATTCAACAGAGATGATTCCTCAGTAGAATACGGACAACCGAAGTTCCTAAAATTCAACAGAGATGATTCCTCAGTAGAATACGGACGACCGAAGTTCCTAAAATTCAACAGAGATGATCCCTCAGTAGAATACGAACGACCGAAGTTCCTAAAATTCTCACCAGCAGAATAACGGAGAACCGAAGCTCCTAAAATTCTACTTCTCTCAACAAAGATCAGCCTTCCCCAGCGGAATCTTCCTCAACGACAGGTATACTAGCTCTCGTTAAGGAATCTCTTATGCGATCGAAACTCCTTTGGATGACATCTTTAAGCCCATCTCCCGTCATCAGTCTCCAAATTGCATCAATAAGCCCATTCCCGACATCACAAGACAATTACCACTTCATGCGAGTGCAAATTTCTGGGCACTCTAGTGTTCAATCATCTTCCACCTTCAGATCACGAAAGGCAAACAGGGGCAGCTGTTGTACCCCAAAATTTGCCCTCCCATATTTCTCAAAACATTTCAAGAAAGATCCCCAAGTTGCTCAAGGTAGTCCAAGGGTTGGCCAGACAAGCTCTCTCCTAAGGCAGTCTACCCCAAATTAGGGTTTCATGTTGCATCAATATAATTGAGTCCAAGTGATCCCAAATGCTCACCAATATCCTAATATGTTCTCAAGATTATCCATGTCAAGTTTCAAGCCTTGCAGAGGAAGTTTTCTCAATCAATTACTCAAAGACTTGAAAATCGATTGTGCTAGGGCAAAAGTCAATTGTGGCCCACATACAATCAAACTTCAAGATTTTTAGTCAACATTCTCATTTTGAAGTATATTTCATCATTTGATCAAGAATTGATCATGATTCATCAAGTATTGCTCATAATTCATCAAGACTCAAAGGTTGCTAAATTAGGGTTTTGTAGGAAAAGTCAACTCAAATTTAACCAAGCATAACTTTCTCACACTTTATGAGAAATGACCCATCCAAAGCTCATTTTGAAGATGATGCAATTACCTACAATCCATCTTCATCTCCCAAGTTCAAAATATTCACTCACAAGAAGTTATGAATTTGGACATTATAGGTCATTTTGGAAAGTCAACAAAAACACTTTTTTTGTCAAAGCTTCATACATGAGCATGGAATATCAAATTGAGATGAGACCAAAAGGTTTTATTAAATTACATCTCAATCTTTCTAAAAAGTCCAAGAACACCTCCAAAGAGTCAAAATTGAGGAAGTTATGCATTGGTGAAGTTGACCTTTTTTGTAAAATTGCCAAAAGTCAACTATGCCTAAAACTTCAAATTTTGCCAAATGGGCCTAATCTTTTTCACTTGTTTTGAGTTTGCAACATAGTCCACAAGCTCTAGCCCTTGCCACTTGTCATTATCATGTTTTTATCATTTATTTTGATTTTTATTTGATTTAAATCAATTTTAATCAAAATAAATCATAGAAAAATCTAAAGCATTGAAAATTCAAGATTTTGTGCTTGTTTCAGATTCTATATCCAGCTAGCATAAAAATAAATATCGTGCAAAGCATCAAAAAGCAAAAATTGGATCTTTTTATCATTTTGGGAAATTTTGAATCTTTTAAGAAACAAGATCATTCTCCTCTTAATGAAAAGATATTGGGTGATTATAATGACCCTAATTCGTCCTCCATATATAAAGGAAGCAATCCCAAAACCCTAGCACGGTTCAAGAGCAGCCTCCCAAGATCAAATTCTTTTCAAATTTTCAAAGAAGTGTACCAAGATCGAATTCAAAGGCTCAACCATCTACAAGACTTTCCATCCATCCTATTGTGATCTACAGGTAAAACAAGGTATAAACACAACCTTTTCACATAACCATGCAAGCTGAAATTGTATATACATGAACATACACTTTGCAAAATTTCCATGGAAAGTATTTTCATTTATAGCTTGAATCAATTCCTGCTGACCATGCCATTGAGTTCTAGTGAATGTTTAGAACAGGTTTGGGCCATCATTTAGGATCTTTAATGGCCAAAACGTAAATCACCATGGCTAGGGTTCATATCATTTGATGTTTCGTTTTGGTGAGAATAGGCAGCGTTAAACCAAGAAAACATCATCATAATGATCGCCATGCCCTAATCATTGGATCTGTCTATTTTGTTTGCTTCGATTTCACTGTTTTCATTGGTTTTCAAGACCACCCCTGCCGGAGAAGACGACCAGAGCATGGCTCTGGCGTCATTGGCCTTGCTTGACTCTGGTTGACGCAAATGTGGCTGTTTCCCGTGTTTTGATTGGCCATTCAGGTTGCTGACTCAATTATTTCAGCTGACTATGCTTAGTAATTCCATGTGCCTCAATCCTCAGTCCATACCACGCGCTTATGAGATTCAGCCGTTAGATTACTTACCCTTGATCCAGATCTAACGTCTCACATGCATCATTCCACCGTGGGCGCCAGTCAAGCAAGCATATGGAACTGAAGAAAGTCAAAACAGGCCATCAATGTTTGGGCTCAGCTTTGCCATTCGCACCCCCCTTTTGCTACAAGAACCAGGCCCATTTTCTTTTCTCTTTTATATTTTTCTATTTATTTAATTTATTTAAATTGTTTTTATTAACAAAAATTAATTTTCTTTTTATTAAAAAATCACAAAAATATTTTTCTATCCAATTAAATTTAAGATATTTATTTTTTATACAAAAAACTAAATTAATTTGATTAGGTTATTAATTTTAGATAATTATAATTCTTTTTGTAAATAATTAAAAATAATTAGAAAATTAGGGTTTTGTCCAAATTTAACTACATTTTTCTTTTTCTTAAAATAGCCAAAAAAAACCAAAAATATGTCATTTCATTATTTTCATTAATTAATTTAATTAGCTAATTATTTGTATATTTAATTTTAAAACCTAAATTCTTTTCTTTAAAAAATATTAAAAACAACAAAAGCATTTTCTCTTTTCATTAGGATAGAAGGGTTAAAACCCTAATTTCTTCCCGATCTTAATTTTTCTCGCGCGCTTTATTTTTTATTATTTATCATATTGATGTAACTGCCTACAGTTTTAATAGTTTAATTAGGACGTTTATTTACATTTATCGCTTTAATTTCAAAGGGTTTGTTTTTGGCTATGTAAATACCCAAAGCCTTGTAATAGTGTAGTTTAATTTCCGCACTTTAAATTCCGCAAATACTAAACTGTTAGATGTATGATATTAGGAGGCATGGCAAGAATGTATGTGAAAAACTTTAAAACAGTTAGATAACCCTAACATGTGCAAAGATAAATAATCAGAAATTGAATCACTCGCACATGCGCAATCTTAGGGTACACTCCCACTTGGTTGACTTCGGTAAACGGTCATTAAGTATAGGATGCTTTAGTGGTTGTCCTTTTGTCCAAAGATCAAAGATTCCTCAGAAAGGTTGCCTCGGATATTGTTGCCTCAGATAATTGATCTAAGACATTAGGGTTACTACTAAGACGTCCTAACATTGCTTTAGTGACCGTACGTCCCTTTCGAATCGACCCTCAAAACTCCAACGACGGTGCTACCTACTCACTAATAGTGGGATAGCACTGTCTAAAGGAAACAAACATAGAACGATTCTTTTTCGAGTAGGTAGATTAGTTCTTAAGTACTTGCTCAATCAAAACAAATTTTTTCACACTTACACTCCTTTACAAACAAAGTTTTCAAAAAACACTTCATTACAGTCTTGAAGACAAAAGCAAGAGTTAAATCGAAGTCAAAATAAAAACTTTTCAAAACAAACAAACACAAAGAAAACAATTTTGAAAATGATGAGCAAGTACCTAAGAGCCCGTAAATAACTACAGATAGAAAGGGTGCTAATACCTTCCCTTTCTATAATCTACCCCTCATACTCAGAAATATCTCGAAAAAGGAATTTTTCTGTGCTTTTTTCCTTTCCTTGTTGGATAAAATAAAAGACGGTGGCGACTCTTGCTTACCGCGACATTTTGCAAACACAAACGCAAAATGCAAACCAGCAAATTCCTTAAAAAGCGAAACACGTCCCGGTTCTGGCCACCGTATCACACATGGGCTCTTAGGTACTTGCTCATATTCTTAAAATTTCTTGTGTGTGTGCTTGCTTTTAAAATGTTTTACTACGTGATAACCCTTGTGTCAGTCCTCAAGGATGTGACGAAGTTGTTTTGAAAAATGTTTTTGAAAGGTGTTTGTGTGAAAAGATTTGTTTTGAGCAAGTACCTACTAGCATCTACCTACTCGAAAAAAGATTGTTTTTGTTCTATTTCCTTTAGACAACGCTATCTCACTATTAAGGAGTAGGTAGCACCGTCGTTGGAGTTTGTAAGGGACGTTCGAAAGGGACAAATACAATCACTAAAGCAATAGTTAGAAAACCTTAGTAGTAACCCTAGAGTCTTAAGAGGCAACATTTCAGAGGCAATATTCGAATGGGAAATTTGATCTTTTAGACAGGAGGGTCGCCACTAAAATCTCCTATGCTTAAAGATTGTGTACCGAAGGCAACCGGAGTGGGGTAAACCCTAGGAGTGAACATGTGCGAGTGATTTGTTTCTGTTATTTTAATCTTTTCACATTAGGGTTTTCTAACTGTTTTAATTTTTCATGCATTCTTGCCATACAATCCTATTAGCCATACATCTAGACAGTTAAAAGTTTGCTGAAAGTAAAACGGAAATAAACCTAGCTATTAATGGCTTTGGGCAGATACATAATTATTTTGGCTGAAAATAAAATGCGGAATTTAAAAGAAAACCTAATTACTATTACAAACTCGGAGCAGTTACAAAAAATAATAGAAAGAAAATTAAAAAAACATGCGGTAAATTAAATGCCAGAAGTGATTAACCGACCTAGAAATCTAAATTGCAAAAATACTTATTTTTAAGGAAAATTTTGGTTAAGTATAGACTTAAACCCTAAATCTAATTATTTTAATTATAATAAGAAAAAAACATTAATTACTCTAATTTAATTAAACTAATTAATTAACAAAATATTTTTTATAAAAAGGATTTTTGATTAAATAAAAAAAACTGATTTTTTTTAGTTATTTAGAAAAATATATAATTAATAAACAAAAGAAAAAAGAATTAAAATTAAAAAAAGTAAGGAATTGGGCCTGATTGTGAGAAGCAGACTGGGGGGTGTAGGTTGCAAATTGCTAGGCCCAATCCATGCTCAGCCCAATTCTAGTGTGAGATCTAATGCTGGCCATGCCTGTGGGTGCACCATGGTACGCTGCTTGATGGCCCTCAGGTCTGGTCACTATGCTATCCAATGGTATTGATTTGTAACCCCATGGTACGTGTGCTAGAGAGAAGTACATGAGATCTTCCTAAAACAAATAAGAAAATAACAAAATGCGCACGCCTGGGATCGAACCCAGGATGTGCACATCCAAGGCGCACTTCCTGACCAACTGGGCTGTTTGTCTCAATTGTTAATATAATAACGAACATATAATATATTGGAAAACAAGTTAGTGGCCAAAAAATGCGCGCCAAATTCAGATGGACCAACCACGTTGTGACACGCATCATCTTCTTCCTGCAACCGTCGTCTTAGGCATGAAGCTTTTACCTATGGTTCATGGCTGTAACTAAAACCATGCGTATTTCAAAAATCTACCACACGCAACATAAATATAATTTAAAGCCACATATCTACTCGTCTTGACCTCACGAGTGTGATGGTACTCCTTTCTTGGCCCAATTTTCCCTGTACTGAAGCCCCAAAGTGGACCTTAAAACCCTAAAAATGGCAATCGCTCGTACCTGCACTTAAACTCCAATCAAACAATCTAGAAACGTGGCAAACATGATGATAAACACAAATATATGCTTAGAACATGTTTATGATGAGTAAATTGTTAGAATCAAGTTTTAGATTTTGTGCAAACCGTGACGGTTGTAGGATGAGATTCTAGATGTTTGGAAGCCTGCAAATGAATGGAGTAGCTCTAGAAAGTGTCTAGAAGTGGATTGCTGGCCTCAAATTCCCTTGAGAGTGGCTCTAAGATGGAATTCGATTTCACACTTTTTGTTCAAATTTTTCAATTTTGTTCTGGCAGCTTGCACGTCCAAAAACCTTATGCCATGCTTTGTTCTTGTTTATTATACATCTAGGAATGAATTAGGGTTACAAATTTGGATTGAATATTTGCAATTATAAGAGATTTGATTTGATTTTCAAGCTTATGTAAACTTGCTATTTTGAGCCAAATCTTCCCTTTCTTGTACCAATTATACTTGATTCGTTTTGGCCTTGATAATTCAGCAAATTTTGATGGCCAACCTGTCCAAAAACCAAATCAAATCATATCTTTTCTATTATTCATCAATTATTTGATTTAATTCACTTTTTAATTAATAAAAAAATCAAAATAAATTTGAAAAATGAAGCAAATAATGTGTGGGTTAATGTTTGAGTCGTGGGCCACATTATAAGTGAGGTGCAAGCATAAAAAGTTAGGCCCATTTAGCAAAAAATGCATTTTTGAGCATATTTGACTTTTGGCAATTTTGCAATAAAGGTCAACTTTGACAAGGCATAACCTCTCCAATTTTAACCCTAGAGAGGTGTTCTTGGACTTTTTAGAAATATTAGGATGTCCCCTAAGCAACCCTTTTGGTCTCATCTAAATTGAGTCTTTCGTGTTCATGTATGAAGCTTTGACTCAAAAGGTGTTTTTGTTGACTTTTCAAAAGGACCTATAATGTCAAAATTCATATCTTTTTATGAGTGCATATTTTGAACTTGTGAGCTGAAGATGAATTGTAGGGAATTGCATCCTCTTCAAAATGAGCTTTGGATGGAAACTTTTTGATAAAGTATGAAGAATTTATGCTTGGTCAAAGTTGGGTTGACTTTTCCTACAAAACCCTAATTTAGCAACTTTTGGGTTTTGGTGAATTTGGAGAATTCCTTGAGGAATCATGATGGATAACACTTCAAAATGATGATGTTGACCAAAAATCTTGAAGTTTGACTATATGTGGGCCACAGTTGACTTTTGACCTAGTATAGTCGATTCTCAAGCATCTGAGCAGTTGGCTTGGCAAACTTCTTATGAAAGGCTTGAAACATGGCATGGATGATCTTGGGAACATATTAAGACCATGGAGAGCATAGGAGACCTTTGTGGTCCTCTCATCTTGATGAAAATAGAAACTCTAATTTGGGGTATACTGCCTTAGGAGGGAGTTTGTATGGTCAACTCTTGAACTTCCTTGAGCAACTTGAGGACCTCAATTGTAATGTATTGAGTAAAATGAGAGCGAAAATTTTGGGGTACAACAGCTGCCCCTGTTCAATCTTCTTAAACATGAGGATGTAGATTGGTTGCTCTGCCTTTTGTGATCTGGAGGTCGAGGATTGAAGATTGTCGGAGATGGGCCTAAAGATGCCATCCTGGATGCGATAGAGAATTGTAGGAGATGGGCTTAAAGATGCCATCTAGGGGATGTTGATTTCCTGTCTTGGGAAAACTAGAGTTTTAGGAGCTTCAGTTGTCCGTTACACTACTGGGGAATAACTCTGGCTTGAGGAAACGGAAGTGTATTGCGTATTTGGTCGGGGTACAAGCTGCACCACAATTTACTAGGGAAATGTGAAACCAATCATGTTTGATTGGGTCCCGGTCTTACAGTGTTGTGGACCGCTGCTTGGGGATAAGAGAGGGGGAACTTGGATAGTAAGGTTATGAGAAGGAACCTGGATAATAGGGTTGCTTCGATATGAAAGCCTGGATAGTAGGGCTATGAGAAGGAACCTGGACAGTAGGGTTGCTTCGATATGAAAGCTTGGGTAGTAGGGCTATGAGAAGGAACTTGGATAGTAGGGTTACTTCGATATGAAAGCCTGGATAGTAGGGCTGTGAGAAGGAACCTAGATAGTAGGGTTACTTCGATATGAAATCCTAGATAGTAGGGTTGTGAGAAGAAACATGGATAGTAGGGATACTTCAATATGAAAGCATGGATAGTAGGGTTGTGAGAAGGAACCTGGATAGTAGGGTTACTTCGATGTGAAAGCCTCGATAGCAGGGCTGTGAGAAGGAACCTGGATAGTAGGGTTGTTTCGATATGAAAGCCTAGATAGTAGGTCTATGAGAAGGAACCTGGATAATAGGGTTACTTCGATATGAAATCCTGGATAGTAGAGCTGTGAGAAGGAACCTGGATAGTATGGTTACTTCGATATGAAAGCCTGGATAGCAGGGCTGTGAGGAGGAACCTGGATTGTAGGGTTACTTCGATATGAAAGCCTGGATAGTAGGGCTGTGAGAAGGAACCTGTATAGTAGGGTTACTTCGATATGAAAGCCTGGATAGTAGGGTTGTGAGAAGGAACCTGGATAGTAGGGTTACTTCGATATGAAAGTCTGGATAGTAGGGCTGTGAGAAGGAACCTGGATAGTAGGGTTACTTCGATATAAAAGCCTGGATAGTAGGGTTGTGAGAAGGAACCTGGATATTAGGGTTACTTCGATATGAAAGCCTGGATAATAGGGATGTGAGAAGGAACATGGATAGTAGGGTTACTTCGATATGAAAGCCTGGATAGTAGAGCTGTGAGAAGGAACATGGATAGTAGGGTTACTTCGATATGAAAGCCTGGATAGTAGGGCTGTGAGAAGGAACCTGGAGAGTAGGGTTACTTCGATATGAAAGCCTGGATAGTAGGGCTGTGAGAAGGAACCTGGACAGTAGGGTTACTTCGATATGAAAGCTTGGATAGTAGGGCTGTGAGAAGGAACCTGGATAGTAGGGTTACTTCGATATGAAAGCCTGGGTAGTAGGGCTGTAAGAAGGAACCTGGATAGTAGGGTTACTTCGATATGAAATCCTGGATAATAGGGCTGTGAGAAGGAACCTGGATAGTTGGGTTACTTCGATATGAAAGCCTGGATAGTAGAGCTGTGAGAAGGAACCTGGGTAGAAGGGTTACTTCGAAGCGATAATGTAGATTAGTTAAACCGTTTGATTTTGGGAATTGGGCTTCCATTAGTCGTCTGTAAATATGATCTGAAAAACTGCTGGATTCGTTGAAGCTAATCGTCTTTTCCTAAAAAGATATCAGGGTTGGTCATATGCGATGCGTGAAATGCAGGGTGAGATGATGTTATCAAAATAAATGAGATTATGCTGTATATGATATGTATGCGTCTGTCATGATGTATGTTCATGAAATGCTATTGGGGTATGCTCGCGTCTGGGAAAATAAATCCTTGATTATTGCTGGAGAGTTGTGAATATTCTGTTGGGAAGAAGATGTTGGAGAATAAACTCTGTGGGGACCAAACTTTGGGGGAAGAGATACTCTGTTGGTAGACCTGCCGATCTGGAGAAACAAATTTAGCCAAGGATGAAATTCTATTGCTGGAAGTGATTAGCCCTGTTGGAGATTGAGCTTATGTATTTATAGAAATAAACTACGCTTGGGGGATGAATTTTACTGACTAGCCCGCAATTATGAACTTTGGCTGTGGATAGTTACGTCCTGCTTCGGGGAAACTGACATCAATGCCTTTGGGTATTTTTACTTTGTAGGGAGTGTATGTATAGATAATAATGTTCCAAAGCTGACTCTATCCCGATACCTGCTGGGTAGAGGAACCGTCGGGTTTGGTACTTCTTATTTTCCTTGTTTCTGGAATTACGAGTAATTGTCTTTGTTTCTTATGTAAATGTTTATGAGCAACAATCGTTTTCAAATGCATATATCAAAAATAAATCATTGGACGTTCTTGCAAAACAAAACAGAAAAAGAGAAAACAAATTGAAGATTCTTGTGAACGTGATTTGTATTGGTTTTGAAGTTGGCCTGTTGTGATATAGTGGGAGAACTGACTTGAAGTTTTGCGTTTTGTCGCAAATGTCGCGGTTAGCAAGAGTCGCCACCGACTTTTATTTTATCCATTTTTGTTTTGAAATTGTTTGAAATGGTGCTTAGTGTAGTTTTGAAAGTATTTTGAAAAAGGCCATTCGTTTAGGCAATCTTTGTAATGATTCTCGTTCGTAAGAATGTATACAAAGATGTTTGTCTTTTGAAAAATGTTTCAATGTTTTGTAAGATGTTTTTGAAATATGTGTGTGTTTGTTTTTGAAAATAGCAAGGATTGTTTTGAAAGAGAGCAAGTAACTTAGAAGCTATCTACCTACTCAAATGTCTTTCCTATTCATTTTTATTCCTTTGACATTGTTGATTTACCATTGATTTGGTAAACAACCCTATCTTTGAATGTTTAAACGCGACGAGCGTGGGTCATCGTATGACCATGATAGCAATATTGCCAAGTATCTTAGCAATTTTTGAGGGACCAAGATCATTTGTTTAGGCAACCTTTTGATAGCGTCATCGAGGGGCTATGATCTTATATTTGTTTTGTTTTACCAAGATACTTTGCATGCGTAACATGGCCATTTTCTTTTAGGCAACCAAGTGTGTGAAACCCTAAGGGTGCTTATGTGTAAAGTGTGTCATTTTTCATGCATTTGATTTGTCCTGGATTAGGTCTTTTCTATTTGTTTTGTTTTTGGTTCTTGTCATGCAAACCCTAGTTTACTAAACATGGTATATGAAAATAATAAATTTCGTAAAGTAAACTAAGCTATTACAACAATTATTATGGGAGGGGAGATACAAGTTTTTGAATGGGGATATTGCACAAATATAAACCTAAAAATACTATTACAACCCAATCGAATATTGTGCGCATTAAATAAATATACAAATATTAAAATGCAATGCAAATGTATTTATGTAAAAAATGTTTTGTATTTGTTTAATGTATGAGGAAATAATTTATTTAAACCCTAGAAATAAGAGAAAAAATATTATTATTTTTGGAAAGGGGTGAAACCCTAATTTTTTGATTAAAAGAAAATATATGTTCTATATTATTATTTTGTCCATTTTTGTATAAGAAATAATAAATAATATATATAATATATAAATATTAAAAATTAAGTATTTGTAGAAAATAAGTGTTTTATGAGTATAAATAATATAATAAAAATATTAAGTATTTTTAAATATATTTACAAGTTGTTTTAAGAAAATAAAATCTATTTGTCAAAATAAACTGTTTTTATGTGAGAAAATAAATAAATAAAATAAAATAAAAGTGTGGAAATAAATAAATTATTTTGGGTATTTTTTATAAATATAAAAATTTGCAAGAAAATGCAAAAATATAAGAAAATGGTCAGGGGGATGCAAAAGTAATCCATGGGGTGTGAAAATCAGAAACAACAGGCGCAAGGCACCAAAGGCCCAGAACCATCGTCCCTGTCCTCCAGCTTCTCTTCTGCGTGCGTATTATGTTCAAACCTATAACTTTCAAATGCTTGCACAAAAACAAAAACTTATAACATGAAACTTGTGGCACTTGAACTCACGATTCCAACCATATCAATTTTGTGACCTAACTCTCAAAGATCAGAGAGAATTTTAATGCCCCTAATTCGTGACCTAAAAATTTCAACAACTTCAAGCTTCAAATTCTCTTAGCTCAGTTAATATAAATGAAAAGTATTAATATGTACAGCTTCACCATGTTATGGACTACATATTTTCTTCACAAATCGTGGCTTGAAGTTGCCTAAATACAGAGATAGAGTTTAAGGAATATACCTCCTTCAGCTGGATTTAGATATGACAATGTGGGGACTTTGAGGGAGGCCTGAGGATCGTGTGAGCTTCCTTGAACTTCCTTCAAGTTATTCCAATGCCTAGTTTGCTTTTTGGATGGCCAGAACTCTATGCACAAGTCAAGCTGCAAGCTCCAAGTTTGAAAATGGCAATGGCTGAAACAGGGCTTACAGATGCAGGGTAAGGGCTTGGATAGATTTGATATGATGTGAATAAGATGTTTTAAGTGTCAAGCCACAAAACGCACGAGCAAAAAATGAGTTTGCTATGGTTTTGCAGAAACTGCTATGTTTGGACAGAAAAATGGAGTTTTTCAGTTTTAGAGTGTTTTGGATGTTAAGCAATCGTGTCCTACCTTGAGTGGATCCAAAGTCAGCTTCTCATCAGATGTGGATCCAAAGTCAGCTTCTCATCAGATGTGCAAGCTTTTACCTTTTCACCAACTTTCTTGCTTTTAAAGTAAAGTGAGGTGACTTATGCAACATGCTTGTACTGGCTAGCTTGAGGGCTGCAAAGGGCTTGTACAAATTGCTTAAGACCTGTGGAAGTTGCTTGCACCAAAGGGACAGGTCCAAGGCTCAAGATTGATTAAATTTACAAAAGCCCACTTTATGAAAATGGCATTGTAACCTTTATGCTTAAAATGGAATTATCTCTTGTACAATGCTCCAAAAGCCAAGATAAAGCCTTTAACTTCTGAGTTTGCATTTAATTATGGAGTGTAGAATGAGTTTAGGACCTGTAAAGCAAGATTCAAACATCAAAGATCTGATTTGCAACTTGATGCTTTGTAAAAATGGCTTGATCAAAAGTGATAAAATGCCAACTTCTCCTCTTCGATTCTCCCTAACCAAAAATGATCTTGGAGAGTTCTTGGACATTTTGGAAAGCTTGCAATGTGCTATATAATCCATATTTGAAATTCATTTTGAGATACCTCTTGGAACTAGGTGAAAAATGTCCATGAAGTTGGGTCAAAAACCTGCCTAAATTAGGGCAAATTTTCACTAAGTTATTTAGTTCATGGACCTATGTTCACAAATTCATAACTTGAGATCCAAACATCTTTTGGGAAACGTTTGTGAAGCAAAGTTGTAGATTTCATGGAGGACTACAACTTTCATGTTGGAAGTTTTCTTTGAATCAAATTGCATCAAAGTTATGAAAAATTCCATAAGAAAAATTCTAAGTTATGAAAATTTTCAAATTCTAAACCCTAATTTTCAAATTTGGTTTTCTTGGTGAACAAGTTTCATATTTTGATATATCTTGATGAATTATGACCCTTGGCACTTGATTTTGACCAAAAAGTCAAAGTTTGACTTTTCAGTGTACAGTTGACTTTTGATCAGTTGACTGGAAAATTCATCTGTCAATCCAATGAACTTGAGATATTTTGAACCATGTAATTAGGTCAAGATGATGCCATTGAACCCTTGAAATCAAGTTTGAACTCAATTGGTCATTGGCTAGGTTAAAAATCAGAAATTGCCTTTTCTTAGTCAAAACCCTAATTTTGACCATTTTGCCCTTTTGATGATTTGATCAAATTTCTTGAGGAGTTGTGATCCAAACTTGATCAAATGATACATATGAGTATAGCATGTTGATGTGGATAAAAAATTATGAAGTTTGACTGTAAATTGGCAATGGTTTACTTTTTCCCCAATACAGCTGATTTTTAGGTCAACTGTCCAATTGATTGATAAAAAATGTGGTTCAAGGCTTGAAACTTAACATGAGAAATCTTAGGGGTCCAAGATGGTGTATGAAAGTCACATGAAGCATTGGTGGTCCAAAAATCCTTGTGCAAACTCAAACCCTAATTTTAGGTTATCAGTGCAAGGTGAGGTGTCTTGAGCTGAGCAAACCCTAATCTTGTCTTGAGTCCAAGAAGTCTTGTGAGAAAAGTCTTGATAAATGAGAGGGCAAATTTTGGGGTATAACACCTGTAATAGGCGTTTTTGTACATAGAGGCTGACGTTCTAGTAAGAGAACGCCTCCGAAAGATAGAAATTACAATTTGTGCAAAAGAAAGAAAAATAGCTATGCGAAACGACCCCATTGGGTTCCAACTCTGCTATTGCCTTTATATCTTCAAGCGTCTCATCACCTTGCTACTTGGCCGAAGGTTGATCAGATTGATTGGCACCATCTGAGCTTGATATTTGATACCTAAGTCTGGTTGCAAGATGATCCAATGAGACAGTGTTACGCTTCAATCCCTAATTTTTGCCTGGACCGCCCTTTTGGGTTTTCGACTTGCCGGGTGTACAATTTTTTTAAATTTTCATCCCTTAATTTTGCCCGAACCCTTTTGGTTCACCGGGAAGCCCTTATTTTTGCCTAGGCCAGTCGACCTAGCGGGTCTTTGATTATGCGTAGTATCTTTTCACTATGTCTGCATTGACGGGGTGAGGAAGGTCGTCACCATCCATGGTGGTTAGAATCATAGCTCCTCCTGAAAAAATATTCTTAACCACAAATGGCCCTTCGTACGTGGGGGTCCATTTTCCCCTGGGATCACCTTGCGGCAGTATGATGTGCTTGATCACCAGATCCCCGACTTGATATTCTTGACGCCTGGCTTTCTTGTTAAAAGCCTTGATCATTCATTTCTGATACGCCTGACCATGGCAGATAGCAGTAAGCCTATTTTCATTGATTAGATTTAACTAATCAAGTCGGGTTTGGATCCAGTCGTCTTCGTTCAAACCTGAATCCTTCATAATCCTGAGAGAGGGTATCTGGACTTCTATGGGTAGGACTGCCTCCATGCCATATGCCAGAGAGTAGGGTGTTGCCCATGTCGACGTCCGTGCTGAGGTACGGTACCCATGAAGAGCAAATGGTAACATCTCATGCCAGTCTTTATATGTCACCGTCATCTTCTGTACAATCTTCTTGATGTTCTTGTTAGCAGCTTCAACAGCCTCATTCATCTTCGGTCGGTAGGGAGAAGAGTTATGATGCTGTATCTTGAATTGTTTACAGAGCTCGGTGATTATTGTGTTGTTAAGATTTATACCATTATCAGTAATAATCCTCTCTGGTACACCATATCGACAAATCAGATTATGTCGGATAAACCGTGCTACGACATTCTTGGTTACAGTAGCAAAAGAGGTTGCCTCAACCCACTTTGTAAAGTAATCAATAGCTACTAAGATGAAACGATGCCTGTTAGATGCACTAGGTCTGATCTCGCTGATCATGTCGATACCCCACATCGCAAAAGGCCAAGGGGCCGTCAAAACATTCAGGGGCACCGGAGGTACATGCACCTTATCACCATAGACTTGGCATTTACGACAGGTTCGAGAGTGCGATAACAATCGACTTCCATAGTGGACCAGTAGTATCCTGCCCGTAGGATCTTCTTAGCCATGGTTTGTCCACTAGAATGGGTTCCGAAAGTGCCTTCATGTAGATCCATCATGATCCTTTCCGCTTCGCTCTTGTCTACACACTGTAGTAGTGTGGAGTCATGGTTGCGTTTATAGAGGATCCCATTGCTAAGAAATAACCTCGCAGCGAACCTTCTCAGAAACTTCTTATTATTGATAGATGCCCCTTCGGGATACTCCTGAAACTCAAGATACCTTTTGACTTCGTGAAACCAGCGTTTGTCTGCCACTTCTTCAGCGTCGATCTCACAGCAGTGTGCGGGTTCATCCAACCTCTCAATGGTAATTTGGGGAGCTTCATTATCCCACCTAACCTTGAACATAGAAGACATAGTAGTTAGCGCATCTGCCAACTGGTTCTCTTCTCGTGGGAAGTGTTCAAAGGTTATCTCCTCAAAGTGTGGGAGCAATGTCAGTACATATTCTCGGTAAGGAATGAGATTCGGGTGCTTCGTATGCCACTCGCCTTTGATCTGACTTATCATCATAGTGGAATCCCCGAATACACTTAAGAACTTAATCCTCAGGTCAATAGCAGCTCGAAGACCCAAAATACACGCTTCATACTCCGCCATGTTATTGGTGCAGTTAAAACATAATCGGGCGGTGAACGAAGTATGACATCCCTTGGGAGATATAATTACAACGCCAATGTCGTTACCTAGTGCGTTTGAGGCTCCATCAAAATACATAGACCATCGGGATCCTTCCTCAGGTCCTTCATCTGGTCCGGGTTCTTCGTAATCAGTCACCAACATGATATTCTCATCCGGGAACTCAAAATTCATGGACTGGTAATCGTTCATGGCCTGATGAGCCAAATGATCAGCCACTACACTTCCATTTATTACTTTTTGGGTTGTATATTGTATGTCGTTTTCAGTTAAGATCATTTTCCACCTTGCTATCCTTCTGGAGAGAGCGGGCTTCTCGAAAATATACTTGATCGGATCCATCTTTGATATCAACAAGGTAGTGTGAGTCAACATATACTGTCTCAGTCGATGAGTAGCCCATGCCAAAGCGTAGCAAGTTTTCTCGAGCAATGAGTATCGGGTCTCACAGTCGGTAAACTTTTTGCTAAGGTAATAAATGGCATGCTCTTTTCGACCAGACTCGTCATGCTACCCCAGCACACACCCCATTGAATTGTCTAGCACTGTCAAGTATAATATCAAAGGTCTTCCTTCAACTGGAGGCATCATAATGGGTGGTTCTTGAAGGTATTCCTTAATTCTTTTGGAAGCGGTCTGGCATTCGTCATTCCACCTTACCACTTGATCTTTCTTCAGCAACTTGAAGATTGGCTCACAAGTAGCAGTCAGATGTGAAATGAACAGGGCGATGTAATTCAGGCGTCCCAAGAAACCTCTAACTTCCTTCTCTGTGCGGGGAACTGGCATCTCTTGTATGGACTTTACCTTTGCAGGGTCTACCTGAATACCCTTATCATTGACGACAAAACCCAGAAGCTTTCCAGACCTTACCCCGAAGGTACACTTGTTAGTATTCAACCTCAGCTTGTATGTCTTCAATCTGTCGAACAAATTTTGGAGATGATCAAGGTGCTCTTCTTCAGTCTGAGACCTGGCTATAATGTCATCAACATACACTTTAATCTCATGGTGAATCATATCGTGAAACAAAGCGACCATGGCGCACTGATAGGTTGCCCCAGTATTCTTCAACCCAAAAGACATCACTTTGTAGAAGAAAGTGTTCCCCTGTGTGACGAAGGTTGTCTTCTCCATGTCTTCAGGAGCCATCTTGATCTGATTGTAGCCAGAGAAACCATCCATGAAGGAGAAGATTTTATGCTGCACGGTGTTGTCGACCAGAACATCAATGTGAGGAAGTGGGAAGTCATCCTTAGGGCTTGCCCTGTTCAGATCTCTATAATCAACACACATTCATACCTTACCGTCTTTCTTGGGTACCGGAACAACGTTAAAAACCCACTGTGGATATGAAGTGATAGCTAAGAATCCTGCATCGAACTGTTTCATGACCTCTGCCTTGATTTTCTTTGACATTTCAGGGCGCATACGACGGACCTTCTGTTTAACCGGAGGACAGTCCTCTTTAGTTGGCAGGCGATGTACCACAATATCAGTGTCTAAACCAGGCATGTCTTTGTAGTACCAGGCAAAGATCTCAACATAGTCGTGCAACATCTGTATCAACCTCTATTTGACACTAAGCTCTAGATTCGCACCTATCTTAACCTCTTTTCTGTCTTCCTCAGTACCCAAGTTCACTGTCTCAACCGACTCTTCGTGAGGCTGTATGGTCCTTTCTTCCTGTTGTAGTAGTCTAGCAAGTTCTCCAAGCATCTCACAATCATCCTCACTTTCGTCCTCGGCTTGGTTGATCGGATTTTTGAAGTCATAACTGGCAATAGCAGAGCTGTTATCAATGGGATCCAGAGTGGATACGGATCTGCATTATGATATGTGAGTGTGTAAGAGAATAGCTGTTTTGATAAAGTGAAAAATAGAAAAGAAAAACAGAGAGCGTAAAGTTTGTATCCAAGAAACGTCCAATGCTTTGTTAATGATTATGAAATGACAAATAATAGCCCTCACAAGCAAAGCCAGGGTGCCTTGGGTAAGGCACTGAGCCATAAAGTTTCAAATTATTTATTACAAATCTTAAAACAAATAAGTCAATTACTGCAGAATAAGAGAAATGGGTATGAAGTACCTAGCCGTCCAGTTGCTCGGTCCACCGTTGGTATTTGGGTAGATCCAGCTGTCAAGGTCTGATTCCTCTTCACTATCTTCAATGGCATTAATCCCACGGTTGCTGATTCCTCCAGCCCGAGCGCGTCTAACATCCCTTTGAGCCCCTGTAGTAAAGCCCAAACCAAATTTGTCAATTTTATGAGTGAAATCAGGGAGCTGACCCCAATTGGCACACCCACCTTCTTTAACCACAGCCCTGGCGTCCTTGAGAGAAGCCATCTTCGAAGGAGGTTTATTGCTAGCAGTTTCAGTCGATGCCAAGATCTGAGGGACCTCTTCAAAATTTTGACAAGGAGTTTCGATGAATTCCCCGTCCATCTCTATGTAGCGGAAAGAGTTGAGGTGACTTACCATATATTCTTCTTCACCATGCACTGTAACAATCTTTCCTTTCACTGGATATTTCAGCATTTGGTGGAGTGTGGAGGTGACTGCCCCAGCCTCGTGGATCCAAAGACGACCCAGCAAGCAAGAATATGATGGCCTGATATCCATCACATAGAAAGTGGACCTAAAAGCCTGAGAACCTACTTTGACAGGGATGTCCACTTCCCCGTGCACCATTCTCTTCGATCCGTCAAAATCCATTACCACAATGTTACTAGGCTTTAGAGTTAGAACCTCGTAATCCAACTGGTCCAACACCTTCTTCACCAGAACATTTAGTGAAGACCCAGTATCTACCAGCACATGAGCCATAGTGGTGCCCCTGCATTCAATCGAGACATGTAGAGCATCATTATGCTTTCTTACTTTCGGAGTCAAATCCGCATCCGAGAAACCCAGCCCATTATCAACAGTCACGCTGGCCACACAATCTTTGAACTGATCAGCTGAAGTCTCTTGTGGCACATGCGCAGTCTTGAGAATTGCAATTAAAGCCTTTGCATGGGCCTCGGAGCATAATAGCAAAGACAACATGGATATCTTCGATGGGGTCTTCCCCAGCTGCTCGACCACGTTGTAGTCGCTCTTCTTGATGATTTTCAGTATCTCCTCCATTTCTTGCTTAGAGGCTTCCACAACAATTTTTCTAGGCGCCACCATCCGGGCAGGCTCACCTATAACCTCTTTGTCGCGGGTATCAGACAATTCGCCGACAGGGGTAACAACCGGAGTAAGAACAGGAACATTAGCAGATGTACTAGCAGGGACAGCAGATGGGATAATAATAGGCTTGTTGACAGTCTTGGGGGAAATCTCGGGAGAGAAAACCCTTCCACTTCGGTTAATTTTGCTGGTTCCGACAATGTTACCAATATCTGGATTAGCCTCTTCATCTTTCAAGTCTTGTTTGATGTCGTGATAGTACACGTCGGCACCATAATGCCACGGGACAACTTTATTTGAAACATACGGGACAGGACCAGGAACAATAATTATTAGTGGAGCAATTCTTGGAGCGGATGTAATCCTAACAGGTCTTCTCAAGGAAACCTTGGAAGGATTGGCGGAAATGGTTATAATGGCAACGTTTTCAATTGGAGCAACAAGAATCATAGCCTTCTTAAACAGAATTTCTTTGCTATCTATTAGGCATTGAACACCTAACTTCAGCAAATGACAACTAGACGGTAAAAGCGAACATATGTGGCAACCTTCACCATAACTCGGAAATAAACCGGCCAACAACAAATTCTTCTTGACAATCATGAGAGGAGTAGAAACTTCATCGACAGAGGTAACAAACAAATCATTATCAATAACATTAACTCCATGGTCGTGCATAGGCATGGGAGCAGTTATGACATTCGGCTTCTCCGGAGCATCGAAATCTATCTCCTTAGCTTCAATTAAGTCTTGTATTTTGTTACTCAGAGCCCAGCAGTCATTTGTATCATGGCCAGGACTCTCAGAATGATAGGCACACCGGGCATTTGGATTATATCAGAGAGATATATTATTTGGATTCTTGGGAGCCTCTCTCAGGGTTTCCAGGTTAGGTCTCAACAAATAAGGGAGAACTTCAGCCAATGTCATGTTGATGCGGGTAAACTGTCGTTGTGGTCTTTCTGCCCTTTGTTGATTATTGCATTATGGGGAAACTACAGGTTTAGGTATCATTATGGCACTTACTGTTTGACATTGTTCAACCATGTTCTGACCCCTCGGGCTATAGACGGCACTGGCTTCCTTCTTACCAGCAAAAGGATTCTTTACTGAACTTGAAGAGGCATCCTTCTGTATTTTTCCGCTTCGTATCCCTGCTTCTACTCTTTCTCCAGTTAGGATCAACTCAGTGAATCTAGCTAATGAACTACCGATCAAATGATTGAAAAATGGACCAGATAGCGTCCCCAGAAACATGTCAACCAACTCCCTATCAGACAACGGGGGTTGAACTCTCCCAGCCAAGTCTCTCCATTTTTGCGCGTAATCTTTAAAACCTTCACATGCACCCATGGACATACTCTGGAGTTGAGTACGAGTGGGAGCAAGGTCGGCATTGTACTGATACTGCTTGTAGAAAGCAGCAGCCAGATCTTCCCAGTTTCGGATGTTTGCTCCTTCTATCTGGTAGAACCATTCAAGTTGAGTCCCTGACAGACTATCTTGAAAGAAGTGAACCCACATATTTCTATCAGTTGTGTGGGGATGGATCTTTCTGACATAAGAGCAGAGATGGAGTTTTGGGTAGGACACCCCATCATACTTGGCAAAAACTGGAGCTTTGAACTTCTGCGGGATGACTACTCCCGACACCAATCCCAGTTCTTGAAAATCTAGTCCAGGTATCCTCTGAACTTCCATGGCACTCAGACAGTCTTCTAGCTGTTTGTATTTATCCTTAGTAGGAGAATACTGCTCATCATTGTAATCAGTATCATTATCAGAGACTGCAGGACTAAGGTCCTTCTCTCCTTCTTAGTTCTCCCCTTCCTTAGATGAAGAGGTCAGATCAGTTTGTCGCTTTAACTGTTCTCCAAACCTTCTACCCATATTCAGAATACCGACAACCTTCTTCTTCTTCTTCTTTTCTTTCAAAATGAGGGTTTCAGATCCTCCTGCCCTTTTACCAGACTGATGAACATTTGTTGGAAATGGGCGTTCAGTGCTTGAAGATCCTTGATGCTTTGTTCAAAAGACATTTCTGCTGAAATAAACAGCGAAGAAGATGAGAAACCTGCAATGGTACTTGTAATGATGTGTTATGGATGGGATGCGAATGCAATGATTTCAAAGACTCTGAGAAATTTAAATTTGCAAACCACAATAAACAAAAACTTTATTAGCTGAATTTGAAGTTTCAAATGCCTTTTAGGCGTTACAATTTAAAAAGCTAAATCTGAAACTATAAAAACAATAAAATTCCTATGGATGCTTCCTCTTTGTGCCGGGATGGTCATCGAGTCCTCTTTCTTCGTGCAACTGCTTTGTGAGCTCTAAAACCTTCCTCTTCTGAGCATGGAATTGATCCTTGTAAGCATCCCGTTCCTCCATCAACTGAATCCAAGACCTCTGTAATTCTCCAAGATTAGTGGGCATATAAGGATAGAGAACTGTGTAAGGAATACCCTCCTCCGTAGTGGATTCCACAATCACTGGCAAAACAGCCACATAGGGCATCATAAGCTGCTGGGCACGAGCTCGTACCCGTTGTAGGTAAGGTTCCATAGGAATGGAAGTCTTTGGTCCAAAAGCCCTGGCGCCAGATCTGTTTACCATGCCCCAGGCTCGTATGAATCTCCGGTGATACTCCTTGACATCATCCTCGTAGTTGAATACAATACCCTCGATAAGTAACTCATGAGGACCATCCCTTCGAGCATAACCAAATTGTCGCAAGGCTAAACAAGGGTTATAGGTTATACCCCCTGTGATGCCAAGTAGCGGGACATTAGGGTATTCTCCATAACGATCAATAATAGCAGTATTTTCCATAGCTCGAGAACACCAAAGAATATTCGTATGAGCGAGCAACATTATCTTTTGCGACCAACCCAAACCTTCTTCATTCTTCAATACCGACTTAGGGAGGTGAGAAATAAACCACCTTGACAGCAACGGCATACAGCACATAAGAATCCCCCTTCTCTTCATGGTACGAGTATGGAGAGCCTGCAGAATATCTCTGAGCAAAGTAGGCACCGGGTTGCAAGAGAGAAAGATCTTGATGGAATTCACGTCTACGAATGAACCCGGATTAGGGAATAGGACTAACCCATAGATTAGAAGAGCCAAGACTTCCTCGAAAGCCTGAAAATCCGCATCATCCCAAAACAACTGGGCTTTGTTTATCAGAAACTTAGCTAGAAAACCCTTGACTCCGCTTCTCGTTTCCCAATTGGATACCACGTCGGCCTGTTTCAGGTGCAAAGCTGAGGCAATGACTTCTGGCTTAGGAGATTATTCTAAACCTGTGAAGGGTAACTGCTCAAGAATGGGTATATCCAACAGCTGAGAGAATTCTTCCAAGGTAGGTACCAATTGATAGTCTAGAAAGGTGAAGCAGTGGTGCTTGGGATCAAAGAACTGAAAAAGTACACTCATCATCTTTTCATCAAAGTTTGATGTAACCAGGTCGAGAAGTCGACCATGTCTCTTGGTGAACGCAAAAGTTCCAGAAACCCTTGATACTAGCTCTTTGAGTTGGGAAGGTATCTTCACAAAGCTGATTCGGATAGTGTTTCTACATACAGAAGCCATGATCTGCAAAACAGGGAAAAGATAAATTCCCTTGGTCTTTGAAATGGTTAGTGCAATAAGAATGGATGTTATGTTATGATGCATGATGTCATGATGAAACATAGGTATAGCAAACACAGGTATAGCAAGCATAATCAAATCACACAATGCCCTTAAGTTTAAGGCTTGCATGAGGTCAAAGGTAATACCCTCTTGAAGTTAGTTGGTTTCAACCTGTCTTAGAAATAGTAACCGGGTTCTAGAGGATCTCAATATCACTGACCATCCTTTATCGGCATTGTCTCAACTCACGCAATCTTTTCTTGCGGCTGAAATATCCCGAAAGTCTGATCTCAATGAGTGTAGCATCGAGTATCAACCAGTTCTCAGCTCTACACCTAGGCTGGCTATCTCACTACTTTCTAATGGACAAGTTGGGCAATTAAAGGTTCTAAGGTCAATTGATGTTTCATGACACCACACGGCGGCCCCGTACTCTCCCCGATTGACTCAAGGGTTACCGGTACCAACCAAAGTGCCACATCAACGTAGCTACTACTTCAACCGTGTCGGTATACCTCAGCATAGTTCCCTCATAGTTTATTGCTACTTACCTAAAAGGTGTTTCCCTGATTCAGGTGTAGGATCAAATAACCCAAACAGTTCCCATAAATATAAAGCAAGCAAGACAATCAAGAGAAAGCAATTATATATGACCTAGATCCTAAGTTTTACCCCACTTTATATTTCCCCAGCAGAGTCGCCAATTCTGTGATATGGTGGCAAAACCGACTGTTTAATACTGGTTTGCATTTTGTGTTTTTGTATTCGCAAAATGTCGCGGTAAGAAAGAGTCGCCACCAACTTTTATTTCATCCAATCATGGAAAAGGAAAAAGAACAGAAAAAACCTTTTTTCGAGATATTCTGAGTACGGGGGGTAGATTATAGAAAGGGAAGGTGTTAGTACCCTTTCTATCCATGGTTTTCCATGGGCTCTTAGGTACTTGCTCATATTCTTAAAATTGCTTGTGCGTGTGCTTGCTTTGAAAATGTTTTACTTCGTGATAACCCTTGTATCAGTCCTCAAGGATGTGACAAAGTTGTTTTGAAAATTGATTTTGAAAGGTGTTTGTGTGAAAAGATTTGTTTTGAGCAAGTACCTACTAGCATCTACCTACTCGAAAAAAGATTGTTTTTGTTCTATTTCCTTTAGACAGCGCTATCCCACTATTAAGAAGTAGGTAGCACCATCGTTAGAGTTTGTAAGGGACGTTCGAAAGGGACAAATACAATCACTAAAGCAATAGTTAGAAAACCTTAGTAGTAACCCTAGAGTCTTAAGATCTTTTCGAGGCAACATTTCAGAGGCAATATTTGAATGGGACATTTGATCTTTTAGACAGGAGGGCCGCCACTAAAATCTCCTATGCTTAATTGTTGTGTACCGAAGGCAACCGGAGTGAGGTAAACCCTAGGAGTGAACATGTGCGAGTGATTTGTTTCGGTTATTTTAATCTTTGCACATTAGGGTTTTCTAACTGTTTTAATTTTTCATGCATTCTTGCCAAACAATCCTATTAGCCATACATCTAGACAGTTAAAAGTTTGCTGAAAGTAAAAGCGGAAATAAACCTAGCTATACATGGCTTTGGGCAGATACATAATTATTTTGGTTGAAAATAAAATGCGGAATTTAAAAGAAAACCTAATTACTATTACAAACTCAGAGCAGTTACAAATAATAATAGAAAGAAAATTAACAAAATGCGCGGTAAATTAAATGCGAGAAATGATTAGCCGACCTAGAAATCTAAATTGCAAAAATACTTATTTTTAAGGAAAAAATAGGTTAAGTATAGACTTAAACCCTAAATCTAATTATTTTAATTATAATAAGAAAAAAAACATTAATTACCCTAATTTAATTAAACTAATTAATTAACAAAATATTTTTTATAAAAATGATTTTTGATGTTTTTGGTGATTTTTGATTAAATAAAAAAACTGATTTTTTTGAGTTATTTAGAAAAAAAGATATAATTAATAAACAAAAAAAAAGAATTAAAATAAAAAAAGTAAGGAATTGGGCCTGATTGTGAGAAGCAGTGTAGGTTGTAAATTGTTAGGCCCAATCCATGCTCAGCTCAATTCTAGTGTCAGATCCAATGCTGGCCATGCCTGTGGGTACACCATGGTACGCTGCTTGATGGCCCTCAGATCTGGTCACTATGCCATCCAGTGGTATTGATTTGCAAGCCCATGGTATGCGTGCTAGAGAGAAGTACATGAGATCTTCCTGAAACAAATAAGAAAATAACAAAATGCACACGCGTGGGATCAAACCCAGGACGTGCACATCCAAGGCGCGCTTCTCGACCAACTGGGTTGTTTGTCTCAATTGTTAATATAATAACGAACATATAATATATTGGAAAACAAGTTGGTGGCCAGAAAATGCGCGCCAAATTCCAATGGACCAACCACGCTGTGACACGCATCGTCTTCTTCGTGCAACTGTCGTCTTAGGCATGAAGCTTTTATCTACGGTTCATGGCTGTAACTAAAACCATGCGTATTTCAAAAATCTACCTAAAGCAACATAAATATAATTTAAAGCCACATATCTACTCGACTTGACCTCACGAGTGTGATGGTACTCCTTTCTTGGCCCAATTTTCCCTGTACTGGAAAGCCCCAAAGTGGACCTTAAAACCCTAACAATGGCAATCGCTCGTCGTACCTACACTTAAACTCCAATCAAACAATCTAGAAACGTGACAAACATGATGATAAACGCAAATATATGCTTAGAACATGTTTATGATGAGTAAATTGTTAGAACCAAGTTTAAGATTTTGTACAAACCGTGACGGTTGTAGGATGAGATTTTGGACGTTTGGAAGCCTGCAAATGAATGGAGTAGCTCCAGAAAGTTTCTAGGAGTGGATTGCTGGCCTCAAATCCCCTTGAGAGTGGCTCTAATATGGAATTCAATTTCACACTTTTTGTTCAAATTTTCAGTTTTGTTCTGGCAGCTTGCACGTCCAAAAACCTTATGTCGTGCTTTGTTCTTGTCCTTTATATATCTAGGAATGAGTTAGGGTTACAAATTTGGACTGAATCTTTCCAATTATAAGAGATTTGATTTGATTTTCAAGCTTATGTAAACTTGCTATTTTGAGCCAAATCTTCCCTTTCTTGTACCAATTATGCTTGATTCGTTTTGGCCTTGATAATTTAGCATATTTTAATTTCCAACCTGTCCAAAAACCAAATCAAATCATATCTTTGCTATTATTCATCAATTATTTGATTTAATTCACTTTTTAATTAATAAAAAATCAAAATAAATTTGAAAAATGAAGAAAATAATGTGTGGGTGAATGTTTGGGTCGTGGACCACATTATAAGTGAGGTGCAAGCATAAAAAGTTAGGCCCATTTAGCAAAAAAGGCATTTTTGAACACATTTGACTTTTGGCAATTTTGCAAAAAAGGTCAACTTTGACAAGGCATGACTCCTCCAATTTTAACCCTAGAGAGGTGTTCTTGGACTTTTTAGAAATATTAGGATGTCCCCTAAGCAACCCTTTTGGTCTCATCTCAATTGAGTCTTCCATGTTCATTTATGAAGCTTTGACCCAAAAGGTGTTTTTGTTGACTTTTCAAAAGGACCTATAATGTCAAAATTCATATCTTTTTATGAGTGAATATTTTGAACTTTTGAGATGAAGATGAATTGTAGGTAATTGCATCCTCTTAAAAATGAGCTTTGGATGGAAAATTTCTGATAAAGTATGAAGAAGTTATGCTTGGTCAAAGTTGGGTTGACTTTTCCTACAAAACCCTAATTTAGCAACTTTTGGGCTTTGATGAATTTGGAGCATTCCTTGAGGAATCATGATCAACCCTTAATCAAATGATGGATAACACTTCAAAATGATGATTTTGACCAAAAATCTTGAAGTTTGACTGTATGTGGGCCACAGTTGACTTTTGACCTAGAACAGTCGATTCTCAAGCATATTAAGACCATGGAGAGAATAGGAGACCTTTTTGGTCATCTCATCTTGATGAAAATAAAAAAAAAACCTAATTTGGGGTATACTTCCTTAGGAGAGAGTTTGTATGGTCAACTCTTGGACTTCCTTGAGCAACTTGAGGACCTCAATTGTAATGTATTGAGTAAAATGAGAGGGCAAATTTTGGGGTACAACAATATCGGTTCTGCTATTTCCAGTTATGACTTCGAAAATCCAATCTACCAAGTCGAGGACGAAGGTGAGGAAGATTGTGAAGTACCAGGAAAAATTACTAGACTATTACAGCAGGAGGAAAGAGCAATACAGCCTCATGAAGAGCCAATCGAGACAGTAAACTTGGGTACTGAAGAGGATAAAAAGGAAGTCAAGATAGGTGCCAACTTAGAGCATAGTGTCAAAGAACGGTTAATTCAGATGTTACATGACTATGTTGAGATCTTTTTATGGTCATACGAAGACATGTCGGGGATGGACACTTATATTATGGTTCATCGTTTGCCAACTAAGGAACATTTCCCTCCCGTGAAGCAAAAGGTTCGTTGTATGCATCCTGAGATGTCAGAAAAGATTAAGGCCGAAGTCATGAAATATTTTAATGTCGGGTTCCTAGTTGTAAATTCTTATCCACAATGGGTTTCTAATGTTGTTCAGATACCTAAGAAGGACGGTAAAGTACATATGTGTGTGGATTACAGAGACCTAAATACAGCGAGCCCCAAAGATGACTTCCCACTACCCCCATATTAATGTTCTGGTTGACAACACCGCACAACATAAGATATTCTCATTCATGGACAGTTTCTCTGGATATAATCAGATCAAAATGGCACCTGAAGACATGGAGAAACCAACTTTCGTCACTTAGTGGGGCACCTTCTGTTATAAAGTTATGCCATTTGGGTTGAAGAACGTCGGGGAAACCTATCAGCGTGCCATGGTAGCTTTGTTTCATGATATGATCCATCACGAGATAGAGGTCTATGTCGGTGATATGATATCCAGGTCTCAGACCAAGGAAGAACACCTTGATCACCTGCAAAATTTGTTTGACAGGTTGAAAACATACAAGTTGAGGTTGAATCCGAACAAGTGCACCTTCGGGGTAAGGTCTGGTAAACTTTTGGGGTTCATCGTCAGTGACAAAGGTATTCAGGTAGACCCTACAAAGGTGAAGGCCATACAAGAGATGTCGGCTCCCTATACTGAGAAGGAGGTTAGAGGTTTCTTGGGACGCCTAAATTATATCGCCAGGTTCATTTCACATCTGACTACTACTTGTGAACCAATCTTCAAGCTACTAAAGAAAGATCAAGTGGTAAAGTGGAATGACGAATGCTAGACTACTTTTGAAAGAATCAAGGAATACCTTCAAGAACCACCAATTCTGATGCCTCTGATTGAAGGAAGACCTTTGCTAATGTACTTAACAATGTTAGACAATTCAATGGGGTGTGTGCTGGGGCAGCTTGACGAGTCTGGTCGAAAAGAGCACGCAATATACTACCTTAGCAAAAGGTTTACCGACTGTGAGACAAGATACACATTGCTCGAGAAAACCTACTGCGCTTTGGCATGGGATGCTCGCCGACTAAGACAGTATATGTTGACCCACACTACTTTGTTGATATCTAATATGGATCCAATAAAGTACATCTTCGAGAAGCCTGCTCTCTCTAGAAGAATAGCAAGATGGCAGATGATCTTAACTGAATACAATATCCAATATACAACCCAGAAAGCAATTAAAGGAAGTGTATTGGCTGATCATTTGGCTCATCAGGCCGTGGATAACTATCAGTCCATGAATTTTGAGTTCCCGGACGAGAATATTATGTTAGTGACTGACTATGAAGAACCTGGACCGGATGAAAGACCTGAAAAAGGATCCTGATGGACTATGGTTTTTGACGGAGCTTCGAACGCACTCGGTAATGGAATTGGTGCTGTAATCATATCTCTTGAGGACTGTCATACTCCTTTCACCGCCCGACTATGCTTCAATTGTACTAACAACATGGTGGAGTATGAAGCCTGCATCATGGGTCTCAAAGCTACTATCGACCTGAGAATCAATTTCTTAAATGTTTTCGGGGATTCAGCCTTGGTAATAAGTCAGATCAAAGGAGAATGGGATACGAAGCATCCGAATCTCATCCCGTACAAAGAGCATGTGCTGACGTTGCTCCCATACTTTGAGGAGGTAACCTTCGAACATTTCTCACGAGAGGAGAATCGGTTAGCAGACGCGCTAGCTACCATATATTCTATGTTCAAGGTCAGGTGGGACAACGAAGCTCCTCGAATCACTATCGAGAGGTTGGATGAACCAGCGTACTACTGTGAGATTGATACTAAAGAGGTAGCAGATAAACCTTGGTTTCACGAAGTAAAAAGGTATCTTGAGGCTCAAGAATATCCCGAGGGGGCATCTGTCAACGATAAGAAGTGTCTGAGAAGGTTCACCGTGAAATTCTTCCTCAATAATGGAATCCTCTACAAGCGCAACCATGACTCTACCTTACTGCGGTATGTAGACAAGAGCGAAACAGAGAGGATTATGGCAATTATACATGAAGGTACCTTTGGCACTTATTCCAGTGGAATACCATGGCTAAGAAGATCCTACGGGTAGGATACTACTAGTCCACTATAGAAACAGATTGTTATTAGCACTCCCGAACTTGTCATAAGTTCCAAATCTATGATGATAAGGTGCATGTGCCTCCGGTTTCTTTGAATGTCTTGACGGCTCCTTGGCCCTTTGCAATGTGGGGCATTGACATGATAGGAGAGATTAGACCTACCGCTTCTAATGGGCATCACTTCATCCTGGTGGCCATTAATTACTTCACGAAGTGGGTTGAGGCTGCCTCTTTTGCTACCGTTACCAAGAATGTTATGGCACGGCTTATCAAGCATAACCTGATATGTCGTTACAGTGTGGCAGAGAGAATCATCACTGACAATGGTACGAATCTCAATAACACGATGATCACCAAACTCTGTAAGAAATTCAAGATACAACATCATAACTCTTCTCCCTACCGGCCGAAGATGAATGGCGTTGTTGAAGCTGCTAACAAGAACACCAAAAAGATTATACAGAAGATGACGGTGACATATAAAGACTAGCACGAGATGTTACCATTTTCTCTTCATGGGTACCGCACCTCCGCGCGAACATCGACAGGGGCAACACCCAACTCTCTGGTATATGGCATGGAGGTTATCTTGCCTATTGAGGTCCAAATCCCTTCTTTGAGGATTATAAAGGATGAGGGTTTGAGCGAAGACGATTTGATCCAGACTCGACTTGATCAACTGAATCTGATCGATGAGAAGAGACTTACTACTGTCTGTCATGGTCAAACGTATCAAAAACGAATGATCAAGGCTTTCAACAAAAAAGTCATGCGCCAAGAATATCAAGTCGGGGATCTAATGATCAAGCGCATCTTACTACCACAAGGTGATCCCAAGGGCAAATGGACTCCCACATATGAAGGGCCATTTATGATCAAAAACATTTTCTCGGGTGGAGCCATGATTCTGACCACCATGGATGGTAACGACCTTCCTCACCCAGTCAATGCGGACATAATGAAAAGATACTACGCATGATTAAAGACCCGCTAGGTTGACTGGCCTAGACAAACATAAGGGCTTCCCAGCGAACCAAAAGGGTTCAGGCAAAAATTAGGATGAAAACAAAAAAATCTGTACACCCGGCAAGTCAAAAAGCTAAATAGGCGGCTTGGGTAAAAAAGGGTATCCCGGTGGACTGAAAACCTGAAAGGGCAGTCCAGGAAAAATTTAGAGTTGTAAACCGTATCACTATGTCCCATTGGATCACCTTGCGACCATACCTCAGTATCAACTTTCAAGTTCGAACGCCACCAATCAATCTAGTCAGCTTCGGACAAACAGCAAAGTGATGAGACACTCGAAGACATAGCGGCAATAGCAGAATTGAAACTTAATGGGATTATTGCACAAAGATGTTTTCTTTTCGTTGTGCATGATATTGTATAACTTTCATTTTCACTGCGGTATTCTCTTACTAGAGCGTCAGCTTCCTTGTACAAAAACGCATGTTATAGGCCAACTTCGAAAATTAATACAAGTCATTTTTACAAAGCCATTTGTTTTTGTTTTTCTATTTTGTTTTGCAAAAACGTCCAATGATTTATTCTTGACATATGCATTTGAATATGATTGCTATTCACAAATATTTGCATATAAAATAGAAAGACAATTGCTCATAACTTAAGAAACAGGGGCAAAACTAAAAAAATCATGTCAAGCCCGACAGTTACTCTGTTCAACAGGTACAGTGGTAGAGACAGTTTTGAAACAAGGTCATACGACCCCGTGACATCTGCACTCCTCACAGAGTAGAGGCAACTAAAGCTTTGACATCGGCTTCCCCAAACAGAAGTTACTCTCCCCAGCCAAGTTCCTTATGAAAACTGACATCTATGTTCCCCAGCCGAATTTCATAATCGCAAGCGGGTCATAAAGTTTTCTCCCAAACAGAGTTTATTTCTCTAAATATAGAAGCTCAATCCCCGACAGAGCTTATTCCTCCAGCTACGGAAGTTCATCCTCCCAGCCGAGTTTATTTTTTCCAAATCGGAAAAATTTTCCAACAAAACATCTCCTCTCACTACAGACTTATTCCCCCGCAGAGTTATTCTAAAGCAGAGTCTCTCCCCGGCAGAATATCCGTAAACAAGGAGCAAATCCCCAGCATAGTGATCTCTATTTACAATCCCCAACGGAAGTAGAAGAACCACTTTTTCTACAACGGTCGGGAAGTCGACTTCCAGTACTCCCCATCAACAGTCAGGGATTTATTTTCCCAGACTCGGATATGTCATAATAGCATTTCATGTTCATACATCATGACATGCGCATACATATTGCATACAACATAATCTCAGTTATTTTAAGAACATCATCACACAATACATTTCATGCATCACATATAATTAACCCTCTACCTTTTCAGGAAAGATGGTTATCATCAACAATTCCAACAATTCAAGATTAAATCCATGAAGTTATACATGTCATATCTGCAGACAACTAATGGAAAAATCAGTTCCCGAAACCAAACGGGTCAACTAATCTACGTGATCAAATGACGAAGCCCTACCATCCAGGCTTTCATTTCAAAGTAACCCTACTATCCCGGTTCCTTCCCATGGCCCTACTATCCAGGCTTTCATTTCAAAGTAACCCTACTATCCAGGTTCCTTCCCATATCCCTACTATCCAGGCTTTCATTTCGAAGTAACCCTACTATCCAGGTTCCTTCCCACAGCCCTACTATCCAGGCTTTCATTTCGAAGTAACCTTACTATCCAGGTTCCTTCTTGCAACCCTACTATCCAGGCTTTCATTTCGAAGTAACCCTACTATCCAGGTTCCTTCTCACAACCCTACTATCCAGGCTTTCATTTCGAAGTAACCCTACTATCCAGGTTCCTTCCCGCAGCCCTACTATCCAGGCTTTCATTTCGAAGTAACCCTACTATCCAGGTTCCTTCTTGCAGCCCTACTATCCAGGCTTTCATTTTGATTTCCAACCTGTCCAAAAACCAAATCAAATCATATCTTTGCTATTATTCATCAATTATTTGATTTAATTCACTTTTTAATTAATAAAAAATCAAAATAAATTTGAAAAATGAAGAAAATAATGTGTGGGTGAATGTTTGGGTCGTGGACCACATTATAAGTGAGGTGCAAGCATAAAAAGTTAGGCCCATTTAGCAAAAAAGGCATTTTTGAACACATTTGACTTTTGGCAATTTTGCAAAAAAGGTCAACTTTGACAAGGCATGACTCCTCCAATTTTAACCCTAGAGAGGTGTTCTTGGACTTTTTAGAAATATTAGGATGTCCCCTAAGCAACCCTTTTGGTCTCATCTCAATTGAGTCTTCCATGTTCATTTATGAAGCTTTGACCCAAAAGGTGTTTTTGTTGACTTTTCAAAAGGACCTATAATGTCAAAATTCATATCTTTTTATGAGTGAATATTTTGAACTTTTGAGATGAAGATGAATTGTAGGTAATTGCATCCTCTTAAAAATGAGCTTTGGATGGAAAATTTCTGATAAAGTATGAAGAAGTTATGCTTGGTCAAAGTTGGGTTGACTTTTCCTACAAAACCCTAATTTAGCAACTTTTGGGCTTTGATGAATTTGGAGCATTCCTTGAGGAATCATGATCAACCCTTAATCAAATGATGGATAACACTTCAAAATGATGATTTTGACCAAAAATCTTGAAGTTTGACTGTATGTGGGCCACAGTTGACTTTTGACCTAGAACAGTCGATTCTCAAGCATATTAAGACCATGGAGAGAATAGGAGACCTTTTTGGTCATCTCATCTTGATGAAAATAAAAAAAAAAACCTAATTTGGGGTATACTTCCTTAGGAGAGAGTTTGTATGGTCAACTCTTGGACTTCCTTGAGCAACTTGAGGACCTCAATTGTAATGTATTGAGTAAAATGAGAGGGCAAATTTTGGGGTACAACAATATCGGTTCTGCTATTTCCAGTTATGACTTCGAAAATCCAATCTACCAAGTCGAGGACGAAGGTGAGGAAGATTGTGAAGTACCAGGAAAAATTACTAGACTATTACAGCAGGAGGAAAGAGCAATACAGCCTCATGAAGAGCCAATCGAGACAGTAAACTTGGGTACTGAAGAGGATAAAAAGGAAGTCAAGATAGGTGCCAACTTAGAGCATAGTGTCAAAGAACGGTTAATTCAGATGTTACATGACTATGTTGAGATCTTTTTATGGTCATACGAAGACATGTCGGGGATGGACACTTATATTATGGTTCATCGTTTGCCAACTAAGGAACATTTCCCTCCCGTGAAGCAAAAGGTTCGTTGTATGCATCCTGAGATGTCAGAAAAGATTAAGGCCGAAGTCATGAAATAGTTTAATGTCGGGTTCCTAGTTGTAAATTCTTATCCACAATGGGTTTCTAATGTTGTTCAGATACCTAAGAAGGACGGTAAAGTACATATGTGTGTGGATTACAGAGACCTAAATACAGCGAGCCCCAAAGATGACTTCCCACTACCCCCATATTAATGTTCTGGTTGACAACACCGCACAACATAAGATATTCTCATTCATGGACAGTTTCTCTGGATATAATCAGATCAAAATGGCACCTGAAGACATGGAGAAACCAACTTTCGTCACTTAGTGGGGCACCTTCTGTTATAAAGTTATGCCATTTGGGTTGAAGAACGTCGGGGAAACCTATCAGCGTGCCATGGTAGCTTTGTTTCATGATATGATCCATCACGAGATAGAGGTCTATGTCGGTGATATGATATCCAGGTCTCAGACCAAGGAAGAACACCTTGATCACCTGCAAAATTTGTTTGACAGGTTGAAAACATACAAGTTGAGGTTGAATCCGAACAAGTGCACCTTCGGGGTAAGGTCTGGTAAACTTTTGGGGTTCATCGTCAGTGACAAAGGTATTCAGGTAGACCCTACAAAGGTGAAGGCCATACAAGAGATGTCGGCTCCCTATACTGAGAAGGAGGTTAGAGGTTTCTTGGGACGCCTAAATTATATCGCCAGGTTCATTTCACATCTGACTACTACTTGTGAACCAATCTTCAAGCTACTAAAGAAAGATCAAGTGGTAAAGTGGAATGACGAATGCTAGACTACTTTTGAAAGAATCAAGGAATACCTTCAAGAACCACCAATTCTGATGCCTCTGATTGAAGGAAGACCTTTGCTAATGTACTTAACAATGTTAGACAATTCAATGGGGTGTGTGCTGGGGCAGCTTGACGAGTCTGGTCGAAAAGAGCACGCAATATACTACCTTAGCAAAAGGTTTACCGACTGTGAGACAAGATACACATTGCTCGAGAAAACCTACTGCGCTTTGGCATGGGATGCTCGCCGACTAAGACAGTATATGTTGACCCACACTACTTTGTTGATATCTAATATGGATCCAATAAAGTACATCTTCGAGAAGCCTGCTCTCTCTAGAAGAATAGCAAGATGGCAGATGATCTTAACTGAATACAATATCCAATATACAACCCAGAAAGCAATTAAAGGAAGTGTATTGGCTGATCATTTGGCTCATCAGGCCGTGGATAACTATCAGTCCATGAATTTTGAGTTCCCGGACGAGAATGTTATGTTAGTGACTGACTATGAAGAACCTGGACCGGATGAAAGACCTGAAAAAGGATCCTGATGGACTATGGTTTTTGACGGAGCTTCGAACGCACTCGGTAATGGAATTGGTGCTGTAATCATATCTCTTGAGGACTGTCATACTCCTTTCACCGCCCGACTATGCTTCAATTGTACTAACAACATGGTGGAGTATGAAGCCTGCATCATGGGTCTCAAAGCTACTATCGACCTGAGAATCAATTTCTTAAATGTTTTCGGGGATTCAGCCTTGGTAATAAGTCAGATCAAAGGAGAATGGGATACGAAGCATCCGAATCTCATCCCGTACAAAGAGCATGTGCTGACGTTGCTCCCATACTTTGAGGAGGTAACCTTCGAACATTTCTCACGAGAGGAGAATCGGTTAGCAGATGCGCTAGCTACCATATATTCTATGTTCAAGGTCAGGTGGGACAACGAAGCTCCCCGAATCACTATCGAGAGGTTGGATGAACCAGCGTACTACTGTGAGATTGATACTAAAGAGGTAGCAGATAAACCTTGGTTTCACGAAGTAAAAAGGTATCTTGAAGCTCAAGAATATCTCGAGGGGGCATCTGTCAACGATAAGAAGTGTCTGAGAAGGTTCACCGTGAAATTCTTCCTCAATAATGGAATCCTCTACAAGCGCAACCATGACTCTACCTTACTGCGGTATGTAGACAAGAGCGAAACAGAGAGGATTATGGCAATTATACATGAAGGTACCTTTGGCACTTATTCCAGTGGAATACCATGGCTAAGAAGATCCTACGGGTAGGATACTACTAGTCCACTATAGAAACAGATTGTTATTAGCACTCCCGAACTTGTCATAAGTTCCAAATCTATGATGATAAGGTGCATGTGCCTCCGGTTTCTTTGAATGTCTTGACGGCTCCTTGGCCCTTTGCAATGTGGGGCATTGACATGATAGGAGAGATTAGACCTACCGCTTCTAATGGGCATCACTTCATCCTGGTGGCCATTAATTACTTCACGAAGTGGGTTGAGGCTGCCTCTTTTGCTACCGTTACCAAGAATGTTATGGCACGGCTTATCAAGCATAACCTGATATGTCGTTACAGTGTGCCAGAGAGAATCATCACTGACAATGGTACGAATCTCAATAACACGATGATCACCAAACTCTGTAAGAAATTCAAGATACAACATCATAACTCTTCTCCCTACCGGCCGAAGATGAATGGAGTTGTTGAAGCTGCTAACAAGAACACCAAAAAGATTATACAGAAGATGACGGTGACATATAAAGACTAGCACGAGATGTTACCATTTTCTCTTCATGGGTACCGCACCTCCGCGCGAACATCGATAGGGGCAACACCCAACTCTCTGGTATATGGCATGGAGGTTGTCTTGCCTATTGAGGTCCATATCCCTTCTTTGAGGATTATAAAGGATAAGGGTTTGAGCAAAGACGATTGGATCCAGACTCGACTTGATCAACTGAATCTGATCGATGAGAAGAGACTTACTACTGTCTGTCATGGTAAAACGTATCAAAAACGAATGATCAAGGCTTTCAACAAAAAAGTCATGCGCCAAGAATATCAAGTCGGGGATCTAATGATCAAGCGCATCTTACTACCACAAGGTGATCCCAAGGGCAAATGGACTCCCACATACGAAGGGCCATTTATGATCAAAAACATTTTCTCGGGTGGAGCCATGATTCTGACCACCATGGATGGTGACGACCTTCCTCACCCTGTCAATGCGGACATAATGAAAAGATACTAAGCATGATTAAAGACCCGCTAGGTTGACTGGCCTAGACAAAAATAAGGGCTTCCCAGCGAACCAAAAGGGTTCGGGCAAAAATTAGGATGAAAACAAAAAAATCTGTACACTCGGCAAGTCAAAAAGCTAAATAGGCGGCTTGGGTAAAAAAGGGTATCCCGGTGGACTGAAAACCTGAAAGGGCAGTCCAGGAAAAATTTAGGGTTGTAAACCGTATCACTATGTCCCATTGGATCACCTTGCGACCATACCTCAGTATCAACTTTCAAGTTCGAACGCCACCAATCAATCTAGTCAGCTTCGGACAAACAGCAAAGTGATGAGACACTCGAAGACATAGCGGCAATAGCAGAATTGAAACTTAATGGGATTATTGCACATATATGTTTTCTTTTCGTTGTGCATGATATTGTATAACTTTCATTTTCACTGCGGTATTCTCTTACTAGAGCGTCAGCTTCCTTGTACAAAAACGCATGTTATAGGCCAACTTCAAAAATTAATACAAGTCATTTTTACAAAGCCATTTGTTTTTGTTTTTCTATTTTGTTTTGCAAAAACGTCCAATGATTTATTCTTGACATATGCATTTGAATATGATTGCTATTCACAAATATTTGCATATAAAATAAAAAGACAATTGCTCATAACTTAAGAAACAGGGGCAAAACTAAAAAAATCATGTCAAGCCCGACAGTTACTCTGTTCAACAGGTACAGGGGTAGAGACAGTTTTGAAACAAGGTCATACGACCCCGTGACATCTGCACTCCTCACAGAGCAGAGGCAACTAAAGCTTTGACATCGGCTTCCCCAAACATAAGTTACTCTCCCCAGCCAAGTTCCTTATGAAAACTAACATCTATGTTCCCCAGCCGAATTTCATAATCGCAAGCGGCTCATAAAGTTTTCTCCCAAACAGAGTTTATTTCTCTAAATATAGAAGCTCAATCCCCGACAGAGCTTATTCCTCCAGCTACGGAAGTTCATCCTCCCAGCCGAGTTTATTTTTTCCAAATCGGAAAAATTTTCCAACAAAACATCTCCTCTCACTACAGAGTTATTCCCCCGCAGAGTTATTCTAAAGCAGAGTCTCTCCCCGGCAGAATATCCGTAAACAAGGAGCAAATCCCCAGCATAGTGATCTCTATTTACAATCCCCAACGGAAGTAAAAGAACCACTTTTTCTACAACGGTCGGGAAGTCGACTTCCAGTACTCCCCATCAACAGTCAGGGATTTATTTTCCCAGACTCGGATATGTCATAATAGCATTTCATGTTCATACATCATGACATGCGCATACATATTGCATACAACATAATCTCAGTTATTTTAAGAACATCATCACACAATACATTTCATGCATCACATATAATTAACCCTCTACCTTTTCAGGAAAGATGGTTATCATCAACAATTCCAACAATTCAAGATTAAATCCATGAAGTTATACATGTCATATCTGCAGACAACTAATGGAAAAATCAGTTCCCGAAACCAAACGGGTCAACTAATCTACGTGATCAAATGACAAAGCCCTACCATCCAGGCTTTCATTTCAAAGTAACCCTACTATCCCGGTTCCTTCCCATGGCCATACTATCCAGGCTTTCATTTCAAAGTAACCCTACTATCCAGGTTCCTTCCCATATCCCTACTATCCAGGCTTTCATTTCGAAGTAACCCTACTATCCAGGTTCCTTCCCACAGCCCTACTATCCAGGCTTTCATTTCGAAGTAACCTTACTATCCAGGTTCCTTCTTGCAACCCTACTATCCAGGCTTTCATTTCGAAGTAACCCTACTATCCAGGTTCCTTCTCACAACCCTACTATCCAGGCTTTCATTTCGAAGTAACCCTACTATCCAGGTTCCTTCCCGCAGCCCTACTATCCAGGCTTTCATTTCGAAGTAACCCTACTATCCAGGTTCCTTCTTGCAGCCCTACTATCCAGGCTTTCATTTTGATTTCCAACCTGTCCAAAAACCAAATCAAATCATATCTTTGCTATTATTCATCAATTATTTGATTTAATTCACTTTTTAATTAATAAAAAATCAAAATAAATTTGAAAAATGAAGAAAATAATGTGTGGGTGAATGTTTGGGTCGTGGACCACATTATAAGTGAGGTGCAAGCATAAAAAGTTAGGCCCATTTAGCAAAAAAGGCATTTTTGAACACATTTGACTTTTGGCAATTTTGCAAAAAAGGTCAACTTTGACAAGGCATGACTCCTCCAATTTTAACCCTAGAGAGGTGTTCTTGGACTTTTTAGAAATATTAGGATGTCCCCTAAGCAACCCTTTTGGTCTCATCTCAATTGAGTCTTCCATGTTCATTTATGAAGCTTTGACCCAAAAGGTGTTTTTGTTGACTTTTCAAAAGGACCTATAATGTCAAAATTCATATCTTTTTATGAGTGAATATTTTGAACTTTTGAGATGAAGATGAATTGTAGGTAATTGCATCCTCTTAAAAATGAGCTTTGGATGGAAAATTTCTGATAAAGTATGAAGAAGTTATGCTTGGTCAAAGTTGGGTTGACTTTTCCTACAAAACCCTAATTTAGCAACTTTTGGGCTTTGATGAATTTGGAGCATTCCTTGAGGAATCATGATCAACCCTTAATCAAATGATGGATAACACTTCAAAATGATGATTTTGACCAAAAATCTTGAAGTTTGACTGTATGTGGGCCACAGTTGACTTTTGACCTAGAACAGTCGATTCTCAAGCATATTAAGACCATGGAGAGAATAGGAGACCTTTTTGGTCATCTCATCTTGATGAAAATAAAAAAAAAACCTAATTTGGGGTATACTTCCTTAGGAGAGAGTTTGTATGGTCAACTCTTGGACTTCCTTGAGCAACTTGAGGACCTCAATTGTAATGTATTGAGTAAAATGAGAGGGCAAATTTTGGGGTACAACAATATCGGTTCTGCTATTTCCAGTTATGACTTCGAAAATCCAATCTACCAAGTCGAGGATGAAGGTGAGGAAGATTGTGAAGTACCAGGAAAAATTACTAGACTATTACAGCAGGAGGAAAGAGCAATACAGCCTCATGAAGAGCCAATCGAGACAGTAAACTTGGGTACTGAAGAGGATAAAAAGGAAGTCAAGATAGGTGCCAACTTAGAGCATAGTGTCAAAGAACGGTTAATTCAGATGTTACATGACTATGTTGAGATCTTTTTATGGTCATACGAAGACATGTCGGGGATGGACACTTATATTATGGTTCATCGTTTGCCAACTAAGGAACATTTCCCTCCCGTGAAGCAAAAGGTTCGTTGTATGCATCCTGAGATGTCAGAAAAGATTAAGGCCGAAGTCATGAAATAGTTTAATGTCGGGTTCCTAGTTGTAAATTCTTATCCACAATGGGTTTCTAATGTTGTTCAGATACCTAAGAAGGACGGTAAAGTACATATGTGTGTGGATTACAGAGACCTAAATACAGCGAGCCCCAAAGATGACTTCCCACTACCCCCATATTAATGTTCTGGTTGACAACACCGCACAACATAAGATATTCTCATTCATGGACAGTTTCTCTGGATATAATCAGATCAAAATGGCACCTGAAGACATGGAGAAACCAACTTTCGTCACTTAGTGGGGCACCTTCTGTTATAAAGTTATGCCATTTGGGTTGAAGAACGTCGGGGAAACCTATCAGCGTGCCATGGTAGCTTTGTTTCATGATATGATCCATCACGAGATAGAGGTCTATGTCGGTGATATGATATCCAGGTCTCAGACCAAGGAAGAACACCTTGATCACCTGCAAAATTTGTTTGACAGGTTGAAAACATACAAGTTGAGGTTGAATCCGAACAAGTGCACCTTCGGGGTAAGGTCTGGTAAACTTTTGGGGTTCATCGTCAGTGACAAAGGTATTCAGGTAGACCCTACAAAGGTGAAGGCCATACAAGAGATGTCGGCTCCCTATACTGAGAAGGAGGTTAGAGGTTTCTTGGGACGCCTAAATTATATCGCCAGGTTCATTTCACATCTGACTACTACTTGTGAACCAATCTTCAAGCTACTAAAGAAAGATCAAGTGGTAAAGTGGAATGACGAATGCTAGACTACTTTTGAAAGAATCAAGGAATACCTTCAAGAACCACCAATTCTGATGCCTCTGATTGAAGGAAGACCTTTGGTAATGTACTTAACAATGTTAGACAATTCAATGGGGTGTGTGCTGGGGCAGCTTGACGAGTCTGGTCGAAAAGAGCACGCAATATACTACCTTAGCAAAAGGTTTACCGACTGTGAGACAAGATACACATTGCTCGAGAAAACCTACTGCGCTTTGGCATGGGATGCTTGCCGACTAAGACAGTATATGTTGACCCACACTACTTTGTTGATATCTAATATGGATCCAATAAAGTACATCTTCGAGAAGCCTGCTCTCTCTAGAAGAATAGCAAGATGGAAGATGATCTTAACTGATTACAATATCCAATATACAACCAAGAAAGCAATTAAAGGAAGTGTATTGGCTGATCATTTGGCTCATCAGGCCGTGGATAACTATCAGTCCATGAATTTTGAGTTCCCGGACGAGAATATTATGTTAGTGACTGACTATGAAGAACCTGGACCGGATGAAAGACCTGAAAAAGGATCCTGATGGACTATGGTTTTTGACGGAGCTTCGAACGCACTCGGTAATGGAATTGGTGCTGTAATCATATCTCTTGAGGACTGTCATACTCCTTTCACCGCCCGACTATGCTTCAATTGTACTAACAACATGGTGGAGTATGAAGCCTGCATCATGGGTCTCAAAGCTACTATCGACCTGAGAATCAATTTCTTAAATGTTTTCGGGGATTCGGCCTTGGTAATAAGTCAGATCAAAGGAGAATGGGATACGAAGCATCCGAATCTCATCCCGTACAAAGAGCATGTGCTGACGTTGCTCCCATACTTTGAGGAGGTAACCTTCGAACATTTCTCACGAGAGGAGAATCGGTTAGCAGACGCGCTAGCTACCATATATTCTATGTTCAAGGTCAGGTGGGACAACGAAGCTCCCCGAATCACTATCAAGAGGTTGGATGAACCAGCGTACTACTGTGAGATTGATACTAAAGAGGTAGCAGATAAACCTTGGTTTCACGAAGTAAAAAGGTATCTTGAAGCTCAAGAATATCCCGAGGGGGCATCTGTCAACGATAAGAAGTGTCTGAGAAGGTTCACCGTGAAATTCTTCCTCAATAATGGAATCCTCTACAAGCGCAACCATGACTCTACCTTACTGCGGTATGTAGACAAGAGCGAAACAGAGAGGATTATGGCAATTTTACATGAAGGTACCTTTGGCACTTATTCCAGTGGAATACCATGGCTAAGAAGATCCTATGGGTAGGATACTACTAGTCCACTATAGAAACAGATTGTTATTAGCACTCCCGAACTTGTCATAAGTTCCAAATCTATGATGATAAGGTGCATGTGCCTCCGGTTTCTTTGAATGTCTTGATGGCTCCTTGGCCCTTTGCAATGTGGGGCATTGACATGATAGGAGAGATTAGACCTACCGCTTCTAATGGGCATCACTTCATCCTAGTGGCCATTAATTACTTCACGAAGTGGGTTGAGGCTGCCTCTTTTGCTACCGTTACCAAGAATGTTATGGCACGGCTTATCAAGCATAACCTGATATGTCGTTACAGTGTGCCAGAGAGAATCATCACTGACAATGGTACGAATCTCAATAACACGATGATCACCAAACTCTGTAAGAAATTCAAGATACAACATCATAACTCTTCTCCCTACCGGCTGAAGATGAATGGCGTTGTTGAAGCTGCTAACAAGAACACCAAAAAGATTATACAGAAGATGACGGTGACATATAAAGACTAGCACGAGATGTTACCATTTTCTCTTCATGGGTACCGCACCTCCGCGCGAACATCGACAGGGGCAACACCCAACTCTCTGGTATATGGCATGGAGGTTGTCTTGCCTATTGAGGTCCAGATCCCTTCTTTGAGGATTATAAAGGATGAGGGTTTGAGCGAAGACGATTAGATCCAGACTCGACTTGATCAACTGAATCTGATCGATGAGAAGAGACTTACTATTGTCTGTCATGGTCAAACGTATCAAAAACGAATGATCAAGGCTTTCAACAAAAAAGTCATGCGCCAAGAATATCAAGTCGGGGATCTAATGATCAAGTGCATCTTACTACCACAAGGTGATCCCAAGGGCAAATGGACTCCCACATACGAAGGGCCATTTATGATCAAAAACATTTTCTCGGGTGGAGCCATGATTCTGACCACCATGGATGGTGACGACCTTCCTCACCCTGTCAATGCGGACATAATGAAAAGATACTACGCATGATTAAAGACCCGCTAGGTTGACTGGCCTAGACAAAAATAAGGGCTTCCCAGCGAACGAAAAGGGTTCGGGCAAAAATTAGGATGAAAACAAAAAAATCTGTACACCCGGCAAGTCAAAAAGCTAAATAGGCGGCTTGGGTAAAAAAGGGTATCCCGGTGGACTGAAAACCTGAAAGGGCAGTCCAGGAAAAATTTAGGGTTGTAAACCGTATCACTATGTCCCATTGGATCACCTTGCGACCATACCTCAGTATCAACTTTCAAGTTCGAACGCCACCAATCAATCTAGTCAGCTTCGGACAAACAGCAAAGTGATGAGACACTCGAAGACATAGCGGCAATAGCAGAATTGAAACTTAATGGGATTATTGCACATAGATGTTTTCTTTTCGTTGTGCATGATATTGTATAACTTTCATTTTCACTGCGGTATTCTCTTACTAGAGCGTCAGCTTCCTTGTACAAAAACGCATGTTATAGGCCAACTTCGAAAATTAATACAAGTCATTTTTACAAAGCCATTTGTTTTTGTTTTTCTATTTTGTTTTGCAAAAACGTCCAATGATTTATTCTTGACATATGCATTTGAATATGATTGCTATTCACAAATATTTGCATATAAAATAGAAAGACAATTGCTCATAACTTAAGAAACAGGGGCAAAACTAAAAAAATCATGTCAAGCCCGACAGTTACTCTGTTCAACAGGTACAGGGGTAGAGACAGTTTTGAAACAAGGTCATACGACCCCGTGACATCTGCACTCCTCACAGAGTAGAGGCAACTAAAGCTTTGACATCGGCTTCCCCAAACAGAAGTTACTCTCCCCAACCAAGTTCCTTATGAAAACTGACATCTATGTTCCCCAACCGAATTTCATAATCGCAAGCGGGTCATAAAGTTTTCTCCCAAACAGAGTTTATTTCTCTAAATATAGAAGCTCAATCCCCGACAGAGCTTATTCCTCCAGCTACGGAAGTTCATCCTCCCAGCCGAGTTTATTTTTTCCAAATCGGAAAAATTTTCCAACAAAACATCTCCTCTCACTACAGAGTTATTCCCTCGCAGAGTTATTCTAAAGCAGAGTCTCTCCCCGGCAGAATATCCGTAAACAAGGAGCAAATCCCCAGCATAGTGATCTCTATTTATAATGCCCAACGGAAGTAGAAGAACCACTTTTTCTACAACGGTCGGGAAGTCGACTTCCAGTACTCCCCATCAACAGTCAGGGATTTATTTTCCCAGACTCGGATATGTCATAATAGCATTTCATGTTCATACATCATGACATGCGCATACATATTGCATACAACATAATCTCAGTTATTTTAAGAACATCATCACACAATACATTTCATGCATCACATATAATTAACCCTCTACCTTTTCAGGAAAGATGGTTATCATCAACAATTCCAACAATTCAAGATTAAATCCATGAAGTTATACATGTCATATCTGCAGACAACTAATGGAAAAATCAGTTCCCGAAACCAAACGGGTCAACTAATCTACGTGATCAAATGACGAAGCCCTACCATCCAGGCTTTCATTTCAAAGTAACCCTACTATCCCGGTTCCTTCCCATGGTCCTACTATCCAGGCTTTCATTTCAAAGTAACCCTACTATCCAGGTTCCTTCCCATATCCCTACTATCCAGGCTTTCATTTCGAAGTAACCCTACTATCCAGGTTCCTTCCCACAGCCCTACTATCCAGGCTTTCATTTCGAAGTAACCTTACTATCCAGGTTCCTTCTTGCAACCCTACTATCCAGGCTTTCATTTCGAAGTAACCCTACTATCCAGGTTCCTTCTCACAACCCTACTATCCAGGCTTTCATTTCGAAGTAACCCTACTATTCAGGTTCCTTCCTGCAGCCCTACTATCCAGGCTTTCATTTCGAAGTAACCCTACTATCCAGGTTCCTTCTTGCAGCCCTACTATCCAGGCTTTCATTTTGAAGTAACCCTACTATCCAGGTTCCTTCTCATAGACCTACTATCTAGGCTTTCATTTCGAAGTAACCCTACTATCCAGGTTCCTTCTCATAGCCCTACTATCCAGGCTTTCATTTCGAAGTAACCCTACGATCCAGGTTCCTTCTCATAGCCCTACTATCCCGAGTTTCATTTCGAAGTAACCCTACTATCCAGGTTCCTTCTCATAGCCCTACTACCCAGGCTTTTATTTTGAAGCAACCCTACTATCCAGGTTCCTTCTCGCAACCCTATTATCCAGGCTTTCATTTCGAAGTAACCCTACTATCCAGGTTCCTTCTCACAGCCCTACTATCCAGGCTTTCATCTCAAAGTAACCCTACTATCCAGGTTTCTCTTTTATCTCTGGACAATAGTTTACAACACTGTAAAACCTAGACCCGACCAGATACGGTCGATTTCACATTTCTCCAGTAAGTCACTGTGTAGCCTGGATCCTGACCAGATAAGTAGTTCACTTCTGTCTCCTCAATCAAGAGTTAATTCCTCAGTAGAGTAATGGACAACCGAAGCTCCTAGACTCTATTTCCCAGGACATAAATCAATATTCCCCGGTGAAGTCCTCCTCAACAGCAGGTATAGGAATTCTCGCAAAGGAATCTCTTATGCGACTGATATCTTTTTCTGGATGGCATCTTTAAGCCCATCACCGATGATTCTCCATCGCCTTCCAAATGGCATCTGTAAGCCCATTCCTAATATTATCGATCAGTATTACTTCATGCGAGTGCAAATTTCGGGGCACTCTAGTGTTAAATCATTATCCACCTTCAGATCACGAAAGGCAGACCAGCCAATCTACATCCTCAGGCTTAAGAATATTGAATAGGGGAAGTTGTTGTACCCCAAAATTTTCCCTCCAATTTGTACACAAAACATACTCCTAGAGGTCCTCAATTGCTCAAGTTGACTAAGGATTGACCAAACAAATCCTACTCCTAAGACAATGAGCCTCAAACTAGGGTTTCACTCCTCATCAAGATGTTTTAGTTCCAAGGGTCCTAAATGATTTCCATTGCCTAATATGTCCTTAAGGTCATCCATGCCAAGTTTCATGCCTTGCACTACAAGTTTGCTCAATCAACTGCTCAGATGCATGGAAATCAACTATGTTAGGTCAAAAGTTAACTGTGACCCACATACAGTCAAACTTCAAGATTTTTGGCCAACATCAACATTTTGAAGTGATATATATCATTTGATCAAGTGTTGATCATGATTCCTCAAGGAATGCCCCAAATTAATCAAAACTCAAAAGTTGCCAAATTAGGGTTTCTATAGGGAAAGTCAACCAAAATTTGACCAAACATAACTTTCTCATACTTTATTAGAAATTTTTCCACCAAAGCTCATTTTAAAGAGAATCCAATTTCCTACAACTTCTCTTCAGCCCTAAAGATCAAGAAAGACACCATTGGAAAGATACAAGGTCATACATTATAGGTCCTTTCAAAAAGTCAACAAAAACACCTTCTGGGTCAAAGCTCCTTACATGAACATTGAAGATCCAATTGAGATGAAACCAAAAGGGTGGTTTAGAGGACACCCTAAGCTCTATAAAAAGTCCAACACTCTCTTAGGTTTAAAAGTGAGAGAGATATGCATTGTTAAAGTTGACCAAGTTTTGGAAAAGTGCATGAAGCCAATATTAACCAAACTTGAATTTTTTTCCAAATGGGCCCATCTTTTCATCTTTGAAACTTGTTCTAGCATGGTCCACGACCTCCAAGCTGATCCATGCATTGTTATATTATTTATATTATTTATTTTGATATTTTATCCATTAAAATGCAAAATTAAAAAAAAATAAATAATAGAGATAATAAAAGATTTGGATTTAGAATCTTTTCTCATCAAATAAGGGACAAATATTAGTGGCAATCAAGGGGAATATCATGGAGGGAGGAAAAGATTTGATCTAATTCAAAATAAATCAAAAATCACATAATTGGAAAGAAAACATCTGCTCATGAAAACATGGATATTTCTACATATTTGTTGACCTAATATTGTCCCATATATATGCACAAACCATTCCTGACGTAAAGGGAAGCTGGTCTCAAGAATACCCTAAAAATTCTCAAAATTTTCAAAGAGGAGGGCAATTATGTTCCACACGAGCTAACCATTCTCCATCAAATCTATGCACTTCATCATCAGTATGAGGTTTACAAGAGTCCATACCTATCATTCTTGAAGTTCGTGGCATCCCAAATCACCATATCCAAACAACTCCAATTAACAAGGTTTGGCAAAATTCAAACTGGAAATTTATGCATTGTTGATGTTTTTTAATGTTTTGATTTGTATCCAGGACATCAGTTAGGGTAGTTTGGACGCTTCACATGAGAGCTTCAAAGCTTAAATCGTGCAATGCCATTGTTAGGGCATCACAAGCTGCAAGCTTCATATCTCTTGATTTAGGGACCTTCAGACTAAACTAACCCCATATTTAGATTCCTGGGAAAATTTCAAGGAGAGTAGATCCCTTTGGGCATTTCAAATCTCACGTTTTTGTAGGTTTAGCGATTTAGGCTTCCCGGAGAAGATGATCGGAGACTCCCTCCGGCATCGTGGACTCGTTTGACCCTGGTGGGAACAGGTGTCGCGTTTTGATTCAATCTGATTGGCTCATGTCCTTTGCAGACACACACGTTTTTTAATGACCTAGATCTGGTCATGGTTTTACATATATTATTATTACGCTATTATAGTCATGATTTAACAAGCAGTGTAGATGGCAAGAGAGAAGGGTGTTAAGGCATTGCATGTGTGGGAGGTCAGGGGCTGCATATTATTTTTCTAATTTCTGCTTGCCGAATCAGTGCCCCAGGGTTAAGCGTGTGCACCATGTATTGGCCTATCATCACCATTGGATCTCTTCAGCGCCAGATCAAACGCTCCAGATCCAGGTGTGCACGATGGATCTTCAAGTGATCAATGCCACTAGATCATACGCATGGTGGGCTTGCACAAATTTAGGCCTTGCAAATCCAATCAGCCGCCCCAGATTGCTAACACAACCACATGCCCATTTCTATCTTTTTTTATTCTATATTTTAATTTCTTCTTTGTTATTTTAATTATTTCAAAAATCATTTTTTTTATTTAATCATAAAATCAATAAAATCACAAAACAATAGAATTTAGGTTTTTTATTAAAATTAATTTTGTAAGTTAATTTGATTTAATTATTTTGATTTGTTTTCTTTAAAAATAAAATCAATTAGAATATAGGATTGAATTTCAAATCTTTTTCTTTAAAAAATAAAAAATATTGGTTTTTATTAGAATTAATTTTTAATTAATAATCTTTTTCAATTAATTAATTACTCTTTGTATTATTTAACTTTTTCCAAATAAAAACAACAAAAAATACCTTTCTCTTAACCTAGGCGCGTTTTAGGGTTTAGACGCTTCGTTATCCTTCGCGCGTTTATTATTTCTGCTGTATTATTTTTTTCATTATGTAATTCTTCTTGGTTTGTAATAATTTAATTAGGTTTAAATTTCTGCATCTAATTGTGTAACTACCCCAAGGCCTTGTAATAGTTTAGGAACCTTTATCTTTCTGCAATTTATTTTCTGCATGATAAACTGCTTAGATGAATGGCTAATAGGATTGTATGGAAAGATAATGATTAATTGAACATAGAAAACCCTAATTGTGCAAAGATAAATAAACTAAAAAATAAACACTTGCATAGGCTCACTCCTAGGGTTTTCCCCACTTCGGTTGCCTTCGGTAAACGATCATGAAGTATAGGGAGTCTTAGTGGTTGTCCTCTAGTCCCAAAAGATAAAAAATGACCCATTCGAATGGTGCTTCGGAAAGATCTTTAGGACTCTAGGGTAATTACTAAGGTTTCCAAACCATTGCTTTAGTGATCGTAATTGTCCCTTTCGTCCCTTTTGATTGTCCCTTAAACTCCAACGATGAAGCTACCTACTCCTTAATAGTAGGATAACGCTGTCTAAAGGAATTCAGAAAATGAACAGACTTTTTTCGAGTAGGTAGAAACTTTTAGGTACTTGCTCAAGTAAAAATTTTACACATACACTTTCAAACAAGCTTTTCAAACAAAGTTTTCAAAAACATTTTATCACACCCTTGAGGACTGATACAAGGGTTACCATAAAGTAAAACGCCGCACTAAGGCAAATTAAGAAAACGAACAGACTTTTTTCGAGTAGGTAGAAACTTTTAGGTACTTGCTCAAGTAAAAATTTTACACATACACTTTCAAACAAGCTTTTCAAACAAAGTTTTCAAAAACATTTTATCACACCCTTGAGGACTGATACAAGGGTTACCATAAAGTAAAACGCCGCACTAAGGCAAATTTCAAAACATTTTTAAGCACACAAACACACGAATGCAATTTGAAAAATGAGCAAGTACCTAAGAGCCCATGGAAAACCATGGATAGAAAGGGTGCTAACACCTTCCCTTTCTATAATCTACCCCCGTACTCATAAACATCTCAAAAAGGTTTTTTCTATTCTTTTCCCTTTTACTTTATTGGATGAAATAAAAGTCGGTGGCGACTCTTGCTTATCGTACATTTACGAACAAAAAACACAAACTAGAAGTAACAAAAAACAGTCGGTTCTGCCACCGTATCACAATATGCATTTGAATATGATCACCCTTTACAAATACACACATAAAAAAACAGAAAGACAGTTACTAATGGCTTTAAGAAACGAGACAATTTATAAAAATCCAATTGCAAATCCCTGCAAATACATCCCATAATATGTACAGAGACAAAGACGTCCTCCTACGAGGTCACCACAATATCTTCAACATACAGCCTAATGATGTCAGAGGTTCTGATATCCCCTACAGAGCAAGAGTCTCCAATCATCTCCCTAGCATCTTGAAGAATTCCTCAGCATGGTTCATAAAGTTCTTAGGGTTCCCCAACAGGGCTTCATAAAAATCCCCAAGCAATTTACGAAGTTTTTCTTACCCCAGTAGAGTTTACTTCTCTAGCAACGGGAATCCTCATCCCCCTAAGCAGTTAGGGATTTACTCTCCCTCAATTTAATAACACTGCAAAGAACAACTGATCAGTTCATACATTGCATTCATACATTATCTTACCAACGTCATAGCATATACATATAAAATACATATATCACAGTCTCATTTATTTTGAGAACATCATTACCCAATACATTTCACGCATCATGACATTACATACAACTAATTCTTTACCTTTTCAGGAAAGATCAATAAACAAATATCATCATCAATTTTCCACATGTTCCAGATTGATTCCTGAAATAAGACAGGGCAACTATCTGAAGTAACAGCTCATCAATCAATTTGAAGCATGGAATCCGACCAGATAGCTGTTTATAGCACTGTGAAGCCTGGAATCTGACCAGATAGTAGTTTACTATACTGTGAAGTCTAGAATCCGATCAGATAGCAGTTTACAACACTATGAAACATGGAATCTGACCAGATAGTAGTTTACAATACTGTGAAGCCTGGAATCCGACCAGATAGCAGTTTACAACACTATGAAGCATGGAATCTGACCAGACAGCAGTTTACAATACTGTGAAGCCTGGAATCCGACCAGATAGCAGTTTACAACACTGAAGCTTGGAATCTGACCAGATAGTAGTTTACAATCACTATGAAGCCTAGGCACGACCAGATAGTAGTCAACATCATAGTTGAAGCCTGAAATCCAACCGGATAACAATCAATCTACAATTCAAGACACTATGAAGCCTATACACGACTAGATAACAGTATAAGTTACTGCAAAGCCTGGAGTCTGACCAGATAACAATCTATTTTGTCAATTACTATGAAGCTTGGACCCGACCAGATGCCAGTATAACCTATGACATTGTGAAGCCTGGAATCCGACCAAATAACAATATAAGTTGTTGTGAAGCCTGTAATCCAACCAGTTAGCAGTTTACTCTGTCAAATTATTGTGAAGCCTGGAGTCCAACCAGATAGCAGTTTACTCTGTCAATTATTATTAAGCCTGGACCCGACCAAATGACAGTGTAATCTACAAGATTGTGAAGCCTGGATCCGACCAGATATCAGTTAACATCATTACTGAAGCCCAAAATCCGACCGGATAACAGTTCAACTCTATCAATTACTATGAAGCCTGGACCCGACCAGATGACATGATACCTCAAATTCAAGTTGAAGCATGGATCCGACCAGATAACAGCTTAATTTCTTCATATCAATGAATCCTGGACACGACCAGATATCAGTTCAAGTCATTGAAGCCTGGATTCTTACCAGATAACAGTTTGATTTCATTTTTACTACGAAGCCTGGAAACCAACCAGATAATAGTTAATTTCATATTCCCTAGTAAGTTGCTGTGAAGCCTGGAATACGACCAGATAACAGACAACTTTTATTATCCTCGACAAGTTATTGTGAAGCCTGGATTTCGACCAGATAACAGCTAAGTTTCATCTCTCCAGTCAAGAGATAACTCCCTAGTAGAGCAATGGACAACTAAGGCTCATATGCTCTATTCCCTAAACAGAAATCAACATTCCCCAACGGAGTCCTCCTCAAATAATAGGAACGGGAATCCCCATAAAGAGACCTCTTATGAAGTCAGCATCTACTTTAGATGGCATCTTTAAGCCCATCTCCGACGACTATCCATCATCTTCTCCAAATGGCATCTATAAGCCCATTCCCGATATCATCAACTGACAATGTTAGTTCATGTATATGCGAGTGCAAATTTTGGGGCACTCTATTGTTCAATCATCTTCCACCTTCAGATTACGAAAGGCAGACGAGCCAATCTAAATCCTCCGGTTTAAGAAGATTGAACAGGGGCACATACAAAACGCATATAACATTCTCATTTATTTTGAGAGCATCATTACACAACGTATTACATACATCATGTCATTGCATAAACCTAACTATGTCCTTGTAGGTTAAGTTCTCGAATAGACGAATATTACCAACAACTTATTGATAGGTTATGGATCAATTCCTGAAACAGGACGGGGCGAATATCTACATAACCAATATTTCCTTCAAGAATTCTAAAAAGCATCTCCTTCAAGGCCTTCGTTCTGAAAAGAATTCCCCTTCAGAGACCGAATTATGAAAAGCATCTCCTTCAGGGCCTTCATTTTGAAAAGCATTCCCCTTCAGAGACTGAAGTCTGAAAAGCATCTCCTTCAGGGCCTTCGTTCTGAAAATCATTTCCCCTTTAAAGACCGAGTTCTAAAAAGCATTCCCCTTCAGAAGTTTATTCTGAAAAGCATTCCCCCCAGAGACTGAATTCTAGCGAGCATTTCCTTCAGAAGTTTATTCTGAAAAGCGTTCCCCTTCAGAGACTAAATTCTGAAAAGCATCTTCTTCAGGGCCTTTGTTCTGAAAAGCATTTCCCTTCAGAAGTTTATTCTGAAAAGCATTCCCTCAAAGACTGTATTCTGGCGAGCATTTCCTTCACGACCTTCATTCTGAAAAGCATTCTCCTTCAGAGGTTTATTCTGAAAAGCATCTCCTTCAGAGATTTATTCTGAAAAGTGTCTCTCTTCAGAGACTGAATTCTGAAAAGCATCTCCTTCAGGGCTTCGTTCTGAAAAGCATTTTCCTGCCGAAATTTTCTAAAAAGCATTCTTCGGATACAGTCGGGCATAGACTCATTCTGATACTCCTATTTACAATTACTTTGGATGGCATTTGCAAGCCCATCTCTGACAACACTCTATAACCTTTGCGAATGGAATATTTAAGCTCATTCAAGCAGTTTAATCAACTAATTGTGTTACTTCATGCATATGTGAGTGGAAATTTATGGGCACTTAAGTGTTCAATCCACTTCCACCTACAGATCCTGAATGGCGAGCATGCTAATCTAACTCTCCAGGTTTAAGAAGATTGAATAGGGGTATCTGTTGTACCCCAAAATTTTCCCTCCCATTTCAAAATATCTCTTCATGCTCCTAAGGTTCTTAAGTACTCAAGACTATTCAAGAATTGATCAGATGAACCCTTCTCCTAAGTAGTGGCCTATAATTAGGGTTTTGGTTTTCTCAAAGAAAATTGAGCTTCTAATGCCTCAAGTGAGTTTCATGGTTCATCATATGCTTCAAAGAATCCTCGTGTCAAGTTTCAAGCCTTACATCACAAATTTGTCAGTCAATTTCTCAAATGAGTGAAAATCAACATACAGTCAAACTTCAAGATTTTTGGTCAACATCCAGATTTTGAACTCACATTCATCATTTGATCAAGGGTTGATCATGATTCATCAAGAAAACTTAAGATTCATCAAAAGTCAAAAATTACTAAATTAGGGTTTTCTTAAGGAGAAGTCAACTGAACTTTGACCAAGCATAACTTTCACATGCTTCATCAGAAAATTCTCAACCAAATCCCATTTTGATGGAAATTCAATTCTCTACAACTTTGTCTCTCTAAGCTCAAGGACAAAAATTCTTCATTTGAGAGATGTGAGCCAAAATATTACAGGTCATTTTAAAAGTCAACAAAAAGACACTTTTGTCAAAGAAATTTACAGAAAGTTAAAGTCTTCAAATGGAAAAATGACCAACATGAATATTGTAGGGAACACCTTGAGGTTTCCAAAAAAGTCCAAGATCACCTTCATATGATAAACATTGAGTGAGATATGATTTGTGCAAGTTGAATAATTTTTGAGAAATGCATGAAATCCACTTTGAGCAAAGTTGAATTTTTGGGCTAATGGGCCTAAGTTTTTAGGTTCAAACATATTATACCTTACAATAATTTTTATTTTTATTTATTTTTATTTTTATTCAATTAAATACAAAATAAATCAAATTAAATACAAGATAAATGGTAATAGCGCGTGGATATTTGTTTTGATCAGAATTAAAGCCCTAAAAGATTGTGACAACTAATAGAAACCGTATGGAGTATTTTTGAAGCAAATCTTGACCAAAATTTGAAAGTTTTAAGATGATTTTTCAATCAAATCTTCACCTCATGATCACATGGATTCCTTTAGCTTTTGTTAACCTAATTCCATCTTCTATATAAGCACAACACATTCAGATGCTTAGGACACAAATTACTGCCTCCAAGAACTCTCCAAAAATCTCAAAATTTCTCAAGCTAAGGAAAAAGAAAAAACCTTATTTGTAGCCTCCTTCAATCGAAACCAAGCATCCAAACGCATTCTTGAAGTTCCCAGGATCACTACCAAGCCAAGAAGCAAGTCTGTCCATGCTTGGAATCATTCATTCAAGCCCACTGGTTTTGGTAAAATTTCTCAATTACAATCTCTTAATTGTCACGTTGTAAATTGTTTATAAGCATTCATACATGTTCATATTTATGTTTGGAATGTTTTAGAACCATTTCTTTTGAGTTTTGATGCAAGGATAAGAAAACGCCATTGTTAGGGCCTGAAGCTCTGACTTCATCATATCTCCTTTTACAGGCACTTTCAGGCCAAAACAATACCACCAATGAATTCGCAGCCATGGATTTTAGGGGATAGGGTCCTCTTTTCTTTCTAACACGCGTTGTTTTGCTGGAGCATGAAACACCTAGAAGACGACCGGAGCTAGGGCTCCGACGCTTCTTTGGTGCATTGATTTTGTTATATATATTGTTTTTGTTTTGTTATATTAACAAATGGACACGTTAGCTTAGTTGGTGAAAGGCGCGCATGATGAACGAAGGGGCGTTGGTTCGATTCCCTGTGTTTTGCATTTTTTGTGTGTTTTCCAGATTAATGCACATGTCTCTAATATAATCAGCACATTCTGATTCATAACACCAACAGCGTGTTGGCGCAGTGGCAAGCAATGCAGCGTGAAAGCTAGAGGGCGTGGGTTCAACACCCACCCCAAACATTCTTTTTTTCACTAACCCTTATTTATTTATTTTATTTATTTATTTCTTAATTAAATTCTAACAAACCCTAATCCTTTTTCAAAACCCTAACAAATTAGGGTTAGTTTCGATTAATTAATTAATCAACTTTTTCTTAAATATTAAAATGAATTAGTTTTTAGGTTTTTATTATTAATTAAAATTAATTAGACATTAGGGTTTTTATTAACTTAATTATCTTAAAATTGATTAGAATTAGGTTTAATTACTTATTAACACTCAAATCATTTTCTAAACAAAAACACCAAGATATTTTTCCTAACCCTTAGAATTTTATGGCATTTGACATTTTTTTTATTTATTTTCTTTTGCATTTAAATTCCTAGAAACAGTTATATAGGTCGCACGGTTTTTTTTTGTAATAGTATATGTTTATTTCTCGCATTCTTTTATCCTTATGTAGCTTCCTCAAGGCCTTGTAATAGCGTAGGGTTTACTTTATGCACCTTTACTTTTCTTGCTATGTTTTATATTGTTAGTAACTAGGGTTTGTTTTCCAAGACTAAAATCAATCGATAGAAAACCCTAATTCTCAAGATAAATATAACTGAATTGAGCACACTTTTCACACTCACACCTCTAGGGTAACCTCTCTTTGTTTCCTTCGGAAATAATGGTCATGTCCCTCGAAGGTAAGGGTACTTTAGCAAAGACCCTCGATTAAATCATCATAGTCCCTTCAAATAAAGATCATAGTTATGCGATGTCGCTCGAGTTGCCTACGAAAGACGATCTAGTCCCTTGTTGCCTACGAATAATATGATGACAGACCCTTCAAATTGCTAAAGTATCCTTGCATGTTGCTTTTTATGACCATTCGACGACATTTTTCTTGTCCTTTCATATCCAATAGACGGGGCTACCTACCAACTAATGGTATGGATAACACTATCTCTAACAGAGAAGGAAAATAATAAGAATGACCTTTAGTGGGTAAGGAACTTTTAATCGCTTGCTCACAACCATTTTCACAAACAAAACACTTTTACACATTACACTTTTCAAACAAAATATTTTCTAACACTTTGTACGCATTCTTGAGGACTGATACAAGAACCATTACAAAGTTAGCTTTTTTTCAAAATATTTTCAAACAAAACACACACACAAAGCAAATTTCAAAAAGCGAGCTAGCGATTAAGAGCCCGTAGATAACTACGGATGAATAGGGTTCTAATACCTTCCCTTTTCATAACTTACCCCCTGAAATCAAAATCTATCAAGGTCTTTCCTATTCTTTTCAGCCTTATATTGGATAAAAGAAAAGTCGGTGGCGACTCTAGCTATCCACACATTTTGGATAAAACCAAAAAATTCAGTTCTCTCACTGTATTACAGTACCTCTGATATAACTTTTGATCAAGAGATAACAACTGTTGAGGTTGATAAAAAGTAACTTCAAAATAGTGGAGCAGCTTAATCAAACCCCTAATAAGATCTCTATCTTGACCCTCATGTTATATTCTGAAGCACATTGCAACACTCTTTTAAAAATTCTAAGCAAAACTCATGTGATTCCGACATTATTGTGGCTCAATTTGAAGGCATCGTGAACAATATCTCCGCAGATAATTGTTTCAGTTTTTGTGATTATGAACCCCAAAAGACGAGCCCACACTAAAGCTTTGCACATCTCCATTAGATGCCTAGATACTGTGTTGTCACGAGTTTTGGTGGATACAGGGTTGTCTCTTAATGTGATACCCAAGTGTTGTACCCCAAAATTTTCTCTCTCATGTTTCCCAAGGTTTTTTCTCTTATATGGGTGGTTACAAACACTTGCCAAAAGAAAAATGATTTTTTTTTAATGATAGCAAAGTGTCTTTCGATTGGCATGCCAACAATGTCTTTTGATTGGCATCTGAGTAATTGCCTTCGATTGACACATCAGAGCAAAGAGTCCTTCGATTGTCATGTCAGCAAGCTTCGACTGGGGTCCTAAAACCCTTCAACCAAGCATTGGCCCATCAGGTTCGGTTGTGCGTTGGTTCCCCTTCGAACAAGCCTTGGTCCAAGCTTCACAAGCAAGAATCCCCTATAAGTTTGCTTCGATTCACCAGCAGTGAACTCCTGCATACAAGCTTCGATTAGGCGCTGAATCTCCTTCGATCAAGCTTAATTCACAAAGCTTCCTCATGCTTGCCTTTGTTTTACAAAGCAAAGACCCATCAGCATGCTTCGATCTACAAGGAAAAAGGCCCCTTCCATTGGTATTCGATTCACAAGACAAAGGGATGCTTCAGACATGCCTTTGATTCACAAGGAAAAGGCCCTCTCTTCAGCTTACCTTCAGCACACAAGGCCAAGACTCCTTCAGATTTACCTTCAATCCACCAGGAAAAAAGCTTCCTTCGACCCACAAGGCATTGGCTGCCTTTGTGCCAACTTCGACTGGGCAATGGTCCCCTTTGAAATAGTTTTCCACACTACGACACGCATGATAGTCCCTTCGAAGGCGCATTCACGTGGTCCCTTCAAAGAAGCATTCAGAAGGTTCATTCGAAGGGTACACAAGAAGTCCATTCGAAGGAGGAAACTTAAGGCCAATCAAAGGGCATGGCCTAAAGGCATTCGAAAGTCCAAGGTGTCCAGGTTCATAGCAAATTCAAAAAGGGACAAGAAACCATGTCTTTGGCAAAGTTTCAAAATGACATTCATGGCCTTTAAAACACCAACTTAATGGCTGTTTATTCATTTGTCCTCTTGTCCTCTTGTCCCCCCCATCCCCTTTATATAATATCACACTAGCAAGCTTCACAGGGAGGAAAAAGAGAGAGACTGGATCATACACGCATACGCTGCCTCAAAAAGTATACTAAATTATAGAAAAATCATATAATTCGAAGCTAGTGTTGCAGGTACCCCCAGTCCATACAAATACTAAATTTGTGCTCCTGAGGCTCCCAAAGTCTATTATTCCAAGCCCATCTACATCTAAAAGTGTCAAACCGAAGCAACCCTTAAACAAGGGTACCCACGCCTGAAGCTACAGATTCATACATCACCGTTAGTAAGAACTGGTAAAAAGATCAAACTTTACATTTGCATGATATATTAACACTTGTAGTTCATTCGATTTGTATTCAAGATTAAGGACCTGGGTTTGACACCCAGGTCTGCATTTGTTTTGTTTCTAGCATTTGTTGCAGATCCAGCCTGAATAGACCAATGTGTGCAGGATCGAAGGACCTGGGTTCGACACCCAGGTCCTGCATCTTTATTATTCTAATGCTTGTCTTGTAGATATGGATCGAAAAGCAGATTGCCCTCCTGGATCGAAGAAGACAACTCCTTCTCTGGATCGAAAGAGACATTTCCTTCTCTGGATCGAAGCCTCCCATTTTTCCCCTGGATTGAAAGACACCTTCTCTGGATCAAAGCTTCCCATTTTTCTCCCTAGATCGAAGGATGCCCTTTTTATTTTTATTTTTGTTTTTGTTATTTCTTTATTGACCTTATCATTTGAATTTACTTTAAATCAAAAAAATCACAAAAAACATTAGGTTAGTTTTTTTTATTAATCAAATTAATTTTGTAAACAAATTAATTAATTATTTTAACTTCATTTTATCAATTTAAAATCAACTAGACCTAGGTTTATTTAATTCAAATATTTTCTTAACAAATAAAATAAAACAAACAAAAAGATTTCTTTTCCTTAGGATTTAGACATCCCTCTTAATTCGTTTGTGCATTTATTTACTTTCGCTTTTTTTTTCATCTGATTGTAACAACTTCCCAGTTTGTAATAGTAACTAGGACTTTACTTTTCACATTTCTATAATGTACCTCTCACAAAGCCATGTAATAGCGTAGGATTTACATTCCCGCACTTTACATTTCTACACTTTAAATTACTGTATATACTACTGTTAGTAACTAGACTTGTATGGAAAGACTAGTAATCAAACGTTAGCAAACCTAACAAAAAAGACAAAAATAACTGTATACAATACATTTGCACATATACACCTCTAGGGTATCCCACTTTGGTTTCCTTCGAAAAACGGTCACAATTCTCGAAATGTGAGAAGTTTTAGTGATTGTCCTAGTGTTTTAAAGATCACACGTCCCTCGATGACCCTCTCGATGTTGCCTCGGAAAAAGTGATCTTAGAACTTTAGGGAAATTACTAAAATTCCTTGCCAAGTTGCCTTCATGACCGTAACGTCCCTTCGAATGTCCCTCAAACATCCAACGACTAGGGCTACCTACTCACTAATAGTAGGATAGCATTGTCTAAAGGATAAGAGGAAAAGAGTAGATCTTTTCGAGTCCAAGTAGATAGCTGTTAAATGCTGGCTCAAGTAAAACAAACTTTTTTACACCTACACATTTCAAAAACAACTTTCAAAAAGACATTTGCTTTGTCAACACTCTTGAGGACATATACAAGAGTTATCACAAAGCGAATCGCCGCACTAAGGCAATTTCAAAACTTTTTTTTCCAAAACACACAAAGCACAAGGTACTTTTAAAATGAGCTAAGCATCTAAGAGCCCGTAGATAATTACAGTTGGAAAGGGTGCTAACGCCTTCCCTTTCCATAATCTACCCCTTTACTCAGAAAATTCTCGAAAAGGTATTTTTCTGTTCTTTTCACCCTTTTCTTAATTTGGATAAAAGAAAAGTCGGTAGCGACTCTTGCTTACCACAACATTTGCGAAAACAAATGCAAAACCAATATTAACAGTCGGTTCTGCCACCGTATCACACCAAGAAAATGTTGTTCAAACTGAATATAGATGGGGTGATGATGAGACCCAATACTTTGTCTGTGAGCATTTGATGGATCATGTTGATCTGTAGAAGGGGATGTAGACTTTCCCATCAATATCAAACCCTATGTTTTCTATCTATCCTTTTATGTCATGGAAAATTTCCCTTCTTACACTTGCTTGTTGGGAAGACCATGGATTCACATGGTAGGGGTTGTAACTTCAACTCTCCACTAGTGTCTGAAATTTGTTGTTAGTGGTAAGATTGTCGTGATTTGTGGAGAAGAGGATGTAGTAATTAACAATGTGACTTCCTTCTAGTATGTCGAGGTCAATGGCGAAGTGCAAGAAACTCCTTTTTAGGCTCTTGAGATTGAATCATTTGAGATGTTTCCTTTTGTTGATCAAAATAAGAATCCCGAGAGTCCTCTCTCTTCTCTTAATGATGTTAAAGCCTTGTTGGAATCGGCTACTCCCTATGATGGTTGGGGCAAAGTAATTGAAGTAACAGAGAAAAGAGACAAACATGGTCTTGGCTATCAACCTTTCTCCCACTCCCAAGGCAGTTCATCTTCCAAATGAGCGCATGTTCCTCCAATCTCCCAAATATTCACTAGTGTTGGTACAAGTCATGAAGGCCAAGTAGTGGTAGCAGATGATAAAGTTAGCAATGATGTAGACATTTCTCAGTTTATCTACCAGATTGCACAAGACATGAGCTCGACAAGTGGATCGTCATGGATGTTCCAGAAGTTTCTTTCTATGAATTGTAATTTTCTTGTTTCAAAAGTCATATGCTCTGCCCAAGGCATATTGATAGCTTGTAGAATGGCCCCTTTATTTCAATCATTGCTTAATATTGAATAAAAATCACTTTTCGCATACAATTTTTTTTTAATCTTTGTCTTTCAATTTTTACTTTTACTATTTTTTCAAAATGGCAATGCTTTTCCTTCTTTTCTAAAATAAAGCATGATACATTCAAACATGCAGATCTACCTTGAATTCCATCAGAAATGATAATGTTGTATTCCCTGACATCAATATCCTTGAGAATCCGAATGACCAAGCTGATGAAGATAGTGGGGAAGATTGATATGTTCCTGAAGAATTGGTAAAGTTATCCTGCCTCATCAAGAAGATATAGAAAACATCAATCTTAGTATTGAACAATTGAAGAAGGAAATCAAGATAGGTGCTGCCTTGCAAGATGATGTAAAGAAGGGGTTGATTCAGGTGCTTCAAGAGTATGCGAATATCTTTTCCTGGTTGTATTAAGACATGCCCAGTTTAGACACTAACATATTTATGGATGGGTTTCCACTCAAGCCAAAATGTTCTCCTGTAAAGCAGAAGTTGCGCCGAACTCGACCAGATATGTCTCTCAAGATCAAAGAAGAAGTTGAAAAGCAACTAGCCGTGCGTTTCTTGGCCGTGGTTGAGTATTCTTATTGGATTTCAAACATCGTACCTGTTCCAAAGAAGGATGGAAACGTATGTATGTGTGTGGATTATCGAGACTTGAATAAAGCGAGCCTGGAAGATGATTTTCGTTGCCTCATATTGACATCTTGGTCGATAACACATCTCAGTTCTAAGTATTCTCTTTTATGGATGGTTTTTCAGGCTACAATCAAATAAAGATGGCTCCAGAGGACATGCTGAAAACAATGTTTGCCACTCCTTGACGTACTAATTTCTACAAGGTTATGCCTTTTGGATTGAAAAATGCTGGTGCAACATATCAACGTGCTATGGTTGTTCTATTTCATGATATGATTCATAAGGATATCAAGGTGTATGTAGACTATATGATTGCAAAGTCACAAAATGAATCAGAGCATTTGGTCCATCTTCAAAAGTTATTTGATCGATTGAGGAAATTCAAATTAAGGCTTAATCTAAACAAGTGCACCTTTGAGGTGCGATCTGGCAAGTTACTTGGTTTTATCGTAAGTCAAAGAGGAATTGAAGTCGATCCCGTCAAAGTAAGAGCAATACAGAATGAAAAATAAGTTAGGGGGTTCCTTGGGAGATTGAACTACATTTCTAGGCTCATTTCTTATCTTACATCTACTTTTGAACCTATTTTTAGATTGCTGAGCAAGAATCAAGAAGTACGTTGGGACGATAATTGCTAAGAAGCCTTTGAAAAAATTAAACAGTATCTTCAGGAGCCACCAATCCTTGTTCCACCAGTACTTGGGAGGCCACTCATCATGTACTTGATGATATTAGAGGGATTTATGGGTTGTGTGCTTGGACAACAAGGTTAAACGGGACGTAAGGAGCACGCCATTTACTAATTGAGTAAAAAGTTTACTGATTATGAATCAAGGTAGTCCCTTATTGAGAAGACTTTTTATGCTCTCGCTTGGGTTGCTCGAAGTTTGAGGCAATATATGTTGACACATACAACACTCTTGATTTCTAAGATGGACCCAATAACGTATATTTTTGAGAAACCAATTCTCACAGGCATATTGGCTCGGTGGCACATGTTGTTATCTAAATATGACATTCAATATGTTACGTATAAGGCTATTGAAGGTAGCATTCTTGCTGATCATCTTACTCACCAGCCATTGGAAGAGTATCTGTCAATGAAGTTTGACTTCCTATATGAAGATGTTCTAAAAGTGGAAGACGATGGAGAATCTGAACTAGGGGAGTGATGGAATCTCAAGGAATTGGTGCTGTTTTAATTTCTCCTCATAATACTCATATACCTTTCACGGCCAAGCTATGCTTTGAGTGAACAAACAATGTGGCTGAGTACAAAGCTTGTGTTATAGGCCTTAAAGCAGCCATTGACTTGAAAATCAAGATCCTTAAAGTATTTGGGGATTATTCTATAGTCATACATCAAGTATGAGGTGATTGGGAGACATAACACTCCAATTTAATTCCATACTGGATTACATTCTGGAATTGTTTCCTGCTTTTGAGGAAATCACCTTTGAGCATATTCCTAGAGAAGAAAATCAGTTGGCAGATGCTCTGGCTACCTTGGAAGCCATGTTCAAAATCAATTATCCAAATCATGCATACATTAGGATTCGTTGTTTCAAAGAACGAGCACATGTCTTTCCTGCTCATTGTATCTCGACTGAAGACATGTCTGAGGAAAAGCGATGGTATTTTGACATCAAAATATATCTTCAGAAGAAAGGGTATCTCGAGGGTGCCACAATTTGTGATAAGTGTATACTTAGGAGACGTCCTGTACAAAAGAAACTATGATTTAGTTCTGCTCAGATGCGTGGATAGACACGAAGAAGAATTGATCATAAAGGAAATACATGAGGGCTCTTTTGGAACACATGTCAGTAGTCATGCCATGGCCAAGAAAATTCTGCGGGCATGTTACTTTTGGTTAACAATGGAAAGCGATTATTGTGTATATGCAAAAATGTGCCACAAATGCCAAGTATATGTTGACAAGATTCATGTTCCTTCTACTCCTTTAAATGTTCTGACTTCTTTATGGCCCTTTGCAATGTGGGGCATCGACATGATTTGGATGATTGAACCTAAAGCCTCCAAAGGACATAGGTTCATTCTAGTAGCTATTGACTATTTCACCAAATGGGTTGAAGCCACTTCTTACAAAAACGTAACCAAGCAGGTCGTCACTTTCTTTATCAAGAAAGAAATCATATGTCGTTATGGGGTTCCTGACAAAATCATCACTGATAATGGTTCAAATCTCAACAATAACATGACGAAAGAGTTGTGTGAAGAATTCAAGATTGATCACCATAACTCATCACCCTATCGGCCAAAGATGAATGGTGCAGTCGAGGCAACCAATAAGAATATAAAGAAGATTATCTAGAATATGGTGAGAACATACAAGGACTAGCATGAGATGTAACCATTTTCTCTACATGGGTACAAAACTTCAATACGCACGTCAACTGGGGCAACTCCGTTTCACTTGTATATGGTATGGATGTTGTGCTTCCAGTTGAAGTAGAAATTCCATCATTGAGGATTTTGACTGATACCAAGCTAGATGAGGTAGAATAGATTCAGGCAAGGCTCAATCAACTTAATCTTATTAAATAGAAATTCTTAACTGCTATTTGTCATGGCCAGATCTATCAGAAACGAATGAAGAAAGCATTTGACAAAAATATTTAACCTCAAGAGTTTCATATAGGAGATCTTCAAGAAGATTCCTCCATCATAATCTGATCCAAGGGGAAAATGGGCTCCCAACTAACTACGAGGGACCATACATAATGAAGAAAGCCTTTTCAGGAGGTGGTCTAATCTTTACTGACATGGATAGGGAAGATGTTACACTCCTAGTTAATTCAGACTCAGTCAAAAAGTACAAAGCCTAAAGAGACCCGCTAAGTTGAAAACCCGAAAGGGCGACTTAGGAAAAAATTAGGGCATCCCAGTAGATAGAAAAAAAAGAAAAATCCATGCAAAAGTTAGGGATAAAAATGAAAAATAATAACCCGCTAGGTCGAAAACCCGAAAGGGCGACTTAGGCAAAAATGGGTATCCCGCTGGATTGAGAACCCGAAAGGGCGGTCTAGGAAAAAGTTAGGTATCATGAACGAGAGGTTTTAGTGTGTCTACCCTCCACGAATAACTATGTGCACCCTTGGTAGTGACTGGATCAGTCCAACTACTACTCTTTAAAGGTGAAGCATTGAAACGATCAAGGATATGGGGATATAGCAATATCAGGTCTAATGGAAATTTGAGAACTTCTCATTTCCATTTCCTTTTGTATTTTTACCTTTTTATTTTATTTTCTCAATTACCTCATTTAGGAGTTGCCTCTTTGTATGAGCGCATATTCAAAGGCAAGATCTTCAATCAATAAAATTGGTCTTTTACCAAAAGCTTTCTCTGTTTATTTTCCACTTTTCGTATGCAAAATGTTAATTTAATTCTTTATTAATCATTGCATTGAAAATATTGGGGAATAATAATAAACTCAAGCTAAAACTGAAACATGATTTTGCACGAATTTTTAATTAACTAATAGGAATGTTGTGGAACCCAAGTGTTGTTCTTCTACGCAGGTAGCAATTCCTGTTGGTCACTCTCCCAGTCAGAATCAATTAACCATGTCTTCCATTTCAAATGTCATCGACTCTTAAGAAGTCTCCATGCACCAAATTCCCAGCAGCGAGGTAACTTAGGGCATCGTTGAGCGTAAAATTCCCAATGATGTAACGTGGGGCATATCAAGTTCAATTTTCAGCAAAACAAGCCCATTAATGCTGATCATCCAATCTTTACCAGAAAATGCAATTCGGGATATTCTAGATGTTGTCTAGAACATGGTTCCCGTAAAATGATCATTAATCCCCAGTGGAGAAGACTTTGGGCATTTGAGAAAATTTCAGATGATTTCCCAAAGAGTAAGATTCCTTAATGGATGTCCAAAATCCCCCGTGTTGGAGTAGATTCGGGGTATTCAAAGAGATCCATGTTACCTTTTCCGCATGAAGTCAAATCGAGCTTTTCTTTCCCATAGAAATCAAAATAAATCATTTCTTCTCAAGTGAGTTGTCATCACAGATCATTTTCAGGAGTTTATTTCTCCCCAAGCAAGACTACAACTCTCCCCCAGAGAGACTTTCATTATACCCAACGAAGTTGCCAATGGTCTTTGGTATTCAATCCTAAGCAACACTAATTTGCATTGGTATCTCGAGATAGTAAGCCGCAGTTCCTGATGAACCTTTTCATTTATCTTCTCTTTTCTTTGCATATAGTCACCACTGCATACCATTGCATCCTCAAAACATGTAGCATATCCATTTACACAGTTCATTGTGCATTGAAAAAAATTCAAACTTGCATACAAGCATAAGCCAGATTTGTAACCTTGCACGAACGCCTGAATCATTCATCTATCAAGGAAACATCACAAAACCTCCAGATGATATTTCCCACAAACAATTCCTTGAACATGCCTTCCTACAATCGCATACGAGAAAACAAACCATCTCCTAATACACTCGTCTATATCTCTCACTTACTTGTGGATTGCTTTCAATACTCGTCCGTAATGATTTCAACACTCGTCCATGTTAATTCCTTTTGATACTCGTCTGTATCGCCTTTTAATACTTGTCCGTATTGATTTCAGCACTCGTCCGTGTTGATTCCTTTTGATACTCATTTGTATTACCGTTCAATACTCGTACATATTGATTTCAGAACTCGTCCGTGTTGATTCCTATTTGATACTCGTCTGTATCCCCTTTCAATACTCGTTTGTATTGATTTCAGGACTCGTGTGTGTTGACTCCTTTTGATACTCGTCCTTATCATTGTTCAATACTCGTCCATGTTGATTTCAGCACTCGTTCCTGTCGATTCCTTTTGATAATCGTTCCTATCACCTTCTAATACTCATTTGTATTGATTTCAGAACTCATTTGTGTTGATTCCTTTTGATACTCGTCCTTATTGCCTTTCAATACTTGTCCATATTGATTTCAGCACTCATCTGTGTTGATTCCTTTTAATACTCGTCCGTGTCACCATTCAATACTCGTTCATATAGATTTTATAACTCGTCTGTGTTAATTCCTTTTGATACTCGCCATTACCGCAATTCAATACTCATTTGTATTGATTTCAGCACTTGTCTGTGTTGATTCCTTTTGATACTCGTCCATATCGCCTACCAATACTCGTCTGTATTGATTTTAGCACTCTTCTTTGTTGATACTTTTCGATACTCGTATGTATCCCCTTTCAATACTCGTCCGTATTGATTTCAACACTCGTCTGTGTTGATATTTTTTGATACTCATCTATACCCTCTTTCAATACTCGTTCGTATTGATTTCAGCACTTGTCCGTGTTGATTCCTTTTGATACTCATCTTTATCCCTATTCAATACTCGTTTGTATTGATTTTAGCACCCATTCATGATGATTCATTTTGATACTCATCCGTATTTAATTTCAACAATGGTCTGTGTTGAATATCTCTTATTTACATACCGAAATTACCTTGTATTGGTACAGACACTATGTTACAAGTTATTTCACAACATGTCTTTTCCCAGTAGATATTACAAAAAATACCACTTCCTCTTTCGGACAAATTCCTGGTATTTTGTATTTAATCTTCTTCTACCTAAAATGTTTGAAAGGCTAGCGCCAACCTCACTTTCAGGTTTAAGATTATTAAATAGGGGCAGCTGTCATACCCAAAATTTGTCCTACCTTTATATCTTTTCATCTAGTTTATTACATTGCACTTGCATACTTGCCATTAGGTCATACTCATTGCTACACTCATATGATCAAGGTTCTTAGGGTTTCTCCTGACTCAAGATTATCCATCAAGCAAAAGATTGAGTTTCTCAAAGCAAGTTGTGTGGGACCTCATTTTATGAGCTTCTTATTGATTCAAGTTCATTGGCTCTTTGGATTTATCAAGAATCTCTGAGAAATTAGGGTTTGATCCTCAGTTACCATCTCCAAAGCTATTCAGTCAAAAATTAGGGTTTTGGCCCCTTTCAAGTTGTGAGCTTCATTTCCATCAAGACTTGGTTTCTATGATCAATTGATAGCCCAAGGTATCAAGTATGACCACTAGATTCATCACAAGATTACTCAAAGCATTGCATTGGATGATTGTTGAAATTTTGACCTAGTTGACTGAAAAGTCAACTTTTTGACAAAGGAATTTCCTGACATTCTTCTTGAGCAACTTGGTTCTTAATGAATTTTATGTCTTAAGGCGTTCTCATATGGATTGTGGACCCTTGGTTGGCATTATTTGAAGTTCAATTGCTTAATCTTGATTATTTGGTGATTTGAGCAAAAGTCAACAAAAGTCAATTGTTGACCAAGTGGACTTTTGGTCAAAGTTGAATTCAATGATCATATTTCAACATCATATATCCTATGATTGAAGAAATTCAAGAGAAAGATTGATTTCGAAGTTAACTTGTTTATGAATGTATCTTTGTGAAATTGGAAAATTCTCCAAGTGTGGAAAGTCATAAGGTTGAAATTCAAAAATAAATAACTTCTTCATTTTTTATTGAAAATTTTAAAACTTTACATGGTTGGAAATAGAAAAATAAGATATATAACTTTTTCAATGTGGTCTCATGCCAGAAAAGTGATTATTTTGAGAGTTATAGAGCAAGGAATTATAAGTCACTTTTGAATATTATAGGTTGTTGTACCCCAAAATTTGCCCTTCCATTATTAAAGGCATGCTCCTAGGGTTTTCATTTGCTCAAGGTTATTCAAGAATTGATCAGACAAATTCTCCTCCTAAGCAATGGACCTACAAATACGGTTTCACTTTCTCAAGGAAGATGGGGTTTATAATGCCTCAAGTGGATTTCATGGTTTCTTATATGTCTCCAAGAATGCTCATACCAAGTTTTAAGCCTTGCATAACAAGTTCCCTCAGTCAATGACTCAGATGCCTAAAAATCAACTGTATTGGACAAAAAGTTAATTATGGTCAACATACAGTCAAAATTCATTATTTTTGGTCAACATCAACATTTTGGAGTCATATTCATTATTTGATCAAGGGTTAATCAGGATTCATCAAGAAAACTCTCAAATCATCAAAAGTCAAAAGTTGCCAAATTAGGGTTTTCTTAAAGAGAAGTCAATTGAACTTTGACCAAGCATAACTTCCACACGCTTCATCATGTTTTTCTCAACTAAAGCTCTTTTTGAAGGAAATTCAATTCTCTACAACTTTGTCTCTCTAAGATCAAGTCCAAAAATGCTTCATTTGAGAGATATGGATCAATACATTATAGGTCATTTCAAAAGTCAACAAAAAGACACTTTTTGTCAAGAAAACTTACATCAAGATAAAACTTCAATGCAAAAATGTTTAAAATTGAGATTGTAGAGGACATTGGGCTTTCCAAAAAGTCCAAGATCACCTTCATATGATGAAAATTTAGAGAGTTATGATTGGTACAAGTTGGGAAATTTTGAGCAAATGTATGAAACCAAAAGTGACCAAACTTGATTTTTTGGACTAGCGGGCTTATGATTCAAGGTCCATGCGTGTTTTATACCTCAAGATAAACCTCTGAATCACTTCACACACCCCTTGATCTTTTTATTCTATTTATTTTGTTTTTGATTTATTTTAAATTCAAATTAAATAAGATAAAAGTCAAGCTTTTCTTACAAGGTCCAAGCCCACAAACATTTGACCTAATTCATGCTTATATATTCTCATCTATTCAGACATCAAGACAGGAAGACCCTTGCACAAAAACACCTCTCCAAAATTCCAAAAATATCAAAGAACTAGGGCAACTTGTAAACCCTAATTGCAGCCACTCTTAAATGAAACCAACTTTTCTATTCACTTCCAGGAACACTATAGGGTAAGGTCAGATCGATTGCAATGATCAATAGGGCATAAAAACTCATATATGTGCCCCACCGGTTTTGTTATTGCATGAATCTCATACATTCGTTTTCTTCGTGTTTTTATGCATACTAACTTTTCTAACGTGTTCATGAGGTTTAAAAGTGTAGGAATAACCCAAAGCATGATCCCCATAATGGCTAAATCGAAGCTTTCCATATTCATACCTATTTGAGTTATCTTCGTTGTAGCTCACACTTCAGCGTGTTTTAGCCTAAACCAATGGTTCCAGTGAACTCGCATGGCTTGATTTAGGGGGGTAGGGTCCCTTTGGATCACAAATACTCTTTATTTTGTAGGTTTAGAAAAACATCCAACCGGAGAAGACGATCGGAGCTAGGGTTGATGCTTCTTCGATCATCCTGATCAAAGTTATATTATATATATTTTGGTTTGAATAAATAAATGGATGTATGGCCACCCCAGTGGTAGAAACGCGCGCGTTAAGGCATTACTGCATTATGGCTTGAGTTCGATCCCTGCCTTTTGCAAAATTTCTTTGTTTTTCATATTTTTTGTGGGTTTCATATATATTGCAACGCGTTTGTTTTCTTGACACCAACCAGCGCTTGGCTTGGTGGCAAGATGTACAACTGTGAAGGAAGAGGGCGTGAGTTCAACACCCACCCCTGGCATATTTTTGTTTCTCTTTTACTAACCCTTTTTTTATTTTTAATTAATTATTTTCTAACCCTAATAATTAGCTAACCCTAAATAGTTTTTAACTAACCTAATATTCTTCAAATCCTAATTAAATTAGGATTAAGTTCTTTTACAACAATTAAAAAATTTATTTTTTTATTAAGTTAATTAAACCCTTTTTTTAATACTAAAATTAATTATAATTTTTAGGTCTTATTTAATTAATTATCATCAAAATTGTTTTCTTCATAAAAATATTTTTCACATTCTTTTTCTATTTTCCTTTTTCTTATTCTTAGATCAAGTTGTATAAGTCGTGTGTTTCCTATGTAATAGCTTAGATCTTCATTTCCCGCTTTCTTTTTTTCATTATCATGTAATTGCTTTCGAGATGTAATAGTTTAGGGTTTTCTTTCTTTCACCTTTATTATTGTGTAACTGCCCTAAAGCTCTGTAATAGTTTTAGGTTTACGTTTCTGCCTTTACTTTCTGCATCTTTACAATTTTCCATATTTACTACTATTGCTTAGTAATTAGGTTGTATGGCAAGATAAAATCAACCGATAGAAAAACCCTAATTTCAAGATAAATAACTGAATACAAATCATTCTCACACTCACACCTCTAGGGTAACCTCCTTTGTTGCCTTCAGAAAACAATCATGTCCCTCGAAAGTGGGGACGCTTTAGGAAACGTGCCTCAATTCAAAGATCATAGTCCCTTGATGACCCTTCAACGTTGCCTTTTCGGTAAATGATCTAGTCCCTTATGAAAATTGCTAAAGTGTCCTTACCAGTTGCCTTCGATGAATGTATGATGACCCTCTCTTGTCCCTTCACATCCAACGACGGGGCTTCCTACTAACTAATGGTACGTATAGAACTATCTAAAGGAGGAGGAAAATACAAGAACGGCCTTGAGTAGGGTAGAACTCCTAATCGCTTGCTCACAAATCTTTCAAAATATTTTTCAAACACAACACAAAGCAATCTTCAAAAAGTGAGCTAAGCGATTAAGAGCCCGTAGATAACTACAGAAGAAAAGGGTGCTAACACCTTACTTTTCATAACCTACCCCATGAACTCAAAATCTTCAAGGTATTTCCTATTCTTTTCACCCTTTCCTTATTGGATAAAAAAAAGTCGGTGGCGACTCTTGCTATCCATAACATTTGCAATAAAATGCAAAACCAAGTCAGTTCTTCCACCGTATTATAGAACTGGCAACTCTGTTGGGGAATTACTTAAAAAAAAGAGGGGTTACCTTAGAGTTAGATCACTTTTACTTAACATTGTTTTCCTTGTTTGCTTTATATTTGAGGGTTTCTAGGGTTTATTTCTTGCAAAGATCCTACACCCGGATTGGGGGATACCTTAGGCAAGTAGAAATAGATCATGGAAACTATACGACGTAGACCAATATGGTTGAAATTATGGCTACATTAGTGTGACACTTTGGTTTGTACTGGTGTCCCTTGAGTCAGTCAAGGAGAACACTAGGCTGCCGCATGGTGTCATAAGCATTAACTGACTTTTAGAACCTTAATTGACCCAACATGGCCATTAGAAGGTAGTGAGATGGCCGACTTTGGTGCATTCCAAAGTTGGTTGATACTCGATGCTACACTCATTGAGATTCGACTCGTCAGATGTTTTGGAGGAAAATCAGTTGTTGTACTAAAATAAAACCTTCGAGAAAGATCCGTGATATGAGACTCCTAGAACCCGGTTACTATTCTTAAGACAAGTTGAGCCAACTGAACTTCAAGAGGGTACTTACCTATGAACCTCATGCAAGCCTTTAAACCTAAGGATATTGTATGCTTTGTTTATGTTTACTATCTGTTCAAACATGACATCATGACATCATAACATCATAACATCATACCATAGCATTTTTACTAACCATTTCAAGGATCTCAGGGACCTATGATGCATGTTTATCATGAACCAGACATCCAACAAAGGGGCAGGAGGATCTATTTTCCTCTAATCAGATGCCATCAAAGACCGAAGTGCGTTCTTCTGAGTCAAAGGCTAGGACCCACTCGACATGGTGAGTTTAGTTCTCATCGAAGAATGTTCAAAAACAAAGACGTAAAGTTCTTCAGTCAAAGCTGCAACCAGACTCAAATTCTAACATTTCATTTTTGTTTATCCCACGAGATCCCTGAAAACATTGCATATACATTAACATACCATGCACATCATATCATAGCAGGTATTCCCAAGACAAGTTTTCTTATCTTCTTGCTGTTTATTTCAGTAAAAGATGGATCTCGAACAAACTGTGAAAGAATTTCAAGCTCAAAACGCTCAATTCCAAGAGACGCTCTTGAACTTAGCCAAGGGGCAGAAAGAAATGATGACGCTCATTTCCAAGAAGAAAAAGACTAGGAAACAAATCGACATTATCAACATGGGAAGAACGTTCAGAGGTCCTCCCAAGAAAGCTCACGACTGTGATATATTCTGTCAAACGAAGATGACAACCAGGGTGAAGATAGTAAGAGTATGAAGGCTGAGAAAGGAAGCCACCTTGGTTCTGGCCAATATTCTAATGAAGATGAACAAGATTATTCGGATTAACAGTATCCTCTTGCCGATGAAAAATATAAACAGCTGGAAGATCATTTAAATGCTATGGAGATCTAGAGAGTGTTTGGGTTTGATTTTGAAGAGCTGGGTTTAGTCTCAAGATTTGTCATCCCTCACAAATTCAAGGTCCCTACTTTTGCAAAGTATGACGGTGTTTCTTGCCCTAAACTGCATTTGAGGTCTTATGTACGGAAGATCAAACCCCATACTGTTGATAGGAAATTATGGGTACACTTATTTTAAGAGATCTTGTCGGGAACACAATTAGAATGGTTCTATCAACTGGAAGGAACCAACACCTGTACTTGGGAAGACTTGGTTGCTGCCTTTTACAAACAATACCAATACAATGCTAATCTTGCACCAACCCGTGTGCAATTACAAAGTATGACTATGGACTCGATGAAGGATTTAAGAAATATTACCAGAAATGGAGGGACCTCCCTAGAAGAGTTCAACCTTATTTGTCTGATAGGGAGCTGGTTGATATGTTTATGGAAACTTTGATAGGACCTTTCTTAATCATCTGATCAAAAGCTCTTCATCTTAATTCACTGAGCTGATATTAATTGGGGAATGGGTTAAAGGTGGAATTAGAAGTGGAAAGATTCAGGTAGCTATGTGTAATACGTTAGGAGAACTGACTTTTACTGGTTTTGCATTTTATCATAAATGTTGCATTTTAGCAAGAGTCGCCACTGACTTTTCTTTTATCCAACAAAGGAAAGGGTGAAAAGAACAGGAAAGACCTTTCGAGAAATTTCTGAGTAAGGGGGTAGGTTATGGAAAGGGAAGGTGTTAGCACCCTTTCCATTCGTAGTTTATCTACGGGCTCTTAGTTTCTAGCTCAATTTGAAAATGTTTTTTTGTGTGTGTGTTTTTGAAGATATTTTGAAAATACGCCTTAGTATGACGAACTTTATAATGTTTCCCGTTTCGGCGAGAACGTATACAAAGTGTTTTTTTTGTCTTTGAAAATATTTAGAAAAGAGTTTGTATATGTGTGAGAAATTATTTTATTTGAGCAAGCAACTAAAAGCTATCTACTTACTCGAAAGGTTTGTTCTTTTCCTCTTTTCCTTTAGACAGTGATATCCTACTGTTAGTGAGTAGGTAGCCCTATCGTCGGATGTTTTGAGGGACTAGCGAGGGTCATCGTACGGCCACAAAGGCAACTAGTAAGATATCTTAGTAATTACCATAGGGTTTTAAGATCATTTTACCGAGGCAACATTGAAAGGGTCATCGAGGAACTTATGATCTTTTAAACCAAAGGGTAGCCACTAAAATATCTTACATTCGAGAATCGTGACCATTTATTCCGAAGGCAACAAGTGGGGAAACCTTAGAGGTGTGCGTGTGTGAGTGCGTTGTGTTTCAATTATTTATCTTTGGTGTTAGGTTTGCTAATGTTTTGTTTTTAATTCTTATCATGCAATCCTAATAGGCATACATCTAACAGTTCAATATCAGTGCGGAAAATTAAAGTGCGAAATTTAAACTAGTTATATTACATGGCTTCGGGGAGGGGGAAAATTACAAGTCCAAAAGCAGGGATAAAGACAGTAAAGAAACCATAATTATCCTATTACAATCCATGGGCAGATACAATATTAAAAGGTAATAATGCGAAAGTACTAAACGCGCGTGGATTAAAAAAGAAGGAAGTTTGAAAACCCTAAAAAGTCTAAGTAATTTAAGAGAGTTCTTTTTGGTTGTTTTATTTATTTTTTTTAAGAAAATACTTGAACTAAAATTAAAAAAATAAAAATAAACAAGTGATTAAAAATAAACCTAAAAAAATAAATTAATTCTAATATTTTTGTATTTTTATTATTAAGAAAAAATTTGAAATTAATTAAATCCTAGTTGTAATTGATTTTAAATTAAGGAAATAAGTCAAAGTAATTAACTAAATTAATTTATGAAAATTAAATTTTATTAAAAAAAACTAAATCTATTTTTGTGATTTTTTTAAATGTTTTTTATGATTAGAATTAAAAATGATTAAAAAGAAAGAAATAAATAAAAGCAAAAAGAAAAGAATTTGGGCTTGATGCTATGAAGCAAACTGGGGGTGCCTCAAGAATTTGTGAGGCCCAAGCTGGACAAGGCCCGGACTTGCTATGCTGGATCTGGTGAGGGAAGCCCTTTGAGGGTGTTGCATGGAATGCGTGTTTGAGGCCTTCAGATTTGGCTTGATGAGATCTACTGGTGGGGATCTAATGGCACATCGTATGCACGTCTGGCCTGGATATATGGGATATGCAAGGAAATAATTAGAAAAAATATTGCAAGAGGCAGGGATCGAACCCCTGCCCTTGCACATCACAAAGCCTTAACACACGATGCCTCAACTGTTGGGACGACCATACATCCGAGAGCATATATCAAACAATAATAATATAATGTAAAAGGCCAATTAAATCCAAGTCAACACACGTGCGCGTCCTAGTGGGACCTGATCATTTGAATAAGTGAATCAGGAACAATTGTTTGGCCATACAAGCCTCGCCAGAGTCAACTGAAGTCATAGGTGCCAGAGTCAAATTTCGGTCACCTTCTTTGGTTGGTCAAAAATCCAAACCTGCAAAATACAAAAGTTGAGACAAAATAAAAGCCACTATCCTACATAAAATCAAGCCCTGAGCTCAATTCTGGCTTTAGATTGGTCTAAAAGTCCATGTATCGTTGAAAATGAAGCTTGCCTGAAGCTTTTCCCTAACAATGGAAAATCTTCATCCTTGCGTTGAACCTCTCATGCAATGGTTCTAAACAGTCACAATCAGCAGTATGAACACGTATATGTATGCATAATTCATTTATATTGCATAATAGAAAGATTTGACTTCAAGAAGGTATACCAAATCGGTGACACTCGAGGGAGAGGTCCTGGGCACGATTTGGCTTAAGCAAGGGTTGGAATAAACTCCTGGGAACCTTAAGGTGGTGATGGAACGCCTGGAATGGACTGAGGATGGCTGGATCGAGTGATAAGAGTTTCACTTTCTCTTTGGAAATTTTGGAATTTTTTTTTAGGGTTTGTGGAGGCAGCTTGCTCATGTCCTTTGCTTCTGATTTTGTTGTATATATGTAGTGGGCAAGACAAGGTCAGAATTCCATCACGTCTTTAAAGACATGAAGATTTGATCCGAAATTTATAAAACAATAATATATTTCCCCCCTATTGCCTTATGCATTTTTAAAGCTATTTATGAGCTTCTTGGGCCTCCAACATGGTCAATTCTCAAGCCCTACACGCCTTATACATTAATCTTGCATTTATTTAGTTTATTTTGAATTTATTTGAATAAAAATAAAAAATAAATTAAATAAAAACCAATCTCATTCATGGATGGGTCTATAGGTCCTTAGGTATGATATGAACATGTTTGAATCTCAAGAATTGGGCCCATTACTCAAAAAACACAAATTTGCTTAATGTGTATTTCTTGAAATTTCTCAAAATTCCCCAACTTGTGCAAACCATAACTTGCTCAGTTTTTATCCTTTGAAGATTATATTGGACTTTTTGGAAAGCCCAAGATGTCCTCTACAATCTCTCTTTTGATTAATTTTGCATTTGAAGGTTTTATCTTAATGTAACTTGCCTTGACAAAAAAAATGCCTTTTTGTTGACTTTCAAAAAGACATGTAATGTATTGGCTCATATATTTCCAATGATGAATTTTTTGACCTTGAGGGCAAAAACAGTTGTAGGGAATTGAATTTTCTTCACAATGAGATTTTGTTGTAGCAAAATGGATGAAGCATGTGAAAGTTATGTCTGGTCAAAGTTCAGTTGACTTTCTCTAGGAAACCCTAATTTAGCAAGTTTTGATTCTTGATGATTAAGAGCATTCCTTGAGGAATCATGATCAAACCTTGATCAAATGATGAAATTCACTTCAAAATGTTGATGTTAACCAAAAACCTTGAAGTTGACTGTATATTGGCCATAGTTGACTTTTGACCTAGTACAGTTGATTTTTAAACATTTGAGCAATTGACTGAGCAAACTTATGATGCAAGGCATGAAAATTGGCATGAGAATTCTTGAGGACATATTAGGAACCATGGAAATCACTTGAGGCCTTTGAAACTAAAACTTCTTTGTAAAAAATGAAACCCTAGTTGGAAATCCATTGCTTAGGAGGAGAATTTGTCTGGTCAATTCTTGGTCAACCTTGAGCACTTGAGGACTTCTAGGAGTATGTTTTGAATAAAATGAGAGGGAAAATTTTGGGGTAAAACAGCTGCCCCTGTTCAATCATCTTAAACCTGTGGATTTTAGATTGGCTTGTATGCCTTTCGTGATCTGAAGGTGGAAGATGATTCAACACTAAAGTGCCCAGAAATTTGTGCTCGCTAGTGAACGGAGTAACGTTGTCACCTGATTGTATGCTTGAATGGGCTTAGAAGATGCCATTCGGAGAGATTACCGAGAGTTATAGGAATGGGCTTATAGATGTCATATGTCGTACCCCAAAATTTGCCCTCTCATTTCACTAAAGACATGCCCATTAAGATCCCCTCACTTGTCCTAGGATGACCAAGAATTGACCAGATAAATTCTCCTCCTAAGGCAAGGAATCTCAAATTAGGGTTTCAATTTCAAGCAAGGTGTATGAGTCCAAAGGATCCCAAATGTTCTCCATTGTCCTAATATGTCCTCAAGATCATCCATGCCAAATTTCATGCCTTGAGCAATAAGTTTGCTTAGTTAACTGCTCAAATGCCTAGAAATCAACTATACTAGGTCAAAAGTCAATTATGGCCCAAACACAGTCAAACTTCAAGATTTTTGGTCAACATCAATATTTTTAAGTATTATCCATCATTTGATCAAGGGTTGATCATGATTCCTCAAGAAATGCTCCTAACTCATCAAATGTCAAAAATGGCAAATTAGGGTTTCTATAGAAAAAGTCAACCAAACTTTAACCAAGCATAACTTTATCATACTTTACTAGAAATTTTTTTCCAACCAAGGCTCATTTTGAATAGAATCCAATTACCTACAACTTCTCTTCAGACCTCAAGTCCAAGAAATGTCTCAATCAAAAGATACAAGTTCACACATTATAGGTCCTTTGAAAAAGTCAACAAAAACACCTTTTGGGTCAAAGCTCCTTACATGAACATGGAAGATCCAATTGAGATGAAACAAAAAGGGTTGTTTAGAGGACATCCTAAGCTCTCTAAAAAGTCAAAGAACACCCTCTTAGGGTAAAAAAATGAGAGACTTGTTCCTAACATGGCCCACGACCCCTGAGCTCATACATTATTTCATTATTTTTATTATTTGTTTTGATTTTTTATTCATTAAAATCAAAATAAATCAAATAAAATAGTGAAATAATAAAATAAAATCCAAGATTTGTTTTTATGACCACATGACGAGTACAGAATCAGCTAGCAAATCAAATATTTCGTGCAAGGGATGATTGGAACAAAAAGACCATGATTTGGCCTATTTTAGAAACTAAAAATATTCATGGCTAATCAAATATTTTTTCCATAATTCTTCAAGATTGCACCCAATTTTGTTAAACTAATTCGTTCCATTATATATTCATAACAAAACCTGGTCAGAAAAAGGAGGATTGACTGCATAGAATACACAGTAGAAACTCTATTTTTTTGACAAAAGTGGCAATCGAATTTTGATTTACAGGGAGATTCAAAGCATTTTGAAGGTTGCAATCGATTCCTGGGCACATTTGCAAGCTAACTGGATCATTTGCACGCATCAAGACGTCCAAAATCATCCCATATGATCTCATGGTTTACACACATGTTCTTGAATTCGATTTTGCCAATATATGCATTATAAATGAATTTTGAGTATGCATTCATGTTTATATGATCATTTAGAACATGTTTGAATGATTAATTGTTTGTTTTGATGCGTGTTTGACCAACTGCCATTGTTAGGGTTTCAAGGTCCATTTTGGGGTTTTCAATTACAGGCCAAATTAGGCCAAAAGAAGAACACCATTGTATTCACGGGATCAAACCCAGTTGATCTATGTTTTTACATTAAATTTGTATTGCTTGTGGTGAATTTTGAAAATATGTAGGTCCTTTAGTGACGACCATGTCTATAGGTAAAAGTCTTCTGGGCTAAAACAACAGCCATTGAAGAAGATGATGGCGTGGCATCTCAGGATTAGGTAATTTGAATTGCACGTGTTTTTCTTATATACTGACCATTTATTGCATATATGATATTATGTTTGTTTTATATAGCGAATGTGAAGTTAGCTCAGATGGCAAGGTTGGAGGGACTTAAGGCATGCGCGTGTGGGAGGTCAGGGGTTCGACCCCTGCCTCCTGCATATTATTTTTCCTAACATTTATTTCCAGATCCCATGTGTTGTTGCTCAATATGCACACCTTGCACCATCAACTCAGGCCATCAGATCTGCATGGAGCAAGATCCAACGCTCCCAACAGGCAGTCCCCACCATGGATCTCCATGAGGCAGCACCACCAGATCCACACGCTGTCTATGGGCTTGTGATCTGGGCCTTGCAAATTCAACCTTGCACCCCCTAAAATGCTTCACTTCAGGCCCATTCCTTTTTTCCCTTTTATTATTATTTATTTAATTTCTTTGTTTTTTTAATTATTTCAAAAAATCATTTTTTTTATTTAATCATAAAAATCAGTAAAATCACAAAAAAATAGGATTTAGGTTTTTTTTTATTAAAAATTAATTTTGTAAATTAATTTAATGTAATTAATTTGATTTGTTTCTTTAAAATAAAATCAATTAGAACCTAGGTTTAATTGCAAAAATCCTTTTCTTCCAAAATATCAAAAATATTAGTTTTTATTCAAATTAATTTTTTATTATTAATAATTTCTCCAATTAATTATCTTAATTAATTTTTTTTTTTTCATTAATTAAAATTAATTAGAAGATTAGGTTAAATTTCAAATCTTTCTTTCATAAAATATCCCAAAAATATTTTCAATAAGCCAATTAGATTTTTTAGGGTTTTGAACTTTTTTCCAGTTTTAATTCTCACGCATTATTATTTTGCCGTTCTATTACCTTTTTTTATTATTGATGTAACTGCGCCTAGTTTGTAATAGTTTAATTAAGGTTTATAATTTTCGCACTTTACTTTTTAGTCATTAATTATGTAATTGCCCCAAGGCCCTGTAATAGTTAGGAACTTTATTTTTTCGTCATTTATTTTCCCGCATAATAAATTGCTTAGATGAATGGTTAATAGGATTGCATGAAAGATAATGATTAATTGAACATAAATAACCCTAAATACGCAAGATAAATGAACAAAATCAAGCATACTTGCACATGCTCACCCCTAGGGTATCTCCCACTTGTGTTGCCTTCGAAGACGTTCACAATTCTCGAAACGTGAGAATTCTTAGTGGATGTCCTTGAGTCTAAGAGATCACTAGTCCCTCGATGACCCTCTCGACTATTTCCTCGGTTAAAAAGTGATCTTAGGACTCTAGGACAGTTACTAAGAGTTTTTGCCCAGTTGCCTTTAGTGACCGTACGTCCCTTTTGATAGTCCCTCAAACATCCAATGACTAGGGCTACCTACTCACTAATAGTATGATAGCAATGTCTAAAGGATAGGAGGAAAAGAAGAAAAAAAATTTTGAGTACGTAGATAACTGTTAGGTACTTGCTCAAACAATTCTTTTTGCACCCCACACTTTCAAACACTTTTCAAACAAAGTTTTCAAAATGCTTTATCACACTCTTGAGGACTAATACAAGGGTTATCATAAAGTGAATCGCCTTACTAAGGAATTTTCAAACAAAAACTTTTTCACACAAAGCACAAACAGTTTTCAAAATGAGCAAGTACCTAACAGACCATGGAAAACCACAGATGGAAAGGGTGCTAACACCTTCCCTTTCCATAATCTACCCCCCTTACTCAAAAAATCTTGAAAAAAAAGGTCTTTTTCTGTTCTTTTCACCCTTTCCTTTGTTGGATAAAAGAAAAGTCGATGGCGACTCTTGCTTACCGCAACATTTGCGAATACAAAAACACAAACCATTAAACAGTCAATTCTGCCACCATATCACAGAACTGGCGGCTCTGCTGGGGAAAATTATAAAGTGGGGTTTACCTTAGGGTCTAGATCATTTTAAAATTGCTTTCTTTGTTCTCTTTGAGTGCTTTATCTTTGAGGGTTTGTTGGGGTATTCTTGTAAAGATCATATACCCGGATCTGGGGCATCTTTTTAGGTAAACAATAATAGATCGTGGAGACTGTACGACATGGACCGATATGGTTGAAGCGATAACTGTGTTGGTATGACACTTTGGTCGGTACCGGTATCCCTTGTGTTGAATCGAGGAGAATACGGGGCCGCCGCGTGGTGTCTTAAAGCACTAACAAACTTTAGAACCTTAGTTGAACAAGCTTGGCCATTAGAAAGTAGTGAGATAGCCGACCTCGATGTAAAGCTGGGAATTGGTCGATACTCGATACTACACTCATTGAGATCGGACTTTCGGGATGTTTTGGTCGCAAGAAAAGATTGCTAAACCGAAATAATACCGATAAAGAAAGATCAGTGATATTGAGACTCCGTAGAACCCGGTTACTGTTTATGGGACAAGTTTGAAACCAACTAAACTTCAAGAGGGTATTTACCCATAAACCCCATGCAAGCCTAAATATAAGGTGTTGTGTGCTTTGCTTGTATGTGATTAATTTGCTTAAACATGACATCATGCATCATAAACATTCATTCTCCATTACACTAACCATTTCAAGGATTAGGGGAATTTATCTTTATTCTGTTTTGTAGATCATGGCTTCCGCTCATAGAAATACCATTCGAATCAGCTTTATGAGAATACCTCTTCAACTCAAAGAGCTAGTATCCAGGATTTCCGAGACTTTTTCATTCACCAAGAACTATGGTCGACTCCTTAATCTGGTTACCTCAGGTTTTGATGAGAAGATGATGAGTGTGCTCTTTCAATTCTTTGACCCTAAGCACCATTGCTTCACCTTTCCAAACTATCAGTTGGTACCCACCATGGAAGAGTTCTCTCAGATACTGGGTATACCTATTTTAGATCAGTTGCCTTTCACCGGTTTGGAAGAAGCTCCAAAGCCGGAGATCATTGCAGCAGCTTTACACCTGAAACGGTCCGACATTGTATCCAACTGGGAAATAAGAAGCAGAGTTAAGGGTTTTCTAGCCAAGTTCCTAATAGAGAAGGCTCAGCTATTTTGGGATGATTTGAACTTCCAGGCTTTTGAGAAGGTCTTGGCCCTTCTCATCTATGGGTTAGTATTGTTCCCTAACCCAGACTTACTCATAGATGTGACTGTTATCAAGGTCTTCCTTTCTCGTAACCCTGTGCCCACTTTACTCAGAGATATCTTGCAAACCTTCCACACTCGTACCACAAAGAAAAGAGGGATTCTTATGTGCTGTGTGCCATTACTTTTGAGGTGGTTTATTTCTCACCTCCCTAAAACAGTACTGGAGAATGAAGAAGGTTTGGGCTGGTCGCAAAGGATAATGTCACTTTCTCACGCAGATATTCTCTGGTATTCCCGATCTATGGGAGATATTTCTATTATTGATCGCTACGAGGAATTCCCTAATGTCCCACTACTTGGCATTAAGGGAGCCATAACCTATAATCCTTCTCTAGCTCTGCGACAGTTTGGTTACGTTCGAGGGGATGGTCCTCACGAGATGCTAATCCAGGGCATTATGTTTAACGATGAGGATGATGTTCAAGGGTATCGCCAGAGGTTCATACAAGCTTGGGGCATGGTAAACAGATTTGACATCAAGACTTTGCGGCCGAAGACTTCCATCCCTATGGAACCTTATATCCAATGGGTACGAGCTTGTGCTCAGAACATTATGATGCCATATATAGCCATCTTACCAGTAATTGTGGAGCCCATTACTAAAAGGGACATTCCATATACGATTCTTCATCCTGATATGCCCAATGATCTTGAAGAACTGCAGAGATCCTGGATTCAGCTGAAGAAAAAGCGGGATACCTATAGAGACCATTTATATGCCCATGAGAGGAAATTTTTAGAGCTCACGAAGCAACTTCATGAGGAAAGATGTCTTAATGTCTATTTCAGTGGAAAGAGGAAGCGCCCATGGGAAACCTGATTTTTCAGTTTTTTGAATCTTCAATTGAAACGCCTAAAAGGAAATTGTATTTTGAATTCTACTAATAAAATCTTTGTTTCATTTTGGTTCGCAAATTTAAATTTCCTGAAATCCTTGAAATCATTACATACACATATCATACATATCATTGCATAAACTGGTTTCATAGCAGGTTTCTCATCTTCTTCGCTGTTTATTTCACGCAGTAAAGAAATGGCTCTCAAACAGAAAATGAAGGATCTACAAACTCAAAATGCTCAGTTTCAAAAAATGATCATGGCTCTAGCCAAAGGGCAAGAGGAAATGAAAGCCTTGATTGTTAAGGACAAGATTAAGAAGCCAAGGAGGACAACTGGTGTGGTAAATCTGGGAAGGAGATTCAAAGGACCGCTAAGGCAAGTGGTTGAGCTGACATCTTCATCAAAAGAAGGAGATAACCAAGAGGGTGAGACAAGAGAGGAAGACCCTAGTCTGGGGGAGTCTGATAATGAGACTGATTACAATGAAGAGCAATATCCTCTAGCCGACGAAAAGTATAAACAACTAGAAGAGCGTCTGAGTGTAATGAAGATTCAGAAAGTGCTTGGGCTGGACTTTGAAGAGCTGGGTTTGGTGATTGGGATTGTCATTCCACCAAAGTTCAAGGTGCCAGTGTTTGCCAAGTACAATGCGGTTTCATGTCCCAAAATTCACCTTCGATCTTACGTGAGGAAGATACAGCCTCACACTGCTGACAGGGAATTATGGGTCTACTTCTTTCACGATAGTCAATCCAGAACTCAGTTAGATTGGTTCTACCAGCTGGAAAGGACCAACATCCATAATTGGGAAGACCTGGTTGCAGCAGTATCAGTACAACACAGACCTTGCTCCCACCTGTACTCAACTCCAAAGTTTGGTTATGGGTTCGAGCGAGGTCTTTAAAGACTACGCTCAGAAGTGGAGGGACTTAGAAGGAAGAGTCCAGCCTCCCCTATCTGATAGGGAGCTAGAGGATATGTTTCTGGGTACCCTATCTGGTCCATTCTTTAATCACCTAATTGGAAGTTCCTTGGCCGACTTTACTGAATTAATCTTGATAGGTGAAAGAGTGGAATCTGGAATTAAGAGTGGTAAGATCCAAAAGGATGCATCCTCCAGTGCAGTAAGGAAGCAATTTACGGGGAAGAAAGAGGTTAGTGATGTGTATAATCAAAGGAATCAGGATAGAACTGAACATCGTCCAACGGTAGGGGCTGTCATGATCCCTAAGCTTGCACCCACTCAACAAAGGAATAATCAGCAGAGAACAGAAAGGCCAGTAAGACAATTCACCCGGATAAATATGACTTTATCCCAAGTTTTTCCTCATTTGTTGAAATCTAATCTGGTAACCTTGCGGGAAGCTCCAAAGAATCCCAACACTGCCTTTCCCCACTATAATCCAAATGCCTGTTGTGCTTATCATTCGGAAAGTCTAGGTCATGATACAAACGACTGCTGGGCTTTGAAAACAAGGTACAAGACTTTCTCGAGGCGAAGGAAATTGAGTTTGACACCCCTGAAATTCCAAATGTTATCACTGCTCCTATGCCCAAGCACGGGCGTGGTATTAACGCTATTGAAGACGATGTGTTTGTTACTACTGTTGAAGAGCTTGTTACTCCTCTCATGACCGTTAAGTGGAATTTATTGAAGGCCGGTTTATTTTCGGGTTGTGGCGAAGGTTGCCACTTCTGTTTATCTCTATCGATTGGTTGTCATTTGTTAAAGGGAGGTGTTCAGCACCTGATGGATGATAGAGAGATTTTGTTTGAGAAGAATCCCGTTCCAACCATTTCTTGCAAAGATGTTTCGATAATAACCATTTCCGCCAATACTTCCAGGGTCTCCACCAAAAGACCCTTCAGGATTACATCTGTTCCGAAGGTTACTTCACTGATAATTACTATGCCAGGGCCAATCCCATACTCCTCGGACAAAACCGTTCCTTGGAACTATGGGGGTGACGTCTACTACCACGGCGTCAAGCAAGATTGGCTGGCTGATGCAGACCAGGTCTCTGAGAAGGCTGACTCCGACATTGGCAACATTGTGGGAACCAGCAAAATAACCAGAAGTGGAAGAGTGTTCTCCCCTGAGATTTCTCCTCCGAAAGTTGTTACTGGTCCTGTGATTATTCCTACTTTTGTTCCTGCTCCTACTACTACTACAATTCCTGTGATTACCCCTGCTGACGCTCATATCACCGAGTCGATCAAGACTCGGGGAAAAGACATAATAATTGATCCTGTCCAGACGAAGGCACATTAAATATCTATCCCAGGGGCTTCCAAGAGGGAGATGGAAGAAATTTTGAAAATTATCAAGAAAAGCGACTACAATGTGGTCGAATAGCTGGGGCAGACCCCTTCAAAGATTTCTATGCTAGCCTTGTTGTTGTGCTCCAAAGCTCATGCGAAGGCTCTAGTAAAATTTCTTAAAACTGCCCATGTGCCACATGAAACCTCTGCTGACTAATTTGAAGATTGTGTGGCCAGTTTGACGGGTGATAACGGTTTGGGTTTTTCTGATGCTGATCTGACTCCTGGAGGGAGGAAGCACAATGATGTGTTGCATGTCTCTGTTGAATACAAGGGCACTACTTTGGCCCGTGTCCTAGTAGATATTAGTTCGTCATTGAATGTGCTTCCTAAGAATGCTCTAGATAGACTAGACTGTGAAGGTTTGACCTTGAAGCCCAGCAATATTGTAGTGAGGGCTTTTGACGGTTCAAAGAGAATGGTGCACGGGGAAGTTGACATCCCTATCAAAGTTGGTTCTCAGACTTTCGACTCTACCTTATACGTGATGGATATCAGACCATCCTATTAGTGTTTATTGGGTCGCCCTTGGATTCATGGGGCGGGAGCTGTTACGTCCACTCTGCATCAGATGATGAAATACCCGGTCAAAGGGAGAATTGTCATTGTACACAGTGAAGAAGAATACATAGTCAGTCAACTGAATTCTTTCAGATATGTAGAAATGGATGGTGAGTTCATCGAGACTCCGTGCCAGAATTTCGAAGAGGTACCCCAGACTCTGATTGCAACTAAAACTGTCACCAATGTGCCGAAGATCACCAGACCTCACTTGAAGATGGCTTCTCTCAAGGATGCAAAAGCGGTTATTAAAGAAGGTGGGTCTACCATCTGGGGCCAGCTCCCTGATATTCCATACAAGTCTGATAAATTTGGTTTGGGTTTCTCTTCATAGGCTCAAAGGGTTGTTCGACGTGCTCGTGCTGGAAGACCTCCCCTACGCATCAGCAATCATGGGGTTAACGCTCTAGAAGACAACGACAGTGACAATGATGTGGATAGCTGGATCTTCCCTACTACCAACGGTGGACCCAGTAACTAGACAGAAAAAGATTTTGTACCGATTAATTTTGTTCAAAAGTAATTGTCTTTCTTGTTTTTTTCGAATATGTAATAAACAATATAACTTTATGGCCATGTGTCTTATTTGTGAGGGTTATCATGTTCTATTTTTATATGGCATTAATAAAGCATTTGACGTTTATGCATACAAATTTTGCGCTCTCTGTTTTTTCTTTTCTACTTTTACTTTGTCTATATAGCTATGCTCTTACACACACTCACGTATCAAACTGCAAATCCATATCCACTCTGGATCCCATTGATAGCAAATCTGCTATTTCCAATTATGACTTTGAAAATACGATCAACCAAGCTGAGGACGAAGGTGAGGAAGATTGTGAGGTACCTGGAGAACTTGCTAGGCTATTAGTGGGAAGAGAGGGCTATACAACCTCATGAAGAGCCCGTTGAGACAATAAACTTGGGCATAGAGGAGGACAGAAAAGAAGTCAAGATCGATGCAAATCTGGGGCTTAATGTCAAATAGCTGTTGATACAGATGTTGCATGATTATGTCGAGATCTTTTCCTGGTCGTATAAAGACATGCCAGGACTGGATACGGATATTGTGGTTCACCGTCTGCCAACTAAAGAAGATTACCCTCCGGTAAAGCAGAAGGTCCATCGCATGCGCCCTGAAATGTCAGAGAAGATCAAAGCAGAGGTTATGAAGCAGTTCAACGCTGGTTTCTTAGCTGTCACCTCTTATCCCCAATGGGTTGCCAACGTAGTTCCAGTTCCTAAAAAATATGGCAAGGTACGGATGTGTGTGGACTACAGAGATTTGAATAGGGCAAGCCCCAAAGATGACTTTTCGCTCACCCACATCGACGTTCTAGTTGACAACACCGTGCAGCACAAGATTTTTTCCTTTATGGATGGTTTCTATGGCTACAATCAGATCAAGATGGCACTCGAAGATATGGAGAAGACAACCTTAATCATGCAATGGGGCACTTTCTGCTACAAAGTGATGCCGTTTGGATTAAAGAATGTCGGGGCAACCTATCAACGAGCCATGGTAGCCTTGTTTCATGACATGATTCACCATGAGATAGACGTATATGTGGATGACATGATAGCCAGGTCTCAAACTGAGGAAGAGCACCTTGATCATTTACAAAAGCTGTTTGATAGGTTAAAGACGTACAAGCTGAGGTTAAATCCGAACAAGTGCACCTTCAGGGTAAGGTCTGGTAAACTTCTAGGTTTCATTGTTAGTGACAAGGGTATTCAGGTGGACCCTACAAAAGTAAAGGCTATACAAGAGATGTCGACTCCTCGCACTGAGAAGGAAGTCAGAGGCTTTTGGGGACGACTAAATTACATTGCCAGGTTCATTTCCCATTTAACTGCTACTTGTGAGCCAATCTTTAAGCTCCTGAAGAAAGATCAAGTGGTAAAGTGGAATGACGAATGCCAGACTGCCTTCAAAAGAATCAAGGAATACCTTCAAGAACCACTAATTTTGATGCCTCTGATTGAAGGAAGACCTTTGGTAATGTACTTAACAGTGTTAGATAATTCAATGGGGTGTGTGTTGGGGCAGCATGACGAGTCTGGTCAAAAAGAGCACGCAATATACTACCTTAGCAAAAAGTTTATCGATTGTGAAACAAGATACTCACTACTCGAGAAAACTTGTTGCGCTTTGGCATGGGCTGCTCGCCGACTGAGACAGTATATGTTGACCCACACTACTTTGTTGATATCTAACATGGATCTGATCAAGTATATCTTTGAGAATCCCGCCCTCTCCGGAAGAATAGCAAGATGGCAAATGATCTTGACCGAATATGATATCTAATACATAACCCAGAAAGCAATCAAGGGAAGTGTACTAGCTGATCATTTGTCTCACCAAGCTGTGGATAGTCCATGAATTTTGAGTTCCCGGATGAGAATATCATGCTAGTGACTGACTATGAAGAACCTGGACGGATGAAGGACCTGAAGAAGGATCCCAATGGATTATGGTTTTTGACGAAGCCTCGAACGCACTCGGCAATGGCATTGGTGCTGTAATTATATCTCCTGAAGGCTGTCATACTCCTTTCACCGCCAGATTATATTTCAACTGTACCAACAATATGGTGGAGTATGAAGCATGCATCATGGGTCTCAAAGCTGCCATTGACCTGAGGATCAAGTTCTTGAGCATTCTCGAGGATTCAACCTTGGTAATAAGTCAGATCAAAGGAGAGTGAGATACGAAGCACCTGAATCTCATCCCGTACAAAGAGCACGTATGACATTGCTTTCACACTTTGAAGAGGTCACCTTTGAAGATTTTCCACGAGAAGAGAATCAGTTAGCGATCTCCGAATCACTATCGAGAGGTTGGATGAACCAGCATACTGTTATGAGATTGACACTGAAGAAGTAGCAGACAAACCTTGGTTACATGGAGTGAAAAGGTATCTCGAGGCTCGAGAATATCCCGAGGGGACATCTGTCAATGATAAGAAGTTTCTAAGAAGGTTTTCCGCAAAGTTCTTCCTCGGTAATGGAATCCTCTACAAGCGCCACCATGACTCTACTTTACTTCGGTGCATAGACAAGAGCGAAGCAGAGAGGATTATGGCAGATTTACACGAAGGTACCTTTGGAACCCATTCTAGTGGACATACCATGGCTAAAAAGATCCTACGGGCAGGATACTACTGGTCCACAAGCGGACTACTATCAGCATTCCCGAACTTGTCACAAATGCCAAATCTATGCTGATAAGGTGCATGTACCTCCGGTTCCTTTGAATGTTTTGACGGCTCCTTAGACCTTTACAATGTGGGGCATTGACATGATCAGAGAGATTAGACCTACTGCTTCCAATGGGCATCGTTTCATCCTGGTGGCCATTGATTATTTCACGAAGTGGGTTGAAGCTGCCTCTTTTGCTACTATTACCAAGAATGTTATGGCGCAGTTTATCAAGCATAACCTGATGTGTCAGTACGGTGTGCCAGAGAGAATCATCACTGATAATGGTACAAATCTCAACAATATGATGATCACCGAACTCTGTAAATAATTCAAGATCTAGCATCATAATTCTTCCCCTTACCGACCGAAGATGAATGGCACTGTGGAGGCTGCTAACAAGAACATTAAGAAAATTATACAGAAGATGACGGTGACATACAAAGACTGGAATGAGATGTTACCATTTGCTCTTCATGGTTACGGCACCTCAGCACGAACATCGATAGGGGCAACACCCTACTCTCTGGTATATGGTATGGAGGCCATCCTGCCTATTGAAGTCCAAATTCCTTCTTTGAGGATCATGAAGGACGCGGGTTTGAACAAAGACGATTAGATCCAGACTCGATTTGATCAACTGAATCTAATTAATGAGAAAAGGCTTACTTCTGTCTGTCATGGTCAAATGTATCAGAAACAGATGATCAAGCCTTTCAACAAAAAGGTCAGACGTCAAGTATATCAAGTCGGGGATCTAGTGATCAAGCGTATCATACTGCCGCAAGGTGATCCCAGGGGTAAATGGACTCTCATGTATGAAGGGCCATTTGTGATCAAAAGCATATTTTCTGGTGGAGCCATGATTCTGACCATCATGGATGGTGACAACCTTCCTCACCCTGTTAATGCAGACATAGTGAAAAGATACTACGCATGAATAAAGACCCACTAGGTTGACTAGCCTAGGCAAAAATAAGGGCATCCCGGCGAACCAAAAAGGTTCGGGCAAAAAAATAGGGATGGAAACGAAAAATATATGTACATCCGGCAAGTCGAAAACCTGAAAGCCGGCTTGGGCAAAAAAGGGTATCCCGGTGGACTGAAAACCCAAAAGGGAAGTCCGGGCAAAAATTAGGGATTTGAAGCGTATCATTATGTCCCATTTGATCACCTTGCGATCAAACTTCAGTATCAACTATCAAGCTCAAACGGTACCGATCAATCTAGTCAGCTTCGGACAAGTAGCAAAGTGATGAGACATTCAAGGACATAGGGGCAATAGCATAATTAAAACTCAATGGGATTATTACGCATAGATGTCTTCTTCTCTTTGTACACTATTTTGTATAGTTTTCACTCTCACGGCGATGTTCTCCTACTAGAATGTCATCCTCTTTGTACAAAATGCCTGTCATAGGAAAATTTAAGAAATCAATATAAATCATTTCTTCGGAAGTACAAACTGTTTGTTTTTCTTTTTCCTGTTTTGTTTTGCAAAAAAAACGTCCAATGACTTATTCTTGACATATGCATTTGAATATGATTGCCATTTACAAATACTTGCATAAGAAACAGAAAGACTGTTGCTCGTGACTTTGAGGAATGAGGCAAAGTTTAAAAAATCATTTTAGTCCCGACAAGTTACTCCTCCCAGCAGGTACAGGGGCAGAGACAATTTTGAGATGAAGTCACCACTACATATGACCATGTGACGTCTATGTTGCCCACAAAGTAGAAACAACCAAAGTTTCGATCTCTCCTTCCCCAAATAGGAATTATCTTCTCCAGCAAAGATCTTTCAGAGAGCTGAAATCTGTATTCCCTAGCCGAGTTGTATGATCCAATAGTTATAAAACCTCCTCACTAGTAGAGTTTATTTCTCTAACTATGGAAGTTCATTCCCTAACAGTGTTTATTTCTCTACAACGGCAGAATCTTCTAATAAAACATCTCCCTCCACAGAGTTTATTATCAAGCGGAGTCAATCCCCAGCAGAATATCCTCAGACAAAAAAAGGAAATCCCCAGCAAATCATCTCCATTCGTAATCCCCAGCGGAAATGAAGGATCCAGCCTCCCAATACTCTTCAGCAGTAGTCTGGGATTTACTTTCCCAGACTAAGAAATATCGCAATAGCATTCCATATTCATACATCATGGCATGCGCATACACATTGCATACAACACAATCTCATTTATTTTGAGAACATCATTACACAATGCATTTCATATATCACGAAATTGCATACGACTAACTCTTCACCTTTTCAGGAAGGATCAAGTCAACAAATACCTTTGTCTACTTACATGACCTGGAAGTCTTCTCAAAGGCTATGTATGACGAAGGGCTATTTCAACATCTTCCTCAAAAAGATTTTCTTAAAAGACCTTCTCTGGTTCAGTTAAATCGACACTAAGATCTCTATGATTTCTATTCCAGATGAAGATACTCCAAGACTTTTATCTGGTTTAGTTGAATCGATACTAAATTCTTCTGATTTCCATTCCAGTCAAAGTTAACAAAAGACCTTCTCTGGTTCAGTCAGATCGATACTAGGATCTCTCTGATTTCTATTCCAGTTGAAGATATTCCAAAACTTTCGTCTGGTTCAGTTAAATCGATACTAAGATTTTTCTGATTTCCATTCCAGTCAAAGTTAATTCAAGACCTTCCTCTGGTTCAACTAAATCGATACTAAGATTTTCTTGATCTCTATTCCAGTGGAAGACAACTCAAGACCTTTATCTGGTTCAGTTAAATCGACACTAAGATTTTTTATGATTTCAATTCCAGCTAAAGAAACTGTGAAGCTTGGACACGACCAGATAACAACCCAAGTCACTGAAGCCTGGATTCCGACCAGATAACAATTTAAGAAACTGCAAAGCCTGAAGTACGACCAGATAACAGTTTAAGAAACTACAAAGCCTAGAGTACGACCAGATAACAGTTTAATCTTATTTCCCCAGTAAGTCGTTTTGAAGCCTGGAATACGACCAGATAGTAGTCGGCCTTATCATCCTCAGCAAGTCACTGTGAAAGCCTGGATCCCGATCAGATAACAGTTCACTTCCGTCTCTTCAATCAAGAGATGACTCCCTACTAGAGTAATGGACAACTGAAGCTCCTAAACTCAATTCCCCAAAACAGAGACCAATATTCCTCAGCGGAGTCCTCCTCAACAACAGGAATAGGAGTTCCCACAAGGGAATATCTCATGAAATCAACATTATGCCAGATGACATCTTTAAGCCCATGAACGACAACTCTCAGTCACATTGCTCTAGATGGCATCTTTAAGCCCATCTATGACAATCTCCTGTCACCTTCTCCAAATGGCATCTGTAAGCCCATTCCCGATATTACCTACACAGTCAAGTATTTTCTCAGACGAGTGCAAATTTTTGGACACTCTAGTGTTCAATCATCTTCCACCTTCAGATCACGAAAGGCAGACCAGCCAATCTACATCCTCAGGTTTAAGAAGATTGAACAGGGGCAGCTGTCGTACCCCAAAATTTTCCCTCTCATTTCACTTAAGACATGTCCATTAATATCCTCTCACTTGTCCTAGGATTACCAAGAATTGGCCAGACAAATTCTCCTCCTAAGGCAGGGAATCTCAAATTAGGGTTTCAATTTCAAGCAAGGTGTATGAGTCCAAAGGATCCCAAATGTTCTCCATTGTCCTAATGTGTTCTCAAGATCATCCATGCCAAATTTCATGCCTTGAGCAATAAGTTTGCTTAGTCAACTGCTCAAATGCCTGGAAATCAATTGTACTAGGTCAAAAGTCAACTGTGGCCCAAACACAGTCAAACTTCAAAAATTTTGGTCAACATCAATATTTTGAAGTATTATCCATCATTTGATCAAGGGTTGATCATGATTCCTGAAGAAATGCTCCTAACTCATCAAAAGTCAAAAATGGCAAATTAGGGTTTCTATAGGAAAAGTCAACCAAACTTTGACCATGCATAACTTTCTCATACTTTATCAGAAATTTTCCAACCAAGGCTCATTTTGAAGAGAATCCAATTCCCTGCAACTTCTCTTCAGACCTCAAGTCCAAGAAATGACTCAATCAAAAGATACAAGTTCATACATTATAGATCCTTTCAAAAAGTCAACAAAAATACCTTTTGGGTCAAAGCTCCTAACATGAACATGGAAGATCCAATTGAGATGAAACCAAAAGGGTTGTTTAGAGAATATCCTAAGCTCTCTAAAAAGTCAAATAACAACCTCTTAGGGTAAAAATGAGAGAGAAATGCATTGTTAAAGTTGACCAATTTTTCGAAATGTGCATGAAGCAAATAATGACCAAACTTGATTTTTTTTTCCAAATGGGCCCATGTTTTCATGCTTGAAACTTGTTCCTAACATGGCCAACGACCCATGAGCTCACTCATTCATTATTTAATTTTTTTTTATTCATTAAAATCAAAATAAATCAAATAAAATAGTGAAATAATAAAATAAAATCCAAGATTTGTTTTTATGACCACATGATGAGTCTAAAATCAGCTGGCAAATCAAATATTTCGTGCAAGGGATGATTGGAACAAAAAGAGCATGATTTGGCCTATTTTAGAAACTAAAAATATCCATGGCAAATCAAATCTTTTTTCCATAATTCATCAAGATTGCACTCAATTTTGTTAACCTAATTCGTTCCATTATATATTCATAACAAAACCTGATCAGAAAAAGGAGGGTTGGCGGCATAGAATACACAATAGAAACTCTATTTTTTTGGCAAAAAGTGGCAATCGAATTTTGATTTACAGGGAGATTCAAAGCATTTTGAAGGTTGCAATTGATTCCTAGGCACATTTAGAAGCTAACTGGATCATTTGCACGCATCAAGACGTCCATAATCATCCCATACGACCTCACGGTTTGCACACATGTTCTTGAATTCGATTTTGCCAATATATGTACTATAAATGAATTTTGAGTATGCAATCATGTTTATATGATCATTTAGAACATGTTTGAATGATTAATTGTTTGTTTTGATACGTGTTTGACCAACTGCCATTAGGGTTTTGAGGTCCGTTTTGGGGTTTTGAGGTCCGTTTTGGGGTTTTCCATTACAGGCCAAATTAGGTCAAAAGAAGAACACCATTGTATTCACGAGATCAAACCCAGTTGATCTATGTATTTACATTAAATTTATATTTCCCGTGGTGAATTTTGGAAATATGCAGGTCCTTTAGTGACGGCCATGTTTGTAGGTAAAAAGTCTTCTAGGCTAAAACGACAGCCACTGAAGAAGATGATGGGTGTGGCATCTCAGGATTGGGTCATTTGAATTGCGCACATTTTTCTTATATACTGACCATTTATTGCATATATGATATTATGTTTGTTTTATATAACGAATGTGAAGTTAGCTCAAATGGCAAAGCTGGAGGGACTTAAGGCACGTGCATGTGGGAGGTCAGGGGTTCGACCCCTGGCTCCTACATATTATTTTTCCTAACATTTTTTTCCAGATCCCATGTGTTGTTGCTCAATATGCACACCTTGCACCATCAACTTAGGCCATCAGATCTGCATGGAGCCAGATCCAACGCTCCCAATAAGCAGTCCCCGCCATGGATCTCCATATGGCAGCACCACTAGATCCACATGCTGGCTATGGGCTTGTGATCTGGGCCTTGCAAATTCAACCTTGCACCCCCCAAAATGCTTCCACTCCGAAGACTGACAAATTTGGTTTGGGTTTCACTGCAGAAGCTCAGAGGGCTGTTCGTAAGGCAAGGATTGGAAGACCTCCTGTGTTCATCACCAACCCGGGAGTAAATGCTATTGAAGACGACATGGAGGAATCCGAATTTGACAGCTGGATCTACCCAACAACCAACGGTGGACCAAGAAACTGGACTGCGAAAGACTTCACACCTATTACTTTTGTCACTCAGTAATGAACTCCTTTGTTTTAAATTTTTAATAGACAATAATTTGAAACTTTATGGCCCGGTGTCTTACCCGGGGCACCGTGGCTTCATTTGTGAGGGCTTTTGTGTGTCATTTTCATATATCATGAATAAAAGCATTGGACGTTTTTTGCATTTCAAATCTTGCGCTCCTTTTCTTTCTTTATTATATTGCAAAACAACTATATTTACACACACTCACCTATACAGGTTCCAATCCACTCTGGATCTCACTAGTAACGACTCTGCTACTGGCAGTTATGACTTCAAAAATCCGATCAACTTAGCCGAAGACGAAGGTGAAGATGATTGCGAAGTGCCTGGTGAGCTTGCAAGACTGTTACTCCAGGAAGAGAGGGCCATTCAACCACATGAAGAGCCAGTGGAAACGGTAAATATGGGTACTGAGACAGACAGAAAGGAAGTCAAGATTGGTGCCAATCTGGAGTCTAGTGTGAAACAACGGTTGATTCAGATGCTGCATGACTATGTGGAAATCTTTGCCTGGTCTTATGAAGACATGCCTGGGTTGGATACCGACATTGTGGTTCATCACTTGTCTACCAAGGAAGAGTGCCCTCCAGTAAAACAGAAGGTCCGCCGTATGCGTCCAGAGATGTCCGAGAAAATCAAAGTTGAGGTTATGAAACAATTTGACGCCAGTTTTCTAGCAGTGACTTCTTACCCTCAGTGGGTTGCCAACGTGGTTCCAGTGCCGAAGAAAGATGGTAAGGTCCGAATGTGTGTTGACTACAGGGATTTGAACAGGGCAAGCCCCAAGGATGATTTCCCTCTACCACATATCGACGTTCTGGTTAACAATACTGCTCAGCATAAGGTATTCTCCTTCATGGACGGATTCTCTGGTTATAATCAGATCAAGATGGCTCCTGAAGACATGGAGAAGACCACTTTCGTTACTCAGTGGGGGCACCTTTTGCTACAAGGTCATTCCTTTTGGGTTGAAAAATGTTGGGGCAACCTACCAACGTGCCATGGTTGCTTTGTTTCATGATATGATCCATCATGAGATCGAAGTATACGTCGATGATATGATTGCAAGGTCCCAAACTAAGGAGGAACACCTTGACCATCTACAGAAGCTGTTTGACCGTCTGAAGTTGTACAAGCTGAGGTTGAACCCGAACAAGTGCACGTTTGGGGTAAGATCTGGAAAACTACTGGGTTTCGTCGTGAGCGATAAAGGTATCCAAGTGGACCCTGCCAAAGTGAAAGCCATACAAGAGATGCTGGTTCCCAAGACAGAGAAAGAAGTCAGAGGCTTTCTAGGATGGTTGAATTACATTGCCCGGTTCATCTCACACCTAACTGCTACTTGTGAGCCAATCTTCAAGCTACTGAAGAAAGATCAAGTGGTACGTTGGAACGATGAATGTCAAGCCGCTTTCGAAAGAATCAAAGAGTATCTCCAAGAGACACCCATTCTTATGCCACCGGTTGAAGGGAGACCTCTAATCTTATACTTGACAGCTCAATGGGGTGTGTGCTGGGGCAGCATGACGAGTCTGGCCGAAAAGAGCACGCTATTTATTACCTTAGCAAAAAGTTTACCGACTGTGAGACCCGATACTCACTGCTCGAGAAAACTTGCTGCGCTTTGGTATGGGCTGCTCGCCGGCTGAGACAGTATATGTTGACTCACAATACTCTGTTGATTTCAAAAATGGATCCAATAAAGTACATCTTCGAGAAGCCTGCCCTGTCCGAAAGAATAGCAAGATGGCAGATGATCTTGACTGAATACGACATCCAGTACACGACTCAGAAAGCAATCAAGGGAAGTGTGTTTGCAGACCATTTGGCACACCAGGCAGTGGACGACTACCAATCTATGAGCTTTGAATTTCCAGATGAGAATATCATGGTAGTGACTGATTGTGAAGTACCTGGACCAGATCAAGGACCTGAGGAAGGATCCCGATGGTCTATGCACTTTGACAGAGCCTCAAACGCTTTGGGTAATGGTATCGGCGCTGTGATCATATCCCCAAAAGGCTCTCATACTCCACTTACCGCCCGACTATGTTTCAACTGCACCAACAACATGGCGGAGTATGAAGCATGCATCATGGGTCTTCGAGCTGCAATTGACCTAAGGATCAAGTTTCTGAGTGTCTTCGGAGATTCCGCTCTCGTGATCAGTTAGATCAAAGGCGAGTGGGATACGAAACACCCAAATCTTATTCCTTACAAGGAGTATGTGTTGACATTAATCCCCCATTTTGAGGAGATAACCTTTGAACATTTCCCAAGAGAAGAAAATCAGTTGGCGGACACGTTAGCTACGATGTCTTCTATGTTCAGAGTCAAATGGGACAACGAGGCTCCCCGGATCATTATCTGGAAGTTGGATGAACCTGCACATTGCTGTGATCTTGAGGCTGAAGAGGTAACGGAAAAACCCTGGTATCATGAAGTGAAGAGGTACCTTGAGGCTCAAGAATACCCCGAGGGCGCATCTGTTAACGACAAGAAGTTTCTGAGAAGGTTCGCGGCAAAGTTCTTCCTCAGCAATGACATTCTCGACATGCGAAACCATGATTCAACCTTACTGCGTTGTGTGGATAAGACTGAAGCAGAAAGGATCATGGCAGAGCTGCATGAAGGTACCTTCGGAACGCATTCCAGTGGATATACCATGGCAAAGAAAATCCTTCGGGCAGGATATTTCTGGTCCACAATGGAAGCCGATTGTTATCAGCACTCTCGGACATGTCATAAGTGCCAGATCTATGCTGATAAGGTGCACATTCCTCCAGTTCCTCTGAATATCTTGACAGCACCTTGTCCTTTTGCAATGTGGGGCATTGATATGATCGGCGAGATCAGACCTACGGCATCCAACAGGCATCACTTCATCCTGGTGGCGATTGATTACTTTACAAAGTGGGTTGAAGCATCTTCCTATGCTACCGTAACCAAGAACGTCGTGGCACGGTTCATTCGGCATAACCTGATCTTTCGGTACGGTGTACCAGAGAGGATCATTACGGACAATGGTACCAATCTTAATAACAAGATGATCACTGAGCTCTGCGAGCAATTCAAGATACAACACCACAACTCTTCTCCCTACCGGCCGAAGATGAATGGGGTTGTAGAAGCAACTAATAAGAACATCAAGAAGATTGTGTAGAAGATGACAGTGACCTACAAAGATTGGCACGAGATGTTACCGTTCACTCTTCATGGTTACCGTACCTCAGCACGGACGTCAACAGGGGCAACACCCTTTTCCTTGGTCTATGGCATGGAGGCAGTCCTACCCATTGAAGTGCAGATACCCTCTCTCCGGATAATGAAGGATGTAGGTTTGAACGAAGATGACTGGATCCAGACTCGGCTTGATCAATTAAACTTAATCGACGAAAAGAGACTCACTGCTATTTGTCATGGTCAGACGTACCAAAAACGGATGATCAAGGCATTTAACAAGAAAGTCAGATGACAAGAGTATCAAGTTGGGGACCTGGTAATCAAGCGCATCATTCTACCTCAAGGTGATCCCAGGGGGCAAATGGACCCCTACGTACGAAGGGTCATTTGTGGTTAAGAACATCTTCTCAGGAGGTGCGATGATTCTAACCACCATGGATGGTGACGACCTTCCTCACCCCACCAATGCAGACATAGTAAAAAAATACTACGCATGATAAAAGACCCGCTAGGTTGACACACCTAGGCAAAAATAAGGGCTTCCTGGTGAACCAAAATGGTTCGGGCAAAAATAAGGGATGAAATGAAAAAAATATGTACACCCGGCAAGTCGAAAACCTGAAAAGGCGGCTTGGGTTTTTTATCATAAAAAAAAAATAGGATTTAGGTTTTTTTTATTAAAAATTAATTTTGTAAATTAATTTAATGTAATTATTTTGATTTGTTTCTTTAAGATAAAATCAACTAGAACCTAGGTTTAATTGGAAAAAAAAATTTCTTCCAAAATATCAACAATATTAATTTTTATTCAGAATTAATTTTTTTATTATTAATAATTTCTCGAATTAATTATCTTAAATTAGAAGATTAGGTTAAATTTTAAATCTTTCTTTCATAAAAAATCCCAAAAATATTTTCAATGAGCCAATTTGATTTTTTAGGGTTTTGAACTTTCTTTCAGTTTTAATTCTCGCGCACTATTATTTTGTCGTTCGATTACCTTTTTTTTATTATTGATGTAACTACGCCCAGTTTGTAATAGTTTAATTAGGGTTTATAATTTCTACACTTTACTTTTCAGTCATTAATTATGTAATTGCCCCAAGGCCCTGTAATAGTTAGGAACTTTATTTTTCTGCCATTTATTTTCCCGCACAATAAACTGCTTAGATGAATGGTTAATAGGGTTGCATGAAAGATAATGATTAATTGAACATAGATAACCCTAAATGCGCAAGATAAATGAACAGTATCAAGCACACTTGCATATGCTCACCCCTAGGGTATCTCCCACTTTGGTTGCCTTCGAATACAGTCACAATTCTCAAAACGTGAGAATCCTTAGTGGTTGTCCTTGAGTCTAAGAGATCACTAGTCCCTCGATGACCCTCTTGACTGTTGCCTCGATTAAAAAGTAATCTTAGGACTTTAGGACAGTTACAAAGAGTTTTTGCCCAGTTGCCTTTAGTGACTGTACGTCCCTTTTGATAGTCCCTCAAACATCCAACGACTAAGGCTACCTACTCACTAATAGTAGGATAGCACTGTCTATAGGATAGGAGGAAAAGAACAAACTTTTTTCGAGTAGATAGATAACTGTTAGGTACTTTCTCAAACAATTCTTTTTACACCCCACACTTTCAAACACTTTTCAAACAAAGTTTTCAAAACACTTTATCACACTCTTGAGGACTGATACAAGGGTTATCATAAAGCGAATCGCCGCACTAAGGCATTTTCAAACAAAAACTTTTTCACACAAAGCACAAACAATTTTCAAAATGAGCAAGTACCTAAGAGCTCGTGGAAAACCACAGATGGAAAGGGTGCTAAAACCTTCCCTTTCCATAATCTACCTCCCTTACTCAGAAAATCTCAAAAAAAGTTAATTTTCTGTTCTTTTCACCCTTTCCTTTGTTGGATAAAAGAAAAGTCGGTGGCAACTCTTGCTTACCGCAACATTTGCAAATACAAAAATGCAAACCAATATTAAATAATCGGTTCTGCCACCGTATCACACTATCCAAAGTAAACATTGACTGTAAACTGGAAGAAGTACCAGAATAAACCTACGGTTGGTTTAATCTAAGACAGAAAATATGCATATTCGTCTTTGACTAGAGAAGTATCAGAATAGATCATTGCTCGATTTAATCTGAGCTAAAAAAGGTCTACTAGGAGAAGTATCAGAATCATTGATTGATTTAATATGAGCCAAAAAAGGTCTACTGGAAGAAGTATCAAAATAAATCATTGATCGATTTAATCTGAGCCATAAAAGGTCTACTGGGAGAAGTATCAGAATAGATCATTGGTCGATTTAATTTGAGCCAGCAAAGGTCTATTGGGAGAAGTATCAGAATAAATCATTGGTCGACTTAATCTGAGCCAGCATATACTTATGTTATTATCTGGAAGGAGTATCAGAATAAATCTTTGGTTGATTTATCGGAGCCAGAAAATATCTACGACTGGAAGAAGTATCAGAATAAATCATTGGTCGATTTAATCTGAGCCAGAAGATGTCTACGACTGGAAGAAGTATCAGAATAAATCATTGGTCGATTTAATCTGAGCCAGAAGAGTTCTACGACATGAAGAAGTATCAGAATAAATCATTGGTCGATATAATCTGAGCCAGAAGATATTTATGTCCGACTTCAACTGGAAGAAGTATCAGAATAGATCATTGGTCGATTTAATCTGAGCCAGAAGAGGTCTATGAATGGAAGAATTATCAAAATAAATCATTGGTCAATTTAATCTGAGCCAGAATATATTTATGTCCGACTTCAATTGGAAGAAGTATCAGAATAAATTATTGGTCGATTTAATCTGATCCAGAAGAGTTCTACAACATGAAGAAGTATCACAATAAATCATTGGTCGATTTAATCTGAGCTAGAAGATATTTATGTTTGACTTCAACTGGAAGAAGTATTAGAATAGATCATTGGTAGATTTAATCTGAGCCGGGAGAGGTCTACGATTGGAAGAAGTATCAGAATAAGTCATTGGTCGATTTAATCTGAGCCAGAATATATTTATGTCCGACTTCAACTGGAAGAAGTATCAGAATAAATTATTGGTTGATTTAATCTGAGCTAAAAGAGGTCTACGACTGGAAGAACTATCAGAATAAATCATTGGTTGATTTAATCTGAGCCAGAAGATATTTATGTCTGACTTCAATTGGAAGAAGTATCAGAATAAATCATTGGTCGATTTAATATGAGCCAGAAGATATTTATGTCCGACTTCAACTAGAAGAAGTATCATAATAAATCATTGGTCAATTTAATCTGAGCCAAAAGAGGTCTACGACTGGAAGAAGTATCTGAATAAATCATTGGTCCATTTAATCTGAGCCAGAAGATATTTATGTTTGACTTCAACTGGAAGAAGTATCAGAATAAATCATTGGTCAATTTAATCTGAGCCCGAAGAGGTCTACGAATGGAAGAAGTATCAGAATAAATCATTGCTCGATTTAATTTGAGCCAAAAGATATTTATGTCTGACATCAACAGGAAGAAGTATCAGAATAAATCATTGGTTAATTTAATCTGAGCATGAAGAGGTCTACGACTGGAAGAAGTATCAGAATAAATCATTGGTCGATTTAATCTGAGCTAGAAGATATTTATGTCTAACTTCAACTGGAAGAAGTATCAGAATAAATCATTGGTCGATTTAATCTGAGCCAGAAGAGGTCTACGACTGGAAGAAGTATTAGAATAAATCATTGGTCGATTTAATCTGAGCTAGAAGATATTTATGTCTGACTTTAACTGGAAGAAGTATCAGAATAAATCATTGGTCGATTTAATCTTAGCCAGAAGAGGTCTCTGTTGTCCTTAACTTGGAGAAGTATCAGAATAAATCATTGGTCGATTTAAATTGAGCCAGAAAAAGATCCACTGGAAGATGTATCAGAATAAACCATTGGTCGATTTAATCTGAGCCAACAGATATTTTTGCCTATTTTATCTAGAAGAAGTATCAAAATAAATCTTTGGTTGATTTATTTGAGCCAGAAAATGTCTACGACTGTCTTCAACTGAAAGAAGTATCAGAATAAATCATTGGTCGATTTAATCTGAGCCAGAAGACATTGTTTCTGATAAGATTGCTTGGTCTTACCAGTAATTGATGATGTTGGTCTTGTTGATATATCTTTTCTTGAAAAGGTAAAGAGTTAGATATATGAATGTGAGCGTATCAGTTTCTCTTTGTAGTGTCGTTGAAATGGGGAAAATAAATCCCTGACTGTTGCCGGAGATGAAGAATATAATTCCTCATTTTTGTCGAAGTTAGATTTGCCGAGGATTCCCGCTTTCTGTTTGAGGATATTCCACTGGAGATTTTGATTTCTGCTTGAGGATAAGAGCCTTCAAGGGAGGTTGATAACCCGTCCTTATTCTTGAAATGGATAGATTGCATGCACTCTAACTGGAGATGGAAGAATGAATAGTCCTCTGATGTGAGTGGCTACTCTCCTGGAGGTAGTTATCTTGATCAATCCCACGGGGAGAAAAGAGTTATGTTGGAAGATTTTATCAATTTGGAGAAATAAACTCCGTTGGGGAATGGACTTCCATAGTTAGAGAAATAAACTCTACTGGGGAAAGAAATTTCATAAATTGCTTGGGGATTTTATGAAACCCTGTTGGGGAACCCAAGAAATTTATAGACCATGCTGGGGAACTCTCCAAGATGCTAGGGAGACGATTGAACCTCTTTATATGTTTATGAAATGTTAGAGCAGCTGGAATCATTAAGCTATATGCTGAAGATATGGCGATGAACTGCGGGAAGATGCCCCTGTTTCTGTACCTACTGAGGAATGCACCCTTGCCGATTTTGTGAAAATGGTCTCCTAGGGGTGTCCTATGGGGATTTACAGATGGCTTTTCGACATTGTCCTAACTCTTCGAGCCTTTAGTAACTGTCTTTCTATTTTTATGCATATATTTATAAACGGTAATCATATTCAAATGCATATGTTCATTTAAAATAATCACTGGACATTTTTTGCAAACAAAACAGAAGAAAAAAAGACAAATAGTTTTGAACTTGGAAAGAGGTGATCTTGTATTAATTTGAGAAAGTTTGCCCATAACAGACGTCTTTATACAAGGAAATGAACATCCTAATAAGAGGAATGTCGTGAGAAATATACAATGTGGTACACAAAGGGAAAAAAGCTATGTGAAATAATCTCATTGGGTTTCAATTATGCTATTGCCTTTATATCTTTGAGTGTCTCATCACTTTGCTGTTTGGCAGAAGCTGATTGGATTGATCCATGCCATTCGAAATTGGCATTTGATAAAGAAGTCTGGCTGTGAGGTGATCCAACAGGACATAGTCATACGCTTTTAATCCCTAACTTTTGCCTTTCGGGTTTTCAGTCCACCGAGATACCCTTTTTTTCCCAAGTCGCCTTTTCATGTTTTCGACTTGCCGGGTGTACAGATTTTTCATATTAATATATCCCTAATTTTTGCTCGAACCTTTTTGGTTCGCTGGGATGCCCTAATTTTTGCCTAGGTCGGTCGACCTAGCTGGTCTCTTTTCATGCGTAGTATCTTTTAACTATGTCCGTGTTTACAGGGTGTGGAAGGTCATCAATGTCCATAGTGCTTAATATCATGGCTCCACCAGAAAATATACTCTTGATCACAAATGGTCCTTCGTATGTTGGAGTCCACTTTCCCCTGAGATCACCTTGTGGGAGGATGATGCGCTTGATTACTAGGTCACCAACCTGATATACATGTTGTCTGACCTTCTTGTTAAAAGCTTTGATCATACATTTTTGGTACATTTGACCATGACAAACATCTGCGTGCCTCTTCTCGTCAATTAGGTTCAATTGGTCAAATCGAGTCTGAATCCGTTCATCTACTTTTAAACCTGTATCCTTCATGATTCTCAAGGAAGGGATCTGGACTTCGACAGGTAAAACAACTTCCATACCGTATGCGAGAGAAAAATAGGTTTCCCCTCTTGACGTGCACACTGAGGTACGGTAGACATGAAGAGCAAAGGGTAACATCTTGTGCTAGTCTTTATATGTTACCGTCATTTTCTGTATGATCTTCTTTATATTCTTAATGACGGCCTCCATAGCGCCATTCATCTTCGGCCAGTAAGGAGAAGAGTTATGATGCTAGATTTTAAATTGCGTACAGAGCTCAGTGGTCATAGTATTATTGAGGTTGGTACCATTATATGTGATAATTATTTCTGGGATACCATACTGACAGATAATATTATGTCTAATGAACCGAGCCACAAAGTTCTTGGTAACAAAAGCGAACGAGGCTGCCTCTACCCACTTCGTGAAGTAATCAATGGCGACAAGGATGAAACGGTGTCCATTGGAAGTTGTAGGTCTAATCTCTCCAATCATTTCAATACCCCACATTGCAAATGGCCAAGGAGAAGTCAAGACATTTAACAGAACCAGAGGCACATGTACTTTGTCTGGATAGATTTGGCATTTGTGACAAGTTCGGGCGTGATGATGACAATCTGCTTCCATAGTGGACCAATAATATCCTGTCCGCAGGATCTTTTTAGCCATTGTATGCCCACTAGAATGGGTGCCAAAGGTACCTTCGTGCATATCCTCCATAATTTTCTTCGCTTATCTTTTATCCATACACCGCAGTAAGGTAGAATCATGGTTGCATTTATAGAGAATTCCATTACTCAGGAAGAACTTGGTAGAGAACCTTCTTAAGAAATTTCTGTAATTGATGGATGCTCCCTCAGGATACTCTTGAGTTTCGAGATACCTTTTCACCTTGCGGAACTAAGGCTTTTCTCATAACACTGGGTCGGTTCGTCTAATATTTCAATAGTGATCTGATGGGCTTCGTTATCCCATTTGACTTTAAACATGGATGACATGGTAGCTAGTGCATCTGCTAACTGATTTTCTTCTTGCAGAACATGTTCAAAGGTAATCTCTTCAAAATATGAAATCAAAGTCATCACATTCTCTCGGTAAGGGATGAGATTGGGATGCTTCGTGTCCCATTCTCCTTTAACTTGGTTGATCACCAAGGTTGAGTCTTTGTATACCTGTAAGAACTTGATCCTCATGTCAATAGCATCCTTGATACCCATGATGTATGCCTCATATTCGCCCATATTGTTGGTACAGTTAAAGCATAGTCTAGCGGTGAAGGGTGTATGAAAACCTTTTGGGGAGATAATCACATCACTGATGCCATTGCCGAGTGCGTTAGAAGCTCCATCAAAGACCATAGTCCATCGGGATCCTTTTTCAGGTCCTTCATTTGGTCCAGGTTCTTCATAATCAGTTACTAACATAATGTTCTCGTCTGGGAACTCGAAATTCATTGATTGGTAGTCGTCTACAGCCTGATGAGCCAAATGATCAGCTAGTACACTCCCTTTCATTGCTTTTTGGGTAGTGTACTGAATTTCGTATTCGGTCAAGACCATTTGCCATCTTGCTATTCTTTCAGAGAGAGCGAACTTCTCGAATATGTATTTGATAGAATCCATTTTAGATATCAATAAGGTAGTGAGTCAACATATACTGTCTTCGTCAGCGAGCAGCCCATGCCAAAGTGCAATAAGTTTTCTCGAGCAGTGAGTATCTTATTTCACAGTCGGTAAATTTTTTGCTAAGGTAGTATATTGCATGCTCTTTTTGACCAGACCCGTCATGCTGCCCTAACACACACCCCATTGAATTATCTAATACTGTTAAGTACATGATCAAAGGTATTCCTTCAATCAGCAGCATCAAAATTGGAGGTTCTGGAAGATATTCCTTGATTCTGTCAAAGGTAGTCTAGCAGTCGTCATTCCACTTCACTACTTGATCTTTCTTCAGTAATTTGAAGATTGGCTCACAAGTAGCAGTTAGGTGGGAAATGAATTTGGAAATGTAGTTTAGACGTCCCAAGAATCCCATAACCTCCTTCTCAGTGCGGGGAGTTGGCATTTCTTGTATGGCTTTAACCTTTATAGGGTCTACTTCAATACATTTGCCACTGACAACGAAACCTAAGAGCTTACCAGATCTTACTCCAAAGGTACATTTGTTCGGATTCAGTCTTAACTTGTACTTCTTCAGCCTTTCAAATAGTTTTTGCAAATGGTCCAAGTGCTCTTCTTCAGTTTAAGACATGGCTATCATATCATCGACATAGACCTCTATCTCGTAATGGATCATATCATGGAACAAAGCTACCATAGCACGTTGATAAGTGGCCCCGATGTTTTTCAACCCAAACGGCATAACCTTGTAATAGAAAGTTCCCCACTGTGTGACGAAAGTTGTTTTCTCCATGTCTTCAAGCGCCATTTTGATCTGATTATAACCGGAGAAACCTTCCATGAAGGAGAATATCTTATGTTGTGTGGTGTTGTCAACCAGAAAATCAATATGGGGAAGCGAAAAGTCATCCTTGGGGCTTGCCCTATTCAAATCTCTATAATCCATACACATACGCACTTTACCGTCTTTTTTAGGTATCGGTGCCACGTCTGCAACCTATTGTGGATAAGAAGTAACAGCTAATAATCCCGCATTGAACTGTTTCATGACTCTAGCCTTGATCTTTTTTGACATCTCAGGACGCATACGTCGAACCTTTTGCTTCACAGGAGGGCAGTCTTCTTTCGTTGTCAGACGATGAATTAACATCTGAATTAACAGTTCTTTGACACCATTCTCCAAATTGGCACCTACCTTGACTTCCTTTCTATTCTCCTCAGTACCCAAATTTACTGTCTCGACCGACTCTTCATGAGGTTGTATTACTCTTTCTTCCTGCTGTAATAGTCTAGCAAGTTCTCCTGGTACTTCACAATCTTCCTCACCGTCGTCCTCGACTTGGTAGATCGGATTTTCAAAGTCATAATTGGCCATAGTAGAATTATTATCAATGGGATCCAAGGTGGATGTGGATCTGCAATTTGATATGTGGGTGTGTGTAAGCGCACATAGCTATTTTGACAAAACAAAGTAAAAGAAAAACAAAGAGCGTAAAATTTGAATGAAAAAACGTCCCATGATTTATTAATGGCATATGAAAATGAAATGTGATAACCCTCATAAATAAACCATTGTGCCTCGGGTAGGACACAAGGCATCCGAGTTTAAATTGTTCAAAAATTACATTTCCTCAAAAACAGCAAAACAATTACTCCTGGATAAAAGAAATAGGCACAAAGTTTATAGCCGTCCAATTATTGTGTCCACCGTTGGTAGTAGGAAAAATCCAATTGTCCAGGTTACAGTCACTGTCAGTTTCTTTTATAACATTGGCTCCATGGTTGCTGATGTGTAGTGGTGATCCTCTGGGGCGAGCATGCTGAACAGCTTTTTGAGCTCATAAAGTGAAACCCAAACCAAATTTGTCAGACTTATAGGGGATGTCAGGGAGTTGGCTCCAAATAGCACACCCACCTTCTTCAACTATAACCTTAGCATCTTTTAGAGAAGCCATTTTCAGTGGAGGTCTGGTAATCTTTGGAACAGCGGAGCAACTTTAGTAATAACAATCGTCTGAGGAACCTCTTCAAAATTCTGACAGGGGGTTTCATTGAACTCGCCATCCATCTCGACATATCTGAAAGAGTTTAAGTGGCTTACCATATACTCTTCTTCACCACGGACTATAACAATCTTTCCATTAACCGAATATTTTAACATCTGATGCAAGGTGGAAGTGACAACGCCAACCCCGTGAATCCAAGGGCGTCCAAATAAGCAGGAGTAAGACGACCGAATGTCCATCACGTAGAAAGTGGAGTCGAAAGTTTGGGAACCCACTTTAATCAGGATGTTCACCTCCCCATGTACCATCCTTTTGGAACCATCAAAACCCCTCACCACCATATTACTAGGCTTCAATGTAATTCCTTCACAGTCCAATCTGTCTAAGGCACCCTTGGGTAGAACATTCAAAGATGAGCCAGTGTCCACCAACACATGAGCTAGAGTAGTGCCTTTGCATTCAATAGAGATATGCAGGGAATCGTTATGTTTTCTTCCCTTAGAAGTAGATCATCATCGGAGAAACCTAGTCCATTATCAGTAGTCATACTGGCAACGCAGTTCTCAAATTGGTCGACAGAAGTCTCTTGTGGTACATGAGCAGACTTCAGGAACTTCACCAAAGCTTTAGCATGGGCTTCAGAGCATAATAACAAGGCTAGCAATGAAATTTTTGAGGGAGTTTGCCCCAATTGTTCCACAACATTGTAGTCACTTTTCTGTATGATTTTTAAAATTTCCTCCATTTCTTGCTTGGAGGATGTTGCATCCCAAAATTTACCCTCTTGATTTAGGCTTATATTTCATCATAAACATCATATTGCATTGCATTCATACATTGTGATGGGATCAAAGTATTTCCGTTATCAAGTCTTCCTCAAGCTTTGGAAGATTGATTATATTGACAATCAATGGCTACCAGAATAAAGCGATGCCCGTTAGACGCAGTAGGTCTGATCTCGCCGATCATGTCAATGCCCCACATTGCAAAGGGCCAAGGAGCTGTCAAGACATTCAGAGGGACTAGAGGCACATGCACTTTATCAGCATAGATTTGGCACTTATGACAGGTTCGAGAGTGCTGATAACAATCGGCTTCCGTAGTGGACCAATAATATCCTGCCCGTAGGATTTTCTTCGCCATGGTATGTCCACTAGAATGGGTTCCGAAAGTGCCTTCATGTAGCTCTGCCATGATCCTTTCTGCCTCGCTCTTGTCTACACACCGCAGTAAGGTTGAATCATGGTTACGCTTATAGAGAATTCCATTACTGATGAAGAACTTCACAGCGGACCCTCTCAGAAACTTCTTATCATTAACAGATGCCCCCTCGGGGTATTCTTGAACCTCAAGATACCTCTTTACCTCATGAAACTAGGGTTTATCTTCTACCTCTTCATTCTCAACGTCACAGCAATGTGTGGGTTCATCTAACCTCTCGATGGTAATCTGGGGAGCTTCATTGTCCCACCTGACTTTGAACATGTAAGACATAGTAGCTAGCGCGTCCGCTAACTGATTCTCCTCTCTTGGGAAATGCTCAAAATTTATCTCCTCAAAATATGGGAGCAATGTCAGTACATAATCTTTGTAAGGAATAAGATTCGGGTGCTTCGTATCCCACTCGCCCTTGATCTGACTTATCACTAGAGTAGAATCTCTGAATACACTCAAAAACTTAATCCTCACGTCAATGGCCGCTCGAAGACCCATGATACACGCTTCATACTCCGCCATATTGTTGGTGCAGTTAAAACATAATCGGGCGGTGAACGGAGTATGACAGCCTTCAGGAGATATAATTACAGCGCCAATGCTGTTACCCAATGCGTTCGAGGCTCCATCAAAATACATAGACCATCGGGATCCTTCCTCAAGTCCTTCATCTGGTCCCGGTTCTTCGCAGTCGGTTACCAACATGATATTCTCATCTGGGAACTCGAAATTCATGGACTGGTAGTCATTCACGGCCTGATACGCCAAATGATCCGCCAATACACTCCCCTTGATTTCTTTTTGGGTTGTGTATTAGATGTCGTACTCGGTTAAGATCATCTGCCATCTTGCTATCCTTTCGAAGAGAGTGGGCTTCTCGAAAATATACTTGACCGGATCCATCCTTGATATCAGCAAGGTAGTGTGAGTCAACATATACTGTCTTAGCCGGCGAGCAGCCCATGCCAAAGCGCAGTAAGTTTTCTCGAGCAATGAGTATCGGGTCTCACAGTCGGTAAACCTTTTGCTAAGGTAGTAAATAGCGTGCTCTTTTTGGCCAGACTCGTCATGCTGCCCCTAGCACACACCCCATCAGATTGTCCAGCACTGTCAAGTATAATATCAAAGGTCTTCCTTCAACTGGAAGCATCAAAATTGGTGGTTCTTGAAGGTGTTCCTTGATTCTTTCGAAAGTAGTTTGGCATTCATCATTCCACTTTACCACTTGATCTTTCTTCAGCAGCTTGAAGATTAGCTCACAAGTAGCAGTCAGATGTGAAATGAATCTGGTAATGTAATTCAGACGTCCCAAGAAGCATCTAAATTCCTTCTCTATGCGGGGAGCCGGCATCTCTTGTATGGCTTTTACCTTTGCAGGGTCCACCTGAATACCTTTGTCACTGACAACAAAACCTAGAAGTTTACTAGACCTTACCCCAAAGGTACACTTGTTCAAATTCAACCTCAGCTTTTACGTCTTCAACCTGTCAAATAGTTTTTGGAGGTGATCAAGGTGCTCCTCTTCAGTTTGGGACATGGCTATCATGTCATCAACATAAACCTCGATCTCGTGGTGAATTATATCATGGAACAAAGCGACCATGGCGCACTGATAAGTTGCCCCAGCATTCTTCAACCCAAAAGGAATTACCTTGTAACAGAAGGTGCCCCACTGTGTAATGAAGGTTGTCTTCTCTATGTCCTCAGGGGCCATCTTGATCTGGTTATAGCCAGAAAAACCATCCATGAAAGAAAAGATCTTATGATGCGCGGTGTTGTCAACCAAAACATCGATGTGAGGAAGTGGGAAGTCATCCTTGGGGCTTGCCCTGTTCAGATCTCTATAGTCCACACACATCTGTACCTTACTGTCCTTCTTAGGTACCGGAATGACGTTGGCAACCCACTGCGGATAAGAAGTGACAGCTAAGAACCCTGCATCGAACTGTTTCATAACTTCTGCCTTGATTTTCTCTGACATTTCAGGGCGCATACGGAGGACCTTCTGCTTTAGTGGAGGGCAGTCTTCTTTAGTCGGCAAGAGATGAACCACAATATCAGTGTCCAAACCAGGCATATCTTCGTAGGACCAGACGAAGATCTCAAGATAGTCGCGTAGCATCTATATTAACCGTTGTTTGACACTAGGCTCCAGATTCGCACCTATCTTAACCTCTTTCCTATCTTCCTTTGTACCCAAATTCACTGACTCAACTGGCTCTTCATGAGGCTGTGTGGCCCTCTCTTCCTGCTACAATAGTCTAGCAAGTTCTCCAGGCACCTCACAATCATCCTTACTTTTGTCCTCGGCTTGGTTGATCGGATTTTCAAAGTCATAACTGGCAGTAGCAGAGTCGTTATCAATGGGATCCAGAGTGGATATGGATCTGCAGTATGATACGTGAGTGTGTGTAAGAAAATAGTTGTTTTGATAAAGTGGGAAACAGAAAAGAAAATATAAGGAGCGCAAAATTTGTAATGCAAGAACGTCCAATGCTTTATTAATGATATATGAAATGACAAATAGTAAGCCCTCACAAGCAAAGCCAAGGTGCCTCGGGCAAGGCACCGGGCCATAAAGTTTTGAACTGTTTATTACAAATCTTAAAACAAAAGTCAATTACTGCGGAATAAAAGAAATAGGTATGAAGTCTTTCGCCGTCCAGTTATTCAGTCCCCCCTTGGTTGTTGGGTAGATCCAGCTGTTGATGTCCGAATCTTCTTCACTGTCCTCAATCGCATTAACTCCCCGATTGCTGATGTGCAGAGGAGGTCTTCCAATCCGTGCATGCCTAATAGCCCTTTGAGCCCCTGTAGTAAAGCCCAAACCAAATTTCTCAGTTTTGTAAGTAAAATCAGGGAGCCGACCCTAATTGGTACACCCACCTTCTTCAATTACAGCCCTGGCGTCTTTGAGAGAAGCCATCTTCAATGGAGGTTTGCCGGTAGTAACTTCAGTTGACGCCAAAGTATGAGGGACCTCTTCGAAGTTTTGACAAGGCGTTTCTATGAACTCCTCGTCCATCTCTACATAGCGGAAGGAATGGAGATGACTCACCATATACTCTTCTTCACCTCTCACTGTGACAATCTTCCCCTTCACCGGATACTTCAGCATTTGATGGAGTGTGGAAGTAACTGCCCCAGCCCTATGGATCCAAGGACGACCCAACAAGCAGAAGGTGGACCCAAAAGTCTGAGAGCCCACTTTGACAGGGATGTCCACCTCCCCGTGCACCATTCTCTTTGATCCATCAAAATCCCTTACCACAATGTTACTCGGCTTTAAAGTCAAACCCTCACAATCCAGACGGTCTAATGCTTTCTTTGGCAGAACATTCAATGAGGACCCAGTATCTACCAGCACATGGGCCATAGTGGTGCCCCTGCACTCGATCGAGACGTGCAGAGCATCATTATGATTTCTCCCTTTCGGTGTCAGATCCGCGTCTGAGAAACCCAACCCATTGTCAGCAGTCAGGCTGGCCATGCAATCTTTGAGCTGATCGGCTGAAGTTTCCTGCGGCATATGCGCAGTCTTGAGAAATGCAATCAAAGCCTTTGCATGGGCTTCAGAACACAACAACAAGGACAACATGGAGATCTTTGACGGGGTCTGTCACAGCTGTTCGACCACATTGTATTCACTTTTCTTGATAATTTTCAGTATTTCCTCTATTTCTTATTTAGAGGTTTCCACAATGATCTTCTTAGGTGCCTCCGTCCGGGCAGGCTCACTTATAATTTCTTTGCCCCGAGTCGCAGATGGCTCAGCAGTAGGGGTGATGACTGGAGTAAGAACAGGAATAGTTGCAGGTGTAATAACTGGAGTAGGAACAGGAGAAATGTCAGGAGTGCTGGTTGGAACAGCAGTTGGAATAACTTGATGATAGTCTTCGGGGAAATCTCAAGAGAGAAGACCCTTCCACTTCATGTAACTTTACTAGTCCCGACAATATTACTGACATCAGTATCAGCTTCTTCAGTCTTCAGATCTTGCTTAACACCATGGTAATATACATCAGCACCATAATGCCATGGGACAACCTTGTCTGAGGTGTATGGAATGGGACCAGGAACAGTGATTCTTAGCGGAGCAATTCTTGGAACAGGTGTAACCTTAACAGGCTTTCTCGAGGAAACCTTGGAAGGATTGGTGGAAATGGTTATAATGGCAATGTCTTCATTTGGAACAAACAGAATCATGGTCTTCTCGAACAAAATCTCTTTATTATCCATCAGGCGCTGAACACCTGACTTCAACAAAAGACAACCAGTAGGCATAATTGGACACATGAGGCAACCTTCACCACAACCCGAAATAAATCGGCCAACAACAAATTCTTCTTAATAGTCATCAGAGGAGTAGAAATTTTTTCAACAGAGGTCACAAACAAATCAGTGTCAACAGCATTAACTCCACGACCATGTTTGGGCATAGGAGCAGTTATAACATTCGGCTTTTCCAGAGCGTCAAACTCAATCTCTTTGACTTCGATTAAATCTTGTACTTTGTTTCTCAGGGCCCAACAATCATTTGTATCATGGCCCGTACTCTCGAAATAGTAGGCGCACCGCACGTTGGGATTGTATCTGGGAGAAGCAGTGTTTGGATTCTTGGGAGCCTCTCTCAAGGTTTCCAAGTTGGACTTTAACAGATGAGGAAAAATTTCAGCCAAAGTCATGTTGATGTGGGTAAACCGCCGTTGTGGTCTTTCCACCCTTTGTTGATTGTTGCATTGTGGAGCAACTGTGGGTCTTGGTATCACTACAGCATTTACCGTTTGACGGTGTTCAGATCTGCTTTGGCCCCTCGGGCTATAGACTGCACTAGCTTCCTTCTTACTAGTGAAAGGCTTCTTTACCGAACTCGAAGAGGCATCCTTTTGTATCTTACCACTTCGAATACCAGCTTCTACTCTTTCTCCAGTCAAAATCAACTCAGTAAAACCAGATGATGAGATGTCGATCAAGTGATTGAAAAATGGACCAGATAGTGTCCCTAGAAACATGTCAACCAACTCCCTATCAGACAAAGGGGGTTGGACTCTTCCATCCAAGTCTCTCCACTTCTGAGCATAGTCCTTAAAACATTCACCTGCAACCATGGACATACTCTGGAGTTGAGTACGAGTGAGATTAAGATTGGCATTCTACTGGTAATGCATGTAGAAAGCAGCAACAAGATCTTCCCAGTTTCGGACACTGACTCCTTCCAACTGATAGAACCATTCAAGTTGAGTCTCTGACAGACTATCTTGAAAGAAATGCACCCACAAATTTCTATCAGCAGTGTGGGGTTGGATTTTCCTGACATACGAGCGAAGATGGAGTTTTGGACAGGATACTCCATCGTACTTAGCAAAAACCGGAGCTTTGAACTTATGAGGGATGACCACTCCCGATACCAGTCCCAATTATCCAAAATCCAAACCAGGGATTTTCTGAATCTCCATAGCACTCAGACAGCCTTCTAGCTGCTTGTATTTATCCTCGGCAGGAGGATATTGCTCATTATCGTAATCCGTATCGTTATCAGAAACTGCATGACTAGGGTCCATTGCTCTTTCTTGGTTCTCCCCGTCCTTGGATAAGGAGGTCAGATCAGCTGGTTGTCTCAACCTTTCTACGAATCTTCTACCCATGTTTAGAATACCGACCTTCTTCTTCTTCTTCTTCTCTTTCAGAATAAGGGTCTTCAGATCCTCTTGCCCTTTAGCCAGACTTATGAACATCTGTTGGAATTGGGTGTTTTGTGCCTGAAGATCTTTGATGGCTTGATCGGAAGACATTTCTGCTGAAATAAACAGCGAAGAAGATGAGAAACCTGTAGGGGTACCTGTAATGATGTGTATGATAATGGGATGCGCATGTAATGATTTCAAAGCCTTTGGGAAATTTAAATTTGCAAACCAAAAACAAACAAAATTTTATTAGCTTAAACTTTGAAAGGTTCAACAATTCCTTTAAGGCGTTACAAAGAAGTAAATAAAACAAAATCTAAAACTAGAAAAACAAAATCAAAAGTCCCATAGTCGCTTCCTCTTTGTGCTGATGTAGTCATTGATCACTCTTTCCTCCTCGAGCTGCCTGGTGAGCTTCAAAATCTTCCTTTCTTGCTCATGGTACTGTTCCCGGTAAGTATCCTGCTCATTCTTCAGCTGAATCCAAGACCTTTGCAGCTCCCCAGGATCAATGGGCATGTAAGGATAGAGAACCGTGTAAGGAACACCTCCTTCATTAGTGGGCTCCACAATCACTGGTAATACGGCCGCATAAGGCATCCTAAGCTTTTGGGCATGAGCTCGGACCCACTGGAGGTAAGGCTGCATAGGAAGGGAAGTCTTTGGTCCCAACTCTCGGGGGTCATATCTGTTCACCATGCCCTAAGCTCGTATAAACCTCTGGCGGTGCTCCTTAACGTCCTCCTTGTAGTCAAATATAATGTCCTCAAGAAGTAGCTCATGGGGACCATCTCTCCGAGCATGACCAAATTGTCACAAAGCTAGACAAGGATTGTAAGTTATACCCTCTCTGATTCCAAGCAATGGGACATTAGGGTATCCCCCACAATGGTCAATAACAACAGTGTCTTCCATAGCCCAGGAACACTAAAGAATATTTGTATGAGCAAGTGACATTATTCTGTAGGACCAACCCAAACCTTCTTCGTTCTCAGCATGGACTTAGGGAGGTGAGAAATAAACCACCTCGACAGCAACGGCATGCAGCACATGAGAGTCTCTCTTCTCCTCACGGTACGAGTATAAAGGGAATCCAAGATATCTCCAAGCAAGGTAAGCACAGGGTTGCGAGAAAGGAAAATCTTGACAGCATTCACATCTACAAAGGAATCCGGAATTGGGAAGAGAACCAAACCATAGATAAGAAGAGCCAAGATATCTTCAAAAGCCTGAAAATCCAAATTATCCCAGAATAGTTGAGCCTGGCCCATCAGAAATTTGGCTAGAAAACCTTCGACCCCGCTTCGTGTTTCCCAATTGGACACTACATCAGCCCGTTTCAAATGTAGAGCTGAGGAAATGTCTTCTGGTCTAGGAACTTCTTCCACACCTATGGAGGGTACCTGTTCAAGAATGGATATGCTCAATATATGAGATAATTCTTCCAAGGTGGGTACCAGCTGGTAATCTGGAAAGGTGAAGCAATGATGCACGGGATCAAAGAATTGAAATAGTATGCTCATCATCTATTCATCAAGGTTTGAGTAACCAGGCTGAGAAGTTGATCGTGTCTCTTAATGAACATAGAAGTCTCAGAAACTCTTGAGGCCAACTCTTTAAGTTGGGCAGGTATTTGCACAAAGTTGACTTGGATGGTATTTCTACGCACGGAAGCCATGATCTACAAAACAGAACATAGATAAATTCCCTTGGTCTTTGAAATGGTTAGTGTAATGATAAACCACAGTTATAGCAAACAACAGGTATTGCAAACACAGTCAAATCACACAAAGCCCTTAGGTTTAAGGCTTGCATGAGGTCAAAGGTAGTACCCTCTTGAAGTTAAGTTGGTTCAAACCTGTTCTAGAAAAGTAATCGAGTTCTAGAGGATCTCAATATCACTGACCATCCTCTATCGGTCATGGTTTCAGCTCACGCAATCTTTTCTTGCGGCCGTAACTATCTCGAGAGTATGGTCTCAATGAGTGTAGCATCGAGTATCAACCAGTTCTCAGCTTTACACCGAGGCCGGCTATCTCACTACTTTCTAATAGCCAAGTTGGGCGATTAAAGGTTCTAAGGTCAGTTGATGCTTAACGACACCACGCAGCGGCCCCGTATTCTCCTCGTTTCTCCACAAGGGATACTGATACCAACCAATGTGCCACATCAATGTAGCTACTGCTTCAACCGTATCGGTCTACGCCGTACAGTTCCCTCACAGTCTATTGCTACTTACCTAAAAGGTATCCCCAGATCCGGGTTAGGATCTATAGTAACCCCAAACAGAACCCTTAAAAGTAAAGCAAACAAAGCAATCAAGAGAAGCAATTATGATGAACTAGATCCTAAGGTATACCCCACTTTATTAGCAGTCCCAGTAGAGTCGCTAGTTCTGTGATACGGTGGCAGAACCGACTATTTGAAATGTTGGTTTGCATTTTGCATTTTGTGTTTGCAAAATGTCGCAGTAAGCAAGAGTCGCCACCGACTTTTATTTCATCCAATCGGAAAGGAAAAAAGTACAGAAAAAATCCTTTTCGAGATATTCTGAGTACGGGGGTAGATTATAGAAAGGGAAGATGTTAGTACCCTTTATATCCATGGTTTTCCATGGGCTCTTAGGTACTTGCTCATCTTTTTAAATTGCTTGCGTATGTGCTTTGTTTTTGAAAATGTTTAACTTCGTGATAACCCTTGTATCAGTCCTCAAAGGTGTGACGAAGTTGTTTTGAAAGTTGTTTTGAAAAGTGTAAGTGTGAAAAGTTTTGATTTGAGCAAGTACCTACTAGCATCTACCTACTCGAAAAAAGATCGTTTCTATTCTCGTTTCCTTTAGACAGCGCTATCCTACTATTGAGAAATAGGTAGCACCGTCGTTGGATTTGTATGGGTCAATTCGAAAGGGATGTACGATCACTAAAGCAATGTTAGGACACCTTAGTGATAACCCTAGAGCCTTAAGATCATATTCAAGGCAACATTTCCGAGGCAACATTCGAGCAGGACATTTGATCCTTTTAGACAGAAGGGTAACCACTAAGACACCCTATACTTAATGATCGTTTACCGAAGGCAACCGAAGTGAGAGTATACCCTAAGAGTGATATGTGCGAGTGATTTTTTCTAGTTATTTATCTTTGCACATTAGGGTTTTCTAACCGTGTTAATTTGTCATGCATTCTTGCCATACAATCCTATTAGCATACATCTAACCAGTCAAATATTTGCGGGAATTAAAATGCGAGAAAGTAAATCTACGCTATTACAAGGCTTCGGGAGAGGGATTAATTACATAGCCAAAACCCAGGGAAAAGCGATAAGTAAAAAGTCCTAGATTAAACTATTACAAACCATGAACAGTTACAAAAAATATTGGCAAAAATAAATAACACGCGTGCGATGAATCGAATACGAAACAACTAGGATTTTGACCCTTGATTAAACCTAATTGCGATTGATTTAAAAAAAAGTTGTTATTTTTAAGAAAATAATGGAATAGTTAATTTAAAGGAAAATCCTAATTCTAATTAATTTTAAACCAAGAAAAATAAATTAATTCATCTAAAAGCCTATTTTTTGTATTTTTATTTATTTGAAAAAAAGAGCAAAATAGAATTAAATTAAAATTTTTAAAACTAATTTCTATTTTGATTTTATTTATGAAAACAAATTTCAATTTCCTAAGTTAAACTAAGTTAAATTAATTTTGATAATAAAAAAATACTAATCCTAATTTTGTGAATTGTTGATTTTATGAGTTTTATGAAAAATAATTAATTTGTGAATTAAAATAAATAAAGAAAATTAAAAGAATAAAAAATGAAATAAAGAAAAGAAATAAAAAAAGCAGTAAATGGGCCTGGTGATATTGCTGAAAGGGGGGTTGGAATATGAATTTTCTTGGCCCAAGGTTGATAGCCTGTTTTGACTTTGCCTGATTCAATGCACGCGTTGACCTGGGGCGTATGGTGGGCCTTCAGTGGAATGGCATTGGATCTGGAGCGCTGATGAATTGGATGGCCAGATCTTGATGACACACGGTGAACCTCCTGATGTGTAGCATGCTGGATTACCTATTGAAGAAAAATATGAACAAAGGTTGGGACCTGGGGATCGAACCCAGGTCCTTATGCATACTTCCAATCCTTGCTTGCCAACTGAGCTGTTTCACTTAATTGTACATATAATAGAAACAAAATATAATATATGGAAAATAAAGATTAATGGGAAAAGCGCGCTAAAGTTCAAACTGCCCAACCAGGGAGTGCCACGCATCATCTTCTTCCTCCCAACCGTCGTTTTAGCCCAATATATTTTTACCTACGGACATTGCGATGTAGCTACAAACCTGTGTGTCTCAAAAATCGTCCACAAGCAAGATAAATGACCATGGCTGGTACCAATCAACTCGTCTCATCCTCACGAGTATCATGGTACCAGAATCAACGTTCAATTTAAATTGTATTGCAAAGCCCTAAAACCAAACAAAAAACCCTAGCCATGGCAATTTTGCATACAGTCATAAAAAATGCAATTGAATATAGTGATTAGCTTGCAAGCTCAATAAGGAACAAGAATATGTAATCAAAACGTGCAAATGATGTATAAATCAATAAAAATGAAAATGAATTTCTAAGCTAACTGTGTGACTGCTACAACACATTTTAGGGCGTAGGGAGGCTTGCTAATGATTGAAACACGATCCTGAGATGTCCAGCAATCGATTGGCATGGTGAGGATGGCTTGGGATGGCCTGTAACTTGGAATTGGATCACCACCTTTTCTTGAGATTTTTCAGTTTTGTTCTTGCTCTGCACGACTGTTCCAACCTTCTTCTTCCTTGGATCTCCTCTGTATATGTAATGGAACATATTAGGTTAACAAAAACGAATTCAATCTTGCCCATTATGAAAATTTAATTTGGTCTTTCATGGCATATGATATCTTTCCAAACTTGCTCCAATTCAATCTTTTTCCACCCAAATTAGCCTTGCACGAATTGATTCTCAATTGACAACACATAAGATCTTCCTTCAATGCAAAAATCATCCCTAAAACACATTATATGATTTATTTAGATTTATTTTTTATTTTATTTGGATTTTAAGTGAATAAAAATCAAAATAAATTAAATAAATAAATAAATAAAGCATGGAGGGTCCCATAGGTAGGTGTTCTTGGACTTTTTAGAAAGCTTAGGATGTCCTCTAAGCAACCCTTTTGGTCTCATCTCAATTGAGTCTCCCATGTTCATGTATGAAGCTTTGACCCACAAGGTGATTTTGTTGACTTTCTAAAATGACCTATAATGTCAAAATTTATATCTTCTTGTGAGTGCATATTTTTATCTTGGGAGCTGAAAATGAATCGTAGGTAATTGCATCCTCTTCAAAATGAGCTTTAGATGGGTCATTTCTGATAAAGTATGAGAAAGTTATGCTTGGTCAAAGTTGAGTTGACTTTTCCCGCAAAACCCAAATTTAGCAACTTTTGGGTTTTGATGAATTGTGTGCAATCCTTGATGAATCATGATTAACCCTTGATCAAATGATGAATGATACTTCAAAGTGAGGATGTTGACCAAATATCTTGAGGTTTGACTGTATGTGGGCCACAGTTGACTTTTGACCTAGCACAGTCGATTTTCAAGCCTTTGAGCAATTGACTGAGCAAAATTCTTCTGCAAGGCTTGAAAATTGACATGGATGATCTTGGGAACATATTAGGACAATAGAAGGTATTTGGGATCCTTTTGACTTAAGCATCTTGATGAAAAATGAAACCCTAATTTGAGGTAGACTACCTTAGGAGAGAGTTTGTCTGGTCAACTCTTGAACTTCCTTGAACAGTTTGGGGACTCCACTTGACATGTATTGAGAAATATGGGAGGGCAAATTTTGGGGTACAGCATGGGGCAACATGATGATTCTGGTCGAAAAGAGCATACAATATACTACTTGAGCAAAAAGTTTACCGACTGTGAAACCAGATATTCACTGCTCGAGAAAACTTGTTGCGCTCTAGCATGGGCTACTTACCGACTAAGACAGTATATGCTAAACCACACTACCTTATTGATATCCAAGATGGATCCAATCAAATACATATTCGAGAAACCCGCCCTCTCTAGAAGAATAGCAAGATGGCAGATGGTCCTAACTGAATATGACATTTAATACACTACCCAGAAAGCAATAAAGGGAAGTGTGTTAGCTGATCACCTTGCTCATCAGGCTATGGATAACTACCAATCCATGAATTTCGAGTTTCCAGATGAAGATATCATGTTGGTAAGCAATTGTGAAGAACTCAGACCATATGACGGACCAGAACAAGGATCTCGATGGACCTTGGTTTTTGACGGAGCTTCCAACGCACTCGGCAACAGCATAGGTGTTGTGATTATATCCCCTGAAGGATGTCATACTCCCTTCACTGCTAGGCTATTTTTCAATTGTACCAATAATATGGCTGAATATGAAGCGTGTATTATGGGTCTCAAAGCTCCCATAGATTTGGGAATCAAGTCCTTAAGTGTATTTGGAGATTCAGCCTTAGTCATCAGTCAGATCAAAGGAGAATGGGACACGAAGCATCTTAATCTCATCCCTTGCAAAGAACATGTGTTGACATTAATCCCACATTTTAAGGAAATTACCTTTGAGCATTTTCCACGAGAGGAAAATCAACTAGCGGACGCGCTAGCCACTATGTCATCCATGTTCAAAATCAGGTGGGATAATGAGGCTCCTCAGATCACCATTGAGAGGATGGAAGAACCAGTTCACTATCACGAGATTGATACTGAAGAAGTAGTGGACAAGCCTTGGTTCCATGAAATTAAAAGATATCTCGAGGCCCAAGAGTATCCGGAGGGAGCTTTAGTCAATGATAAGAAGTTCCTGAAAAGGTTTTCTGCTAAATTCTTCCTCAGTAACAGAATCCTCTATAAGCGCAACCACGACTCTACTTTGCTTCGGTGCGTGGACCTGAGTGAGGCAGAAAAGATCATGGCTAATTTACACGAAGGTACCTTTGACACTCATTCTAGTGGACACACTATGGCTAAAAAGATCCTACGGGCAGGATACTACTGGTCTACCATGGAAGCGGATTGTTATCAACTTTCACGAACTTGTCACAAGTGCCAGATTTATGCTAATAAAATACAAGTGCCTCTGGTTCCTCTTAACGTCGTGACTACTCCTTGGCCCTTCGGAATGTGGGGCATTGACATGATTGGAGAGATCAAACCCACATCTTTTAATGGACACCACTTCATCTTGGTTTCCATTGATTACTTCACAAAGTGGGTCGAGACAACTTCATTTGCTTATGTTACCAAGAACATTGTGCCCCGATTCATCAAATAGAATCTTATTTGTTGGTATGGTATTCCAGAGAGAATCATTATAGATAATGGGACCAATCTCAACAATACTATGATCACTGCACTATGCGTGCAATTCAAGATCCAGCATCATAACTCTTCTCCTTATTAGCCGAAGATGAATGACGTTGTAGAAGCCACTAATAAAAACATCAAGAAGATCATACAAAAAATGACAATGACCTATAAATACTGGCATGAGATGTTACCATTTGCTCTCCACGGTTACCGTACCACGACGTGCACATCAACAGGGGCAACTCCTTTCTCTTTGGTATACGGCATGGAAGGTGTCCTACCAATTGAAGTCCAAATACCTTCTCTGAGAATCATAAGGGATGCAGGGTTGAATGAAGATGAATGGATTCAAGCTTGACTTGACCAGTTGAACTTGATTGATGAGAAGAGGCTTACAGTTGTCTTCCATGGTCAGATGTACCAAAAACGTATGATCAAAGCTTTTAACAAGAAAGTCAGATGTCAGGTATATCGGGTTGGTGACTTGGTAATCAAACGTATCATACTACCACAAGTTGATCCCAGAGGAAAGTGGTCCTACATACGAAGTACCATTCGTGATTAAAAACATATTTTCTGGTGGAGCGATGATCTTAACCACTATGGATGGCGATGACCTTCTGCACCCTGTAAACGCGGACATAGTTAAAAAATACTACGCATGAAAAAGACCCGCTAGGTCGACTGGCCTTGGCAAAAATTAGGGATAAATAAAAAAATTTGTACACCCGACAAGCTGAAAACCTGAAAGGGCGGCTTGGGCAAAAAAAGGGTATCCCGGTGGACTGAAAACCCGAAAGGACGGTCCAGGCAAAAGTTAGGGATTTAAAGCGTATGATTATGTCCCATTGGATCACCTTACAGACAACCTTCAGTATTGATTGACAAACTCAAACGGTTCTAATCAATCCAATCAGCTTCGGACAAAGGAGCAAGTGGATGAGACGCTCAGAGACATGAAAGTTATAGCAGAGTGGGAACCCCATGGAATTATTTCGCATAACTGTCTTTTCTTTGTATCAATTTTCATTTTTACGATGACATTCTCTTACTAGGATGTTCGTCTCTTTATACAAATACTTATTCAAGTTAATACAAAGATATTCCTTTGAAAGTGCAAAACTATTTGTTTCTCTTGTACTATTCCAGTTTTGTTTGCGAAAGCGTCCAGTATTTATTTTTGAACATATGCATGCATTTGAATGTAATTACTATTTATAAATGAACGCATAAAAGGAAAACTAAACAGAAAGACAATCACTAATGGCTTTAAGAAACAGGACAACATCTATGAGCTATTTCACAAAACCCCCGCATGTACTCTCTCCAACAGAGCAAAAGCAAGAACATCATGTTACAGGATCATTGTCATATCCCCAACAGGTGGCCCAATGGTGCCTTTTGCCTTCATATCCCCGACGGAGAAAAACTCCCAGTTACCGCTCCAAAGAGTCCCCAATGAAAGTCGCCCAACTTCTCAGGATTCCCCAGCAGGATTTCATAAAGCCCACAGGCAATACACGACATTTCTCTTCCCCAGCAGAGTTTACTTCTCTAATTATGGAAACACATCCTTCAACACTTCAACTTCAACAAAATATGAAGACCTACACTCCTTATTCCCAAGGGTAGTCGGGGATTTATTTTCTCCAATACCAACAACACTACAGCAGAGCAGCTTACATGCGCATACAACGCATCCATAATGTAACGCGGTGGGAGAACTAACTTAGGTGTTTTGTATTTTATCGCAAATGTTGCGGATAGCAAGAGTCGCAACCGACTTTTCTTTTATCCAATAAGGAAAGGCTAAAAAGAATAGGAAAGACCTTTAGAGATGTTTTCTGAGTTTGGGGGGTAGATTATGAAAAGGGAAGGTATTAGCACCCTTTTCATCCGTAGTTACCTACGGGCTCTTAGTTGTTTGCTAGATCAGTTGCTTTTGTTTGAAAATGTGATTGTGGTGTGTTTTTTGATAGTATTTTGAAAAAACGTCTTAGTAATGGTTCTCGTCTCTATAAGAATGCATACAAAAAGCTTTGACTTTTGAAAATGTTTCAAGATGAAAGTGTTGGTGCAAAAAATGTTTTTGTTGTGAGCAAGCGAGCAACTAAGAGCGAATCTACCTACTCAAAAGTTCTTAAATGTTCTTTTCCTCCTCCTTTAGATGTTGCTACCTTACCATTGTTTTGGTAAGAAGCCCCATTGTTGGATGTGAAGGGACAGGCGCGGGTCAATCGTACAGTCATAGAAGGCAACTTGTGAGATGCTTTAATAATTTTTCGTAAGGGACTAGATCATTTTACCGAAGGTAACATCGAGGGACATTGAGGGACTATGATCTTTTTATCAAAGGGTCTTTGCTAAAGCGTCCCTCATTCGAGGGACATGACTGTGTTTCCGAGGCAACAAGCGAGGTTTCCCTAGAGGTGCGCGTGTGAAAAGTATATTTGATTCAAGTTAAGTTGTTCTTTGATTTGTGGTTATCTAGCGGTTGATTTTAAATCTTGCCATGCACGCCTAATTACTATACAGTATAAGGAAAACAGTAAATTGCGAAAATTAAAATTCTACGCTATTATAGAGCTTTCGGGAATGGGGGTACAAGTTCACAAATGGGGATGGATCAATTCGATTAAAAGTCCAAATACGTAATCAATACAAACAAATCAAATCGAGCAATTAATTAAAACTACAATAAATCTATGAAGTAAAAATTAATTAACAAAGTAAAAATATGGAAATAAAATTCTAGGTGTTTTGCTTGAAAAGTTTGAAAAGAAAAATAAAATTCTATTCTATTAAAGAAAATAATTGACTCAAGAAATTAAATCATTTGTATATTTTTTGTCTTTTAGTATTTTTTTATTATGAAGAAATTAAACAAACAATTTAAGACTAAAGAAAAAAAGTTAATTAATAAAAAAATTTACAAAGTCTAAACTAACAAAATATTTATATATTTTCATTTAAAATCTAGACTTAAACTAATATTTATTGTCAAATTAAGGAAATTAAGAAATAAACTAAATGAACTAAAAAAACAAAATAAAGTAACCTAACAGGGGTTGAACCCGGGTTCTCCTGATTATGAACAATGATGCCTTGCCAACTGAGCTGTATTTTCTATCTGTTATATCTATGACTTAACTAAAATATAAGATGTAAGCGGTTGAGGAAATTGGGCCAACAAGCCCAATGGGCTTACCCGGTCGGGAAAAGAGAAAGAAAGGGTTTTGAAACCACAGAAAAACAATTCTCTCTCTCCCTCTTTTATCCGTATCATCTTCCTCAGCTGAACGAAAATGACAACAATCTTTGATTCTCATAATTCCAATAGGAAACACAAAACTCTGCCTATCTCTCTGTCTCAATTTTCACTTCTCGTTCCTCTCATCTCACTGCTAACTCTGAGATAACAACGACATATGCATCTCTCATAGAAAAGAAACGACAAAGTTACTCAATCCTCTTACGAGTATCAGGTTCGCTCACGGTTTCACGATAAGCAACAACAAATAACAATACATGAAGGATCACAAAACAGTTGGCAACACACGCATATGGACTAAGGTAAGCATAAGCAAAGAAAAGAAAAATTCAGAAGAATATACCGACTCCGGTAAATCTCAGGTAATGCTTCTGATTCCCCTTCGCCCAATTTAGATTCCACTCCCTTCTGCGATTCTTCTTTCTGGATCTGTTCGACCTCTTATATTTTTTGCATTTGTTGTTGTTCAATTTGTTAAATTTGTGTGTTTGTTAGAGTGTGTGTGAGGGATGTTGTGTCGTGAAGTTAATTTTTGTTTATCGTGATTTCAGTTTTGAGGGAGCAGCTGCGATGAAGGTTGTGTTATTGTTGCAGTTGTGTGACTCGTGGATGAATTTTGAGCATTAAAACTGAGCAGGGAATGGCACGGTTTTGTTAGTCTGCGAGTGAATGATGGTGATTGAGGGAGTATTGAATAGTGAATTTTGAAGGTGTCCTCTATTGAAGGTGAAGGTTGGTCTTAAGAGGAGTATGAAGGTTGAGATAATTTTTCGTGGTTCTCTCTTTTGTGATATATGTTGCCTCCTTTTTTATATTTAGTCAAATTGCATTTTGGGGGGAAATCAAATAATTTTGAACACTTTTAGCTAACTTTTTCAATGCTTTCTAATGCAGTATTTTTCCATGCTGATTTCGTGTAACATTTGTGCAGGTTTTGGCTTGCTTTATGCAGGGTTGTAGCATGTTTTAGACTGGTATATGGGTTGTTTGACAGAGCTGGCTTTGTACATCATGTGCAGGGCTTTTGGACTATTATTGCAAGGTTTACATGTTTTTAGACAGAAGCTTGGTCTTGGGCTGTTTGCGGTTTAGGTGATATCTTTATGTATCTTTCTCTCTTTATCTTTCTATGATGTAAAACAAATATGCCTTTTTTACAATTTCTGAAGGATTTGCTATTTGGAAAATGATGATGCAGGGCTTGGATCTATTTAATAGCTTGCTGTAATACGGTGGCAGAATCGACTGTTAATATTGGTTTGCATTTTTTGTTCATAAATGTCACGGTAAGCAATAGTCGCCACCGACTTTTCTTTTATCCAACAAAGGAAAGGGTGAAAAGAACATAAAAAGACCTTTTTTCGAGATTTTGAGTAAGAGGGGTAGATTATGGAAAGGGAAGGTATTAACACCCTTTCCATCTGTGGTTTTCCACAGGCTCTTAGGTACTTGCTCATTTTTGAAAACTGTTTGTGTGTTTGTGGTTTTGAAAGTTTTTGTTTGCTTTATGGTAACTCTTGTATCAGTCCTCAAGAGTGTGATAAAGCGTCTTTGAAAAGTATTTTGAAAAGTGTGTAAGTGTGAAAGTTTGTTTTTGAGCAAGTACTTAAAAGTCATCTACCTACTCGAAAAAGGATGTTCTTTTCCTCCTTTCCAGCGTTGCCCTACTATTAGTGAGTAGGTAGCCCTATCGTTGGATGTTGATGGACTATCGAAAGGGACATTATGGTCATTGAAGGCAACATGTAAGGATATCTTAGCATCCGAAGGGACTATCATCATATAGACAACATCGAGGGACAAGATCATTTACTGAAAGGCAACTCGAGGAACGTTTAGGGACCATGATCTTTTATGATGACTCTTATACCGCGGGTCTTTGCTAAAATATCCCTATGTTCGAGGGACATGACCATTTCTGAGGCAACCGAGTGAGGAATACCCTAGGGATGCAAGTGTGAGAAGTGTGTCTTTTTTCCAGTTATATTGTCTTGAGGTTAGTGATCTAACGATTAATTTGATCTTGTTCATGCAATCCTATTAGCCATATATCTAACAGTTAATATATGTACAAAAATATAAAGTGCGGAAACGTAAATTCCTACGCTATTACATGGCTTCGGGGAAAGGGATTTAATTACAAGTCCTAAACCGGGAGAAATATAAAGGAAAACAATAAAAATGCCTTATAGTTTGGTTACATTGATATGTACAGGAATATAAAAGTGCGAAAGAAGAAAATGCGCGCGAAATAGGAAAATGTGTAAAGGAAACTTTTTGATGTTTTTTGAATTAGTTTTAAGAAAAGAAAATGCATGTTTTTTTGTTTGGTTTTTAATTTACAAAAATATTAAATTAAAGTCTAATTAATAACATAAAAACCTAATTAATATTTTTTGATTTTTGAATATTAAAGAAAATAAGAATTATGAAATATGAAACCTAGTTCTACTTAATCATTACTTTAGGAAAATATTAATTAATTAATTAATTAATGATCTATTTAAAAAAAGTTAATTATTATTTTTGTGATTTTTTGGTTTTAAGGTTAATTAATAAAAATAAAATCAAAAGAAGAAATAAAACATAAAGAATAGAACGAAATAACAAAATAAATGGGCCTGTATCCTGCACTATGAGCACGAAATGCAGATCGTGTCCTAGCTATGGCACGATTGGATTTCAAGCTCAAACCTTGTGATTCTCACGCCCAAACCTCATAGTTTTAGGTCCTGTGCAACATTCAAACAAACTAAGGCATTAAAATGTACAGATAAATAAAATTCGAATTAAATTTTTTACCAAATACACAGGTTCAGATATGTAGTATTCTTGGTCATGCAAGGGCCTAGGGATGGCCTGGATCAATTCTTGGGAATGCTGGGAGAATGACTATAGTGTTAGTTTGCCACGAAACAGCTTGTAAGTGCGGTTGCAAATTTTTGACGAATTTATGAAAATGGAGAGTTTGAGAGAGGGCTTCTGTAGCGTGGTAAGTGTCTTTTTTTCTTTTCTTTTAATTCTTGAAAATGGTCCAATATATATAGGAGGGAAGGAATGAATGGTCTTGAATGCAAAATCCATTCCATAATGCCTTGTAATGAAGTATTGATACAATATTCAAAAACTTGCCAAATTGATGTTTTAAAGAACCATAATGCAAAAATTGAAAACTTGCCCAAAATGACTTTTGCTCCATTTCTTGAAGAGGATGAACCTGTACATCATTTTCTGCGTGGCTTGGGCCCTTGTGCAAGATAATTCCAAGGCCATTTGTGCTATACACCTCCCTTTGTTATTTAAACCATTTATTTCATGTTTTATTGAAAATATATCCAAATAAATGGAAAATAAATGGATAAAAAGTAATACCACAAGGGGAAGAGCTTATGGGTCCTATAATATGCCATGGAGAAGTTTAAAACTCAAAGAAATGAGTTAATGCCTTGAAAACTCAACTTTGCTCAATGTAGGATTTTTGAATTTTCCCTAAAATTTCCCAACTTAGGCAAACCATAACTTGCTCAATTTTTATCCCAAGGAGATGATCTTGGACTTTTTGGAAATCTCAAGATGTCTACTTCAATCCCTCTTTTTATAATTTTTGCATTTGAAGATGTTATCTTGATGTAAAAGGTCTGGACAAAAAGTGTCTTTTGTTGACTTTCTAAAAATAACATGTAATGTATGAGCTTGCATCTTTCAAATGGTGCACTTCTTGAACTTGAAGATAAAATATGGATTTTATGGAATTGGATTCCCTTCAATATGGGATTTGGTTGGGGCCAAATGGACAAAGTATGAGAAAGTTATGCCCAGTCAAAGTTCAGTTGACTTTTCCTATAGAAACCCTAACTTTGCAAATTTGACTTTTGATGAATTAGGAGAATTTCTTGAGGAATCATGGTCAACCCTTGATCAAATGATGATTATCACTTCAAAACTATGTTGTTGACAAAAAATCTTGAAGTTTGACTATATATAGGCCACAATCGACTTTTGACCTAATACAATTGATTTTCAGGCATTTGGGCAATTGACTGTGCAAACTTGTTCTGCAAGGAATGAAATTTGTCATGGACATTCTTGGAGACATAATAGGACCATGGAAAGCAATTGAAGTCTTTGGAGTTGACACATCCTGATTCAAATGGAAACCCTAGTTGGGGGTTCATTGCATTAGGAGGAGAATTTGTCTGATCAATTCTTGGGCATCCTCGGGCAAGTTGAGGACCTCAATAGGCATGTGTTGAGTAAAATAAGAGGGAAAATTTTGGGGTACAACACTTGTCATTTTTGAATTGTTTCTGCTGTGCTTGGTTTTTGCTTTGCTATCATATACTTCCCTTTGCTATTGTTGGCTACTTTGCTGCTGCTGTTTTTGCTTTTGTTCAGGCTGCATTGAGTTGTTGCGCTGTTGTTTTGTTGTCTTTGCACTTTTGCCCTGCTGTCTTAAGTTGTTTCACTACTGTTTTTCTGTCTTGGGCAGTTTTGACTTGGCTTTACAATAAAATAGTTGCAAATTTCTTTTCCCTTTTTGTGAACCAAAGTTTTTTTTTGTGATTTGCAAAAATAAGAGGAGATGAATTTTTCTAATGATCTTTCACACGTAACCAACTCTTGACTTGTGAAGAGAAATTGGGGATGACGTCAAGGAGAGTCATACGCAAAAAGAAACGCTCAAAAATATAGAATAATGAAGAAGTTACAATCGTTTGAACTTGATCTTGAAAAGGTCGACTCTTGTAGTTGATTTTTAGTTATCTGAACCATTAACTGAGAAAACTTGCAATGCGAGATTTGAAACTCGGCACGAACATCCTTGAGGAGACATGAAGATCTATGAAGACCATTTGAAACCTTGAAGACTCAATTTTCTTTGAGAAATACCAAACCCTAATTGTTGACTTACAGCCTATGAAGAGAATATGTCTGATCAACTTCTGAGCCAAATTGAGTATTCGAGAAACCCTAAGATAGTATCTTGAATGAAAAATGGGAGGGCAAATTTTGGGGTACAACACATACATCATAAACATTGATGACACAAATGCATATATCGCAATCTCATTAGCATTATGCATTTCATGCATCATGGCATCACATACAACTAACTCTTTACCTTTTTTCAAGAAAGATCAATCAACAAAAAATTACTATCAAATTTTCAACAAGACAAGGCAAATATCTATGAACAAATCAATCATAGATCAATTCCCGAAACAAGACGGGGTGACTATCTACATGACAAATACTTCCTTCAGACTCCTGTATGTTCAGTTTAAATCTCTCAACGGTTTATCCTGATTCTTTCCCGCAGACATCTCCTCTGGTTCAGATAAGTCGCACCAAGATTTATTCTGATTCTTCTCCAGACCCCTGCTGGTTCAGTTTAAACCTCTCAACGGTTTATCCTGATTCTTTCTCGCAGACATCTCCTATGGTTCAGATAAGTCGCACCAAGATTTATTCTGATTCTTCTCCAGACCCCTATTGGTTCAGTTTAAATCTCTCAACGGTTTATCCTGATTCTTTCCCACAGACATCTCCTCTGGTTCAGATAAGTCACACCAAGATTTATTCTGATTCTTCTCCAGACCCTTGCTGGTTCAGTTTAAACCTCTCAACGGTTTATCTTGATTCTTTCCTGCAGACATCTCCTCTAGTTCAGATAAGTCGCACCAAGATTTATTCTGATTCTTCTCCAGACCCCTGCTGGTTCAGTTTAAATCTCTCAACGATTTATCCCGATTCTCTCCCTAGTAGACATTTTCTCTGGTTCAGGTAAGTCGCTCCAAGATTTATTCTGATTCTTCTCCAGATCTCTGCTGGTTCAGTTTAAATCTCTCAACGGTATGTCCTGATTCTTCCCCAGTAGACACTTTCTCGAGCTCAAATAAATTGCTCCAAGATTTATTCTGATTCTCTCCAGTTAAAGAATACCCAAGACCTCTTTTGGTTCAGTTTAAACCTCTCAACGATCTATATTGATTCTTTCCTAATAAGACACTTTCCCTGGTTCATATAAGGTCCTTCAAAGATTTATCCCGATTCTTCCCAGTTAAAGATTATTCAAGACTTCTGCTAGGTTCAGTTTTAAATCAACCAAATATTTATTCTGATTCTTTCCCCAGTTGAGGTCAAGTTTAGACTTAGTCTAATTTTTGTCAATGGTCACCTCCGGATGGCACTGTAAGCCCATCTCCGCAAACTCTCCATCATTCCTCCAAATGGCATCTTTAAGACCATTCCTTACACTTCAATCACAATATCATCAAGTGCAAATTTCTGGGCACTCTAGTGTTCAATCATCTTCTACCTTCAAGTCACGAATGGCAGATTCGCCAATCTAACTCTTCAGGTTTAAGAAGATTGAATAGGGGCAGTTGTTGTACCCCAAAATTTGCCCTCTCATTTCTCAAAGGATCATCTTAGACCCTCAGGTTTGCTTCTATCAAGTTTCAAGTCTTGGATTACAATTTTCCAAGAAAGTCATTCACAAGGGCAAAATGGTCAATTGCACACTAAAAAGTCAAACTTTGACTTTTGGATCAAAATCAAGTTTCAAGAATCATATTTCATTAAGGCGTGTTAGAGTATGAAGTTTGTTTCATCAAGAAAATCAAAAGTCAAGATTATGTTGAAAAAGTCAAAATTCTAAATACTTAGAAATTTTTCTAAGTGTTTAAGGAATATGATAAATCAGAATTTCTGGCCAGATTTTCACCATGATGCAAGCTGATTCTGGAAGAACTTCTAACACAAGAGTTGTAGATCTCAATGAGATCTAAAACATTGTAGAATAGAACTTCTTCTAGTAATGTTGGGATTTTAAGTTATACATCTTCAAAGACACGTCCCTGAAACTTAAACACTTAGTAAATTCTGAGCATTTTCAAATCAGAATTTGGTTATAATTTCTGGGCCAGTTTTCACGTAGGTTCAGTCATAATTTGCAAGAGTAATTCAAAGAAAGTCTACAAAGCATGTTACAGGCTTTCTGGGAAGTCTGAGAACTCAATCAGAACATGCTGGAGTAAAGAAGATCAGTAGTTGGATGTTTATTCTAAGTTACGCTGATGCTGAACTTCTGACACGGAATTAAGCTATGATGCATAATCTCATATTGCAGGATTTCTGGTTTGATAAATCTCATAATCATTTAATACTCACAACCACTTTTAAATTTTTATCCAAAGGATTTCCCCACGTGTGAGATAGAAGTACCATTGTTGTCCTTGAAAAGCAAACTTTTGTACAAGTTTATGTTGGGCCCATGCTTTGCTTTTGCCTCTGAGGGTACTTTTCCTTAATTCATGCTTACAAATCCAGCTTAGGCACGACTAAAAGCTGCTAACCACCATACTTGTTTGAACTTGCTTTAAGAACAAGTCAGCGCCTAACATATGATGGCTGTACCCTTGACTTCTCCAAGCTACTAAATCTTTGCCTATAAATTGAAATTCATTGGCAACTGTAAAGGGGTCAAAAAAATTGAAAATAAAAATCCTTGAAACCTTGCTAAAAATTCCAAGAATCCAAAACTACAAACACAAATACAAAACCTGCTAGTTCTTGATTTCTGCATTCAAACTCCATTTTCCTTAAGTGTTTCTTGACCAAGTCATCCATACAACTTCTGAGCCGTCCTAACTTATGTTTTCATACTATAACACGTTCTCCATCAATCTCCACCTCAAAAGGTCAGAACTGTGCTTCTTAGTTGTTCCAGAATTTTCCAGCCATTCATAGCCCAAGTTAAAGATTGTTCCATTTTGCTGAGCACGTGAGGAGGCTGATCAGAACATCACAAGCAGTCAGAAACAGGCTCTAGTTCACATAACCTTTTCCAGCTGCGAGGTAAGCTTCTTGTGATCGGTGGAAATAGAACTGACTGTTTTTTAAGCTGGTTCGCGAAATGTCGCGGTAAGCAAGAGTCGCCACCGTCTTTTATTTTCTCCAACATGGAAAGGACAAAAGCACAGCAAAATTCCTTCTTTGAGATGTCTCTCGGTTCGGGAGGTAGATTTATAGAAAGGGAAGGTGTTAGCACCCTTTCTATCCGTGGTTATCCACGGGCTCTTAGGTACTTGCTCTTATGTTTTCAAAAATTGTTTGCTTTTCAAGTGTTTGTGGGTTTTGAAAAAGTTTCGTTTGAAAAATTTCTAAGTAACTCTTGTATCTGTCCTCAAGAGTGTATGAAAAATTTGTTTGAAAACCTTTTGAAAGTGTAGGTGCGAAAAGTTGTTTTGTTTGTTTTGAAAAGAGCGAGTACCCATGAGAAATCTACCTACTCTAAGGAATTAGGTTGTGTAAGAGTCCTTTAGATAGTGTTATCCCACCATTGAGAGGTAGGTAGCACCGTCGTTGGAGTTATTCGGGTCAATTCGATTATGAGGGACAATGTGGTCGCCGAAGCAATAGTAGGACACCTTAGAAGTAACCCTAATGTCCTAGATCCTTTTTATCCGAGGCAACCGTTTCGAGGCAACTGGATCTTTAGACAGGAGGGCGACCTCTAAAACACCTTATACTTGACGAGCACGTCGAGGCAACCAAGTGAGGCGTACCCTAGGAGTGGCATGTGCATGTGTGTTGTTTTTCAGTTAAGGTTATCTTTGCACAGTTATTTGTGAGCTACGAGTTGTTTTTAATTTTCATCCAAGTCTTGCATGCACATTAACAGTTAAGAGTGCGGAAAATAAAGTGCGGAAAGGTAAAGCTACGCTATTACAAGGCGCGGGTCTATACATCGCCAAAAACAACAACCCGTTTGGAAAATAAAATGCGAGAAAAGTAAATAAAGCGGTAAAAACCTAATTAACTATAACATATCCGGAGACAGTTACATCAAAATAATGAATTAAAGTAAATATACGCGCGAAAGGTTGAATCAGGACGTCCTTAGGGTTTTGACCCTTTTTTGAGAAAGAATTGAATTTGTCCTCTTTTATTAAATTAATGAAATTAAGCCTAATTACTAATTACTTAATTAATTAAAGAAAAAAATATTTTTGTGTTTTTGTGTTTTTAATGAAAATAAAGAGAAAATAAATAGAAACTAAAAGTTAGCAAAAACCTAATTCTAAATTGTTTTTATTTATTATGAAAAAATTAAAGTTTGACCTAATTTTTAAAAGACTAAATTAATTAACCATATTTATTTACAAAAATAATTAAACTAAAGTGAAATTAATAATAAAAAAATATTTACATTTTTTAGTTTTTGAATTTTTATTATGAAAAATTAATTATGTTAATTTTAGTGATAAAAAGTAATAATTAGAAAAATAATTAATAAACAAACAAAATAAAAAATATATAAAATAAGAAGAAAAAAAAAGAATGAACCAAAAAGGGGGGGGGGGGGGGTATTGGACCCAAAGGAGGTTTTGAAGAAGCAATTCTGGCCCATTTGTTGGCCAGCCCGTTTGGACTTTTGAGATCAGCTATGCCTACATTGACTGAGGACTATTGTGGTCCTTCAACATGAGCCATGGGATTTTCCTTGGAGGCCACCTGGCGCTTGGATGAACAAGGTGTACGATGGAACACGCTTAGTAGCCTGCATGTGAACATATGATGGAAAAAGAGAAATAATTGTTTGGGGGACCTGGGAATCGAACCCAGGTCCCAATGGTGAACGTCCACCTCACTTTCCACTACGCCATGGTGTTGCATCTGTTAGTATAGTAATGGATAAATATTATATGGATTGATTAATGCTTATCCTGTAAACAAACCAAAAGCGCGCGTTTCTTTAAATTGGCCACCCCTGCGCTGACACCTCATCATCGTCTTCACTGAAATGCCTGCAAAACAAAATAATTAGCGGGGGTTTTTAACCCCCACAAAATAGGACAAGGGAAAATAGCGAATAGGTCCCTGGGTTATATAAATTGTTCGCGACATATCCAACGCGTTTGTCTTGGCCTCACGAGTCTAACCAGGTACCTCAATAGGCTTAATTTTTTCTAAATAAGAAAACCCCAATTTTAGAGCTTGAAAACCCTAAAAATCATCCATGGTGTTTTCTGTTTCAGGGCATTATAGACCAATTGAACCATACCAAAAGCTTCACCTGAGTTCTATGAGTATAAAACAAACAACCAAATGTGTTAAATATGCATGAATCAGTGTATGTGATTATGAAAAAATTTGACAAACCGTGGGTCTGTGTAGCACGTGTTCTTGAGCTTTGAGGCTTTTTTTTATTGCAATGTATTCCTGGGAATGCTAGCAATGTGTTTGGATCAAGAAAACACTTTGAATCGTGCTGGAAGGGGGATTTCAGTTTTCAAGTTTCTTTTGAAATTTTGGAATGTGGTAATGGTTCTTGCAGCAGCTTTTGCACGTGAATTGTATTAGGTTTTGGTTCAGCATATGTATGGGAATAGAATTAGGTCAGCAGCTGGGCCAATGATCCATGGAATTAAATTTTGGAGATTCTTGTTTAACCACCATTGAAAGCTTTCCATTCTTGAAGCAAAACCATGATTTTGTGCTCAAAATAGCCTGGCACGATTTTGGTAGTTGTCATATGACACATAAAAGTTATTCAAGCCACAAAGATGCCATTCAATTAATTTTTAGATTTTATTTGAATTATTATGGATTTAAAATGAATTAAATCCATAAAAATTAAATAAAAATGAAAAAATAAATGTTTGGTCTTGAAATTAATCATGGGACACGTGTATGGAATGACAAGGCTGAATCAAGTGGAAGAAAGTGGGCCCTTTTCTCAAAAATTGAAGTTTCAAGGATAGTTGACTTTTGCCATTTCACAAAAATTTCCCAACTTCTCCAATGTATATCTTGCTCAATTTTGATCATATGGACATGTTCTTGGACATTTTGGAAAGGTCTTGAAGTCCTCTAACCAATGCCTTTGGTCCCATGTCATTTTAATTTACCAATCTCAAGTTATGGTCTTTGACTTAAAATGCCTTTTTGTTGACTTTTGAAAATGACCTATAATGTAGAAATTGATAACTTTTTGTGAGAGCATTTCTTGGACTTGGAATGTGAAGATGAGTTGTAGGAAATGTCATCCCCTTAAAAATGAGCATTGGATGGGATTTTTCTGATGAACCATGGAAAAGTTATGCCTTGGTCAAGTTACAGTTGACTTTTCAGCTGTCCAAAAATGGAAACTTTTGCATCTTGATGATTTTTGAGCCATGCTTGTGGAATCATGATCAAGACTTGATCAAATGATGATTGTGGATTCAAAATAAGATGTTGACCAAAAAATTTGACTTTTGACTGCCAAATGACCATTTTACCCCTACAGTTGATTGTGAAGCAATTAGGGTTTTTGACTGTGCAACTTGATGTTGTGAGTCTTGAAACTTGACATGTAGATGCTTGACAATGTATATGGGCATATGTGACTTGATTGAGCCCTTGAAAACCTCAACCTCCTTGCAAGAAACAAAACCCTAATTTTGACTGCTTAGGAGATGGTTTGACTGTGCAACTCCTTGAGTAGACTTGAGCAAATTTGAGGATGATTCTTGTCAAACCTTGAAGAATATGGGAGGGCAAATTTTGGGGTACAACAGTTGCCCCTGTTCAATCTTCTTAGACCTGAGGATGTAGATTGGCTTGCGTGCCTTTCGTGATCCGAAGGTGGAAGATGATTGAACACTAGAGTGCCCAGAAATTTGCACTCGCATAGTGGAGTATCAGTAGTGTGATGGCGGGAATGGGCTTATCGATGCCATTTAGAGAGATGGTGGATAGGGGGATGGGCTTATAGATGCCATCTGGAAGTGTCGATCGCGTAAGAGATTCCTTAGCGAGAACTTGCGTACTTTGGAAAGAAAGATAATTACCTGGCCTGTTACAGGGGTTGATCTTCAAACTCTTCATGCAGATATGCCCTGGCTAGATACAGGTATCGAATCTACAATCAACTGCTCACAGATGTGCCCTGGCTAGATACAGGGATCGAATCTGGAACTTCAAAAGGTTGCTTACAGACGTGCCCTGGCTGGATACAGGTATCGAATCTACAAACAATCGCTCACAGATGTGCCCTGGCTAGATACAGGAATCGAATCTGGAACTTCAAAAGGTTGCTTACAGACGTGCCCTGGCTGGATGCAGGTATCGAATCTCTAAACTCTTCATGCATATATGCCCTGGCTGGATACAGGTATCGAATCTACAATCAATTACTTACAGATATGCCCTGGCTAGATATAGGTATCGAATCTGGAATTCTTCGTCTACAGATATGCCCCGGCTGGATAGAGGAATCGAATCTCTAAACTCTTCATGCAAACATGCCCTGGCTGGATACAGGTATCGAATCTACAATCAGTTACTCACAGATATGCCTTGGCTAGATACAGGTATCGAATCTGGAATTCTTCGTCTACAGATATGCCCTGGCTGGATACAGGAATCGAATCTCTAAACTCTTCATGCAGACATGCCCTGGCTGGATACAGGTATCGAATCTACAATCAGTTACTCACAGATATGCCCTGGCTGGATACAGGAATCGAATATGGAATTAGTCATCTACAGATATGCTCTGGCTGGATACAGGAATCGAATCTCTAAACTCTTCATGCAGACATGCTCTGGCTGGATACAGGTATCGAATCTACAATCAGTTACTCACATATATGCCCTGGCTGGATACAGGTGTCGAATCTGGAATTTCAAAAGGTTGCTTACAGACGTGCCCTGGCTAGATACAGGAATCGAATCTACAAACAATCGCTCACAGATATGCCTTGGCTGGATACAGGTGTCGAATCTGGAATTAGTCGTCTACAGATATGCCTTGGCTGGATGCAGGAATCGAATCTCTAAACTCTTCATGGCTAGATATGCCCTGGCTAGATACAGGTGTCGAATCTACAATCAGTTACTCACAGATATGCCCTGGCTAGATACAGGAATCGAATCTGGAATTGGTCGTCTATAGATATGCCCTGGCTGGATACAAGAATCGAATCTCTAAACTCTTCATGCAGACATGCCCTGGCTAGATACAGGAATCGGATCTACAATCAGTCACTCACAGATATGCCCTGGCTAGATACAGGAATCGAATCTAGAATTGCGACAGTTGATAATAATCATCTTTGGATTGACCTTTTCCTGAAAAGGCAAAACATCAGTTGTATGCAATGTCATGATGTACGAAATGCATGATGTCATGATGTTCAAAAACAAATGAGATAGTGTGTTATGATGCGTATATGCATGCGTCATGGTGTATGATAATGTAATGTTTATGAATGTATTTTCGTCTAGGAAAATAAATCCTTGACGAATGCCAGGAAGTTGATTCCTGGGCTGATGTTGAAGAGTAAAGTTCTTCGTTTCCGCTGGGAATGATGAGTGCAAGAATAAACCGTTAGGAGAAGATGACTCCGTTGGTGAATAAACTTGGCGAAGAGATTACTCTGCGGGGAATTACTCTGTGGGGAGAGATACTTCACTGAGGTTTTGATGAGAACTCCGTTGGGGATTCCATTGATAAGTTATGTTGGGGAATGTGATGAACTCCACTGGGGGTAGGAAGAACTTCGCCGAGGACGATCTTTCCGTGGTAATTAGCTGAGGATAACCCAGTTATAAGCTCTGGTGGAGAATAACCTCTGAATAGAGCCAGGGAGATGCGTTCGTACTCTGCAGGGGATAAGCTTCCAGAATCTACTGGGGATAAGCTTCCAGAATCTACTGGGGAGGATAATTCAACTTTCCTGGGGAAACTTTTTGAACTGTACTGGGGAAATGGCTCCACTGGGGTGTCTGTATTCCGTCGGGGAACAATCTTATATTAAGACTGTCGAGGATGCTTGCTTAGGAACATCTGTACTCCGCTGGGGAACATTGAGATCTTCTAGGGATACCCAACTTCCTTAAGGCTGACAGTAGATTAACTTTGCTCGGGGAGAGTGTTGTTGACTTGCTAGCGATGTTGTGCCTTGTCAGGGCTGACGGGAGACCAACTCTGCTCAGGAGAGAGTATTGTTGAGTCTTGTCTTACTCTGCAGGGAGCGAAGGTATCCTGGTTACATTCTTCAGCCGAACCTACCTTGGTACCTTGGTGGATAAAGCAACTAGATCGCTTAGACAACTCATTATTGCCCCTGTTTCTGATGTCACCTGTAATTAGTCCTTTGTTTCGTATGCAAATATTTGTAATCAGCAATTAATGTCAAATGCATATATCAAAAATGAACATTGGACGTTCTTTGCAAACCAAAACAGATAAAGGAAAAACAATTGGCAATTTGTCTGAAAAGTGAATTTGTATTGATTTTTGAATTTGCCTGTAAATAGGCGTTTATGTACAAGAGGCTGACATCCTAGTAAGAGAACGCCGCCGAGCAACATAGAGTTTGTACAATTTTGTGAAACGGAAAACAAAACAGCTATGTGAAAAATAATCCCACTGGGTTCCAACTCTGCTATCGCCTTTATGTCTTCAAGCGTCTCATCACTTGGCTGCTTTAGTTGAAGATGGAGCTGATTGATTGATGTCGTGTGAACCTGATAGTTGATACCGGATTCTGGATGCAAGGTGATCCAATGAGACATAGTATTACGCTTATCCCTAACTTTTGCCTGGACCGCCCTTTCGGGTTTTCAGTCCACCAGGATACCCATTTTTGCCCAAGCCACCTTTTCAGGTTTTCGACTTGCCGGGTGTACAGATTTTTTTCATTTCATCCCTTATTTTTGCCTGAACCCTTTTGGTTCGTCAGGAAGCCCTTATTTTTGCCTAGGTGTGTCAACCTAGTGGGTCTTTTATTCATGCGTAGTATCTTTTTACTATGTCTGCATTGGCGGGGTGAGGAAGGTCGTCACCATCCATGGTGGTTAGAATCATAGCTCCTCCTGAGAAGATATGTTTAACCACAAATGGCCCTTCGTACGTGGGGGTCCATTTGCCCCTGGGATCACTTTGAGGAAGAATGATGCGCTTGATTACCAGGTCTCCGACTTGATACTCTTGTCGTCTGACTTTCTTGTTAAATGCCCTGATCATCCGTTTTTGGTACGTTTGACCATGACAAATAACAGTGAGTCTCTTTTCATCAATCAGGTTTAATTGATCAAGTCGAGTCTGGATCCAGTCATCTTCGCTCAAATCGCATCCTTCATTATCCGGAGAGAGGGTATCTGGACTTCGATAGGCAAGACTGCCTCCATGCCATAAACCAAGGAAAAGGGTGTTGCCCCTGTTGACGTCTGTGCTGAGGTACGGTACCCATGAAGAGCAAACGGTAACATCTTGTGCCAATCTTTGTAGGTCACTGTCATTTTCAGCACAATCTTCTTGATATTCTTATTAGCTGCTTCTACAGCCCCATTCATCTTCGGCCGGTAGGGAGAAGAGTTGTGGTGCTGTATCTTGAATTGCTCGCAGAGCTCAGTGATCATCTTGTTATTAAGATTGGTACCATTATCCGTAATGATCCTCTCGGGTACACCGTATCGACAGATCAGGTTGTGTCGAATGAACCGTGCCACTACGTTCTTGGTTACCGTAGCATAGGAAGCAGCTTCAACCCACTTTGTGAAGTAATCAATTGCTACCAGGATGAAGCGATGCACGTTGGATGCCGTAGGTCTGATCTCGCCGATCATATCAATGCCCCACATTGCAAAAGGCCAAGGTGCTGTCAAAACATTCAGAGGAACTAGAGGAACATGCACCTTATCAGCATAGATCTGGCATTTATGACACGTCCGAGAATATTGGTAACAGTTAGCTTCCATTGTGGACCAGAAGTATCCTGCCCAGAGGATTTTCTTCGCCATAGTATGTCCACTGGAATGCGTTCTGAAGGTACCTTCATGTAGCTCTGCCATGATCCTTTCTGCTTCAGTCTTATCCACACAACGCAGTAAGGTTGAATCAAGGTTTCGCTTGTATAGAATGCCATTGCTGAGGAAGAACTTTGCCGCGAACCTTCTCAGGAACTTCTTGTCGTTAACAGATGCGTCTTCGGGGTATTCTTGAGTTTCAAGGTACCTCTTCACTTCATGATACCAAGGTTTTTCAGTTACCTCTTCAGCCTCAAGATCATAGCAATGTGCAGGTTCGTCTAATTTCCAGATAATGATCCGGGGAGCCTCGTTGTCCCATTTGACTTTGAACATGGAAGACATCGTAGCTAACGCGTCCGCCAACTGATTCTCCTCTCTTGGGAAGTGTTCAAAAGTTATCTCCTCGAAGTGGGGAATCAACGTCAACACATACTCTTTGTAAGGAATAAGATTTGGGTGTTTCGTATCCCACTCGCCTTTGATCTGATTGATTACGAGAGCGGAATCTCCGAAGACACTCATAAACTTGATCCTTAAGTCAATTGCAGCTTGAAGACCCATGATGCACGCTTCATACTCCGCCATGTTGTTGGTGCAGTTGAAACATAGCCGGGCAGTGAGTGGAGTATGAGTGCCTTTAGGGGATATGATCACAGCGCCAATACTGTTTCCCAAAGCGTTTGAGGCTCCGTCAAAGTGCATAGACCATCGGGATCCTTCCTCAGGTCCTTCATTCGGTCCAGGTACTTCACAATCAGTCACTACCATGATATCCTCGTCTGGAAATTCAAAGTTCATATATTGGTAGTCGTCCACTGCCTGGTGTGCCAAATGGTTTGCCAATACACTTCCCTTGATTGCTTTCTGAGTCGTGTACTGGATGTCATATTCCGTCAAGATCATCTGCCATCTTGCTATTCTTCCGGACAAGGCGGGCTTTTCGAAGATATACTTGATTGGATCCATTTTGGAAATCAACAAAGTAGTGTGAGTCAACATATACTGTCTCAGCCGGCGAGCAGCCCATACCAAAGCGCAGCAAGTTTTCTCGAGCAGTGAGTATCGGGTCTCACAGTCGGTAAACTTTTTGCTAAGGTAATAAATGGCATGCTCTTTTCGACCAGACTCGTCATGCTGCCCCAACACATACCCCATTGAGCTGTCCAGTACTGTTAAATATAATATTAGAGGTCTCCCTTCAACCGGTGGCATAAGAATGAATGGTTCTTGGAGATACTCTTTGATTCTGTCGAAAGAGGCCTGACATTCATCGTTCCAACGTAACACTTGATCTTTCTTCAGTAGCTTGAAGATTGGTTCACAAGTAGCAGTTAGATGTGAGATGAATCGGGAAATGTAGTTCAGCCGTCCTAGAAAGCCTCTGACTTCTTTCTCTGTCTTGGGAGTTGGCATCTCTTGTATGGCTTTCACTTTGGCAGGGTCCACTTGAATACCTTTGTCACTCACGACGAAGCCTAGCAATTTTCCAGATCTCACCCCAAAGGTGCACTTGTTTGGGTTCAACCTCAGCTTGTACAACTTCAGACGGACAGTTTCTGTAGATGGTCCAGGTGTTCCTCCTCCGTTTGGGACCTTGCAATCATATCGTCGACGTATACCTCAATCTCATGATGGATCATGTCATGAAACAAAGCAACCATGGCACGTTGGTAGGTTACCCCAGCATTTTTCAACCCAAAAGGCATGACCTTGTAGCAAAAGGTGCCCCACTGAGTAACAAAAGTGGTCTTCTCCATGTCTTCAGGAGCCATCTTGATTTGATTATAACCGGAGAAGCCGTCCATGAAGGAGAATACCTTATGCTGAGCAGTATTGTCAACCAGAACGTCGATATGAGGTAAAGGGAAATCATCCTTGGGGCTCGCCCTGTTCAAATCCCTGTAATCAACACACATTCGGACCTTACCATCCTTCTTCGGCACTGGAACCACGTTGGCAACCCACCGAGGGTAAGAAGTCATTGCTAGAAACCCAGCATCAAATTGTTTCATAACCTCAGCTTTGATTTTCTCGGACATCTCTGGACGCTTACGGCGGACCTTCTGTTTAACCGGAGGGCAGTCTTCCTTGGTAGGCAGGTGATGAACCACAATGTCAGTATCCAACCCAGGTGTGATCGGTGGAAATAGAACTGACTGTTTTTTAAGCTGGTTCACGAAATGTCGCGGTAAGCAAGAGTCGCCACCGTCTTTTATTTTCTCCAACCTGGAAAGGACAAAAGCACAGCAAAATTCCTTATGAGATTGTTTCTCGGTTCGGGAGGTAGATTTATAGAAAGGGAAGGTGTTAGCACCCTTTCTATCCATGGTTATCCATGGGCTCTTAGATACTTGCTCTTATGTTTGCAAAGTGTTTGCTTTTCAAAATGTGAGTGGGTTTGAAAAAGTTTCTTAGAAAGATTTCTGAATGACTCTTGTATCTGTCCTCAAGAGTGTTTGAAAAAATTTGTTTTGAAAGCTTTTGAAAGTGTCAGTGTGAAAAGATTTTTGTTTTGTTTTTTAGAGAGCAAGTACCCATGAGTCATCTACCTACCCTAAGGAATTAGGTTGTGTAAAAGTCCTTAAGGTAGTGCCATCCCACCATTGAGAGGTAGGTAGCCCCACCGTTGGAGGTGTTCGAGTCAATTCGATTGTAGGGACAGTGTGGTCACCAAAGCAACAGTTAGGACACCTTAGAAGCAACCCTAATGTCCTAGATCCTTTTTTAATCTGAGGCAACCGTTTCGAGGCAACTGAATCATGGACATAAGAGCGACCGCTAAAACGTCCTATACTTGACGACCACGTTTCGAAGGCAACGAGTGAGGCGTACCTTAGAAGTGGTGTGTGTATTGTGTGTTGTTTTCATGTTATGTTTTATCTTTGATCATGGCATTGTGAGCTACGCGTTGTTTTTAATTACCATACATTCTTTCATGCAATTTAGAATTTAAGAGTGCGGAAAGTTAAAAGACGGAAAGATAAAAGCTACGCTATTACAAGGCGCGGGTCTATACATCGCCAAAATACAAAGACCCGTTTTTGATAAAAGTGCGGAAAGTAAATAAAAGCAGTAAACCTAATTACTATTACATCCTTGAACAGTTACATAATAACCAATAAGAAAAATAAGAATAACGTGCGAAAGGATAAATTAAACTGAACGTCCGAGGGTTTTGGACCCTTTGCTTGAAATTAAATTGAATTAAAACCTAATTAATTATTTAATTAAAGAAAAGAAAGTGTTTTTTTGTGTTTTTTGTATTTAATAGAAATAAAGAAAATTAAAATCAAAAGAAAACCCTAGTTCTAAGTTTATTTTAATTATTAATGAAAATATTAAAGTTACCCTAATTTAAGCTAATTAATTAATTTACATGTTTACGTACAAAAATAATAGTAATTAATAATGATAATAATAATGATGAAAATAATTAATTAAGAAAAAGATAAAAATGTCAAAAACCTAATTCTATGTATTTTTTATTTATTAAGAAAAGAGATTAAATTTTAAACCTAAATTAAATTAAAGTTAATTGTTAACATTTATTTACAAAAAAATAGGTTAATGATGCAATTAATAAATAATTAAAATATTTATGACTCTTTTTTGAGTTTCTGATTTTTATTAGGAAAATTAATTTGTAGTGAATTAATAATAATAATTAAAGCAATTAAAAGAAATTGAAAAAATTAAATTGAATATGCAAACCAAGGGGGGTGTCTGGCCCATGTGGAGGTGATATTGCAACAATTCAGGCCCAAGAGGAAGCCAAGCCTCGTTGACTTTCAGGATCGTGTACACGTTCATTGACTGGAGCATACCATGGAATTCATTCTGTGGCCCTTGGATTATTGATCAAGACCATCTGGCAAGCTACGCGTGAGTACGTATGGTGGAGTGTTGAATGAGGCGCTGCACTAGAATACGTTAGAACAAAAATTATGAATTATGTGGGGGGACCTGGGAATCGAACCCAGGTCCTTATGCTTGCAAGACACGTCCTCCACCATCTGAGCTACCAAGCGCGTTTGTATACATAATAATAAAGAAATATAATATATGAAAAGTGCCCATTATGCTGAAACATTAAAAAAGCGCGCTAAGGTTTAAACTCCCCAATCACATGATGTCACGCCCATCTTCTTCCTCGTTTTCACCTCCAACATGAATAAGATAGCGGGGGTTTTAAACCCCCACAAAGCAAAAGTCCAGAAAATAGCGATTAGAGCTGTAAACCATATAAAAAAGCGCGAGGGTCTCAATGGATTCGTATTATTGCAACGAACTTGCCCATATAGGTTTTGAGGTCCAATTTTACAGTACAAGGAAAACCCCAATATAGAAGCTCTGAAACCCTAATATTCTTCAATGGTGGATTTCGATTTAGGAAGATTTAGCACAATTAAACTATATCAAAAGCTTCAGGAAGGTGTCAGCAACATAAATCAATAATCAAAACACAGCAATGATGCATAGAAATTAGATTTCGATTATGGACATATTTGATCAAACTGTGACTTTGTTTTACCGTTTCCCTGAGTATGAGAGCTCGTTCTTGATGGTAATAGCTTCCTGGAGACTCAGGCAAGATGATTGAATCCTTTTTAGGCTTTGAAACGTGTTGCAAGTATGAAATCAGTTTCACAAATTCCTTGAGTTTTTTTGCAATTTGGTTATGGAATATTTAGCAGTTTTCACGTGTGTCCTTGAGTAGGGTTTCACTCAGCATATGTATGTGATGCAAATTAGGTCAAAACCTTGGCCCAAAAGTCCATGAATTAATGTTTCAAATCCTTGATTTTCAATCATGTAATATGCAATCTTTTTCCATGAAAACCTTGCCAATTATGGATGATTTTCCTTCTTTGATTGAGAAACAGTTTTGCCAGCTTGCCCTGATATGATTTGCTTCACAAAAGATCCAAAAAACATATCTTTTTAATTTTCCTATAATTAAAATCAATTAAATGAATTAATATAAATATAAATTCAATTAATTAATTAAAAGTAAGAAAATAAATTATTTTGAGCTCAATGGGTCGTGCATAGGCTTTGGGTAATGATTCAAGAAAGAATTTGAGGCCCGTTAGCAAAATTGAAGCTTTTTAGGCAAAGTTGACTTTTGAAAGTTCCCAAAAATTTCCCAACTTCTCCAATGCATATCTTGCTCAATTTTGAAGCTATGATCATGTTCTTGGATATTTTGGAAAGGTCTTGAAGTCCTCTAACCAATGTCTTTGGTCCCATGTCATTTTGATTTACCAATCTCAAGTTATGGTCTTTGACTTAAAGTGCCTTTTTGTTGACTTTTGAAAATGACCTATAATGTTGAAATTGATAACTTTTTGTGAGAGCATTTCTTGGACTTGGAGTGTGAAGATGAGTTGTAGGAAATGTCATCCCATTCAAAATGAGAATTGGATGGGATTTTTCTGATAAACCATGAAAAAGTTATGCCTTGGTCAATTTGCAGTTGACTTTTCAACTGTCCAAAAATAGAAACTTTTGCATCTTGAGACTTTTTGAGCCATGCTTGTGGAATCATGATCAAGAATTGATCAAATGATGATTGTGGCCTCAAAATAAGATGTTGACCAAAAATTCTGACTTTTGACTGCCAAATGACCATTTTGCCCCTGTAGTTGACTGTGGAGCAATTAGGGTTTTTGACTGTGCAATTTGATGCTGTGAGTCTTGCAACTTGACATATGGATGCTTGATAATGTATATGGGCACATGGGACTTGATTGGACTCTCGAAAACCTCAATTTCTTTGCAAGAACCAAAACCCTAATTTTGACTGTGTTAGGAGGTGATTGAACTGTGCAACCCTTTGAGAGATTTTGAAGCTTGATCTTGCCAAATCTTGAAGAATATGGGAGGGAAAATTTTGGGGTACAATAGTTGCCCCTGTTCAATCTTCTTAGACCTGAGGATGTAGATTGGCTGGCGTGCCTTTCGTAATCCGAAGGTGGAAGATGATTGAACACTAAAGTGCCTAGAAATTTGCACTCACATGGTAGAATGTTAGCAGCGTGATGGCGGGAATGGGCTTACAGATGCCATTTGGAGGAATAATGGATAGGAGGATGGGCTTATAGATGCCATCTAAGGATTGTTGGTATGTGGATGGGCTTATAGATGCCATCTAGGTGTCGATCGCGTAAGAGATTCCTTAGCGAGAACTTGCGTACCTGAGAAAGAAAGATAATTACCTGGCCTGTTACCGGTGTTGATCTTCAAACTCTTCATGTAGATGTGCCCTGGCTAGATACAGGTATCGAATCTTCAATCAGCTACTCACAGATGTGCCCTGGCTAGATACATGAATCGAATCTGGAATTAGTCGTCAACAGATACGCCCTGGATGGATACAGGAATCGGATCTTCAAACTCTTCAGACGTGCCCTAGCAGGATACAGAAATCGAGTCCGAAAAATAGTCGTCAACAGATACACCCTGGAAGGATACAGGAATCGGATCTTCAAACTCTTCAGACGTGCCCTGGCAGGATACAGGGATCGAGTCTGGAAAAATAGTCGTCAACAGGTACACCCTGGCAGGATACAGGAATCGGATCTTCAAACTCTTCAGACGTGCCCTGGCAGGATACAGGAATCGAGTCTGGAAAATAGTCGTCAACAGATACACCCTGGCAGGATACAGGAATCGGATCTTCAAACTCTTCAGACGTGCCCTGGAAGGATACAGGAATCGAGTCTGGAAAATAGTCGTCAACAGATACACCCTGGCAGGATACAGGAATCAGATCTTCAAACTCTTCAGACGTGCCCTGGCAGGATACAGGAATCGAGTCCGGAAAATAGTCGTCAACAGATACACCCTGGCAGGATACAGGAATCGGATCTTCAAACTCTTCAGACGTGCCCTGGCAGGATACAGGAATCGAGTCTGGAAAATAGTCGCCAACAGATACACCCTGGCAGGATACAGGAATCGGATCTTCAAACTCTTCAGACGTGCCCTGGCAGGATACAGGAATCGAGTCCGGAAACTAGTCGTCAACAAATACACCCTGGCAGGATACAGGAATCGAATCTTCAAACTCTTCAGACGTGCCCTGGGAGGATACAGGAATCGAGTCCGGAAAATAGTCGTCAACAGATACACCCTGGCAGGATACAGGAATCGGATCTTCAAACTCTTCAAACGTGCCCTGGCAGGATACAGGAATCGAGTCCGGAAAAGAGTCGTCAATAGATACACCCTGGCAGGATACAGGAATCGGATCTTTAAACTCTTCAGACGTGCCCTGGCAGGATACAGGAATCGAGTCCGGAAAATAGTCGTCAACAGATACACCCTGGCAGGATACAGGAATCGGATCTTCAAACTCTTCAGACGTGCCCTGGCAGGATACAGGAATCGAGTCTGGAAAATAGTCGTCAACAGATACACCCTGGCAGGATACAGGAATCGGATCTTCAAACTCTTCAGACGTGCCCTGGAAGGATACAGGAATCGAGTCCGGAAACTAGTCGTCAACAGATACACCCTGGCAGGATACAGGAATCGGATCTTCAAACTCTTCAGACGTGCCCTGGCAGGATACATGAATCGAGTCCGGAAAATAGTCGTCAATAGATACACCCTGGCAGGATACAGGAATCGGATCTTCAAACTCTTCAGATGTGCCCTGGCAGGATACAGGAATCGAGTCCGGAAAAGAGTCGTCAACAGATACACCCTGGCATGATACAGGAATCAGATCTTCAAACTCTTCAGACGTGCCCTGGCAGGATACAGGAATCGATTCCGGAAAATAATCGCTCGCAGATATGCCCTGGCTAGATACAGGTGTCGAATCTAGAATTGCGACAGCTGATAGTAATCATCTTTGTATTAACCTTTGTCCTGAAAAGACAAAACGTTAGTTGTATGCAATGTCATGATGTATGAAATGCATGACGTTCTCAGAATGAATGAGAATGTATGTTTATGATGCGTATGTGCATGCTATAATATATGAAGATGTGATGTTTATGAATGTATTTTCGTCTAGGAAAATAAATCCTTGACGCATGCCGGGAAGCTGAATCTTGGGCTGATGTTGAAGAGTAGAGCTCTTTGTTTCCGCTGGGGGTGATAGTTGCAAGAATAAACCTGTAGGAGAAGATGACTCTGTTGAGGAATAAACTTGTTGGAGAGATTATTCTGCGGGGAAATACTCTGTGGGAAGAGATACTTCGCTGAGAACCGATGATGATTCCGCTGGGGATACCGTTGATAAGCTATGTTGTAAGATGAACTCTGCTGGGGGATAGGAAGAACTTCGCCGATGACGATCCCTCCGTGGCAACTAGCTGAGGATAACCCAGTTATAAGCTCTGGTGAGGAGTAATCTTCTGAATAAAACCGGGAAGAGGCGCTCGCACTCTGCAGGTGATAAGCTTCCAGAATCTACTGGGGATAAGCTTCCTAAATCTACTGGGGAGATTGATTTAACTCTCCTGGGGAAACTTTTCAGATTGGACTGGGGAATGGCTCCACTGGGGTGTCTGATATTCCACCGGGGAACAATCTTATATTAAGACTGCCGGGGATGCTTGCTTAGGAGTGTTTGTGTACTCCGTTGGGGAATATTGAGATTTTCTGGGGGATACCCAACTTCCTTGAGGCTGACAGTAGGCTAACTCTGCTTGGGGAGAGTATCGTTGACTTGCTAGGGGTACTGTGCCTTTTCGGGGATGAGGAGAGACCAACTCTGCTCGGGGGAGAGTATTGCTGAAACCTATCCTTACTCTGCAGGGAGTGGAGGTAACTTGGTCATGTTCTTCAGCTGAACTTACCTTGGTATCTTGGTGGACAGAGCAACTAGATCGTTCAGACAATTCTTATTGCCCCTGTTTCTGTGGGAGAAGAAGGCCTATGAGGTGCTTGATGACTTCCGATTTGACAAATCTTCTTCTGGTATGCAAGTGACGCGATGCCGGGACATAGTCGTACGCTTTTGATCCCTAACTTTTGCCTGGACCGCCCTTTCGGGTTTTCAGTCCATCGGGATACCCATTTTTGCCAAAGCCGCCTTTTCAGGTTTTCGACTTGCCGGGTGTACAGATTTTTCATTTTCATCCCTTATTTTTGCCCGAACCCTTTTGGTTCGCCGGGAAGCCCTTATTTTTGCCTAGGTGTGTCAACCTAGCGGGTCTTTGATTATGCGTAGTATTTTTCGACTATGTCCATGCTCTCAGGATGTAGGGAGGTGCCCCTGTCAGTAGTGTTGCGTTGTCATACCACCAGAAGATCTTCGTTCGATCGTCCAATGCCCCAAGTGATCCAGATGGAGTTTTGCCCCAAGCTGGTTGGCCTTTTGAGAGATTCTCCGAATCTTGACTTAACTGCCCCAGATGACGGACCATGATCATGTCTGCCCCTTGGTCGGAAGTGTTTCTTCCACTTGAGATGACTCCTTTTGTTGAGAAGATTTTTGTTCATAAGATATTCGTCGTGCGAACTTATATGTTGTTCAAACAAATAGTCATATGCAAGCAATGTTATATTAAAAATGCAAAGCTTATGTCTGTCTTGAAGTTTTTGAAAATGCATTTTTTTCATAAAAACAAGTGAATTTTTTTGTAAACTGTGATGTCAACTCGTTATTTTACCGCAAGCCTTAAGGAGTCAGGATACCTTTGTAACAATATGCTTTCGAACTAACCCATGCTTCAGCTAGGACTTTTAAGGGTTATAACGTGGCCTGGTTCACGGTTTAAGAAACAAAGGATAAAGGCTCAAATTTTATTGTACCCACCCGTTCTTCGTGATGTTCTTTGATCCTAAACTCAGTTGATCGTGCGTTAGACCTTGTTTGAGTCTTTGCTCTGATATTCCGGTGATGGTTCGGATATTGACATTTTATTTTGACCAGGCATTCATTTTGTTTTTGTTGAGGGTTTGTGGGACCTCTTTTCTTTTTGATTTTGTTATCCCTGTTTTTTGCCTGAACTGTTTCTTTTGCAATTACAGTCAGCGGGATGCCCCAGTTTGTAAGTCTCCTTCATAGGTTTTGACTTAATGGGCTTTTATTTTTGAGATATAATGACTGCCTGTCTTTATGATTATTCAGAACCAGCATCGTGTTTTGTTTTGTAAGAACTCCTTTGGTGCCATTCGTTGTGCACTTGGATCAACTGAGAGAACTACCCTGCCCCAGGTTATGATTAAGGGTTTTAATTTTCGAAAAGAAAAACTCCTACTTCTTTGGCTCGAAGGGGTTGACGAGGGATTATCTTCCTTATAACTCTAGTGTTTAGGAATTGAAACAATGCCTGTACCTCATCAGCTGGGTCTGTTCAAAAGCATATTGTAGATTGTGGTATCATTTTCGTCATCCTCCTTCAAGAGGCTGAGAATTTTCAATCAAGAGTTGATCCTCACAAAAATATGAAAGCAGTTTGAACATAGCGAATGCGAATATATTGATTCAAAACAGACATATGCGATGCATTGATAATGTAATAAAGTTTGCCATGACAATAATTGTTTGAACAATCAAAAGAAAACTACAGCTTGAAAATTCTAATGGACAAAAAGTCTTCTCGTCTCAGGACTTGTTACTTCAAATGGTGAATCCTGTCTCGGGTGAAATCCACTGCTCCTTCATTAATCAGGTCATGTACTTTGTTCTTCAGAGCCCAGCAGTCGACAGTGTCATGTCCAGGACTATCAGAGTGGTATGCACATCTTTTGTTGGGATGATAGTTAGGAGCAGAGATGTTGGGGTTCCGGGGAGGAGCCCTTAGTGTAATCAGATTCAATCTCAACAGGTGTTGTAAAGCTTGAAACAGCGACACGTTGAGCTGGGTGAATTGCCCCCTGGGCTTGTTTGGCTTACTCTGATCAACCTGTTGCTCTGGGCGAGGTTGTGGTTGGACCTGTGAAGTGGTAGCAATTTGGAGAGGTTTATTCTTCACCATACCAGACTCTTGTCCTCTTGGAAGTTGATCAATGACTTGGTCCCTGACTTGGACTGGTTGCTTCATGTCTTGATGAAGCTGACTGATCATGGTCCTCAACTCTTCTTGCTCTCGAGCTAAGCCTTGGATGAGAGCCATTTGCCCCAGCATTTGGGTTCTCATTGTATCTACCTCAGCTTGCAGACGTTTCAGTCATTCGTCCTTATCATCTTTGGGACTTTTCTTGGCCAAATTCCCCATGAGGAGTGTCCTCAACTCTTCCTGCCCCTTGGATAGGCTTAGGAAGATCTCCCTGAACTGAGTCTCTTGAGCATGAAGACCCTGGTTATCTTGTTGGGAAGCCATTGCTGAAATAAACAGCGGAGAAAGTAAGCAACCTGTACTGGGAGACCTGTTATGAAATGATGTGTATGTATGCATGCAATGTTTTCAAGGATCTCGCGGGGTAAACAGGAAAATTGTTAGAATTTGCGTTTTGTAGCTTGATGGAAGGAACTTCATGTTGACGAGAGTCCTTCTTCAAGAGTCAAGGCTCACCATATCGAGTGGGTCATAGCCCCTGACTCAAGTCATTAACCTTGGCTAGAGGAAAATAAATCCCCTTTGCCCTTTGCTAGACACTTTGATTCAGCATGACCTGCATCACAAGCCCTTGAGATCCTTGAAATGGATTAGTTTTTATGCAAGATGCATGCAATGGTATGATGGCATGATGTTATGTTATGCGTGGAGTAATGTAGGTAAACCCCGTTATGAGTCCAGATTAAGTACTGTAAACAAAACCTGCAAGAAACTCAAGTGTCAGATAACAAGTATGCAAGTAGTCAAGTTTGAAGGCACACAAGTCACACAAAGAGCCCTTAGAGTTTAGGCCAGCATGAAGTTTGGGATACTACCCTCTTGAAGTTGGTGGGCTCAAAACCTGTCCTATCAAAAGTAACCGGGTTCTAAGGAGCTCAATATCATAGGGTTGTTTTCTATGTTCATTGTTTTGATTTAGCCACTGAACTGGCGATCAAAATATTCCAAGAAAACAACCCTCAATGAGTGTAGTATCGAGTATCAACCAACTTCGGACTGCACCAAAGTCAGTCATCTCACTACCCCTAAAGAGGCCAGGATGGTCAAGTAAGGTTCCTAAGGTCAGTTGATGCTTCACGACACCACACGGCGGCCCCGTACTCTCCTTGACTTGACTCAAGGGTTACCGGTACTCACCAAAGTGCCACATCAACTTAGCAACTGCTTCAACCGTGTCGGTATACCCCGCACAGTTCCCTCACAGTTTGTTGCTACCTAAAAGGTATCCCCCAGATCCGGGTTAGGATCTATGAAACTCCCAAAACAGGCCCACAATATTAAAGCAATCAAAACAGGCAATTGAAAACATAAGAGTGGTCTAATCCTAAGGTACACCTCACTTTTATAAGTTTCCCCAGCAGAGTCGCCAGTTCTGTGATCGGTGGAAATAGAACTGACTATTTTTTAAGCTGGTTCGCGAAATGTCGCGGTAAGCAAGAGTCGCCACCGTCTTTTATTTTCTCCAACCTGGAAAGGACAAAAGCACAGCAAAATTCCTTATGAGATTGTTTCTCGGTTCGGGAGGTAGATTTATAGAAAGGGAAGGTGTTAGCACCCTTTCTATCCATGGTTATCCATGGGCTCTTAGATACTTGCTCTTATGTTTTCAAAGTGTTTGCTTTTCAAAATGTGAGTGGGTTTGAAAAAGTTTCTTTGAAATATTTCTGAATGACTCTTGTATCTGTCCTCAAGAGTGTTTGAAAAAATTTGTTTTGAAAGCTTTTGAAAGTGTCAGTGTGAAAAGATTTTTGTTTTATTTTTTAGAGAGCAAGTACCCATGAGTCATCTACCTACCCTAAGGAATTAGGCTGTGTAAAAGTCCTTAAGGTAGTGCCATCCCACCATTGAGAGGTAGGTAGCCCCACCGTTGGAGGTGTTCGGGTCAATTCGATTGTAGGGACAGTGTGGTCACCGAAGCAACAGTTAGGACACCTTAGAAGCAACCCTAATGTCCTAGATCCTTTTTTAATCCGAGGCAACCGTTTCGAGGCAACTGGATCATGGACATAAGAGCGACCGCTAAAACGTCCTATACTTGACGACCACGTTTCGAAGGCAACGAGTGAGGCGTACCCTAGAAGTGGTGTGTGTATTGTGTGTTGTTTTCATGTTATGTTTTATCTTTGATCATGGCATTGTGAGCTACGCGTTGTTTTTAATTACCATACATTCTTTCATGCAATTTAGAATTTAAGAGTGCGGAAAGTTAAAAGACGGAAAGATAAAAGCTACGCTATTACAAGGCGCGGGTCTATACATCGCAAAAATACAAAGACCCGTTTTTGATAAAAGTGCGGAAAGTAAATAAAAGTAGTAAACCTAATTACTATTACATCCTTGAACAGTTACATAATAACCAATAAGAAAAATAAGAATAACGTGCGAAAGGATAAATTAAACTGAACGTCCGAGGGTTTTGGAACCTTTGCTTGAAATTAAATTGAATTAAAACCTAATTAATTATTTAATTAAAGAAAAGAAAGTGTTTTTTGTGTTTTTTGTATTTAATAGAAATAAAGAAAATTAAAATCAAAAGAAAACCCTAGTTCTAAGTTTATTTTAATTATTAATGAAAATATTAAAGTTACCCTAATTTAAGCTAATTAATTAATTTACATGTTTACGTACAAAAATAATAATAATTAATAATGATAATAATAATGATGAAAATAATTAATTAAGAAAAAGATAAAAATGTCAAAAACCTAATTCTATGTATTTTTTTATTTATTAAGAAAAGAGATTAAATTTTAAACCTAAATTAAACTAAAGTTAATTGTTAACATTTATTTACAAAAAATAGGTTAATGATGCAATTAATAAATAATTAAAATATTTATGAATCTTTTTTGAGTTTCTGATTTTTATTAGGAAAATTAATTTGTAGTGAATTAATAATAATAATTAAAGCAATTAAAAGAAATTGAAAAAATTAAATTGAATATGCAAACCAAGGGGGGTGTCTGGCCCATGTGGAGGTGATATTGCAGCAATTCAGGCCCAAGAGGAAGCCAAGCCTCGTTGACTTTCAGGATCGTGTACACGTTCATTGACTGGAGCATACCATGGAATTCATTCTGTGGCCCTTGGATTATTGATCAAGACCATATGGCAAGCTACGCGTGAGTACGTATGGTGGAGCGTTGAATGAGGCGCTGCACTAGAATACGTTAGAACAAAAATTATGAATTATGTGGGGGGACCTGGGAATCCAACCCAGGTCCCTATGCTTGTAAGACACGTCCTCCACCATCTGAACTACCAAGCGCGTTTGTATACATAATAATAAAGAAATATAATATATGAAAAGTGCCCATTATGCTGAAACATTAAAAAAGCGCGCTAAGGTTTAAACTCCCCAATCACATGATGCCACACCCATCTTCTTCCTCGTTTTCACCTGCAACATGAATAAGATAGCGGGGGTTTTAAACCCCCACAAAGCAAAAGTCCATAAAATAGCGATTAGAGCTGTAAACCATATAAAAAAAGCGCGAGGGTCTCAATGGATTCGTCTTGTTGCAACGAACTTGCCCATATAGGTTTTGAGGTCCAATTTTACAGTACAAGGAAAACCCCAATATGGAAGCTCTAAAACCCTAATATTCTTCAATGGTGGATTTCGATTTAGGAAGATTTAGCACAATTAAACTATATCAAAAGCTTCAGGAAGGTGTCAGCAACATAAATCAATAATCAAAACACAGCAATGATGCATAGAAATTAGATTTCGATTATGGACATAGTTGATCAAACTGTGACTTTGTTTTACCGTTTCCCTGAGTATGAGAGCTCGTTCTTGATGGTAATAGCTTCCTGGAGACTCAGGCAAGATGATTGAATCCTTTTTAGGCTTTGAAACGTGCTGCAAGTATGAAATCAGTTTCACAAATTCCTTGAGTTTTTTTGCAATTTGTTTATGGAATATTTAGCAGTTTTCACGTGTGTCCTTGAGTAGGGTTTCACTCAGCATATGTATGTGATGCAAATTAGGTCAAAACCTTGGCCCAAAAGTCCATGAATTAATGTTTCAAATCCTTGATTTTCAATCATGTAATATGCAATCTTTTTCCATGAAAACCTTGCCAATTATGGATGATTTTCCTTCTTTGATTGAGAAACGGTTTTGCCAGCTTGCCCTGATATGATTTGCTTCACAAAAGATCCAAAAAACATATCTTTTTAATTTTCCTATAATTAAAATCAATTAAATGAATTAATATAAATATAAATTCAATTAATTAATTAAAAATAAGAAAATAAATTATTTTGAGCTTAATGGGTCGTGCATAGGCTTTGGGTAATGATTCAAGAAAGAATTTGAGGCCCGTTAGCAAAATTGAAGCTTTTTAGGCAAAGTTGACTTTTGAAAGTTCCCAAAAATTTCGCAACTTCTCCAATGCATAGCTTGCTCAATTTTGAAGCTATGATCATGTTCTTGGACATTTTGGAAAGGTCTTGAAGTCCTATAACCAATGTCTTTGGTCCCATGTCATTTTGATTTACCAATCTCAAGTTATGGTCTTTGACTTAAAGTGCCTTTTTGTTGACTTTTGAAAATGACCTATAATGTTGAAATTGATAACTTTTTGTGAGAGCATTTCTTGGACTTGGAGTGTGAAGATGAGTCGTAGGAAATGTCATCCCCTTCAAAATGAGCATTGGATGGGATTTTTCTGATAAACCATGAAAAAGTTATGCCTTGGTCAATTTGCAGTTGACTTTTCAACTGTCCAAAAATAGAAACTTTTGCATCTTGAGACTTTTTGAGCCATGCTTGTGGAATCATGATCAAGAATTGATCAAATGATGATTGTGGCCTCAAAATAAGATGTTGACCAAAAATTCTGACTTTTGACTGCCAAATGACCATTTTGCCCCTGTAGTTGACTGTGGAGCAATTAGGGTTTTTGACTGTGCAATTTGATGCTGTGAGTCTTGCAACTTGACATATGGATGCTTGACAATGTATATGGATGCTTGACATATGGGCACATGGGACTTGATTGGACTCTCGAAAACCTCAATTTCTTTGCAAGAACCAAAACCCTAATTTTGACTGTGTTAGGAGGTGATTGGACTGTGCAACCCTTTGAGAGATTTTGAAGCTTGATCTTGCCAAATCTTGAAGAATATGGGAGGGAAAATTTTGGGGTACAACACCAGTCATGTCTTTGTAAGACCAGGCAAAGATTTCCACGTAGTCATGCAGCATCTGAATCAACTGTTGTTTCACACTAGGCTCCAGATTAGCGCCAATCTTGACTTCCTTTCTGTCTGTCTCCGTTCCCAGATTTATCGTTTCCACTGGCTCTTCATGCGGCTGAATGGCCCTCTCTTCCTGGAGTAACAGTCTTGCAAGCTCACCAGGCACTTCGCAATCATCTTCACCTTCGTCTTCGGCTAAGTTGATCGGATTTTCGAAGTCATAACTGGCAGTAGCAGAGTCGTTACCAGTGAGATCCAGAGTGGATTGGAACCTGTATAAGTGAGTGTGTGTAAATATAGTTGTTTTGCAATATATAATAAATAAAGAAAAGGAGCGCAAGATTTGAAATGTAAAAACGTCCAATGCTTTTATTAATGATATATGAAAGTGACACACAGAAGCCCTCACAAATGACGCCACGGTGCCCCGGGTAAGACACCGGGCCATAAAGTTTTAAATTATTGTTCGTTACAACTTTAAAACAAAGGAGTTCATTACTGAGTGACAAAAGTAATAGGTATGAAATCTTTCGCCGTCCAGTTGCTTGGTCTACCGTTGGTCGTTGGGTAGATCCAGCTGTCAAATTCGGATTCCTCCACTTCGTCTTCAATAGCATTCACTCCCGGGTTGGTGATGAACACAGGAGGTCTTCCAATCTTTGCCTTACGCACAGCCCTCTGAGCTTCCGCAGTGAAACCCAAACCAAATTTGTCGGTCTTTGGAGTGAAATCAGGAAGTCGGCCCCAGTTTGCACACTCACCCTTCTCAATCACAGCCCGGGCATCCTTTAAGGAAGCCATCTTCAAAGGAGGGTCTTCAACCACTGTTTCTGCTGCTGCCAATGTTTGAGGCACCTCTTCAAAGTGTTGAAAGGGGGTCTCAATGAACTCCCCGTCCATTTCTACATACCGGAACGAGTTGAGGTGGCTGACCATGTATTCTTCCTCCCCTTGTACTGTAACAATCTTCCCTCTGACCGGGTACTTAAGCTTCTGATGTAATATGGAGGTCACAGCTCCAGCCTTGTGGATCCATGGACGACCCAGCAAACAAGAATAGGATGGACGGATGTCCATCACATAGAAAGTAGAATCAAAAACTTGAGAACCAACCCTGATAGGAATGTCAACTTCACCATGTACCATCCTTTTCGACCCGTCAAAGGCCCGGACAATGATGTTACTTGGTTTGAGCTCTAAACCCTTACAATCCAACCTGTCTAGGGCCTTCTTGGGTAATACGTTCAACGAAGAACCGGTGTCTACCAACACATGGGCAAGAGTAGTGCCCCTGCATTCAATGGAGACATGCAGGGCATCGTTGTGGTTCTTTCCCTTGGCAGTCAGATCGGCGTCAGAGAAACCTAACCCATTATCAGCAGTCAGGTTGGCCACACAATCGGTAAATTGATCAGCAGATGTCTCTTGTGGCACGTGGGCCGTCTTCAGGAAGGAAATCAGGGCCTTGGCATGGGCCTCTGAACACAACAAAAGTGATAGCATAGAGATCTTAGATGGGGTGTGCCCCAGCTGCTCAACTACATTGAAATCACTTTTCTTGATAATTTTGAGGATCTCTTCCATCTCTTGCTTGGAAGCTTCAACATTGGTCTTCGGTGCCTCCGTCCGGGCAGGCATATCAGTAGCAACCCCTTTGCCCCGAGTGTCAGATGACTCGGCAGCAGGGGTAGAAATAGGAACTTGATTAGGAAGGGAAGTGGGAACACTTGCAGGTGTGATGACAAGAGGTCTCTGAATTGTTGGAAGTGCAATATCTGGTGAGAACAGCCTACCACTACGAGTAACCTTGGCAGGCCCGGTGATGTTGCTGATACCGGTACTAGTATCAAACTCTTGTTTTACTCCCAGAATATAAATATCTGCCCCATAGTGCCAAGGGACAGCTTTGTCAGACTTATAGGGGATGGGCCCCGGAATAGTGATGATGATAGGAGCAATCTTCTGAACGGACATGATTTTGACAGGCTTCTTTGAGGGAGCCTTAGGAGGGTTATTGAAAATAGTGACAATGGACACTTCTTCGGTAGGGACAGCAGGAACAACAATCTTCTCGAACAAGATCTCTTTGCTATCCATCAGGTTTTGGACGCCTGACTTCAGCAAAGGACAACCAGCAGGTGAAACAACACATAAATGGCAACCTTTACTACATCCCGGAAATAAACCGGCTAGCAACAGGTTCCTCTTGACGGTCAACAGCAGAGTAACAATATCATCCACGGAGGCTACATACAGGTCTTCTTCCACGACATTCACTCTATGCTGGGGCATGGGAGCAGTCACAACATTGGGCCTTTCGGGCGCCTCGAACTGTATTTCCTTAGCATCAATAAGGTCCTAAACCTTATTCCTTAGAGCCCAACAATCATCGGTAGTATGCCCCGGGCTATCAGAGTGATAAGCGCATCGGGCGTTGGGGTTGTACTTTGGAGAGGTTGTGTTCACTACCTTCGGAGCTTCCTTGACAATTACCAGATTGGTTGACAGCAGTTGCGGCAATATCTGAGAGAGGGTCATACTGAGCCGAGTGTACTGCCTTTTGGGCCTCTCACCCCTTGGCTGGTTGTATTGCTGAGGAGCAGCAGCAGGCTTAGAAATAACCACCGCGTTGACAGCTTGGCGCCGTTCCGGTTTATTTTGTCTTCTGGGACCATACACAACACTAGCTTCCTTCTTGAAGGGCTTCTTTTCAGTACTCGAGGAGGCACCTTTCTGTATCTTCCCCGATTTGATACCAGCTTTGATCCTCTCACCAGTCAGGATCAGGTTTGTAAACCCAGCAGAGGAATTACCAATCAGGTGATTAAAGAATGGACCAGATAGGGTCCCCAAGAACATGTCCACGAGTTCGCGATCAGTCAACGGTGGCTGCACCCTGCCAGCCAGGTCTCTCCACTTCTGCGCGTACTCTTTAAAACCTTCACCCGTTCCCAGTGACATACCCTGAAGCTGGGTATGCGTGGGAGCGAGGTCGGAATTGTACTGATACTGCTTATAAAAAGCAGTAGCCAAGCCCTCCCAGTTACGAATATTGGTTCCATCCAACTGATAGAACCATTCGAGTTGAGTCCCTGAAAGACTCTCCTGGAAGAAATGGATCCATAGGTTCTTGTCTGCAGTGTAAGGTTGGATCTTCCTTACATAAGGACGGAGGTGCAGCTTAGGACAGGAAGCCCCGTCATACTTCACAAAGGCAGGCGCCTTGAACTTATGTGGGATCACCACCCCAGAAGATAAACCTAGGTCTCCAAAATCCAACCCAGGCACGCGTTGAATCTCCATAGCATTTAACCAGTCTTCCAGCTGTTTGTACCGGTCCTCAGTAGGAGGGTACTGTTCATCATTGAAATTTATCTCGTTGTCGGAGACCGCAGGACTAGGAACCTCTCTCTCTTGTGGGTTGTCCTTCTCTGTAGAAGAAGTAGCCTGATCAGCCTCATTTTGCAGTGTATTCCCGAACCTCCGTCCAGTGTTAAACAACACAGTCCTCTTCTTCTTCTTCTTCTCCTTCAAGAGCAGAGTCTTCAACTCCTGTTGCCCCTGGGCTAAGCTCATGACCAACTCCTGGAACTGGGCGTTCTGGGCCTGGAGGGCCTTGATAGCTTGTTCAGTAGTAGGTTCAGGATTCATGATGATTGCTGAAATAAACAGCGAAGAAGATTAAGCAACCTGTAGAAAAAGGGTACCTGTTATGCACATGATACATGATATGCTATTTATGCAATGCATTCAAGGGTTCGAAAATTCAAATTCATTGTAGACAAAAAGGAACACACATTGTATTAAGAAATAATCTGTTCAGTACATCAGGGCCTCATGGGCAAAACATTACAAAATAATTAATCCCAAAAGACACTGCGCATCCTCTTTGGAGCTATGTAAGTGTTGAGGGTCTTTTCCTCGTGAAGTAGGCGGGTGAGCTCCAAGACCTTCTTCTCACTGGCATGTAGACTGGTTTCAAGAGAATTCCGTTCTTCCTTGAGTTAGACCCAGCTCTTTTGCATTTCTTCCCAAGATGTTGGCATGTCAGGATGTTGGATGATGTAGGACACCTCTCCCTCCAAAACTGGCTCTTTGATCACAGGGAGAACATGAGGATATGGCATCACCAGCTTCTGGGAGCGGGCTCGTACCCACTTGAGATAAGGCTCCAGGGGGATGGAATTCTTGTGTCCCAGTGTCTTGCTATCTACCCTGTTGGGCATCCTCCAAGCTCTGATGAATCTCTGGCGAAGTCCTTGTGCATCGTTGTCGAAGTCAAAAACTATGTCAGGAATCAACATGTCATGAGGGCCATCCCTCCGAGCATAACCAAACTGTCTCAAAGCCAGACATGGGTTGTAAGTAATACCTCCTCTGATTCCAAGTAAAGGAACATTAGGAAACTCCCCGCAACGATCAATGATAGTGACATTCTCTCTGGACCGAGAACACCAATGTATATCAGCATGTGTAAGAGTCATCAATCATTGTGACCATCTCAAACCCCGCTCGTTCTTCAAAACTGATTGTGGAAGGTGCGAAATAAACCACCTTGCCAGGAGAGGAGTGCAGCACATGAGAACACCTCTTTTTCTCATGGTTCGAGTGTAACATGAGTGAAGGATGTCCCCAAGCAACGTAGGTATAGGATTTCTGGACATGAAGATCTTGACAGTATTGATATCTATAAGCTGATCTGGATTTGGGAACAACACTAACCCATAGACAAGGAGAGCCAAAACTTCTTCAAAGGCTTGTAGGTCAAGGGAATTCCAACATTCTTGGGCCTTCTCAAACAGAAACTTTGCCAAGAATCCTTTGATACCACTTCTAACTTCCCAATGCCCCTTGATGTCAGATGGTTGTAGGCATAATGCTTTAGCAACCTCTTCAAGTTTTGGTTCCTTTTCCATACCGTTGTAGGGTAGTTGACTAAGGATAGGAATCTTCAGAAGCTGAGAAAACTCTTCCAAAGTAGGCACCAATTGATAATCCGGGAAAGTAAAACAGTGGTGCAGAGGGTCAAAGAACTGGAACAACACTTTCACCATATCCTCTTCAATGCTGGTATTGACCAAACTGATGAGTCTACCATGCCTTTCACTGAAGGAAGAGTTCTCGGGAATCCTGGATGTAAGCTCCTTAAGCTGAGGAGGGACCCTTACAAGGTTGACCTGAATTGTCTTTTTGCGGATAGTTTCCATGTCCTACAAAACAAGAACAAAGATGAAGATTCGAACCCTTGAAGTGGTTAGTAAATGCATATGATGTTGTATGATGCTATGATGTTATGATAAAAACACACCATAAGTATTCACAAAAGGCAAACATGATAAGGCACACAAGTCACACCAGACAACCCTTAGAGTTTAGGCCAGCATGAAGTTTGGGGTACTACCCTCTTGAAGTTGGTGGGCTCAAAACCTGTCCTATCAAAAGTAACCGGGTTCTAAGGATCTCAATATCATTGGGTTGTTTTCTGTGTTCATTGTTTTGATTTAGCCACTGAACTGGCGATCAAAATATTCCAAGAAAACAACCCTCAATGAGTGTAGTATCGAGTATCTACCAACTTCGGACTGCACCAAAGTCGGTCATCTCACTACCCCTAAAGAGGCCAGGATGGTCAAGTAAGGTTCCTAAGGTCAGTTGATGCTTCACGACACCACGCGGCGGCCCCGTACTCTCCTTGACTTGACTCAAGGGTTACCGGTACTCACCAAAGTGCCACATCAACGTAGCAAACTACTTCAACCATGTCGGTATACCCCGCACAGTTCCCTCACAGTTTGTTGCTACTTTCTAAAAGGTATCCCCCAGATCCGGGTTAGGATCTATGAAACTCCAAGACAGGCCCACAATATTAAAGCAAACAAGGCATACAATTGAAAACATAGAATGATCTAATCCTAAGGTACACCTCACTTATTAAGTGTCCCCAGCAGAGTCGCCAGTTCTATGATCGGTGGAAATAAAACTGACTGTTTTTTAAGCTGGTTCGTGAAATGTCGCGGTAAGCAAGAGTCGCCACCGTCTTTTATGTTCTCCAACATGGAAAGGACAAAAGCACAGCAAAATTCCTTCTTTGAGATGTCTCTCGGTTCGGGAGGTAGATTTATAGAAAGGGAAGGTGTTAGCACCCTTTCTATCCGTGGTTATCCACGGGCTCTTAGGTACTTGCTCTTATGTTTTCAAAAATTGTTTGCTTTTCAAGTGTTTGTGGGTTTTGAAAAAGTTTTGTTTGAAAAATTTCTAAGTAACTCTTGTATCTGTCCTCAAGAGTGTATGAAAAATTTGTTTGAAAACCTTTTGAAAGTGTAGGTGCGAAAAGTTGTTTTGTTTGTTTTGAAAAGAGCAAGTACCCATGAGAAATCTACCTACTCTAAGGAATTAGGCTGTGTAAGAGTCCTTTAGATAGTGCTATCCCACCATTGAGAGGTAGGTAGCACCGTCGTTGGAGTTATTCAGGTCAATTCGATTATGAGGGACAATGTGGTCGCCGAAGCAATAGTAGGACACCTTAGAAGTAACCCTAATGTCCTAGATCCTTTTTATCCGAGGCAACCGTTTTGAGGCAACTGGATCTTTAGACAGGAGGGCGACCTCTAAAACACCCTATACTTGACGACCACGTCGAGGCAACCAAGTGAGGCGTACCCTAGGAGTGGCATGTGCATGTGTGTTGTTTTTCAGTTAAGGTTATCTTTGCACAGTTATTTGTGAGCTACGAGTTGTTTTTAATTTTCATCCAAGTCTTGCATGCACATTAACAGTCAAGAGTGCGAAAAATAAAGTGCGGAAAGGTAAAGCTACGCTATTACAAGGCGCGGGTCTATACATCGCCAAAAACAACAACCCGTTTGGAAAATAAAATGCGAGAAAAGTAAATAAAGCGGTAAAAACCTAATTAACTATTACATATCCGGAGACAGTTACATCAAAATAATGAATTAAAGTAAATATACGCGCGAAAGGTTGAATCAGGACGTCCTTAGGATTTTGACCCTTTTTTGAGAAAGAATTGAATTTGTCCTCTTTTATTAAATTAATGAAATTAAGCCTAATTACTAATTACTTAATTAATTAAAGAAAAAAATATTTTTGTGTTTTTGTGTTTTTAATGAAAATAAAGAGAAAATAAATAGAAATTAAAAGTTAGTAAAAACCTAATTCTAAATTGTTTTTATTTATTATGAAAAAATTAAAGTTTGACCTAATTTTTAAAAGACTAAATTAATTAACCATATTTATTTACAAAAATAATTAAACTAAAGTGAAATTAATAATAAAAAAATATTTACATTTTTTAGTTTTTGAATTTTTATTATGAAAAATTAATTATGATAATTTTAGTGATAAAAAGTAATAATTAGAAAAATAATTAATAAACAAACCAAATAAAAAAAATATAAAATAAGAAGAAAAAAAAAGAATGAACCAAAAGGGGGGGGGGTATTGGACCCAAAGGAGGTTTTGAAGAAGCAATTCTGGCCCATTTGTTGGCCAGCCCGTTTGGACTTTTGAGATCAGCTATGCCTGCGTTGACTGAGGACTATTGTGGTCCTTCAACATGAGCCATGGGATTTGCCTTGGAGGCCACCTGGCGCTTGGATGAACAAGGTGTACGATGGAACACGCTTAGTAGCCTGCATGTGAACATATGATGGAAAAAGAGAAATAATTGTTTGGGGGACCTGGGAATCGAACCCAGGTCCTAATGGTGAACGTCCACCTCACTTTCCACTACGCCATGGTGCTGCATCTGTTAGTATAGTAATGGATAAATATTATATGGATTGATTAATGCTTATCCTGTAAACAAACCAAAAGCGCGCGTTTCTTTGAATTGGCCACCCCTGCGCTGACACCTCATCATCGTCTTCACTGAAATGCCTGCAAAACAAAACAATTAGCGGGGGTTTTTAACCCCCACAAAATAGGACAAGGGAAAATAGCGAATAGGTCCCTGGGTTATATAAATTGTTCGCGACATATCCAACGCGTTTGTCTTGGCCTCACGAGTCTAACCAGGTACCTCAACAGGCTTAATTTTTTCTAAATAAGAAAACCCCAATTTTAGAGCTTGAAAACCCTAAAAATCATCCATGGTGTTTTCTGTTTCAGGGCATTATAGACCAATTGAACCATACCAAAAGCTTCACCTGAGTTCTATGAGTATAAAACAAACAACCAAAGGTGTTAAATATGCATGAATCAGTGTATGTGATTATGAAAAAATTTGACAAACCGTGGGTCTGTGTAGCACGTGTTCTTGAGCTTTGAGGCTTGTTTTTGATTGCAATGTATTCCTGGGAATGCTAGCAATGTGTTTGGGTCAAGAAAACACTTTGAATCGTGCTGGAAGGGGGATTTTAGTTTTCAAGTTTCTTTTGAATTTTTGGAATGTGGTAATGGTTCTTTCAGCAGCTTTTGCACGTGAATTGTATTAGGTTTTGGTTCAGCATATGTATGGGAATAGAATTAGGTCAGCAACTGGGCCAATGATCCATGGAATTAAGTTTTGGAGATTCTTGTTTAACCACCATTGAAAGCTTTCCATTCTTGAAGCAAAACCATGATTTTGTGCTCAAAATAGCCTGGCACGATTTTGGTAGCTGTCATATGACACATAAAAGTTATTCAAGCCACAAAGATGCTATTCAATTAATTTTTAGATTTTATTTGAATTATTATGGATTTAAAATGAATTAAATCCATAAAAATTAAATAAAAATGAAAAAATAAATGTTTGGTCTTGATATTAATTATGGGACACGTGTATGGCATGGCAAGGCTGAATCAAGTGGAAGAAAGTGGGCCCTTTTGTCAAAAATTGAAGTTTCAAGGATAGTTGACTTTTGCCATTTCACAAAAATTTCCCAACTTCTCCAATGCATATCTTGCTCAATTTTGATCATATGGACATGTTCTTGGACATTTTGGAAAGGTCTTGAAGTCCTCTAACCAATTCTTTTGGTCCCATGTCATTTTGATTTACCAATCTCAAGTTATGGTCTTTGACTTAAAATGCCTTTTTGTTGACTTTGGAAAATGACCTATAATGTAGAAATTGATAACTTTTTGTGAGAGCATTTCTTGGACTTGGAATGTGAAGATGAGTTGTAGGAAATGTCATCCCCTTCAAAATGAGCATTGGATGGGATTTTTCTGATGAACCATGGAAAAGTTATGCCTTGGTCAAGTTACAGTTGACTTTTCAGCTGTCCAAAAATGGAAACTTTTGCATCTTGATGATTTTTGAGCCATGCTTGTGGAATCATGATCAAGACTTGATCAAATGATGATTGTGGCTTCAAAATAAGATGTTGACCAAAAATTTTGACTTTTGACTGCCAAATGACCATTTTACCCCTACAGTTGATTGTGAAGCAATTAGGGTTTTTTATTATGCAACTTGATGCTGTGAGTCTTGAAACTTGACATGTAGATGCTTGACAATGTATATGGGCATATGTGACTTGATTGAGCCCTTGAAAACCTCAACCTCCTTGCAAGAAACAAAACCCTAATTTTGACTGGCTTAGGAGATGGTTTGACTGTGCAACTCCTTGAGTAGACTTGAGCAAATTTGAGGATGATTCTTGTCAAACCTTGAAGAATATGGGAGGGCAAATTTTGGGGTACAACACTTCTGCTGACTCTCATCACATTACTTAGACATTGTTAGACTTGCACGTTCAAAAATACAATGTAGACATCCTGATTCTGATTCTGTACATATTCATAGTTTTCATATATTTTTGCCTAAGTAGAGAGAACTTCAGTTCATAACTTCTTGGAGAAATTAGGATGCATAGTTAGGATTAGCAAAATTCATGCTTGCTTCTGATTTATAGTGCTGATACCTTATATTTCTGAAACATGATAAAATTTGTCATAACTGCTATGTGCGTATTTTCTGTTTTGTTGAGAAACGACAAAGTTGCAGATGCTCTGACTAGCATGAAGAAGGGGATGAAGTTCATCATCAGAGTTTACTTGGTGATACATGTTTTATGCTTTTGCTTCTAATACCAGATGTACAGCCACCCCAGTGGTAGAAAGCGTGCGCATAAGACATTAGTACTAAGGGTCCTGGGTTCTAGTCCCAGAAGCATCTTTTTTAGGTTCATTTATTGACATTTTTACCCATTTATCTGTCAGACAATATTCCTAGATCAGAACTTCTAGATATCCTCATCCAACAGCATTATCACCTCACTCTCTCAAACAACCAAAACTTCCGACTTGCCAGTGATATTAGAACTTCTAGGTTCTCAGTTGCACTAGAGCTTCTAAACTCCTTCAGCAATCAGAACTTCTAGGCTTTCCTTTATTTACAACAATCTCAAAACTTCGGTTTACCCAGACCCAGAACTTCTGACCTTCCCCATTTCTGCTAACTTGTTATTTCTGATTTTGCAGCGCATCAGAGTCAGAGTTTTTGCCTCTTATTTCTGTCCCTTTCAGCCACGCACTGATTCTGGCCCCATTTCCTCTTATTATTTTATTTTATCTTTAATAATCAAAACACCAAAAATATTTTATATATTCACATACTTTGTTTTATCTCTTTCAAAACCAAAAGATCACAAATATTTTTAAAGCAAATTTATTTCTTTTCTTAACAAAAACAAAACAAGTCCATTTTACATTTCTTGTACATTATTTCAATATAGTTGTAATAGATAATTAGGACTTTAATTTCTTGTAATCTCCATTTATAAATTTGTACACCCCATCCCCTTAATGATGTAATAGTGTAGTAAATTTACTTTCTTCAATTTATCGCTTTCATATAAATGCTAGTAATTAGGGTTTGTATGGAAAGATAAAATCAACAAGTAGATAACCCTAATCAAAGATTAAATGCATGCCAATCAAACACTATTCACATATGCACCCCTAAGGTTAACTCCACTTGTTGCCTAAAAAATGGTCATGTTATGCATGTGAGATGTCTTAGCAAAAATAATTAAAATACAAGATCATAGTCCATCGATGACGCTACAGACGTTACCTTTCAAATGATCTTAGTCCCTCAAAGAGAAATGCTAAGATATCTCACAACATTGTTATCATGTCCATACGATGACCCACACCCGTCCCTTTACATCCAAAGATAAGACTTCTTACCAATCAATGGTAAGATAGCAATATCAAAGGAAGGAAGAAATGAAAAAAGACTTTTGAGTAGGTAGAAACGTTCTTATTTGCTTGCTCATTTTCAAAACTAATACCAAACACTTTCAAAAACAAACTTTCAAAACATGAAATATTTTCAAAAGTCCAACACTTTGTATGCGTTCTTACAACACGAGAACCATTACAAAGTTTTCCTAAACGAAGACGCATTTTCAAAAATACTTTCAAAACCACCACAAAGCATATTCTCAAACAAAAGCAAGTGATCTAGCAAGCAACTAAGAGCCCATAGATAATTATGGATGAAAAGGGTGCTAACACCTTTCCTTTTCATAATCTACCCCCCGAACTCAAGAAAATAATCTCAAAGGTCTTTCCTGTTCTTTTCAGCCTTTCTTTATTGGATAAAAGAAAAGTCGGTGGCGACTCTTACTAACCGCAACAATTGCGATCAAACGCAAAACACCCAAGTCAGTTCTCCCACTGTGTTACAATCTTCATTCGGGATGTGATGTCGAGGAGGAAAAAAGGGGGTTGTACCTGCAAGGCACTCTGACGATCAAGTAAGTGTGGGAGCAAAGAGATATAAATAAAGTATTAGGGTATTAGTGGTGAATAATGAATATTCAATACATGGCCCTCACATGTGTGAGGGTTTATATAATACCCCTAACGTGTAGCCATTGGTTTCTGTTTTTGGGCCTGGATATGCGGGTCCGCAAAAACATGTAACTTCCAAGACTTGGTCATACCAGGCAGATGTGCTCGTAACTAGCCGTTAGATTCGAGGAGGAGGTAGGTTACGGGCATCGATCTGGTCGGTTCCTAGTTGTCTGCGTGACTTGATGTCAGACAGATTGAGAGGTGCTCGTCAATCATCGTGGGCCAGTGCCGGTCCAGGAGGACAATGGATCGATGTTGCCCGACGAAGCGCGGGGAAGATTCAGGCTATGGTCATGTGGACCGTACCGAATGAAGGGGTCAGACTGGGCCCACCTTGGCTGTCGGGCCAATCCCGAACACAAATAAATGTACAAAATAAAACAATCAAGAATTGAACTTATTAGAATTAATTAAAAAAGATGGGCTTAAGGTGAGACAATCTAAACGAATATACGCAATGGACTTTAACGAGCGATGAGTTTTGACGGACGACGGTTTTTAATGGGACGGACTTTGATGGACAACGAGTCCAAAATCTCAACCAACCCGTCAGGTGCACGGGCCGGCTTGACGGGCCACAGTCATTTTATCATCCCTAATTTTTGAATTATTTTTATTTTTATGATCTAATAATGATATTTGTACTCACAAAAATACATGACATATGCAATATAAAATTGAGTGTTGTATAATTGTGTTTTAAAGTATAATAATAAAATAATTAATATTAAATAATATTCAAAATATTATCGTAATAATTATAATGTTTTCATCAATAAATTCTATTTAAAATATTCTAAAATTTTGATAGTTTTTTTAAAAAATCTAAAAAATAAATATATGAATTTTATAAAAGATTAGTTATTTTATAAGTTTAATTCAATAAATATTAAATTAATTAAAATTATCCGATTTATTTGTCAAACTAATTTAATTGAATTTGTTGAAAATCAAAATTTTATCTTTTGAAATTAAACCTTTAGAATAAAAGCACAATTTATCTGAAATTTAAATTTTAAATCTGATATCGATCTAAACAGATTGATTGTTCACCTCTACGCCGTAATAAGTTTTGTCTAGAAACTAAAGTTTTATTACGAGTAATACCAAAAGTCGTACTTGTCAACCAAAAAAAGGCGCATGGTATCCGTTGATTTTACATCACACGGCTGACAGTGTTTGACGAAGAGAAAGGTCGGCGTCATAATCTTGTTACAAAAAAACGAAAGCCAAGGTAAGACTTCACATTTTTCTTCTTTCTTCTTCGCTCTCTCTACAAGATATCGTTTCTTCCTGTTATTCGCTGCTGAGCTCGTGATTTTCAGATAACGTGCTTAAGCTTTCGTCGTTTACTAGTTCAGTTCAGCTAGGGTTTTCACTTCACCTCTGATCTCTTTCCTCCATTCATATCGTTGAGCTGAGCAGTGCTGTTTTCAGCTTGTAGCTTCCATTTCAAACAAATCAAGCTCTGTGCTACAAACTAGGTAATTCAATTTCGATTCAATTACTTCTCACTTTCATTCAATTTCACCACGGAGATTCCCGTTTTACCCTTCATTTTCGAGGTTAAATCTATAGTGAAAAATCTGCTTTGGAATTGAGTGATTTTCATACGTGATTGTACTGGATGTGGAAATTAAGCTACTTCACTGAGGCCGTAGCTTTTGGTTATCTTAATTGGACCGTGTGACGTTATGATGCCAAATTGTAGGGTCCCTGGAGGTTATTTTGGTAATCCTCTTGATACAGTTGGTGAGTCCGAGGGGTCGGGAACATCGGGGCAAATAGACACTGAAATTACGGTTTCGGAAGATTCGGCTGCCCCGGCTAGGAAATCTATTAGTTTGAACTCAAGTCGTCGCGGTGCGTTTGGTGCTTCCATCCATGTTGTTCCCTTGTCAAAATTGTCATCAATTGAAAGAAGAGGTCTGGTGCAACGCCTGAGATCTGAGCTGGAACATGTTCGCCAGCTTCAGAAGAGAATTGAGCTACACAGATCCAATGGTGTTACGCTCTCGTCTTCTAGTGATATTCTTAGTTGTAGTAATGGAAATACCATTACCAGGCATCATCACGTGGAAAACTCGACCAAAAAATCAGCTTCTACTTCTTTTCCAGGGAATAAATCAAAACAATTAGATAAGAGTAATAAGCCTCGCGGGTGGAATCGGGGCTCGTCTGGAAAATTTGAGACTCCCTTGAAGACTTGTTTGCCGAACACTGCAAATTCTTTGTTAATAAAAGATTGTGAGTCACTGTTGAAACGGCTAATGAGTCATCAGTATGGTTGGGTTTTCAACACCCCTGTGGATGCCGTCAAGTTGAACCTTCCTGATTATTTCACTATCATTAAGCATCCTATGGATTTGGGAACAATAAAAAGCAAGATCGATACAGGATCATACTCAGATCCTTTGGAATTTGCCGCTGATGTGAGGCTAACTTTTTCCAATGCAATGACCTATAATCCACCTGGGAATGATGTCCATATCATGGCGGATACCCTCCGTAAATATTTTGAAATGAGATGGAAAACAATCGAGAAGAAACTCTCCAAAAGTGATTCTCTTCCATTGCCTACAAAGCCTGCCCATAGTTCAGATGTGAAAACTACCAGAGCAATGCCTCCTTCCAAAAAGAGGAAAATTGTCTCTTTGCCCCCTCAACCTCAAGTTATCACACCTGCTAAGGAGGTTATGTCAGATCAAGAGAAGCACAATCTAGGTCGACAATTGGAGTCTTTGCTTGGGGAAATACCCGTCCATATCATTGATTTCTTGAAAGAACATAGTTCAAATGGAAGAGAATGTGGAGAGGATGAGATTGAGATTGATATTGACGTTCTCAGTGATGATACACTATTCACATTACGCAACCTTTTGGATGACTTTTTGCATGAGAAGCAAAATAACAAAGAAAATGTTCAAGTGTGTGAAATAGAGGTGCATCCCTACTACCCAACCCTTTCATAAATCTAAATTATTATCACATTCTATTGTATTGCCCTAATCCTCCCCCGCCATGATGAAATTTTGTCTTAAAATAATACATATACTCTTTGACTTCTTGTAATCTATATTTTCTGCTGCAGGTGTTGAATGATTCTGGACCTAGCAATTCCTCATTGCAACCATTTAAAGGTACACTTTTGAGATTGTGTGTCTGCATGTGTGAATGCAGTTTTTTTTTGAAACTTTTCAAACATTGTTCTACTACTTATAGGCAATGATATGGCCGATGAAGAAGTGGACATCGGTGGGAATGAGCCCCCTGTTTCAAGCTGTCCTCCTGTGAAGGTTGAAAATGACATTGGTGGAAATGAACCCCCTGTTTCAAGCGATCCTAATGTGAAAGTTGAAAATGAAATTAGTGTAAATGACCCCCCTGTTTCAAGCAATCCTGATATGAAGGTTGAAAAGGACATTGGTGCAGGTGAGCCCCCTGATTCAAACCATCCTGATGTGAAGGTTCAAAAGGATACAACTTGCAGAGAGAACAAATGTCCAAGTGCAGGCCATTCCAATGGTACTTCTTGATTTAGCGAAATATATTATTTTTAATTAATTCCCCCTTAATAGAGCTCTGGAAACTCAGAAAAGTAGAGAGAAATTTCAATCTGAAAAACACTTTCGCATTACCTTTCTGAGTGAATATACATTGATACAAGTCTTTGTAGGATCATAAAAGCGGGGAGCAGTTATTGCTGTTGTAACTGAACTAAGCTACACTCTTACATATCTTGAAGGATTCAATATCATCTCTTTTTTCTTTGCATTCTCATTTGAACTTAAATCGAAATGACCCAAATTCATCTCGCACTAGGAAATAAAGAAGTATCTTAACACAAAGCACATACTGAGATGTTGATAATGCCACTTACAAAAAGAACAAAACACACATCTATTTATTACTCTAATGTGTACATTGCAGATTCAGACTCTAATAGTTCTTCTGATAGTGATAGTGAATCTGATGATGCTAAAGCAGGCCCAGCAAATGAAGCAAAGGCACGGTTTGTTTATTCAGTGAATGTTATTTTCTTACATAATTATTTTGTATTATAAAAATCTGATTCATTTAGGTTCTTATTCAGGTACCAGAAATTATGGGTTCAGAAGCTCGGTTGGAGGACAAGACCAGGGCTGCTGATACTCTTGAAAGAAATCGTGAGTGATGTATCTTTGTTTGTCATTTTTAGCTGCATAAAGGTTGTTCTGTATGGTCTGCAGTTTGAAAAGTGAAACTAACTCAAGAGTCCCACGTCGGAAAGCATTAAAGAAAGAAAAGTATGTGTATATATAAGGCTGTGGGTTTGTTGTCCAAGTGTCATGCCATTTTAAATTAACACACTCAATTGAACTAAATAATAAATGGGTTTTAATGTTGCTCAAAATGGGCTCACTCACTAAATTTCAACAGGTATTAGAGCTACGTTCAGTAGTACAGTAAAAACCTAAAATATGAGAAAGGAGAGCCTTATATATAAGGCCGTGGATATGTTTTCCAATTATCAGGACATTTTGATTTTACATACTCACAGTTTAACTAATCATAAATGGGCTTTGACTACTACACAAAATGGACCTGCTCACTTAATGTCAAGTTCAACTAAAAGTCTAATCTTTCCCATTGTTTGTCTCATGTCTGCGTGGTAACTTCTATGGTTTGTGCTATTATTTATTTACATCGCAGGAGTGCTAAAATTGTCTTGGTTGAACTGATACTTTTGAAGATCTATTTTGATTATTTACGGTGTTAAAACAGCAAATTATAGAAATTTGTTGCTGTAGATTCTCATTGATATAGAAGTTTTTTTGAAGGATTAATAGCTATTTTGCCCCCTGCCATATAGGCGGGTTTTGAAAAATCTCCCTGTAAAAAAAATAAGTTTCAAAAATCCCCCTGCCATATGAAGATTCTCCCATTTTGTTCCCTCAAGAAATTTACCAATCAATAATCTATTAAATTTCATGTAATTTGCCTCATGTTTTTAAGGATTTATACATCTTTTTCCCCTTGCCGAATTGGTAATTTTTTGAAAAACCCTTGCTAAATTCGTGAATTTTGAATAATCCCCCTGTTGTGTTATTATTTTTTATGCTTAAATTTCTTAAGGGGGGGCAACACATGAGAAACTTCATATGGCAGAGGAATTTTTGAAAATTTTTTTACAGGGGAATTTTTCAAAACTCGCCTGTATGGCAGGGGACAAAATAGCTATTAATCCTTTTTTGAAATATTTGAGTTTATCTTTAGATAAACGGTACTACCTTTGTCCCTAAACATAGGACCTCTTGTAATATTTTATTGTCTTTTTTATAAGACCCTTTTCTAATTACAAGACGCATTAGTTAGTTTTTCACAAAAATATCCATACATGTCTCATTAGTTGAAGGTTAACAATTTTGGGAAGAGAATGTACATTATTGGCACATTTAATGTAAAAATAACTTTTCTTAATCCGTGTGTTTTGGTCAATGGGATCTTCATATATATGGATAGAGGTAGTGCAATTTTTGTTATGACTTATGAAGACTAAACTTTGTGGTGAAATATTGGTGTATGTCAGTATCAAAGCCAATATCAGAATTTGTCCCTGTTGCTATTACTCTAGGGTAAATGTACTCTTAGATGTACTCTTAGATATGTGGCATATAAAGTTTGATAGCTTTAAATGAGATTGTGTAATTAGGTGAACTATTTGAGGAAATCGCTTCAATGGAGAAAGACCATATTAATTGGTGATAACATTATAGTCACTTCAACATAACTACTTAGTTTGAGAATCACTTGGGTGACATTTGGAAGAACTTATTTAAAGCTTATGTTATGTGGGCTTATTGCATGATTTGAGCACTTATATAAGTGGTTGGAAGAGATTGTACATATAGCTTGTGATACATCCTTTAACTATTTTAATAAGCATGATTGAATAAATATTCCAAGATAGCTACGAAAACAATTTTTGTTGAATGAGATACATGTTGGGTTGCTCCCGGTTAGGGGTATTTTAGTGTCTAAACCAATCAAATTTAACCGGTTTGGGTTGGTTCGTATTTGTGAGTGATACACAACTTGAATCAAACCAGCTCAATCTCATTCTTGTTGGGTCAGGTAACTTGGTTTAATAATAAAACAACAATAGGCCTACCGCTTTTAAAAAAAAAAGTAATTATAATTACCTGCAGAAAGGAACCCTAAATGAAAGAGTAAAATTCAGTTTAGGTTCAAAAAAACATATATTACTATCTAAATCAAAATTATGGTAGAGAAATGGGTAAAGTTGAGCACATGGCAGGGGTTCCAATCAGTTGATTGTTTGAGATTGCAGCGCAAGATCTCTGCTTGCCACTGCTCAGGTGGTGGTGGGGCGTGAAGGAGGGAGTAGTGTCTTGTGCCCTAGTCGGCCTTAGAGAAGTGGGGAAAGATGGGGAGAGTTTGAAAAGGAAACTAGGAAAGAAACATAACTAAGTAAATGCACATACTGTAAAAATTCCCTTCTTTTGGATCGGTTTTCTGAGGTTTGAATTTCCTAAACTAATTACCTCGGGTTAGCCTATTTCAAAACCAAACCAAATTACCCTTGATTTTTCAATTGGTTTTATTCGGGTTGTGGGGAACCATGATCCGTACTCCTATCGCCCTTTGTCTCCTCTTCAACTCCCAAATTAATTTAAACAAATGTTGAAAATACAAATAGCTTATTGAATTTGCCCATATGACATAAATTTACATATGGTAAGTATTTATGCAATAAGCGATTAGTTAAATTGCAAAAAAAAAAAGTTGTCTGGTAGACACCCTTAATTGTGAATAAATGCTTTTGTTGTTGTTGTTGTTGTTGTTGATGCTATGCTGGTTACATTGTTTAGGGAGATAATGCTGTATTCTTATCTCTTGTCTCATGTCCCTTTATTTTCTCTGTTTGCTGAATTCCTACCACTAGTAAATTTTGTGGTCTCTTTCCTTTTTAATATAGTGATAGTATCTATGAGCTTTATTTTCATATAACAATGACTTAATGCTAAACCTTCTATATTTTTTCCATTTATTAGTCTTGCATAAAACTTGCATGTCTGTGCTTATTGTTCGTTAGCCATGTCTTTAATATCATGATTAAATTTCTTGACCATAGATTCTTTCTTATCCTTTATTTCTTACAGAATCTGTCAGTGGCTTAGATCAAGTTGAGGATAATTCTCAGGATAAACGGAGTCCTTCTGCCTCTGATTGTCTGCAAGATGGTATGTGTGCGTGGACCAAATAAGATTTTATTGTTATGTTAGATGACTCCAAACAAATTATCTTATAAATGTTATAGGGGACAGTGGTCCTTCTGAGAGGCAGGTCTCCCCTGATAAACTTTATCGAGTTGCAATATTGAAGAATCGATTTGTTGATACTATCTTGAAAGCTCGAGAAAAGGCGCTCCCACAAGTAAGTCATATCTCATATTTGAGAAATGTGGAATTCTGCTAGTATCATAGTTCGTAATGTTGTGTGAAATTTGAATATAATTTGCTTCAATAAAATTTGGCTGAGGTCAGGGAGAAAAGGGAGATCCTGAAAAGTTGCGTCTGGAAAGAGAGAAAATGGAGATGGAGCAAAGGAAAGGTGAGTGAGCTTTTGTACTTGTGTTATTAAAAAGAGTGATGTGTCCATGCTAATTGTTCAACTTACTTAAGTGCTAACTAATCTATCATGTTGATCCAACTGTTTGTCAACAGAAAAGGCAAGGCTCCAAGCAGAAGCGAAGGCTGCTGAAGATGCTCGAAAGCAGGCAGAAGCAGAAGCTGCTGCTGAAGCCAGACGAAAGGTAGAGCTTGACAGAGAAGCTGCACGACAAGCTTTGACACAGGTAAATGAGTAGTGTCTATCTAGCTGAAATATGTAAGTGTTTGCATGTTTGTTCTGAATTTTATTGGAGCATATGCTGGTCTCTATGCAGATGGAGAAGACTGTTGAAATGAATGAGAATTCTCGTTTTCTCGAAGATTTGGAAAGGCTTAGAGCTGTACCTGCGGAGCAATTACCAAGTCATGTAGATGAGACAAGTCCCGATCACTCTCAGGATGGCTTGGGCAGTTTCAAGTTTGGTAGTAGTAATCCCCTGGAACAACTAGGGTTATATATGAAAGTTGATGATGAAGAGGAGGAGGGAGAGGCACCCTCTGTTCCAAATCCTGTAAATGATGTTGAAGAGGGGGAGATTGGTTAGTAGGCTATTCACATTTTGTATCATGAATATGGAACAAAGTATAATTATATCCACCCCAAAACTATCCTCATGCATTTTAGTTCCTGCATTGTAAATGAGTAGAAGGGATGCATTCAGCTTCTAGAAGGACAATAATTAATTCAGTTCTGGTCTGTCGACATCAAACTTCTTGTTCAGTAATACTAGTTAGTGGTTTGAGTTTCACGTCCTGTTGTCATGGTTAAGTTGTACAAAAGGTAGGCGGTGTTCTCCTTGAAACTGCCAACATAGAAGGAGCTACATCTTTCTGGTTACTGGGTGTTGTATTTCTGTTTGGCTATTTCTGTAGATGCTAGAATTTTAGTTTAAGTTCTTAATCGGGTTCATTATCAGGATACTGGACATTGTAGTACATATTATATTATACATTTAAATACTTAACTATATTCTAATTGTAGACTCCACTCAATTTCTTGAAGTTGTTTTACATTGCATGTGAGAACACGTGCATTAGAGAAGTAGTCCTCTAACATGATAAAAGAAATATATATTTTTTGCTATGAGTAATGAGATGAAATGAGTAATGTTAGGTTGACACCACTTTCTCTCACATAAGCAGTCGTCTGGAAGAGGTTTCATAAAAGATTAATTTGGATCTGTGGACGCAGTCGATAAGAAAAGAGGTCTCATGAGAAATAAATTGGGTTCAGGAGTGTTAAAAAATTCAAAAGTAGGCATAACTAGCAAAGTAAAGCATTGTGAATGGAGAGCGTGGGTCCGATAGTAGGAATGGAAAATGTGAGTTTGATAGTAGGGATGGAGAACGTAGGTTCACGGAGGGAAGTTACAAGAGACACGTGGCTCATAAAGAAGCGAAGTCCGTTGAAAATTAGTTATTTTCATGTATTATAAATAAAGCACTTAGTGCGTGTAAGGGGTTCAAACTTTTACATTCCTACACACTAGTCACTCAGAGTACCCAAGCGAACATGCGAAATGAGTTAAGCAAGGGCGATGTATGTTTGAATAAACTCATTTTCAATTATTTTGATGTTATGTCATCTATTTTTACAGTTTAAAACGTTTTTGTTTTATTTTACAATTCCTGTTTTATTGCTTTTAAATTCGTTTCGCCTTAGTCGAACGAACCCTTTTGAACATACTTTGTGAAAACACTTGAAAACTGAAGCACTGTACTGAGATTTCCTGGTCGATCTCGCCAGTGAACTTTCTGTTAAGAGACTATTGTTGTTTACCAAAACCAGAAATAAACAAATTGGCACACCCGATGGGACAATGCTAATACTTTTGTATTGTGTGTGTAGTTTTACAAAGTTTCCTATAGTTAGTGTGTGTGAATTTACGAAGTGGTAAATTTTTGTCCAAGTCTAAAATGCCATGCTCTGACACAAACATGACACATACACAAATTTCTACACAAAATATGAATGTCATACCAGTAAGTACCACAACTCAAATTGCGGCAGTTTTATCACCCGTAAGACCGCTGTTCATTATTTAGGGATAACAGTTACAATGACAGAACTTAGGCATGGGATATCGCCATTTGATCCAAATCAACCACTCTTTCCAGGGGTCCAGGGTCATCATTTGTCCATGGTATGTCTTACTCCATGATGGTTGGATTACGGTCAGAGCCGACCACATATACAGAAAACAAAGTGACCATCGGAAACCAATGCAGTTATGTCTCAAGTGGTCAACGAGGCGGTGTTAGTTATGTCCTGCAGTCGACACCATTTTTGAATACTACTTCCGTTATGGTTTTAAGGCAACAGATGGATGAAAGTAATTTAGAGTTAGTAAACGTCTTAACTCAATAAACGAGAGTCACCCTCAATCATGTAGTTGACGAAATAGGTAGATTGATTGACTCATTAGGGGTCCAACTAACTCAAAAGCGCCACAAACCGTTGAGAGTTTTTGAAGAACTGAAGGGGGCAACAATGAACATCTTTTTAGACCTCGAAGAGTGGAAGCACCCACTTATGAAGAGGAAGAATTCGCTGAACAATACGAACACAAGCCAGTCGTAGTTAGGAGAAACCAAGATGCTGATCGAGTGCTAAGAAATGCCACCGTTGGGCGTAACAACATAGTGAATATGGTAGAAGAATTATTAACACGATCTAGAGTAAACGTTGGCCTCCAGAGGTCCAATTACTCTTCGCCCTTTTCTGATTACATTCGACAGGCAGAATTATCTAGGGGATGTAAGGTATCTAAATTTACCAAGTTTGCTGGTGATACCAATAAGTCGACCATAGACACATTGCTAGGTACGAAATAAAAGCCGGCGATATCGCCAACGATGAGGGTTTAAAATTAAGATGTTTTTCTAATTCATTGACAAAAAATGTTTTTATTTGGTTTACGACGTTGACCCAAAACTCCATACACACTTGAGAATAACTTGAGAGTATATTTCATGAGAAATTTATGCTGGTCAACCTAAAATAAGTTTGAAAGAGTTATCCTCAATCAAGAGGAGGTCGTCAGAGTCAATGGAAGATTATTTAAATAAGTTTAGGGTCCTAAAGTCTAGATGTTTTACTGGAGTTCTTGAACATGAGCTGGTCGAAATGGCTGCTGGAGGGTTAGATTATTCTATTAGGAAAAAGTTTGATCCTTAATCTATTACAGATATGTCCCAACTAGCTGATAAAGTTCGATATGTCGAACGTTTGAAGACAGAGAAAGCTAGGGTGTCAAAGAACCATAGAAAATAAAAAATTTCCTATGTAGACACAGAAACTTATTCCATAGAGTCTGAGGATGAATACATGGAAGAAGAAGTCAATGTGGCTGAATTGAAAATTGGACCTCCGTATGCATGTAAACTTATAAGACCGTCAAAAGGAAAGACAATCGAAGAACAAAAAAATGATGCGTCTAACACTAAAACATATACTTTTGATGTGTCAAAATGTGATGAAATATTTGATGTTTTAGTTTCAGATGGTCAGAATATAGTGCTTTCAGGAAGTAAAAATCCATCATTAGAGCAGAAATAAAAAAGAGGTTTTTGTAAGTATCGTTATTTTTTGGATCATAACACATCTCAATGTTTTCTTTTCAGGGATTTGATTTAGAAAGCTATGAAAGACGGTCGATTGAAATTTGGTGAGAAACTAAAAAGCTCCATGAAGGTTGACTCAGACCCTTTGCATGTTGTTGATGCACACTTTGTCGAACCATTGGAAGTGCTGATGACCGAGGCTAATGATGGTCTCGAAGGAGAACATGAGAACATTATCAATTCACTCGTTGCATTGACAATCAAGACACATATGGTTTTGAGAGTGAACAAGTTGTGACCGCTGATCCAATGATAGTTGCAACAACCGAGACTAGTGAAGGTCTTAAAAGTGGCAATGGAAACCTATCTAAGCCACAAGAAATGATGGTGGTTGATATTACTGAAGATCCTGAAGTTAACCAAGACGACAAGGAGAAAATGGATTATGAAACTAAAAATGAAGAATTGTCTGAAGAAACAATTGTTGAGTTAATGAAGGTTGTTTTTTCCAAACCTGAAGAGGAGTTGGTAGATTTTTTGAACAGGTGCAAGCTAGGTAATTTCAGGTCTATGTTATGCCCAATATTATTTATGGTGATTACGTCTAAAGCGAACTATAATCTGTTGCTAGGATGTGAGTGGATACATGGTATTGGGACAGCACCATAGCATCAATGCTTATCCATATGGCGCCAAGATGGGATTGTGGAGAACATTGAGGTAGATCACAGTTACTTTACTGCTGATGTTATGGTCAACAAGAAGAATTTTGACAAATCCTTAGCTACTATACCTCCGCGTGATCCTGAAGATGTAGTGTTCAAGTTACATCCTAATGTGATCAAGTTTTTAACCCTACACCCTACTTATGGTTTCATTTGGGACCAAGAAAAGATGGATACATATCCAACTATAGAATGGGAGTTTGAACCCACAAGGTGGGAAGAACAAACTCATAATGATGTCTAAGTCAAATGCTTTGGCAAGGATTTTGGCCTATATGGCCGAAAGTAGGATAAATTCGGCCTTAGAGACTGGAAATATTTTAAAAATGGCGCCTGAAGCCATTATGGTGGAAAAGCTTGGAGAACCAAGCCAAACAACAACTTCAGAAAGCCAGAGGCTTGACTAAATATATGAAGAAGAGCCTTTGGGGTTTGAAAAAGACCCAAGAGATCATATCTTGAAGATGCAAGCACAAGATCCATTAGAGGAAGCCGACTTGGGTGATGGTGCGATTAGGAGAATTATATACATCAGCACTAAGATCGACAACAAGATGAAGGATCAAGTAATTGAATTGCTTAAAGAATTCAGAGATTGTTTTGAATGGGATTACAACGACATGTCTGGTTTGAGCAGGGAGATGGTGTAAATTAAACTACCTATAAATCCAGGCAAGCGACCAATCAAACAAATGCCAAGGAGGTTCGCACCAGAAGTGCTATCCAAAATCAAAGTAGAGATCGAAACGCTTGTTGAAGAGTAGATTCATTAGGACATCCAGGTACGTTAAATGGTTAGCTAATATAGTCTCTGTAGTGAAGAAAAATTGAGCTTTAAGAATTTGCATATATTTTAGGGATTTAAATAAAGCCACTCCAAAGGATGATTATCCAATGCTTGTGGCAGAAATGCTGGTCGATTCGGCCGCAGGGTATGAATATTTAAGTGTTTTGGATGGATTTTCAAGTTACAACCAAAATTTTATCGCTGAAGAGGATATCCACAAAATTGCGTTTCAATGCCCGGGGGCACTAGGCACATACGAATGGGTAGTCATGTCTTTTGGTTTTAAAAATGCTGGGGCTACTTATCAAAGAGAAACGAACTTAATATTTCATGATTTCATAGACACCTTCATGCATGTGTATATTGATGACATTATAGTCAAACCACTCTCAGGAGCTGGTCATTTGGACCACCTTCGATAGTCTTTTGTTAGAATGAGGGAATATGGATTAAAAATGAATTCATTAAAATGTGCTTTTTGTGTTCGTGCAAGAGACTTTCTAGGTTTTTTAGTACACGAAAGAGTATAGAGATTCACCAGAACAAAACCGATGGATTTTCAGGTTACAACCAAAATTTTATCGCTGAAGAGGATATCCATAAAATTGGGTTTCAATGCCCGGGGGCACTAGGCACATACGGATGGGTAGTCATGCCTTTTGGTTTTAAAAATGCTGGGGCTACTTATCAAAGAGCAACAAACTTAAGGTTTCATGATTTCATAGACACCTTCATGCATGTGTATATTGATGACATTATAGTCAAACCACTCTCAGGAGCTGGTCATTTGGACCACCTTCTATAGTATTTTGTTAGAATGAGGGAATATGGATTAAAAATGAATTCATTAAAATGTGCCTTTTGTGTTTGTGCAAGAGACTTTCTAGGTTTTTTAGTACACGGAAGAGTATAGAGATTAACCAGTACAAAAGCGCCAACGAAGAAGAAAGAGCTCCAATCTTTGTTGGGAAAGATAAACTTCTCAAGACGATTCGTATCAAACATGAGTGGAAAAACTTTGGTGTTCTCTTCTTTGTTAAAACTAAGCAAAGAATCTGAGTTCACATGGAAAAGAGAACACCAAGAGGCATTTGATCGATTAAAAGACTACTTGGTGAAGCCTCTAACGTTGGTACCCCCAAACAGAAACAAAGGCATAAAACTTTACATTGCAGTGTCAGAGTCGACACTGGGAAGTATGCTAGCCTAGGAAGATGAGAATGGAGTCGAAAGAGCTATTTATTGCCTCAGTCGAGTGTTAAAAGACGCTGAAACTAGATATAATGCAATTGAGAAACTATGTTTATGTTTGTATTTTTCATGTACTAAACTCAAGCATTATATAAAATCAGTTGGAGTTTCTGTTTATTCTCATTTTAATGTCATTAAACATATGTTATCTAAACCTATCTTGCACAGTTGAATTGGGAAATGGGCTCTAGAATTAACCAAATACTCTTTAACACATGTTCCTTTAAAAGAAATCAAAGGGAAAATTATTGCAGACTTTATAGTTGACCATTCTGTGGTCGACATCTATGAAGCCTATATAAGCACTAAGTCTTGGCAATGCTATTTTGATGGTTCTAAACATAAACAAGGAACATAAGTAGGGATCTTTATTTTATCACCAGATAGAGTTCCAACTAGATTTCGTTATAAGATTAAAGGCCAATGCTCTAATAATGAGTCTCAATATGAAGCCTTAATAATTTGACTTCAAATTATGTTAGATGTTGGAATCAAGAATGTTGACATCAAAGGAGATTCAGAGTTAGTGGTGAAATAGTTGACCAAAGAATACAAATGCGTTAAGGATCATCAATGTATGTAGCCAAAGCATTGTCGTTACTTCAGAAAGTTGATAACATGTTGTAAAGCATATTGACAATCAAGAGGCGAACGACATGGCCCAATTAGCGTCTGGATATAAAGTACCTAAAGTGAGCATAAACGAATTCATTGAAGTTAGAGATAAATTGGTTTGTGAGAACACGCAAATGAAAAAAACTTGGGGGGCATAGCCTGAAGTGATCCCTGATCTTCTGAATTATGATTATTTTGGAAATTTTGAAGTGGTAGAGGAAGTTTTCGCCATTGATGCGTTAGTTGAGAATGAAAGTTAAGTACAGGGTGTTAAGTTACAGATTGATGGGAAACGAATTGTTCAAAAAAACGCCTGAAGGAGTGTTGTTAAAATGCTTAGGGGAAAACGAAGCATATGTAGCAACATATGAAGTACATAGTAGAGCTTGTGGTACACATCAGGTAGGACAAAAAATGAAATGGTTGTTGTGTCGAATAAGAGTATATTGGCCGACCATGTTAATAAATTACATTGAGTTCTCCAAAAGCTCCCAAGAATGCCAAAAACATTCTGGAATTCAACATGTACCAGCTAGCGAATTACATTATGTTGTCAAACCTTGGCCTTTCAGAGGATGGGCTTTGGACATTGTAGGAGAAATCAAACCTGCTTCATCGAAAGACCATAAGTATATCTTAGTGGGTATTGATTATTTTTCAAAATGGGTAGAGGTCGTCGCTTTGGTTAAAGTGGATCAAGAGGAAGTAATGGCCTTCATTCAAAACCAAATCATACATAGGTTTGGAATACCATAAACTATAACAACGGACCAAGGGACCGTGTTCATAGGTCGAAAGCTAGTCGGGTTCACTGTAGAGATGGGGTTCAAACTATTAATATTGACGTCGTATTACGCCCAGACGAATGGGCAAGTCAAATCAGCAAATAAGGTCATTATAAGTTTGATCAAAAAACATGTTGGCCAAAAACCTAGAAGCTGGCATATATCTCTGGACCAGGCATTCTGGGCATGTCGAAACTCGCCAAAAAAGTCAACTAACACAACGCCTTTTAACTTAGTTTATAAACACTAAGCAGTATTGCCTTTAGAGATTCATCTCCAATCAGTCAGAGTGCAAAGGCAATCAAATATTCCTAGTGAATATTACTAGGAATGATGTATGGTACGTTGGTAGATGTTGAAGAACACATGCTAGCAGCATTAAATACTTTGTTCAGATAGAAAGACAAGCAATAATGGTGTTGTACCCCAAAACTTTCCCTCCCTTTTCTTCAAGACATTTTTCACAAAAGATCTCAAATGCTCAAGGATTCTCAAAGAGTTTATCAAACAAGCTCACCTCCTAAGCACTGAGACCACAAATTAGGGTTTTGGTTTTCACAAGGAAAATTGGACTTATAATGCCTCAAATTACTTTCATGGTTCATAATAGACCTCAAAGAATTCTCATGCCAAGTTGCAAGTCTTGCATCTCAAAATTGCTCAATCAATTGCTCAGATGACCGAAAATCAACAGTATTGGGTAAAAAGTCAATTGTGATCAATATATAGTCAAACTTCAAGATTTTTGGCCAACATCAATATTTTGAAGTAATATTCATTATTTTATCAAGGGATGATCATAATTCCTCAAGGAAAGCATTCAAATTATCAAAAGGGCAAAATTGACCAAATTAGGGTTTTGACTGAGAATGACTGATCATTGACTTTTGACCTAATACATGGACTAATGACTTGAAGCATGATCTTAAGGATTAAAACACAATATCTTTACCTAATTGCATGGTTCAAAACATCCTCAAAGATCAAGTGATTAATAGTTGATATTTAGATCAACTGATGAAAAGTCAACAGTCACACAAAAAGTCAAACTTTGACTTTTTGGTCAACATTGAATTTCAAAGATCAAGAATCATCAAGATAATAAAAAATATCAAACTTGATCATTAAGAATCAAGAAAATTAAGAAAAGTCAACAAAAATTCAAGATTTCCAATTTTTCACTAAGATGCAAGATTATTCAAGGAAAACTTTCAACATGAAAGTTGTAGAGCATGATGAATTCTACAACTTTGTCCTTGAGGGTTGATGTCTAAAAAATGCTTGGATTAGAAGATATAAGCCCATTAAGTCAAGACATTTTATCAAAAACACTTAGTGAAATTTTTAACAAGTTTGGTCAGATTTTTGTCCCAACTTCTTGGCCATTTTCACCAAGTTCCAAGTTGATTTAGCCAAAGTGGTCAACATGAAGGTTATACATAATGTTTCAAGCTTTCCAAAATGTCCAAGAACTTGAAGAGATCATTCTTGAGCTAAGATATTCGAAGAGATGAAGTTCGACATCCAGTCTTGAATTACAAGTCATTTCCTTGATGAACACATAATCAAATCTCAAACCTATTGTTGCACCCCAAAATTTTCCCTCCTAATTGCACTTTTATTCTGGCTTAGACTTTACATCATCTGCATCATTCCAATAGGTCATGTGCATAGCATGCATTTTCATAAAAAAATAGATCACCTGGGGTTCAAAAGATCAACAGTTAGGGAGCTAGGGTTTACAGCTGATTTGAGGTGTATGTGTTGAATAAGATTGGTTATTCTGGGTCTTCGTGGTGAACAAGGATGTGGAATTAGGGGTTTGATTCATGTCCAGTTTGGATCTCTTCCTCATTAAGCTACAGGGCTATTATTGTCCACTGAACAACATGTTACATATTTGTTTTCTTGTCAAGAATTCAGGGGTGTGACCTAGCATACTTACTCTGTGAATCAATGCACCTTCTCATGCGAATGTACTTAACATTTGACCAGTTAGGTTTTTTTATGACTGACTAAGGTGTATTCGTTCAGTAAAGTTTGATTCTTCTAGTTATCCTTCAAACAGAGAAATGTGAAATTAGGGTTCATTTCCCTATATATTTCATGAAATTAGGGTTGTATCACGTGGACGTCCGATTATGCTTCTAGTTTCATGTGAGTCAAGGAGTTTCTTCAAGAAAGGTTGATGTGGCGTTGAGGTCATTAGCCTTGAAGTCAATGACTTGTGATTTGAATTGCAAAGACGCTAAGTTGTGGTATAAAATGTTGAACTTGGGGATCCAATGCAGGCGAGATATTATTACTTCTTTTATTTGTGATATGAATTTAAGAATCGAAGTAAGGAGTTGTTGTACCCCAAAATTTGCCCTCGCATTTTTCCTCAAGAAATCACAGCTTCAGGCGTTTCCTGATTTTTCAGACTGGCTCAAGAATCGGTCAAACGGACTTTCCTCGTCAATCAGACACAAATTAGGGTTTTTATTGATCTTTCAGGGCTTTGGAATGTTTCACACAATTGGCTTAGGGTTTTGGTTGATTTTGGCTCAACTTTGATCAGGCGAATGCTCTTTGGAATTTAATCAGGAATTAGGGTTTTTGGGCACGTTCTCAGAAGGATTTGAATTCTACAGCACTTTGCAAGTTATTCCGAGATTTGGTTTGAATTCGCATTGTTTGATTTAATCAGTAAAAGAAGGCAGTTGGTTTGAATTCACGTTTGTTTGATTGAACCAGTCAAAAGGTACATTCAGTTGGGATTTGCAGTATTGGGTAAAAATCAGTGAAAAGGGAATGCGCCTGATCAGTTGATTTGATTAACTGTTGCTTTGCTTTGGATGTTAGAGGTACCAGGTTTAACTGATCAATTTGTTAAAGCTTTGTTTATTTAAATTATTTATTATTCTAAAATTAAGTAATTGGAATTTATTTTTCAATTATTTTAATTCAAAGAATTTTAAATAAATGAATAAACAATAAAAGAGAAAATAGAATTAATTGGATAATGAAAACTTTTATTTATTCTTAAATTAATTGTACAATTATTGTTTACAATTTATTTACAAACAATGATTTTACACTAATTTAAATTTAAATAAAAAATGAAACTATCCTATTTTTTCTAAGTCTTCTATTCTTCAAATTCTTCATCCTTTGCTCCCCTCCATTCAATTATTCATCTGCATGAGAAAAAGAGAAAAGTCAAAAAGCAGATAAATAAATAATGACAGATAAAAAGAGTTCATCATTAAGGGCCACTGATTGGGATCAGTTAACCCTCTCTGCAAATCACGAGATTTCTACCGGTTCACAAAGAGGGGAGAATTTTTATTTGCTATTCATGAATGCACAAAGTTGAAAAATGCAAAGTTTGTCAATACATTGCATAGTTCAAGTCTCAAACAAACTGCACAGTTCAAATCAAACTAAAAATCCAAACTTCAACTTTCTGTCAAAATGCCAAAAAGGTTACCCAAGCTGTCAATAAAGAAGATTTGGCAAAGATATGAAAAGTTCCAAAAGTACAGAAGCTGTCAAAAGAAAAGATAAAATATACAGAGGAAAACTATTATGCAAGCAAACATATTCATGTCATCATTTCCCATAAAATGGCCCTTTCAGAAAAGTACAGCAAAAAACATAGTTTAATATTTAACTGTACTGAGAGAGAGAAGAGGAGAGAAAAGAAAGCAGGTTTTTAGGCTTTAGGCAGGAAGATAGAAACATATACAAAAGACTGAACACAGAGGATAAAAGAGGGGATATCAAACCAACAAGCATAAACCTGCTGAAGCCTTTATCCCCTGCATAAACATTAAAACCAGGCAAAGCTTACTGAGCAAAGGGCAGGCCTACTAAATAAAAAAACTCAACATAACCTGGGAGCCATTCAAAAAACCATAAGATCCCTGTCAAAGCAAAGGGGCAAAACAAGGCCTAAAACCAACAATCTGAGAAGGGCCATAACCTGTAAGCCATTCAAAAAAGGCCATTCAAGAACCCTGTCAAAAGAAAAGATCAAAGAGCCTTACCATTTTTCAAAGCCTTAAGCAAAAAACCTTAAGCAAAAAAAACCTGCCTAAGTATCAAAAGCCTTACCATTCTCAAGACCTTCAAGGCATAAACCATAACCTGTACCAATATCATTCAAACTCAAGCCTCACCCTGTCAAAAAGCCTCAAGCCTCACACTGCCTGAAGCCTAACAGATAACCAGTAAAGACCTCAAACCTGCCTGAGAGCTGCCTAAGCAAAAACACTATCAAGCTAAAATAACCTGCCTGAAGCCACTAAAGCAAAAACCTGCTGAACCTGTTCAAGTATCATACCTGCCTGGACACCAACACCATTCAAATCAAATCCCAGGCAACCAAACGCATATTCAGTGGTAAATCAAGGCAAGCCTCAGACAACATCATCATGGGCCATTAATTCAAGCATACAGTAGAAGAAGAAGAAGAGAGGCTAATCAAAGCAAAAGCTTCAACAATAGCATGTTACAGTTATAGCATTCAAGGCCTCAGAAATCCTCATCACAGGCAAAACGCTCAAAGGCCAACACTCAAGGCAACATAAACAGAAGACATTCAAAGACATTCAAAAGCAAGTGTTAAAGGCAACTCAGAGGCGAAGAAGAGAGATAACAAAAGCATTCAGAAGCATTCAGAGGCATTCAAAGGCGTTCAAGGCAACAAGCAGTAAAGGCAAATTCGAGGCTAACAGAAAAAAGATGAAAAGATGTTCAAACTAAGATTCTCAGCTTGACATCACAGAACCTGAAGCAAAGCGCGCATCACGTTCCATTCGCCATCGAGCCTCCTAGCTTTCCCCACCCTCCTTCCTCCTTCTCCAGGTAGCAACTTCGCACTCTTTTTCGCTCAAATTCCTCAAATAATAACATAATGAAACCAACTCAGAATCAATAAACATGGAAAATCACGAACATGCAATTATAACAAAAGCCTAACAAAAAAGAAAGCGTTTATACCGTATATCCGTTGCCCCCTAGCGTCCGGTTGGAGGGAGGAGGAAGGTGGAGAACCGGTGGCCGAGGCAGGAAGGCTCAGAAGCGAACGTGGAAGCAAAGAAGACGAAGAAGACAAGCACGAATGGCGCCGTTCGCTGTAACCTAAAGCGTTTCCCTAATGAACAACATTCAGTGAACCCTAACAAAAACCCTTGTCTCAACAACTGGGCCTAACCCATCCAAATGCCAAGCCCAAACTGCGTCCCAGATAGCACCCCCTCATTTCTTTTCTATTTGGGCCACAACCTCTCCAAGGCCCATTTCAAAAACCTGACCTCTTTTAAGTATAAAACTTCTTTTCATTTTCTTTTGTTAAACAAATTAACAAAATATAACCTTTTTTTACTAACAATATTTTTATATATTTTGTTCTATAAATAAACTTATATTTTCTTTGATTTTTTTTATACATAGAATATTAAGTTTTCCTTAAAGATAATACTTTTCTTTTATTAAGATTAATATCTAATTTGTATATAATAAATAAAAATACATTTTTTTTTCTAATTTAATTCTTGATATTTATTTAAAACATACTTTTGGTATATAATAAATAAAGATACATTTTTTATACATAATTTAATTAGAATTTAAAACATTTAATTAAAACATTTCTTTTTTGTACATATTAAAAGAAAATACAAGATTATTAATTAAATTAAATAAACATTTAATTTTTCTTTAGGTCAAAACAATACTTAACAATACTTTCTTAAATTCATATTGTCGCACCTGTAAATAATTACATACACGTATACACATACACTTACACAATACATTTACATTGCCCCTATACACATTTGCTTATCTTATACATTGATATTCGTTACATTTACATTTGATCGATTCAATTTGGTTCTAACTTATTGGACACTATATTCCTAAGTCTCATCCCCATTCGTAAATTTGTACCCCCACTCCCGGATACTTATTTTGTAATAGCGTAGATTTTACATTTTCGCAATTTACCGCTTTCGAATTATACCATGGTTAGACCTAGGGTTTGCATGTACATAAAATCAAACGCTAGATAACCTAATACAAGACAAATACATGAAATCAATACACAATCACACTTGCACCCTCTAGGGTAATCCCACATGTTGCCTTCCAAAATGGGCCATGCTTGCACGTCGAGTTTCTTTGGCAAAACAAATTCAAATGATCATAAGTCCCTCGATGACGCTTTCGAATGTTGCCTAAAACGGAATGATCATAGTCCCTTCAAAGCAAATTGCCAAAGACACTTGGCACCATTGTATTCATGGTCCATACGATGACCCACGCCCGTCCCGAACAAACTTCCTAAACGCAAGATTGTCCATTAAATTCAATGATGGAAGAAAATTGTTAAAAAAGGGTTGAAAACATAAAGAAAACCTTTGAGTACAATAGGGTAGACAAAACTCTTAGTTACTTGAGATCAACTTGCAAAAACACTTGCCTTCTTTTCAAAAACCACAATCCACAAACACTTTCAAAACAAACTCTCAAAACATTTTGAAACATCTTTTCGAAAAGATACACGCCTTTGTAAAATATTCGAGTAAAGAATTGTTACAAGGTTAGCCTAAGACAAGGCATCTTCTTCCAAAACATTTTCAAAAACACACACACACTGAGATCAACACCTGTAACAAGCCAGGAAAACATCTGTGGACGACCGATTGTGGACCAACACCTATAACAAGCCAGGAAAACATCTGTGAACGAACGATTGTAGACCAACCCCTGTAACAAGCCAGGAAATTATCTACATCACCACTTGGGGTATTCGAATGTCAAAAGTGTTCAAAAACCCGATGCAGTTTTACACAAGCTCATCCTCAGGAAGCCCTACACCGGTTCCTCTCAAGACTTCTGAAAACAGTTTACAGATTCTTCCCAACAACGGATGTTAATCTACCAACTTGTTCAGATGCAACCTTTGAAAACAGTTTACGGACGCTTCCCAACAACGGACGCTGCTCTATTGCTTATTCAATCTCAAGATTTCTGAAAATAGTTCACGGGTTCTCCAAGTAACGGATGTTAACCTATCACTTGTTCAGATTCTTCTCAAGACTTCTGAAAACAGTTTATGGATTCTTCCCAACAACGGATGTTAATCTATCAGCTTGTTCAGATGCAACCATTGAAAACAGTTTACGGACGCTTCCCAATAACGGACGCTGCTCTATTGCTTATTCAATCTCAAGATTTCTGAAAATAGTTCACGGGTTCTCCAAGTAACGGATGTTAACCTATCACTTGTTCAGATTCTTCTCAAGACTTCTGAAAACAGTTTATGGATTCTTCCCAACAACGGATGTTAATCTATCAGCTTGTTCAGATGCAACCATTGAAAACAGTTTACGGACGCTTCCCAACAACGGATGCTGCTCTATTGCTTATTCAACCTCAAGATTTCTGAAAACAGTTCACGGTTTCTCCAGTAACGGATGTTAACCTATCACTTGTTCAGACACTTCTCAACGTTCTGAAAACAGTTTACGGATTCTTCCCAACAACGGGTGTCAATCTATCGCTTGTTCAGATTCCAAGCCTTCACCTGCAGCAATCAGAGGACTCTCGCAATCTCCAGCCAGAGAACCTTCCAGAAGCTAACTCCACTCAGAGTCAAGTTTCATTATCCCCAACGAAGCCAGACTAATGAACCTTCTCCCCACAGAGTTTTGGGAGGGCAAATCTTGAGTTCCCCAGTGAAGTCGCCAGAGTTACTTCCCGCCAAACTGAAGATTCTCAGTCTTACCTCCCCAGCATGAGTCTATTAGATTGGAAGTCCCCAGTAGAGGTCATCAGGAATTCTCTTCACCAGCAGCAACCAGAGAATTATTCTCCCAGGTAGCAGTCAAGATTCTTTTATCTGCAGCCAACTCAGGATTCATTTATCCTCGACAAGATAGCTCATCAGCTTACATGCGCATTCATCACATTCATGTCATAAACATTGATGTCACATACATTGCATCATGCATCATGACATTGCATACAACTAACCCTTTACTTTTTCAGGTAAGATCAGTCGACAGACAAAGATCACCTCCCGAGATTCATCCAGAAATAGTTCAGATGTGACCCGGACACGACGACATTCTGATACTTATTTCAGATCCATTCAGACGCATCATCAGGAAACCCTACACCGGTTCCTCCTCAACTTCAAGACTTCTGAAAACAGTTCACGGATTCTTCCCAACAACGGATGTTATCTACCAACTTGTTCAGACTCTTCTCAACTTTTGAAAAACAGTTTACGGACGCTTCCCAACAACGGATGTTGCTCTATTGCTTATTCAATCTCAACTTCAAAATAGTTTACGGATTCTCCAAACATGGATGTCAATCTATTGCTTACTCGGACCCCCAATTCAGAGATGTTCCAAAACATGGATGCCTTTCTGACACTCGTCCACTCACCATTGACATACAGTTCAACATTTCCAAATGGCATCTTTAAGCCCATTTCCAGATGGCATCTATAAGCCCATCCTCCTACCAGCAGTCACCAAATGGCATCTTTAAGCCCATTCCCTGATGGCATCTCTAAGCCCATCCCCCGACAAGATTCTATCGCACCAGATGGCATCTTTAAGCCCATCACCAAATGGCATCTTTAAGCCCATTCACCTCTACCATCACATCGTCGAGCGCAAATTTTCTGGGTACTTTAGTGTCCAATCTTCTTTTACCTTCAAGTCGCGAAAGGCAAACTTGCCAATCTAACTCTTCAGGTTCAAGAAGATTGAACAGGGGCAACTGTTGTACCCCAAAATTTGCCCTCGCATTTTTCCTCAAGAAATCACAGCTTCAGGCGTTTCCTGATTTTTCAGACTGGCTCAAGAATCGGTCAAACGGACTTTCGTCGTCAATCAGACACAAATTAGGGTTTTTATTGATCTTTCAGGGCTTTGGAATGTCTCACACAATTGGCTTAGGGTTTTGGTTGATTTTGGCTCAACTTTGATCAGGCGAACGCTCTTTGGAATTTAATCAGGAATTAGGGTTTTTGGGCACGTTCTCAGAAGAATTTGAATTCTACAGCACTTTGCAAGTTATTCCGAGATTTGGTTTGAATTCGCATTGTTTGATTTAATCAGTAAAAGAAGGCAGTTGGTTTGAATTCACGTTTGTTTGATTGAACCAGTCAAAAGGTACATTCAGTTGGGATTTGCAGTATTGGGTAAAAATCAGTGAAAAGGGAATGCGCCTGATCAGTTGATTTGATTAACTGTTGCTTTGCTTTGGATGTTAGAGGTACCAGGTTTAACTGATCAATTTGTTAAAGCTTTGTTTATTTAAATTATTTATTATTCTAAAATTAAGTAATTGGAATTTATTTTTCAATTATTTTAATTCAAAGAATTTTAAATAAATGAATAAACAATAAAAGAGAAAATAGAATTAATTGGATAATGAAAACTTTTATTTATTCTTAAATTAATTGTACAATTATTGTTTACAATTTATTTACAAACAATGATTTTACACTAATTTAAATTTAAATAAAAAATGAAACTATCCTATTTTTTCCAAGTCTTCTATTCTTCAAATTCTTCATCCTTTTCTCCCCTCCATTCAATTATTCATCTGCATGAGAAAAAGAGAAAAGTCAAAAAGCAGATAAATAAATAATGACAGATAAAAAGAGTTCATCATTAAGGGCCACTGATTGGGATCAGTTAACCCTCTCTGCAAATCACAGGATTTCTCCCGGTTCACAAAGAGGGAAGAATTTTTATTTGCTATTCATGAATGCACAAAGTTGAAAAATGCAAAGTTTGTCAATACATTGCATAGTTCAAGTCTCAAACAAACTGCACAGTTCAAATCAAACTAAAAATCCAAACTTCAACTTTCTGTCAAAATGCCAAAAAGGTTACCCAAGCTGTCAATAAAGAAGATTTGGCAAAGATATGAAAAGTTCCAAAAGTACAGAAGCTGTCAAAAGAAAAGATAAAATATGCAGAGGAAAACTATTATGCAAGCAAACATATTTATGTCATCATTTCCCATAAAATGGCCCTTTCAGAAAAGTACAGCAAAAAACATAGTTTAATATTTAACTGTACTGAGAGAGAGAAGAGGAGAGAAAAGAAAGCAGGTTTTTAGGCTTTAGGCAGGAAGATAGAAACATATACAAAAGACTGAACACAGAGGATAAAAGAGGGGATATCAAACCAACAAGCATAAACCTGCTGAAGCCTTTATCCCCTGCATAAACATTAAAACCAGGCAAAGCTTACTGAGAAAAGGGCAGGCCTACTAAATCAAAAAACTCAACATAACCTGGGAGCCATTCAAAAAACCATAAGATCCCTGTCAAAGCAAAGGGGCAAAACAAGGCCTAAAACCAACAATCTGAGAAGGGCCATAACCTGTAAGCCATTCAAATAAGGCCATTCAAGAACCCTGTCAAAAGAAAAGATCAAAGAGCCTTACCATTTTTCAAAGCCTTAAGCAAAAAACCTTAAGCAAAAAAAACCTACCTAAGTATCAAAAGCCTTACCATTCTCAAGACCTTCAAGGCATAAACCATAACCTGTACCAATATCATTCAAACTCAAGCCTCACCCTGTCAAAAAGCCTCAAGCCTCACCCTGCCTGAAGCCTAACAGATAACCAGTAAAGACCTCAAACCTGCCTGAGAGCTGCCTAAGCAAAAACACTATCAAGCTAAAATAACCTGCCTGAAGCCACTACAGCAAAAACCTGCTGAACCTGTTCAAGTATCATACCTGCCTGGACACCAACACCATTCAAATCAAATCCCAGGCAACCAAACGCATATTCAGTGGTAAATCAAGGCAAGCCTCAGACAACATCATCATGGGCCATTAATTCAAGCATACAGTAGAAGAAGAAGAAGAGAGGCTAATCAAAGCAAAAGCTTCAACAATAGCATGTTACAGTTATAGCATTCAAGGCCTCAGAAATCCTCATCACAGGCAAAACGCTCAAAGGCCAACACTCAAGGCAACATAAACAGAAGACATTCAAAAGCAAGTGTTAAAGGCAACTCAGAGGCGAAGAAGAGAGATAACAAAAGCATTCAGAAGCATTCAGAGGCATTCAAAGGCGTTCAAGGCAACAAGCAGTAAAGGAAAATTTGAGGCTAAAAGAAAAAAGATGAAAAGATGTTCAAACTAAGATTCTCAGCTTGACATCACAGAACCTGAAGCAAAGCGCGCATCACGTTCCATTCGCCATCGAGCCTCCTAGCTTTCCCAACCCTCCTTCCTCCTTCTCTAGGTAGCAACTTCGCACTCTTTTTCGCTCAAATTCCTCAAATAATAACATAATGAAACCAACTCAGAATCAATAAACATGGAAAATCACGAACATGCAATTATAACAAAAGCCTAACGAAAAAGAAAGCGTTTATACCGTATATCCGTTGCCCCCTAGCGTCCGGTTGGAGGGAGGAGGAAGGTGGAGAACCGGTGGCCGAGGCAGGAAGGCTCAGAAGCGAACATGGAAGCAAAGAAGACGAAGAAGACAAGCACGAATGGCGCCGTTCGCTGTAACCTAAAGCGTTTCCCTAATGAACAACATTCAGTGAACCCTAACAAAAACCCTTGTCTCAACAACTGGGCCTAACCCATCCAAATGCCAAGCCCAAACTGCGTCCCAGATAGCACCCCCCTCATTTCTTTTCTATTTGGGCCACAACCTCTCCAAGGCCCATTTCAAAAACCTGACCTCTTTTAAGTATAAAACTTCTTTTCATTTTCTTTTGTTAAACAAATTAACAAAATATAACCTTTTTTTTACTAACAATATTTTTATATGTTTTGTTCTATAAATAAACTTATATTTTCTTTGATTTTTTTTATACATAGAATATTAAGTTTTCCTTAAAGATAATACTTTTCTTTTATTAAGATTAATATCTAATTTGTATATAATAAATAAAAATACATTTTTTTTCTAATTTAATTCTTGATATTTATTTAAAACATACTTTTGGTATATAATAAATAAAGATACATTTTTTATACATAATTTAATTAGAATTTAAAACATTTAATTAAAACATTTCTTTTTTGTACATATTAAAAGAAAATACAAGATTATTAATTAAATTAAATAAACATTTAATTTTTCTTTAGGTTAAAACAATACTTAACAATACTTTCTTAAATTCATATTGTCGCACCTGTAAATAATTACATACACGTATACACATACACTTACACAATACATTTACATTGCCCCTATACACATTTGCTTATCTTATACATTGATATTCGTTACATTTACATTTGATCGATTTGATTTGGTTCTAACTTATTGGACACTATATTCCTAAGTCTCATCCCCATTCGTAAATTTGTACCCCCACTCCCGGATACTTATTTTGTAATAGCGTAGATTTTACATTTTCGCAATTTACCGCTTTCGAATTATACCATGGTTAGACCTAGGGTTTGCATGTACATAAAATCAAACGCTAGATAACCTAATACAAGACAAATACATGAAATCAATACACAATCACACTTGCACCCTCTAGGGTAATCCCACATGTTGCCTTCCAAAATGGGCCATGCTTGCACGTCGAGTTTCTTTGGCAAAACAAATTCAAATGATCATAAGTCCCTCGATGACGCTTTCGAATGTTGCCTAAAACGGAATGATCATAGTCCCTTCAAAGCAAATTGCCAAAGACACTTGGCACCATTGCATTCATGGTCCATACGATGACCCACGCCCGTCCCGAACAAACTTCCTAAACGCAAGATTGTCCATTAAATTCAATGATGGAACAAAATTGTTAAAAAAGGGTTGAAAACATAAAGAAAACCTTTGAGTACAATAGGGTAGACAAAACTCTTAGTTACTTGAGATCAACTTGCAAAAACACTTGCCTTCTTTTCAAAAACCACAATCCACAAACACTTTCAAAACAAACTCTCAAAACATTTTGAAACATCTTTTCGAAAAGATACACGCCTTTGTAAAATATTCGAGTAAAGAATTGTTACAAGGTTAGCCTAAGACAAGGCATCTTCTTCCAAAACATTTTCAAAAACACACACACACACACACACACCAATTTCAAGCAATCGAAAATCAAGGCAAGTGATCTAAAAAACCAAGTAACTAAGAGCCCATGGATAACCATGAATGAAAAGGGTGCTAATACCTTCCCTTTTCATAATCTACCCCCCGGACCCACGAAATATCTCAAAAGGTTTTTGCTGTGCTTTTTTAACCTTTCCTTTAGGATAAAATAAAAAGTCGGTGGCGACTCTTGCTCAACCGCACAAGTGCGAATACAAACGCAAAACCACACTCAGTTCTCCCACCGTATCACAGGAGTGATTGAGAATTACATTTGATTTGGATTCATTTAGATGATCACTTTCATGCCATATATTCAATGCGATCCAAATCCTTAAGAGGCATCATCACTCCTTCAAATGTTTGTCATTTTTCATACAAGAGTGAATTGAATTATAGGGTCGTTAAAGATACGAATAGTTCTTTCATGTGTCGTTTTGGATTGCAATACAAGTAGGCTCGTAATCAAGAGAGGGTTATCATTGAAGAATTCACTCAAAGTAGTTCTAAATTCAATCATTGTGCGCAAATCAAAGATTTTCATGCTAATCATCATTCTAAAGTTATTTCAAAGTCATCCAAAAGGTTTTAATATCATACAAAACTCGTCTATATTGCTCTTTAGGATTACAAACAACAAGTTGTATTGCCATTACATTTTGAAAAAAATTATAAAGAAAGGGTTATGTATCTATCATAAGCCCAAGTCTTCCTTAGGATGTTATAGCTTATCAAGAAGCTGGCTGTCAAAGTCCATTCAAATCTGTTCCAGATCTCTAGCCAATTCTCTGAAATCTGATTCTTCATGGTCCAACCTGCTATGGTGGGAAAGCTTATGCAATTTTCAGGAATGAATTCAATACCAAACAAACTATAGCTTGAATGTGTTCATATAACCTGCTGTAACTTGTCAAAATTATGGCACTTCTATTAATGTACGACAGAAAACTGATTACCTGTCTTTCATGACAAATTTCAAACTCTCCAAAGCTACAGTGTCCTCACCCTCTATCTTATATTTAACTTCGCAAATGACCTACAGTTTGAGTCACTTCATCCATAACGGCTCCTCTTCATTCTCCATGTATTCTCCATGACTTCATTGCTATCACCGTCTCATGAAACAAGAAAAAGAAGGTGGTTAGCAAGTAAAGTTTGAGTATGAGCAAGACAGTTTTAAAGAATTTTTTCCGGTCTTATCATTAGGGCTTGAGCAATGGAACCAGCTTGTGGATTAAGTAATTCTCTTGCAAATTATATTCATAAAGCAAACAATAAGGCCTCATATCCTTTGGTTTCGTAACGAAAAAATAATGTTTGGTTCACAATGGGACAATCATTGGCCTAAGTCCATCCTGCTGCAAATCTTAAACAAAGTACAAAAAGAATGTTTGGTTCACAATGGGACAAACTCAAGAAGGAGATTTTGTTTACGCACAAAATCAGTCAAGACCTTTCAAAATATCACGGTGCACAACAATAGTAAACAGGCCAACATAAATTTCGTATCCCAGCTAAGTAAAGCTAACGCAATAATGGATTCTTGCAGGAAATCAGCAAGTGCAAACAAATCATGAGTCCAAGCTCAGTAAATGGAAGTGTAACCAAGATCATAAAATATCACAAAAGAAGGAGTTATTAAGCATAAGAGCTCCTAACAGGATACCATCATTTTCTTGCTCAGAGGCTATTCAGAATATGGAGAAAGACGAGAGGAAAAGAAGTTTGCGAGAGAAATATTAGAGTCAGAAAGGTATTACCGGGAAGAGCCTCAGTCATTGGTATTCTATCGCGAGCTTGACGAATCTACAACCTGTATTTCATCAAGCAGCCACCAGCCATATCTGTCTAAAAAAGGCTAGCTGATGCTTACTACATAACCAGAACAATTGCTGCATTAACTGGCATGACCGAATGTCAAAGCCAAGTCCAGTAATGGTTCAATGCATTATTAGATCAATAAAATTCAGCTCAGCACAAGGAGTGTATGTGTTCATCATCGCCAGCTACCAACACCAAGGCCTATTCCATAAAATATTCCAAAAGTCAGATGAAACTGAAATGAAAAAGGAAATTGTAAATTGGAAATAGGATAAACGGAAAGAATGGCTACTGCTTCTTCAAAAAGATGGTTTTCTCTTGAAGCTAAACCTGATATCATGAACCAATGCCTTTCTGGTCTTGTTCTTCCAGAGGATCAAGCTAGGTGCGATGATGTTTATAGATTGGATGAAGAGCTTTAGGAAATGGTTCCAAAACATGTTCTTGCTGTGTTTTTTTATCTTCTCACCAATAAGTCCGAAGAGGAAAGGTTGCAACAAAAAAAGAAGAAAAATCAGAAGTCAGAAGTAATAAGCCCACTCAATAAAACAGAGGGAATGATCAGAAAATACAAAGGAAATATCAGAAAGCAAAAAACCGAAAAATAACTAACTAACTAACTACTCTGTATAACAGCCACCCTAAAGCTAACCTCTCTTCCCTCTACTGCCAGTTTAAAACCATCTTATTTTTTCCCTCTAGAAAATTTTCTAAAACAACTTCAAAAAACTTTCACTAATACTTTTGTAACAGAACCGTCAACTCAGTTTAACCACCTTCTAACTACTACTAACTAAGAGTTTCTACCCTAATAGAAATCCCCTAACCTCTTTTGTAACTGATTTCTAACTAACTGTTCCTAACTAATCTCCATCAACCTTTAGTAGTTCAACAAACTTTCAACCAACTTCTAACAACTTCTTAACTGTCCTAACAGAAATCGAACATAATTCAAAACTGGCCAACAAATTCTAACCTAAAAGAATTTCATTAACAAAATAACTAAATCTCTAACCAACTTTCTAACAAAATTTAAATAACCCCTAACTGTTTTCTCTTAACAGTTTCCAACCACAACTAATTCAAACTAACTGTAACAGAAAAGATAACAGAATGTAACAAACTTTCATAACAATCTCTAACCCTTCTAACCTCCTAACAGAATTATAAAAAGAGAGCAAAACTCACCAGATGAAGGAGATTCGAGATTCTGTAGAAAAGTTACTCTCCAAAAATCTCTCTTTCTCCCTCGAAAATTCTCTCTTTAAAAATCACAGAAAAAACTCTCGCATATTCTCTCTACTCTATTCCTCCATCTTCAACCACAGACTTGCACCAACAATTCCGCACTGATTTTTAACGGCAATCTGCAACACAACAACACACTCAGAAGATCAAGCAACGAGAAGATGCGGAAAGTAGATGAAGAAGAAGTGTATTAAATGAAGAAAAAGAAGAAAGTAGAGGAAATTGATACCTGATAGCAGCATCAAAATCTCCTCTCTGGTTTCTGTTCTTTCCATTTTCAAGATTGCCGCAAGTAAGTCATCAGTGATCTATAATTTTGTTGTTTTGAGTTTGTGTGCGTGAAATCGAATTTTGTTACTCTGTGCGTGCTTCGTCATTGTTGTGATTGTCTATGTGTATTTCGAAATAATCATGGATGGCTGAGAGATTTCAGACGATACGAAACCAAAACTCCACAGATATAATGAAATAAAATAAAGCGTGAGAAGATTTGTTTCGCGGCAAAGATGGAGTGCACCATAATCAGTTTGGAGAATGAGATGAAGCTGAGTCGGAAAGGAGGTGATGGATGTTTCTTCGTGATGATGAATAGCGAGAAGAAGTTAATTTCACGGCCGCAGAAGGTGAACGGAGAAGGCGGATTCATGAAGGAGCGATTGAACGGACAAAGAGGTTATGGCAAAGGGGTTGCGGATACTCATTTTAGAAAACGAACAAGAAATGAGACGAAGCCATGGAGTATGTGGCGGTGTTATCTTGCCGGAGGAAAGGAATGAGCTTGAAGCCGCCGCGGATCACCTCATGGAAGTTCAAGAGGCACAACTTTGTGAACCCTAAATCAACCACATTGCATCGTTTTATCCTTTCTCTTTAATTCATTATTTTATTTTTCTTTTCCTTAAATTCTAGATACTGATAATAATAAAAATAATGTTGTTGAAAATAGAGAAACAAGGTGAGAGCTTGAGCTGGGCCGAACTTCCTTAGGCTTGTATTAATCTTTTTGGTAGCCTTGGACTTGCAACAAAAAAACTGCCTCATGGACTCTGTTTGGTTGGGCCTAGCGCCCAGATTGCTTCTACACCCCAGAATTTTGGCTTGCACCCCTGAATTATTTCTTTTAATGTTTTCCTTTTAATAGTTGTTTAGTTTTGTTGAACTCTCTTCTTTACATGATAAAACGATAAAATCAATAAAAATTTGTAGATTTTTTTATTTTAGTTTTAGGAATTAAATTCCGTTTATCCGATTATATTTGAAATTCGCGATTCACCTTTGCTTGGCAAGATTTGAGTCTTATGCAGGTTTATTATGCGGATGCGCTTGAGACTTTGATTGTGATTTATTTTTACAATCGATGATGCGTCGATACTTATTCCAGGCATTTGATTTCTAACTCTTTTCTTTGAATGGTGAAGCTTTCGCGAAGATCTTCGGGTTTCTTTGTTTTGATACGCTTTGCTACGGATTGATATCCACTTGGTTTTTTACCTTGTTTATCTTATTTCAGCATTTTATTGCTTTCTAGATATCATGAGAAGTAGGAAATAGAGAGCGTGCGCTCAAAGTCGCTGTTTAAAGACCTGTAGCAGGCATTCTGCACTTCATTTGCTATATGTGTTGTGCTTGTGTTTGTTTACGTTCTTGTTGATTGATGAGTCACTCAATTTAGGAATTGAGATCACGACTTCGCTCTCAGTGCATGCTCCCTATAGGATTTTACCGCTTTCCTTTATTTCTTCTTGATCGATGAGTCACTCAATTTAGAAATTGAGATCACGACTTCGCTCTCATTGTATGTTCCCTATAGGATAGTTTTGTTAGACTTTCTTTGACATGCTAACTTAGATAAGATCTCTTTAGGTGTACTCTCTCGAGTTTACTGGCTTGCTTGCTTTATCCTTGTACATACCATGTTCCCTTAGGATGCGCTTGCTCCGTTCGGATGCAAGTTAGACCTTAGGTTGCAAACCATGCATGTTAACATTAGGTAGATGTTTCACTTTCATTCATCCTGGACTTAGGGCTACCATTGTATGATAACATTAGGTTTAGAAATAGGCTAGTCTCCCTTTGATTTTTCTTTCCCCTTTTGCATATGCATTTAAAACAAAAACTTCTTTTTCTTACAAACTTCAAAATACTTAAAAAATTACTGATGAGAATCATATCTTTGTTAAGTATGAAAGATGATAAGCGGGTTTCTTCTCGACCTTATTGTTCTCTTATTCTAAGCTTTGGTATGGTTCAAGTCTCAAAGACTTATTTCATGAATAAGTAGAAAAATGGCTAATATCTCTCTCTTGAGATTAACTAGCTGTTATCCACAAGCAAAAACACCAACAAACACAAACTCCTTTTGCCAATGGGCTTTTCTTTCAAAACTTTTTCAAAAGAGCATGTTAATTCACTTCTGTGCTGACGCGTAAGTCTCCAAAGGTCGAGTTACGGCAGAAGGCGAAAATAATACTGTTCATTAAAAAAATACAAACCAACAAAAACATGTGAGTCGAACTACGGCTACTCTGATTCCTTTAAAGGGATACATAGGCATCGGGGTAGGGCCCGAACGAGCACAACTTTTATTTTCCCTACATCCTTTTCTCTTTTATTTTGCATGCATTCCTCCCTTCAGTAGTATAGTAAATAGTAAGCATAGATTGAACACACCCATAACATAGATAACAAGAGTGGATACCGTAGAGTACTACGGGTGTGTGGGGTGCTAATACCTTCCCCTCACGTAACAAACTCCCTTACCCGATCTCTCGGTCGTAAGACCGTGACTTCTCCTTTCTCAGGTTTTCTCGATGTTTACCTTTCCCTACATGTGGGATAAAAGACGTTCGATGGCGACTTCATTGTTTGATGATTTTCAGCCGGTTGTTTCAGCTGGCGACTTCACTGGGGAGCATGTCGACCAAATGCTGGTCCATCCCAGAGTCGCTCCTAGCTCTTGGTTCCTTTCTTTGGGTGTTTATTTTTATGCTTTCAGTTTATTCGTTCATTTTGTATATACCTGAGCATATGTATGCATTGCATTTTACTGTCTTCCATATACTGCTGTTGTACTGGATCTGCTTCTTGATTGGGTGGGGATGGTACTATTGAGGTAAAAGGCCCAGTACCCAGACCAGAGTGTACTAGGACACTTGGAATAGAGTGGGGGCATGACGACTATTGGATGTGGTCCGACTAGTGCAGTTATGTCATATACCACGCTCGGATGAGGTTCAATTGAAGGTATTTTCATCATGCACGTCTGTGTTGCGATGATTTTACTTTCAAACAAACCCGTGATTTTCGAGTTACCGTTGCCTTACCCTAACCTAGTCTTCACCAGTGAGTGGGGAGGGAATTCTTATCACAGGTACAGTTGGTGACTATATTCAGACGGTTACTTATGATTATGTCCTGGATTTCTGTCGGTAATTATGAGGTTCTCAGATTTATTTTCTGAGGTTCCGACTATGATCTTCATGGAATTCTTCCGGTTATGTTTCAGACCTGTGATCCTGGTATTAACAGACTATAAAGAGACAGTACAATAAAAATCAGTATCATGGAAGTAGTAACCCCATGATCATTTGCACGTACATCATAGCATATTTACTTTTCAATATATATATATATATATATATATATATATATATATATGTCGATGATTAATTCGCATGTGCATTGTCATTTCCAAGATCTCCCTAGAGTTTTGTTTTCCTCTAAAAGAATGGCAAACAACATTGATATCGTCCTAAAGACAAAGAGGGATAACTTCAGCTATCATTTTCGTCCTAGTATTTGGCCCTCTCTTGAAGAACTTAGAGACCTCATGAATTGTCAACAAATGGGTGTTTTTGGTGAAAGATATGGGAATCTCCTATCTTTGTTGGATGCTCGAGTTGACGATAAGGCTGTACAAACCCTGTTACAGTTTTATGATCCGGAGTTGCATTGTTTCACATTTCAGGACTACCAGTTAGCACCTACTCTTGAGGAGTACGCTCATCTTCTCCACATTAAGCTCACTAGTCATGTTCCATTTGTTCGAGTCCCTATTGAGCCTGACTATCAGGCCATTACTAAGGTTCTTTATTTGAGCCTTAACAATGTAAAAGGGAAATAGAGACGTAACAAAGTCACTTGTGGTCTTCCTGTAGATTTCTTGGTAAGTAAGGCTAAGGAAATGGAAAACATAGGAAATTGGGATGCTTATTATGCTATGTTGGCTGCTACCATTTACAGAATTCTCGTATTCCCTGAGATTAAGGAGATAGTAGACTTAGCTGCTCCATGCGTCTTCATGAACAAGAATCCGATACCTACACTATTAGCTGATACCTACCATGCCATCTACTCTAGGCATGGAAAGAAAGGAGTAATGGTATGCTGCATACCAATACTTTACAAATGGTTCATGACACAGTTACCCACCAAAGGGCCATTCAAAGAAGATCCTCGTTCATGGGCATCCAAAGTAATGACACTCACCTCTTTCGATATCCAATGGTACAAACTTAAGGTTGATAGCACTGAAGTCATCTCTCACTATGTAGGTTTCTCTAATGTTCCACTCATAGGAACAAAAGGGGTTATCAACTACAACCCAATACTCGCTCTTCGCCAATTAGGTTATGCCATGAGGCGTCCACCCACGACCAAGGAGGTCGAACCTATGTATTGCAAAAAGGGAGAAGATCCAGAATTATTGAAGAAAGTGGAAATTGCTTGGGCACATGTTGGAAGGAAAGGAAAGGAATTCTTCGGGTTAAAAGAGGTACTAGCTTTTGATCCTTACGTGGATTGGTTGAAGGAAAAAGTCAAAACTCTTATGTTGCCTTTTGAAAAGGAAATCTCCTTGTATCTTCAACCCACTGAGTTACAGCACGATGTGCCCAAGGAACGCTTCTATCAAGTACAATTGGAAAACAGGGACTTCGTCAAAATCTGGAAGACAAAAAAATGGAAATATATTTCTTAACAAAAAAGAAAAGGGACTTGGCCCGTCAACTAAAAGAGTATGAAGGGGAAGGTAGCTCCAAAAAACGACCCAGAGCTGAAAACTCCTTTGTATCTACGGAAGAGTACCAGATAGCCCTCGTCAATGCAGAGAAGAATCGTCAAGAAACTTTGAGATTCCAGATGTCCAACAATAGAAACAAAGCAAAAGCTAAAGAGTTGGGAAACCAATTTAAAGCTGCTAGGATGGAGTTGGAGGCGAAAGAAGATCAAATGACCGAAGTGATGAAAGAGAATGCAAGACTCCGAGACAAGATAAAGGAGATGGAAGAAGCTCCCATACCTATACCTTTGCCAGAATGTAAAAAATGTGATCGCTTCCTAGAGCAATGCGCGTACTTGGAGGGACAACTGTTTCGGAAAGATGTGGTAATCGATAGCTTCGCTCGTGGACGGGATCGTGAAAAGACAAAGAAATTATTTAAAGAAACCAAGGAATGGAGTGAAGAGTACTTCCGGCAAGAAGGACCATTGTACTACACAGAGATTAGAGATCCACCACTTTGATTGTCTTGTTCTCTCTTTTTTGCTTTAATGTCATTAGATCACCACCAGTCTTGTTGTATGGGGTCATTTAAATTTCATTACATATTCTGAATCATGCTTGTAAGAAGTTACCATTTGATCATATGAATGATATTTATAATGAAATCAATTATTGTCGAATCTTCTTCTCACCGATTGTCTCTCTTATCATCTTGTTTAAAATTCCTAGGGGTGATAAAACTTTGGGTGTCCTGGAAATGATAAAACATCTCATACAAAACCATGCATTCATACATATCATATTATAATAAGTGATTATGGCAGGTCTTCTTATTTCTTGATTTGGGCCTCACCTTTGCAGAAGATAGCCACTACGAATTCTCATAGTTATATTACTCGAAGCACTTCCAAGAGACAAATGGAACAAATTCAAGCAGATGTTGTGGCTATAGGAACCAGGATGGATACTCGATTCGATCAGTTGATGGAGATTATTCAGAACATGGCTCGTCAACAAGAGGAAATGAGAGCCATGATTGCGAGGCCTGTTGAAGCTTTGAATAATACGGGTGAAAATTTGAACACTAATCCACCAGGAGTCGTCATCAACAATCCTAACGGTATTTTGGGGGCTCAGAATGCGGTGGAGAACCCGGGAGGCACTCGAAACGTGAACCGGGATTCGAATGTCGGTCTGAACACCCAAAACGGTCAACATGCAAATTTCAACAACCTTACAGGTAACCAAGGCATCCCTGGGAATCAAGCTGTGGGGAATCCTCCCCCACCTACTCCTATTCATTATAACACTGAACAACCTATCGTATTACCAAGGCCTGTTCGCATTCCTATTAGGCCAGTGGAAGAAGATAATTAGGAAGACTGGATGACTAATGTGGAAGAACCAACTGAAGCTAACAAGAAGTTGCATATGCTTGAAGAACGGATGCGCAGGTTTGAGAGTCAAGGTGCAGTAGGCTTTGACATGTCTGATTTAGGCTTGGTGCCCAGAGTAAGGATTCCCCCAAAATTCAAGGTGCCTGATTTCGTAAAGTACAAAGGCACTTCCTGTCCAAAGACCCATGTTAAGTCTTTCTATCAGAAGATGTCTGCGTATTCTAATGACGAGAAACTGTTGATGCACTTCTTTCAAGACAGTTTGACAGGTGGCCCACTCGAATGGTACATGCAGCTGGAAAGTAGTCGTATCCGTACATGGAGAGAATTGGTTGAAGCTTTTGTTATGCACTATCAGTATAACACTGACATGGCTCCTACAAGAACCCAACTACACAACTTATCCCAGAAACGGGATGAATCTTTTAAAGAGTACCCAAAGGTGGCGAGAGATGGCTGAAAAAGTGCAACCGCCCATGTTGGAACAAGAAATGGTGGAGATATTTAGTAGTACGTTGCAAGGCCAGTATTACACAACTTGTAGCATATCGGGTACTTTTGCTGAGATGGTAACACATGGGGAGCGAATTGAGATCAGAATTAAATTGGGGGAAATCCAAGATGTCCTGGTTGGGAATAGTGCTGGAAATACTAAAAAGTATTTCGGGGGCCACCCAAAGAAAAAGGAAGGGGAATCTAGTGCGATCTATCCTCAGAAGGGGAAGGGAAGATATCAAGATTACGACCATCAAGCTGCTGCTGTAACAATTCCAATAGCTCCCACTCAACGTCCAGCATATACACCCCGGCGGAATAATCAACAAAAACCAAGACCCCCCTAGAAAGTTTGACGTGCTTCCAATGACATATGCTGAATTGTTTCCTCAGTTACTCGAGCTAAAATTGATTGAGTTGTGTACGTTGAAAGTCGACCCTGAAAGGTTGCCGATTCACTTTGATGCTAATGCCCGGTGTGATTTCCACTCTGGAGGGCAGGGGCATACTATCGAGAATTGCTATGCTTTCAAGCACAAGGTCCAAGACCTATTAGACACTCAAGCTATTAATTTTGGACCAGCACCTAATATTACAAATCAACCTCTGCCGCCTCATGGAGGTTCCATTGTCAGTGCCATCATTGAAGACGAAAGCCTGGATCTGGTTATGGATGTCAACCATTTAACTACCCCCCTTTTATTCGTGAAAGAGCAGTTGACGAGCAAAGGTGTATTTTTGGGCCGCGGGATGGACCGTGCCGCTTGTTTAAAACAGCCAGAGAGTTGTCAATTGTTGAGAGATGTGGTTCAGGATTTAATTACAGAGGGGCTTCTTCAGTTTAATTGCAAGATCGTTAAGCCCGAGATCGATAATAATGAAGTCAATGTGATAACCATTCCGGTCAAACAAAAAATTGCCCGGGTACCTGTGACGATTCTGGCACCTGCTAAGAAATCTCCACTACTTATCACTATGCTTGGTCTAGTGCCGTACGTTAGCGACAAGGCGGTACCTTGGAGTTATAGTGGTGAACTTTACTATTAGGGAAGAAGGTTTCTACTCAGAGGTCTGAGGAAGACAAGTCTGAAGAAGAGAAGCCTGCAGTACTCGATATTGTCAGCAAAAGCCGAATTACCTGCAGTGGTCGGGTTTTCTTCCCACCAGAACAACCTGAAGATAGCACAGAAGCCACAACTAAGGCTAAAAGAAAGAAGATTATAGTCAATAGCGATAAGCCGGGGTAGAGTCCCCCTATTTCTGTTTTTGATGATGAAATGTCTAAGGATGCAGCCGAGTTAATGCAGTACATTAAAAAGAGTGACTACAAGATCATTGACCAGTTAAGTCAAACACCCTCAAAGATATCCATCCTCACCTTGCTCAGAGATTCAGAATCCCATAGAAATGCACTAATGAAGCTGTTAGGAACCTCTTTTGTCCCCTAAGAGATATTTATGAATCAATTTGAGGGAATTGTGAATAGCATTTCTGCAAGTAATGGGCTGGGTTTCACGGACTTCGACTTACCCCCTGAGGGGAGGAAGCATAACTAAGCATTACACATCTCTATGGAAATTGCAAAAGCTACATTATCTCGTGTGCTGGTTGATACAGGTTCCTCTCTCAACGTATTACTCAAGTCTGCTCTTTTGAAACTGGATTATGAGGGGCTTTCATTGAGGCCTAGTGATTTGGTTGTTAAGGCTTTTGATGGGTCAAAAAGGACTGTGTTCATGGAAGTCGACTTGCCGATCAAGATAGGACCCCAAGTGTTTGAAGCTACCTTCTTTATCATGGACATAAACCCTTCCTACTGCTGTTTGCTGGGCCGCCCATGGATCCATGGGGCTGGCGCCGTCACCTCCACTCTACACCAGAAGCTGAAGTTTTTACTGAATGGAAAGGTGGTCACCGTTTGCGGCGAAGAAGATTATATTGTCAGTCACTTGAGTTCTTTCTGCTATGTTGAAGTGGAAGGAGAAATCCATGAGACGCCGTGTCAAGCCTTTGAAACTATACAGGTTGTTAGGGCTCCACATCAAGAAGATAGAAAGCCAGAAGTCCCCATGTCATCCTATTTCCAGGCACAAACGATCGTTCAGTATGGTCATCTAGAAGGCTGGGGAAGAGTGTTGGATCTCCCTACTCAGACAGACAAGAAAGGTTTAGGCTTCGTTGCTAATCAGGGAAGGTCAGTCACTACTCCCAAAGGTCAAAGTATTCCTCCACCAATTCGATTTGTCAGCGGTGGAATCATCCAGGAAGAGGCTCATGCAGTGATTGAGGGAGATGGCAGCAATTGTGAGATGGATAGGTGGGTTCATCCAACCATGCCGAGCAAAAAGCTTACTAACTGGTTCACCGAGGATATCATGGAAGTCACCCATTATGAAGAGTAACTTCCTTTTATTTGTTATCATGCAATAATCCTTATGTCCTGCCTAAGACATAGTGGGCATGCTCTAAGGCCACAATGTTTTTTCATTACAAGTTTATTCATCAATAAAGAACGTCTTTTGTTTTCAAATGTTTCGCTCCTCGTCTTTCCGAAATTTTTTATAAGACACGAGGCTTTATTTTCTTTTTACATCTAAGACTAAAATAAAAATAAAAATAATCATGCAAATTGTGTCCTTCATTAATCCCAGAAAGTGTCGGGAATGATTTCGCTACGACTCTCTATGACTTTAAAAATCCAATATATCAAGCTGAAGAAGAAACTGAGGGGGACTGCGAACTTCCTAAAGAGTTGGCTAGATTACTAAGGCAAGAAGAAAAGGTCATTCAGCCACACCAAGAGACCACTGCGCTGATCAACTTGGGTACCAGAGAGGTCCGAAAAGAAGTTAATATTGGGGTTGCTCTAGAAGACAGTATCAAGCACGGATTAATCGCAATGCTCGGTGAGTATGTGGATATCTTCACTTGGTCCTATGAAGACATTCCTAGGTTAGACACGGACATCGTTATGCACAATCTACCTCTTAGGGAAGAGTGTCCTCCTGTTAAGAAAAAGCTTCGAAGAACTCACCCTGAGATGTCTAAGAAGACCAAAGAGGAGGTTCAAAAACAATTTGGCGCTGGCTTTTTGAAAGTAACTTCCTATCCACCATGGATTGTGAATATTGTACCAGTACCTAAGAAGGATGGAAAGGTCAGAATGTGTGTGGACTATAGGGACTTGAACAGAGCAAGCCCTAAAGATGATTACCCGTTGTCGCACATTGATGTTCTGGTTGACAATACTACTCAAGCCAAAGTATTCTCCTTCATGGATGGTTTTTCTGGCTATAATCAGATTAAAATGGCACAGAAGACATGGAGAAGACTACCTTTATTACTCCTTCGAGAACATTTTGTTATAAGGTGATGCCCTCTGGTCTGAAAAATGCAGGGGTAACTTATCAACATGCAATGGTCACTCTCTTTCATGACATGATGCATAAATAGATTGAGGTATATGTTGACGATATGATTGCCAAGTCCCAGACAGAAGAGGAACATCTCGTTCATTTTTTGAAATTGTTTGAAAGATTAAGGAAGTTCAGACTAAGGCTAAATCCAAATAAGTGCACCTTCGGAGTGAGATCAGGGAAACTGTTAGGGTTCATCGTAAGCGAGAAGGGAATTGAAGTTGACCCTAGTAAGATAAAGGCTATACAAGAAATGTTGGTGCCGAAAACAGAAAAAGAGGTTCGCGGCTTTCTTGGGAGATTGAACTACATTTCTAGACTCATCTCCCACCTTACAGCCACTTGTGAACCAATCTTTAGATTATTAAAGAAAAGCCAGACGGACAGGTGGAATAACGATTGCCAAGTGTCATTTGATAAGATTAAAGAATATTTAATAGAACCTCCAATTCACTCTCCTCCAGTAGAAGGTGGACCCTTGATAATGTATCTAACGGTGTTAGAGAACTCACTGGGGTGTGTATTAGGGAAGCATGACGCGACTGGTCGAAAAGAGCACGCAATATATTACATTAGCAAAAAGTTTACCGAATGTGAAGTAAGATACTCACTGCTCGAGAAAACTTGCTGCGCTTTGGTATGGGCTGCTCGCCGACTAAGACAATACATGTTGACTCATACCACCTTATTGATCTCTAAGATGGACCCAATCAAGTACATCTTTGAAAAACCAGCCCTCACGGGAAGGATAGCTCGTTGGCAAATGATTTTAACTGAGTATGACATCCAATATACTACCTAAAAGGCTATCAAGGGTAGTATATTGGCAGATCATCTTGCTCACCAACCCATGAAAGATGACTATCAGCCAATGAAGTTTGAGTTTCCTGATGAAGACATCATGTACATACGGGACTGTAACACCCCAGGCCCAAAGGTAGGACCCAAACCAGGATTGCGATGGACAATAGTGTTCGATGGTGCCTCCAATGCGTTAGGTAATGGTGTCGGTGCAGTGATTACTTCTCCTGAAGGTTTTCATACTCCTCTTACTTCCAGGATTTGCTTTGATTGTACGAATAATATGGCTGAGTATGAAGCTTGTATTTTTGGGTTAGAAGCTGCCATTGATTTGCGAATCAAGATCTTAGAAGTATATGGAGATTCTGCTATGGTAATTAGCCAAATCAACCGAGATTGGGAGACTCGTCACCCAAATTTGATTATGTATCGCGAGCATGTGTTGAAGCTAACCCCTTATTTTGTTAAGATTACTTTCAATCACATTCCACGGGAGGAGAATAACTTGGCAGACGCCTTGGCTACTCTGTCATCCATGTTTAAAGTTAGATGGGCAAATGAGGCTCCCTCTATCACTATCCTAAGGTTGGATGAACCAGCATTCTGTTATGAAATAGGAGAAGATGTTGTTGACGAGAAGCCATGGTTTTATGACATCAAAATGTATCTTAAGACCCAAGAATATCCAGAAGGTGCTTCTGTCACAGATAAGAAGACTTTATGGAGGTTTGCCGCCAAGTTTTTCCTCCACGGCGATGTTCTGTACAAGAGGAATTATGATTCCATTCTGCTCAGATGCATGGATAAACACGAAGCAAGTAGGATCATAGAAGAAGTGCACGAAGGTTCTTTTGGGACACATTCTAGTGGGCATACTATGGCCAAGAAGATCTTGAGGGCAGGTTATTATTGGTCAACAATGGAAAACGATTGCTACGAGCACTCCAGGATCTGCTACAAGTGTCAGATCTACGCTGACAAGATGCATGTTCCGCCAAATCCTCTGAATGTCCTAACTTCACCTTGGCCTTTCATGATGTGGGGTATTGATATGATTGGTCGGATTTAGCTGACCGCTTCCAACAGGCACCGTTTCATCTTGGTGGCCATCGACTACTTTACTAAGTGGGTCGAAGCAGCATCTTATGCCAATGTCACTAAATAGGTGGTAGCGCGTTTCATCAAGCATAACATAATTTGTCGATACGAGATCCCTGAGAAGATTATTATCGACAACGGGTTGAACCTCAATAATAAGATGATGAAAGAGTTGTGTGAAAACTTTAAGATAAAACATCACAATTCTTCTCCTTACCGTCCTAAGATGAATGGCGCGGTTGAGGCAGCCAACAAGAATATTAAGAAGATTATGCAAAAAATGGTCATCACTTATAAAGATTGGCATGAGATGCTACCATTCGCTTTGCATGGTTATCGTACCACCATTGGCACCTCGACTGGGGCAACCCCCTTCTCGCTTATTTACGGCATGGAAGCAGTCCTACCGGTGGAAGTAGAAATCCCTTCTTTAAAGATAATGACAGATGTACGATTGGATGAGACTGAATGGGTCCATAATAGATTCGACCAGCTGAATCTCATTGATGAGAAGATATTGACATCTATTTTCCATGGATAGCTATACCAAAAGAGGATGAAGAAAGCTTTCAACAAGAAGGTACGTTCGCAGAATTTTCAAGCTGGTGATCTCGTGCTAAAGAGGATCTTGCCTCCTAACAACACAGACGCTAGGGGTAAATAGGCTCCCAACTATGAAGGACATTTTTTTGTAAAGAAAGTCTTCTCGGGAGGATCTATGATGCTCACGACTATGGATGGAGAGGATTTCCCTCACCCTGTCTAGGGGTGTTCGCGGTGCAGTTTGGGCGGTTTTGAAGCAAAAAATCATCCGAACCGCAAGAGAAAAAAACACGCGTTTCAGTTTGGTTCGGTTGGCTTTTAAAAATAAATCCGAACCAAACCAAACCAAACTAATGCAGTTTGGTTGGTTCGGTTTTTTACAAAAAAAATTATTAAGTCATACAAACAAATATAGAGGAAAATATAATTTTGTGTTTAATTGTTCGTACATTACCATAAAAAAATTTATAATTGTCAAAATAAGTTTATAATTTGATACATAAAATTGCGTATTATAATTTTATCTAAATCTAAAGAATGATATAAACAAGATTGCATTCTTAAATAAATATTATACAAAGAATATGATAAAATATAGTTTGTGGAAATAGTATTTATAAATGAATAATATATTTTTTTTTTATGATTTGTAAATTAAAATGAATATAATACAAGGTATGATAAAATATACACATAATACATGTTTATTTCTCTAAAGAATTAAAGAAATATATATTGGTTAGTAAGATTTTATAACATAATGCGGTTTTGTTTAGTTTGGTTCGGTTTGTAAAATACAAACCGCAAACCAAACCGTGCGGTTCCGCGATCATTCAATAAAAGTGTTTTTCAAATTGTGCCAAGTATTTTTCATTCTTTCCATTTTGATAACAAAAGACATTCAACATTTTCAATAAACGTTGCATTTTAAAACGTTAAAGCTTTACAGCACATGACATCAAATTACTCGAAGTATCAGGTGTGGTAACCATCCCATGCTCGAGGCATGTTGTTGTAATTCTCACCTTCGCAGGTATTATAGATCTCTGTTAACAGGAAGGATGCCAATAGACGAGCTAAAGACCTAGACATGACCAACATAAATTTCCTATCAGAATAGAATCATGTACTCACGACCTAAAGGTATTCTTATTGAAAATATGGTGGGTACTCATTTTCAACTCAAGAGTGTAAATTATCCATAGATAAAAAGTGAGATTACCAAGCGTACTCTCTGAAGCAACCAGTCCTTAGAGAGACTAGTTTCCTCAACATGGCAAATTCAAATTACATTTGCATTCTCATTTATAATTTTTCTTGTTTTGGTTCAGTACTTTCTTGTATGCAAAGCTTGCTGATTTTTGAATGTTAATCACAATGTATTGAACATGTTTGTCTTGAATTAATCCATTCGTATCTGTTCTTAAATGTATTTTTCTTTGCCTTTTGATGCTTAAATAAAGCAAGGTACCTCCAGAGGGAGGATGATGAGTAATATGCCAAAAAGTTCAAACAATGTGCTTTTGAATAAAACCCTGCTGACGATGTACATGCCTTGTTTCAATTCCCAAACACCAGAGATATAAGGGAGTGAAACCCTCATCAACCCTTTGAGCTTTGAAGTAGGAGTTTCTTTTCTGTTCAGAAAAACCCCCACATTAAACCGGGGCAGGGTAGATTTCAGTTAATCTGAATGAGCATTCAAAACTCATTAGAAGTGCGCATCAAAGGATATAACAATGGTTATCCTTCAGAAGATTGAGAAAGAACAAAACCACTCTCATCTATCAGCAGCGTGCATCAATGAGAATGATATCCCAATAGATATCTCTCGCACATTAAGAGGTCAAAAGATGATGATACCATCGACCAAGCAGTAAGGTAGTTACACTTTCTCAGGAAGTCAAAAACGACTCGAAATCACACGACTGGTTCAAACTAAAAGAAATGATAAAAGAAAGAGACAAAAAGCCCCGCTAAGCCGAAACTTGAAAAAACAAGTCGCTTAGGTAAAAGTCAGGGCATCCCGCTAGACTTCAAAGTCAAATTTAAAAGGAATTTGTCCAGGCAAAAGTTAGGGAATACAAAAAGAAAGCAAAAAGCGCAAAAAGAGAAAAAGGGGATTACCAAATAAAGATCCTCCACAAAGAATAAAGTCGTGTGATCAAACACCAAGAATGAAAGAGGTGAGTGACTGCCATATCCTCCTCAACCATGGTAAACTCCTTTTGAGGGATGAGTGCTCGTATTGGTTTAACTGAATTTAGGACTGGAGAACATCACGGAGAATGAGTGGGCACCAAATATTTTGAGCCTTAAGTCCTTTTTTCTAAAACCGTGAACCAGGCCACGTTACAACCCTTAAAAGTCCTAACTGAAGCATGGGTTAATTTGAAAGCACACTATAATGAGAATACGGTAATATGACTCCTACGAGGCTTGCAAAAAAAATAATTTTGAGTTGGTATCACACTATCTTTTTAATTTCTTTCGTACAAATTTTTTGTTTTTTTCATTCCGATAAAGGTTTTTAGAACTTCAAGACAAACATGAGCTTTGTATTATAATTATCATTCTAAGAATAAACATTCTTTGCATATGAGCAAGTGCTTAAACATCAAGTAAGCTTGCATAATGAGCATCAGATGAAAATTTTATCATCTCAGGGGACAAATTGCTTCAGGATACCGTTTAAAGGTGAATCATTTGTGAGAATATTCTTAACCTGGGGCAAATCTTCTATTGACCCTGTTGAGTAAAAGAATACCTGTTTGAGAAATAATCTGAAGTAGATTGCAAAAGTTGGTCGCCCAGAGTCTCTGTCAAGTAGTGGTGCATTACTTTCAGTTTGGTCCCAAGGGACATATTGCTTCAAGTATTTGCTCGAGAACGAAGCAGTTCAAGTCGAGAAGTATGGTTGTGAAGTAACCTACTTTCAAGACACAAGCCAACCACTCTAAGGTTATGTTGCCTTCTAAAATCCTCAAGTTTCTCATCCCTCTGTGAGCATGAGACAAAGAAAAGATTTGTCAAGATTCTGTTGAGCAAGGGCAAGTGTGTCGAATACTCCGTCAAGTAGGTATTCAGCCAATCTGAGGCATTCAAGTCAGGATTTTATCTCTCAAAGTGTAGTCAAACTGGGGAAGTTATACTAATATTTAACAAATCTCTCTGAGAATGCGTTGATCAGAGGAGAATCTTCCCAGAATTTGAAGATGTATGGGCATTCACTCAAGCATAGTTGGAATCGTCTCCAATTTTGGTTATCTAAACATCATGTTCCAAAGTTCATAACACTGGGGAAGATTGTCTTCAATAGTATAAATCTCAAAAAGTCCTCTCGAGGCAATTTTCTGCAAAAGCCTTACAGACAGGGGCAATAATTTATGTAAGGGCTTTCTCTCTTCTTCAGTGGTTGATCAGATCAAGTCTATACGCAGGCTAAATGACTTGTGAATTTGAAAATCATGCCAAGTCAGGATTGTTATCTTCGACTTGTCAGAGACTCAAGTCCCATTCATAATATCCTTTGTCCTAAGTCAAGGATATTATCCCCAATTGAAGTTTGGATTGTTGTCCTCAGTAGGATATAAGCAGTAACACAAAGATCATTTGGGGTTGTTTACTCGTACAAGGCGCGATGGAAATATTGTTTCCTAGGGGGATGCCGCTTCCCAGTAAAAGACATGTTGCTACTTGACAAAGATCTGTCTACCAAGGGGTTTCTCTTCTAAGATATTTCCTCCCCAGTGAAGCATCCTCATTTCTCTGCAGGAGGAGAATGGTCATTCTCCTCATGAAATTGGGAGTTGTTTTAAGTCAAGATGATTTTCATCGGACTGCAATTTATTTTTGCAGCATTTTCTCTAAAGCCCACTTTTTAGTGGCATTTCTCCTCGGAGTCGACATGTTGAAGTTGCGATCTTGCATCACGATTTTTACCCGCTGATTGATAGTTCAAGTTGTCTATTCTTCAGTAAGGTTTTCCATTCCAAACAGGGGCATGTCGCCCCAATTTCTGTTTTACAAGTACTGTTGGTCTTGTATGACAAGATGCATACCAACAAATGAATCAAGAAGGGTAACATGAGGATTTTCGTATAATGAGATCCAATTTCCCCAGTGGAACTATTCTTCTTTCCCTAATGGAGCAAGTGTCCTATCTCTCAGGTGAGGTGTACAGGAGAATTCCAGTCATAACTCTTTCGTTACCAGTGGTAGAAGATTTTGTTGAGATATCCCTAGTGGAGTTTCTATCCCGAGATGTTTGTTTCTTCCCCAAGTGAGGATCTTTTACCTCCCAGCGATGTTATCCTCAGTGTAGTCTGAGTAGAATTCTTTTTATTTAAGAATTTCTATACTCCCCCAACATAAGTTATCTTCGTCAAAAAATTTCTATGCCAGAAGTTTCCATTCCCAACAAAGCTTTCCTCTTTCCAACAAAGGATAAAGAATTTGTTCCCCGTGAAGTGGGGAGTTTGATCAAAATTCAAGATATTCTCTGAACTGCAATTTACATTTGCAGTATTCTTCCCAGAAAGTTACTTCCCCAGTGATATCGATCTATAGAGGCTAGTGGTTCCAAGTCTCGGTTTCCCTTTTCTCTACAGAAGATCAGATGTGCAAGAATAATCGTTCGGAAGTTCATTGTCTTCTCGATAGCCGATTATTGATTTGTTTTCCTAATGCATTACTAAACATACATCATTACATTGCATCTACCAAAATGCGTAGCATTCCCATTGTATGGGGCATTACGCTATAAAAAAAATTGAAACATGCATGAGTATAAGCCAATTATGTTTACTTGCAATAACCAGATTGTTATGCATTCAGATTTGAACTATCTCCACAAAAAGCCTAGGGTGATTCTATTTTGTTTCCCCAGCGGAGTCTGTTTGACTTACCATCAGTCGGGCTTTGATATTTCCCATTGTCTTAGTAAGTCGTGATTCTCTCTTACCCTTGCAAGCCTTTGGCTATTTTGCCCGTGTTTATCTTTGCCATTAGAGTGCGAGTAAGAGTCAGTGTATAGCCTTTCCTGCTTCTCAAGTATTCTAGTGTCCATACTTGGTGTGTGGTAATTCAGATAATTGCAATTCTTGAGGAATTACACCCCGCCTTTGGCCTGATGGATTTTGTAGTTCTTCCATATTCGCAACTCTTAAAGCTCAGCATATTTTCTTGATATCCTTGATAATACGCCCTTTCCTATAGACGTATATTCCTGATATTCTTGGTTAGAGTCCTTTCCTCCGGTCTCCTTCCTGTTATGTGTCTGCTACCAACCCCAGACATGTATTCTTGATATTTTGGTAAGAGCTTTCTTCGGTCTCTCTCTTTCGTACGTATCCGCTACCGACCCCGAATATATATTTTTGATACCTTTTTCGTATGTCTGCTACCAACCCCAGGAATGAGTTCTTGATATCTTGGTAAGAGCTTTCTTCGATCTGTCTCTTTCGTACGTATCCGCTACCGACCCCAGATATGTATTTTTGATACCTTTTTCGTATGTCTGCTACCAACCCCAGACATGTGTTCTTGATATATTTGTAAGAGCTTTCTTCGGTCTGTCTCTTTCGTACGTATCCGCTACCGACCCCGGATATGTATTTTTGATACCTTTTTCGTATGTCTGCTACCAACCCCAGACATGTGTTCTTGATATCTTGGTAAGAGCTTTCTTCGGTCTGTCTCTTTCGTACGTATCCGCTATCGACCCCAGATATGTATCTTTGATACCTTTTTCGTATGTCTGCTACCAACCCCAGACATGTGTTCTTTATATCTTTGTAAGAGCTTTCTTCGGTCTGTCTCTTTCATACGATCCGCTACCGACCCTAAATATGTATCTTTGATACCTTTTTCGTACGTATCCGCTACCGACCCCGGATATGTATCTTTGATACCTTTTTCGTATGTCTGCTACTGACTTCAGACGTACATCTTTTGATATCTTTCTTGCAGGTGTTTGTTACTAATTCCCAACAGATGTTCCTTGATAACCAAGTTCTTCTTCTGTATGTCTAACCCTGATTAAACATACATTTATCCTTGATAACCCCTTTAACCCAAAAAAGCAAAAAGAAAAAATAGAAGATATAAAAAACCAAAAATATAATAATACCTGACTGGCTTTGGAGCACAAATTTTTGGGTTCTTTTAGTATTTAATCTTCTTCCACCTTGAAAGTTCGAAAGGTTGATGCTAATCTCACCTTCAGGTTTAAGGCGATTAAATAGGAGCAACTATTGCACCCCAAAATTTGCCCTCCTAATTGAACTTTTATTCTGGCTTAGACTTTACATTCATCTGCATCATTCCAATAGGTCATGTGCATAGCATGTATTTTCATACAAAAATAGATCACATGGGATTCAAAAGATCAGCAGTTAGGGAGCTAGGGTTTACAACTGATTTGAGGTGTATGTGTTGAATAAGATTGTTTATTCCGGGTCTTCGTGGTGAACAAGGCTGTGGAATTAGGGGTTTGATTCATGTCCAGTTTGGATCTCTTCCTCATTAAGCTACAAGGCTATTATTATCCACTGAACAACAAGTTACAAATTTGTTTTCTTGTCAAGAATTCAGGGGTGTGACCTAGCATACTTACTCTATGAATCAATGCACCTTCTCATGCGAATGTACTTATCATTTGATCAGTTAGGTTTTTTTATGACTAACTAAGGTGTATTCGTCCAGTAAAGTTTGATTCTTCTAGTTATCCTTCAAACAGAGAAATGTGAAATTAGGGTTCATTTCCCTATATATTTCATGAAATTAGGGTTGTATCACATGGACGTCCGATTATGCTTCTAGTTTCATGTGAGTCAAGGAGTTTCTTCAAGAAAGGTTGATGTGGCGTTGAGGTCATTAGCCTTGAAGTCAATGACTTGTGATTTGAATTGCAAAGACGCTAAGTTGTGGTATAAAATGTTGAACTTGGGGATCCAATGCAGGCGAGATATTATTACTTCTTTTATTTGTGATATGAATTTAAGAATCAAAGTTAGGAGTAATTGAGAATTCCATTTGATTTGGATTCATTTAGATGATCACTTTCATGCCATAGATTCAATGCGATCCAAATCCTTAAGAGGCATCATCACTCCTTCAAATCTTTGTCATTTTTCATACAAGAGTGAATTGAATTAGAGGGTCGTTAAAGATACGAATAGTTCTTTCATGTGTCATTTTGGATTGTAATACAAGTAGGCTTGTAATCAAGGGAGGGTAATCATTGAAGAATTCACTCAAAGTAGTTCTAAATTCAATCATTGTGCGCAAATCAAAGATTTTCATGCTAATCATCATTCCAAAGTTATTTCAAAGTCATCCAAAAGGTTTCAATATCACACAAAACTCGTCTATATTGCTCTTCAGGATTACAAATAGCAAGTTGTATTGCCATTACATTTTGAAAAAAATTATAAAGAAAGGGTTATGTATTTATCATAAGCCCAAGTCTTCCTTAGGATGTTATAGCTTATCAAGAAGTTGGCTGCCAAAGTCCATTCAAATCTGTTCCAGATCTCTAGCCAATTCTCTGAAATCTGGTTCTTCATGGTCCAACCTTCTATGGTGGGAAAGCTCCTGCAATTTTCAGGAATGAATTCAATACCAAACAGACTATAGCTTGAATGTGTTCACATAACATGCTATAATTTGTCAAAATTATGGCACTTCTATTAATGTACGACAGAAAACTGATTACCTGTCTTTCATGACAAATTTCAAACTCTCCAAAGCTACAGTGTCCTCACCCTCTATCTTATATTTAACTTTGCAAATGACCTACAATTTGAGTCACTTCATCCATAATGGCTCCTCGTCATTCTCCATGTATTCTCCATGACTTCATCGTTATCGCCGTCTCATGAAACAAGAAAAAGAAGGTGGTTAGCAAGTAAAGTTTGAGTATGAGCAATGGAATCAGCTTGTGGATAAAGTAATTCTCTTGCAAATTATATTCATAAAGCAAACAATAAGGCCTCATATCCTTTGGTTTCGTCATGGAAAAAATCAGATGCAAGTTCAATCATTGGCCTAAGTCCATCCTGCTGCAAATCTCAAACAAAGTACAAAACGAATGTTTGGTTCACAATAGGACAAACTCAAGAAGGAGATTTTGTTTATGCGCACACTCAGTCAAGACCTGTCAAAATATCACGGCGCACAACAATAGTAAACAGGCCAACATAAATTTCGCATCCCAGCTAAGTAAAGCTAATGCAATAATGGATTCTCGCAGGAAATCAGCAAGTGAAAACAAATCATGAGTCCAAGCTCAGTAAATGGAAGTGTAACCAAGATCATAAAATATCACAGAAGAAGGAGTTATTAAGCATAAGAGATCCTAATAGGATATCATCATTTTCTTGCTCAAAGGCTCTTCAGAATATGGAGAAAGACGAGAGGAAAAGAAGTTTGCGAGAGAAATATTAGAGTCAGAAAGGTACCGGGAAGAGCCTCAGCCATTGGTATTCTATCGCGAGCTTGACGAGTCTACAACCTATATTTCATCAAGCAGCCACCGGCCATATCTGTCTAAAAAAGGCTAGCTGATCCTTACTACATAACCAAAACAATTGCTGCATTAACTGGCATGACCGAATGTCAAAGCCAAGTCCAGTAATGGTTCAATGCAGTATTAGATCAATAAAATTTAGCTCAGCACAAAGAGTGTATGTGTTCATCGCCAGCAACCAACACCAAGGCCTATTCCATAAAATATTCTAAAAGTCAGATGAAACTGAAATGAAAAAGGAAATTGTAAATTGGAAATAGGATAAACGGAAAGAATGGCTACTGCTTCTTCAAAAATATGGTTTTCTCTTGAAGCTAAACCTGATATCATGAACCAATGCCTTTCTGGTCGTGTTCTTCCAGAGGATCAAGCTAGGTGCGATGATGTTTATGGATTGGATGAAGAGCTTTAGGAAATGGTTCCAAAACCAGTTCTTGCTGTGTTTTTTATCTTCTTACCAATAAGTCTGAAGAGGAAAGGTTGCAACAAAAAAAGAATAAAAATCAGAAGTCAGAAGTAATAAGCTAACTCAAACAGAGGGAATGATCAGAAAATACAAAGGAAATATCAGAAAGTAGAAAACCGAAATATAACTAACTAACTGCCCTGTATAACAACCACCCTAAAGCTAACCTCTCTTCCCTCTACTGTCAGTTTAAAACCATCTTGTTTTTTCCCTCTAGAAAATTTTCTAAAACAACTTCAAAAAACTTTCACTAATACTTTCGTAACAGAACCGTCAACTTAGTTTAACCACCTTCTAACTACTACTAACTAAGAGTTTCTATCCTAATAGAAATCCCCTAACCTCTTTTGTAACTGATTTCTAACTAACTGTTCCTAACTAATCTCCATCAACCTTTAACAGTCCAACAAACTTTCAACCAACTTCTAACAACTTCTTAACTGTTTTAACAGAAATCGAACATAATTCAAAACTGGCCAACAAATTCTAACCAAAAAGAATTTCATTAACAAAATAACTAAATCTCTAACCAACTTTCTAACAGAATTTAAATAACCCCTAACTGTTTTTCTCTTAACAGTTTCCAACCACCCAACTAACTCAAACTAACTGTAACAGAAAAGATAACAGAATGTAACAAACTTTCATAACAATCTCTAACCCTTCTAACCTCCTAACAGAATTATAAAAAGAGAGCAAAACTCACCAGATGAAGGAGATTCAGGATTCTGCAGAAAAGTGACTCTCCAAAACTCTCTCTTTCTCCCTCGAAAATTCTCTCTTTACATGGATTCTTCTTGATTCTCTATCTTCATCTTCATCCTCTAAAAATCACAAAAAAAACTCTTGCGTCTTCTCTCTACTCTCTTCCTCCATCTTCAACCACAGACTCACTTGCACCAACGATTCCACACTGAATTTTAACGGCAATCTGCAACACAATAACACACTCAGAAGATCAAGCAACGAGAAGACGCAGAAAGTAGATGAAGAAGAAGTGTATTAAACGAAGACAAAGAAGAAAGTAGAGGAAATTGATACCTGATAGCAGCATCAGAATCTCCTCTCTGGTTTCTGTTCTTTCCATTTTCAAGATCGCCGCAAGTAAGTCATCATCACCTCTATAATTTTGTTGTTTTGAGTTTGTGTGCGTGAAATCGAATTTTGCTACTTTGTGCGTGCTTCGTCATTGTTGTGAGTGTTTGTGTGCATTTCGAAACAAACATGGATGGCTGAGAGATCTCAGACGATACGAAACCAAAACTCTACGGATATAAAGAAATAAAATGAAGCGTGAGAAGATTTGTTTCGCGGCAGAGATGGAGCGCACCGTAATCAAATTGGAGAATGAGGTGAAGCTGAGTCGGAAGGGAGGTGATGGATGTTTCTTCGTGATGATGAATAGCGAGAAGAAGTTAATTTCACGACCACGGAAGGTAAACGGAGAAGGAGAATTGATGAAGGAGCGATTGAACGGACGAAGAGGTTATGACAAAGGGGTTGAGTATGTTCATTTTAAAAGACGAATAAGAAATGAGAAGGGGAGTGAGACGGAGCCATGGACTATGTGGCGGTGTTATCTTGCCGGAGGAAAGGAATGAGCTTGAAGCCGCCGCGGATCACCTCGTGGAAGTTCAAGAGGCACAACTTTGTGAACCCTATATCAACCACATTGCATCGTTTTATCCTTTCTCTTTAATTCATTATTTTATTTATTTTTCCTTAAATTCTAGATACTGATAATAATAAAAATAATGTTATTGAAAATAGAGAAACAGGGTGGGAGCTTGAGCTGGGTTGAACTTCCTTAGGCTTGTATTAATCTTTTTGGTAGCCTTGGCCTTGCAACAAAAAAACTGCCTCATGGGCTCTGTTTGGCTGTGCCTAGTGCCCATATTGCTCCTACACCCTTGGATTTTGGCTTGCACCCCTGAATTCTTTTTTTTAATGTTTTCCTTTTGATAGTTGTTTAGTTTTGTTGAACTTTCTTCTTTACATGATAAAAACAATAAAATCAATAAAAAATTGTAGATTTGTTTTATTTTAGTTTTAGGAATTAAATTGTGTTTATCCGATTATATTTGAAATTCGCGATTCACCTTTGCTTGGTGAGATTTGAGTCTTATGCAGGTTTATATGCGGATACACTTGAGACTTTGATTGTAATTTATTTTCATAATTGATGATGCGTCGATACTTATTCCAGGAATTTGATTTCTAACTCTTTTCTTTGAATGGTGAAGCTTTCGCGAAGATCGTCGGGTTTCTTTGTTTTGATATTCTTTGCTACGGATTGATATCCACCTGGTATTTTCCCTTGTTTATCTCATTTCGACATTTTATTGCTTTATAGATATCATGAGAAGTAGGAAATAGAGAGTGTGCACTCGAAGTCGCTATTTAAAGACATGTAGTAGACATTCCACACTTCATTTGCTATATGTGTGAGGTGTTTGTGTTTGTTTACGTTCTTGTTGATTGATGAGTCACTCAAATTTAGGAATTAAGATCACGACTTTGCTCTCAGTGCATGCTCCCTATAGGATTTTACCGCTTTCCTTTATTTCTTGTTGATCGATGAGTCACTCAATTTAGAAATTGAGATCACGACTTCGCTCTCATTGCATGTTCCCTATAGGATAGTTTTGTTAGACTTTCTTTGGCATGCTAACTTAGATAAGATCTCTTTAGGTGTACTCTCTCGAGTTTACTGGCTTGGTTGCTTTATCCTTGTACATACCATGTTCCCTTAGGATACGCTTGCTCCATTCGGATGCAAGTTAGACCTTAGGTTGCAAACCATGCATGCTAACATTAGGTAGATGTTTCCCTTTCATTCATCCTGGACTTAGGGATACCATTGTATGATAACATTAGGTTTAGAAATAGGCTAGTCTCCCTTTGACTTTTCTTTCCCCTTTTGCATATGCATTTAAAACAAAAACTTCTTTTTCTTACAAACTTCAAAATGCTTAAAAAATTACTGATGAGAATCATATCTTTGTAGTATGAGAGATGATAAGTAGGTTTCTTCTCGACCTTATTGTTCTTTTATTCTAATCTTTGGTATGGTTCAAGTCTCAAAGACTTATTTCATGAATAAGTAGAAAAGTGGCTAATATCTCTCTCTCTCTTGAGATTAACTAGTTGTTATCCACAAGCAAAAACAACAACAAACACAAACTCCTTTTGCCTATGGGATTTTCTTTCAAAACTTTTTCAAAAGAGCATGTTAATTCACTTCTGTGCTGACGCGTAAGTCTCCAAAGGTCGAGTTGCGGCAGAAGGCGAAAATAATATTGTTCATTAGAAAAAATACAAACCAACAAAAACATGTGAGCCGAACTACGGCTGTTCTGATTCCTTAAAAGGGATACGTAGGCATCGGGGTAGGGCCCGAACGAGCACAACTTTTATTTTCCCTACATCCTTTTCTCTTTTCTTTTGCACGCATTCCTCCCTTTAATAGTATAGTAAACAACAAGCATAGATTTAACACACCCATAAGATAGATAACAAGAGTGGATACCGTAGAGTACTACGGGCGTGTGGGGTGATAATACCTTCCCCTCGTGTAACAGACTCCCTTACTCGATCTCTCATTCGCAAGACTGTGACTTCTCCTTTCTCAGGTTTTCTCGATGTTTACCTTTCCCTACATGTGGGATAAAAGACGTTTGATGGCGACTTCATTGTTTGATAATTTTTAGCCGATTGTTTCACCTATGCTGCATAATCTTGCTTTGAAGGCCCTCTAACTTTCAAATCACTCCTTAATTTAAAGTTTATATAACTGATTGAGCCATTATCCAAGTGCTTGAGCCATTGTCCAAGTGATCATTCTATTTTTGGCACACAGTTAACATTTCCTTTCTTGAAAAGTTGCTTTATACACAATGTCAACTCTCCTTGAGCCCATACATTGTTGCTTCTGATTTCAAAACATCTCAGCACCAAGAAGCAACCATCTACAGCCTATCAAACACCCTATAAGCCTTTGTACCATTGCATTGAAACTATGTATTTCAAGTTGCTTCAAAACAAGTTTCAAAACCATAACATGTGATGTTTCAATTTTGGTTACTCGAGCCTTCAAAAACTTTCCTCTATAAATAGAGAAGTTATTTGCAAGCTAATACACGAATTGACAAGCCTCCTAACCCCCTCAAACACTCTGAAATCAAAATTGGCATTCAAAACCTCCATTGTTGCATATTCTGACCTTAAACTTCAAACACATAATCCACTAGTGCATTTTCACTCTAAATCATTCACAAAGTTTCTATAACTCATATAGAAGCTATCCAAACACTTTCTACACCAGTGTAACACCATCTTCATCATCCTCCATTTTCAAAAATAGCCATCTGCAACTTGACTTCTCTAGAAAGTTTCAGACACTTTCAGCTCAAAGTAAGCATTCCAATAGCTTCCTAGGAGTTCAGTGAAGCTATCCAGATCATCAAAACATCTCCAGGAGTGCTCCAACTTCAAAAATGATTTCCAGTTTTGAGGTAAGTTTTCTCAACTTTGAACTTCTTATACAAGCATCATTAATGGTTACTTTGTGAATAAAAGATGTAGACATCATTCCCCTGAAGCTAACCATGCCTTTAGTGTTCATTTATGTTGACTGGACGTGGAGAATTTTGAAGTTGAAGTTTCAGAAAAATTAGGTTTTTATTTGGTACCAACAGAAATTCATGCTCATCTTTGATTTATAGCTTAAGTTATTTACATGGTTGAATTCGTGGTGAAAAAACAAGCAACTTTATGTTTACATTTTTGAAAATGGTTGAGAAATGAGCAAGTTCAAAATTTCAAAAACAATGGTGTTGATGTTCTGGCGCGAGGAAGAAGATGAAGTACAATCAAGATTGGGTTTATTTTAAATTTAGTGCAAATTGTATAATGACCAAATGAAACAGCCACCCCAGTGGCAGAATATGCGCGCTAAGTCACTTGTTACTAGGGACCTGGGTTCGAGCCCTAGTGGTACCCTTTTGCATTTTTTTCCATATTTTTATTTTGTTCTTTGTGATTTCCAGCGCCCCAACATTGGGCCTCAAGGCCAAATTCCTCCTATTTCCCAACACCCCATCTGCTTTATAATGCGCAGACCCATTTTACTTTTATAACACCACAAGCCCAACATTTTATTTCTTTTTATTTTAATTAACTCTTTCTTTTCTAATTCATTTTTTATTTAATCAAAATTATATTTAAAATCATAAAATCACAAAAAAAATAGTTTTAAGTTTATTTAATTTAAACACTTTATTTTATTATGTTAATTAAATTATTTAGAACTAGATTTTGTTATTTTTGTATACTATAAATTTTTTTTTGGCAAAATACTTATTTTGGTCCCTTAACTATATATCCTTGGGTTGAGATTGGTCCCTTAATTTTCAAAACGTTTCATTTTAGTCCTTTTTTGCCTAATTAGCGACAAATTTCAAAGTTTTTCTGTCGCTAATTAGACAAAAAGGACTAAAATGAAACGTCTTGAAAGTTAAGGGACCAAAGTGACACGAAAAAAAATTAAGGGACCAATTTGAATCCAAGGGTATAGTTAAGGGACCAAAATGAGTATTTTGCCTTTTTTTTTCAAATTGTCATTAATATTCAAATTATTTTATAAATAAATTGTAACTTAGGTTTTATTTTCGTCTTAATTTCAATTAACTTAGATTTTGTTTAAAATAATTAATTAATTCCTCTTGTAATTAAAGTTAATTAGTTTGATTAGGTTAATTATAAAACCTTTTCCATCAAAAAACCACAAAAAACAATTTATTTTTCTTATTCATCTTTACATTTTATGCATATTCAATGGTTTGTAATAGATGATTATACTTTATTGCTTTCCTCCCCTCATTCACAAACTTGTATCCCCCATTCCCAAAGCGTTGTAATAGTGTAGGACATTCAAATTCCACAATTTATCGCTTTCCTTATTATTGTTAGTAATTAGGGTTTGCATGACAAGACTAAAACCAACCATAGCAAAACCCAAATTCAAGATAAAATACATGAAAACAAAACACTTTGCACACATGCACCTCTAGGGTAACCCACTTTGTTGCCTCAAATAGAAATAGTCATGTCCCTCATATGTGGGATGTTTTTGCAAAGACACCTTGATTAAAAGATCGTAGTCCCTCGATGACCCTTTGATGTTGCCTTTAGTAAACGATCTTAGTCCCTTACGACAATTGCTAAAATATTCTACAAGTTGCCTTCTATGACTGTACGATGACCCACGCCTGTCCCTCACATCAAATGATATGGCTCCCTACCAACCAATGGTAAAGTATCACTATTTAAAGGAGGAGGAAAAGAACAAAGACTTTTTGAGTAGGTAGATTGCTCGTAATTGCTTGATCACAAACTAAAACAATATTTACACCTCACATTTTCAAAATATCTTTCCAAAACACTCCCTTTCAACAAATATTTTCAAAACAAGCATTTTGTATACATTCTCAATGATACGAGAATCATTGAAAAATTGCTGCACTAAGGCATTTTCAAAATATTTCCAAAAACATTTTGTATATATTCTCAACGATACGAGAATCATTGCAAAATTACCACTTTCAAAACATCTTCAAAACATCTTTCAATTTACACAAAACACAAAGCATTTCAAAGTGAGCTAGCATTTAAGAGCCCGTAGATAACTACGGATGAAAAAGGTGATAACACCTTCCCTTTTCATAACCTACCCCCTGAACTCAAGAAAATTCTCAAAAGGTCTTTCCTGTTCTTTTCACCTTTCCTTTATTGGATAAAAGAAAAGTCAGTGGAGACTCTTGCTATGCACTACATTTGCGATAAAATATAAAACACCTAAGTCAGTTCTTCCACCGTATCACAAAACTGGCGACTCTGCTGGGGAAATTAATTAAAAGTGAGATTACCTTAAGAGATAGATCACCTTTATTGTTTTATTTGTTTTCCTTGTTTGCTTTATATTTTGGGTTATGCTTGGGTTTATTTCTTGTATAGATCCTATACCAGGATCTGGGGCATATTAGTTAAGTAGCAATAGATCGTGGAAACTGTACGACATAGACCGATATGGTTGAAGGGATGGCTATGTTAGTGTGACACATTTGTTGGTACCAGTGTCCTTTGTATTGAATCAAGGAGAATACGGGGCCGCGGTGTGGTGTCATGAAGCACTAACTAACCATAGAACCTTAGTTGAACAACTTGGCCATTAGAAAGTAGTGAGTTAGTTGGCTTTGGTGCAGACTAGAGTTGGTTGATACTCGATACTACACTCATTGAGATCAGACTTTCAGGATATTTCGATCGCAGTTTGATGCTTGTGCTGAAACAATGCTAGGTGAAGAAAGATTAATGATATTGAGATTCCTTAGAACCCAGGATAGGTTGAACCAAATAAAACTTCAAGAGGGTACTTACGTATAAACCCCATTCAAGCTTAAACCTAAGGCTTTGTGTGTTTTGTTTGTGATTAATTTTTCATGACATCATAAACATCATGACATCATGCCATATCATTTTTACTAACCATTTCATGGACCTAGGCATTTATCTTTGTTCTGTTTTGTAGATTATGGCATCCGCTCGCAGAAATACCATCTGAATCAACTTTGTAAGGGTGCCTCCTCAACTCAAAGAGTTAACATCAAGGGTTCCTAAAAATTCTCCATTCACCAAAAGATACGGTCGACTTCTCAATCTGGTTACCTCGAGCTTTGAAGAAGACATGATGTGTGTGCTCTTTCAGTTCTTTGATCTTGTACATCATTGTTTCACCTTTCCCGATTATCAATTGGTGCCCATAATGGAAGAATTCTCTCAACTATTGGGAGTACCTGTTCTTGATCAAATTCCCTTCACCGGTTTAGAGAAAGATCCACAACCTGAAGAGATTACATCAGCTTTACATTTGAAATGGTCCAACATTGTAGCTAATTGGGAAATAAGGAGTGGAGTCAAGGGTTTTCTAGCTAAATTTCTGTTAGAGAAATCTTGACTATTTTGGGATGCTATGGATTTTCAAGATTTTGAAGAAGTCTTGGCTCTTCTAATGTATGGGTTAGTACTTCTCCCTAATCCAGACCAACTCATAGATGTGAATGCTGTCAAAACCTTCCTTACTCGTAACCTTGTGCCTACTTTACTCGGAGACATTTTGCATTCTCTTCATACTCGAACCAAGAGGAGGAGAGGGGCTCTTATGTGTTTCATGCCGTTTCTATCTAGGTGGTTTACTTTACACCTTCCCTGATCAGTATTGAAGAACAAACAAGGCTTGAGGTGGTCTCAAAGGATAATGTTGCTCTCTCATTCTGATATTTATTGGTGTTACCAATCTATGGAGGATGTTACTATCGTTAACTATTGTGGGGAATTCCCTAATGTTCCACTCCTTGGCATTATGGAAGGTATTACTTACAACCCTTCTCCGGCTCTACGACAATTTGGCTATGCTCGAAGAGATGATCCTTATGACACACTTATCCAGGGTATTATGTTCGACTACGAGAGCGATATTCAAGGTTATCGTCAATGGTTTGTACGAGTGTTAGCTCCTAAATTCAACATCCATACACATTGGCTTTATTGGCTAAAAATAAACTGAAGAAATCTAAGAGATTGAAGAAGTCTAAATTAGGAACCCTTCGATTTGGAAATATAGTCTAATTCGAAGATACTTAGAATTGAGAGCCTTTGAAAAGGCCCATCAAAGTCATCCTTGTTAAGAAGGAAAAAACACTTAGAGAATTCTCTAAGTTAGAAAAGGTCTTCGACCCAGAGGCTTCGATCTTGTAAAAGACTTCAACCTGGAAGCGTTCGTATCAGCAACAATTTGAATTCGAATTTGAATGTAAGAGGATAAGGCAGTTCACTTGGTAGTTGAAGGAAGCAACATGGCATGAAGTTGAAGATCGAAGAACATGCAAAGGACACTTGTCCTGATCCTGGATCGAAGTAACCGTTTAGCAGTTACTTTTTACTAGTATAAATATAGGAAGTTTATGTAAATTTTCTGTGTGTTCAACCAATTGTACAAGTCACTCAATACTATTCGAGTACCCGCTGCGTGAGAAAGAATACTGAGAATGTACTTTTGAAACACCACATTTTATAATCAAAGTCTTTTACATTCCTTGCTGTTACTGCTTGCAGCATTTTATCTTACTTGGAAAGTTTATTTTCCCTTTCATTTTACTTGCACTTTTACCAGATTTCTACTCTTCTCAACCCCTTTTTACTTACTTTTACTTGCACTTTTATCAAGTTTTCGTCTGCCTCTAACCTCCACCTTTCTCAGTCGAACGTGTTCTTTATTAGAATTAGCATTTTTATCAAAACAACACAAATATTTAGCATATGTCCTAGGATCAATCTGATCGATCCTACAAGTAACCAAAAATCACCCTTTTTGGAAGATCAACAGTTGTTTACCAATTTTCACAGTAAACAAATTGGCACACCTGATGGGACGTTGCTAATTTTTGTTTGCTTGTTTATATTAACATAAATGCTTTACATAATTTCTTTCCTTTTATAAAGTGTTGTATGTTATTAAGAAGTGGTAAATTAACCACCAACGAGTGTACAACTAGGAGAAGAAATAGTGAAATGGCTAATCAGCCAAATAATGGAGAAATACCTTCATCAATCGCTACGGAAACAGCGTTTATACCAACTGTTAGTGAAACTATCCCATTAAACGTTGGTTTGGCACCAATGTTGACAATAGCACAAACGGGACCAATACTTTTGTATGTAGGTCCCGTGGGTCCATTAAGAACACCCCCACCAAGGATAAATCCAGGATCTCGACCCTATATTCCCCCAGGATTTTTGACAGACTGAATGGGTCAAGACCAGCCTTATGGCATGCCAACTACTGAAATGGCTAGCCTTATGAATGTTGTGTCCATATTTTCAGAACCTTTGGTGAGTGCGTCTTCGCCATTACAGAGATCTGGTACCGGTATGTCGAATTTGGGTAGAAACCAACACTTAGGAGGGACATCCCATTTAATCCAAGTCTCACAAATGCTTCTACGGCAATTTTGAGTCAACAAATGGACGAAAGTAACCATGATATGGTACAAATGTTGGCACAAACTTTGAGTACATTGCTGAACCCTATAATACAAAATACCACCCAGTCGAATCAGCAAATGACAACTCAAATGATGCACATGGCTGAATTTTTGGGGGTTCCCCAATCTATTCGACAACCCTAAAGAGCGCCAATAAGAGAGAATCAGGGTATAGTCTTAAAGGAAGATGTGACCATTACCAAAATCTATAGCCAGTTGGAATGAACCATAAAATAGAGATAGAAAAACCTAGGGTCAAAATACCCAGAGTTCCCCCGCAGATCCCTAGAGATGTCGATCAAGATGTAATTGTGGTAAATAGAAACCAAAATGCTAAAGAAGTGATATAGCAGGTTCGACACCATAATTATGGAACAAATAATAATCTGACAGCCATGATCGAAAGAATCATGATACAGAATGGAATGAACATTGGCTTTCATAGGCCAAACTTTACATCCCCATTGTCAGAGTATATCTTGCAAACAGATTTACCCCCTAGGTGGAAAGTTCCAAAGTTCACCAAATTTTCCGGGGATACAACAGAATCTACGGTCGAACATGTGGCGAGATATTTGATAGAAGTTGGGGAAATCTCAAATAACGAGAGCCTTAGGATTAAGTACTTCCCAAGTTCCTTAACTAAAAATGCTTTTACTTGGTTTACCACCCTCCCAGCCAATTCGATCCACAACTGGAATCAATTAGAGAGATTGTTCCATGAACAATTTTACATGGGACAAACCAAAATAAGTCTGAAAGAACTGGCTAGTGTGAAAAGGAGATTCACTGAGCCAATAGATGAATATCTAAATAGATTTCGACTACTTAAAGCCATATGCTTTACATAAGTGCCTGAGCATGAGTTGGTCGAAATGGCAGTAGGGGGCCTAGATTATTCTATTAGGGAAAAAATTAGATATCCAGTACCTGAGGGATATGGCCCAATTGGCTGATAGAGTTCAACAGGTAGAACGTCTTAAAGCTGAAAAAGCTAAAGCAACTAAGACTCATCGAAGAGAAAGGGTAGCCTATGTCGAAATGGATAATGATGATCCAGAGACATCTAGTGATCCTATAGTTGTCAAAAAAAGCAAAATAGATTTAGCAGAATTAAAGCAAGGGCCACCGTATTCTTGCAGATTGCTAATGCCCTAAAATGGGAAGAATCCTATTGAGTCTGAAAAGAAAAGTGATAGATTCCCAAAGAAAACATATAGTTTCAACGTCACAAAATGTGACGAGATATTTGACTTATTAGTTAAATATGGCAAAATGATAGTGCCCCCAGGGGAAAAAATGCCTCCTTTAGAACAAAGAAACAAAAGAGGTTTTTGTAAGTATCATAATTTTTTGGGCCATAAAGCTTCGCAATGTTTTCTTTTCAGGGATCTCGTTCAAGGAGCGATCAAGGAGGGCCGACTCAAGTTTGCTGACAAACCTCTGATGAAAATCGATGCAAACCCATTGCAAGTTGATGCCCACTATACTGAACCCCCAAGCATCAACATGGTCGAAGTTTCAAAAGACTTCGTCAATAAGCCTGTTTTTGACAGTTTCACTGGGAACATCTCCATAAAGACTGTCGAAAGGGTGAGAAAGGCTACTAAAGGCCTAGACAAAGGAGTTACTGAAGGCTCAAACAAAGGAGCTGTTGAAGGCTCAAACAAAGGGACTACTGCAGGTTCCTATTTGGCTGCCGTCATGGGTTCAATAGAGAACTAAGAAGCCAAAATGCAAAGGCTGAATCTCACTGCCAAGAGCAACGTAGAAGTTAATATGGTTGAAGTATCTGGGGCGAAGGCTTTAGAAGATGCCATCCGACAAGAGCAAGTCAATAAAATTTCATTTCCCAAAGAGAATGAGAATCTGGCAGATTTTCTGCAACGATGCCAGAAAAAGTAGTCTGAAGTGATGTTGTGTCCAACTCCATCTTCGATAAAAAGGCTGTAGAACGCATACAGGGTGTGAGGGCAGCTAAGGAGAAATGGGGCACCAATTCCCAACCTAACATGGATCCTTAGGTCCGATATGATCCTAGAAGAGGATATTAGAAGGGACCAATGAACCAGGTGAAGAGGCCATCAACTTTCAGGCTTCCAACAAATGTCCCCGTGGACACTTGGCTGAAAACAGCAAACAGAAAAAGGCCCAGTGAGGAGAAATGGTAAACATTTGATGTGCCAAGAGGATCATCCTTGGCCTATAGGAAGGAATTTCAAACTACAACAACAAATAAAGTGGCTCATGTGTCGAGCAACTGCAAGGGGAAAACTCCATGTCCTGCTCCTAGTGGAGGAGATATCAAAGACAGCAAAAAGCCGAAAGAAAGGCTACAGGGGAGCCTCAACCTGAATCAAGCACCAATGCGCCACAAAGAAAGGAAAAAGGCAAGCAAAGAAAGCCTTTAGAAATAAAACCAATTGCTAGAAGATTGGTGTGTCCATAACAAGGTGAATCAAATGATGAAGGTAATTCTGAATTTGATGCTACTTTGGATATTTTGGTGAATGTAGTATCAATAATACCCAGGGAATACGACCGCCAAGTCGAAGTCGAAGAGACTTACTGGGAGGTCGAGCAAGAGATGGCCAAACACAAGCTAGTTTGTTACTGCGTCATGAACAACAGTTGTGTCGAAGAGTAAAATGCTTTCTTCGAACTCCCCACTGTGGCAATAAAGAATCACCTCAAACCATTGTTTATCAGAGCAAAAGTTGGGGAAGCAACCATCAACAAAACTCTGGTTGATTATAGGGCCACAATAAATATAATTCCCCAAGGTATATTGAGGAAACTAGGCAAAGGGGATGAAGATATCAAACCCCATAACATGGTTCTATCGAACTATGAGGGAGGGATTGGAACTATTATGGGGGTGATACAATTAGACCTCAAGGTGGGAACAATACTTCGACCAACTATGTTTATGGTCATTTCAGCGAAGCCCAACTATAATCTACTCTTAGGTAGAGAGTGGATACATGGCATAGGAGCAGTGCCATCATAATTGCACCAACGTGTTACCATTTTGAGCCCATATGGTATAGTTGAAAATATTGAAGCAGATCAAAGCTACTATATGGTCGAAGCTAATAATGTTGATAGAACAAACTTCGACAGAAATCTAGCTCACATAGGGCCATGCAATCCTCCAGACTTTGATTTGGCACCAGCACCAAATTCCTTCTGCTCCCTCTACCTACACTATGACCATGGGTTCCAGTGGGCTATAGAAGATTTATCAAACATTGACTATGGAGGAGTTGACGACATACGACCAACAGGTCGGGGAAGTGAATCCAGTGATGATGGCTGAATCACAAGCTTTACAAAGGATTTCGGCATATGTGGCCGAAAGTAGAATGATAGCGGCCTTATAGGCTAAAGTCAAGTATATGGCTGTCGAAGCCAATGAGCGAGTGTTTCTTCCAGAAGGTCCTGGGAAAGATTCAAACCAGAACCACCTGACTTAAGAAGGGAGGAAGAAAGAAGCTTGAGGCTAGATTCCATCTATGATGATGAGCCTTTAGGTTTTGAAAAGGATCCGTTGGCAGACAATGTTAAAATGCTAGCGCAAGATCCTCTAGAAGAAATAGACTTGGGCGAAGGTTTGGTGAAAAGACCAACATACATCAGTGCGAAGATAGATCCAGCGCTCAAGGTCGAAATAGTCCAATTGTTGAAGGAGTTTAAAGACTGCTTTGCATGGAATTATGACAAAATGCCTTGTCTCGACATAAGATTGGTGGAGCTTCAACTACCAATAAAGCCTGGAAAAAAGCCCGTGAAGCAAACTCCAAGGCATTTTGCACCAGAAATCTTGTCGAAGGTCAAGACGAAAGTCGAAAGACTGCTGAAATGCAAGTTCATCCGAACGACCAGGTATGTCGAATGGATTTCAAATATAGTACCTGTTATAAAGAAAAATGGTACCTTAAGGGTGTGCATTGAATTTCGAGATTTAAATGCTGCAACACCCAAAGATGAATATCCAATGCTTGTGGCGTAAATGCTTGTCGATTCTACCGCTGGCTTTGAATACATGAGTATTCTTGATGGATACTCTAGGTATAATCAAATTTTCATTGCTGAAGAGGATGTGTCGAAAATAGCATTGTGATGCCCTGGAGCTTTAGGTACTTATGAATGGGTAATGAAGCCCTTTGGCCTAAAAAATACAGGGGCAACATATCAAAGGACAATGAATTCCGTCTTCCATGATTTCATTGAAACTTTTATGCAGATTTATATTGACGATATTGTTGTCAAATCTGTTTCAGGGAAGAATCACATAGACCACCTTCGACAGTCCTTCGAAAGGATGAGAAGCTATGGTCTAAAGATGAATCCTCAAAGCAGGGGACTTCTTAGGCTTTGTGGTCCACAAAAAGGGAATCAAAATAAACAAGAACAAGACCAAAGCCATTTTGGAAGCGAAAGCGCAAACTGGCAAGAAGGAGTTACAATCTCTACTTGGCAAGATAAATTTCCTAAGGAGATTTATATCCAACTTAAGTGGAAAAACGCAAGCCTTCTCACCACTACTTCGACTCAACAAAGGAGGATTCGAGTGGGGGCAAGAACAACAAGAGGCCTTCAGCAAGATCAAGGATACCTCACCAAGCCACTTGTTCTGGTACCTCCTTGTAGAAATAGGAGTATGAGATTGTACATAGCTGCATCTGATAAAACCCTAGGGAGCATGTTGGCTCAAGAGAATGAAAATGGTGTCGAAAGATCCATCTACTACCTCAGTAGAGTTTTAAATGATGCAAAAACTAGATATAGAGAAGCTGAAAAACTATCTATGTTTATGTCTTTACTTCTCATGTACAAAACTCAAGCAATATATAAAACCAGTTGATGTTTATGTTTCGTCTCATTTTGATGTTTTCAAATATATGTTGTCGAAACCCATCTTGCACAGTCGAATAGGAAAATGGGCACTTGCATTAACTGAGTATTCATTAACCTCTATGCCTCTCAAGGCTGTAAAAGGTCAAGTGGTAGCAGACTTTATAGTTGACCACTCAATAAATGAAGAATCATTAAACTACTTAGAGATCGAACCCTGGAAGTTATACTTTGACGGTTCCAGTCATAAAGATGGAACTGAATCTCTAATTATTCTATTTCTCCAAATAAAATTCAAACAACATTCAAGTACAAGATCGAAGGTTCTTGTTCGAACAATGAGGTTGAGTACAGAGCTCTAATCGTAGGCCTTGAAATCTTGTTAGAATTGGGGGTAACTCGAGTCGAAATAATGGGAGATTCAGAGTTAGTCATAAGGAAAGTTACGAAAGAATACAAATGTATAAGAGAAAATATTATCATGTATTTTGTAATAGCCAATCGTTTTTTGAAAAACTTTGAAGTGATCAACATTCGACATATACCAATATTAGAAAATCAAGTGGTTAATGACTTAGCACAGATTGCATCTGGGTATAAAATTTCAAAAGAAAAATTACAACAAGCAATCGAAGTTAGAGGAAGAGTAACATCAACCAAGTTGTCTCCAACATATTTGGAAACAACAAAGCTAGGGTACACTGACCATGAAAACTTCGAAATTTCGTTCATAGACAATCTAACAGAACAAGATTGGAGAAAGCCTATAGTAGATTATTTTCAAAATCCAATGTTATTCGACAGAACGAAAAACAAAGTATAGGGCGCTAAGTTATATTCTAATGGGAAACGAGTTATTTAAAATGACGCTCGGAGGAGTACTACTAAAATGCCTAAGTGAAACATAGGCATACATAACCCTTTCAACTACACATGCTGGGGCACATGCCATAAAATGAAATGGTTGCTGTTTTGACAAGGATTTTATTGGCCTACTATGTTGAAAGACCGTGTGGAGTTTGCAAAAGGTTGCCAAGAATGTCAAATACATACAGGCATCCAACATGTACCTGCAAGCGAACTTCACTCAATTGTGAAACCTTGGCCTTTTAGAGGATGGGCCTTGGATCTTATTGGGGAGATTCGACCAACATCGTCTAAAAGCCAGAAATATATATTGGTGGGCATTGACAATTTCACTAAGTGGATTGAAGCAATTCTGTTAGTCAATGCAGACCAAGAGAATGTCATTCAATTTATTCAAAAGAACATTATATATAGGTTTGGAATCCCTGAGACAATAACAACTGACCAAGGATCAGTATTTACTGGTCGAAAAACGCAGGAGTTCGCCACAGAAATGGGATTCAAGCTGTTAACATCTACGCCTTACTATACACAAGCTAATGGACAAGTCAAAGCAGCAAATAAGATAGTAATTGGCTTGATAAAGAAGCATGTAGGAAAAAAGCCAAAGAATTGGCATAAAACATTGGACCAAATCTTATGGGCATGTCAAACTTCTCATAAGGAAGCTACCAGAATGACACCATTTCGATTAACCTATGGCCATGACGCAGTATTGCTAGTAGAAATTTGTCTACAGTCAACAAGAATCAGAAACATCAAGATATCCCTTCTGAAGCTTATTGGAATATGATGTTAGACGAATTGGTTGATTTGGACGAAGAAAGACTGAGAGCTTTAGATCTCTTAAGAATACAGAAGAAAAGAGTGGAAAAATCTTACAATAAAAGAGTAAAACCCAAGACATTCTTGCCTGAGGATCTGGTATGTTAAGTAATTCTCCCAATGGATCAAAAGGATAGAAATTTGGGAAAATGGTCTCCTAAATAAGAAGGACCTTTTAAGATTATCGAAACATTGTCTGGTGGTGCCTATGAGATCGAATAGTTAATTAAAGATCAAAGGCTCTTGAGAGTAAATGGTAAATACTTGAAAAAGTATAGACCTGTACTTCAAGAGGTTAAAATAACCAATGTTTAATCTCAGTCGAAGTAAAGAGCCAAAATGGAAAATGCATTAAGCAGCTAAAATGGCTATAAGTCATTACAAAAATAGAAATTATACAAATAAAAAGTCAAAATAAAAATGGGAGGCTGACTTTGATTTGGAGATATTTGATCTTCTGCAGCTCCAAACGTCTTTCGCACAAAGCCTTTGACTGATGAAGAGCTTCGATTTTAGCATCTAGTGCTTGGGCCTAATCAACATATTTTAATCCATCGTTGAGTTCCTCTTAGATCTCAAAATCAGTGTTGATAGAAAGAAGTTCTTCTTTTCGTTTATCATTGGTGGCAATCTTAGCCTCCAATTCTTTGATCCGAGCCTTCATGCTGGCTGTATTTTGGTCGATTTCTTCGACTTCTTTCTGCCTAGCCTCTTGCTCGTTTGACAAACCCTTTAGCCTTGAAGCTGATTCAGTAGCATCACTCCAGGAAGAAGCTACATGGCCATTGGCCTCTTCAATTTCGCGATTGAGAGTCCTTTGGCTATTATAATCAGCTGAGACTTGATCGATGATCGAAGTAAAATCCAAAATAACGATGGCGATGTCAGGGGAGGCAGCAATAAGGTCGATAGCTCTTAAAGTGTTCTTCAGAAAGGAAGGAGCAGTAGGTTCTCCCTCTAAGGTCAACATTAAATCTCTTTTAAAAAGTTGCACCTTGACTTTCTGAAGTGCTTCCTTAGGAGGAGATGTTGAAGTAGATTTTGCAGACGCAGTCGAAGCATTGTGACTTTGATCGGAAGAATTTTCTCTGCCCTCGAGTATGGCGTTCAAGTAGCCAAGAGGATTATTCTGTTTTAGTAATGCCAAATCCTCCTTAGTACGGGACCCTGTCGAAGTGACTCTCTCATTGGTGACACGAGCCGCATTTTCTCCGGCGGATAAATCCTATATCGGGACATGGGCACCTTCGACATTTGCAGGGTTTCTTGCTTTCCCTGCAAAATTCTCTCTTCCATCAGCCGCCAGAATATCCTCATTTTGATTCTCTCCCTCTGGTATGTCCTCCCCCTCTAGTTTTACTACATCATCAATAACTTCCTCTTCCTCTTCTTTTTAATCATCAGTGGCTAGTGAGGTTCTGAGAGTAGTGTGTGGCAGGTCAGAATTCTTCTCACTAGGGATTTCTTTATTCTGCTCCCTAACAGTTGCAACTTGATGCTCAGAGGTTTGGTTCACCTTGCTGGTTGAGCTCACAAAGGATCCCTTTGCTGAAGAAGGCCTATAAGTGGGATCACCCTCACTATTTATTAAAGTGACAAATTCTTCTACAGGTGTAGGAGCCTGTTTGGAAGTGCCAGCAGTGTCTTGAGGATCAAAAGAGTATTATTAGAATTATTGTAAAATAATTCAAAGAAGAGTTTTAGATGGTTGAAGTTGTTACCCAGAGTGGAACTTCAACACCAGGAGAAGAATTATCACTTTCACTGGGATTATTCAGCCTAGCAGCTATTTCTCGTTCCGTTGGCTCTTTGATCATAATCTTGGTTTTGGTTTTTGGACGAGGTTCAGAAAGAGGAGCTGGTTTCTTTAATTTTTTCCTCCTAAGAGGGATATGAGGAGATTCTTCTTCTTCATCACTGGAAATCTCAGTTTCTTGAACTTTCCTTTTCTTTGGAGTAGTTTTCTTAATACCCAAAAAAGAAAGGAGTCGAAAGCATCAACATCAATACTAATATGTTGAAAAGAAAGTTATGGCAGAAAGTATTCACCTATGGTGGAGGTTTTACAGAAAGGTCTCCCCCCTTTGTGCTTTCAGCGACTTTCTTGGTAATTAAGCTATATGTCGAACTATTGAATCGAAGAAAATGAGGCATTTGTTTTGAAAAGAAAGATTACCTTTTTTGATCTTGTTAGAGACTAGTATAAACGCCTCTCGAAGACGTTCAGCAACGTCTTTTGCATCGAAGAATTCTTCGTCATAGTACTGCTTCCACCAGTCTTCAAAGATAGGCGAACATAGGAAGTTGAGCTTGAAGTCGAACTAAGTTAGTATGGTTCGACCAACGTGCCTACCAATATGCTTGGTAGCAGCATCCTATGAATAATCTGCATTATAAAACAACAAAGACTTTTCTCGGGGATAGATTGGAGAAGGGAGTGATTGGATGATGCCAAATTAGCGAGAGACAAGATTCGGTTGATAAGCAATCAAACTGAGTTGATTCTTCGAGCTCTTGAATCTCAATGGCATAATCCTTGGGCAAAGAAACGATTCCCAGATAGCCACATACTCCTCCACTTGGTCCTCTTCATCAGATGAGGGATATGGTCGAATAAACCATTTTGGACCAACCTTTCGACTGGAGAAGGGAGCCATAGTCGAAACAAACTCTTTACGCTCTGCAAACATCATTACAAAGCTAGTAAACGCTTTATGGAATCGTTGACCCTCGTCAGTGGGAGTCAATAGGACTAATCTAGTGCCTTCGACCCTTATGTTTAGGATTTCTGGGGCCTTCTCATTAATCTTGTTCTTCTGAGGAAGAAAAGATTCAAAAGTGGCGTTAAGCCAAAGTTGAAGGAGCTAGAAGGGGCCAACAAGGAGCAAAACCGCCTTATCTCCAATAACTTTAAGCTGAGTCGCACCATTGCTGATGGACTCATACAGGTTAGCCAAAATCAATTCAGCCAAATAAAGGTTGTAGCCATGATGAAGTTGCGTCGCAAGGGTGAGCATCTTCTTAGTCACTTGAAGTGACTTGGTGCAGAAAACAAAGTGAGACAACCACAAAGCTAGAAAAGCTATGTGTTCCACTTCAGAGACAGTGCTGCTAGACTTGTCGTGAAAGTGGTTGATCAATATGGTGTATGTGGGTTTCGTGGCCGAAAACCCAATAGTGTCTTCAGATAAATCTTCAGGGTCGAAATAGTCACCAGTTGGTCGAAGACCAGTAATGGCTGCTATGTCAAAAAGAGTTAGAGTCACCATTCCATAGGGTAAATGGAAAATGAAATGTGTGTTATCCCAGAAGTACATCGAAGATACCAATATAAGAGGGCAATAAGGTAACCCAGTCTTCAATAACATGACCAAGTCATAAATCCCCATATCTTTCCAGATTTAGGTCTGCACTTTTTCCATCTTACTTAGCCATTCTGAATACTCTGAAGTAAGGCTAGGGCAAGATCGAAAGATTCTATTCCCCTTATTCATAAACTGAAGGTTTATGTCTTCCTTCATTTGAGAGTGTTGTTGGTTAGCAGGAGTAGCATCCTCAGGGTCATTCCTGGGTTTCTTCGTGCAACCTATAGGCTTGAGCCTATGGTGAGTTGGGAAGAAGGCATTATTCTGTTTGGGGTTCTCAATGCATGCAGATAGCGGACCAGACATGACATACATATGCCAAGAGTACCTAACAAGAATAAGTACCTGAGAATTGTAAGCTTCACGTCATTCTCTAGTCATGGGTTCAGAAACAACCCTTCGTTCCCTAGTCAAACCAGGAACAGAACTAGTGGAAAAGATTTCTAGTTGTTGTAAGTCAGAAGTGTTCTTGGTTTTGGGATTGTTTGGTGCATTTGAAAGGAAAGCCATGGTTCAGGGTAGTAAAAGAACGGAGAAGATGAAGTTCTTAAGATTTCTTTTTGCAAGGAAATAAGGAATATTAGGAGTTGTAAAAATTCCAAAGAAGAGAATTCGTGGCTATTTATAGTGATCAGGGAAGAGTGTTTTCCCTCAAAACAATTTAATACTGCAAAGTTAGTGGGGCACATGGCGAACATTGAGGCAGTTATCGTATAGGTGATGGAAACGTTTGGCATACTTTCCTAGGTTGTAGGGATAATGGTTATCATGGCAGCATGTAACGGCTGACTGATAGTGGCATCTTGGGAAAAGGGTAATGATGATTCTGAATACCAGCAGTGGTTGGTAGAAGGCAAAAAGCGCACAATTGACTTTTGTGGCCAAGAAGAAGACAGGTGTCGAATGGGAATATCAAAGAATGACCATTTCTTTTGGCGTCGAAATTGACATTCTTGGGGGAAATTTGTTAGCTCCTTAATTTGACATCCAGACACATGGGATTTATTGGCTAAAAATAGACTGAAGAAATCTAAGAGATTGAAGAAGTCTAAATTAAGAACCCTTTGATTTGGAAATATGGTCTAATTCGAAGATACTTCGAATTGAGAGCCTTTGAAAAGGCCCATCGAAGTCATCCTTGTTAAGAAGGAAAAAACACTTAGAGAATTCTCTAAGTTAGAAAAGGTCTTCGACCCAGAGGCTTCGATATTGTAAGAGCCTTCGACCTGGAAGCGTTCGTATCAGCAACAATTTGAATTCGAATTTGAATGTAAGAGGGAAAGGCAGTTCACTTGGAAGTTGTAGAAAGCAACGTGGCATGAAGTTGAAGATCGAAGAACATGCAAAGGACACTTGTCCTGATCCTGGATCGAAGTAACCGTCTAGCAGTTACTTTTTACTAGTATAAATATAGGAAGTTTATGTAAATTTTCCGCGTGTTCAACCAATTGTACAAGTCACTCAATACTATTCGAGTACCCACTGCGTGAGAAAGAATACTGAGAATGTATGTTTGAACACCACATTTTATAATCAAAGTCTTTTACATTCCTTGTCGTTCCTGCTTACAACCTTTTATCTTACTTGCAAAGTTTATTTTCCCTTGCATTTTACTTGCACTTTTACCAGATTTCTACTCTTCTCAACCCCTTTCTACTTACTTTTACTTGAACTTTTATCAAGTTTTCGTCTTCCTTTAACCTCCACCTTTCTCAGTCGAACGTGTTCTTTATTAGAATTAGCATTTTTATCAAAACAACACAAATATTTAACATATGTCCTAGGATCAATCTGATCGATCCTGCAAGTAACCATAATCACCCTTTTTGGAAGATCAACGGTTGTTTACCAATTTTCACGGTAAAAAACGAGCTTGGGGCATGATGTTGTACCCCAATTTTTTCCTCTAAGATCCCTTCATCATATCGTATCAATTTAATCATAACAAGGTCACACACTATGGTTTGGTTCTTCTCCTTATCTTTAGCTTTTTCTCTAGGAGAAATCACCAAGCACCTTGGACCCTCAGGATTGCTTCTGTCAAGTTTCAAGTCTCGGATTACAATTTTCCAAGAAAGTCATTCACAAGGGCAAAATGGTCAAATGCATATTGAAAAGTCAAACTTTGACTTCTTAACCAAAATTAAGTTTAAAAAAAAATCATATTTCATCAAGACATGAAGTTGGTTCATCAAGAAATCAAAAGTCAAAAATTACTTTGAAAAAAATCAAATTTCTAAACATTTAGAAAATTTTCTAAGTGTTAAGAGAATATGATATTTCAGAACTTCTGGGCCAGATTTCACGCAAGCACAATCAGAATTTGCAAAGACAGTTCAGAACATGACTCGTCATTCATAACATATTGAAACTATGTTCTTCAATCAGAACACGACTCTTCAGCATATGGAGGCTACGTTCTATGCTTCGATCAAAGCCTCACCCTTCAAATCTCACTCTGGTCTTCTGTGATCATAACATCACCAAATCCCCAAACCTCGTTTGAGCAGCCTGCTGCACTGCCATGGCACAGTCCTGCAACCAGCTGCCATAATGCTCCAAATTGCTGTTGATCCAGTCCACGCCTGCATTGTTCTCAAACCCCATAATTGCACCAAATTAGCATATAAAAGCTGTGTTTAAAAAAGCAACGGAACAGTATGCCAAAAAGGTTTAAATCCTATTTGTTTTTCCCACCAAAACCACATCAAACCCATCTATAAATTAGTTGCTCCATCACACGTTAAAGGGGTTGGCTTTTGAAAAGAGAGAATTATAAAAGAGAGAAAAGAAAATAGTCAAACATTTGTAAACCCAAAATTCCCAAACAAAATCAAACCTTTGTCCTTCCATTTGAATCAAAGAACATAACGTTCTATTCCATTCCTTCCTAACCCCAGAACATCTGAAGGCAGTAGCTCAAGTCCCAAACACACGCTTCATATTTAAGGTGAGTCATTCTGACTTCGAATCTTTTCATTCCGAACATCATTAAATATGTAAATATCATAGTATTGATGTTGTCCATATCATTGCATAAGTAGAAAAACTGTGGATCAAAACTTCTTGAATAAAGCTAGGCTCAAAATTAGGATTAGAACTTCTATAAATTGTCATGCTTTTATCTTTCTGATTTGCTGTTGTTAAGAATTGAATGAGTTATGGATGTTCTGACTAATGTAAGGAAGGAGGTGAAGTGTAACACATAATTTCTGGGTTTTCTTTTCCCACTATTTTAGCATAACACATAATTTTTGGGTTTTCTTTTCCCACTATTTTAGCATAACACAACTTCTGAGTTCTCTTTACTGTTTTAACACACCAGAACTTCTAGGTTTCCACATTATTATGACACAACACCAGCATTTCTAGGTTGTCTTATTGTTTTAGCACACACAGAACTTTTGAGTTCTCCTCACTGTTTTAACATACAGAGCTTATAGGCTTTCTTACTGTTTTAACACACACAAAACGTCTAAGATTTTCTCACTGTTCTAACACTTGGAACTTCAGCACGTAGCGACACATAACTTCTATTTTTTTTCCCTCTAACATTTCTTTCAGGACCTCAGTGTGCATCAACTCAGAACTTCTGATTACCTTTGATGTTTCTTTCTGAACCACAGCGCGCCTGACATCAAAATTGGTCCTCTTTATTTTACTTTCAGCGACATGCTGATCCTATTTCTCGTTATTTTTCCTTTTTCTCTCTTATTTTTATTATTTTTAGCATTAGTACTATTTTTATCAACATACAAAGACATGAAAAATACTTTTTTTTATTAAATAATTATTTTCCTTTTAATTTATTAAGACAAAACACCATTTTCAAATCAAATCCCTTCCATTTCTTGTATTGTACAATTCAATATGGTTGTAATAGATAAGTAGGATTTAAAATTCTTGCAACCCCCCCCCCCCCCCATTTGTAAATTTATACCCCCATCCCTAAATGATGTAATAGCGTAGGACTTTACATTTCCGCAATTTATCGCTTTCAAATTTATAAATGCTAGTAATTAGGGTTTGTATGGAAAGATAAAATCAACGAATAGATAACCCTAATCAAAGACTAAATGCATGTAAATCAAACACACTTGCACACTAGCACCTCTAGGGTAATCTCGCTTTGTTGCCTTTTGGAAAATAGTCATGTCCCTCGAATATGGGCGTTTTAGCAAAGATCCTCGATAAAAGATCGTAGTCCCTTGATGACCCTCAATGTTGCCTTCAGTAAACGATCTAGTCCCTAAACAATATTGCTAAAAGGTCCCATAGGTTGTCTTCTATGACTATACAAACATCCCACGCCTGTCTCTTTACATCCAACGATGGGGCTTCTTACCAAATCAATGGTAAGATAGCAACATCTAAGGGAGGAGGAAAAGAACATTTAAGACCTTTTGAGTAGGTAGGTTTCTCCTAGTTGCTCGCTTGCTCACAACAAAAACATTTTATACACCAACACTTTCATTTTGAAACATTTTCAAAAGACAAACACTTTGTACGTGTTCTTATAGAAACGAGAACCATTATAAATACACCTTTTCAAAATCACTTTCAAAAACACATTCCACAAACACTTCTTTGAACTATTTTCCAAACAACACTTTGTACGCGTTCTTATAGAAACAAGAATCATTACAAAGACGTTTTCAAAATACTTTCAAAAATCACACCACAAGCACATTTTCAAACAAAAGCAAGTGATCTAGCAAGCAACTAAGAGCCCGTAGATAACTACGGATGAAAAGGGTGTTAATACCTTCCCTTTTCATAACCTACCCCCCGAACTCAAGAAAACATCTCTAAAGGTCTTTCTTGTTCTTTTCAGTCTTTCCTTTTGGATAAAAGAAAAGTCGGTGGTGACTCTTTCTATCCGCAACAATTGCAATCAAACGTAAAACATCCCAAGTCAGTTCTCCCACCGCGTTATAGAACTGGTCACTCTGCTGGTGATTTACTTAAAATGAGGGTTACCTTAGGGCTAGATCACCTTTACTTGCTTTCCTTTGTTTGATTTGTTTGCTTTACATTATGGTCCTTGTTTGGGCTTGTTTTGATCCTCTACTCGGATTTGGGGCACCTTTTTAGGTAAGTAGTAATAGATTATGGAAATTGTACGGTGTAAACCAGTATGGTTGAAGCAATGACTATATTAGTGTGACGCATTTGTTGGTACCCGGTATCCCTTGTGTTGAATCGAGGAGAATACAGGGCCGCTGAGCGGTGTCATGAAGCACTAACTAACCTTAGAACCTTAATTGAACAACTTGGCAATTAGGAAGTAGTGAGATAGCCGGTTTAGGTGGAAATCTGAAAATTGGTTGATACTCAATACTACACTCATTGAGATTGGACTTTTGGGATATCTCCACCACAAGAAAAGATTGATTATACTGAGACAATGCCTAAAAGAAAGGTCAGTGATATTAAGATCCCCTAGAACCCGGTTACTTTCTAGGACAGGTTGAGCCAACTAAACTTCAAGAGGGTACTTACCTAAAAACTCCATGCAAGCCTAAACCTAAGGACTTGTATGTTTTGTGTACATAACAACTTGCTTGCTTTGCATACTTGTACATAACATCGTAACATCATAAGCATTATCACTAACCATTTCAAGGATTTAGGAATTTATCTTTGCTTTATTTTGTAGGCCATGAATCCCGTCCGAAGGAATACCATCCAGATCAGCTTCGTGAAAGCACACACTCAACTCCAAGAGTTAGCATGAAGGGTTCCTGGAGATTCTCCCTTCACCGAGAAATATGGTCGACTTCTCAACTTGGCTACCTCCAAATTCCCATAAGAAATGATGTGTGTGCTTTTCCAATTCTTTGATCCCATGCATCATTGCTTCACCTTTCCTAATTATCAGTTGGTCCCTACGCAAGAGGAGTTCTCTCAACTGTTGGGAGTGCCTGTGCTTGATCGATTACCATTCACTATTTTAGAAGGGACTCCAAAGCCTGAAGTCATTTTCGAAGCCCTACATTTGAAGAGAGCCAACATCATAGCAAATTGGGAGACAAGAAGCGGAGTTAAGGGTTTCCTGGCCAAGTTTCCGTTAGAGAAAGCTCGTTCATTCTAGGAAGACATGGATTTCCAAGCCTTTGAAGATATCCTTGCTCTTCTAATCTATGGTTTGGTTCTATTTCCCAATCCAGACTAATTCATAGATGTGAATGCCATCAAGGTCTTCCTCTCTCGTAATCCTATACCTAACTTACTTGGAGACATTTTACATTATTTCCACACTCGCACAATGAAGAAAAGAGGTACTCTCTTGTGTTGCATTCCTCTACTCACTAAGTGGTTTACTTTGCACTTACCTCGATCAACATTGAAGAACGAGCAGGGATTAACATGGTCTTAAAGGATGATGTCCCTCACACACTCTGACATTTATTGGTGTTCTCGATCCTTAGGGGATACTACTATCATTGACCATTATGGGGAATTCCCTAATGTCCCTTTGCTCGGCATTAGGGGAGGTATAACCTATAACCCTTCTCTTGCACTAAGATAATTTGGCTATGCACAAAGAGATGTTCCTCACGATGCACTCATCCAAGGTTTGGTGTTCGACTATGAGAGTGACAATCAAGGCTACGTCGGAGATTTATATGAGCTTGGAGGATGGTAAACAAAGTGGATAGCAAGACATTGGGGCGTAAGAATTCCATTCCTTTGGAGCCTTATCTTAAATGGGTACAAACTCGTGCTCAAAGACTCGGTATGCCATACCTTGCCACTTTGCATATCATCATGGAGCCATTAGTTGAAGGGGATATTCCTTATGTAATCTCTCACCCTACCATGCCTACTTCTCTTGAAGACTTACAAAGAGCTTGGATCCAGCTGAAGGAAGAACAAGACACTTTCGAGGCCCAGTTCTATGCGAGTGAAAAGAAGGTCCTGGAGCTTACAAGACAACTTCGTGAGGAGCGAAATCTGAATGCCTACATCGCGCCAAAGAGGATGCGTTCTACCTTCTTGTCTTAGGAGTTTATTTTTCTTTATTTCCTCCATTGTAAGCCCAAGGGGCACAATTGTAATCAATTTAAACTTATTAATACAATTGATGTTTGCTCCTTTCTTTGTTTATAACAAATTAAAATTTTCTAAGTCCTTGAAAACATTGCATCCACATACCATACATCATATCATGACAGGCTTTTCCACACAGCTCTCTCATCTGCTTAGTGTTTATTTTAGTGGAGATGGATCTAGAACAGACTATCAAAGACATCTAGACTCAAAACGCTTGACTTCAGGAAATGTTTTTGAACCTGTCCAAGGGACAAGAAGAATTGAAAGCACTCCTCACTAGGGGCATGATCATGAGGAATCCTGAAGACAACAAGGATGACCAGTTGGAACGACTACAAACTGAAATGGCAACAATGAAGATCCAGATGATGGGATAACTAGTTGGCCAGATGGCTCTTATCCAAAACTTAGCTCGGGGACAAGAGGAGCTAAGGACCCTCATCAACAAACTTCATCAAGACAGTTGCAACCGTATGAAGCAAACAGTCGAGATTGGGGATCAAGTCATTAATCAGCCTCCCATGAGACAAGAAACCGATTTGAGGGAGAGCAGACCTTCCCAAATTGCTGCTACATCACGATCCCAATAATAAGCTCGACAATAATAACGGGTAATCAGCGTAACGGGTCCCATTCGATAGGCAGTTTACCAAACTCGACATGCCAATATAGCAAGTCTTACAACACATGCTGAAGATGAATTTGGTTACATTAAGGAATCTTCCTCAGAATCCCAATACTGCTTCTCCCTGTTACAATCATGGAGAAAGGTGTGCATATCATTCCAATAGTCCGGGGCACATTACTAATAACTGTTGGACATTGAAAAATAAGATCCAAGATCTGATCGACGAAGGGGCGTTGGAGTTCACACAAGACCGTCAACTGGCGCTTTCTATCACCCCTCAAGGGAATCCTTATAAAGTGGCGTTCTAGGCGAGGAAATTTTATGTTTATTCGAATTTTCAGTTGTAATTTCTTTGTTTGCTTAAACACCTATCTTTATGTCAGACTTTGGATACTCTCATTAACGCATTAAATATGTTTGTCTTGAATTAATCCATTCATTTTCATTCTATTTAAACTATTCTTTTTACTCCCTTTATGATATTCAACTCTCGTTTCAAAAGTTGCAAGCCTTTAGAGGAAGGATGACGAAAAGAATGCCATAATCTCATACAGTATGCTTTTGGACAGACCCTGCTGATGATGTGCAGGCGTTCTTTCAATTCCTAAACACTGGAGTTATAAGGAGGATAATCCCTAGTCAAGCCCTTTGAGCCAAAGAAGTAGGAGTTTCCTTTTTACACAAACTGAAACCTTTAATCAAAACCTGGGGCAGGGTAATCTCTCAGTTAATTCAAACACGTGTTCAATCGCAAACCTTCACTTCGTATACAATGAATGACTTCAAAAACATTCCCCTGGAATCAAAAGACGATGATGGTTCCTTACCAAATAGTCAGTCATTATCTCTCAAAAGAAAAGCCCACTAAGTCAAAACCTACGAAGGAGACTTAAGAAAAACTGGTGCATCCCGCTGGCTGTAATCTCAAAACAAAGAACAGCCAGGCAAAAAAATCAGGGATAATAAATAAAAAAGAGGTCACTACAAATCCAATATGACAAAAAAACACCTTCCAACAAATAAACTCCCAAATTTCTGAACCATCACCAAAAGTCGTTCCAGACTCAATTGGAATTCAAACACACAATTAACTGAGTTTAGGAACTGAAGAACATCACGAAGAACGAGAGGGTATAAAATACACTTTGAGCCTTATCCTTTGTTTCTTAAAACCTTCAAAAGTCATAATTGAAGCATGGGTTAGTTCGAAAGCATACTGTTACATAAGGTATCATGACTCCTGTAAGGCTTTACTCCAAATCCTGTGTTGAATTTTCTTACAAAAATTCTTTTATCTGCTAAAACGCATTTTCAAAACTTCAAGACAAGCATAAACTTTGCATTATTTGAATATCGTTGTTTGCATATGGCTAATTGTTTGACAGTAGAGAAATTCTCTCAGGAAACAAAATCACTTTAAATGGGATGACACTTCCAATGACATATCTCCTGTAAGCAAGGGAGCATCAACATGATCACTGTCCTGGGGCAGTCAAGTCAAGATTCAAAGAAATCTCTCGAGAGATGCTGAATAACCAGGGGCAAGTTTGTATCTGAATCACTTGGGGCACTGAACATGAACTCCAACAAAGGGTTACGTACGGTCAGGCAAAAATTTCCTGGAAATACTACAAACACTTACTACCAGGGGAAGTGACAAATCTCCCACAAAGTTCTTTCATAGGGTGGTCTCCCAGCCAGAATTTCAATCTCTGAAAGCATCTCTAACTGAGTTGATCTCAAGAATCCTCGAGGAGTTCGGCCAAAAGAAAAACACTTCTCCAACGAATTAGCGACAAAGTTTATTTCCCCAACAAACGTCAAGACTCCCCAGCTTGAATTTTCCTCTCAGACTATCACAAATCAAGGGACCACAACTCCTCTTCCCCAATAGACTTTTCTATAATTCCTAGTGAGCTGCTACAAAACCTGGAAAAACAACCAGATAATCGTTAATTTCTTTATCCCCAGCAAGTCGTTGTGAAGCCTGGAATTTGACCAGATAACAACTAACTTTAAAGAGATAATTCCCCAGTAGAGCAATAAACAGATAAGACTCCTGAACTTTTTCCCCAAAACGGAAATCAACACTCTACACAGAGTTTTCTTCTCAAGCAAAATCAACACTCCCCATCGGATTTCTCCTCAAACAACAAAAACAGGAATCCCCAGTGGAAACGTTCTAAGCAAGGTTTGAAGATGGGCACACTCTTCATTCCCAACGGTTATCCGGGATTCAACCTCCCAAAACTCCTCAACATTTGTCAAGGATTTATTTTCCAAGACAAAAATACATTCCAATAAAATTTCGTATTTAATGCATCATATTACATACATGACAAGTGCATACGACACAATCTCATTTATTTTGAGAACATCATTGCACCATCCATTTCATACATCATGGAATTGCATGCAGCTAACTCTTTACCTTTTAAGGAAATATCAAATCAACATATGGCTATCATCGACGATCTTCAAAAGGTCAGAGATTAATACCTGAAACCAGACAGGACAACTATCTCAAATGACCAACTTTTTCAAGTTCCAGATTAATACCTGTAACTAGCCATGAAAACTATTTGTGGATGACTGATTGTAGATTAACACCTATAACAAGCCAAGAAAACTATCTACATGAAGAGATTGAAGATTAACACCTGTAACAAGCCAGGAAGACTATCTTTCTTTCTCAGGTAAGAGATTAATACCTGAAACCAGACATGACGACTATCTCAAATGACCAACTTTTTCAAGTTCCAGATTAATACCTATAACTAGCCAGGAAAACTATTTGTGGATGATTGATTGTAGATTAACATCTGTAACAAGCCAGGAAAACTATCTACATGAAGAGATTGAAGATTAACACCTGTAACAAGCCAGGAAAACTATCTTTCTTTCTCAGGTCAGAGATTAATACCTGAAACCAGACAGGACGACTATCTCAAACGAATAACTTTTTCAAGTTCCAGATTAATAGTAACTAGCCAGGAAAACTATCTGTGGACGATTGATTATAGATTAACACTTGTAACAAGACAGGAAAACTATATACATGAAGAGATTGAAGATTAACAACTGTAACAAGCCAACTATCTTTCTTTCTCAGGTCAGAGATTAATACCTGAAACTAGACAGGACAACTATCTAATCGACTAGCTGAAGCAACCCTACCCAGGTTCCTTCTCATTTCTAGATATAGTTTTATACGAACTCATCATGAAGCAATCTATTGTACCCCAAAATTTACCCTCTTTATTTTGACCTGTTTGGCTTACATTTCATTATTACATACACGCATATCATTGGTGCTATAGTTATGTAATCAAGGTATATTTAGCAAGCTTTGTCAGGTTACAAGTGATGTTTATTTCGCCAATGGATGTTCTCAGAGTATTTTTCGTGCTGAAGACCGGTTCTCCGTTTCGCTATGATTCGGGGTTCAAAGATTCACAAGTCCAACCCGGCGCGTCATACTCAGGTGTTCTTTCGCCAAGATATCCCTGATAACATATTCTCAAATTTAGTTTCGGCTCGAGAGCCAATTCTTTAAAGAAGGTCTCAGAATGTGCGATTTTTCTCGAAGAAATGTGGTGAAAAAGTGTGTCGAAAGTGTAGTTTTTACACACTAAAAAATTCATAACTTGAATATCATGGATCGTATTGAACCCGATCCGGTGGCCAAAATTCCGTCTTGACGTCATCTACGTTTTCATCTCTCACGACTGGAAGCCAATTTCAATCAGAAGGTCTTCAAAAATGCAGATTTATCAAGTATTTTTGTACAGAAAATTTGTGACAGAAGTTTATTTGTGTCATATTCAGAAAATCATAACTTGGGCGATTTTCATCGTATCGAGCTGGTTCCGACGCCAAAATTTCAAAAATTGAGTTGGCTACATTTTCACAGAAGGTATCGAGTTCGAACAGTATTCAAAATGCCTTCGTTTTTTGCCCAGAGTGCGCGTGACGTGCCAAAAATCCTGAATGTTGAATATTATTTCATCTGGGTCGAAACTTCGAAAATTCATAACTCGGTCAATTTTTATCAGATTGGGCCTATCGTTTTACACAAGGTCAGTGACTCAGAGATCTACAACTTTTCTTCCAGGGTCGAGACCGGGTTCTACTCCGATCAATACCAGTTTTTATTGAAGAACGTGTCAGAGTTGACACTGGAGCCCAAAATAAGTTTGTTTGAGGCGAAACTTTAAAAATTCATAACCAATTCACCGTTTATCCGATTGAGCCCATTTTCGGACAGGAGTTTGTTTACGATGTCGGCTACATTTTGTTTTCACATTTCAACTTCAAAAATTGCACTTAAGTCCATGTGATTTAGCCTGGAACGTGACAGGCTCAAGTAAATAAAAATATGCACTATTGCTTGTGGTTATTGGAGGCCCAATTGCACATTCAAAGCCCATATCTTTGCTCTAATTTCCATTATATAATCTCATTCTTTTCAAACAAACAGGACACACAAAAAAACCTTTGCCACAACCCTGTCAAAATATCAAATTCTTTCAAGAACCCTAAAAATCCTGAAATCCTTATTACAAACTCCCAACTCACTACTTCTCCAGTAAGGGTAAGGCTGGTTTCATCTCTATAATCAAAAGGATGTAGAAGCATTCATACATGCCATATCGGTTTAAAATTACAAAATTTCATATATTTGCTTTCTTTGTATTTCATGATATAATAATTTATTTAATGTGTTCATGAGATTCAACACTGTAGATTTAGTCAGGATCCCATGCAGGGTTATTATAAAATACTGAGGCCGGATCATAACAACAACCAACGACACCATGGCGCAGTGGTAAAGGGTGTGATCAGTGAGATTAAGGGCGTGAGTTCAACACTCACCCCTATCGGTTTTGGTTTTCTTCCATTTTATTTATCCTTTTACCTATTTTCATTCTTTCTGTTTAAAACCTTTTTCATATAACCTAACATTTTTCACAAACCTTTGATTTTTCATAATAAATTCGAATAATTAATTTTAGGTTTTAAATTAATTTTTGGTTCAACACTCACCCCTGACATTTGCATTATTTTTATTTTCTAACCCTATTTTCCAGTGATGCTTCTTCCCCTATCTATTTTTTTGGCAAACTTAATTCTTTTTTGTTAATCATTAAACATAAAATTTTTTTTAAAACCTTTTTTGTTAATTAAAATTAATTAGGTTTTAGGTTTTTTTAATAACCTTTTTTTTTTAAAATTAACTTTTTTTTAATTAAAATTAATTAGGTTTTAGGTTTTTTTTAATTAATATTTTTTTTCAAAATTAACCTTTTTTTAATTAAAATTAATTAAGTTAAGTTTTTTTAATTAACTTTTTTTTCTTCAAAATTAACCTTTTTTTATTATTAATTAAAATTAATTAGGTTTTAGGTATTTTAATTAACTTTTTTCAAAATTAACATTTTTTATTAATTAAAATTAATTAGGTTTTTTAGGTTTATTTAATTAATTATCTTAAATCATTTTTTCATAAAAAATCACAAAAACATTTTCTTTGCTATTTTCATCTTATTTTTATTTTCGTAGATAAAGTGTATAGGGCGCGTTCAACTGTAATAACGTTGCTTTATTTTTCCCGCTTTTTTTTATTATTATCATGTAATTACTTCCGGGATATAATAGTTTTAGGATTTCTTTTCCGCACTCTTCACTATTATGTAACTGTCTCAGAGCTCTGTAATAGCATAGGTTTACATTTCCGCCTTTACCTTCAGCTACTATATTTTATGCAATACTTAGATTAATAGGATTGTATGGAAAGATAAAAATGAACGATAGAAACCCTAACTGCAAGATAAATAACCGAACTGAATCATTTGCCACTCGCACCTCTAGGGTAACCTCACTTGTTGCCTTCGGAAAAACAATAGCCACGTCCCTCGAACGTAGGGATGCCCTTAGCAAAGACCCTCTATTAAAGTCATCATAAAGATCATAGTCCCTCAATGTCTCTCGAGTTGTCTACGAGAAATGATATTGTCCCTCGATGTTGTCTATATGATGACAATCCCTTCGAAATGCTAAGGTATCTCTACATGTTGCCTTCAATGACCATAAACGTCCCTTTCGATAGTCCCTTAACATTCGACGATAGGGCTACCTGCTCACTAATAGTAGGATAACACTGTATAAAGGGTAGGAGGAAAAGAACACCCTTTTTTCGAGTAGGTAGATAACTCTTAAGTACTTGCTCAAATCTTTTTTTACACTTACACACTTTCAAACTTCTTTTCAAAAACGCTTTATCACACTCTTGAGGACTGATACAAGAGTTACCATGAAGCAAAACAAAAATCTTTCAAAACACACAAACACAAACAATTTTAAAAAATGAGCAAGTACCTAAGAGCCCATGGAAAACCACAGATGGAAAGGGTGTTAACACCTTCCTTTTCCATAATCTACCCCCTTACTCAGAAAATCTCGAAAAAGGTCTTTTTCTGTTCTTTTCACCCTTTCTTTTGTTGGGTAAAAGAAAAGTCGATGGCGACTCTTGCTTACTGCGACATTTGCAAACAAAAAATGCAAACCAGTATTAACAGTCGGTTCTGCCACCGTATCACAGAATTGGTGACTCTGCTGGGGAAAAATAAAAAGTGGGGTTTACCTTAGGATCTAGATCATTTTAAACTTGCTTCTTTGTCTGTTTGATTGCTTTACTTTTAAGGGTACTGTTTGGGTTACTATAGATCCTACACCCGGATATGAGGAAACCTTTTAGGTAAGTAGCAATAGATCATGGAAACTCTGCGGGGTATACCGACACGGTTGAAGCGAAAATTTGGTTGGTACCGGTAGCCCTTGAGTTAATCAAGGAGAATACGGGGCCGCTGCGTGGTGTAATAAAGTGTCAACTGACCTTAGAACCTTTAATTGAACAACTTGGCCATTAGGACCTAGTGAGATGGCCGTCTTTGGTGTATTCCCAAGGTCGGCAGATACTCGATGCTACACTCAATGAGATTTGACTCCCGAGTTTTGTTTGGTTGCGAGTCAGTCGCCTATCAGAACGAAACTTGTGGGAAAGATCAATGATATTGAGATCTCTTAGAACCCGGTTACTATTACTAAGACAGGTTGAACCAATCCAAACTTCAAGAGGGTATCACCTTAAAACCCATGCAAGCCTTAAACATAAGGTCTTGGTGTGATTTTCTTGTGCTTGTTATATCTATGGTTTCTTAACATAATCATGACATCATAACATCATGCCACATCATTTCCTTAACCATTTCAAGGATCTCAACAGTTTGTAATGCAGGCTTTGATAAATCAGACGTCTAGCAAGGAGCAAGGGGATTTATTTTCCTCTAGCAAATGTCATCAAAAGGACAAAACACGACAACCTGATTCTCGTAGAAGGACACTCAACGATACGAAGTTCTTCAATCAAAGCTGCAAATTTCAACTTCTGAAATTTTCTTGTTTACCCCGCGAGATCCTTGAAAATATTGCATACATATATCATACATATCATTGCATAAGCAAGTTTCAAAGCAGCTTCATCTCCACTGGGGAATAAGGATGTGCTTCAACCAGAACGAAGTCCTACTATGATGCTCTATCCTAGGGATAGCAACCATAATAGTGTACTCTTTTGGGGAAGTGACACTTATCAACACCCAGGATTGAGATCTACTGGGAAAAGAAAGAATATGTGAATAAGTACTTTCGATGAAACGACTCCATTGGAGAATTCAGAATTCCATTGTAGGAGATTTCTTGATAAGGAAGCTTCACAGGGGAGATGAGGATTTTTGAATAAGAGATTATGAAGGCAGTTCCACTAGGGAAAGGAGAAATTCTAAATATGAGATCTCAGAAAATGTTCTTCACTGGAGAGATGAAATAAACCTTAACACAAATTAGTTGGGGGAATGTAAATTCTTGAGAGCGAGATCTCCAATAAGGTAGCTCCATTGAGGAAAGGGAAATCCTGGATAAGAGATCCTCATAAACAGCCTCTTCTGAGGAAGTGAGATTATGCTCCCATGACTTTGCTAAGAAACAGAACAGACTTGAATAGTCTTTACTGGGGATAATAAAAGATTATTAAAATAATGAACTTCAAACCATGCTTCTGCTATGGAGATTATAGAATTCTTGAACAAGAAATCTTTATGAAGTGACTTCATCGGGGAATAGGAGAAATTTCTGAAGGAACTCCTGACTTCAGCTGGGAATGAGAACACTCAATTTCATGGAATAGACATTCTTTTGCTAGGTGATGATGGGGAGACAAAACTTCAAGCACTTAGAGAATACGACTCTCTTAATCCGAGATTCCAATTAGTCGATCTTTAAAATTCTCTGCTTGGGGAGATTTGCTGGGGAGCAATAGAAACTTACGATCTCTGTAGAAACCCATGACTAATCTCAAATAAATTTGTTCTTCATGAAGTGACTTTACTGGGGAATAAGAAGATATTTAACCAAATCTTTAGTCAAGGTAAAGATGCTCTGCTCCGAGGAATAGGTAATCTCTTACGAACACAAACGGTTTATCAGGAAAGGGAAAATCCATATCAAAAGATCATAACTTTTAGTCAAAAGACTTTCTGATAGGTGATACCGGGAGACAAAGCTTTATGCATCCAGAAAAACGAAACTCTTTTAATCCAGAATTCCAGTTAGTTAATCTTAAAATTTCTCATTTGGGAAAAGTAGAAACTTCAGTGTTGCTTCGGAGGAAACGATCCAGGTTAGGGATACTTTAATCATCTTTGAAGACGTTACTTTGGTAATGGCGAATTATACAGATAAGCAAAGCAAAGGATAAGTTCTGCGAAACAGACCAATGAACATGCCTCAGATAGTGTGACAACTTCGCTGGAGAGGGTCCTTTTGACTTAAGATAATCTGCCCTAGATTATTCGAGCTCTGAATAATTCTCTGACACAATAGGTCCACGGAGAGGTTTGTCGAATTTTGACGTAACTGCTTCAGGTTGACTAATATTTAAAGAGATGCTCCTCAAGAGGACTTCCTGAGATCTTTGTTGAGGATAACACTCCTGACTTTAGTTGGAGATAACGATCTCAACTACTGATGAAGTAATAACAATACAAAGACTTAAAATTCTGATGAGCTGAGGATAATAATCTCGACTTCTTTCATGCTCTTCAAATTCACAAGTTATTTAGCCTGCGACTGGACTTAACCTGATCAGCTCTGAGGTGGAGAAATGCCCCTGCATAATGTCTTGCCCCAGTCTGTAGGACCTTTGAAGAAAACTGCCTCGAGAGGACTTCATGAGATCTGTACCATCCAGATAAACTGCCTCAAGTTGACAAAACTTTGAGAGTCGGTGGATCTTTACTTGATTTCCCCAAATTAGAGGAATCTTGGCAGACCACTTCCTTACCTCATGCTCACGGAGGAATGAGATGTTCACAGAGTTTGGAAGATAACACCTCTTTAAGATGATTGACTTGCGTCTTCAAAACAAGCTAGTACACAATCATACTTCTCAACTCGAACTACTTCACATGCAAGCAGAGGCTTGAAGAAAATTGTCCTTCAGGACCAACTGGAAATGATACACCATTGCTCAATCAGAGACTTGTTGGCAGACAACTTTCGCACAATCATCAAACAAATAGTTCTTGATCAATCTCTCAAACTAGTCTTCTTCAATTCAAAGTAGTAGCTAGAAAGCATGCCCAGATTAAGATCATTCTTTTCAACAGATTCCTGAAGCAATTCGTCCCTCAAAAAAATCAAATTCTTCATCTGACGCTCATTATACAAGCCTACTTGATGTTTAAGCACTTTTTCATATGCAAAAAAATGTTTTATTATAAGAATAATGAATCTAATGCAAATCATATGTTTGTCTTGAAGTTAGAAAACTTTTATTAAAAAGATGCTGAAACATCGGAAAATTTTCTGTACAAAGAAAATTAAAGAGGGAGTGATACCAACTCAAAAAGTTTTTAGCAAGTCTCCAAGGAGTCAGGTTATCGTACTCTCGTAACAGTTTTGCTTTCAAATTAACCCATGCTTTAACTAGGACTTTTAAGGATTGTAACGTGGCCTAGTTCACGGTTTTAGAAAAAAGGATTTAATTCTCAAAATTATTTGGTGCCCACCCATTCTCCATGATGTTCTCCAGTCCTACATTCAGTTAACTCGATACGAGCACTCATCTCTCAAAAGAGTTTATGATGGTCGAGGAACCACATCGATTTCTTGGACACGACAATCACTTAACCTTTGGTTTTTGGGTGTTCGGTCACACGGCTTTTCTTTTGATGAGGTTTTTTATTGGATAATCCTTTTTTGCCTTTCAGGCTTTTCAAATTTCTTTTCGCTTTCCCTAACTTTTGTCTGGACAAATTCTTTTGAATTTCAATTTGAAAGTCCAACGAGATGCCCTAACTTTTGCCTAAGCAACTTGTTTTCAAGTTTCGACTTAGAGGGGCTTTTTTTGTTTCTTTCTTATTCATTTTTCCTTTTTGAACAAGTCATGTGACCTTAAGTTTTTGATCTTTTTGGAAGAAAAGTGACTGCTTCATTCTTTGGTCGACGAGGGATAACCTTTGTTGTATTGATTCGATCTCGACCTCAGGATTTTGTGAGGAAATAACCATTGTGGTTTTGATCTTTTCCTGACCTCATAATGCAAGGGATAAGGTGTGGTGATCCTCGGATGGGACACTCCTTCTGAAATTTGAATGCTCGATCAGATTAACTGAACATCTACCCTGCCCCAGGTTAAAAATAAGGGTTTTTTCTAAACAGAAAAGAAACTTCTACTTCGAAGGCTCAAAGGGGTTAACAAGGGTCTATCTCCCTTATATCTCTGATGTTTGGGGATTGAAACAAGTTTTGTACATTGTTAGCATAATTTTACTCAAAAGCATACCATTTGAGATTCTAGGTAAATTTTTATCATCCTCCCTCCAGAGTCATTACTTTATTAACAAGAGTTAAATATCAAAAACATAGTAAAAAAATAAGAGTGATAACGAATGGATTAGTTCAAGACAAACATATTCAATGCATCATGATTTAGTATTAAAAAAAGATGAGCAAGTTTGCATACAAGAAAGTACTAAACAAAACAATTAAGATTGCAAATGAAATTTGAAATATCCATGGTTGAGGAGACTTGACTCCGTATGGACTGATTGCTTCAAACGATCTTCAACAACCTCGAGGCTCACTTAGATAAGAGATTTCCCACTGATCTGGACACAACAGTCTCTGAATTGATCCAAGCTTGAACTTTGTCTCTGGATGACAAATCGTTTTCAACTGAAAAGCCGAGTGCCCCTGAATATATGTTCACTAAAGATTCTCTCAAAAGAGAGGGTGGATATTGTACCAAGCGATAAAATTCGAAATTGTTTGTCACCTTGGAAATTGGATTTTGGAAAAGATGCCACACAAATGCTAGACTTTACTTAACCTCTCTTGCAATTTTCAACATCACGGCCAAATTCCCCCAAAATGGGAAACACACCTGGAATTTGCATTAGGAGAGAGATTAATCAACTAAAAATTCTCCAAGGCTCGAAGCTTAATCAATTGAATTCCCAACAGACGAGTAATTTCCAGGATGTAAGGCATTGAGATGGTATCAACATACTTCTTAGTCTTCTTCTATCTTTTCTTAAAAGTTTTGCCCCATGGATTCACTTGGGGAATAAGCATTGACTGCTAATGAGAAGATCAGGGAACACAAAACTGTAGAGAGTTCCCCTGATTAAATAATCGGGTACCTCGGCCTGGTAACCACATATGGTGTTGATAACAAGATTTGAAAGGAGATTTGTAGACGGTACTGAAGTACAGAGCGTAACCCACTGAAGCTCAAACAAGTGTGGAAACAAATGAGAATAAAATACTAGTATGGGGTTAAAAAACCGTCCACCAGGCTTCTTTTGTTCCTGATGATAAAACAAACCTCTTGAATTCAATTGGTGAATGGGAACCATCTGCTGATAAGACATTCCAAGCACTCAAAATAGTTGATGAAATCCATAAGGCACTCCATGGTTTGAAATAAATCCCAAAAGATAAGGAGAATAAAATAACTCATGTTGCAACAGTCGGTGTAGGATTACTGACATTATCAGTAAGACTTCCATGTCCTGACTTAACTGGATCTTCAACCAATTATCTTCCTTCTCGATGAGTTCCCGATCACGGGCTACATCTTGCATGTATACCACAAACAACCTTATCTGAATCTTCGTCTCGGTCAATCCCCCACAGAGTTATTCCATACTGATATCTGAACATGTGACGACAAGAATCCACGTCTGAGACTCTGATGGGAATATCAAGTTTGAATATGAATCTCTAACTATGAGTACTTGTTATGAATATATAAAGATGTATGAGGTGTATGAGTGGATGCAATGCCATGTTCAATCATTTTCAAGGAACTCACATTCTTTTAATTTTGATTTTAAACTAGTAAGAGGTGGAGAAGCGCAACACAAAGCTCACAAGCATGGTTCCTTGGAAATGGAAAGAACATGTGTTACAATGGTGTTAACATATTATGTATGCAAAGACATGGGATCAAGGTTCCCATCATAATAGATAAGTGATACACTGTCTTTGAACCATCTGAAAGACACGTGATCAATAGTCCGACATACGAGAACTAAATACCATGTAAATCAGCAACTTCATAGGATCAAGGTATCTAGAACACTAGATAACTACTGAACTTCCGAAATAAACGGCCATCACAAGGTGAGAAGTCCAAAACAAAACTAGGAGAACACATAGTCACCAACATGAACAAAATCAACAACAGAACCCAAAAGTCATCACCGGTACCTGTAAGAATCAAACCCTCCCGATTCACGAGTGTAGTCTAAGTCAAGGTAAGGCAAGGGAGAATCAGAGTCGCGGGTTCACTTGAAAGTACCATCATCGTATAACATATGTGATAATGACAGTACCCTCATTAAAACCTACACTGGTTGTGGCTCTCATGATCGGACACGACAGGGCATACACGTATAAGTCGTCATGACTCTCCACTCTATTCCTAGTGTTCCTGTGGTTTTCACTTGGCCATGTTATTGGGCCTTTTACCTCTTGTGATACCCACCCATCAAAGAACACAGATCCAACATAACAACAGTATATGGAAAGAGATAAAATGCATGCGCAAACATATGCAAGCAGTGTTTATATAAAGCTGTAAATAATTGGAAATAAATAAACACCCAAAGTAGTAAACAACCAAGAGCTAGGATCGACTATGGGATGGACCAACAATAGGTCTATCATTTCCCCAATGAAGTCGCCAGCTGAAACAAGCGTCTGAACCGTCATTCGGTATAAAATCAATGAAGTCACCACCAAATGTTATTTATCCCACCGAAATGGAAAGGTAAACAACGAGAAAACCTGAAAGGGTGAAATCACAGTCATACAACTGAGAGATCAGGTAAGGGAGTCTGTTACGTGAGGGGAAGGTATTAGCACCCCACATGCCCTTAGTACTCTACGGTATCCACTCATGTTGTCTAATCTAATGGGTGTGTAAAATCTATATCTAAGATGTGCATGCAAAAGAAAAGAGAAAATAATATAGGGAAAATAAAAGTTGTGCTCGTCCGGCCCCTACCCCAATACCTACGTATCCCTTTTAAGGAATCAGAGCAGCCGTAGTTCGGCTTACATATTTTGGTTGGTTTGTATTTTTTTAGTTAAAAAGACAAAAGCAATAAACAAGATGGCAAAACATCATAAACAAAAAAGGATGACAAGATTGATATCACATGGCAACTCAAACTCAGATAAGGTGATAAAACATCAGCATGATAGAAAAATATCTGATAAGACGATAAAGCACCACACCTAACAATGATATAAAAAATCAAAGTAGGATAACAAACACATGCAATGATGAAACATCAGTGAAAAGATAATCAAATATCATGGAAAAGACAATAAGACGTCAAAATTTAGATGATAAAACATCACACCTAACATTGATATTGAGAATCAAAGTAGGATAACAAACATATGCGATGGCGAAACATCGGCTAAAAGATAATAAAATAAAATGGCAAAGATGGCGAGACATCAACAATTCAGATGATAAAACATCACACCTAACAATGATATTGAGAATCAAAGTAGGATAACAAACATATGGCGATGGCGAAACATCGGCAAAAAGATAGCAAGATAACATGGAAAAGGTGGCGAGACATCAACAATTCAGATGATAAAACATCACACCTAACAATGATATCGAGAATCAAAGTAGGATAACAAACATATGTGATGGCGAAACATCGGCAGTACACATACACGATGGCGAAACATCGGCAAAAAGATAACAAGATAACATGGAAAAGATGGCGAGACATCAACAGTTCAGTTGATAAAACATCATACCTAACAATGATATTGAGAATAAAAGTAGGATAATAAACATGCGCGATGGAGAAACATCAACAACAAGCAATGTGATGGCGAAACATCGGCTAAAAGATAATAAAATAACATGGAAAAGATGGCGAGACATCAACAATTAAGATGATAAAACATCACACATAACAATAATATTAAGAATCAAAGTAGGATAACAAACATATGCAATGGCGAAACATCGACAACAAACATACGCGATGACGAAACATCGGCAAAAAGGTAGCAAGATAACATGGCAAAGATGGCGAGACATCAAAATTCAGATGATAAAGCATCACACCTAACAATGATATTGTGAATCAAAGTAGGATAACAAACATATGCGATGGCGAAACATCGACACAAAGATAGTAAAATATCATGGCAAAGATGGCAAGACATTAAAACTTAACAAGGTTTTAAACAGAACCAAAAGACGCATAAACAAATAAGATTGGTTTGTATTTTTTTACCTTGAAGAAGGATTTAAGTTTATTAGAGATGTTTTATGATTTTCCAAGAAGAAGTTTTAGTTTTAAGATGCAAGAATGCAAAAGAAAGAAAACAACTAAGGAAGACTATCCTAATCTCTATCCCTAATGTTATCTTACCATGATTGACCATGAGGTTGGGGATAAAAAGGGAAGTTTCTACCTTATGTTAGCATGCATGGATATCTATCCTAATGTCTAGCTCGAGCGCTACTCTAATCAAGTGATCCTAAGGGAAGTGTGGTATAGCCAACAAATAAGCAAACAAGTGATTTGGAAAAAGCAAACAAATATGACTAGAAAACAAGGTACATATGTGGAATTTCCTTAAATAGGTCTTTAAATAAACCAGAGGGATTATTGACAAATATCAGCAACGGAGGTCCCTTTTGTGCATCTCTAATCCTGCTTGACATGATCTCTAGAAAGCATTAAAATATGGAAATGAAGTCCTGATGATACCTAACGGAGTAGTTCCGTTGCCTCTTCAAAGCACACGAGATAAGATAACTCTATAGAACACCTTCTTGAATCTCCTCAGTCAACCGTTGAATATGCATATTTAGGTCGCGTCAGCAATCGGTCGCGAAAATCATAGCACGAGTGTCCACAAGATAAATGGAATTCTTGGTGTATGGGAGTTGATCAGGTTAAGATTAACCAAGGGGTGTACTTGACTAATCTCGTGAGAGTAGGTGCTCCTACCCTCAACCATGAGACCCTTTGTGCATGGAAACACTGGGTATATGGACCAATATGGTTTGATTTGGGTTATGATTAATCAAGGGCAAACTTGATCAATCTCTTGAGAATGGCCATGCCCAAACTCAACTATGAGACCCTTTTGTGCATGGAAACACTTGGTATATGGACCTAAGTTGTTTGATTTGGGTTATGATTAATCAATGGGAAAAACTTGATTGATCTTGTGAGAATGGCCATGCCCAAACTCAACTATGAGACCCTTTATGAAGATGCTTGGTATGTGGACCAAGGGGAGAGAAGAGAGTTGCTTCAATGCATATGATAAAAATCAAAAGCCCATACAAGGTGGATATATGCATGCTCCTAGATAGTGGGACTAGCATGGCACTAGTATTCTAAACGACCCATTTGAATAATTGATCGAGTAGTTGTCGTTGTAGAAAAGCCTAGGACCAAACTATGAAATGTGTGCAAGTGTGCATTTGTATGTGGATACCTTTTCATTGATCATGAGCCCAAGAGGAGGCCAAGTGTTCTACTTTGAACAAAATATGCATAATAACAATTTTTAAACATATAAAGAAAATAGCAAAGAAATAAAGTTCTAAACTATTACAAACCATATGGGAATGGGGGTACAAATTTACGAATGGGGATGAGTCGAATCAACAATACGATTAAAGGTCTAAATAAACAATCAATACAACCCAATCGAATTAAAAAGATAAACAATTAATTAAACTAAAACAATCTACTTAATAAAATTAATTAACAAAATAATTAATAATATAAAAAATAATTTTTTTTGTTTAATTACTTAGTTAAAAAAAGTGTTTATATATTTTTGTATTTTTTATTATGATAGAAATCAAAATAATAATTAAAGAAAATCAAGTAAAATTTGAATAAAGGAAATAGAGAAAGAAGTTAAATGGGTCTGAAAACAGCAGCCTGGGGGTGCTGGAAATGAAAATTTCTAGGCCCATAGATGCAAAGCCTAGACTTCACAATGGATGTCTGCAGGATCCTGTGTGTTGCTTTCAGGGAGGTCTACCATGGTGAAGCATTGTTGGAATGCTCGATGAAGATCTAATGGTGAGGACGCGATGGTGTATCATATGCTTGATGGAGAAAAGTGCTCAATAACCTTCCGCCTTCGATCCAACGTGGATAGTCCTTGAAGGAACACGATGAAGAACACATTTTAAGTGGTTGGAAAATAATCAGATAATGCTGATTAAGGGTGCACCGGAGGACCACAAGATGTATCGTATGGGATTCACAATAATGATTAACCAGATGGTGACAAGTGTCACCGCTGGATTAGGCCCTGTAAACCATGTTAACAAACAAAATAAGCAAATTAAACACGCTTAATCATAAACCAAGTAAATATTCTCTCTCTGCTTTCGCTCTCTCACTTCTCTCTACGTTTAAACACACAAACACCAGAAACTAAATAAAACCAAGATCCAATGCGGTAGCCTAGGAAGAACAAATACGGTGGTCCTGATGAACATGCGATGGTAGGGATGAAGATCAACAATAGCGCTGATGAATATAGAAGTGGTTCCCGACGACAGTGAAGAACACCACGGCGATAAAATCTTATCTTGATCTGATTCTCGATCTCTTTACATTGTTCTCTTCATCTCTCTGCCTTGATCACGATTCCGGTGCCTGATTTCACACGGGGTCAACAATCGAGCGTAGATCTTGAAGGGGGTTTCGGAACCCTAGCATTCAGATCGCGATAAGATTGGCGAGGATGATAAGGATGTTTCCTCTGAAATTCTTCCAGTAAGATCTTTCCGGTCCTTTACTCTTTTCCTCTTCTTCTTCGTTTTGAAATTCTGAAGGGTTTGCGTTATATGAAAATGATGATAGCTTAGAGTTTTGTATGCTTGATAGCTTGCTGAGATGTTGAATCGTTATCTCTATTTTGTGTGAACATTTCCCTCTCTTTATGATATCTTAAATAGTTTGAGGAAAATGAGGATGGATTTTTAGGGTTTCTGGTTTATTGCTGTTTGCTCAGATTTTGGCTTGTGTGTGTACAGTGAATCCCCCCCTGATTTCAATGCTAATGAATGCTTTTATAGTAATTCCCTTTAGGGTTTTTGCCATGATTTTCTTTGACAGGCTTGTTTAATTTTTTCAACTGTTTGTTATCAGGCTTTGAACGAACTTTGTCGTGGGCTTTTATCCATCTAATATATGTTATTATTTCTTATATCTTTTCTGAGATGTCATTTCTACATATATGTGCCTCTTGATGTTGTTGGGCTGAGACTTAATTTTTGCGTGTGGGCTTGGAACTTGAACTCTGTACTACTTTACTTTCTGATTTATGATGTGTGAACTGTGATGCTGGACCCTTTGATTTTTTGTGATAACAGGCTTGCTGATTTCGTTTTACTATTGGGCTTGACAATTATTTTTGATGAATTTTTTTTATTAATAACCAAGTATTAAAATAATATTTCGCAAATAACCGGGTTTCGGAAAAAATTACGCAAATAACCATGTTTGAGATGGCTCCATAAAGGAGGAGCCATCTCATTTGGTGCATCCTCCTATTTTTATAAGGGAGGCGCCATCTCATTTGGCGCCTAAGGGCAAATGGCAAGCCCTAAGCCAAATGAGATGGCGCCTATGTGGAAAATTAGGTCAAAAAAAAAATTTTTTTTTTTCCTTTCCTGTGCGTTGCGTATTAGACAGAGATAACCAAAATTGATTTTTTATTTGAAAAAAAATAATTACATTCAACTGTTTTACATTTAAATAACAGTAAAAAAATAGATACAAAAAATACTGAAAAAAAAAAAAGATACATCAATGATCCCCAGGAACCCGGTAATGACCCCCAGTTCCGCATCCCCGTCCTCGCCTTTCTCTTGCTGGGTGCCGTCTCGTTTCCTGTTGCGGCAAGGTCGATGGCCCAGCGAAGTCAATGCGATCCGAATCCATAAAATCAGTAAGATCTCCATATCTCGAAGATCCGCTCTGGTACAGTCGGTTACCCATGCCCTCGAAGTTTGGTCGTGTTGGCGGTGGGTGGGGTTCCATGGTTGGTCGGTAGCATTGGTCGTCTGAGTATGGGGGGTAGAAAGGAAATGGATCTTGGGGTGTTTGGTACTGTGGATGTTGGGTTGTTTGGAGATATGGTGGTTGATGGTAGGTTTGGTCGGGTTGGTCGTAATCTTCTGACATTCCCATATCAGGGCTAAGGCTGGATGTTGAGGGCCCCATATTGGGATATGTGGAAGACTGAAATTGTGTATGGGGTATGTGGGTTTGCTGGTATTGGGGTTGGTATTATGGTTGGGTTTGAGGCATATCTGGGTATTGGTAGTTTGGAGGTGACTGTGGTTGGTAGTACGGCATTTGGTTGTAGTTGTGTTGTGGTGGGGAATGTGGTTGTGTGTTTGTTGGTCTGTTTCTTCTTGGGGGTGGGTTTGAGGTTGAAGGATTTTGGGTTTGTTGGTGGGGAATCGAGGGTTGTGCCCATTGTGTGTGTGGGTCAACCAAGTACCTCGGATGAGACACGTGCATATCTGGGTTACTAACCGACCTGTACCACGACATATATTGATCGGTGTGTCGCATGTTACCTTGAGTAAGGAAAACAGGGGATTGCAAGATGTAGCGGTGACGCCTTTGCCACATTTTACACCATTCTGGAGCAAAGTCTTTCCAGTTGGTTAGATTCCACTGGGCGTCGACCCTTTTTAGATGCCAGGGGGACAAATCTGTTGGGTCACTTGGTATCTCTTGGATCATTCCGAACTGCATCTTCACGCGGTCGCTGTGGTGCATCTCCACAATGTTGAACCGAATGAGTGCAGTCTTTGCAGTCCAAGTTGCTGCATCCTCTGGATTTGGAGAATGGTCCAAACCCAAATAGGGTCTCCAGACGAACTGCGATAAAATTTAAATCAGGTAAGCGCAAAAGTAATGTATAAATAAATAAAATGAACAAAAGTTAAAAGCTACGACTTACGTCATCTGGGCCTAGGTGATCCAACAGATTCCGGTAGAGTGCGACATTGAATCTGGGATTCTTGCCGTAATCCATACCCCTCACGCAGTACCTATAGGAAATGAGAAACATGTTATTTTCAGCATATATTTTGGAAAGAGAAGAATAGTTATAAATGCTATAACTTAATGACTTACTTTGTTGCGTAAGGGAAACCAAAAGTGTTGTTGTTGATGGGGTTTAAGGACTCCATCCTCCACCAACCCCAGGCTTGTAGTAAAAATGCGCACCCATAAAATGTACATTTTTCCTTGACTGCGTTTTTGCACAAGGAACTGTACAGGTGGGCTAATACTGCAGAACCCCAACTAAATTTTCTAGTTTTATCAAAATTGGTTAGTAAATGTAAGTACATGAAATTTACACTATTTCCCGTACTTTCGGGAAATAAAAAAGTACCAAAAAGTATCATAATATACGTTCGGGCTTTTACTACTCGGTCATTTTCTGAGGAATTTTCATTTAATTCCATACTTGCATAATGCCGTTTCAGGTCAGTGAGTAGTATTCCCTGCCCTCTTGCTCCACCACCTTCTACCATGTCCCTACCCAACAATTCTTCACACTGTGAGTTGGGTTGTTGAACCGACCCGTTCACCGCTTTACCGTCAATAGGGAGGCCCAGTAGCATGTAGACATCTTCGAGAGTGATGGTACATTCACCTATTGGTAGGTGAAATGTATGGGTCTCCGGTCTCCACCTCTCCAACATTGCAAGGATGAATTTGGAGTCAATGGTGCAGTTGGAGATCTTTATCACGTGTCCAAAACCTGCATATTCCAGATAAGGGACGATAAAAGGGTCGGGGGCCAGGTATTTGTGCGAACGGATTCTGAATCTTTGTGTATCCTGAGATCATAATTAAACAAGAATAAGATTAATTAAGATGAACAACACGTTTTTTAAAGTATGAAAAATGTATAACCAAAGAAGAGACTTACAAATGCAGCAATGTTTTCCCTTGTGCCTCTGTGAGTATCTCCCATTGTTAGAAGGGCCATTCTTCAGAACGCTTGAGTGAATGAAAGACTTAGGAAGAAATAAGGAGTATGATAGACTTAAGAAATATTTCGTAGCAGAGAGTGAGAGAGTGAGAGTTGTGTGGGTGTGAGATATGTTTCATAAGGTATGTATTTATAGGCAACTAATTCTGATGTAGTGGTTGCATGCATGCGAGGTGTCACATTTGCATGCTTAGGGAGTTACACATATGCATGCATGCATTTACAAATAATGTAAGGTGTCACTCTTGCAGGCTAGGTGGCAGCCTTTGGGATGCCTTTCTCTGTTGCATGCAAGGCCATTGGAGCTGACGGGTGGCAGGCTTAGACAAAGCTTTTATGTGTGTATTATAGGGCCAGGCTAGGTGGCAGCATAAGCCCATGCATGTAATACGATTGGACAGTAAGGGAGGCGCCATCTCACTTGGCGAAATAGTACAAAAATGAATGTTGTCGCCACCCCATTTGGCGAATAAGAGGTGTCACGTTTTACAGCATTGTCTCAGGCTACGTGACAGCCTTTGGGATTCCTTTCTCTGTTGCATGCAAGGCCATTGGAGCTGACGGGTGGCAGGCTTAGACAAAACATTAATGTGTGTATTATAGGGCCAGGCTAGGTGGCAGCATAAGCCCATGCATGTAATACGATTGGACAGTAAGGGAGGCGCCATCTCACTTGGCGAAATAGTACAAAAATGAATGTTGTCGCCACCCCATTTGGCGAATAAGAGGTGTCACGTTTTACAGCATTGTCTCAGGCTACGTGACAGCCTTTGGGATTCCTTTCTCTGTTGCATGCAAGGCCATTGGAGCTGACGGGTGGCAGGCTTAGACAAAAGTTTTATGTGTGAAGAATAGGGCCAGGCTAGGTGGCAGCATAAGCCCATGCATGTAATACGATTGGACAGTAAGGGAGGCGCCATCTCACTTGGCGAAATAGTACAAAAATGAATGTTGTCGCCACCCCATTTGGCGAATAAGAGGTGTCACGTTTTACAGCATTGTCTCAGGCTACGTGACAGCCTTTGGGATTCCTTTCTCTGTTGCATGCAAGGCTATTGGAGTAGACGGGTGGCAGGCTTAGACAAAAGTTTTATGTGTGAAGAATAGGGTCAGGCTAGGTGGCAGCATAAGCCCATGCATGTAATACGATTGGCAGCCTTGGGGGGTTGCATCACTTACTTAATTGAAATATTTTGCCTTAGGTTGAACATAACATTCATTCACATAAACTGTAAAATTTTCCAACCTTCGAATCAGTCATCTAACCTTCAAACATTCCAGCATTCATACCTTCATATAATCAATAAACCCAAAACATTCCCACCTTCATACCTAAAACAATTCTACACAATGGCCTCTTCACCACAATTTGTTGTCAAAGCACATTTCAACGGTGAGACATACATGTGTCCCACAGTTGGGTTTTTGTTTAGAAACACCGACAATGTCTGATTTCTCTTAAACGGGAAAGCAAATTTCTCATACTTTAAGAAAAGATTGGAGGCCAAACTTGAACGAGGCCCTATATCCCAGATATTTTATCAGAGTCCAGTCTTTTTTGGAAACAACCAAGTCATATTTTATAAGGTTGCAATTCAAGATGACGAGGATTTCCAGAACATGATTTCCAGCCATGTCTATTCTGGAAACGACTCTATTGAGTTGTACGTTCTGTTTCAAGAGCCTCCGGTGACACAGGAGGTAGAGCCTCCGGTGTTACAGGAGGTTGATCCTTTGGAGAATGAGCAAGCCGAGGTGGATGCAGTTGATGATGAAGAAGAAGATAACGAGTTAGAGTTCGATGAAATGGTGAACGACGATTCTGACGATGATGGCATCCCAAGTATTCCTACCGACAAAATCTACACACCACCTACGCACATGACAAACTTCAACATGGGCGGAGATGAACCTTCTACGGACTTGTTTTTCCAACCGTATATGCAATCAGATGAAAATTTAAAAGAGAAGGACAAGTTTCGTAATAGAGAGGAATGCATAAGGGCCATCAAAAAATTTCACATGCTCAACTCGGTTGATTATAAGGTGGATCGTGTAAACCCGGAAAGGTACAAGATCAAGTGTGTCCACCCTGACTGCATGTTCAAGCTGACCGCTTCATACAGACTAAGGGGTGACTGCTGGGTCATAGGTTCCATGACAACCCATACTTGTGTAAGTTCCACTCAATCACAAGACCACCGAAAACTCAACCATGATCTAATCTGTCAAGAAATCCTACCCCTGGTGAGCAACGACCCTTCTTTGAAGGTGAAAACAATCATCTCCCACATCACCACAGTTTTTAACTACACTCCGTCTTACCGTAAGGCGTGGTTAGCAAAGACTAAGGCGATTGAAAGGGTGTATGGAAACTGGGAGGAGTCATACCGAGAACTTCCCCGCTACCTCAATGCACTAAAGACATATTCTCCAGGTAGTGTTTATGTTCTGGAAACATTGCCCGCTTACGCCCAAGATGGTAGTGTTCTACATGGCAACGGAATATTCAGTCGCGTCTTTTGGGCATTTCAACCATGCATCGCAGGGTTTGCATCATGTAAACCAATTCTACAAATAGACGGGACTTGGTTGTATGGCAAGTACAAAGGCACTCTTTTGATGGCAGTTGCACAAGATGGCAACAATAACATTTTCCCCGTTGCGTTTGCCCTTGTCGAGGGGGAGACTGGTGGTGCTTGGAGCTTTTTCCTGAAAAATCTTCGTACACACGTGGCTCCTCAACCGGATCTATGTTTGATCTCGGACAGACATGCCTCTATTGAAAGTGCCTATAATAATCCGGCAAATGGTTGGCATGACCCTCCTTCTACGCATGTCTATTGCATCAGGCATATCGTCCAGAATTTCTCGAGGGAGGTCAAGGACAAAACATTGCGGAAAGCGGTGATGAATGCGGGATACGCACTGACACAGCCCACATTCAAATATTACCGCAACGAGATCCGTTTGTCTAACCCAGAAGCCGGTACGTGGATCGACAACATACCGGTCGAAAAGTGGACTAGGTCATACGACAATGGCCAAAGATGGGGGCATATGACAACAAATCTTATTGAATCAATGAATGGGGTATTCAAGGGCATACGAAACCTCCCCATCACTGCCTTGGTGAAATCCACGTATTTTAGGATGGCTGCGTTATTTGCCAAAAGAGGTGAAATGTGGTATTCGGTCTTGCAATCAGGACAACTGTGGAGTGAAAGCTGTATGAAATACATTAAGGCTGAAAGTGCAAAAGCCAACACTCACATGGTTACACGGTTTGACCGCCATAGCCACAACTTCATTGTGAAAGAGACAATTGACCACAATGAAGGCCTGGCAAGACAGGAATACAGGGTCATTTTACCTTCTCAATGGTGCGATTGTGGCAGGTTTCAAGCTTTTCGTATGCCTTGCTCTCATGTCATTGCCGCTTGTGCGCATACCCATCAAGACGCGCTTCAACTGCTATCAAACGTTTATAAATCTGAAACGTTGCTAACTGTTTACAACAACAACTTTCCTTTGGTGGCAAAACCGGACTATTGGCCTGAATACAGCGGTGATATAGTTTGGCACAATGACCAAATGCGAAGGAACAAGAAGGGTCGTCCCAAAAGCAGGCGCATAACAACAGAAATGGACGATCTTGACAGGTTGGAAAGAAAGTGTGGTTTATGCCGTCAGGTCGGACACAATCGCAAAAACTGTCCGAATCGGGCGTCTGGCTCGACCACATAAATTTTGTAATACAATAAATCTTTTCAATATTTGTGTTGTAAACATTATGGGTTTTCCGTTAATAAAACTGTTCACACAATTTAAGAAATTCAATATAGGAAATTACATTAGGGTTTTCGCGTACAACAATGATTAACGATAATCAATCTAGGAAATTAAATTAGGGTTTTCGCGTACAACAATGATTAACGATAATCAATCTAGGAAATTACAACTGTTAACACAATTTCATCTGACCCATGCATCATCAGCATTACATCACTGTCTGTTTTGACTTCCTCCAACCACACATTAGGTCTTCCTGTCGCATGTGAGGTTGTTGTTCGTTTTCGCTGGATCCTTCGAATTTTTTCCCCCTCGGCGATGTCTCCATCTAGCCACCGCATCAACTCCCGCTTCAGACGCTCCATGGAGTGAATGTGCCAGAATTTCATTTTCATCGCGGGTTTCGTGGCGGAGAATATAACGTAACCATCTCTGCTAAAAATCATAGGCGACGTCATTACGTAAATAAGGGAGTACAAAATAAAAATACAGTGCGAGAAAGTGTGAGAAATTTCAAAGAAACGGACGAATTATTTATAAAACGGCAAAAAACCCTAGTTTTGCCCTAGGCGCCAAGTGAGATGGCGCCTCCTCTCCTTTTTAAGGAGCATGCGCCATCTCACTTGGCTAAAAGCCAATGGAGGCGCCAAGTGAGATGGCGCCTAGGGCAAAACCCTAGGTGCATGCGCCAAATGACTTGGCTCCTCCTTTGTGGAGCCATCTCAAACATGGTTATTTGCGTAATTTTTTCCGAAACCCGGTTATTTGCGAAATATTTTTTTAATACTTGGTTATTAATAAAAAAAAATTCTATTTTTGATTGTTGTGGTTTTCTGAATGTGTTACCTTGCAATTTCAAACTTGCAATGCTCTGCTTGTTTGGACTGGAAGTCGACTTTCAGATTTGGGCTTGACTGTGATTCTAATTTATTTTCCTGAATGCTATTTTTCTGAAATGTGAACTTCTTGATGCTATGTAACTGTGATGAAAAATCTGAGTTTCTTTGTCTTTACTGTGAACCAAAAAAATGTCTTTCTTGTGATTTGTTGTAAAGATTATGGGCATGTGATTGAAACTTGAGACTTTGATTTGTATGAAGGCCTTGAATGCTTGTGAACATGATTGCAAACCAACCCTATTTTCCGATTTCTACCAACACCCTAATGATGAGATTGCAAAATGAACCTTCTTGAAAACTTTTGGCTTGTGTTCAGGTTCTTGATTGCTAACTATTGTACCCCAATTTTTTCCCCTAAGATCCCTTCATCATACCATATTAATTCAATCACAACAATATCACATTAGGGCTTTTGGTTCTCCTCCCTATCTTTAGCTTTGCTCTTTGAAGAATCACCAAGCACCTTGACTTGTTTTTCTTTTGTTATCATGCATGTTTTTTTACTTTCCTTTTAATTAATAAAATGCAATGTTGGTTTGTCTTACTTGTTAATAATGTAGGTAAAGGAAATATGGCTTAGCAAGTTGATCCATGGGTTCATGAGTTTATTTCCATGCCTTAGTCAATAAAGCTTGAGATATTCAAACCTCGCCATTGAATTTGTTTTGGAAGAAATGTCATGGCAAGTTTTATTTTGGTTCACCATATTTCAAAGTTATCAAGATTGATTCAAAAGTACAAGGGGTTGATTGAAGAAGTTGTCATAGTTGGACAAGGCCTTGTTCCCATTAGTCACAAGTGCACATCTCTCTCAATTATCAAGATATGGAAGTGGTTTTGGATGCTATGAGTTCTCATTATCACCCTCAACAACTTCTATCTACAAAGCAAAAGTGTTGGTACAAGAAGGTTGTTTAAAATTGTCAAAGTTCCTCAAAGCATTTTCTTGATCTAAGATCTAGGGTTTTGAACTTCAAAAAGTATATCTTACTCATCTTTTGGTATTTTTGAGTGATTCCAAAAACATCCTTCTCTTAAAAGGTTTATTAACAAATCACTTCAAAAGTTTCAAGGAGTTTTCATGTGGAAGAAACTTGATGATGAAGAAATATTACAAGTCCTCTAGATGAACCCCAAACTTCCCATGTGTGACTTCAAATGATCATAACCTTATCAATTTTTATCACCTTGAGTCCACAATTTTTTCACAATGATCTTGAGGATGTGAACTTTATTCCTTCTTTTATATGCAAAGTGAGAAAGTGGATGGAGGATGCCTTAAGGATACAAAAGATTATAGGTCATTTCATGATTTTTTGCCAACTTCAACAATTCATAACTCTCTCAATTTTTGGATATTTTGAATGGTTCAAGTTTTAAGATGTCATTCAAGAGGTCTATTTCATGCCATCTTTTTTGGTCAAGAGCAAATTCCAAGAGGAAGGCCATGTTTGGATGCAAAACATTATAGGTCACTTTTGAAGAAAAACTTGAAATATTTCTAAGTATGGAAAGTCAACCTCTTTTTCCAAAATTTGACTCATTGCAACTTTCAGTTCAAACATCTATTTGATTCCATTCTCTTCCCATTGCAAAGCTTGTAATCTCATCTTTCTAAAGCATCGAGAACCATGCCTTAAGACCCATTGAGCTGAGAATGCCATTGTTTCAAAAGTGGTAACTTGGAATTGAAGTTTCATCGCAAGTCAGAATTTGAATTTCATGTTACAACTTCTAACCCTCAAATTAGAACACGTTTTGGGTCTAAACATGATTAGCCACCTTTCCCAAGTGGATTAGTGCATTACAACGCGTGTTTTGGATGAGTTTTTACAAAAGAGAAGTCACACTTTCTTCATGATGCAGACCCACACGAATTCCCTCCAAATTGCATCATTCACCCTTCCTTTTGATCCCATTTGCTTCTCCTATAAATACATGAGCTATCCCATTCATTTTCTAAAGCTTGAACAACCAAAATCACCCTGCCAAACTCGCTCTATAACTCACTTTTCTACAACTTTGAAATCATTGTTCAAGCCTTTTTCAACCCATTTTTTCTATCAATTCACCTTCCTTGATCTTCCCTGAAGCTAACAGAAGTAGAATTGAGTCTTGAAACCTTATGAATTGATCTGACCAAGTCCATTTACAGAGCTCTGCAACTGAACTTCAATAGGTAGATTTCTCCATCAATTCTTCCAAACTTTGATATCATGTGAAGCTCTCATTGCCCTAGTTCTAGTTGCAACACTTTCTTTTAACTGGAAACATGTTTTGGCCATGAATTTTAAAATTCCTTTTCAAAACTGTCCTTCCAAATTGCTTGAGCTACAGTTTATATAAATTTTTCGCGAAGGTGTGGTTGTCTTCGTCTTGATGAGACGAAGCGAATGGTACCGGTCTCGTGCTCTAATTTTACAGTTTGAGCAAGCTTGATTTGAGACTGACTTGAGGTTGAAGATGACCAACGTGTCATCCTTCAACCAATGAAACAACGCCATTTGGAATTTTTGAATATCTGATTTAATTAATGATCATGTGTGTTATTCATTAATGACCACGGTATGCACAACGCGTCTGATCCATTGGATTAACTTACTAACGCGTTTTGACTCTTAACCATTGGTTCACATTTTTTTGACTTTATTTTATTTTATGATTTTTATATTTAAATTGTATTAAACTTCAAAAAATCTTTAAAAAAATATGAAAAATATTATTGATTTTTCTCTTTCTAATTTTTATTTTTTTACAATTTTATTTTGTGTTTTGATATTTTTTTAAATAAATTTTCACTTTATTTGAATTGTTTAAATGTTTAAAAATACTTTTATGCATTTTTAAATTCTAAAAAAATTATGGAATGATCCAATGATACTGTGACAAATATTGGTGACCTCATTTATTTTTTATTTCTGACCTTGTTATTTTTATCATTTTTGGTTTATTTTACTCATTTCTTTTAATTTAAAAATAGTTTCTAACTTTAAAAAATTACCAAAAATTATATAAAAAGATTTGAGTTCATTTCTGATTTTTCTATGGTCTTACATAATCTTTCTTGATTAATTTGAACATAGTTGATATTTTTCTCTATTATTTCTATTTTAAAACATTTTAAAACCCTTTTTAATGCATATATTAAATGTAATATTATTTTGTATTATTTTCTGGCTGATCCTGGGTTGAATTTTTGATCACGAACTTTATTAACATCATTGGATCCATGGTGTTGAGTCTAACTCCATAAAAATGGATGAATGATTTTAATAATAGTTTGATTAAATTTTAATTGAAAAATGGTTTGTATATTCTTTCCCACCCATCTTCATCTTATCCCTTTCTTATTGCACTAAGTGTTCTTGGAGCATGATCTCTATATCATGTCTCAAAACAAATGGTGCATAGATTGCTATTGACCGACCTCAAAATAGGTGCGACTTCTTTATAAGTCCACTTACGATTGCTTAACATAGCGTTAAATTTTGTCCCGATTCGATAAAATGATCATTCATGGCCCAAACTTATGATTGTAAGCCCAAGATGTTAATTTGAACCCTTTGATCTAATAACCTTGAGATTCATTGTGTAGTTGCTTTGGTTCTACCAATCTTATGATGGATCTTCATTAATTTTGGTCAACGCGGATCACTTAAACATCATTGATCATTATATGTTACATTGAGGATTCTTAAATGGGTGATATACTTGACATAAAGCAAATGCAATTCATTGTGTAGAGACTTTGGTTCTACCAATCCCCTAATGAGTTCCAAATGCAAGTTTCAAGATGGTATCCAACTAACCACTAATTACTAATAATTGACTTTATTTTGTGTTTTTATTTTATGCACCATTTACTTTACCATTTACATTTCATGATATTTTTCATTTTTGCTCACTTGAGAGTTTACTTTCTTGTGATTTTTATTTTTCTCACTTGAGCTTTTTTTTAAGACACATAATAATCAACATGAACCATAAAAAACTTTAATGATACTTGGACTATTTGGTTACTATCCTGGAATTATGGAGTATTGGAATTCTTGGACTTAGGATTAGAAACCTTGGCCTATGTTGGAGACCTTGTGACCTTAATTGATATTTTGTCTGGAGTTCTTGAGGTTTACCTCAAGACATTGGGTTGTTTGTTTGTTTTGTGTGCAGGCTATTATGATTACATACTTTGTTTGTAATCTGGAATTCGCCCGTATACCGCCGTTACCCTGCCCAATTTTTGTGAAGACTTAATACATTTGAAGTTTGGTTCTCTCAAGAGGTCTAGTATCTTTGCTTGCTTGGTTTCAATCCAAAGAATGGGAATTCTATCTTGACTCATAATGTCAAGTATTGGCTTCTTGTTGGTTAAATGGTTCTTATCCCTAGCTTTTACCTTATGCTTTAGGATAGTCTCTTCTTCTCCTCCCATCTTCTTTAATTTCAAAAATCTTCTCTCTCCTTTTGAAAACTCTTCTGGTTTTTAAACTTGAACCACTTTCATAATAAACTTGGACATAGATCCATGTATTTTTAAAACCTTTTCATAAAAAACTTCAATCAACTTAAATAATACCTTGACATTTTTTGTGAGAAGACTAAAAGTCAATCAATCTCATTTCAAACCATTTTGTCACTTTGGCTTTTTACTTTAAAACTTTTCTCAAAAGATTGGGCTCTTGTCAACCCTTGTAGTGATGCAAACAAATATACTTCTATAATATGTAGTGAAGTGAGATATTTTCCAGTTGGGTGTTGAGTGAGGCATTGTTGATTTTAAAATCCGTCATATCCTCCACTTTGAGATGATGTAAATTCTCCTTTCTCATGATTGTGGATAGTAAGTATGTTTTCCACATGGACAATGATGATGATGTCTTATCTCATAAAATTAACCAACACACCTGTGTTTTAAATTTTTTTTAAAGAGGAACTATGTGTACCCTGATCCCTTATTGCATGAAAGGTGGTACGTAGGCACTAAAGGTTCGCAACCACGGCGGGTGCAAAAATCATTAAAAAAATACTTCTTTTCTCAGCTCCACCATTTATTTTTCATACAACATTTTATAGCCAAAATATACAGATTTTACAAAGAGGTTCCTGCGGAGTACCATAGATTTTTAGGGTGCTAATGCCTTCCATTTCCATAACCACCCTCTTACCTTGAATCTTTCCCCCTCTTTTCGGGTTATTCGCTCTTTTTCCATTCCTTTGGAAACAATAAAGCACGGTGGAGATTTTTATTTTGATCTGTATAAGTCTAATCAATCCAATGGCTTAGTCTTAAACATTTATATCGCTACAGAAAAAAATGGCGACTTCACTGGGGAAAGATTGACCTCTTGCTGGTCCATCCCTAAGTGGGTTAAACCTATATTTGTCTATTTCTGTTTATTTGCTATTGTTGTTTATGTGTTATATTATATGTTGTATATTTGTTTGTCTGGGTTTTCCTGGTTTTCAGGGTGCTTGGTGATTACTTATAAGTCATGTACCTGGACTTGGGCAAACTTTAAGATAGGATGGGCTGTATAGTCATGCTAAATTTGAGGGAGTAACCCCAAAAAAGGAGGCATGAGATCCTCCACTCAGTGGAGTCCCCTTTGACTGTAGTGTCATTTACTGAGTAATCGGGAAGACGTATTGCTTTCGACCTGGGAGCCTACTGAAGATGAGGACCGTAGAATACCTAACCCATCTTGGACTTTTAGGTGTAGTGCAAAAGCTATGACGGAGTAATCCGAAAATATTTGTCACGCGATACTAAGCTCATACGAGTTTTTCTTGAGAATATTACTAATTACCGAGTTAATCGAGAAGTTGGTAATATCTGAAGGAAGGATGTAAACTCTAGGAACCTCTAGAACCTTGTTCGGCAAGTGATAACTTTTAGACCATAACTTATGGGTAGTACCTTCAACCTCATGCTCGTGACGTTGAACCTATGAACCCTATGTTTGTGATCTTGTGTGTGATTGTTGCGTCATGCATCCATGCACTCATAAGCATCTTTTGAAGAAATTTTATTTCAAGGGACTTGAAAGTTGACCATTTGTGAATATTTTAGGTACCTTTTGACCATGGATTCTGGAAAAAGAAAGACCGGAAAATACAGTTTCAAATATCCCAAGATAGATGAGTTGATCAGTCTAATTCCCGAGATTGAGTGTTCTGCATATTTTTTGAAGAAGTGTGGATCCATCATTCCTCTCACAAAGTTTAGGATGAAGGAGGGTATTGTCTCGACCTCGGTCCAGTTCTATGATCCGATGTATCAGTTGATGCCTACACTAGAGCAGTATTCTTATATGTTGGATTTATCTATTACTAATCGTGTTCCTTTTACTGGTTTGGAGGGTGAGCCAAAACCACACGAGATTGCTGCTTTCATCCATCTGGGGAAGTCTGAGGTTGAAGCCCATATGACTACTAAAGGAGGGATTAGAGGATTAACAACTCAGTTCTTATTGGAGAAAGCTCGTTACTTTGCTAGGATGAAGAGTACAGTCGCTTTTGAGGCCATCTTTGCTCTACTTGCTTACGGGTTGTTTTTATTTCCTAATGTGGACAAGTTTGTTGACATTAATGCTATAAGGATCTTCATGATTGGAAACCCATTTCCTACATTGTTGGGTGATGCTTATTACTTTATTCATTCACCTTCGGAATTCTTATCATGGGGGATGATTATCTGTTGCACGCCTCTGTTGTACCGGTGGTTTATTTCTCATATGCCTCAGTCTAATGCTTTCTAGGATGTCAGGAAGGAACCCATTGGGCTCCTAAGATCATGACACTTACTCACTCAGATATTGTTTGGTATCATCGGGCTTACCATGATGTAGAGATTGTCGACAGTTGTGGTAGTTTCCCCAATGTACCTCTTCTTGGTATAAAGGGAGGAATTAACTACAACTCTGCTCTTGCACAACGATAGTTTGGTTATCCAATGAGGGATAAACCAAATAGTATTCATTTGAGCAGTTTCTTCCTGAAGGAGGGAGAATACCATAAGGAAGCTAGGGAGCAGATTGCGAAGGCCTAGCGTCACATTCATAGGAAGAGTAGGAAAGACTTGGGACCTATGGGGCTGTTTCTTTGGAGCCTTATCTTCAGTAGGTCCAAATGAGAGCTATTCAATTGAAGATGTCGTATTCCCGAGAAGCACATATGCCTAATTTTTTTGTGAAGACCACTCCTCCCCTATTGGATGATGTGGAAGAGGTACAGCTTGCTTTAGTCAGGATGTGACAGGAAAAGGAAGCTTGGAAGAATAAGTGCCAAACTTTAGAGATTTCCTATAGAGCAGACTTGAAGGAGAAAGACGACTTGATTGGTATTCTTGAGAGTCGGGCTGTAGAGATAATGGAGAGGCAAGGGGATTTATTTTCCTCTAAGCATCAGTCAGATGCTAGTTGCTCACTTCCTGATTCAGGTGATTGGAAAGAGGTTGCCACCAGATATACGAAAGAAAACCAGAAGTTGAAGGCTCAGATCTCCAAACTTACAGGGAAGCGCCAGCGTATAGAGTGATCTCCATTAGCTTTACTTCTTAGGGTTTTAGACTTTATTTTCATATTGTACTTGGGATTATTGAAACTTGTAATCCATTTTGAAGTTATTATAATAAAAAATTTCAGTATTTCAAATGTGCTATTACTTTGATATTTGCAATGTGTCTATAAATCTTTAAGTCCCTTGAAATATTAATAATAAAATAAATCATGTGCATCGCACATCATGCATCATATTATACATACTTCTTGCATTTTTTGCATATCTAGGAGTCTTATTGAGCTTCTTTACTTTGTTCAGCAAGTTGTCTCACCACTACAATACTCGAGCTAATTTCAGAAGGAAGATAGACAACTTAGAACAAGAGAATCGTGAGATGCGCGAGGAAGTTTCTGCTTTGAAGGCCGGCATGGCCAATCTCACTACTCTGATGAAATCTTTAACCTCAACAAACAAAGGTTACTACTAAAGCTCTAACTGTTCTTGTGTCTTCTACTCCAGTTGTTGTTCAGAATCGCATGCCTCAAGGTTATCCATGGGGAATGCCATAGAACTTTGTGCCTGAAGGTTTCAATCTTGGTCCTCAAGTTACTCCAGTTGTTCAGACTACTGTTACTCCTATGGTGCATGCTACTCCTGCTACACCTCCTTCGGTGAATATGGTCCCATTTGTTAATGATGACATGTATCGTCCTTTTCCTCCACCAAGTGAAGGATTGGGTCTCTATGATAGAATGGATGACTTGCAAGATCAGTTTAACAAGATGTAGAGGGAGATGAAGGCCCTCAGGGGAAAGGAATTGTTTGGACAGAATGTGAATGATTTATGCTTGGTCTTGAATGTCAAGATACCTGCGAAGTTTAAAGTCCCGGAATTCGAGAAGTACAAGGGCAATACTTGTCCTCGTGCTCATCTTGTGATGTATATAAGAAGAATGTCTACCCACACTGATGATCAACGTCTGTTGGTTCACTTTTTCAGGATAGTTTGACTGGTGCTGCATTGAAGTGGTATATGAGTTTGGACAACGTCAATATCCATACTTTCAATGACTTGGGAGAAGCATTTAACATACAATACAAATAAAACATGGACATGGCGCCTGACCGTGATCAACTCAGGGCCATGGTCTAGAAGGACAGGGAATCATTCAAAGAATATGCACAGAGATGACGTGAGGTAGCCGCCCAAGTGATTCCTACCATGGAAGAAAAGGAGATGACAAAGATTTTCCTGAAGACTCTGGGTGCTTTCTACTATGAGAGGATGGTAGCGAGTGTGCCAAGTGACTTTACTGAAATGGTCGACATGGGTATCCGTTTAGAAGAGGCTGTAAGAGAGGGTCGTTTAACAAAAAGTGAAAGTTCTAGAAGTACGAAGAAGCCATCCTATGGGTTTGCCAAGAAGAAGGAAGGAGATACAAATGTTGTTATGCAAGAGAGGAGGGTTAATCCTCCTAGAAGAAATTAGCAGTGTCATCAACAAGTCGCCTCAGTAACTCCAATTGTTGGTGTAGCTCCAACCACCATTGCTCATCAGAGACCATCCCATCAGGGGAATCAAGGGTATAATCAGAGAAGGGAGAGTTATGACCCTATCCCTATGAGCTATACAGAATTACTCCCGGCGTTAATTCAAAAGAAGTTGGTTTAGACCAGACCACCTCCCGTTGTACCATCATAGTTGCCTTGGTATTACAAGACAGACCAAACATGTGCTTTTCATCAGGGAGCACCAGGGCACAATGTTGAGAACTGCTATCCTTTGAAAACTGAAGTACAAAAATTGGTGAGGACTGGTATCTTATCCTTTAACGATGTTGGCCCTAATGTGAAAGATAATCCTTTACCAAAGCATGGAGGAGCAAATGTTGTGAACATGGTCTCTGGTTGTCCAAGCGACTTCCAGATTTTTTATATTAAATTGGTTAGAGGAGATTTGGTAAAAACGCACGCAAACCTCTATGAATTTAGCTACTATACGCATGACCATGCCGGTTGTGCTATTTGCAACACAGATATACAGGGTTGTGACATGATAAAGGCTGATTTGCAGGAGATGATGGATGAGGGCCTCATCCACATAATCAGGCCTAGGGCAGAGTATGAAGAGGAAGTAAACATGGTTTCTGGATGTCCTGGAGAGTTCAGAATCTTTGATGTGGAATATATGAATGAGGATCTTGTACTATTGCATGCTACTTTCTGCCACATGGCTGGTAAGGTAGAACATCAGTATGGATCTTGTCGAATTTGCTGCCAGGACTCCCGAGTATGTTCAATTGTAAGGAAAGGTATTCAATTGTTATTGGATAATAGAACTATCAAGGTTACAGGCCAAAGGGATGATTAACATAAGGTTGATGAGATTGAGGTTTGTTTGGCTGAAGAAAAGTCAGATGGTGAGTAGGCCTCTACGAATGAGTTCTTCTCCTTAGATGAAGATATGTTTTCCAGAGATGACTCTATAATGACTGAATGTGTTGAAGAGGGAGTAAATGTTATTGTGCCTTGTTTTGGTGCACCCACCCCTTTTGAAGTTAAATATCATGGCAAGCCAGCTATTACTCCATTGGTGATTAGTTTGTCGGGTCCTGTCCCCTACAAGTCAGATAAGGTTGTACCCTACAAATATAATTCTACAATTTTAGAGGATGGTGTGGAAGTTCCCATTCAGCCAATGCTTAATGTTGGAAATATTACTGAGACTAGCAGAGTGACCCGCAGTGGTTGTGTATTTTCACTAGTTGTTCGTGGAGATGTTTGTACTGGAAAGAAAATTGTTGAAAATGTTGAACCCAAGAAGGCAGTGGGTGAATCTATTGGAGCTACGCTAGAAAAAGAGGTGGATGATATTTTGAAGATAATCAAGATGAGCGACTACAAAATTGTAGATCAGCTACTGCAGACTCCTTCAAAAATATCTATCTTGGCTTATTAATGAACTCCTCTGCTCACAGAGAATCTTTGATGAGGGTATTGGACCAAGCTTTCGTGGAAAGTGATATGCCAGTAGACCAATTTAGCAGTGTGGTAGGGAACATTACATCATGTAATAACTTGAGTTTCTGCGACGATGAACTGCCCGATGAAGGAAGGAATCACAATTTGCCCCTCTACATCTATATGAACTGCAAGAATGATTCATTATCCAATATGTTGATTGGTATTGGATCTGCATTGAAAGTTATACCAAGGAGCACACTTATGAAGTTGAAATATCAAGGAATGCCCATACGTCCAAGTGGCATTATTATGAAAGCGTTTGATGGATCACGGAAATTTGTTATTGGTGAAGTGGACTTGCCTATTCATATAGGCCCACATTTGTTTAAGATTACTTTCCAGGTCATGGATATTATGCCCGCTTATAGCTGCTTGTTGGGATGATCGTGGATACATGAGGTAAGGGCTGTCACTTCGACTTTACACCAGAAGTTGAAGTTTGTGCATGAAGGAAAGGTGGTAATTATAAATGGAGAATAGGCATTATTGATATCTCATTTGTCCTCTTTCAGCATTGTGGAGGCGGATGAAGCTGCTGCTGGAACCCAGTTCCAAGCTTTATCCATTGATAATATAAGAGGAAATGAGAATTCTTTGGCTTCGTTTAAGGATGCTCAGTAGGTTGTGTGTAATGGCTATAATGAAGTATGGGGACAGATTGTTGATCCACCTGTAAACAAGAATAGAGTTGGCTTGAGGTTCTCTGTGAAGAATGATAAAGGTAAGAGCATGAAGCCAAAGTCTGCTGCAGGCAAGTATCAAGACATCTTTCGTAGCGGGGGTTATCTTCATCCAACTGTTTTCGGGATTAATGCCATTGTGGAAGATGAAGCAGAGCAAAAAATGCCAAATTATGTGACGCACAGAGTTAAAGTTCAGACTTGGATCACCGTTGATGTTCCCTCTTGCATACATGTTTCTAAGTAATTTGTTTGTGTTAATCTTTTTGAAAATCTTTCACTCTGCCCAAGGTGAAAGTATTGTATGGGCTTATCTGTTTGCTTTGATTTTTAAAATCAGTAATAAAAGTTGTCTTTGTTTCCGAAATTGTGTTTTTATTTTTTGCTTTTTTCTTGGAAAATGGTAATCAGAAAAAAAACCTTTCAAAATAAATAATAACTGAAATTCAATCTGCATGATCACTTGTTATATGTGTCAGTTTCTAAAAGCAATCATAAATCATATGTGTAGATTAATTAAAAAACTCGTTAAATACAAGACCCTGCACCCTCTCCCTACTTTGAATGTCCTGTGTATGGGGCCGAAGAAGAAGACTATGATGGGATTCCAGAAGAGGTCTCATGGTTGCTTGAGCGCGAGGAGAATGCCATTCAGCCATATAAAGATCCATTGGAAGTAATCAATTTGGGTTCAGAAGAAGATCCGAAGGAAATCAAGATTGGAGCATTATTGCATCCTGATGTGAAGAGCATGTTGATTGAGATATTGAAAGAGTATGTGGATATTTTTGCTTGGTCTTACCAAGATATGCCTGGTCTAGATACATATATTGTAGAGCACCATTTGCCGCTGAAGCCAGAGTGACCGCCAATCAAACAGAAGTTGCGAAGAACTCACCCAGATATGGCAGTGAAGATCAAAGAAGAAGTTCTAAAGCATATTAATGCCGGTTTTCTTGTGACACCAGTGTACCCTCAGTGGATTGCAAATATTGTCCCAGTACCGAAGAAATACGGAAAAGTTCGCATGTGCGTAGATTACAGAGATCTAAATAAAGCTAGTCCAAAAGATGATTTTCCATTACCATACATTGATATGTTAGTGGGTAGCACAACAAAATTCAAAGTTTTCTCGTTCATGGATGGATTTTCCAAGTATAATCAAATAAGGATGGCTCCTGAAGACATGGAAAAAACAACATTTATCACACCCTAGGGAACATTCTGTTACAGAGTGATGCCCTTCGGGTTGAAGAACGCTGGTGCAACTTACCAGAGGGATATTACAACCCTATTCCATGATCTGATGCACAAGGAAATTAAGGTATATGTTGATGATATGATTGCTAGATCCCATACTGAAGAAGTGCATGTAGAAGATTTGTTGAAATTGTTTCAGCTTTTGAGGAAGTATCGTCTCCGCTTGAATCCAGATAAATGTACCTTTGGTGTTCGGTCAGGGAAATTGTTGGGTTTCATTGTTAGCCAGAGAGGGATTGAAGTTGACCCTGATCAAGTCAAAGAAATTCAAGAAATGCCAGCGCCGAGAACTAAAAAGCAAGTCAGAGGGTTCCTCGGGCGTTTGAATTATATGTCCATATTCATTTCCCACATGACTAAAACGTGTGAACCAATCTTTAAGTTGTTAAAGAAAGATCAAGGTTGTATGTGGACAGATGACTGCCAAAGGGCATTTGAAAGCATTAAAGAATATATCCTTGAACCTCCTGTCTTGCTCGCTCCTGGTGAAGGAAGACCATTGATTATGTATCTAATAGTGTTAGATAATTCCATGGGTTGTATTCTGGGACAACAAGATGAAACGGGGAAGAAAGAGTATGCCATTTATCATCTCAGTAAAAAGTTTACTGATTGTGAGTTGTGGTATTCCATGTTAGAAAAGACATGTTGTGCTCTGGCCTGGGCAGCAAAACGTTTGCGGCAGTATATGTTGAATCACACTACTTGGTTGATCTCCAAAATGGATCCAATCAAGTACATTTTTGAAAATCCTACTCTTACTGGGAGAATTGCCCACTGGAAGATGTTGTTATCTAAATATGACATCGAATACCGCACCCAAAAAGCTATTAAAAGCAGTGTGTTGGCAGATTATCTTGCTCACTAACCAGTTGATGATTATTAGTCTATGATGTATGATTTCCCTGATGAGGATGTGATGTTTCTGAAAGTGAAAGATTGTGATGAACCATTGATTGAGGAAGGTTCTGATCCCGAATCTCGCTGGAGCATGATATTTGATGGAGCTGTGAATACTTATGGTAAAGGAATTGGTGTTGTGATTGTCACTCCACATGGATCAACATTCCTTTTACTGCAAGGTTAACATTTGATTGTACTAATAATATGGCAGAATATGAGGCTTGCATCATGGGTCTCGAGGAAGCTATTGATCTAAGAATTAAAATTCTAGATGTGTATGGCGATTCAACTTTGGTAATAAATCAGATTAAAGGAGAGTGGGATACTCGTCACCCCGGCTTGATCCCTTACAAAGATTATGCTAGAAGATTGTTACCCTTCTTTAATAAAGTTGAATTCCATCACATCCCCAGAGACAAAAATCAAATGGCAGATGCTTTGGAAACTCTGGCTTCTATGTATCAAGTGAATACTTGGAATGATATACCTCGAATTATAGTTCGACGACTGGATATGCCCGCTCATGTGTTTACAACAAAAGAGGTAGCAGATGAGAAACCTTGGTATTAGGATATCAAGCATTTTCTCCAGACTCAGGAATACCCGATTGGTGCTTCGAATAAAGATAGAAAGACATTGAGAAGATTGGCTGGAAGCTTCTTCCTCAGTGAAAATGTGTTGTACAAGAGAAATTATGACATGGTCTTGCTCAGATGCATGGATAGACACGAAGCAGACTTGTTGATGCATGATATTCATGACGGTTCATTTGGCACTCATGCCAATGGACATTTGATGGCTAAAAAGATGCTAAGGGAAGGTTACTATTTGCTGACAATGGAATCTGACTGTTACATATTTGCAAAGAAGTGCCATAAATGCCAGATTTATGCGGATAAGATTCATGTGCCTCCGACACTTCTCAATGTTATTTCTTCCCCGTGGCCTTTCTCTATGTGGGGTATTGACATGACAGAACCCAAAGCTTCGAATGGACACCGTTTTATCTTGATAGCAATTGATTACTTCATCAAATGGGTGGAAGCCTCTTCATATGCTAATGTTATTAAGCAGGTGTTAGTGTGCTTCATTAAGTATAATCTTATATGTCGGTATGGTGTGTCGAGCAGAATTATCACTGACAATGGCTCGAATTTGAACAACGAGATGATGATAGAGCTTAGTGAAGAATTCAAGATTGTCCATCACAATTCATCTCCGTACAGGCCGAAGATGAATAAGGCTGTTGAAGTTGCTAATAAGAATATCAAGAAGATCATCCAGAAGATGGTTGTTACTTATAAAGATTGGCATGAAATGCTCCCTTTTGCTTTACATGGATATCAGACATCTGTCCTCACTTCAACAGGAGCAACCCCATTCTCCCTTGTGTATGGAATGGAAGTTGTGCTCCCAATCGAGGTTGAGATTCCCTCTTTGCGTGTGATAATGGAAACAAATTTGTCAGAGGCTGAATGGGTCCAAAACAGGTTTGACCAATTGAATTTGATCGAAGAGAAGAGAATGACGGCTTTGTGTCATGGGCAGTTATATCAGAAGAGAATGAAGAAAGATTTTGATAAGAAGGTCAAACCTCGTGAATTCAAAAAAGGCAACCTCGTGCTCAGGAAGATCATGTGTTTTAACACTGATTCTAGGGGCAAGTGGACTCCCAATTTCGAAGGTCTATATGTTGTCAAGAAAGCCTTCTCTGGCGGTGCATTAATTCTTGAAACTATGGATGACGAGGAGTACCCACGTCCCATGAATGCTGATGCAGTCAAGAAATACTTCGCCTAAAGAAATGAAAGAACAACTCGCTAAGTTGAAAACTCGAAAGGGTGGCTTAGGCAAAAAGGAGCGTCTCGGTAGGCCAAAAACTCGAAAGGGCGGTCTAGAAAAAAATTAGAGAAATAAACAGAATAAAATTTCCCACTAAGTTGAAAACCCACAAGGGAAGCTTAGGCAAAAGTTAGGGACTTTCTTGGCAAGTAACTACATCAGACAAGACTTGATCATTGAAGCAACAATCTTCTTGGATCCTCACCATACTTCAACGGAAGTTGCTGCTCAAAATTTCAAAGTTGTTAGAGGGAATAATGGTCCTTGTATCTCAATGTATCTTTTCCATTATATATTACCATTTTCCGAACTTTGTAATCATCCGTGGAGTCTCACCATTCGCAGACTACCATTCTATCAATAAAATTTGAGCTTTTACCCAATTCCTTGTAATTCTTATTTTATTCAGCCTATAGAGACTCCATTTATTATTGATAATAATTTTCAAAGCAAAAAGATTAAATAACAAAATTATTTTTCAAAAAGAATTTACAACTTACATTAACTTTAGATTTTTTGATTCAAGAGGAAAATAAAAGTGGTGATCCCAGGAATGGATGAACTCCAGAAATTTTAGGAAGTTTTGTTTCCCCCAGGAAGGTTTTCTCAGGTCATTTTCGCTGGTATGCGCATGATTTTTGTATATTGAAGACAATACCAATTGGCGTAAGGTGCAATATTGGGTTTGTGATCCCATTGTTCCCAGTCAAGTCTTGGTTCATTTTTTATTTTTGGGTTTGCATGGTCTAAGACCTCTATCCCAGATTCCCCAACGAAGTTTTCCCTCATATGACGAAAGGTCATGTTCCCTTGGTGTGCTGAGATGGAACTATTTACAAAATGTCGCTCTTTCTACAGTATTGGCATTACTGTTGGTATTTATTTCCCAGGCAACTAGACCAGGGCAATATATTTTCTAAGAAGTGTTGAGACAGTTGTCAACCCTTTGGGTTTTCACCCGCCAAGTGTTGGGTTTGATTTAAAATCCCCATGAGTTTGACTTCTTGATTCCCCAGGAAGGCTATCCCAGGGCTTCTTTTGTTGGAATAAGTTTGCATGATATGAAGACTCAATCTGAGATTCCCTAGTGAAGGCTTCACTTATTTGATAGAAGTCTTTTCTCCTCATGCATGCTGAGTTGGACTCATTTGCGAAGCATCTTCTTTCGGCAGTACTTTCATTTTGTTGATTGCCCATTAATCAGGCAAGGGCAATGTTTTATTTAAGAAGTGTTGAGGCATTTGTCAGTTGTTTGGGTTTTCACCCGCCAAGTGCTGGGTTTGATTTAAAATCCCCATAAGATTGATTTCTTGCTATAATGTTTGACTTCTTAACTCCCCAAGTTGTTATCCCCATGAGGTTTCATACTTTTCCCCTAGAGAAGTTCATGTAATACTTACTCTCAATATTGAAGAACATATCTTGGTTTCCCCTCTTCGATGAGGTGTTGCCCTCCCCAATGAAGTCAGCTCGAAATCCTCAGTTGATGTTTTGCTGATATGGTTTCTATCTTCCTTATTTGAAATCAGTATTGCAATCCCCAGTAGAAGTGCGGACCGTGAAAACATGTGTTTCCCCATTAAAGTCTGAGTGTTATTCCCCGGTGAAGCCTAGAGAAGGATGTTATATCCCTGTATCTGTACTGTTTTGTCGCTATGATTTGTTTACTTCCGGATTATGTTCCTTCTCAGTGAAGTTAAGTCGCGAAATAGGATTTTGTTTCCTTGTTTGATGCTTATTTTCTTATGGAATGTTCATCTTGGATGTGATTTAGTCGAGTGTTGATTGTGCCCAAATTGGTTTTGCTTGGTTACTCCCAGTGTTATATGTCTGTTTTGTCAGCATATACATGATAACACTCATACATTCATACATACATCATGCATAGTTAAATTTAGCAAATCATTGCTCATTCACATTCGTTAATATTTTGTTGACATATTACCCTGTTTTGAAGAGTTGTGTTATCCTCTCTCCAATAAAGTGTCGGCCTTAAGTAGAAAGTGTATATTCTTTCAATTTCCCCACTGAGTTATCCCTCATGGAAGATTTTTGCTTTAGCCCTCTTGTACGGCTCTTTTTCTGGATAGATTGGGTTTCCCTCTTGAGTTTATTTCTCAAAGGATGTATTTTGGTTGACTGTTTCACTATAGTTTATTTCTGGTTTGAATCTTTGTTTCCCAGCAATATTATTACTTTGGATTTCTGCAAGCTTCGAGCATTGGTTTGAGAATGTGCATTTATTTTGGCACGGGAAAACTTTTATCTCCTCAGCAGGAATATGTTGGAATTTCCCTAGGAAGCTGTATTTCGTTCCCCAGGAAGTCATGATTCATTCCCCAGGAAGTCATATTTCTTTCCCCAGGAAATAAGTATTCTTTCCCCAAGAAGTCATATTTATTTCCCCAGGAAGCCATATTGCTATCCCCAGAAAGTCATTTTTACAATCCTTCCTATAACAGCAAGTGGTAGTCTCTTTATTTGAGACAACTTATATATTATCCTTTCCAGGAGGAATGCCTTGGTTAAAGAAGAAGTTGAAACCCGTTCTAGGTGAAACGCCAGAATTTTGGAGAAACTTGTTATTCTTTTTGCTACCTTCAGTGAACGTTGGTAGTTCACCGTTAGTGAACGTAGGTGATATGATATTTCTTTTCTCTCTACCTTCAGTGAAAGTTGGTAGTTCATCATCAGTGAACCTTGGTGATTGCTATCTTTTTGCTACCTTCAGTAAACATTGGTAGTTCACCTTCAGTGAACATCGGCGCTATGATATTTCTTTTCTCTCTACCTTCAGTGAAAGTTGGTAGTTCACCATCAATGAACGTTGGTGATTTTTATCTTTTTGCTACCTTCAGTGAATGTTGGTAGTTCACTGTCAGTGAACGTCGGTGCTATGATATTTCCTTTCTCTCCACCTTCAGTCTAAGTTGGTAGTTCACTATCAGTTAACGTTGGTGATTGTTATCTTTTTGCTACTTTCAGTGAACGTTGGTAGTTCACCGTTAGTGAACGTCGGTGCTATGATATTTCTTTTCTCTCTACCTTCAATCAAAGTTGATAGTTCACCATCAGTGAACGTTGGTGATTGTTATCTTTTTGCTACCTTCAGTGAACGTTGGTAGTTCACCGTCAGTGAACGTCGGTGCTGTGATATTTCTTTTCTCTTTACCTTCAGTGAAAGTTGGTAGTTCACCATCAGTGAACGTTGGTGATTGTTATCTTTTTGCTACCTTCAGTGAATGTTGGTAGTTCACCGTCAATGAACAACGGTGCTATGATATTTCTTTTTTCTCTACCTTCAGTGAAAGTTGGTAGTTCACCATCAATGAATGTCGGTGATTATTATCTTTTTGCTACCTTCAGTGAACGTTGGTAGTTCACCATTAGTGAACGTCAGTGCTATGATATTTCTTTTCTCTCTACCTTCAGTGAAAGTTGGTCGTTCACCATTAGTGAACGTTGGTGATTGTTATCTTTTTACTACCTTCAGTGAACGTTGGTAGTTCACTGTTAGTGAACGTCAGTGCTATGATATTTATTTTCTCTCAACCTTCAGTGAAAGTTGGTAGTTCACCATCAGTGAACGTTGGTGATTGTTATCTTTTTTCTACCTTCAGTGAACATTGGTAGTTCACCATCAGTGAACGTTGGTGCTATGATATTTATTTTCTCTCTACCTTCAGTGAAAGTTGGTAGTTCATCGTCAGTGAACGTCGATGATATTTTCTCTTACTACTTTAGTAAACGTTGGTAGTTCACCATCAATGAATGTTGGTGATTATTATATTTTTTCTACCTTCAGTGAACATTGGTAGTTCACTGTCAGTGAACGTCGGTGCTATGATATTTTTACCTTCAATTAAAGTTGGTAGTTCATCGTCAGTGAATGTTGGTGTTGTTATTCTTTTCTCTTTCTCTTCAGTGAACATTGGTTGTTTCGCCTTCAATAAAAGTTGGTGTATCCTTTGATCTTTTACCATCCTCTATGGGTCGGTATCCTTTTGATCTTCTACCTTCAACTACGAGTTGGTAGTTTACTGTCATCTATGAGTCATTATCTTTTTGATCTTCTACCTCCGACTATTGAGTTTGGTACTTCACAGTTGGTTGTCAATCACTTTTATCCTGTATTATCTCCTCTTTATCTAAGTTGATGCTACCTTATCTCTTCTTTGGGTGTTACACCAATAGAGTCGGGTCTTTTTGATTCACCAGTGATTTATTTTCCTAGTTGGGTTTCTCTTTTGATCCTTATTTCCTTTGCTACATCCTCAGTGGTGTTTTGCGTCCCTTTGAAGTTGTTCATATGCATTCATACTCATAAGCATTGCATGGCATCTTAGGGACAAAAATAGGGTTTGTTTTATATTTAAGTATCTTCGATCACGTCGACACGAACATTTTTAACCTTCGTATCTCCAGATAGAAGAAACTTAAATAAGGGCAGCTGTTGTACCCCAATTGTTGCCCCTAAGATCCCTTCATCATACCATATTGATTCAATCACAACAAGATCACATTAGGGCTTTTCGTTCTCCTCCCTATCTTTAGCTTTGCTCTTTGAGGAATCACCAAGCACCTTGACTTGTTTTTCTTTTGTAATCATGCATGTTTTGTTTTGACTTTCCTTTTAATTAATAAAATGCAATGTTGGTTTGTCTTACTTGTTAATAATGTAGGTAAAGGCAATGTGGCTTAGCAAGTTGATCCATGGGTTCATGAGTTTATTTCCATGCCCTAGTCAATAAAGCTTGAGAAATTCAAACCTCACTAATGAAGTTGTTTTTGAAAGAAATGGCATGGCAATGTTTATTTTGGTTCACCACATTTCAAAGTTATCAAGATTGATTCAAAAGTACAAGGGGTGATTGAAGAAGTTGTCATAGTTGGACAAGGCCTTGTTCCCATTGGTCACAAGTGCATATTTCTCTTAATTCTCAAGATATGGAAGTGGTTTTGGTTGCTATGAGTTATCATTATCATCCTCAACAACTTCTATCTACAAAGCAAAAGTGTTGGTACAAGAAGGTTGTTTAAAATTGTCAAAATTCCTCGAAGCATTTTCTTGATCTAGGAGCTAGGGTTTTGAACTTCAAAGAAGTATATCTTTCTCATCTTTTAGTACTTTTGAGTGATTCCAAAAACATCCTTCTCTTCAAAGGGTTATTAACAAATCACTTCAAAATTTTCAAGGATTTTTCATGTGGAAGAAACTTGATGATGAAGAAAGATTACAAGTCCTCTAGATGAACCCCCAACTTCCCATGTGTGACTTCAAATGATCATAACTTGATCAATTTTTATCACCTTGAGCCCACTATTTTTGCACAATGATCTTAAGGATGTGAACTTTATTCCTTCTTTTATGTGAAAAGTGAGAAAATGGATGGAGGATGCCTTAAGGATACAAAAGATTATAGGTCATTTCATGATTTTTTGCCAACTTCAGCAATTCATAACTCTCTCATTTTTTGGAGATTTTGAATGGTTCTAGTTTCAAAGTTTCATTCAAGAGGTCTATTTTATGCCATCTTTTTTGGTCAAGAGCAAATTCCAAAAGGAAGGCCATGTTTGGATGCAAAACATTATAGGTTACTTTTGAAGAAAAACTTGAAATATTTCTAAGTATGGAAAGTCAACCTCTTTTTCCTAACTTTGACTCATTGCAATTTTAAGCTCAAACATCCATTTTATTCCATTCTTTTCCCATTGAAAAGCTTGTAATCTCATCTTTTTAAAGCATCAAGAACCATGCCATTGAGCTGAGAATGCCATTATTTCAAAAGTGGTAACTTGGAATTGAAGTTTCATCGCAAGTCAGAATTTGAATTAGATGTTACAACTTCTAACCCTCAAATTAGCATGCGTTTTGGGTTTAAACATGATTAACCAACTTTCCCAAGTGGATTAGTGCATTAAAACGCGCGTTTTGGATGAGTTTTGACAAAAGAGAAGTCACACTTTCTTCATGATGCAAACCCACACGAATTCCCTATAAATTGCATCATTCACCCTTCCTTTTGATCCCATTTGCTTCTCCTATAATAAATACATGAGCTATCCCATTCGTTTTCTAAAGCTTGAGCATCCAAAATCACCCTGCCAAACTCGCTCCATAACTCACTTTTCTGCAACTTCCAAATCATTGTTCAAGCCTTTTTCAACCCATTTTTTCTATCAATTCACCTTCCTTGATCTTCCCTGAAGCTAGTAGAAGAAGAATTGAGCCTTAAAACCTTATGAATTGACCTAACCAAGTCCATTTATAGAGCTCTGCAACTAAACTTCAATAGGTAGATTTCTCCATCAATTCTTCCAAACTTTGATATCATTGTGAAGCTCTCATTGCCCTGGTTCTAGTTGCAACACTTTCTTTTAACTGGTAACACGTTTTGGCCATGAATTTTCAAATTCCTTTTCAAAACATTCCTTCCAAATTGCTTGAGCTACAGTTTATATAAATTTTTCGCGAAGGTGTGGTTGTCTTCGTCTTGATGAGATGAAACGAATGGTACCGGTCTTGTGCTCTAATTTTACATTTTGAGCAAGCTCGATTTGAGACTGGCTGGAGGTTAAAGATGACCAACGTGTCATCCTTCAACCAATGAAACGACGCAATTTAGAATTTTTGAATATCTGATTTAATTAATGATCATGTGTGTTATTCACTAATGACCATGATATGCACAACGCGTCTGATCTATTGGATTAGCTTACTAACGCGTTTTGACTCTCATCCATTGGTCCATATTTTTTTGACTTTATTTTATTTTCTGATTTTTATATGTAAATTGTTTTAAACTTCAAAAAATCATAGAAAATTCATTTTAAATTCAAAAAATCTGAAAAAATTATGAAAAATATTTTTAATTTTTCTCTTTCTGATTTTTATTTTTTTACAATTTTATTTTGTGTTTTGACATTTTTATAAATTTTCACTTTATTTGAATTGTTTTAAATGTTTAAAAGTACTTTTATGCATTTTTATATTCTAAAAAAAATATGGAATGATCCAATGATATTGTGGCAAATATTGGTGACCTCATTTATTTTTTATTTCTGACCTTGTTATTTTTTTTATCATTTTTGGTTTATTTTACTCATTTCTTTTAATTTTAAAAATAGTTTCTGACTTCAAAAAATTACCATAAATTTTATAAAAAGATTTGAGTTCATTTATGATTTTTCTATGGTCTTACTTAATCTTTCTTGATTGATTTGAACATAGTTGATATTTTTCTCTGTTATTTCTATTTTAAAGCATTTTAAAACCTTTTTAATGCATATATTAAATGTAATATTATTTTGTATTATTTTCTGGCTGATCTTGGGTTGAATTTTTTATCACGAACTTTATTAACATCATTGGATCCATGGTGTTGAGTCTAACTCCATTAAACTGGATGAATGATTTTAATAATAGCTTGATTAAATTTTAATTCAAAAATGGTTTGTATATTCTTTCCCACCCCTCTTCATCTTATCCCTTTCTTATTGCACTAAGTGTTATTGGAGCATGATCTCTATATCATGTCTCAAAACAAATGGTGCATAGATTGCTATTGACCGGCCTCAAAATAGGTGCAACTTCTTTATAAGTCCAGTTACGATTGCTTAACATAGCGCTAAATTTTGTCCCGATTCGAGAAAATGATCATTCGTGGCCCAAACTTATGATTGCAAGCCCAAGATGTTAATTTGAACCCTTTGATCCAATAACCTTGAGATTTATTGTGTAGTTACTTTGGTTCTACCAATCTTCTGATGGATCTTTATTAATTTTGGTCAACGCAGATTACTTAAATATCATTGATCATTATATGTTACATTGAGGATTCTTAAATGGATGATATACTTGACAAAAGCAGATGCAATTCATTGTGTAGAGGCTTTGGTTCTACCAATCCCCTAATGAGTTCCAAATGCAAGTTTCAAGATGGTCATCCAACCAACCACTAATTACTAATAATTGACTTTATTTTGTGTTTTTATTTTATGCTCTTTTATTTTATGCACCATTTACTTTAGCATTTACATTTTATGATGTTTTTCATCTTTGCTCACTTGAGCATTTACTTTCTTGTCATTTTTATTTTGCTCACTTGAGCTTTTTTTAAGACACTTAATAATCAACATGAACCATAAAAAATCTTTAATGATACTTGGACTATTTGGTTACTATCCTTGGCATATGGAGTATTGGACTTTTTGGACTTAGGATTAGAAACCTTGGCATATGTTGGAGACCTTGTGACCTTAGTTGATATTTTGTCTGGAGTTCTTGAGGTACCTCAAGACATTGGGTTGTTTGTTTGTTTTGTGTGCAGGTTATTGTGATTACATACTTTGTTTATAATCTGGAATTCACCCGTATACAGTCGTTACTCTGCCCAATTTTTGTGAAGGCTTAATACATTTGAAGTTTGGTTCTCTCAAGAGGTCTAGTATCTTTGCTTGCTTGGTTTCAATCCAAAGAATGGGAATTCTATCTTGACTCAGAATGTCAAGTATTGGCTTCTTGTTAGTTAGATGGTTCTTATCCCTAGCTTTTACCTTATGCTTTAGGATAGTCTCTTCTTCTCCTCCCATCTTCTTTAATTTCAAAAATCTTCTCTCTCCTTTTGAAAACTCTTCTGGTTTTTAAACTTGAACCACTTTCATAATAAATTGGACCTAGGTCCATGTATTTTCAAAACCTTTTCATGAATAAACTTCAATCAACTTAAATAATACCTTGGCATTTTTTGTAGGAAGACTAAAAGTCAATCAATCTCATTTCAAACCAACTATACTTCTACAATATATAGTGAAGTGAGATATTTTCCAGTTGGGTGTTGAGTGAGGCATTGTTGATTTTAAAATCCAAGCCATATCCTCCACTTCGAGATGATGCAAATTCTCCTTTCTCATGATTGTGGGTAGTAAGTATGTTTTCCACACGGACAATGACGATGATGTCTTATCTCATAAAATTAACTAACACACTTGTGTTTTAAAATTTTTTTAAAGAGGAACTACGTGTATCCTGATCCCCTATTGCATCAAAGGTGGTAGGTAGGCACTAAAGGTTCGCAACTGCGGAGGGTGCAAAAATTATATAAAAAAAATATTTCTTTTCTCACCTCTACCATCTATTTTTCATACAACATTTTATAGCCAAAATATATAGATTTTACAAAGAGGTTCCTGTGGAGTACCGTAGATGTTTAGGGTGCTAATATCTTCGCTTTGCATAACCAACCCCCCTTACCTTGAATCTTTCCCACTCTTTTTGGGTTATTCGCTCTTTTCCCATTCCTTTGGAAACAATAAAGCGTGGTGGCAATTTTTATTTTCATCTGTATAAGTCTAGTTAATCCAATGGCTTTGTCTTAAACATTTCTACCACTACACTAACCATTTTTCGTGTTTTTCTTGTTTCATGGGTAATTGATGGTGGAAATGGGAAGCTTGAAATAAAAGCTTGAAGATGAAGAAGAATGAGTGTTAGAGGGAACTTGAAGAAATGAAGATGAGAACCTCATTAGCAAAATTAGGACTTATGGATATGAATACTCTTGTAACATTTTTTTGTAACTTTGAATTTGATGGTATTATAAAGAATTTTGTAAACAAACTTGAAACATTTGTGAAGTTTTTGTAGATGAGTTAAATATGTGTTAATTCTTGGGTAAATGCAAGAAAACTTGAATAAATCTTGATGACAAAACTTGGAACAATATGATCTCAAATGATGAATGAAGTTAAATGGCAAATGAACTTGAATTTTGAACTCAAATAGTGAGTATGGGATGAGGTTGAATGAATAATATTGAAACTTGCATCTTCCATTGAAATCTTGAATGAACTTTGACTCTAGGATACCATGTAAAACCCTTGAAATTTGAATAAAAATTATGACTTGATATCAAACGTAAACCTTGAATTTGAACTTGACTCCAACAACTTGACAAGAATGTAAGTTGTTCTAAGTAGCAAATATTGGCGGCCTTTTAAAATTGATCTTATCTAAATAAAATATTTAAAACCCCATGATAAGCCCAAAAAGATCTTATCATAACTTCATTATTCAAAAATTGGACCAAAAATCCACTTGCTTTTAGAAACCAGATACAATCTTTTCTGATGAAAATCTTCATAGAAGCTCTCCTTAATCACTGAGCTTAAAATCTTTTCTTTGAAGAAAATTTTAAGAATGATAAGTCTAGAATCAAATACCAATGAACCTAAGTTGATCAAGTTCAAACATGATGAGTACAAACCCTAATCTCACACTTCAACACTTGTAAACCATGAATCCTCTAATGTCACAAAGAATCAATGAGATATCTTGAGACCTGAGAAGCATTAGTAACCCGAGTGATCAAAGTAATGAGGAGATGAGATCCATATTGGGCTGATTGGAAATACAACCAAAATCCATAGCTTGTAGAGAACTAAAAATCGTTGACCCCATCACACTGCAGAATGCGATGCAATATGATGATTATGATGAAACATAAGCCTAAATAAAGAGGGTAAATTTTAGGGTGTAACACCTATCTTGAAGGAAATTCAATTCTCTACAACTTTGTCTCTCTAAGCTCAAGGTCAAAAATGCTTCATTTGAGAGATATGGGTCAAAAGATTACAGGTTATTTTGAAAGTCAACAAAAAGACATCTTTTGTCAAAGAAATTTACATCAAGACAAAAACTTAAAATGAAAAAATGACCAACATGCAAGTTATAGAAGACATCTTGAGGTTTCCAAAAAGACCTAGATCAACTCCATATGACAAAAATTGAGTGAGATATGATTGGTGCAAGTTGGGCAATTTTGAGAAAATGTATGAAGTTCGAATTGATCAATTTTGAACTTTGGGGCTAATGGGCCTAAGTTTTTAGGTTCAGACATGTTCATGAGCTCATATTAGACCTCAAAATCCATTCATATATTTTTGTGGTTTTCATTTCTTTTTATTTTGATTTTATTCAATTAAAAGTAAAATAAATAAAATAAAATACCAAATAAATGATATCAGGCGTGTGGACTTTTGTATTGATCAGATTTGAAGCCCAAAAAACTCATGACAACTTGGCAAAATCGTGTAAGGATGATTGGCATAAAATTGGCCTAAAAAAGAAAGTTTTCATGCAAAATTCCAATCAAATATTTGATCATGAAATACAAAATATTTATCTCACTTTTGTTGACCTAATTTCTCTCTATAAATACCCAACATATTTAGACATCAAAGAACATGAAAAGCTTCCTCAAGAACAAACCCTAAAACTTTAAATTTTCAAAAAGCTAGGGCACGATCAAACCCTTATGTCCAGCCGTTTTCAATTTATTCCAGGCATCACACTAGCCTCCTGAAGATCCCAGAAGCTCATCCCAACCATTACTGAAGCTTGAAGCATCCCAGAATGTGCCAACCAAGTTGCACTGGTTTGGTAACTTTCTCTAATCTCAAACCTTTAATTCATGCATTGTTGATTGATTCGATGCACTCATACATGTTCATAATGATGTTTAGAATGTTTTAGAACCATTATTTGTAAGATTTGATGCAGGTATGAAGATTTGTGATTGGTAGGGCAAAGCTTCGTTTGAGATTTAAATCTATAGATACTGGCATTTTCAAGCCAAACTAACACCATCATTGAACTCGCAGCATGCTATTTAGTGGATCTAGGTTATTGGATCTTTCATTTTCATCCATTTTTTTCATGTTTTCAAATACCTTCTCATCGGAGAAGACGAGGCTGACCATTGTGGATGGTTGTATGACTTCTCCAGAGATTGGCCAAGGCCCACGTGGCCTTCTCTCTCTCTCTCTCTATGATTAGTTCATTCAAAATCCCCAGGCCCCACCATAACGTGCGTGTTCTAATTTTTATTTGATTTCTTTATTTTAATTTATATTATATTGAATGATGCTGATTAAACCAACGCATAACAACAAGTGTCCCAGTGGTAAGAGTGATGGTCATTATTGCCGAGGATGTGGGTTCGATCCCATCTTTTGCCAATTTCTTTTATTTTCCAAGATAAGGCCCAAGTTTATAACAAAAGGATTCATTCCTATTCTCAAACACAAACAACATCTGGGTGCAGTGGATGAAGGGCATACCTTTAAGATCTAGGGTGTGGGTTCAAGTCCCACCCCATGCATCTTGATTTTCTTATTTTTACTAACCCTAATTTCTTTTCTATTTTCTTGGCTAATTCTTTTCTAATTAACCATTAACAAACCTAGTTCCTTTTTAAAAATTATAACAAATTATGATTAGGGTTTTCTAGTTAGTAATTAATTTTTCACATACTTTTATTTATTAATTAATTTTCTCAATATTAAAATTAATTATAAATAATTAGGTTTTAATTACTAGAAAACTGTATAGGTCGCACTCCCAATTGTAATAGTGTAGATTTATCTTTTCTCGCATTTTTTCTATTATGTAACTGCCCCAAAGCCATGTAATAGCGTAGGACTTTACATTCCGCACTTTATTTTTCTGTACATATTTAACTGTTAGTAACTAGGATTTGTATGGCAAGACTAAAAGCAACATAGAAAACCCTAATTCTCAAGATTAAATAATTGAATTAACACACTCTTCACACTTACACCTCTAGGGTAACCTCTCTTGTTGGCTTACGAATATTGGTCATGTCCCTCGAAAGTGGGGATACTTTAGCAAAAGACCCTCGATTAAATCATCATAAAGATCATAGTCCCTTGATGACCCTTCAAAGTTGTCTACAAATGATCTAGTCCCTTCGATGACCCTACGAGCCAAATGATGATAGTTCCTTCGATACAAATGCTAAGGTATCCTTACATGTTGCCTTCGATGACCATACAATGACCCTACGCTTGTCCCTTCACATCCAATAGATAGGGATACCTACCAAATAATGGTATGGATAGTACTACCTCCAAAGGAGAAGGAAAATGACAAGAAAGACCTTAGTGGGTAGGACTCTTGAATGCTTGCTCACAACCTCTTTTCAAACAAACATCTTCCATACTACACTTTCAAATAAATATATTTTAAAAAAACACTTTGTATACATTCTTGAGGACTGATACAAGAATTATTACAAAGTTAGCCTTACATTGGCATTTCAAAATGTTTTTCAAACAAATCACACACACACAAAGCAATTTTTAAAAGTGAGCTAACACTACTACAAATAAGGGAAATGACAACGCTTTTTTAGGATTTTAACAGCGCTTTAAAGCGCTGCCTAAAGTAGTGTTGCTAAAAGAAAAGACAACGCTTTTTTTCAATGTAAAAGCGCTTTCTTATGCCCACTTTAGACAGCGATTTTTTATATACCCCTTTAGTAGCGCTTTTGCTTTAGACAGCGCTTTGTTATTTTTTAAGTTAGGCTTTAGACAGTGCTTTCCCACTTTAGGCAGCGCTTATTTTTGAGCTTTTACAGCGCTTTTCTCTTAAAGCGTTGTCTAGTGGTCACGATTTTTTTAATAAAATACCTATTTTGACTTACAAAAGCACTGTACAATATATATATATATATATATATATATATATATATATATATATATATATATATATATATATATATATATATATATATATATATATATATATATATATATATATATATATATATATATATATATAATGCATTTTAATCAGAATTTTAACCATATTTGAACCAGGTTTTCACCATATTATGCACCATATTTGGTAGCTTCATTCCAATAAAATATGCATATATAAAAATTACACATATATATAAATTGATGATATATACAATAACAACTACAAAATTTATGATACAAGTTAAAATTCTATAAGTTAAAAATCCTAAAATTCAAAATTGATGTTACATTTGTACATCTTACTATCTTCGAGAATTCTCATGAAACGACAACAACATGAATATCTTAGCTCTATCTTCTACACATGCACCTATAAACCTGGAGAAAAAAAAACCAAATGATCGAAATTCATATCATGATAATATTAACATTGCACTTTATTCGAATTTAATTTATACTCAAAACTCGAAAGTTCTCATCAAAGGAAATAAGACGATATACCTTAGCTTATAAAATTCTCAACCCGATAATGAATTGACACCGTTCCTCCATCAGTCCATCCAATTGATCTTTTGAGTAATGTGCACATTTGAATTCCTCAAAGTACTACATATATAATAATATAACATAGTATGTGATTTAGTTAAAACAATATGTCATTTTATGAGAAACACAAAATATGAAAATAGTGTGTAATTCCTAAGTTAGAAATCCATACCGTGGATGGAATCTCTAATCGATCCAAAAGAATAGTTTCTTTCATAAACCTCAACATGAAATAGCCGCAATCCATACCGTTACGCTGGCGAGGACACTGCACATGGAAAGAAAATACGAATATATATCAGGATATACCCCTTAAATTATTTTATCAAGTATCATCACTAATGTAATAAAAACTGAATATCTCTTTGTGAAAATATACCTCCACTCTGATCCATGTAATGTTATTAGCTCTACTTTTTGGCACTTGAATATCTCTTTGGGAGCGAAAAGCTAGTAGAACTCTATAATAAAATATAAACGACTGTTTAGAACAATCTCACATAGAAACATAAACATAAGCACAAATCCAGATATGTTGACCATAAACATAAACATAAACTTGAATATCTCTTTGGGAGCGAAAAACTCACGTGTCAATCATCTGCTTCAAATCTGGATATGTTGACCAATCATTGAATAACAAATCTAGATAATACACAGTTTCTCTCATAGGATTAATCACAACCAATAACCAGTGTCCACTGTAAGATTAAACAAAGATTAAATAATGGCCAAAAACGAAAAATTATAATAGATCAAGTTAGGATGAAAATCTAACTCGTTGCCAGTATTATATGGCAAAAAGTACAACTTCTAAGTATCTTTACTGGCCACAAATAAACCGAGTACATATGCTATGACATCATCTGGTCTTGTTACAATTAACCCTGAATTGACAGTGTTGGGAGCTAAGAAGCCAAATCTTGCTTCTAATCCACGCGGGCACACAATGTTGTCATACATAAACCTTAAATTAAAACACCATTAACATTATACTATATTCATTGAAATGAGGAAATAAATTGTTCATCTAATTAAACATTTGATCGGAGTATACCTGATGTATGTACCGATAACATCGAGGCCTAATTCCAAATGTCTAAAAACTTGGTCCATATCCTCTCTACCAATTGCTTCCAGGTATTCAAAACCAAATATGTCTGCACTCATAGGTATAAGGCGGGTACCACCATCCGGAATATCTGTTATTCCTAAATATGTCAGAAGGCATAACCTGAACTGAGCAATAGTTTTTTTGCTAGCCACGGTCTTCTTAGCAACATTCTTTTTTTGTGTGGAAATATTGCTAATTTCAGGCGCCTTACCCCTACTGACTTGTGCAATCTCTTTAGCATGAATCTAGTTATCATATAATTAGTTAGGGGAAGTATAAAATCATAAATTAACATTTCTCATAGCATAAATGTCATATAATTGTGTTGTACCTCAATTGATGCAATTGACTCGGTCTCCCGCCTAATCCCCTTATCTTTTGGAATGGATTTTGTTGGAGTCTAACATTACCATGTAAACAAAATGTAAGTAAAATTGCCTTAAAAAATTTGAATAGTAAATGATTTTAAGCATACCTCATTATCTACGCAAACGAGGCTTGATGGCCATGCAACAAACGATCCTATTGCATCTGCCACCAATGTTGCATCTGCCACATCATCAGGTAGTGGTAACAACGCACCCCCTCTAAAACAACATCAACCGATACTTTCAAAAATCCATCTGGGAGCGGTTTATGGTGAAGCATTTCTCTCGAAGTAATATACACTTTTCCCTTGCCAACCATCCGATAAGTCGGTGCCGACAAATAGAGTTAACACCGGGAAATGCCCTATAACCATTAATAAATATGGTTATATAATTAATAAATATGGTTATATAATTAATAAATATGGTTATATAATTTATAAATATGGTATATAATTACCTCGGGAATATTCTGTCAAAAGTTACCATTGATACTACCTTTGTCACTAGTATCTTTAAAACCTGTAGCTTGATCTATTTCTTTTTCCTTTCTCAGCTCATAAACTTCTTGTTGTAACTTTTCCAACTTTTCATGAAGTTCTTTATTGCTATGAGCTTTTGTCTTTGATTTTTTCTTCAAGGATGTTGGAGTGATCCCAAATCCCTTACCCCTCACCCGACCAGAATACTCATAAATATCTAATGCCCGTAAGAGTATTCTCCTGCAATTCATATAAATATTGTAATTAAAGAATGATATGTTAATAAAAGAATGATGTAATTAAATAAATAAAAGTATGATGTAATTAAATAAATAATGTTATACTTACACATCTCTCGAAAATTTGTTGAACTTTTTCTTCAACAGCTTCATCCTTACACACAAGGGCTTCCTTCCACAAAATGTGTTTCGGAAGAGATGTTTCAGAACTATTCTCCTTTGTTAGCTACACATTAATCCAAATAACATGATAAAATATAAGTGTGCATATATTATAGATACTTTGCAATTTATAGATACTTACAATAGATTGTTGTAAGCATGCATATCCCATACGCCCTTTTTTGTATGGATATGCTGGACTTGATGCTCATTCTCGATTTACGACACTTAAACTCTCAAATTTCTGGGTATTTCTTTTGGATTTAAAAGTTTCCCATTCTTCAACTGTAATCAAATCTGCATATTTCTTTGGAAGCTCTGCATCAACAAAAATTTTATCCGCATCCCTAAGAAACTTATTTGACAAGAAACTCTAAACCCTCTATGTAGTTTCCCGGCCAATTTAAGAATATAATCTCTCTTGGTATCCTCAATGTTGAACGACCTCTACGAAAATCATACACAAAGTGCATTAGTATAAGTAATTTAAAGACATAATCGTCATTAAAAACAAACAACATCACATATGGTACCTGGATCTCACTCCATATTTTATCTTTAGCATCGTCCAACACTCTTGCTCTCCAATCTTCACATGTAATTGGAATTTCTCTCCTTACCACCGTACCGAGATAACTCGTCAACATTGAATCGTTGGCCTTCTTGAATCCAATGCACATCATACTTTATGCCTTGGTCTTTATCTCAAATGATTCTCTTCATTATTATTATTCCTCATCTATATTCCATTTCCGTTTTACTAACAGCCTTATCTCCATCATGCCCAGAATCATCACGTGGGTGATCCTCGTTAGTAGCCATCTAACCTGTAATAAACATAAACATAAACCCAATATAAAATTCCATAGTCATTTAAATATATATAAAATGACAATGCCAAAAATTAACATAAACATAAACTTAAACACAAACATAAACATAGACATTTTAATATGCTACCTCTTTCACTAACATCTCTTTCTTTTCTTGGTTGAAACATGAATTACTTGTTTCTTAACAATGCAGACGGATGGATTTATCCAAATTCCCTCATTATGATCATTTCTGATATATGATTCATCCGCTATAATATTCTCATCTTGATCATTTATAATATACGACTCATTCCATCTAATACATGACTCATTCTCATCATCAATATCACCTTGGGCTACACCGTTATCATCAACCACTTTGTTAGATAAAAGCACTATAGACCATTTTGTAATCGTCGGGTCAGTGACATAAAACACTTGTTTAGCTTGAGAGGCTAGAATAAAAGGCTCATCTTTGTACCCCTCCCTATTAAGATCCACTTGCAAAAATCCCGACTTATCCATTCGTATGCTACTACTAGTTACCCACTTGCAACCAAAGATAGGAATGTGAAACTTCTCGTAATCAAACACCCAAATATGCTCGATAACCCCAAAATATGACAGATTTGCATATTTGGGGTTTAGGTCCTTCATACTTGAAATGTGCATTGCTTCAGCAAGCACAATGACACCACTATTTTGCATAGTACTTTTATCATCTTGTTCTTTGGTATAAAATGTGTATCCATTAATTGCGTATGCGCTATAAGAAAACACATGCAAAGTTGGACCCTATGCCAAACATCTCAACCTTTCTATTATTGAAGTGGGATCTGAATGAAGCTTTGTAAAAATATGATCTTTAAACCATGGTATAAAACTTTGATTGTGCCCCCGTACTATCCAATTTTCATTTCTATTCTAATTTAACCCTCGGAGTACATTCTTGTGCATTTCAACATATGGCTCAACCTCACTATCATTATGCAGAACATACAAATGCACTTGATCCCGTTCATCTTTTGATATTGTCACAATTTTATTTCCAATTAATATTTTACCTTCCTTTTTTTCAAAAATATGACTTTTGGGGAGTCCAATGGATTGAACTTTGGACAAATATTCAGTACAAAACTCAACCGCTTCTTCAACAATGTATCGCTCAACAATACAACCCTCTGGGCGACTTCGGTTTTTCACGTACCCTTTTAGTACTTTCATATAATGTTCAGCAGGGTACATCTATCTCATATAAGCTGGTCTGCACAACTGTGTCTCTTTCACAAGATGAACAACTAGATGTACCATTATGTCAAAAAATGAGGGAGGAAAATACATTTCAAGCTCACACAAAGTAATAACAATTTATTTTTGCAATTTTGGTAAGATCTCAGTATCAATCACCTTACTACAAATTGACCTAGAGAAAAAACACAACTTAGTTATCGCGCTCCTTACTTTATCTGGCAAAATATAACGTATACCTATTGGTAGAAAATGCTCCATTATAACATGGCAATCACGTGTCTTTAAACTCTTTAACTTGAGGTCTTTCATAGAGACAAGTCTTCTAATATCTGAAGAGTATCCTTCTAGAACTTTAACTTCACTTAGAAACTTACACAATATCTTTTTCTCCTTTCTAGATAGAGTAAACGCAGCAGGTGGTAGATATGTTTGGCTTCCTTTCTTCACGGATCCTAGTTCAGTTCGTGTTCCCATCTTTAACATGTCCTCCCTTGCTTTAAGGTCATCCTTAGACTTTCCTTTAATATTGAGTAACATACCAAAAACATTTTCAAATACATTTTTTTTCAATATGCATAACATCGAGAAAATGTCTCACATACAAAGACTTCCAATATGGCAATTCAAAAAAATTTGATCTCTTCTTCCACCCACCTTTGACAACCGTATGCGCAAAAGGCTTGCCAAACTGAGTACACACATCTTTCACCTTTTCAAAAATTTGGTCACCTGACAATGTAGGTGGAGCTTTACGTTGTTCAGTGTCTCCATTGAATGCTTTTCTCCATGCATGGTAGTGATGTTTAGAATGTAAGAATCTACGATGTCCGAGAAACATATTCTTTTGACAAAGTTCCAAACGCGTCGTATCGGTTCCATCTTCACAAACAGAACACGCACGTTGACCTTTAATGATATACCCAAATAGATTCCCATATGCTGGAAAATCATTAATTGTGCCAAACAACATCGCCCTCAAATTGAAACTTTGTTTCCTATATCCATCATAAACCTTCACCCCGTTCTCCCACAAAATCTTTAAATCTTCGATCAAAGGTGTCAAGTATACGTCTATGTCATTCCCTGGTTGTTTAGGCCCAGAAATTAACATAGATAACATCATGTACTTATGCTTCTTACATAGCCATTGAGGTAGGTTATAAATCATAAGAATCATAGGCAATGTGGTATGTGAGATACTTTGAAGACCATGCGGGTTCATTCCATCAATAGGTAAAGCCAAGCGAAGGTTTCTTACTTCTTCTCCAAAATCAGCATAATCATTATCAATTTTCGACCACTATGGTGAATATGCCGAATGTCGATACTTTCCATCAATAATTCTTTCATCTGCATGCCAAGTCAGGTGTCTTCATCGGTTTCACTATGAAACATGCACCTAAATCTAGGAATTATAGGAAAATACCATAAGACTTTTGCTGGAGACAATTTTTTCTTATATTGAGACAAACCACTTTTAGGGCACTCATTTAACGATGCATATTCGTTTCGAAACAAAACGCAATCGTTTGGACAAGCATGTATCTTATCATAGCTCATGCCAATAAAGCACAACATTTTTTTGGCCTCATAGGTTCGATTAGGAAGAACATTATCCTCCGGAAGCATATCTCTCATAAGGGCTAATAAATCTGTGAAACTTTTATCAGACCATCCATTGCCCGCCTTTAAGTTGTACAACTTTAATACCACAAACAATCTTGTAAATTTAGTTCAACCTTTATACAACGGTTTCTCTGCATCGCTTACCAATCTTTCAAACATTTTGGGACAATCCTGAAGATCTTCTTCAAGTGCATCTACTATCTCTTCGACTCGATCAAAATTGTATGTATCTGTGTCTTTGTCGTCTGAAGCATATGTCGTACTACTTTTCTCCCCCGGTTCAACATTGTTGTTACTTTTTTCACCATGAAATATCCAACACGTATAACTTCTATCAATTCCACGCATTAGTAAATGCGATTTCAATCCATCTGCGTCAACCCGACCCACATAACAACAACCCAAGCAAGGACACTTCATTCGACTGGGGTCTTTGGCGTGTCCAACAGCAAACTTAACAAATTCCAATACCCTATTCTCGTACTCTTGTGACAATCGATCGGCAGACATCCATTTTTTATCCATTTTTTCCTACTAATTCAAGTAAACAAAAACACTATAAACGAATTATTCCCTTTTTGGTTGAATTAAACGAATTGTTTCTAGAAATTTATTTCTAGAGTTAATAACATGGACTAAAAATAAATATATGTATATAAAAATAATTGTGTTTTTTAATTGATCGATACAGATAGAATTTGAACTTGACTTACCAAAGAAAGAAAAGAGGTTATTGGTGTCGACGGCGGATGATGCGGCTTTGATGTTCTTCGAACCGGTGATGGTCTTCTACTAACTACACCAATACAAAGGGATCATCAAAAACAAGTTGTATATATAGGGCTATAACAACTTAAATCCATAAACCTTAACAAGTTCTTAGACAAGTTTTTTGTGAAAAATTGTATGAGAAGCAAATCACTTATGAATCTTTTCTATCATATTATATTTCTTTCCAACAGAAACACAATATTTAGGAGTAATAATGCTTAAACAATTCTGAACTTTATATCAGTAAAATAATATTAAAAGTAACGAAACCAAGCAACCAACAAGTAAAAAAAATACTAGTTCATGGAGAATATAAACATGATAAACAATTCAGAAACCAATTAAAATAACAAAAAAACCCATCATCGTCTTTTTTATTCCAAAACAAAGAACCAAAAGAAAATGCAATAATGCTAAATGCTAAAAGTGTTGTTATATATCAAGCCCTACCAAGAACCAAAAAATCAAAATGCATACCTATAACTCAGTTATGCATATCTATAACTCAGTTTGGACATCAATAGGAGGATATGTCTTAGATGTTAGCATAGTACATTATCAATAGGAGGATAACTCATTTTGGACATCAATGGAGATAAAGACATTTTCAAGAAAGAACCTACCTTGAGAACCGACCGGTGTGGGTGGAGGACAACCGAGAGAGACAGTGGAGGACGAAGGGGGGCTGGTTCAGCGGCGACGGAATGGGTTTCTGTTCGTGAGAATGAGAGGGAAAGGGTTTCTGCTCGTTCGTGAATCTGTGAAAGAGAAACAGTATACGCTGATTCTATTTTTTAATTTTAATTTATATGGCTTTAGACAGCGCTTTCTAGAAGCACTGGCTAATATGGGCCTTTAGCAGCGCTTTTGAAAAGCGCTGGCTAATAGGGTCCTTTAGCAGCGCTTTTCAGATTTTTTTTTTGATTTTTTATGACTTTAGACAGCGCTTTCTTAAAGCACTGTCTAAAGTGATCCTTTACCAGCGCTTTTGATAAAGCGCTTTCTAAAGCAATACTTTTAGCAGCGCTTTTTAAAAGCGTTGTCTAAGGTCACATTTTTAGCAGCACTTTTACTTATTATTTTATACAGTTTCTGTGTTTTTTTAATTCACTTATAGCAGCGCTTTTGTATAAAAGCGCTGTCTAATGTGTGTTGTTAAAAGTCATTGTTGGCATAGTGTAAGCAATTAAGAGCCCGTAGATAACTACGAATGAAAAGGGTGCTAACACCTTCACTTTTCATAACCTACCCCCCGAACTCAAAATATATCAAAGGTCTTTCCTGTTCTTTTCACCTTTCCTAAATATTAGATAAAAGAAAAGTCGGTGGCGACTCTTGCTAACTACAACATTTGCAATAAAACAAAAAGGCCAGTTCTCCCACTGTATTACATAACCCTTAAAAGAACTAATTGAATCAGGGTTTATTTCAAGAGTATACTAAAGCAATATCATGTAAAACTGACTCCTAGAAATTTGCTTATAATTGGTATTAATATCGATATGAGTAGTAACTCAATCACTGAATTTTACAACACCGTTTAAATAAAAAGCTTTGATTTCAAAACTAGAATAAGCATTGCATTAGGATTATCATCCTCAAAATGAACACCTCAAAATAATTAGATTATTTATTTAATTATTTAATTGATTTATGATGAGTATTTGTGACGTATTTGTGGAGTATGTGTGATGTTGTGATGATCATGATGCTTGATATGATGTTTTGTGTGGTGTATTAAGATGATATTGAGTATTTTTTAGGATAATTTATATAATTAAAATAATTAGTTGGAATTATTTTAATTAGTTAAATAGAATAATAATAAGAGTAGAGACTATGAAGACAAGGTGGTAATATTGTGATGTAAGTAAAGGTAAGATGAGAAGACCATAGAAAGGGTCCAAGGGTTAAACAAGGAATATAAGGAAAAGTGCCTCATTTTGTGCGATCGTGAAAGTAAGAGAAACACTGTGAAGAGATATAGGGGACGGAGGAACTCAGAGGGATTTTGTAGAATGCAAAGAGGAATAAATTGCTAGGAAGAATCTAAGGTAAGGGGATTTTATCATTGTTATTATAATCAATCTAAGGTTTAGATAATTGTTGGTTTGTGTTGGGATTTTGGGATGATGATGTAAATATGATGTTTTAATGAAAATTGATGAATTTGTGATATTTTTTTCCAATACATTGAGGCATATGATGCATGATAACTTGTGTTGGTATGGTATGATGAAACCATGTAAAACTATGATGAATTGAGACTTGTAATGTCAAGAAATCGTGTAAAAATTGGAGTGGTGCAAAGATCGCAATAGGGAATTCTTGTTCGTGTTGGCTTGCTGGGAAAAGGAAGTTTGCCCCTGATGCGCTAGGAGAGCATGAGGCAAAGGGAAGGGGTGAAAAACACAGCCCATGGACTTTTGTATGAGAGAAGAGGACTCGCTCCAGCTTTGTCGGGCGAAGAAGATGCGAGCTAAGCTCGCCGGGCGGGCGAACAGACTTGTCGGGAGAAGGAGACAAGAGGGAAATGTATGCTTCTGGATTTTTGTATGGTAGAAACTGATTTGCCCCATCCTCATCGGGCGAGCCTCAGGCAAGCAACCTGCATCATCGGGCGAGCCTCAGGCGAGGGGTGTTTGACATAATTTTAACAGGTCATAACTTGAGTTTAAGGACTTCGTTTGACACGTGATTCAAAGCATTAGAATGATAACGCGATGAATTATACTTTGGTGGAATAAAATGAGTCATATGATGTGTTTTCTAATGTCTATGTTTTGATGAATAAGATGATTTTGTGATTGTTTTATCATGTTTTATGTGTATATGACGAATTATTGTTGCTATGATGATGACATGTGTAATATGAAGTATGTGATCATATTATGATGATTATATGAATGATGATGCATTTTGAATAACAATGGTCATGTTGTTAGTGAGATGTTTCACATCATGCATTCATGGCATATGATTAAGACCTCGGTCCAGTGATGTTGTTAGGACTTCGATCTAGTGAAGTTTTTAGGACGAATAGTCCAGTGATGGCCTTAATCCCATAGTATGGATTTGAGTGCAATTTTTTGAAGTGCTCTGGTTCCAAGAGGGAACCGGTCCTATTGGTGGGAATCTTTAGAGAAACGATGACTGAGTCATTAGTGAAGTTTTGGTCCCACATGCATGAGTCTAATGAATTTTCATTACATTCTTCATGACATTGCATACTGATTGATTAAGTGATGCTTTATGAATATATGAACTAATGATGTCTTGATGATGATCATTGACTGATGATATAATGATGCTATGAATAACTAATGAATTGAAGGTGTGGGTATAACATGAAGTTTTGATGGTGTGTGGTGTCTTGCTGTTGTGTTATAACTACTATATTTATTCCTTATGTCTTTTATAATGATTATGATTACTCATCCTTTCTGCTTGAAAATGTTACCTCTATACGTGGGTAAATTGCAGGTGATTAGGATTAGTGCATTGAAGCTTAGAGGATTAGCTTCAAAGTGCATCATTTATTTCTATTGAATAAGAGGGTCTTGCTCTGATATGTAACATTAAGGTTGATGTAGCGGTAGTAATGTTGAGACTAACCAATTGGATTGACTTAACTTGCAAAATCAATGAAAGTCACCACCTCACTTTATTTTATCCAAAGGAATGGGAAAAGAGCGAATAAACCCAAAGTAAAATAGAGATCAAGGTAAAGGGGTTGGTTATGCAAAAGGAAGGTAAATATCTACGGTACTACACAGGAACCTCTTTGAAAAATCTGTGTATTTGGGCTATAAAAGAAATATTTACAAAATGATATTGTAGAGATGAGAAAAGAAGTGGTTTATACAATTTTTGCAACTGTCACGGTTGCGAACCTTTTGTTACTACATACCACCTTTTGTGCAATAGGGGATCAGGGTACTCGTAGTTCTTCTAAAAAAATTTGAAAAGTTTTGTGTGTTTGTTAATTTTAAGAAAAAGGTTTTAAAGGAAAAGCCAAAGCGGAAAAAAATTTGAATGAGGTTAATGACTTTTAGTCATTAAAAAAGATGTCAAAGTATGATTAAATTGATTAAAATGTGCTTAAGAAAAAGGTTTTTTGAAAATGCATGGACTTAAGTCCAAGTTTTTTTATGAAAGCGGTTCAAGTTAGAAAACAAGAATCCTTTGAAAAAGGGAGAATATTTTGAAAATTAAAGAAGAATGGGAGGAGATGAAGAGACTATCCTATGTACAAAAATTAAAATCTAAGGTAAGGAAAGGTCTAACCAACAAGAAGGCAACACTTGACATAAAAGAAGTCAATGTAAAATTCTCATCCTTTGGATTAAAAGTCACAAGTACCAAATAGACCAAGAGCATATCAATCATTCATGTGAAAATAAATCACAAGCAAAGAAGTATCAAAGAAACCCAAAGGTTTTAAAACCCAAAGCAAGGTCTTCAATATTGAGCCATGTGACATATAGATCACTTAAAGCCAACTGAATAACACCTGCACACCGAAGATTTCCCAATATAAGCAAAATAACAATCAAATAACACAAGGTCCAAATATCTCAAGGTCTCAAAGTATCAAGGCAAAGCTTCTAATCCCAAGTTCAAGAGGTCCACGACTCCAATATGCAAAGGTAAGTAACAAATAGTCCATAAAGAGCCTTAAGTCTTTTAACGTTCAAGTTAGATTATTAATGAGTTAAACACAAAATAAGAGTCCAAGTATACAAAGGAAAGATGCATAAACATATGTTCAAGTGGGCAAAGGGAAAAATGCGGAATCATAAACAAGTTGCATGAAATGTAAATGCTAAAAGATAAAAGTGCATAAAAATAAAAGCATAAAGGTAAAGGCAAAAAGATAAAGGCATAAAGTAACGTTAATTGTTAATGGTTAGTAAGTTAATTGTTAATAGTCACAAGGCATGATCAATGATGATTGAATGATGAACTTATACTAATGATAATGAAAACTCATTAGAGGATTGATAAATCAAAGCCTCATAACAACAAGTTTCATAGGTATTGGACTAAAGATGACCAATCAACCATACTTGCCACTTTCCGAATCGTGACAAATTTAGCGTTATGTTAAGCAATCGTAAGTGGAATTATGTAGAAGTCGCACCTATTTTGAGGTCAGTCAATAGCAATGTATGTACCACACATGTTAGAGACATGATAGAGACCAAGCTCCTAAAACATGTAGCACAAGTAAAAAAAATAAGGAGATGAAGAAGATGCAATCCAAGATAAATGATCAATGATGATTGAAGATTGAACTTAGGCCAAAGTTAATGAAGACCTGTTAGAGGATTGATAAAATCAAAGCCTCCTAACAAGCTTCAAAGGTTTTGAACCATTGTTCAATAATCAATCATACTTGGACAATTTCAAGCATAAAGCTTGAGCCAATAATGATTACTTAAAAAGGAAATAAGAAGGGATGAGATGAAGGGGAAAAAGGATGAAGTAGAGATAGACAACAAGTAAATCTCACATTTGAACCAAAGGATCTAATCAAGCTATCATTAAAATCATTCATCTATTTTGGTGGAGTTATACTCAACACCCAAGATCCAATAATGTTAATGAAGCTTATGATTAAAATTTACTTGGTCCAAGATCAGCCAAAATATATACAAAAAAAATTGCAAATTAAAACAAAAGTATAATAAGAAAATGATTTTTTTTAAATGCTTTAAATTGAAAATAAAAGAGGAAATACCAAACCACAATTAAAACTAAAAAAAAAGGAATCCAGAGGCATGCAAAAATTAGAAATACCTCAAAGTATATTCACAAATTTTTTATATTTTTTAAAAGTCAGAAACTATTTTTAAAAATTGCAAAATTAAGTGAAATAAACCAAAAATCACAAAAAATAGAAAGTTAAAAATAAAAATCAAATGAGGTCACCATGACTTGCCAAAATATCATTAGATCCTTCTATAATTTTTTCAGAATTTAATAGGTATCAAAAATATTTTTAAACCAATTAAAAAAAGGCAAACAATGAAAAATTATAAAAAATATCAAACATCAAAATATAAATATAAAAAAATATTCATAAAACTCAAATAATTAAAAGTATTTTTGTATATTTTGGAAAAAAACTAGAGAGAAAATGTAAAACAAAATTTGAAAATACAAGCTCAAATCACCATGAAAATTCAAACTAGAAGAAACATAAGCTTCAGAGAAGAAGGGACTACATCCTAACAATTTATTTGAGACAATTTAGTTCAGTAATCTACCTGAATGAAGTTCACTTCAATTGCCTCTGAAGTTGAACTTCTGTAGCTTGATTATATGCTTAAATGGCTTGGTTTTTGTTGTGAAAAGTTTGTATGATGATAAAGAATAAAGAATCAGAAGAGAGTTTTGAGAAAAAAGGCTTGAAATGTTGAAATGGATTTTAAAATTTCAAGCTTCGAGTGTGACTTTGGTAGGGTGATTCTGGATATCCAAACTTGAGGAAATGAAAGGAATATGTTGCTTTATTTATAGGAGATTGAATGGTGATGAGAGTTGGAAGAGTTTGTGAGAAAATCGTACAAACCAAGCTAACCCGATGATTTCAAAAAGTGTGACTCCATGTGCATCAAAGCTCACTCCAATATTATGTTTCAATGCTTAAACCGGTCCAGAGAAGTTTGTTAATCAAGTTTAAGTGGAAAACAAGCATCAATTTGATCATTAGAAGCCACTAATCAATTTGCAATCTGACTTGATGAGAAGCTTCAGTTTCAAGGTTCCATCTTTAAATCCATGGGGAAACTTGCTTAGGAGGCTTTATGGTCTCATTCTTATTGCATTTGAAAGACATCACCAAAATCTTTACAATGTGCCAAGAAAGTATTTATTTGGACACTTGAGCTAAAAGTTGTGCCATTTTGAAATCAAGAAAAACCAATTGCATTTTGATACTTAGAAAAATTCCAAGTATAGAGCTTCAAGAGGACCTATAATGTCTTGCCAACTTACATAGTCTTCCATCCAAAAGCATCTCTTGATCATTGAATATGAAATGAAGTAGACTCCTTAAAGAGAAACATGGAATTTAGATCACTCAAAAATTGCAAAAATTGAGCAAGATATGGTCTTGGGAAGTTGACAAACCCTCACTCAAGAGTTACAAAAGTGACTTGTAATACTCTTCAACTTTTGATGATTTTCCTTGCACAATTGGATATTGTCATGTAAAGAGAAGTTGTTGGTAAGGATGAGAAGAGTCCATGAAAAAATAATCACTTCAAAATATTGAAAATTGAGAGAATTATGCACTTGTGACCATATGAACAAGGACTTGCCAAAATAGGTCAAACCACTTGGATCAACTTTAAATATTTTGAACTTTTCTTGCAAATTAAGGCATGGTGGATTACATTAGACCTTGAAATGATGTTATATTGAAGCAAACTTGATGGAGAGGCTCAACGTTTGATGAAACTTATTGAAGAAGGCGTGAAAATAAATACATGGACCTATGAAGTTTCTTGATGAATTCAACCGTCATCTTTGAGACAATCTTGACAAAATAAAATTGAGAGAGTACTAAAACCATAGAACTTTGATGCCATAACCATAGCATTGAAGTTCAAGCTTCTAAAAACCACCAAAGAGCCAAAAGACTGAGGGTCCTCCTTCAAAACCCTAGTTTAGGAGATGAGAGAGATGTACTTGGCTCAATACCGACAATGTACAAAGCACAGAGAGAAAACATACATTTTTTGGATTTTGGTTAAAGATTACTAAACATAAAGTATATATACAAGATACACAATTCAATGTGCTTGGTGATCCCTCAAGGACAAACTCAAAGATATGAGAGAGTAGAGATGATAACCAACCCTAATGTGTGATCTTGATGCATTGTGATGATATGAAGTAATGAAGGATCTTATGGGAAAAAATTAGGGTATAACAGTTGGGAATGTTTGTTTTGAAACTATTATGTTCTCTTGCTTATTATGAGATGATACCATTTTCTTTTTGAATTGCAATATCTTCTTAGTATGATTAGGAATATGTTTCTCAATATTGTCAACCAAGGAAATAATTAAATCATTAAATTTTTACTTTGGATGAAAATATTGAGAAATTATTCCCAAATATAACAATGAATTGCAAGAGGTGGAATTAACAACAACAACACCATTTTGTGAGAGAGATTGCAAGAGATGAAAAGTATTTTGTTCAAGGTTGGTAAAATTAGTTTCTTTAATGAATTGATATAACAACAATAAACAAACAAAAAGAACAACACATAATCTTGAAATATTTCATACCAATTAAGAAACCTTAAAAGATTTTTATGTCTTGCAATCCATCTCAAAGAATGATATTTATGACTTTGTAGTGGTTGCAGGTGAGTTAGTTTAGGTTAAAATGAAATGAAAAAATGCTTTTATAGACAAAATTGAGTAATTCTTCCCTTCGTTTGGTTGGTTAATCAAATGAATATTTAAATAAAAAATTAAGTAAAAAAGAATGGTGTCATTATAAATGAAAAAAAAAACATAAACTACAGTCGTTGGAATTTGAAGTGCGTCCCTTAGTCTATTTTCCCCTTGGTTATTTTTATCAATCGACTGACTCGATGATAATTTAAAAAAATTAGAATGTGGCACGTCTAGTGTTTATTCCTCAATTTTTTGTTGGGAACGATGAAAGCATTGTCATTAAATATTTTATTTCTAGTAGTGGCAGATGAACAAGGATATGTTATGAACTAACTTAGTTTCCTTTCAGTAATAAAATAATCACAAGTGAAAGGTAGTCCCAATTAACATGTTCAGCAAAAAAGAATTAGAGGTTATGTCATTGGTGAGTAGTAATTCAAATTCAGCATAGAAATTAGCATTTGCATTTCATTTGGTTTTGCAATTAAGCATGCATTTAGCTTTAATTTGAGGTGCATTTAAATTTGAGGTGCATTTGAATTTGAGTTGTAGTATATAAATTGAATCACATTCAGTTTGTTGTAATATTGTAATCACTATCTTTAGATTGAAAGTTAGTTATAAAGTTTCTCTCTCTCTCTCTCTCTCTCTCTCTCTCTCTCTCTCTCTCTCTCTCTCTCTCTCTCTCTCTCTCTCTTCTTTGATCTTAATCTTCTTCATCTTTTACATCAATGGAGGTGTGAACTCCAACAATTTGGTATCAAGAGCTCCAATTCTGATTTAGGGAAACACGAATGTACATGAGGTGTGTGATTGATTTCTTTTCTCAAATTCACACTGAATTGAAGATCGAAATCAAAGAATACTCACATTTCATGATTCTGCAGGATTGGGAAACACGAGTGTTGGTGATATTTGAGTGATTTGCACAAGATCAAAGATGAGTGATGGAAACAGTGGTTTGAACATGAAACTTCCATTATTCTTCAGAAAGAATTGGAATCTTTGGTTGATTAAGATGTATGTGTTGTTTAGAGCTTAAGATGTTCTTGATCTCATTAATGACAGTTACACGGAAGTTGCAGTAGATGCAATAAAAGTGCAAAGAAATGTGCAACATGAAATGAGGAAGAATGATCAGAAGGCAGTGTTCTATATCCATCAATGTCTGGATATGAGTGTGTTTGAGAAGATTGCTAACACTATGATGGAGAATGCGGAATGTGATACACTGTTGTGGTGTTATGGTGGCGACGCCTCAGTGACTAAGGTGAAGTTGCAATCGCTACGCAAGAAATATGATAATCTTAACATGAAGAACACTAAGAGCATACTAGATTAAATCTCCAGACTGACTCTAAACACGAATTAGATGAAGGCTCGTGGAGAAACTCTCTCTGAACAAGTAATCATTGAACAAGTACTCAAATTCAATACTCCTCAATCTCCAGACTGACTCTAAACACGAATTAGATGAAGGCTCGTGGAGAAACTCTCTCTGAACAAGTAATCATTGAACAGGTACTCAAATTCAATACTCCTCAATTTGATTATATAGTAGTAGCTATAGACACCAGCACCATGAGAATTCAAGAACTTTATAGTAGTTTATATGCATAAGAGTAACGTCTGACTAAAAGAAACTCTAAAAGGGAGTCTGAACAGGATCTGAAGGTTTCTTTTATTAAGAAGAACAAGAAGCAAACATGGCTAGAGAATAAGAAAATGAATGTTCAAAGTAAGAACCTTCTTCTTCATAAGATCAGAAACATAATAATGTTCATAAGGGAAAATAGAAATTTGGTAAGAAAAAGGTTCAATGTTACAACTGTAAAATATTTGGCTATTTTGCCTCTGATTGCTTGTCAAAAAAAGAAAACGAGTGTGAAGAATCCAATATAGACATAGGAGATTTAAAGGATGAACATGTGATATCGATGGCATCTGAGATTAAAGGTGAAAGCATGGTAGACTGGTGGTACAAGAGCTGATTATGCAGTCTAAACTAGGTAGAAATAGGACATTAAAGGTGAATATTGAAATATCAGGTACTCAATGCCTTAATACAACAAGTGTTGCAAGGGAGAGTGAGTTGCGGCACAAGAGATCTGGGCATCTGAACCTCAAAAGCTTACAGCATCTGAATTCAAAGAATTTTGTACTTGGAATTCCTAAGATTGTGGCACCAGAAAAATCATATGGCATATGCATGAAAGGCAAGCAACCAAGATTTCCTTTCTCATCAGAATTATCTCCAAGAGAAACTCATGCTTTAGGTGTTGTGCATTCTGATGTATGTGTTCCATTTAAAGTACATTCACTTGGAGAAAACAAGTACTTTGTGCCATTTGTAGATAAATTCACAAGAATGACATGGATAGCACTCATAAAGTTCAAACATGAGGTGTTTTTTGAGTTCAAGAAGTTCAAAATGATGGATGAAAATCAAAATGGAAAAAGTTTGAAAATCCTCATAACCGATGGTGGAGGTGAGTTCAAGTCTGGAGAGTTCAAGAAGTTCTATGAGGAGAATGACATTGAGCATGAGGTGAATGCTCCATACACTACAATATAATGATCTTGTTAAGAGAAGAAACAGAACTTTGCTTGATATGACAAGGAACATGCTAAAAGAAAAGAATTTGCCTCACACATTCTGGGGTGAAGCTATTGCTACTTCAGCATATGTGCTCAATAGATGTCCAACTAAGAAGTTAAATGTAATAGTTCCTCTGGAGAAGTGGACTGGAAGAAATAAAAGTGTAAGCCATATGAAGGTGTTTGGTTACGTATGTTACAAACATGTTCTAGATGCTACCAACAGGAAATTGAATGACAGAAGCAAAGTCATGTTGCTCATAGGTTACCATAGTATAGGTTCTTATAAGCTCTATTGCCCAGTCACCAGCAAAGTTGAAGTCAGCAGGGATGTCATAGTGAAAGAATCATAAATGTAGGATTGAAACAAGTCTCAATCCTCTAGAGGTAATTATGACTCTGGAAGACAACTTGCCTCTAAAGAAGATGTTGTCTCTGAAGGAGAATCTGACTCAGAAGGTGACTCTGAATCTGAAGATGAGTTCGACTTTGACGGTGACTCTAAAGGAGATTCTGACTCTGAAGCTGAATCTGAAGGTGTGTATAACTATGAAAGTGAGTCTGACGATATTCCAAACTCTAGCGGTAATCTAGACTCGGGTGGTGATCCAACCTATGAAGGTGGTCCAGCCTCTGAAGGTGAAACTTCTGAAGGTGTACCTAGATTTAAAGGTGAACTTGCACAGTTCCAGAGGCCATGAGGAATCAAACAAATACCAAGGATACTTACAGATTTTGAGTTGCTACATGACACTAAGATTGACTCTGAAGGGGAAGTTATTCAGTGTGCCATAATGGTGGTGTTGAACCAGCCAACATTGATGAAGCTCTCAGGAAAAATGTGTGGATAAACACCATGAAGGATGAAATTGAGGCAATTGAAAGAAACAAGACGTGGGAATTGACTGATCTACCAAATAACAAGAAAGCCATCAGTGTGATATGGGTTTTCAAGATAAAGCTAAAGCTAGATGGGTCAATTGTAACACTCAAAGAAATGTTAGTAGCTAGAGGATTTCTACAGAAATATGGTTTAAACCACTTTGAAGTATTTTCACTTGTAGCTAGACATGAAACAATCAGATTTGTGATTGTTATAACAACAAATTAGAATTGGCCTCTAATACATTTAGATATGAAGTTAGAATTTTTGAATGGTCCTTTGCAAGAAGAAGTTTATGTGTTACAAACTCTTGGATTTTTGACAGAAAACTCCTGGAAATTGATTCATTTTTCAAGCATCAAGGATTCAGAAAATGTGAAATGGAGTATGGCTTGCATGTGCGGCATACCTCTGATGACAATGTGATTTTGGTGTGTCTTTATGTTGATGACATATTGCTAACAAAAAGTTTTAATGCTGAGATAAACAAGTTCGAAAGGGTTCTGATGAATGCTTTTGGTATGTCTGACTTGGAAATATGATATATTTTCTAAAGATAGAAATTTTACGCTCTGAGAATGGAATCTTATTTATCAACTGTAGTATGAACTTGAGTTGCTGAAGAGATTCGATCTGATTGATTGTAAGTATGCAATCACACCTGCAGAAACAATCCATAAACTGGACTTTGATCTAGATGGTGAAGAAGTAGATGCTACGAGCTTTTAACAATTGGTTGGCTCTCTGAGGTATCTGTGCAATACCAGACCTGACATATGATGTAAAGTTGGTATGGTGAGTAGATTTATGAGTAAACCAAAGTGACCACGTTATCAAGCTGCAATCAGAATATTCATGTATATAAAAGGGACTCTGAAGCATGGAATTATGTTTCCATCTGGACAATCAGAGGTTGCTAAGTTGATATGCTACTCAGACTCAAACTAGTGCAGAGACAGAGTTGACATAAGACGCACTACATGTTACATGTTTGTGATCTAGGTCATTTCTTGGTGTTCCAAGAAGCAACCAGTGGTTGCATTGTCAACCTGTCAAGATTAATACATTGCTGGAGCATTATCTGCGAGTCAAGCTGTTTGGTTGATGAATTTGCTGCAGGAATTGAAGTTCAAGGTGAGCAAACCAGTCAAGTTGATGATTGATAACAAGTCAGAAATAAACCTTGCCAAGAACCCAATGCTGCGTGGGAAAAATCAAGCATATAGAGACAAAGTTCCACTTTCCGCGAAACCAAGTTAGGAATGGAATGTTTGAAGTTATTCATTGCTCCACTCAGAAGCAACTTGTAGATGTTCTGACAAAGGCTATCAAGACTGAACACTTCATCCATTTGAGGGATGGAATTGGTGTTGTTAATTTTTTTATTGACTGAATATGAATTAAGGGATGATGTTAGTTGTAATTCAAATTCAGCATTGTAATTAGTATTTACATTTAATTTGGTTTTGCATTTAAGTATGCATTTAGCTTTAATTTGAGGTGCATTTGAATTTGAGTTATAGTATAGAAACTATGTCACATTCAATTTATTATAAAACTGTAATCACGGTTTTGAGATTGAACGTTAGTTAGAAAGCTTATTACACTATCTCCCCCCTCTCTCTCTCTCCCCTTCTCTACCTATCTATCTCTATTATTTCATCTTCATCTTATGCATTAATAGAGGTGTGAACTCCAACAACTAATACAATAACAGTGAATGACATTGTCTTACACGAGAAAAAGAGCGCTATAAAAGTTGCCATAGTTTTCTTAGAAAAGATATATTAGGAAAGCAAGAAGAAATTAGGGAACTAGTTTAGAGAATATGATCAAAGAAGAGAAAACTCATAGTGTAGTCGAACAAAGTACTTACTTAAAAATATTGATAAGGAAGGATTATCCAATAATCATACAGAAGGATCATTGAACTAACATAAAGGCTAATATTATTGTTAAAAGTAATTAATAGGAGTTTTTTTTACCTTTAGTAAGTTGTAATAGGATTTCTAACATTTAGTTTTTTGTTTTACGCCACAATGATGATCCTATTTACAAATAATTTTTTTTTTTACATTGCATCACAAATAAAAGTTAACCAATAATAGAATGCAGTGTGAGTGTGGGACATTGTTTTACGTCTAAAAATAAATTACACGTTAGTCGAAATCGGAAAACTCTCCTTAGTAGATAACAAGTTTGGAGTACAAACACAACTTCATGTGGCTAGTTAAAATTTTATATAGTTTATTAGGGTTTATCATGATCGCCAAGATTTAAGGCTCAATCAAAAGGAAGTAGAACTAGAAAAATTGGAATAACAATGATTTTCATGTTGACATGACCATTAATAAAAGAAAGTGAAGAAGATTGTGGAACCATGATTTTCAGAAAGTTGTACATATGTATGAATAAGTTCAACATAACATTGCCGCAAAATAGAGGACATTGAATCGGACTTGGGACACCACAACCACCTATGAAGAGGGATTTACACAATATCCGCGTAAATAGCCTAGTAAGATTTAACTCTCTAAGACACTACAATCAAGTCAATAAGACTAGTAATTCCATATAAATATTGGATTCCATAATAATTTTAACATACCATCAATGAAATGAAACTATTTAGTAGTGAACATCCTCACACACCGAATTTAATAATTTTTATAATAATAGAAAAAAAATAAAATTTCTCTCAATACAATCGTTTAGAAAAATCATTATTAAAAGATATTAATTAATTCTTCAATTTTGAAGTTCAACAATATAAATTTATATAATATCATATAAATAAAACAAATTAAATAGCCCCTACAATATGTGCCCTCACTCTTTTGTTTTATGCAAACAAAATCCTATGATAATGCAACATGAAACAATAAATTAATGACAAACATCCAAGTCCACACCTCAAGGCTGACAATTACTTTAGAGAAGACGAGACGCTCATGATCCATGCCACAAGATGAAGACAAAAGACATATAGAGGTCGGTTAGAACAAAAGGGGTGGCAAATGTCCTTGGCCCACACCAGCAATAATCCCTAATATAATATCTTCACTTTTTGTTCATCTTGATTTAGCAGTAGGCACTTGGACTTGATGGTGTTTGAGTAGGCATCTGCAAAGACTTCAAGTGGGATCACGTCACTCTTTTTTTTTTTATCCCTGTTTAGGGCAGCTTAACCATTCATTTCAAACCCACGTGTTTCGAATTCTAATACTATGATTCGTGCTCTCCTCTTGTCTAAATTAAAGATAGAGAAGCATTTAATTTGCTAAAGAATATAACAAAAGTGATTAGAGTTTGCTAGAAAATATAGTGTATTAACTTTCTCAAACAATATAATAAAAGTGATTAGCGTTAGGTAGAGAATGTAATGTATTAACTCTTTTACAGAATATGGATTATGTTTGGAATTAGTTAGTTTGTAAGTGAACTTTTGAGTTTACTCAAGCCCAATTTATATTATTTCTTTCATGTTTATAACATACTTCTTTTTATTCCATGTTTATATAATAATCACATCATCACCTATTTGTTCTATAAATTTCATTTTCGTCTCAAAGCATATGAAATGTAATATTATCTCTTCTCTCTTTTTTTCGTTTTACATTCTACCTTTTGTATTGTAGAAAATTTTTAGAATGATCTTTCCGATATGAAGAAAATTAATTTAAAAGAGGTTTTTCAAATTCTGCTATTATTTTGTAGAACGATCTTTCCGATATGAAGAAGATTAATTTTAAAAAGGGTTTTCTTCTCAAATATTATTTTATAGAAAAAATATTAAGATGATTATTTTCTTTAAAAGAACATCAAATATGTTTAATCACACTAAAAGAAAAAAAAAACGGAGAAAATATAGAAAGAAAAATCTGACAAAAAATTGGAAGAGAGAAGTGAAAGAGATTGAAATTTCAAAATTGTAATAGTGTCTATTTCCAATGTATTTATGCCTAAAGGAAAATCTGTAAAAAGAAAAATACTATTGTGATTTGAGTCTGATTTATAATAAAAAAGACATGGAAAACAATGATTTATTGTTCCAAACAAACTTACTTTGAATAAAAATTTAAAAATTTCTCTTAATAAGGAAGAGTGGACTCCTCTTCTTGTATTTTTTTTGGGCTTTTTTTTTTTGTTTTCCTTTGACTCTCAATACTTTTTATTAGTTGAAAACATAAAATGATACTCGAAAGCAGTAAAAGAGGAATAAAACAAGAAACTAAGCATAAGAAATACTGATAAAAACATATAATAAGCGGTATAAATACCACATTTCAAACTCCTCAAACTAGAATTATTGTTTGTCCTCAAATAAATCATCTCACAAACAAAAAAAAAAGAGGACAAGGTAATGAAACATGCAAAGTTTATGAAATTTAAATGAATGGTACTCATACTTGAAATTAGTTCCAATTGGTTTTCGATAAAATTCTCTTGTACTAGGTCAACACTATAGGCATTGTAAGGACACAAACCATGCAAATACGGACCAAATTTTTCCCCTCATTATATATCGTTCCAACTATGGTTTTGTAACTAAGTCTCACATATCGATTTTCTTCTCTTTTTTAGTCTTTTAACAATCAAATTAAGACAATGATATATGACTAATCATCACAAACTATACAAAACTAATTGAGGATTTATTTGTTATTTATAACATGAGCAAACTAGTTATTTTATTTGCAGATGATTTTGCATACAAATGTGTTTTTATTTATTATTTCCCTTTTAGATTCGATATTGGGGTTCAACCACTGTTGAATTTAGTAATCAGGTGAGGGTTACCCAACTTAATAAATGTAATTGTCTTTTACTGCAATTTTTTTCTCAACTAAATAAGTATAGCTAGCAGATCTATAGTATGCTAAAATGAATTTATTGAACTTATCAAAAAATACTTATTAGAATTTGGAAACTATGGCACAAAACCCATTTGACTAAAATGGTCTTGGTTAGTATGTTAATGTTTGAAGAACATACTAGTAAGGGTTTACTTTGAATTAATCTATGTAATACATTACAATGAATAATCAGACATTATTAAATCAATGTAGGTTCATTGGAATTCATTGAATTGTATAAGCTTCAAATGATTAGAAAAATCAGTCTAAGATCGAACGAATCATATCCTCAATTTTTGGAGTAGCAAGACTTTGATCAAAAGCTTAACTCTGATATCAATTCTTGGATGAGAATAAGGACACAAAGATCTTTACAAGGTGGGGGTTGAATATACCATTTTCCCTTTCAACAACTTTCTGTATTTATGTATTCTTCGGTTCTGGTAGCCTTATGTACATCATGGTCTGCACATGATTATACATTTTTATGGATTTATAAGTAAAATCCTATTGAACCTAAGAAAATAGCATTTTTATTATATAATGGTTTTAGTAATGGTGTGACCAGATCCAACAAGACAAATACAATTGTAACTCTAACCTTCACACTCACTCAACATGAGTTTGAGTCAAATTCACACATTACAATTCTTACATGACTCTGAAATTACATTAATAATGGTGAACAACATATAGAAACATAGAATCATTTTTTAACTTAGGGCTTCAATTGAAAGAGAAAATTTTGTATAGTAAAGATTACAATATAGCTTAAATACTAGATACATAAAAACCTAAATTATTCATACTAAGATACAATAAAACCATATGATATTATTAATAATATTATCTAAAAGACAAATCAACAATTGAGAAACCATATTTTTTGAATCGAATATTTCCATGCCAACATTAGAAGAAATGAATGTTGAGAAATACTTTAGGTCTCAAAAGATATTTATTTTATGAGATGAATTGTTAGATTGGATTTATGCTGATATTATTAAGCTAGATTTTGTCATCTTTATTATTGTGTCTGATTTTTCCTTCTTCTCTTGAGTTTTCCTTCCTTATTGAAACAAAACAAACCTGCAAAATGAAACAATGCAAAACACCATAGCGATTAAAACGCATGTTACCTACCACGAAGCGCTTTGTTTAACGTTGTTTTAGCTCGATAGTCCATGAGTGAAAACACTCATGGAGATTCCTTCAAGATGGTTCTTCAACCTTAGGCTCAATGGCTTTAGGGGTCCAAGCTTACCTATCTAGTCATCTCTCATATTTACTACTCTTATTTTTCTTCCTTCTATGGGGAGGTTCATATTTCTTGATCGGTGGGGGTGGTTTTTGTTCTACCTTAAGTGTCGGGTTTTTGGATTTGGTTTCATCATAAGTTATTTTTCTTCTTTGGGGTGGCTCATACTTCTTGACCGGTGGGGGTGGATTTTGTTCTACCTCAAGTGTCGAGTTTTTGGGCTTTTCTTCATCATAAGTTTTAATCTCATAGACTAAGTAACAAGAAGCCTTTGTATAAGGGTCTTTCATGAGACTTGTCATTATGAACTCAATTCTCTCATTTCCTACCTCAAGGGTTAACCTTCCATTCTTAACATCAATGATTGCGCCAACAGTGATCAAAAAGGGCCTACCAATAATGATAGGTACTTAGGAATCTTCGTCAATGTTCTTGATGATAAAGTTGGTTAGTGTATAGAAATGTCCTACTTTTACTAGCAAATCTTCTAACACACATATTGGGTATTTGACTGGTCTATCTATGATCTGTAGAGAAACATTTGTAGGTTTCATCTCACCATTTCTAACCTCTTGCAAACGGATAGGGGCATCAGGCTAACACTGGCCCCTAAATCACATAGTCCTCTCTCAAACTCCAAAGTGCCAAGCCGACAGGGGATTAAAAACTCCCTAAATCTTTCAATTTAGGTGGAAAACTTTGGATCATAACACTACTCGAATAAGTCATTACCACGACCTCGTGTTCCTCTAATTTTCTATTTTTAGACAAGATTTCCTTTAGGAACTTAACATAGGTAAGCATTTGAGATAGAACTTTAGTGAAAGACACATTGACATAGAACTTATTCATCATCTCTACGAATTTCATAAATTGAGCATCTACCTTAGCCTTCACAAGTCTTTGGAGAAATGGAATTTTAGGCTTGTAGGGAGGAAAGGTAACATAAGGTTTCTCTTTCTCTTCCTCTTCGGAAACCATAATTTTTGGTGGTGTCGGTAGACTCTCCATATCCTCTAATTTTTTCTCTCCTGAACTCTTAACTTGTTCACTTTTTTCTCAAAACTCTCAACTTGTTTTCCACTTTTAGTTATCATAGTATTCACATGTCCTCTAGGGATTTGATCTGACTGACCCAAAAAAGATTCTAGAATAACTAAAGGTGAAGTCTGTTACTGAGCAACTTGGGAGATTTGTGTCTTCAACATTTTATTATGAGTAGAAATGGATTCAAGCTTAGTGGTTAGTTGTCTAAGGACCTCACCTGTGTAGAGGTTTTGATTTCTAAAATCTTCATTCTAACAAGTTTAGGATAATCTTCATATGTTGTAAACCCAAAGGCCCCATGGTGCTCTGGGGATAATTATTCTTATAAGATAACTTTGAATAATCTCCCCACCTTGAATTATATGTGTTAGAATATGGATTTCCTCGCTTATTGTTAACATAATTAACACTGTCTTGAGTAGACCCTCCAACAAGATCATCTAACAGTCACCAACGGAATGTCTATTTAACCGGCAGACCTTACAATAGATACTTCAATGGTTTGGTATCTATTGTCAGTTCAGCCATTAGTATGAGAATTCAACGTCTCTCGTGCAAGAAACATTAATATTTGTTCACATGTTCAACTAAGTTTCCGACCGAACGATATCTTCGCTTACAATAAAAAACAAAAGAAAAGTAAAACATGTTTTAGTCTATACAACGCTAGAATAAAACTTTAATATAAAAAATTATCTCATGGGCAATGGCACCAAAAATTTGATGCACTCTGCAAGTGCATGACAATGCAAAGTAGTAAAAAAGATATCAAACCACAAAGAGATATGTTTGATTACTGAGTTTCACTCTAGCGATGTGCAGCTGTGGCGATCAAAATATAGGAGATTTATCACAGGTGAATAAAATTAACATAATACAAAAAAGGACATGTGGTACGTGATTATCTATCTTGACATACCCAATTGACTCTCCAAAGTCGAATATTAAAAACAGAGTGAGTTATAAAAAAAGTAGATAAAATTGTACAGTGCCCTACTTTCGTAGCGGGTGTACTGGACATGTTTTTAGTGCAACTATTCAGCTTTCTCAATTGAGAATGAGACACCTTATAAATGGTTTCTCGAACTCAGTTGTTTAGCAATCCTCTCTCGGATACTGAATCATTACCTTTAAATACATGATTGGTATCTAAGTTGCCTTTGCTTTCTTAACTGTCACAAATATATTTAAGCATTCATATTCAAAAATATATGGATTATTCAATAGGGGTTCGTCATGAAATTTCTAACGACCCCTTGTCCCTAATGGAATCCTCACTCATGGTGAGATTGATCGCAAATAAACAAAAATTAGACAAAGCATGCATAATATAACGAATAAAATGAAAGCAATAACAATAGAAATGATAAAATTGAATAAAGATAATGAATTGAATTATAATAATAAAAATCTCCAAGAAGACTTGAGTTCTCTTACAAGAAAGTATAAATTACTACAAAATAAAATCACAAGAATTTAAGGCAAGAATTCAAAGCGGAAATAAACTTAGAGTAATGTAAAGCTAAAGTATGTTGATTGCTACCAAGGATTCTAGATTTATTTATATCTAATAATCACAATCAAGGCCCTTAATTCGTGTAAAGGACACTTAAAACCATTAAGTACTCAAAGTGGAACAGTTTGAAGGATCCAAATGTTACAAAACGTCCAAAGTTTTAAGATTTCATAACTTACATTGGACTCAACATGAGAAGTGTCAAGGAACACGACATGCCCGCGTTATTATTTGATTAAACATATGAGAGGATTCGAGGACCAACATGGCAGTGTCGGATTACATGCTCAGCCTGTGTTGGCCACGACTTCTTCATATGATAAAGGCATTGGTACCAATACGACCTGTGTCAGGGGACCCGACTAAACCGTGTTAACTACTAGTTTTGTGCAGTAGGGACTCCCCTTTTTGCAATTTTCAGGCTTTTTTTGTTCCGGTGTGACTCTTGACAGTCCTTATTAGGTGAAAACATAAAATCATACTAGAAAGCAATAAAAGAGAAATAAACCAAGAAATACTAATAAAAATACACAATAAGCAATATATACAGCTTATCAATGAACACGTAGATGTATCAAGGTGTAGAATGTTTCAGTATTCTAAAAGAGTTTGAGATATTTTCTAATCTCATTCAGATTTCATCAAATTTGTTAATAACATTTTCATTATACTACAAATGGATTCCATTTAAAAGATCAAAAAGACCAAAAAGTATAAACTATCGTTGATTGAATTTATTGGTTGTATTTTTTAATAGATGACGAGTTAAATTTCATTTGTTTTTAAGAACTATAAAAAAGAGGATAATGTTACTCTAACTCTAGAGACGTGTCGGAAATATATTAGGACTCCACATACATGTCATGGGATATCATCATCAATTATAATACTTTGACAAATATTGTTGTAAACAAAATTTTCAACTACTACTCCTTTTAATGTGTCGGTGTCACATTTCAAAACATGTGAGAATTTCATGTAATAACCAGACATCTCAAACCTAAAGATAGGAGTGAAAATAATTTAAGCCAAAAGAAATATGGGATACCATAATAAAATCATGGGAAGTTGAAGTAGATTCTCTAACGGAAGCACTTGTGCAGTTTTTAAATGTGTGTGCGAATCTTTTGAAGTTACTCAAATATGTGGAAAGCGCCAAACAAAATCAGTGAAAGAGATGATAATTCAAGCTTGGACTAATCGAGTTAGGAATTTTGACAATAGTTGAGTTTTTCTCATAGGTAATGTCAAGTGGGAAATGTACAATTTAGGGGTATTACTGTAATCTAAATCATTAGTATCTCAATATATGTTTGTAACACTAAAACCCTAATGTGTGTTATTCATAACAAATCAATAAGATGGAACTATAAATGTTCTATAGTTGCTCTACTCTGATCTCTATTCGCGTACCTATTCCAACAATTGGTATCAGATGACGCTTAATTCTGAAGGTTCAAATTTTGAAGTGGCTCGGTTCGACGGAACGAGCAATTTTGGTTTATGGCAAAGGAGAGTTAAGGATTTGTTGGCTCAACAAGGTTTATAACAGGCGCTTTATGATGATAAACCTACGGACATCATAACCATTGATTGGAAAGAGATGAAGGAAAAGGCCGCATGTTTTGTAAGACTTTATGTTTCTGATGGCGTAATGAATCATATCTTGGACCTCACAACTTTGAAGGATGTTTGAGATAAATTGGAAAATCGGTACATCTCCAAGACGCTCATGAACAAATTATTCGCAAAGCATCATCTCTATAGCCGGAAAATGCAAGAAGGCGATTTGCAGGGTCATATCAACGCTTTCAACAACATCCTTGCTAATTTGAAACATCTTAGTGTGAAGGTTAAAGATGAGGATAAATTCATTATTTTTTTTTTGTTCTCTTTACTAAGCTCTTATGATCACTTGGTGACAACTCTCACATACGTAAAGGAAACTATCACAATGGATTATATTTCTTCTATCCTTTTCTGTTGGAGTAGCCCTAATAGCCAATGAATGTTGGGTGTATATGATTTTGTATCATGACCTTGATATATATTATTTGTTAATGTATATACTTAAGCATTGTATTTATTATGTTACTTATATATGACATGATAAAATCCTTAGAATAATTAGTATATTTAGTGATACTTTAAGTGTGATTTAATTGTGAGCCATCTTTAAACATAAGGATGTTACTCTTAAAGTATAAGTAGTCAAGCTTTAATGTCACATAGGACATCATGATGCATAGAGACTATTATATGAGTAGATTCATGATCGTACCTCACGGGTCATGGATATGAGATATCAAATCTTCACATAAGTATAAATATTAGGAGTAATATTTATATTGGATTGACCCACCATGAGAAAACTACATAGTTTGTTATGTAAGTGTCATGAGTTATTTTCATAGTGATAGTGGTGTATATCATCATTTGACCTGAAATCACTATGGACCCTAGATGTGAAGTAGAGTATTTAATTTCCAATCAAACGTTATCCGTAACAGGATGACCGTAAAGATGGTTAAAGGATACTCCACAAATCATGTTGAAGGACATGAATTACCTAAATGAGATTTGCCCCTCCTACATATATCAGAGTAATATTTATGGGTCTCTTGATTGAGTATGAGTGTAAAATACATCAAATATGTTAATATGAGATTTTAAACATATTTGTTGTCATCAAGTATAGTCAGGGATCAAGGAATATAATATTGGACTATACAAGGGTGACACATTATATGTCTTATATTCGGTATAGATATAAGCACAAAAGGGTAAGTGTACACATGATCATTATCATAGAAATATTTTACATATCACATGATATTCTCGTTACTTGGGTAGCAATGAATTGTTACTAGATATCACTCGTTGTTTATAATATTAAATATGTGATTCAATATTACTGTCGATGTAACGAGAACCTACATGGTCACACTCACCGAGTACTCACGATGGAACAAATGATTAAATTAAATAAGATTTAATTTATTTATATGTTAATTGTTTTATTTAATAAAATAACACAAATATAGTTTATTTAATTAAATATGATTTAATTTAATAAATGAGAATTGATGGTTAATTAAATTAAATATGATTTAATTTAATTAATATTTTATTTTATTTTATTAAAAGAGTTAAAATGTAAATATAATTATATTTTATTTAATTAAAATAATTTAGTTAAATAAGATCGGGCTTATTTTGAAAAAGTCCAAAAATAAAAAAATTAGGGTTTTCCGTAGCTCTCTATAAATAAAGAGCTATTTTCCCTACCAATCATAGTTATCTATTTTCTCAGAAGACGACTAACACCGTATTTTATTTTGTAGTTGTGTGAACTACTTAGAGACATCGATATCTTCAATTGTTCATGATCAAAGATAAAACATGCTTTTCTTGAATATATATTAGAGTTTTAAAATTATTCTTAAAATATAAATATAATTTTAATATATATTTTATCAAATTATTGTGCTTTCCTCAATAAAAAAATTAAAATTAAGAATAAAAAATATTATATCATATACTCTTATAAATTTATAATATCTTCATTTCTCTTAATACTATTTTTTACCTAAATAGGTCAACTTTTTTCTATCTTTTAGAGTAAAACATTCTAGCAAATTTTTTTTCTTTCCATAATAAAAATTGGAAAAATTAAGATTAGAAAATATTATATCAAAGACTCTTATAAATTTATAATATATTTATATTAAAATTTTCATAGTTAACTTTGATATTATAATATGAAACTTATGTTTATATATAATGTGGCAAAAAAAAAACATCTCTCAAGTAAAAAAAAGAGGATACAAAATATTATGTGAAATAATCACATCTCTTCTATTTCTAAACTGACTATCAGTATTTAATTTTTTTACTTAAATATCAATTAATTTATTTGTTTCATAAAACGTCTCATTTTTGTAGCTTTAAAGAACAATTGGGTATATTAATATTTGTTGAAGTGTGTAAGAATATAGATTAAAATTCATACACAAAGTCAGTTTTGATACTCTATTGAACATTCAAAGAGAAACCTTAAGATGTAGATTTTGAAGATCAGACTCTGAAGAATCAGTTTCTGAACACTACTACAAAGAGAACTTTTAACATCGGATGCAAAATGTAATTTACCCCGGCTAAAGAAGCAAGGAAACGAAGGGCGTCATGATAAGTCTCCACTTATCACCTTGAAGGAATAATAACTGATAGGTAAAGTTATACGCACACGGGTTCGAATCCCAGCAGCTTCATTTTTATTATTTTCAAAATTAACTTATCTTATCTCTCGGTTTACAAATAAAAATGAGGGGTGAGATCATTTTTTTTAATTCGTTACATTGTATACCCAAAATATTAATACAATTATTTGTTTATAAATCACATTGAGACAAGGTGCTCCACTATAACCAAATTAGGATACAAGAGAATTTCAAAGTGATTCACAAACTAGATCTAACAACAGTAAAATTACAAAGCAAATCAACTTACAAATAAGAAACAAGAGGCTGAAAAAAATACTCAAATTACATTGTTTATAGAGATTATTACATTAAAAATCAATTTCCATGAAGATCTAGATTTTAGATCTTTGAATAATCGAAGTTCAAGGAAGATAAAATCTTGGGAACAATATTTTTTCAATTGTTTTTCCTTGCATTTGTCTCTGATATAAAACAAAAAATAGGTTAGATAAATAAGGATTAGATGAAGAAATGATTTTCTGCTCAAAAAAATATTTTCAAAAAACAAACCTTAACCCAAATGATTTTTTGCTTTTGCAATCCATCATAGAGAATTTTCTACTCACAAAAAAATAAGGGTTTTTAGGTTTCAAGCGCATCATGTTTCATTTAGGATTATTTTTAATATTCAGCATGCTTTTACAATGGATGTCTCTTAGGTTTCACACGAAACACTAATGGCAGAGTCTTGAGCATTGATAATCATTAAAGGGACGATAAAGATTTGTTTAAGACCGATGAATATAGTAAAAATAAAACTCTTAACTATCCCCTCAGTTACGACAAAAACCAAGGTGACTAAGATATTTTTTTAATAAAATATTAGCTTCTCTTACCTCTCGCTTTTAAAAGAAAACCGAAGAATAAGATTAAATATATTTTTTTACAAAAATTGTTACATTGTTTACCGAATATTAATACATTAATTTGTTTGCAAAGTACATAGGTTACCCAGATTCTTAAAAATACACTGTATGGAACAAATCTTCATTGATATCAAGATTTAGTTCTCCCCAAGATTGTCCAGGTCTCATGCTAGATGCTAGATGTCATATCCCAAATTTGCCCGCCTTAGTGCTACAGTCAAAATTTGTTTTACTAAGATTGTTAGGTTATTTCACATAATTTTTTTTAATTATTGTCATTTATTTAACTAAGTTTTTATGCATACTAATATTTAGTTTTATAGACAGTATAACTTAGATAAAAGAAATAATGCTAAAATTCTTTACAATTAAAAAAAACATTTTTCTAATTTTATAAGGAGATGGGCTTATTATCTAAAATGCATATATTTGGCCCATTAGACTCTTGTAATCCATAACAAAATTGGTTTTAATGGGTTTCATAAATAATTAAGTATTTTTTTTTATATATTATGTATTTATTATTTTTTATTATTTATTCAGTTTTTAGTTGACCAGAAGTCAACACTTGTATATCCGTCTATTTTTTCCTCTATTATTATTATTTATTTATTTTATTATTTTTGAAAAGGTTGACCAAAGTCAACTAGGGTTTCTCAACCCTTTGCCCAACCACAAATTCGTCTTCCCTAAATTATCTCAGAAGCCCAAAGTCTAGATTTTGAATCAAATCAATTTGAATCAGAGATTAAAAATTAGATTTTATTGATTGAATTGGAGTACACATACATAATCGGTCCAAATACATTGCAGATTCAAAAACCTAATTCTAATTATAACATAGAATCAATCAAATCTTTATTTCATTTATAACAGCAAATCACCATAAACAATTTTCCTAAACTAATCTAACCCTAAGTCTATAAAATCCTATGACTAAAACCAGAAATAGGACCAAAAAATTGAAGAGAAGAATTGAGAGCGAGAAATCGGTGATTTGACGCTGAATCATCCTTAGCCCTGTTGCGCTTCCATCGTCATCATTGTGCCTACAAATAGAAAGGGTGAAGGATATTAGAAGAAGATCAGAAGAATCGAAAGAGAATTTTACAAGAATATTCACAACAAGAGAGGTTAGTAGACCCTTAGCTTTCATATTTTATGCAATTAATGCTTGTATCTATTTGAATTGAGGTTTGATTTGGGAATTTCTAAATATTGGGGTTTAGGGTTCATAGTTAGGGGTAGGGTTCATCAGGTTTAGGGTTAGGGTTCTATGATTGTTAGGGTTCATGGGGTTTTCTGAAAAGGGATGATGTTTCTGGCGGACATTCATCCCTCACGGAGGCCTCCATGGCCGCTCATGGTGGTTGGCTCCTAGGGTTCTAAGTATTAGTTTTTGAGTACGCCTAAGACGGGGCTGAATAAAGTCGATTGCAGATTTTTATTCTTTTATGCGATGATGTTATTATTTTTTTGGTTTGTGTATGAATATGAAAGCGGTAAATGCAGAAAAATAAATAACACCGGATATATCCTGGTTCCCCTCACAGTCCAAGAGTACTTCAGTCCCCTTGCCAACACAGAAGACATTTCACTATAGTTTAGAATGATTCTACAAGCCTAATCACACCAAAGGTGATGTCTTACTATCTAATATATAGGAGTATCAAAGGCTCTTAAATCCTTTAAGATCTTGAACACTAAGTGCAAGAAGAACAATCCTTTTCAATGCACACACTTGTTTCCAACAATCCTGAAAAAAAGATAACCAATACAAAGTAAAAAGAGAACAATCCTCCCTTAATACTCTCTTGCTTCCAACAATCCTGGACAACAAGGTTACACCATAATCACTTTGAAAAAATGATTAGAAACAAATTCTTGAAGTAGATATGAAAGTTGATAATCAATGTCAATACAAAGTATTAATCTCTTCTGTTTCAAGACAAAAATTCAATGAATATATTACACAAGTGCTCAATGCATATGATGAAACTTTTCTAATTATGTATTTGAAAATGTAAGAGTAAAAGTTTCATGCAAGATCAAAATATTAATCAATGCACTTGTTTGAAAATGAGAAACAAAATGTTGAATTGTTGTTATTTTATGTGTATGTTTTTACTTCAGAATAATTTGAATTATATACATTTATTGCACCCTTTCAAAAGGTTCTCAATGAATGTAGAAATGCAATGGTTCATGGACAAATGCAACAAACAAACAACATTCAAAACATTTTTATTTTTCAAATTCGTTTCAGCGGTAACCGGTTACCAGAATGCAGTAATCGGCTACCCAGTGCAGGTAACATTAAAATATTTGAAATACTGAAGCCTGTAACCGGTTACCAGAAACCTGTAATCGGTTACCATTGTATGAACAAATGAAATAACATTTTTAATGGCTTGGAAATGCAATGCTAGTGATATTAAAAGCCATGCAACATGTATGCATAATATTAGACATATTTTAAGCATTATAGTAACATACTATATTGAATTGGAGTCTTGTACCATATCTAAGATCAAATAACAAAGTTTTCTTTAGGAGTAAGCATGCAAGCCAAAATTCCATTTTGAGTAGATACTTTTTTTTCTTCTTTTTGATAATGCCTTTTGCCTTGATCATGATGTTTGTAATCATCAAAATGTAAAGTTGCTAAAGCATGACTCTACATTCTCCCCCTTTTTGATGATGACAAACACTTGTTATGTGAAACACTTTGGATCACTTGAAAATGCAATATGCTTCCCCCTATTAATGATAGTTCCCCCTTGATCAATGGAGTATGTTGACAATTTCTGCAAGAGATAGAGACAAAGCATACACATATATCTTCTCCCCCTTTGTCATTACCAAAAAGGAAGGAAAAAAGAAACAAAATAATATCATAATCAAAATAGAAGAATAGTATGATATTTGTTGTCTTATCCTTTAGAAGATTTTGTCTCAATCCTTCATTATGAAGTACTTCTTTATTGGATATAAAAGTTAGTGCTTATCTTTTCCTTGCCAAGAATCTTTCATTTGATGTTGTCCTCATATGCGACACATCCCTTGGCATATTAGATTTAAAAATTTGCTTATACCTCCCATTATATGCTTGGATCAACCACTTATTAAGATATAAAGATTTTGAAGTGGTCTTCAAGCAAACCTACAAAACAAGTTAAGTTTTTCTAGGTACCCAAAGTGATTTGGGTCCTTCATGGTTAGTTCCTTTCTTGACCCACATATAATTCTCACTAGTAAAATTAAAGTTTCATGCATGACAAGCATTATGCGTGTGGCCAATAATACCATAATATAAACAAGTAGGAAGAAAGTTGCTTGTAACATAAGTTTTATTTTTAGCAACTCTTTTCTTAGGATAAAAATTAGTAACCTTTTCTTCCTCCTCACTATCAGAATGTTATAATGCCATAAATGCAAGATTTGCATATTTGTCGCTTTCCAAATCAGATGAAGAACTTGTATTACTTTCTTCAATGTAATCCTTTTTGGATCTTGAGAATTTTCTTCCCTTGTAAGCATTTTTCTTGGACATATTTGGGCACTTCATCTTTGTGTGTCCCCCTTTTCCGTATTCATAGCATTTGACATTGTCTAGTGACAAAGAGCCTTCTTTCTTTCTGAAAAGTTTCTCGCTTCTTGTAAAGTTGAAAGATTTATCATTATTGGCGAAAAACTTACTGAGACTTTTTACAAGATGCATAAATTCATCTGAATCATCTTCGTCAAGTTCTTCCCTTGATTTAACTTTCAATGCAACGCATTTGGAATCCTCATCTTGAATCTCATCTTGTTCTAGCTTTCAAAGTTCGATTTCATCTTCTTGAATTTTTCTGAACAATTCTATGGATGTCATTTTTAAAAGTCTTTTCTTTTCCGATATAGCTGTCACTTTTGGTTGCCATTCCCTGGACAATGATCTAAGCACTTTAATATTTAATTTATCATTAGTGAAAGTCTTACCGAGTGCCATCAAATAGTTTGTCAGATGAACAAATCTCTTTTGCAAGTCGAGAATTGTCTCCTGAGGATGCATTCTAAAAAGTTCATACTCTTGGCTTAAAGTATTAAATCTTGACCTCTTAACTTCAACGGTTCTTTCATGAGTTTCAACCAAAGTATCTGAAATTTTCTTTTTCGATGTACATGTTGAAATGTGAAAGAACTCATCCATACTAAGTGCACTTTGTAGAAGATTGATTTCCTTTTTGTCATAGAGGACCTTTTTCTTATCATATTCATCCCGTGAACCTTTAGGCTTTGATGTTCCAACACCCTTGACAAAACTTGTAGGAACAAATAGACCATTTTGGACAGCATCCCATATTTCTTCTCCTCGTGCTTCTAAATGAGCTTTCATGCGAATTTTCCAAAAGTCAAAGTATTCACCATAAAACAATGGAGGCTTGTTATTACTTCCATTGTCTCTAAAAACTAGATTTTGATTTGCAGAAGCCATTCTGGATCTTTAGGAACATGTTACCTATAATCTGCTCTGATACCAAATGTTGGTTTTTGAGTGCGCCTAAGACGAGGCTGAATAAAGTGGATTACAAATTTTTATTCTTTTATGCGATGATGTTCTTATTTTTCTGGTTTTTGTATGAATATGAAAGCCGTAAATGTGGAAAAATAAATAACACCAGATATATCCTGGTTTCCCTCACAGTCCGAGAGTACTCCAGTCCCCTTGCCAACACGGAAGAGATTTCACTATAGTTTAGAATAATTGTACAGGCCTAATCACACCAAATGTGATGTCTTACTATCTAATCTATAGGGAGATCAAATACTCTTAAATACTTTAATGTCTTGAACACTAAGTGCAAGAGGAACAATCCTCTTCAATGAACAAACTTATTTCCAACAATCATGAAAACAAGGTAACCAGTACAAAATAAAAAGAGAACAATCTTCCCTTAATAATCTCTTGCTTCCAACAATCCTGGACAACAAGGTTACACCACAATCACTTTGAAAAAATTATTAGAAACAAATTCTTGAAGTATATATAAAAGTTGATAATCAATGTCAATATAACGTATTGATATCTTCTCTTTCAAGACAACAATTCAATGAACATATTACACAAGTGCTCAATTCATATGATGAAACTTTTCTAATAATGTATTTGAAAATGTAAGAGTAAAAGTTTCATAAAAGATCAAAATATTAATCAATGCACTTGTTTGAAAATGAGAAACAAAATGTCGAATTGTATGTTGTGACTGTTGTTATCTTGTGTGTGTGTTTCTGCTTTAGAATCATTTGAATTATATACATGTATTGCACCCTTTCAAAAGGTTCTAAATGAATGTAGAAGTGCAATGGTTCATGGACAAATGCAACAAACAAACAACATTCAAAATAGTCTTATTTTTCAAATCCGTTTCAGCGGTAACCGGTTACCAGAATGTAGTAACTGGTTACCCAGTGCAGGTAACGTTAAAATATTTGAAATGTTGAAGCCTGTAACCGGTTACAAAAACCTGTAACCGGTTACCACTGTATGAAAAAGTGAAATAACATTTTTAATGGCTTGGAAATGCAATGCTAATGATATTAAAAGCCATGAAACATGTATGCATAATGTTAGTCATATTTTGAGCACTATAGTAACATACTATAATGAATTGGAGTCTTGTACCATAATGAAGATCAAATAACAAAGTCTTCTTTTGGAGTAACTTAGCATGCAATCCAAAAGTCCATTTTGAGTAGACACTTTTTCTTCTTCTTTTTGATAATGTATTTTTCCTTGATCATGATGGTTGTAATCATCAAAACATAAACTTGCTGAAGCATGACTATACACTAAGGGGATACGGTTAGGGTTCATATTGTTAGGGTTCATATTAGGGTTCTAAGGGGATTTATGAGTTTTGGTTGAATGTATGAAGTTTCTTGTTGAAGATCAACTGGAAAACTGGGAAATACAATGTTATTTGGGTGGTGCAATCGGTGGTGGCGATTTTCGATCGCCGGAATTCTAGAGAGAGGTGAGAGCGTTTATGGAATAAAGAGAGTGGAACGGTAGAGAGAGAAGGATTCGGAAAAATGAAACATTTATAAAGGTTTTAACATAACTACTCCCTCCCATCTTGACTGGATTCACAACGTGTGGCTATCTACTAGCCAAATGATCTGATGACTCTTGAGTAGTCTCTATGCGCTCTGTCTCACCATACACCTTGGTGAACGTCTAATCTCGCACTTCATTTGTAATACTTTTGATCAACGCTCCAGAGTTAACCTCTATTAGCCACGTGATCAAGATCAACTGCTCAAAACTTTGTTGGCATATCATAACATCCCTATTCCACTCATACCATATCCAAACGGACTCAAAGTATTTTTGGGCTTGGCCCATGCGCTAATAACACCCCCCTGTTTGCCACTATAACACAAAATACACCCCATGGGTTTCTTTTTTTAATTCTCTTTTAATTTTTAATTTGTTTTTTATTATTTATTCTTTATAAATTATTACCTTTTTTAATTTTATATAATTATTAAAAAAACAAAGTAAATTTTTTAGGTTAAGTAAATCCCTCTTTGAAAATAAGTAATTTTTCTTGACTAAGTTTATTTCAAATTTTTACCCTAATTTTAATTAGTTTGTTTATTATTTCTAATTTTCATAATACTAATTTAATCACTATTGATTTGTATACAATCTCTTTAGTGACTTCAAATTATCTCTTTTTTTTATCTAGCACAATCATGCATTTTTATTTATCAAACCTTTTCAAATTCAAAACTTAATTCAAGTTGAAAACAAAATTAAATTCAAAGACAGCTAAACAATTCAAAAAATCATTTTTTACTAACCTAATAAAAATTAAGACTATTTTCAAAAAAGAATCGTCCGGTTTCTTTCTACTTGGATAAAAACTTCGCCTACCATCACACAATTTTCAAACCCAGGCAACTTCAAACACCATTTGAAAGAAGCTTAACACGATTCTTTAAAAACACTAACCAAACACTTCGAACTACGAAGGACTCTGATTTCTTCTTAAGAAGATATGTAGGCTCACGGTTCAAAAATCAAGGCGAGTCCATTAACTAAAAAACTAAATTGTTTTCCCTTGTTTTTTATGCATGATAATATGATTAAATAAAGAAATATTTCTCATAAGTCCTAGATCTAAAAAGGATCCCCTTGAGTAAAAGGAAGATAAAGGGTGCCTAATACTTTATCTAATTAACACGTGAATCCAATAATCCCTGAATAACTAGGATTTTTCCGTTCCTTCCCCGTCCTTGGGACAAATAAGTAGTGGTGGAGACTCTCTTCTTTTTTTTTCCGGTTACGACAGCTGGCGACTCTGCTGGGAATACAACCCTTAAGTTAGAGTTTATCCTGCCTTTAACTTTAGGACTTCTTGGGTGTTTTATTGCTATTTCTTTATTTGTTTTGTTTATTTTATTAATTCTCATATATGTTATTTATTCATTTGTCATCATATTATATTTGTTAGTGGGATCTATTCACATGATGTAAACCTTAGATAAGGGGTTGTCTATTGGCTAAGTGGGTTTAACATCACTATGAGTTTTTGCGACAACTTCGCTTAGAGTGGGTCGAATTCCGATAAATATCTTTAGAGGGCTAGCCTCTCTTGGAGATAAGACTTTGGATTTGATTAATGACTATAGGGACATACCCCAAAAATAAAATCTCATGGTGAAACCTTGTATGACCTACAAGACGAAAGTCTTGGTCTACAAAGAGGCTCCACTTAAGGGATGCCCTTGTGCCTGTACCCTTATGTGTTATCCATGATACCTTGAGGAATCATCCTTATGGGAAATGGTAGAATATCCGTAGAACAACCCTAAGATCCTACATACTAAGTAAACCTATATAATCCTACCCTCATATTGCAAAACTATACATGTACCCATTTGCATAAAAAATATTCATTCTTGCATTTTTGTGTCTTATTCACTGGAATTCTTTGAAAAAATAATAAAAGAAAAAGAAAGGTTTTGGTGAGCATCCTGAAAATGAATACTAATAAGAAGTCAACCCTCTGAATTAGCACCATGATGCCTGATTTGAAGAAACTAAAGCTAATTAGAGGGAAACTACCTCACAAGGCTATGAAAAGATTTTTTCGTCGCTATGGTGATATATTTGATCTTATAAAAATGAATGTCCAAGTGGAAGCTATCATTTCCCTTGCTCAATTTTATGACCCTTATCTAAGATGCTTTAATTTCTAGAATTTTCAATTGGTACCTACTTTGGAGGAATTTAATAGGATTTTTGGATTCTCTAGAATCAAGGAAGAAGCCTACATAGGAACTAGGCAAACTATCAAAGTCAGATATTTGGATAAAGAGTTGGGGATACCATTTACTGACGTAGTACTCAACTAAAAGGCAGATAGTAAAGTCCAAGGAGTTAAGAGGCACTACTAAAGTATAAGGATATCTCTTTTGCAGACCGGGAAGAATGGGAAGCTTATGGAGACATCTTGGCACTACTTATCTTTAGTTTGGTTCTTTTTCCACACATAGTTGACTACTTAGACTTTGTGGCCATTAATGTGTTTTGGGTTGTGAATGTCTTGAATTCATACCATACTCTTACCTTGCTTGCTGGCGTGTACTACTCCTTTCATACACATTATGAAAAAGGGAGGGATATACTACATTATTGTATTCCTCTCTTGTACTCTTGGCTTTTGTCTCATCTTTATAAGGAAAGCTACATGGTCAAGGACTTAACAATGAATGAATGGTAACAAAAGTTAAGGGCTCTCAATGCTAATTCTATTTTGTGGTGTGCTAGGAATCTCAATATAGAGGAGATTGTTTATAATTATGGATATTTCCCCAATGTTCCCCTAATTGGGACAAGAGGCTGTATCAACTATAACCCCACTTCGGCTTTACGTCAACTTGGGTATCCCATGCAAGGTAAACCCTCTAATGATCAGATCCAATAATTAATCATTCATGATATGGGAAAGGGTAACCCTGAGCTACTCAGAAAAATCATCCAAGCTTGGGGCAAAGTTCATAAGAAAGGAGCTAAATTTGGGAAAAAAGAATGTCATAGTAAGAGATCCCTACACTCAATAGGTCCTAGATAGGGTTCGAATCAACAAACTCTCTTTTGATATCGATCCTTCCTATCTTACAGACATACTAGATCCTCTTCCGATATCAGTGGAAGAAGTAGAAAAGCTAGGGCCACCCTTGAGCAAGTCCGAAGGGAGAAAGAGACATTAGAACATGATCTTTATAACCTTGCTTATGAGAGAAATCAGTTGCAACGTGAGCTTGAGCTAAAGGATAAACAAATTCAGTAGGATCATGAATTGACTGAAAAAGAGAGGTTTAAACAAAAGCGTTCAACTGAAGTGTTACTGAGTGTTACTTTCAATCTTGATTCCCTTAATCAGTTCTTGGATGATGCAGCTAGAGAAATTGGAAAACTAAAGGGTTGGTATAATCAAGCACTGCAAGACAAAAGTGAATTGGAAGAAGCTTTGAGATCCCAGATCCAAGAATTAGAGGATAGAGCTCAAGGTCAAGAGGTGAAGATTCAAGACCTTGTCGTAGGACTCCAAGAAGGCAAGAACTTAAAAATAAGAGAACGCTTTAGGAGGATGAGAGCTGAACAACTCCTCTCCCAATGAGTAGAGGAGTACGAAGAAGTTTGTTAAGAACTAGAAGATCTCTGAGAGAATTTCGACTCTATAAGGAAGTGAAATCTGAAAAAGAGTATTGGGAAGAACAATATACAATCATAGCCCATGCGGAAGAAGACAACAAGCGCATAATTCCAACACTCTACAAGGAGTATTTCAGGTACAAGGACAAGCATGCAAAAATCTCTTTTCTCACAAACAACCTCATTGGTGATATTCCTAAGAGCTTGAGGGATCCAGAAGCTACAATGACCCCTCCACCAAAGGATATTGAAGACTTCCTCAAACTGTGTAGGGAGATGGTTGATGGTTTTAGGAAGAAATTCACAAGCATTATTAGGAGATTTAGTTTCCTTTTTTCCCCCTACTATTTGGCATTTGTTTTTATTTCCCTTATTCAGTATTTGCTTATGTTCGAGTTGTATTTACATTTTGAGGATTATGGTTTTCTTTATTCAATAAAAGTATTTCGTTTCAGTATTATCTTTGCATTCATGGGGTGCTCACCAATAAAATAAAAACCCTGAAAGAATAATAATAATAATAATAATAATAATAATAATAATAATAATAATAATAATAATAATAATAATAATAATACTAATATAAAAAAAAGGAATCTCAAGTGAATAAGACATTAAAAAAATTCTTATCATATTCATATGCATTCATCTAATGACAAGCATGACATTCACATTTCATACAAAAAACTCATCTTTTTCATCATCTTCAGTTGAATCATCAGACAATACAAACTGACCTCGACCTCCATATCAAACAAGAACTCATTAAAAGAAGATAATGTAGCAAATTGAGCAAAATCAAGCGGTCTTTCAAGAGGATTTGTAACAAGTGAAAGGAAGTATCGATTCAATGAAAGAGGATATGAGTCAAGTCTTTTTTGCCTTAAAAAACATCATAGCAAGACGAGACGAGATTCCCAAGGTAGATTTTGAGGAAGTAGCCCAAACTATTGGTGCATCTAGCGATCATCCACCAAGACATGAGCCATAATCCGGTCCCGTCAACATAATTGCTACCCAACAAGAAACCATCATGGCTCACACTGAAAGCTTTGTTCCACTTTCTCCTAAGGTAGGGGCATCCCACACTCTTTAGATTTTGGTCAACAATCCTCATAACATGGATTATATGGGCCTACAATATGGAGATAATGATTTGGAAGGCATGACTCAAGTTCCTCAACAAAGGCACTTCACACCAATGTTGTTAAAGATCCTATGGCGATCAATCAATTTAAAACCATTGAAGAAAAACTAAAAGCTATAGAGGTTTATGATGCTTTCAATGTCGGTGCTCTAGAAATATGTTTGGTCCCAAATGTAGTGATTCCCCCTAAGTTCAAGGTACCTGAATTTGAAAAATATAAGGGACTCACGTGCCCGAGGAATCATGTATGCATGTTTTGCAGGAAAATGATTGTCTATGCTCATGATCAGAAACTAATGATCCACTATTTTCAAGACAGTCTGAGTGGGGTATCTTTGGATTGGTATATGCAATTAGAACGAGCACATATTCGAACATGGGCAGACCTTGCTCATGCTTTCTTAAAGCAATACAAATAAAACTTGGATATGGTTCCTAGCTGCACGGAACTTTAAAACTTGTCTCAAAAGAAGGATGTATCTTTCAAGGAGTATGCTCAACAGTGGAGAGAATGGCAACACTGATGCAACCACCACTCCTCGAAATAATTGGTAGACATATTTAAAAGTACCTTATAAGGTCTATATTATGAAAAGATAGTAGGCAACGTTTCTTCATGATTCTCCGATTTTATAATAATTAGGGAATGAATTGAAGCTGGTCAAAAAAGTGGCAAGATACAAGGGCAATCCAATACTCCTTACAACTCAAAGAAGATATTCCTAACTTCTCGAAAAAAGAAGGAAATAGAAACTAATGCTGTTAAAACACACCAGAAGGCGCAACACCCATTGGTGATCCCACAAGATCAATAGCAAAATAGGTTTCATAGACCTACAAGAAGATTTGATCCTTTCCCCATGCCACATAGTCAACTACTACAACATCTGCTCAGGGCATCCTTGGTGGAACTAAAGCCACTCGCTTCTCCAATTGGGGAACTCCCACCAAAATATGATGCAAACACAAGGTGTGAATATCATGTTGATTCCACAGGGCATACCATTGAGAATTGTTGGGCCTTCGGGCACAAGGTTCAAGATTTGATAGACTCCCAAGATATCACGTTTGATAAACCTCATGCCTTCGCATGGTGGCTATTGTACCCTAAAATTTTCCCTCCCTTTCTTCAAGACATTCTACTAGGGTTCTCAAATGCTCAAGGTTTCTCAAGAATTGATCAGACAAATTCTCCTCCTAAGAAATAGACATACAACTAGGGTTTCACTTTTCTCAAGGAAGATTGGGTTTCTAAGGCCTCAAGTGGTTTTCATGGTCTCTTATAGGTCTCCAATAATGCTCATGCCAAGTTTCATGCCTTGCATCACAAGTTTGCTCAGTTAATGGCTTAGATGACTTAAAATCAACTATATTGGATAAAAAGTCAACTGTGGTCAACATATAGTCAAAAATTAAGATTTTTGGTTAACATCAAGATTTTGAAGTCATATGCATCATTTGATCAAGGGTTGATCATGATTCATCAAGGAAAACTTGAGCTCAAATCATCAAAAGTTAAAAGTTGCCAAATTAGGGTTTTCTTAGGAGAAGTCAACTGAACTTTGACCAAGCATAACTTTCACATGCTTCATTAGATCTTCCCTAAAAAAGTTCTTTTGAAGGAAATTCAATTCTCTACAACTTTGTCTCGCTAAGCTCAAGTCCAAAAATGCTTCATTTGAGAGATATGGACCAATACATTTTAGGTCATTTCAAAAGTCAACAAAAAGACACTTTTTGTCAAGGCAACTTACATCAAGATAAGGTCTTCAAATGAAAAACTAATCAACATATGTATTGAACAAGACATCTTAAGCTTTCCAAAAAGACACAGATCACCTTCAAATGATAAAAATTGATAGAGTTATGACCAGTGCAAGTTGGGAAATTTTGAGCAAATGCATGAAATTCAAATTGAGCAAACTTGACATTTTGGGCTATTGGACTATTCTTTCAGAGTCCAAGCGTGTACTACACTCCTTATGCTCCTCAAGACTTGTTCATACACCTCCCTTTGATTTATTATATTTAATTTTTGATTTTTTATTATTTTAAAAGTCAAAATAAGATAATATAAGTCAAGCCCTCTTACACAAGGCCAAGCCCATATATGTTGACCTAATCCTTCATTATATATTCTCAGTAAACTCATACAAGAGACCACTAAAAAACCTTATCCAAAATTCACCTCCAAAAAATCACAAAATTATCAAACTAGGGAAACCTTCAAACCCTAGTTTGCATCTATCTTCCAAAAATTCTTTCACTCCCAATCGATTCCTTAAGAGGTACATAGTAAGAATGGATCCAATACAATGATCCAAACCCTCCAAGATTCGCACGCATACATGGTTGTTGCATGTTTTTTGCAAAAAATTAGTATCTTTATTTCTTTCATGCTTTATTGCATACTGACCTTTCTAACATGTTCATGAGGTCTCTATATGCAGGAAAAGTGAATCTCATAGCATTCATGCTATCAGAATCGTGAGATGCCATATTTGCACTGATATGGGTTGCCTTAACCATAGCTCCCTAACCATTGTGTTTCAGTCAAAACTAAGCATCCAATTGAACTCGCATGCCTCAATTTAGGGGGGTAGGGTACTTTTAGTTTGCTGACATCTCTTATTTTTGCAGGTTGAATAAAAAGGGCTACCGGAGAAGACGACCGGAGCTAGGGCTCCGACGCCTCTCCGGTTCAAGAAACGTCTTTATATTATATATATTTCGTTTTGTTTAAGTTAACAGGTGTATTACTGCCCCAACGATTGGAGCGTGCGTGATAAAGACGTTTATTATGCCAAAGCGTGGGTTCGATCCCAACCTTTGTCATTTTGAGATTTTCACATATTTTTCTATTTTGCAGATCCAGCACAACAAACTCTCATGCGTCCACCATACATCCTCTCATCATCACCCTTTGATCTCAACAGATCCAAATCCGCGCGCTCACGATGCACCCCCTGGAGCTACCCACGCAGGATCCAATGTTAATGTCTTGGGCTTCTCATTCTTGGGCCTAACAGATTCCTCTTCACACCCCCCAGATTTTCTATTTTCCAGCCCAATTTCTATCTTTTTTTATACTTTTTTTTTACAATATAATTAGTTTTTTTAATTTAATTAATTAAAACTAATTTAGACTTTTAGGTTTTAATCATTTTCTAATTAATGAACTTTCTTTTTATAATTAAAATAATTTCTTTTTTTAATCAAAATTAATTAAGTTTTTAATTTCTCTCTTAAATAAATATTAATTAGGGTTTTAATTTATTAATCATAAATATCCTTTTTTTCATAAAAAACAACAAAAACTTTCCTGTTTCCTCCATTTTAAATTTTTAGGTTAACTGTGCTGTTGTAGATGTTTTTCTATTTCTTGCACTTTTTCATCATTATTTGTAACTACCTATGGTTTGTAATAGTAATTAGGGTTTACTATCTGCATCTCTATTATGTATCTCTCTCAAAGCCGTGTAATAGTCTTAGGTTTACTTTCCGTCTCTTAATTTCCGTATTTATTTTCTGCACTATTTTACTATATTATTGTTAGTAACTAGGCTTGTATGGCAAGATAAAAATAAAATGGTAGCTAACCCTAATCAAAGACTAAAATAACTGAAAACAATCACTTTACACACTCGCACCTTTAAGGTAACCTCCCTTGTTTCCTTTCAGAAAATAATCATGTCCCTCGAACGTTAGGACGCTTTAGCACTGTCCCATCAAAAACAAAGATTGTAGTCACTCGACGACCCTTTAGAATTTTGCCTTTGGTAAACGATCTAGTCCCTTACGAAAATTGCTAAAGTGCCCCTACGAGTTGCCTTCTATGACTGTATGATGACCCGCGTTTGTCCCTTCACATCCAACGATAGGGCTTTCTACTAACTAATGGTAGGATAATACTATCTAAAGAAGGAGGGAAAGAACAATAAAGACTTTGAGTAGGTAGACCGCTCGTAATCACTTGCTCACAAACCTTTTCAAAACAAAAAACATCTTTTAAAAAACACTCTTAAAAAATATTTTCAAACAAAACACTTTGTACGCATTCTCGGGGACAAATACGAGAATCATTACAAAGTCTTGCCTTACTATTGGCATTTTCAAAATATTTTCAAACACTTACTCACAAAGCATTTTCAAAGTGAGCTAAGCGATTAAGAGCCCGTAGAAACTACAGATGAAAAGCGTGTTAACATCTTCCTTTTTCATAACCTACCCCCTGAGCTCAATTATCTCTAGGTCTTTCCTGTTCTTTTAACCCTTTCCTTATTGGATAAAAGAAAAGTCGGTGGCGACTCTAGCTATCCGCAACACTTTGTTAAAAAGCAAAAACAATTCAGTTCTCCCACCGTATTACAGAACTGGAGACTCTGCTGGGGAAAACTAAAAAGAGGGGTTACCTTAGAGTTTAGGATCACTTTAAACGCTTTTCTTGTTTGCTTTGTATGATTTACATTGAGGGTTTCTCGGGTTTAATTTTCTTGCAAAGATCCCACTCCCGGATATGGGGGCATTTTAGGTAAGTAGCAATATATCATGGAAACTATACGTCGTATATCGATATGGTTGAAGTGATGGCTATGTTAGTGCAACACATTGGTTTGTACCGGTGTCCCTTGAGTCAGTCGGGGAGAATATTAGACTGCCGCATGGTGTCATAAGCACTAACTGACCTTTAAAACCTTAATCAACCCAACTTAGCCATTAGAAGGTAGTGAGGTAGTCGGATTTGGTGCAGTCTGAAGTTGGTTGGTATTCGATGCTACGCTCATTGAGATTTGACTCGGGTTTTGTTTGGTGGCAAGTCAGTTGTCGTGCTAAATGAAACACGTGGGAGAAATTAGTGATATTGAGATTCCTAGAACCCGGTTACTACTTTAGGACAGGTTGAGCCAACTAAACTTCAAGAGGGTACTTACCTACGAACCTCATGCAAGCCTTAAACATAGGGCTCTTGTGTGCTTTGTTTGTGTTCATTATTTGTTTAAACATGACATCATAACATCATATCATGACTAACCGTTCAAGGATCTAGGGATCTATCTTTGTTCTGTGTTGCAGGGTCATGGCTTCTAGTCGTAGGAATACTATCCGAATCAACTTCGTAAGGGTACCTTCAAAGCTTGAGGAATTAGTCTCGAAAGTTCCTGGCAATTCTCAATTCACCAAGAGACATGGTCATCTACTCAGTTTGGTTACTACCAGTTTCAAAGAAGACATGATGAGTGTTCTATTCTAGTTCTTTGATCCTAAACATCACTGTTTTACCTTCCCAGATTATTAATTGGTGCCCACAATGGAAGAGTTATCTAAGTTACTCGGAGTGCCTGCTCTTGATCAAATACCTTTCACCGGTCTAGAGTAAGTTCCAAAACCTAAAGACATCGCAGCAACCTTACATCTGAAACGATCGGATATTGTATCTAATTAGGAAACAAGGAATTGAGTCAACGGGTTTCCTCCTAAATTTCTGATAGAGAAGGCTCAGTGGTTTCTAGATGCCATGAGTTTTTGTGCTTTCGAGGATACTTTGGCTTTGTTGATCTATGGTCTGGTGCTATTCCCTAATTCGGGCCAATTCATAGATATGAATGCCATTAAAATATTTCTCACTCATAATACGGTGCCTACTTTGCTTGGAGATGTCCTGCATTCCCTTCAGACTCGTACTATGAAGAAGTGAGGAACTCTTATGTGTTGCATACCTCTACTCTCCAGGTGGTTTGTTTCGCACCTGCCTCGATAAGTGATAAAGAATGAACAAGGTTTGAGGTGGTCTCAAAGGTTGATATAGCTCGCTCATTCGGATATCCATTGATGTTCTCAATCTCAGGAAGATGTCACTATTATTGACCTGTGGGGAATTCCCTAATGTACCACTCCTTGGTATAAGAGGGGGAATCACTTACAACCTTTCTCTAGCTCTGCGTCAGTTTGGTTATGCTTGAAGGGACGGTCCTCATGATATGCTCATCCAGGGTATTATGTTCGACTATGAGAATGATCATCAAAATTACCATCAAAGGTTTATACGTGCTTGGGGCTATGGTCAACAAGATTGATAGCGGGACTTTGGGAAACAAGAATTCCATCCCTCTAGAGCCTTACCTCAGATGGGTGCGGTCTCATGCTTAAAATCTTAAAATACCATATCCTGCTATACTACCAATGATCGTAGAGCCTGTTATTAAGGGGATGTTCCCTCGTACCATTCTTCATCTCGATAGCCTACTGATTTTGAAGAACTACAAAAGTCCTGGATTCAACTCAAGGAAGAAAGGGATACCTTTGAAGCTTAGCTCTATGCTAGTGAGAAGAAAGTACTGGAGCTGAAGAAACGACTCCATGAAGAAGAACAAAGCCTTAATGCATATGTCAACACAAAGAGGAGGCGCCCATAGGAGACTTGAATTCATATTTTGCTTCTTTGTAACTCTTTTTATTATCATTATAAGCCTAGAAGGCAATTATAATTTGAGCTTATTACTAAATTTTCTTTTGTTTCCTTTTGTTTCCGAACATAATTTTCTGTCAGTTCAAGGTTCCTACTTTTTCCAAATATGATGGTGTATCTTGTCCAAAGCTTCATCTCGGTCTTATGTTCGGAAGATCTAACCCCATACTACTGACAGAAAATTATAGGTTCACTTCTTTCAAGAGAGTTTATCTAGGACACAACTTGAATGGTTTTATCAGCTGGAGGGAACCAACATCCACACTTGGGAAGACCTTGCTGCTACTTTCTACAAGCAGTATCAATATAATGCTGATGTTGCATCGACTCGTGTGCAGTTACAAAGTATGACCATGGGCTCTCATGAGGGGCTTAAAGAATATACCCAGAAATGAAGAGATTTAGCTGGAAGAGTGCTACCTCTCTTATCTGATAGGGAGCTAGTTTACATGTTCATGGGAAATCTGACAGGTCCTTTCTTTAACCATCCAATTGGAAGCTCCTCATCTGGTTTTACCGAGCTGATTCTAACTGGGGAACATGTCGAAAATGGTACCAAGAGTGGAAAGATTCAAGTGGTTGCATCTTCGAGTGCTGTAAAGAATACATTTAGCGGAAATAAAGAAGTTAATGGTGTCTGTAATACGGCGAGAGAACTGACTTGAGAGTTTTGTGTTTTATTGCAAATGTTGCAGATAGTAAGAGTCGCCACCGACTTTTCTTTTATCAAATAAAGGAAAGGGTGAAAAGAATAGGAAAGACCTTTTGAGAATTTTTCTTGAGTTCAGGGGGTAGGTTATGAAAATGGAAGGTGTTAGCACCATTTTCATCCATAGTTATCTACGGGCTCTTAATTGCTAGCTCACTTTGAAAAATGCTTTGTGTTTGTATATGTTGTTTGCAAATATTTTGGAAGTGCCTAAGCGCGGCAATTTTGTAATGATTCTCGTATCGTTGAGAATGTATACAAAATATTTATTTGGAAAATACTTATTGAAAGGGAGTGTTTGAAAATGCCAATGTAAGGAAATTTTGTAATGATTCTCTATCGTTGAGAATGTATACAAAATGTATATTTTGAAAAGTGTTTTCAAAAATAGTTGCTTTGAAAGTGTGAAGTGTGGAGATTGTTTTAGTTTATGAGCAAGTAATTACGATCTATCTACCTACTCAAAAGGTCTTTGTTATTTTCCTCCTCCTTTAGATAGTTCTATCCTACCATTAGTTAGTAGGAGGCCCTATCATTGGTTGTTAGGGATGGGCGAGGGTCATCGTACATTCATAGAAGGCAACTTGTAAAATGCTTTAGCAATTATCGTAAGGGACTGAGATCGTTTACCAAAGGCAACATCAAAGGGTCATCGAGAGACTACGATCTTTTAACCGAGGGTCTTTGCTAAAGCATTCCACGTTCAAGGGACATGACTGTTTATATCTGAGGCAACAAGTGAGGTTTACTCTAGAGGTGCATGTGTGCAAAGTGTGTTTGGTTCAATTATTTGTCTTGAATTAGGGTTTTGCTATTTTTTCTTTTAGTCTTGTCATACAAACCCTAATTACTAACAATAATAAGGAAAGCGGTAAATTGCGGAATTTAAATGTCCTACGCTATTACAATGCTTTGGGAATAAGGGGTACAAACTTATAAACGGGGATGGAAATCAAATAAAACCCTAATTATAAATTATAGACCAATTATATAAATGATAATGCGAAATAATAAAATGCGCAAAAATATGAAGTAGAGGAAAAAGAAAAAGGAGTTGTTTTGGTGATTTTTTTATAGAAAAAGATTTGGTAATTAACCTAATTAAACTAATTAGTTTTAATTAAAAGAGGAGTTAACTAAATATTTAAAATAAAACCTAAAAAAATCTAAGTTAATTAACATAAAACCTAAGATAAATAAATAAAAATAAAGAAAATATAAAGAAATGAAAAATATTGGGCCTGAGTTGGAAGTAAAAATGGGGGTGTGTAGAAATTATTGTTGGTAGGCCCAACATAAATCTTTTTTAAAATCAGAAAAAATGAAAATCTTTATAATAGAAAAAAGAAGGTAATAGGCCTGCGGGGGGGGGGGGGGGGGGGGGGGGGGAGGGGGGGGGGGGGGGGGGGTTGCGCTGAAAAAAGATTGAGCCTAAGGCTAGGAAGCCCAATGTTGGGGCGTTGGAAATAAAAAAAAAGAACAAAATAAATCATGAAAAATTTAAAAGGGTACCGCTGGGGCTCTAACCCAGGTCCCTTAACACACACACACGCACTTTCTTTACCGCTGGGGTGATTGTTTCATCCGTTCATAAAACAACTTGCACTAAATACAAAATGAACTCATTTCTGAATACACTTCATCTTCTTCCTCGCGCCAGTAACTTCAACAATATTTTTGAATTTATGAAAATGCTTATTTCTCAACCAAATTAAATATGTAAACATGAAACTTGCTGGAAATTTAACCACGAATCCAACCATATAAATTATTTAAGCTATAAATCATAGATGAATGAGAATTTCAGTTGGTACCAAACTGAACCATAATTTTTCAGAAACTTCAACTTAAGCATATTGTTAGCTTTAGGGAAATGATGTTTACATTTTTTATTCATAAAGTAAACATTAATGATACAGAAATTTCAAAGTTTAGAAAACTTACCTCAAAAGTGAGAATCGTGTTTGAAGTTGGAGCACACCTGGAGATGTTGTGATGATCTGGATAACTTCACTGAACTCCTTGGAAGCTATTGCAATGCTTACTTTGTGATGAAAGTGTTTGAATCTTTCTAGACAAGTCAAGTTGCAAAGCTCTGTTTTTGAAAATGGAGGATGATGAAGATGATGTTATAGTGATGAAACAGGGTTTTGGATAGGTTCTAAATGAGTTATAGAAGCTTTGTGATGGATTTAAAATGAAACACACGAGTGGATTAGGTGTTTGAAGTTAAAAGTCAGAAATTGCAACAAATGTGGTTTTGGATGCCAATTCTGATTTTAGAGAGTTTGAGAGGGTTAGAAGGCTTGTGAACTCGTGTGTTAGCTTGAAAATAATTCCTTTATTTATAGGCAAGAGGTTTGAGGACAAGGATTGATCAGATTTGCAAGATCACATGTTATAGATAGGTTGGATTGTAAATGAAGCAAGCTTGAAGATCATAGTTCCAATGTGCAGTACAGGGCAATTTAAAGTGGTTAGGAACTTTAAACATGTTGCTTCTAGCTCTTGTGTTGAGTGTGTGCAGAGGGTGCAAGTGAGAGGCTAAATGCATTGACTTTTGCATAAAAGCTTGCTTTACAAGAATGAAAATGCAACCTTTCTCCCTAAAATGGCAAAATGGTTTGGATAATGCTTAAATTAAATGGACCATAACTCAAAAATTTGTGTAAACATTTAATTATGGAGTGATTCACAAGTTAAGAGGCATGCAAAGCAAGATTATGCAGCATGGCATGGGGATTGTTTCTTGAGCTCTTCACAAATATGACCTATAATTCAAGAATGGATGCCCAACTTCACCGTCTTTAAAGACAAAAGACCTCTTCTGGCTCAGATTAAATCGACCAAAGATTTATTCTAATAATTATTCCAGTTAAAGACAAAATACCTCTTCTGGCTCAGATTAAATTGACCAAAGATATATTCTGACACGTCTCCCAATTAGAGTCAAGCGTAGACTCAGTCTAATTTCTCTCAACAGTTATTTTGGATGGCATCTATAAGCCCATCTCCAACAACTCTTCATTACCTTTCCAAATGGCATCTCTAAGCCCATTCTCAGTATAATCAACCAACAACATTTCTTCTTACACAAGCGAGCACAAATTTCTAGGCTCTTATGTGTTCAATCATCTTCCACCTTCAAGTCACGAATGGCTGAAATGTCAATCTAACTCTTAAGGTTTAAGATTGAACAGGGGCAACTATTGTACCCAAAAATTTCCACTCCCTTTTTCTTCAAGGCATTACTCACAAAAATTCGCAAGTGCTCAAGGATTCATAAGAGATGACCAGACAAGCTCACCTCCTAAGCATTGGGTCCACAATTAGGGTTTTGGTTTTCTCAGAGAAAATTGGACTTCTAATGCCTCAAGTGACTTTCATTGTTCATTATAGATCTCCAATCATGCTCATACCAAGTTTCAAGATTTGCATCATAAATTTGCTCATTCAATTGCATAGATGACTGAAAATCAGATGCATTGGGTAAAATGTCAACTATGGTCAACATACAGTCAAACTTCAAGATTTTTGGTCTACATCAACATTTTGAAGTCATATTCATCATTTGATCATGGTTCCTCAAGAAAAGCCCTCAGGTCACCAAAGGGGCAAAATTGTAAAAATTATGGTTTTTATTGAGAATGACTTATCATTGACTTTTGACCTAGTACATGACCTAATGAATTGAAACGTGCTCTTAAGGGCTCAAATATAAAATCTTGACCAAATTACATGGCTCAATACATTCCCAAAGGTGCAAGTGATTGATAGTTGAAAATTTGAATCAATTGATGATCAAAATTGTCAAGCTTGATCATCAAGAATCAACAAAGTCAACAAAAAGTCAAAATTTCCAATACTTAGAAAAATTCTAAGTGTTTTGTCCTTAATAAATTCACTACTTCATGACCATTTTTCACTAAGATACAAGATGATTCAAGGAAAGCTTTCAACATGAAAGTTATAGAGCATGATGAATTCTACAACTTAGTCCTTGAGTAATTATGTCCAAAAAATGCTTGGATTAGGAGATATAGGCCCGTGAAGTCATGACATTTTATCTAACACTTAGAGAAATTTTCAACAACTTTGGTCAGATTTTTGTCCCAACTTCTTGGCATTTTTTCACCAAGTTCCAAATTGATTTAGCCAAAGTGGTAAACATAAAAGTTGTAGACAATGTTCCAAGATTTCTAAAAAGTCAAAGAACACATTTTTATTATGCTTGAGCTAGGATATTCGAAGAGGTGAAGTTGGGCATCCATTCTTGAATTATAGGTCATGTTTGTGAAGAGCTCAAGAAAAAAATCCCCTATGCACCATTTGTTTTAAGACATGATATAGAGATCATGCTCCAATAACACTTAGTGCAATAGGGAAAGGATAAGATGAAGAAGGGTGGGAAAGAATATACAAACCACATTTGAATTAAAATTTAATCAAACTATTATTAAAATCGTTCATCCATTTTTGTGGAGTTAGACTCAACACCATGGATCCAATGATGTTAACAAAGCTCATGATCAAAAATTCAACCCAAGATCAGCCAGAAAATAATCACAAAATAATATTACATTTAATATATGTATTAAAAACGGTTTTAAAAATGTTTTAAAATAGAAATAAGAGAGAAAAATATTAACTATTTTCAAATTAATCAAGAAATATTAAGTAAGACTATAGAAAAATCAGAAAAGAGACACAAATATTTTTATAAAATTTTTGGTAATTTTTTAAAGTCAGAAACTATTTCTAAAATTAAAAGAAATGAGTAAAATGAACCAAAAATGATAATAAATACCAAAGTCAGAAATAAAAAATAAATGAGGTCACCAATATTTCTCACAATCTCATTGGATCATTCCATATTTTTTCCAAAATTTAAAAATGCATTAAAGTATTTTTAAATATTTAAACAATTCAAATAAAGTGAAAATTTATAAAAACATCAAAACACAAAATAAAATTGTGAAAAAATAAAAATCAGAAATAGGAAAATCAAAAATATTTTTCATAATTTTTTCAGATTTGTTGGACTTAAAATGAATTTTCTATGATTTTTTGAAGTTTAAATCAATTAAAATGAAAATCATAAAATAAAATATCAAACCAAAAAAATATGGGCCATCTGATCATTGTCAAAACACGTTAGTAAACAGATCAAGTGGACTTGGCGCGCTGTGCATGTTATGAACTTTAGTGAATAAAGCACCGAATCAAATGTAAAATCAAATTTTCAAATAAAAACAAATGGCACGCCGTCATTGGTTGGAAGATGACACATTGGTCATCTTCAACCTCCAGCCAGTCCCAAAACCAGGTCACTCAAACTGTAAAATTAGAGCACGAGACCTATGCCATTCGCTTCGTCTCTTCAAGACAAAGACAACCACACCTTCGCGATAAATTTATATAAACTGTAGCTCAAGCAATTTGGAAGGAAAGTTTTGAAAAGGAATTTGAAATTTCATGGTTAAAACGTGTTTCCAGATAAAAGCAAGTATTGCAACTAGAACCAGGGCAATGAGAGCTTCACAATGATATCAAAGTTTGGAAGAATTGATGGAAAAATCTACCTATTGAAGTTGAGTTGCAGAGCTCTGAAACTAGACTTCTATGGATTAATATAGGTTACAATTCTTGAAGGTAATTGTATGGTTAGCTTCAGGGAAGATCAAGCAAGGTGAATTGATAGAAAAATTGGATTGAAAAAGGCTTGACCACTTATTTCAAAGTTGCAGAAAAGTGAGTTATGGGATGAGCTTGGCAGGGTGATTTTGGCTGTTCAAAGTTGAGGAAATGAATGAGGGATGACCCTCTATTTATAGGGAATCAAATGGAATGTTCAAGCGTGTGAAATGATGAAGTTTGGAGGGAAATCGTGTGAAGTTGCAAACAAGAAAAGTGTGACTTCTATTTTGATCAAAACTCATCCAAAACGCGCGTTTTGCTATGCTAATCACTTCTGGAAGTTCACTAAACATGTTTAGAAGCAAAAAGCACGGAAAAAATGTGTTTAGAAGCTAAATCAATGATTTCAAATTCTGACTTTTGAAGAAACTTCAATTTCAAGTTACCAAGTTTAAATCAATGGCATTCTCAGCTCAAGGGTTCTTAGGGCATGATTCTTGAAGCTTTAGAAAGATGAGGTTACAAGCTTTGCAATTGGAAAAAAATGGAATCAGATGGATGTTTGAGCTGAAAATTGCAATGAGTCAAAGCTGGGAAAAAGAAGTTGACTTTCCATACTTAGAAATATTTCAAGTTTTTCTACAAAAGTGACCTATAATGTTTTGCATCCAAACATGGCCTTCCACTTGGAATTTGCTCTTGACCAAAAAAGATGGCATGAAGTAGATATCTTGAATGTCATTTTGAGACTTTAACCATTCAAAATATCCAAAAATTGAGTTATGACTTGTTGAAGTTGGCAAAAATTCATGAAATGACCTATATAATCTTTGGCATCTTTAGGGCATCTTCCATCCATTTTCTCACTTTGCATATAAAAGAAGGAATAAAGTTCATATTATCAAGATCATTATGGAAAAAGAGTGGGCTCAAGGTGATAAAATTGACCAAGTTATGATCATTTGAAGTCACACATGGGAAATTGGGGTTTCATCTGGAGGACTTGTAATCTTTCTTCATCATCAAGTTTCTTCCACATGAAAACTCCTTGAAACTTTTGAAGTGATTTATTAATAACCCTATTAAGAGAAGGATATTTTTTGAATCACTCAAAAATACCAAAATATGAGCAAGATATACTTCTTTGAAGTTCAAAACCCTAGCTCCTAGATCAAGAAAATGCTTTGAGGAACTTTGACAATTTTGAACAACCTTCTTGTACCAACACTCTTGCTTTGTAAATAGAACTTGTTGAGGAAGATAATGAGGACTCATAGCCTCCAAAACCACTTCAATATCTTGAGAATTGAGATAAATATGCACTTGTGACCAATGGGAACAATGCCTTGTCCAACCATGACAACTTCTTCAACCAACCCCTTGTACTTTTGAATCAATCTTGATAACTTTGAAATGTGGTGAATCAAAATAAACCTTGCCATGCCATCTCTTCCAAAATAACTTCAATGGTGAGGTTTGAATTTATCAAGCTTTATTGACTAGGGCATGGAAATAAACTCATGAACCCATGGATCAACTTGCTAACACATTGCCTTTACCTACATTATTAACAAGTAAGACAAACCAACATTGTATTTTATTAATTAAAAGGAAAGTCAAAACAAAACATGCATAATCACAAAAGAAAAACAAGTCAAGGTGTTAGGTGATTCCTCAAAGAGTAAAGCTAATGATAGGGAGGAGAATTAAAAGCCCTAATGTGATCTTGTTATGATTGAATCAATATGGTATGATGAAGGGATCTTAGGGGCAAAAATTGGGGTACAACAGCTGCCCTTATTTAAGTTTATTCTATCCGGAGATACGAAGGTTAAAAAATCTTCGTGTCGACGTGATCGAAGATAAGTAAATATAAAACAAACCCTATTTTTGGCCCTAAGATGCCAGGCAATGCTTATGAGTATGAATGCATATGAACAACTTTAAAAGGACGCAAAACACCATTGGGGATATAGAAAAGGAAATAAAGATCAAAAGAGAAACCCAACCAGGAAAATAAATCACTAGTGAATCCAAAAAGACCCAACTCATAGATGATGGTAAAAGACCAAAGGATACACCAACTTTTATTGAAGTCGAGACTACCAACGTTCACTGAAAGTGGAAAGAGAAAAGGATAACAACACCAACATTCACTAACGGTGAGATACCAACGTTTACTGATGGAAGAAAAAAAATAACAATCACCAACGTTCACTGATGGTGACCTACCAAATTTCACTGAAGGTAGAGAGAAAAGAAATATCATAGCACCGCCGTTCACTGACGGTGAACTACCAACGTTCACTGAAGGTAGAAAAAAGATAACAATCACCAACTTTCACTGATGGTGAACTACCAACTTTCACTGAAGGTAGAGAGAAAAGAAATATCATAACACCGACGTTCACTGACAGTGAACTACCAACATTCACTGAAGGTATCAAAAAGATAACAATCACCAATGTTCATTGATGGTGATCTACCAACGTTCACTAAAGGTAGAGAGAAAAAAATATCATAACACCGACGTTCACTGACGGTGAACTACCAACGTTCACTGAAGGTATAAAAAAGATAACAATCACCAACGTTCACTGATGGTGATCTACCAACTTTCATTGAAGGTAGAGAGAAAATATATCATAGCATCATCGTTCACTGACAGTGAACTACCAACGTTCACTGAAGGTAGCAAAAAGATAACAACCACCAACTTTCACTGATGGTGAACTATCAACTTTCAATGAAGGTAGAGAGAAAATATATCATAACACCAACGTTCACTGACGATGAACTACCAACGTTCACTAAGGGTAGCAAAACGATAATAATCATCGATGTTCACTGACGATGATCTACCAACTTTCACTGAAGGTAGCAAAAAGATAACAAGTTTCCCTAAAATTCTGGCGTTTCACTTAGAAAGGCTCTCAACTTCTTCTTTAACCAAGGCATTCCGCATGGAAAGGGTAATATATAAGCTGTCTCAAATAAAGAGACTACAACTTATAAAGATTTCACAATGAACTGTCTCTGTGATATTGAAAAGACTTACCATCCACTGGAGTAATTTGACAACAAACTGCAAACTATTCGCTCATAGAGAAGATAGCTAAAAAGGTAACATCGACTTTTACGGGGAAGTATAAGTTGCTCAAATAAAGAGACCTGCTACTTGCTGTTATAGGAAGGGTTGTAAAAATTACTTTTTGGGGAAAACAATATGGCTTCCTGAGGGAAGAAATATGACTTTCTAGGAAATGAATCATGACTTCTTGGGGAAATGCCAACATATTCCTGATGAGGAGATAAAAGTTTTCTCGTGCCAAAATAAATGCACATTCTCAAACCAATGCTCGAAGCTTGCAGAAGTCCAAAGTAATAATATTGCTGAGGATCAAAGATTCAAACCAGAAATAAACTGGAGTGAAACAGTTAACCAAAATACATCCTTTGAGAAATAAACTCAAGAGGGAAATCCAAATCTAACCAGACAAAGAGCTGTACAGGAAGGCTAAAGCAAAAATCTTCCACGAGGGATAACTCAATGGGGAAATTGAAAGAATATACATTTTCTGCTTAAGGCCGACACTCTATTGGAGAGAGGACAACACAAATCTGTAAAACATGGTAATATGTCAACAAAATATTAATGAATGTGAATGAGTAATGATTTGCTAAATTTAACTATGCATGATGTGTGTATGAATGTATGAGTGTTATCATGTATATGCTGACAAAACAGACATATAACACTGGGAGTAATCAGGCAAAATCAACTCGGGCACAAACAACACTCGGCTAAATCGCATCCAAGATGAACATTCCATAAGAAAATAAGCACCAAGTGAGGAAGCAGATTCCTATTTCACGGCTTAACTTCACTGGAAGGAACATAATCCGGAAATAATCAAATCATAGCAATAAAACAGTACAGATACAGGGATATAACATCCTTCTCCAGGCTTCACCGGGGAATAACACTTAGACTTCAATGGGAAAACAAATGCTTTCACGGTCCTCACTTCTACAGGGGATTGCAATACTGATTTCAAATAAGGCAGATGGAAACCATATTGACAAAACATTAACTAAGGATTTCAAGCTGACTTCATTGGGGAAATATCATACAAGCTTCACTAGGGGAGATAGTTACTCATCATCGAGATATCAACGGGGGACCTCGTGCTGACTCCATTGAGGAGGTCAACACCACATCAAAGAGAGGAAACCAAGATACGTTCTTCACTGGGGAAACAAGAGATACATTCTTCAATATTGAGAGTAAGTATTGCACCGACTTCTATGTGGAAAAAGTACGAAACCTCACGGGGATAACAACTTGGAGAGTTAAGAAGTCAAACATTATAGCAAGAAATCAATCTTATGGGGATTTTAAATCAAACCCAACACTTGGTGAGTGAAAACCCAAAAAGTTGATAACCAATTCAACACTTCTTAAATAAACAATGCCCTTGCCTGATTATCGGGCGATCAAACAAAATGCAAGTACTGCCGAAAGGGAGATACTTCATAAATGAGTCCAAATCAGCATGCATAGGGAGAAAAGACCTTTATCAAATAAGTGAAGCCTTCACTGGGGGATCTTGGATTGAGTCTTCATATAATGCAAACTTATTCCAACAAAAGATGCCCTGGGATAGCTTTCTTGGGGAATCAAGAAATCAACATATAGAAAGAGGTCAAACTTATGGGGATTTTAGATCTAACCCAACACTTGGCGGGTGAAAACCCAAAAGTTGACAACTGTCTCAACACTTATTAGAAAATATACTGCCCTGGTCTAGTTGCCAGGGAAATAAATACCAACAATAATGCCAATAATGCAGAAAGAGCGACATTTCGCAAATAGTTCCATCTAAGCATGCCAAGGGTACAAGACCTTTTGTCATATGAGGGAAAACTTTTCTAGGGAATCTGGGATAGAGGCCTCAGACCATGCAAACCCAAACATCAGAAGATAAACCAACACTTGACTGGGAACACTGGGATCACAAACCCAATACTACACCTTACGCCAATTGGTATCGTCTTCAATATATAAGAATCACACGCATACCAGCAAAAATGACCTGAGAAAACCTTCCCGGGGGGAAAAAAAACTTCCCAAAGTTACTGGAGTTCGTCTATTCCTAGGATCACCACTTTTGTTTTCCTCTTGAATCAAAAAATCTAAAGTAAAAGTAAGTTGCAAATTCTTTTTGAAAAACAATTTTGTTATTTAATCTTTTTGCTATGAAAATTATTATAAATAATAAATGGAGTCTTTGTAAGCTGAATAAAATAAGAATTACAAAGAATTGGGTAAAAGCTCAAATTTTATTGATAGAGTAGTAGTCTGCGAATGGCGAGACTCCATGGATAATTACAAAGTTTGGAAAATGGTAATATATAATGGAAAAGATACATTGGGACACAATGAACACTATTCCCTCTAACAACTTTGAAATTCTGAGCGGCAGCTTCCGTTGAAGTATGGTGAGGATCCAAGAAGATTGTTGTTTCAATGATCAAGTCTCGTCTGATGCAGTTACTTGCCAAGAAAGTCCCTAACTTTTACCTAAGCTGCCCTTGCGGGTTTTCAACTTAGCAGGAAATTTTATTCTGTTTATGTCTCTAATTTTTTCCTAGACCGCCCTTTCGGGGTTTCGGCCTACGGAGACGCTCCTTTTTCCTAAGCTGCCCTTTCGGGTTTTCAACTTAGCAAGCTGTTCTTTTATTTCTTTAGGCCTTGAATGCATCAACATTCATGGGACGTGGGAACTCCTTGCCATCCATAGTTTCAAGAATTAATGCACCACCAGAGAAGGCTTTCTTGACAACATATGGGCCTTCAAAATTGGGAGTCCACTTGCCCTTAGAATCAGCGTTAAAAGACATGATCTACCTGAGCACGAGGTCACCTTCTCTGAATTCACGAGGTCTGACCTTCTTATCAAAAGATTTCTTTATTCTCTTCTAATATAACTGCCCATGACACAAAGCCATCATTCTCTTCTCTTCGATCAAATTCAATTGGTCAAACCTGCTCTGGATCCATTCAGCCTCTAACAACTTGGTTTCCATTATCACATGCAAAGAGGGAATCTCAACCTCGATTGGGAGCACAAATTCCATTCCATACACAAGGGAGAATGGGGTTGCTCCTGTTGAAGTGCGGACATATGTCTGATATCCATGTAAAGCAAAAGGGAGCATTTCATGCCAATCTTTATAAGTAACAGCCATCTTATGGATGATCTTTTTGATATTCTTATTAGCAACTTCAACAGCCCCATTCGTCTTCGGCCTGTACGGAGATGAATTGTGATGGACAATCTTGAATTCTTCACAAAGTTTTGTCATCATCTTTTTGTTCAGATTCGAGCCATTGTCGGTGATAATTCTGCTCGGCACACCATACTGACATATGAGATTATTCTTAATGAAGCGCACAACCACCTGCTTAGTAACATTAGCATATGAAGCAGCTTCCACCCATTTGGTGAAGTAATCAATTTCTACTAAGATAAAACGGTGTCCATTCGAAGCTTTGGGTTCTATCATTATGTCAATACCCCACATAGAGAAAGGCCACAGGGAAGAAATAACATTGAGAAGTGTCGGAGGCACATGAATCTTGTCCACATAAATCTGACATTTATGGCACTTCTTTGCAAATCTGTAACAGTCAGATTCCATTGTCAGCCAATAGTAACCTACCCTTAGCATCTTTTTAGCCATCGAATGTCCATTGGCATGAGTGCCAAATGAACCTTCATAAATCTCATGCATCAACATGTCTGCTTCGTGTCTATCCATGCATATGAGCAAGACCATGTCATAATTTCTCTTGTACAACACATTTTCACTGAGGAAGAAGCTGCCAGCCAATCTTCGCAATATCTTTCTATCTTTATTCGATGTACCAATCGGGTATTCCTGAGTCTGGAGAAAATGCTTGATATCGTAATACCAATGTTTCTCATATGCTACCTCTTCTGTTGTAAACACGTGAGGGGGCCTATCCAGTCGTTGTACTATAATTCGAGGTATATCATTCCAAGTATTCACTTGATACATAAAATCCAGAGTTGCCAGAGCATCTGCCATTTGATTTTCGTCTCTGGGGATGTGATGGAATTCCACTTTATTAAAGAAGGGTAACAATCTTGTAGCATAATCTTTGTAAGGGATCAAGCCGGGGTGACGAGTATCCCACTCTCCTTTAATCTTATTTATTACCAAAGCTGAATCGCCATACACATCTAAAATTTTAATTCTGAGATCAATAGCTTACTCGAGACCCATGATGCAAGCCTCATATTCCGCCATATTATTAGCACAATCAAATGTCAACCTTGCAGTAAAAGGGATGTATGATCCATATGGAGTGAAAATCACGACACCAATTCCTTTACCATAAGCATTCATAGCTCCATCAAATATCATACCCCAGTGAGATTCAGGATCAGGACCTTCCTTAGGCAATGGTTCATCACAATATTTCACTTTCAGAAACATCACATCCTCATTGGGGAAATCATACTTCACAGACTGATAATCATCAACTAGTTGGTGAGCAAGATAATCTTCCAACATGCTGATTTTAATAGCTTTTTGGGTGCGGTATTCGATGTCATATTCAGATAGCAGCATCTGCCAGCAGGCAATTCTCCCAGTAAGAGCAGGCTTTTCAAAAATGTACTTGATTGGATCCATTTTCGAGATCAACCATGTAGTGTGATTCAACATATACTGCTGCAAACATTTTTCCGCCCAGGCCAGAGCACAACATGTCTTTTCCAGCATGGAATACCCCGACTCACAATTAGTAAACTTTTTACTGAGATAATAAATGGAATACTCTTTCTTCCTTGTTTCATCTTGTTGTCCCAGAATACAACCCATGGAATTATCTAACACTATCAGATACATAATCAATGGTATTCCTTCAACAGGAGGGAGCAAGATAGGAGGTTCAAGCAGATATTCTTTAATAATTTCAAATGCCCTTTGGAAGTCATCTATGCACACACAACCTTGATCTTTCTTTAACAACTTAAAGATCAGTTCACACGTTGCAGTCATGTGGGAAATGAATCTGGAAATATAATTCAAACGCCCGAGGAACCCTCTGACTTGCTTTTCAGTTCTTGGCACTGGCATTTCTTGAATTGCTTTGACTTTATCAGGGTCAACTTCAATCCCTCTCTGGCTAACAATGAAACCCAACAATTTCCCTGACCGAACATCAAAGGTACATTTATTTGGATTCAAGCGGAGATGATACTTCCTCAAATGCTGGAACAACTTCAACAAATCTTCTACATGCCTTTCTTCAGTCTAGGATTTAGCAATCATATCATCAACATATACCTCAATTTCCTTGTGCATCAGATAATGGAATAAGGTTCATAGGCCTCTGGTACGTTGCATCAGCGTTCTTCAACCCGAAGGGCATCACTCTGTAACATAATGTTCCACAGGGTGTGATAAACATTGTTTTTTCCATGTCCTTAGGAGCCATCCTTATTTGATTATACCCGGAAAATTCGTCCATGAACGAGAAAACTTTGAATTTTGTTGTGTTATCCACTAACATATCAATGTGTGGCAATTAAAAATCATCTTTTGGACTAGCTTTATTTAGATCTCTGTAATCTACACACATGCAAAAATTTTCGTCTTTCTTCGGTACTGGGACAATATTGGCGATCCACTGAGGGTACATTGATGTCACAAGAAAACCAGAATTAATATGCTTTAGAACTTCTTCTTTGATCTTCACTGTCATATCTTAGTGATCCAGTTTTGAACCCTAACTCAGTGCGTCACATAATTTGGCATTTCTGGCTCTGCTTCATCTTCCACAATGCCATTAATCTCGAAAATAGCTGGATGAAGATAACCGCTGCTACGAAAGATGTCTTGATACTTCCTTGTAGCAGACTTTGACTTCGCGCTCTTACCTTTATCATCCTTCATAGAGAACCCCAAGTCAGATCTATTCTTATTTATAGGTGGATCAACAATCTATACCCATACTTCACTATGGCCATTACGCATAACCTGTTGAGCATCCTTGAACGAAGCCATAGAATTCTCATTTCCTCTTATGTTATCAATGGATAAAGCTTGGAACTGGGTTCCAATAACAGCTTCATCCGCCTCCACAATGCTGAAAGAGGACAAATGAGATATTAATAATGCCTGTTCTCCATTTATAATTACATCTTTTCCTTCACGCACAAACTTCAACTTCTGGTGTAAAGTCAAAGTGACAGCCCCTGCCTCATAAATCCACGACCGTCCTAGCAAGCAGCTATAAGCGGGTACAATATCCATGACCTGGAAAGTAATCTGAAACAAATGTGGGCCTATATGAATAGGCAAGTCCAGTTCACCAATAACAGATTTCCTTGATCCATCAAACGCCTTCACAATAATGCCACTTGGGCACATGGGCGTTCCTTGATATTTCAACTTCATAAGTGTGCTCCTTGGTATAACGTTCAATGCGGATCCATTATTAATCAGCACATTGGATAATGAATCATTCTTGCAGTTCATAGAGATGTGGAGGGCCAGGTTGTGATTCCTTCCTTCATCGGGCAGTTCATTGTCACAAAAACTTAGGTTATTACATGATGTAATATTCCCTACCACACTGCTGAATTGATCTAAAGGCATATCACTTTCCATGAAAGCTTGGTCCAATACCCTCATCAAAGATTCTCTATGAGCCGAGGAGTTCATCAATAAAGCCAAGATAAATATTTTTGAAGGAGTCTGCAATAGCTGATCTACAATTCTGTAGTTGCTCATCTTGATTATCTTCAAAATATCATCCACCTCTTTTTCTAGTGTAGCTCCACTAGATTCACCCACTGCCTTCTTGGGTTCAACATTTTCAACAATTTTCTTTCCAGTACTAACATCTCCATGAACAACTGGTGTAAATACTCGACCACTACGGGTCACTCTGCTAGTCTCAACAATATTTCCAACATTAGGCATTGGCTGGATGGGAACTTCCACACTATCCTCTAAAATTGTAGCATTATATTTGTAGGGTACAACCTTATCTGACTTATAGGGGACATGACTCGGCAAACTAATCACCAATGGAGTAATAGCTGGCTTGCTATGATATTCAACTTCAAAAGGGGTAGGCGCACCAAAACAAGGCACAATAACATTTACTCCCTCTTCAACACATTCAGTCATTACGAAGTCATCTCTGGAAAACATATCTTCATCCGAGGAGAAGAACTCATCTACAGAGGCACACTCATCATCTGACTCTTCTTCATCCAAACAAACCTCAATCTCATTAACTTCATGTTAATCATCCCTTTGTCTTGTAACCTTGATATTTCCATTATCCAATAACAACTGAACACCTTTCCTTACAATTGAACATTCTTGGGAGTCCCAACAGCAAATTCGGCAAGATCCATACTGATGTTCTACCTGACCAGCCATGTGGCAGAAAGTAGCATGCAATTGTACAAGATCCTCATTCATATATTCCACATCAAGATTCTGAACTCTCCAGGACATCCAGAAACCATGTTTACTTCCTCTTCATACTCCACCCTAGGCCTGATTATATGGATGAGGCCTTCATCCATCATCTCTTGCAAATCAGCCTTTATCTTGTCACAACCCTGTATATCTGTACTGCAAATAGCACAACCAGCATGGTTATGCATATAGTAGCTAAATTCAAAGGTTTGCATGCATTTTCACCAAATCCCTCTAACCAATTTAATGTCAAAAATTCGGAAGTCGCTTGGATAACCGGCCACCATGTTTACAACATTTGCTCCTCCATGTTTTAGCAGAGGATTATCTTTCACATTAGGGCCAACATCCTTGAAAGATAAGATACCAGACTTCACCAAATTTTATACTCCAGTCTTCAAAGGATAGCAGTTCTCAACATTGTGCCCTTGTGCTCCCTGATGAAAAGCACATGTTTGGTATGCCTTATAATACCAATGTAATTGTGATGGTACAGCGGGAGGTGGTATGGTATGAACCAACTTCTTCTGAATTAGCATCGAGAGTAATTCTGTATAACTCATAGGAATAGGATCATAACTCTCCCTTCTCTTATTATACCCTTGATTCCCCTGATGGGATGGTCTCTGATAAGCAATTGTGGTTGGAGTTACACCAACAACTGGAGTCACTGATGCGACTTGTTGATGACGCTGATAATTTCTTCTGAGAGGATTAACCCTCCTCTCTTGCATAACAACATTTACATCTCCTTCCTTCTTTTTGGAAAACCCACAGGATGGCTTCTTCGCAATTCCAGAACTTTCACTTTTTGTTAGATGACCCTCTCTTAAAGCCTCTTCTAATCGGATACCCATGCCTACCATTTCAGTAAAGTCACTTGGGCACTCGCTACCATCCTCTCATAGTAGAGAGCACCCAGAGTCTTCAGGAAAATCTTAGTCATCTCCTTCTCTTCCATGGGAGGAATCACTTGGGTAGCTACCTCACGCCATCTCTGTGCATATTCTTTGAATGATTCCCTGTCCTTCTGGACCATGGCCCTGAGTTGATCACGGTCAGGCGCCATGTCCATGTTGTATTTGTATTGTCTGATAAATGCTTCTCCCAAGTCATTGAAAGTATGGATATCGACGTTGTCCAAACTCATATACTACTTCAGTGCAGCACCGGTCAAACTATCCTGAAAAAAGTGAATCAGCAGACATTGATCATTAGTATGGGTAGACATTCTTCTTACATACATCACAAGATGAGCATGAGGACAAGTGTTTCCCTTGTACTTCTCAAATTTGTGGACTTTAAACTTCACAGGTATCTTGACATTCGGGACCAAGCATAAATCATTCACATTCTTTCTGAACAATTCCTTTCCCCTGAGGGCCTTCATCTCCCTCTGCATCTTGTCAAACTGCTCTTGAAAATTATCCATTCTATCATAGAGACCCAAGTCTTCACTTGGTGGAGGAAAAGGGCGATACATGTCATCATTAGCAAATGGAGCCATATTCACCGAAGGAGGTGCAACATGAGTAACATGCACCACAGGAGGTGCAGGAGTAACAGTAGTCTGAACAACTGGAGTATCTTGAGGACCAAGATTGAAACCTTCAGGCGCAAATTTCTCTGGCATTCCCCATGGATAACCTTGAGGCATGCGATTCTGAACAACAGCTGGAGTAGCAGACACAAGAATAATCAGAGCTTCAGTAGTAACCCTTGTTGGTTGAGGTTGAACACTCGATGGTTGATTCTGAGCAGCCACCGAAGATTCCATCAGAGCAGTAAAATTGGCCATGCCGGCCTTTAAAGCAGAAACTTCCTCGCACATCTCGCGATTCTCTTGTTCTAAGTTGTCCATCTTGAAATTAGCTCGAGTATTGTAGTGGTGAGACAGCTTGCTGAACGAAGTAAAGAAACTTGGTAAGACACCTGGATATGCATAATAAATGCAAGAAATATGTACAATATGATTCATGATATGCAATGCACATGATTTATTTTATTATTAATATTTCAAGGGACTTAAAGATTTATAGACACATTGCAAATATCAAAGTAATAACACATGTGAAATACTGAAATTTTTTATTATAATAACTTCAAAATGGGTTACAAGTTTCAATAATCCCAAGTACAAGATGAAAATAAAGTCTAAAACCCTAAGAAGTAAATATGATGGAGATCACTATATACGCTGGCGCTTCCTTGTAAGCCTGACAATCTGATCCTTCAAGCTCCGGTTTTCTTCCGCATATCTGGTGGCAACCTCCTTCCAATCACCTGAATCAGGAAGTGAGCAACTAACATCTGACTGAGGCTTAGAGGAAAATAAATCCTCTTGCCTCTCCATGGTCTCTACAGCCCGACTCTCAAGAATCTTAATCAAGTCATCTTTCTCCTTCAACTCTGCTCTATAAGAAATCTCTAAAGTTTGGCACTTATTCTTTCAAGCATCCTTTTCCTGCTGCATCCTGACCAAAGCAAGTTGTAGCTCTTCCATATCATCCAATAGGGGAGGAGTGATCTTCACAAACAAATCAGGCATAGGTGCTTCTTGGGAATACGGCATCTTCAACTGAATAGCTCTCATTTGGACCCACTGAAGATAAGGCTCCAAAGAAACAGCCCCCTAGGTCCCAAGTCTTCCCTACTCTTCCTATGAGTGTGACGCCAGGCCTCCGCAATCTGCTCCCTAGCTTCCTTATGGTCTTCTCCCTCCTCAGGAAGAAACTACTCAAATGAATACTATTTGGTTTATCCCTCATCAGATAACCAAGCTGCCACCGTGAAAGAACATGGTTGTAGTTAATTCCTCCCTTTGTACCAAGAAGAGGTACATTAGGGAAACTACCACAACTGTCGACAATCTCCATATAATGGTAAGCTCGATGATGCCGATCAATATCTAAGTGAGTAAGTGCCATGATCTTAGGAGCCCAACGGGGTTCCTTCCTGACATCCCAGAAAGCATCAGACTGAGGCATATGAGAAATAAACCATTGGTACAACAGAGGCGTGCAACAGATAATCACCCCCCCATGATAAGAATCCCGAAGATGAATAGAGTAATAAGCATCACCCAACAATGTAGGAACTGGATTTCCAATCATGAAGATCCTGATAGCATTAACGTCAACAAACTTATCCACATTAGGAAATAAAAATAACCCGTAAGCAAGTAGAGCAAAGATGGCCTCAAAAGCGACTGTACTCTTCATCCTGGCAAAGTAACGGGATTTCTCCAATAAGAATTGATCTGGTAATCCTTTTAATCCCTCTTGTAGTAGTCATATGGGCTTCAACCTTAAACTTCCCCAGATGGATCAAAGCAACAATCTCTTGTGGTTTTGGATCACCCTTCAAACCAGTAAAAGGAACACAATCAGTAATAGGTAAATCTAACAAATAAGAATACTCCTCTAGTGTAGGCATCAACTGATAGTCGGGGAAAGTAAAGCAATGATGCATCGGATCATAGAACTGGACCAAGGTCGAGAGAATACCCTCCTTCATCCTAAGCTTCATGAGAGGAATGATGGATCCATACTTCTTCCAAAAATTTGCAGAACACTCAATCTCGGGAATTAGACTGATCAACTCATCTATCTGGGATCTTTGAAACTGTATTTTCCTGTCTTTCTTTTTCCAGAATCCATGGTCAAAAGGTACCTGAGATATTCACAAATGGTCAACTTTTAAGTCCCTTGAAATAAAATTTCTTCAAAAGATGCTTATGAGTGCATGGATGCATGATGCAGCAATCACACACAAGATCACAAACAAAGGGTTCATAGGTTCAACATCACGAGCATGAGGTCGAAGGTACTACCCATAAGGTATGGTCTAAAAGTTATCACATGCCGAACAAGGTTCTAGAGGTTCCCAGAGTCTACATCCTTCCTTCGGATATTACCAACTTCCTGATTAACTCGTTAATTAGTAATATTCTCAAGAAAAACCCGTCCGAGCGTAGTATCACGTGACAACTATTTCCAAATTACTCCGTCATAGCTTCCACAGTACACCTAAAAGGCCAAGATAAGTTAGGTATTCTATGGTCCCCAGCTTCAGCAGGCTCCCAGGTTGAAAGCAACACATCTTCCCGATTACTCGGTAAACGAAACTACAGTCAAAGGGGCCCTCTACTGAGTGGGGGATATCATGCCTCCTTTTTTGGGATTACTCCCTCAAAGTTAACATGACTATACCTCTCGTCCTATCTTAAAGTTTGCCCAAGTTCGGGTATAGGACTTATAAGTAATCACATAGCACCCTGAAAACCATGAAAATCCAGGAAAACATATATACAATATATAACACATAAACAACAATAGCACATATACATATATAAACAAAGATAGGCTCAACCAACTTAGGGATGGACCAGCAAGAGGTCAATCTTTCCCCAGTGAAGTTGCCATTTTTCTGTAGCGGTAGAAATGTTTAAGACTAAGCCATTGGATTGACTAGACTTATACAGATCAAAATAAAAATCGCCACCGCGCTTTATTGTTTCCAAAGGAATGGGAAAAGAGCGAGTAAACCAAAAAGAGGGGGAAAGACTCTAGGTAAGGGGGTTGGTTATGCAAAGGGAAGGTATTAGCATCCTAAACATGTACGGTACTCCGCAGGAACCTCTTTGTAAAAATTTGTATATTTTGGCTATAAAATGTTGTATGTAAAATAGAAGATGGAGGTGAGAAAAGAAATATTTTTTTATGATTTTTGCACCCACCGCGGTTGCGAACCTTTAGTGCCTACGTACCACCTTCCGTGCAATAGGGTATCAGGGTACACATAGTTCCTCTTTTAAAAATTTTTAAAACACAAGTGTATTGGTTGATTTTATGAGATAAGACATCATTGTCATTGTCCGTGTGGAAAACATACTTACTACCCACAATCATGAGAAAGGAGAATTTGCATCATCTCAAAGTGGAGGATACAACTTAGATTTTAAAATCAATAATGCCTCACTCAACACCCAAGTGGAAAATATCTCTCTTCACTACATATTGTAGAAGTATAGTTGTTTACATCACTACAAGGATTGACAAGAATCCAATCTTTTGAGAAAGGTTTTGAAGTAAAAAGCCAAAGTGGAAAAATGGTTTGAAATGAGATTGATTGACTTTTAGTCTTCTCATAAAAAATGTCAAGGTATTATTAAACTCATTAAAGTTTATTTATGAAAAAATGTTTTGAAAAATGCATGGACCTAAGTCCAAGTTTATTATGAAAATGGTTCAAGTTTCAAAACAAGAAGGGTTTTCAAAAGGAGGAAGAAGATTTTTGAAATTAAAGAAGATGGGAGGAGAAGAAGGGACTATCCTAAAGCATAAGGTAAAATCTAAGGATAAGAACCATCTAACCAACAAGAAGCCATTACTTGACATCATGAGTCAAGATACTAAACTTCAAATGTATTAAGCCTTCACAAAAACTGAGCAGAGTAACGGCTGTATACGAGTGAATTCCAGATTAAAAACAAAGAATGTAATCATAATAACCTACACACAAAACAAACAAACAACCCAATGTCTTGAGGTTTACTCCAGACAAAATATCAATTAAGGTCACAAGGTCTCCAACATAGGCCAAGGTTTCTAATCCTAAGTCTAAGAAGTCCAATACTCCATAATCCAAGGATAGTAACCAAATAGTCCAAGTATCATTAAAGCTTTTTTTATGGTTCATGTTGATTATTAAGTATCTTAAAAAATAAAAGCTCAAGTGAGCAAAATAAAAATGACAAGAAAGTAAATTCTCAAGTGAGCAAAGATGAAAAATAACATGAAACGTAAATGCTAAAAGTAAATGGTGCATAAAATAAAAGTGCACAAAATAAAATCACAAAATAAGGTCAATTATTAGTGGTTAGTTGGATGACCATCTTGAAACTTGCATTTTGAACTCATTAGAGGATTGGTAGAACCAAAGCCTCCACACAACAAGTTACATTTGCTTTTTGTCAAGTATATCATTCATTTTGGAATCCTCAAAAAGTAACATGTAATGATCAATGATGTTTAAGTGATCCTCGTTGACCAAAATTGATGAAGATCCAATAGAGGATTGCTAGAACCAAAGCCTCCACACAATGAATCTCAAGGTTATTGGATCAAAGAGATCAAATTAACATACTTGGGCTTACAAACATAGGTTTGGGCCACAAATGATTATTTATTCGTATCGGGACAAAAATTAGCGCTATGTTAAGCAATTGTAAGTGGACTTATATAGAAGTCGCACCTATTTTGAGGCCGGTCAATAGCAATCTATGCACCATTTGTTTTGAGACATGATATAGAGATCATGCTCCAATAACACTTAGTGCAATAGGGAAAGGATAAGTAGAAGAAGGGTGGGAAAGAATATACAAACCACACTTAAATTAAAATTTCATCAAACTATTATTAAAATCATTCATCCATTTTTGTGGAGTTAGACTTAACACCATGGATCCAATGATGTTAACAAAGTTCATGATCAAAAATTCAACCCAAGATCAGCCAGAAAATAATCACAAAATAATATTACATTTAATATATGTATTAAAAAGGGTTTTAAAATAGAAATAAGAGAGAAAAATATTAACTATATTCAAATTAATCAATAAATATTAAGTAATATCATAGAAAAATCAGAAAAAAGGACTCAAATATTTTTATAAAATTTTTGGTAATTTTTTAAAGTCAGAAACTATTTTTAAAATTAAAAGAAATGAGTAAAATGAACCAAAAATGATAAAAAATACCAAAGTCATAAATAAAAAATAAATGTGGTCACCAATATTTGTCACAATCTCATTGGATTATTCCATATTTTTTCCAGAATTTAAAAATGCATAAAAGTATTTTTAAACATTTAAAACAATTAAAATAAAGTGAAAATTTATAAAAAAATATCAAAACACAAAATAAAATTGTGAAAAAATAAAAATCAGACAGAGGAAAATAAAAAATATTTTTCATAATTTTTTTAGATTTTTTGGACTTAAAATGAATTTTCTATGATTTTTTGAATGTTAAATCAATTAAAATGAAAATCAGAAAATAAAATATCAAACCAAAAAAATATGGGCCATCTGATCATTGTCAAAATGCGTTAGTAAACAGATCAAGTGGACCTGGCGCGCTGTGCATGTTATGAACTTTAGTGAATAAAGAACTGAATCAAATGTAAAATCAGATTTTCAAAAAAAAAACAAATGGCACGCCATCATTGGTTGGAAGAGGACACGTTGGTCATCTTCAACCTCCAGTCAGTCCCAAAACCAGGTCACTCAAACTGTAAAATTAGAGCACTAGACCTATGCCATTCGCTTCATCTCTTTAAGACGAAGACAACCACACCTTCACGACAAATTTATATAAACTGTAGCTCAAGCAATTTGGAAGGAAAGTTTTGAAAAGGAATTTGAAATTTCATGGTCAAAACATGTTTCCAGATAAAAGCAAGTGTTGCAACTAGAACCAGGGCAATGAGAGCTTCACAATGATATCAAAGTTTGAAAGAATTAATGGAGAAATCTACCTATTAAAGTTGAGTTGCAGAGCTCTGAAACTGGACTTCTATGGATCAATACAAGTCATAATTCTTAAAGGTAATTGTATGGTTAGCTTCAGGGAAGATCAAGGAAGGTGAATTGATAGAAAAATTGGATCGAAAAAGGCTTGAACACTGATTTCGAAGTTGAAGAAAAGTGAGTTATGGAATGAGTTTGGCAGGGTGATTTTGGTTGTTCAAGCTTGAGGAAATGAATGAGGGATGACCCTCTATTTATAGGGAATCAAATGGAATGTTCAAGCGTGTGAAATGATGAAGTTTGGAGGGAAATCGTGTGAAGTTGCAAACAAGAAAAGTGTGACTTCTATTTTGATCAAAACTCATCCAAAACACGCATTTTGCTATGATAATCACTTCTGGAAGTTCACTAAACATGTCTAGAAGCAAAAATGCGTAGAAAAAAAATGTGTTTAGAAGCTAAATCAAGGATTTCAAATTTTGACTTTTGAAGAAACTTCAGTTTCAAGTTACCAAGTTCAAATCAATGGCATTCCCAGCTCAAGGGTTCTTAGGCCATGATTCTTGAAGCTTTAGAAAGATGAGATTACAAGATTTGCAATGGGAAAAGAATGGAATCAAATGGATGTTTGAGATGAAAGATGCAATGAGTCAAAGTTGGGAAAAAGAAGTTGACTTTCCATACTTAGAAATATTTCAAGTTTTTCTTCAAAAGTGACCTATAATGTTTTGCATCCAAACATGGCCTTCCACTTGGAATTTGCTCTTGACCAAAAAAGATGGCATGAAGCAGATATCTTGAATGTCATTTTGAGACTTGAACCATTCAAAATATCCAAAAACTGAGAGAGTTATGACTTGTTGAAGTTTGCAAAAAATCATGAAATGACCTATAATCTTTTGCATCCTTAGGGCATCTTCCATTCATTTTCTCACTTTGAATATAAAAGAAGGAGTACAATTCATATCCTCAAGATTATTATGGAAAAAGAGTGGGCTCAAGGTGATAAAAATTGACCAAGTTATGATCATTTGAAGTCACACATGGGAAATTGGGGTTTCATCTGGAGGACTTGTAATCTTTCTTCATCATCAAGTTTCTTCCACATGAAAACTCCTTGAAAATTTTGAAGTGATTTGTTAATAACCCTTTGAAGAGAAGGATGTTTTTGGAATCACTCAAAAATACCAAAAGATAAGCAAGATATACTTCTTTGAAGTTCAAAACCCTAGCTCCTAGATCAACAAAATGCTTTGAGGAACTTTGACAATTTTGAACAACCTTCTTGTACCAAAACTATTTGTAAATAGAAGTTGTTGAGGATGATAATGAGGAATCATAGCCACCAAAACCACTTCCATATCTTGATAATTGAGATAAATTTTCACTTTTGACCAATGGGAACAAGGCCTTGTCCAACCATGTCAACTTCTTCAATAAACCCCTTGTACCTTTGAATCAATCTTGATAACTTTAAAATGTGGTGAATAAAAATAAACCTTTCCATGCCATCTCTTCCAAAATAAATTCAATGGTGAGGTTTGAATTTATCAAGCTTTATTGACTGGGGCATGGAAATAATCTCATGAACCAATGGATCAACTTGCTAAGCCACATTGCCTTTACCTACATTATTAACAAGTAAGACAAACCAACATTATATTTTATTAATTAAAGGGAAAGTCAAAACAGAACATGCATAATCACAAAAGAAAAACAAGTCAAGCTGCTTGGTGATTCCTCAAAGAGCAAACCTAAAGATAGGGAGGAGAACCAAAAGCCCTAATGTGATCTTGTTGTGATTGAATCAATATGGTATGATGAAGGGATCTTAGGGGCAAAAATTGGGGTACAACACTTAGGTTGGGAAAAATACGAGGAATGTGTCCTTATTGAGGATGAATTTATGAAGATTACTCTGTGGGGATAATCTCATAGAAGTGGCTCTGTGGTGATTTATGGACAGCTTAAACGTCATCCCAACTCCTAGAATCTTGATTACATGTTTATTCCTATTCTTATGCAGATATTTGTTAACAGTTAGTCATGTTCATATGCATTTGTTTATTCAGTTTTAGTAATTCGACGTTTTTGCAAGCAAAACAAAAAATATAATAAGTTTGAACTTTAAAGTGTACTTGTATTGATAATTTGCCCATAAACAAGCGATTTTGTACAAAGAGACGGAAATCCTAGTAAGAAGAAGTCATCGTGAAATGAAAGAGTACAAAGTGAAAGCAAAATATATAGCTATGTGGAAATGATCTCGTTGGGTTCCAACTCTTCTATTGCCCTTATGTCTTCGAACATATCATCCCCTACTGTCAGAAAAAGTTGATTGAAATAATTTGCACTATTTGAACTTGACGTTGGTAATAAAGCTTGTTGTAAGTGATCCAATAGGACATAATCGTACGATTTTGATCCCTAACTTTTGCCTAGACCTCCCTTTAGAGTTTTCAGTCCACCGGGATAACCTTTCTTGCCCAAGTCGCCTTTTCAGGTTTTCAACTTGCCGGTTGTACAATCTTTTTATATATATCCCTAATTTTTACCTAAACCATTTTGGTTCGCCGGGATGCCCTTATTTTTCCTAGGCCACTCAACCTAGCGGGTCGTTTTTATGCGTGGTATCTTTTGACTATGTCCGCGTTCACAGGGTGTGGGAAATCTTCACCTCCATGGTGGTTGGTATCATAGCACCGCCCGAAAATATTTTCTTGACAACAAATGGCCCTTCATAGGTGGGAGCCCATTTACCCCTAGGGTCACCTTATGGTAGAATGATGTGCTTTATTACCAAGTCATCATCCTGATACACCTGATGCTTGATCTTCTTATTGAAAGCGTTGATCATACGTTTCTGATACATCTGACTGTGACTGACAGCCGCAAGTCTTTTCTCATGAACCAGATTCAACTGGTCTAGCCTGGTCTGGATCCACTCGTCTTCATCTAATTATACATCTTTCATGATTCTTAGAGAAGGAATTTGAATTTCGACAGGTAGGACAACTTCCATGCCATAGACCAGAGAGAAAGGGGTTGCCCCGATTGATGTTCACGCTGAAGTACGATAGCCATGAATAGAAAATGCCAACATCTCGTGCCAGTCTTTGTAGGTCACAACCATCTTTTATACAATCTTCTTTATGTTCTTATTGGTGGCTTCCACTGCGCCATTCATCTTTGGACGATACAGAGAAGAGTTGTGGTGCTTGATCTTGAATTGCATGTAGAGTTCAGTGATCATAGTGCTGTTAAGATTGGTACCATTTTCAATGATGATTCTCTCAGGGATTCCATAACGATAGATGAGGTTATGCTTGATGAAACGAGCCACAACGTTCTTGGTAACTGAGGCAAATGAAGTTGCTTCAACCCATTTGTGAAGTAGTCAATGGATACGAGAATGAAGCGATGCCCATTAGATTCATTAGGCTTGATTTCTCTAATCATATCGATTCCCCATATTGCAAATAGCCAAGGAGCAGTAATGGCATTTAAAGGAACCGGAGGCACATGAACTTTATCAGCATTGATCTGGCACTTATGACAAGTTCTCGAGTGGTGATGATAGTCGATTTCCATGGTCGACCAATAGTAATCTGTTCTCAAGATTTTCTTAGCCATAGTATGTCCACTGGAATGAGTAGCAAAGATGCCTTCGTGCATGTTCTCCATAATTTTCTCTGCTTCCTTCTGGTCCATACAACAAAGCAGAGTTGAATCATGGTTGCGATACAAAATTCTATTGCTCAGGAAGAACTTAGCTGAGAACCTCCGTAGGAATTTCTTGTCATTGATAGATTCTCCTTCAGGGTATTCTTGAGCCTCAAGGTATCTTTTTACTTCATGAAACCAAGGCTTCTCTTCTACTTCGTCAGTATCAATTTCGTAGCAATGTGCCGGTTCATCGAATCTTTCAATGGTAATTCTGGGAGCATCATTGTCCCATCTGAGTTTAAACATGGATGACATGGTAGCCAAGGCATCCTCCAGTTGATTTTATTCCCTTGGGATATGCTCAAAGGTAATCTCTTCGAAGTACAAAATCAAGGTTAGCACATGTTCTCGGTAAGGGATAAGATTCAAATGCTTTGTATCCCATTCTACCTTGACTTAACTGATCACCAAGGCTGAATCCCCATATACACTTAGAAATTTGATTCTTAAGTCGATAGCAGCTTTAAGACTCAAGATGCACGCTTCGTACTCAGCCATATTGTTGGTACAGTCAAAGCAAAGCCTGGCAGTGAAAGGCATATGGCAACCTGTGAGAGAGATGATCACAACAGTTATTCTGTTTCCAAGTGCATTAGAAGCTCCGTAAAAAACAATAGTCCATCAGGATCCTAGCTCAGGTCCTTTATACAGTCCAAGTTATTCACAATCAGTAATCAACATGATATTCTCATTCGGGAACTCGAAGTGCATAGACTGATAGTCGTGTACAGCTTGATGCGCCAAATGATTTGCCAGTACACTTCCTTTGATTTCTTTTGGAGTGGTGTAGTGAATTTCATACTCCGTTAAGATCATTTGCCATCGGGCTATTCTTCCGTAGAGAGTTGGCTTCTCAAATATGTATTAGATGGGATCTATTTTAGAGATCAATATAGTAGTATGAGTCAACATATACTGTCTTAGTCGGTGAGCAGCCCATGCCAAAGCGCATCAAGTTTTCTCGAGCAGTGAATATCTTGTTTCATAGTCAGTAAACTTTTTCCTAAGGTAGTATATTGCATGTTCTTTTCGACCAGACTCATCATGTTTCTCCACCACACACCCCATTGAATTCTCTAGCACTGTTAGGTGCATGATTAGAGGTTTTCCTTTAACTGGTGGCATCAGAATCGGAGGTTCTTGTAATTACTCCTTGATTTTATCAAATTCCATTTGACAGTTGTTGTTCCATCTGACTACTTGATCTTTCTTCAACAACTTAAAGATTGGCTCACAAGTAGCAGTCAAATGAGAGATGAATCAGGCAATGTAGTTTAGTAGTCCCAAGAAACCTCTGACCTCCTTCTCAGTATGAGGAGCTGACATTTCTTGAATAGCTTTAGCTTTTGCAGGATCGACTTCAATATCTTTACCATTGACAATGAAACCTATGAGTTTTATAGACCTCACCCCAAAGGTGCATTAGTTTGGATTCAGCCTTCGTTTGTACTTCTTCATCCTCTCAAACAACTTGTGTAGATGGTCAAGATGTTCTTCCTCAGTTTGTGACTTGGCTATCATATCATCGACATAAACTTCTATATCATGATGAATCATGTCATGCAACAAAGTTACCATGGCTCGCTGATAAGTTGCCCCTGCATTTTTCAACCCAAAAGGCATGACCTTGTAACAAAATATGCCCCACTGTGTAACGAAAGTAGTTTTCTCCATGTCTTCAGGCGCCATCTTGGTCTGATTATAACCCAAGAAACCATCCATGAAAGAAAATACCTTGTGTTGAGCGGTGTTGTCGACCAGGACATCAATATGTGGAAGCGAGAAGTCATATTTGGGGCTTGCCCTATTCAGATCCTTGTAATCTACACACATACGTACCTTACCGTCCTTATTTGGCACTGGAACAACATTGGCAACCCATTGAGGATACGATGTCACTGCTAAGAACCCTGCATTGAATTATTTCATGACCTCAAACTTGATCTTCTCAGACGTCTCGGCACGCATGCGACGAACCTTCTACTTAATTGGAGAACAACCCTCTTTCATTGGCAGAAGGTGAACCACAATATCAATGTCGAGCCCTGACATGTTTTCGTATGACCAAGCAAAGACCTCAACATATCCGTGCAACATATGAATAAATCTTCTCTTGACATTGCCCTCCAGGTTGGCGCCAATCTTGACTTCCTTCCTATCTATCTCGGAACCCAAGTTTACCACTTCGTCCGACTCTTCATGTGGTTGAATAGCATTTTCTTCTCGAATCAAGAGTCTGGCAAGTTCTCCAAGTATTTCACAATCTTCCTCAGCTTCATCCTCAGCTTGGTAGATCGAATTTTCAAAGTCATAGACAGCAATAGCCGGATCATTATCAACAAGATCCGGAGTGGATGGAGATCTACATTGTAGTATGTGCGTGTGTATAAGAACACATAGCTATTTGAAAGTGCAATAAAGTATAAGAAAGAAAGAGAGCGCAAAATTTGTATGCAAAACGTCTAATGTTTTTCATTAAATGAGAATATGACATATGAGATGACAACCCTTAACAAATGGACCATTATGCCCCGAGCCAGGCAAAAGGTTTAAAGTCATTATTTTTTTAAAAGAAATTACATAACCAAACTTCTTAAAGCAATAAAAATAGGAAATAACAATTACTCTTGGGGGAAGGAGATTGATACAAAGTCTTTGGCCTTCCAGTTGTTGAGTCCATTGTCGGTAGTGGGAAAGATCAAGTTGTCAAAATCACTGTCACTATCAGTGTCTTCCAGGGCATTGACTTCATTATTGCTAATACGGAAAGGTGGTCCTCTAGCACGAACACGTCAAACCTCCTTATGAGCCTTTGAAGAGAAACCCAAACCAAATTTGTTGGACTTGTGGGGATATCGAGAAGTTGTCCCCAGATAGTGCAACCACCTTCTTCTACAACATCCCTAGCATCCTTCAGAGAGGCCATTCTTGGTGTGTCCTTAGTAATCTTAGGAGTAGCAGGAGTAGCTTTAGCAACATCAATTGTTGGAGGGATTACTTCAAATGTTTGGCAGGGAGTTTTAATGAGTTCACCATCAATTTCAACATATTTAAAAGAATTTAAATAGTTGGCCATATATTCTTCCTCTCCGCAGACTGTGACAATTTTCCCTTTCACCAGATACTTCATCTTTTGATGCAAAGTAGAGGTAACCGCGCCTGCCCCATGAATTCAGGGGCGTCCGAGCAAGCAGGAATAGGTCGGGCGGATATCTATTACTTAAAAAGTAGAGTTGAAAACCTGGGATCCCACCTTGATTGAAAGATTAACCTCTCCGTGTACCATCCTTTTTGATCCATCAAAGGCTCTCACAACAATATCGTTGGGTTTCAGCACCAGCCCTTCATAGTCCAATCTATCCAGAGTACCTTTTGGTAATACATTCAAGGAAGAACCTGTATCAACTAACACATGCGCCAAAGTAGTTCCCTTACACTCAATAGAGATGTGCAGAGCCTTGTTATGATTCTTCCCATCCGGAGTTAAGTCAGCATCAGAAAAGCCTAAACCATTATCAGCAGTTAGGCTTGCAACACGATTCTCAGACTTATCAGCAGAGGTCTCTTGTGGTACATAAGCATTCTTCATAAATTTCATCAAAGCCTTGGCATGTGCTTCAGAGCATAATAACAAGGACATCATGGATATTTTTTAGGGTATTTTGTAGTCACTTTTACGAATAATCTTCAAAATTTCTTCCATATCTTGTTTAGAAGGGTCTTCAATTGTAACATCTTTTAAGGGTGTTCAACTATTTTTTAGTCACTTTTACGAATGATCTTCAGAATTTCTTCCATATCTTGTTTAGAAGGGTCTTCAATTGTAACATCTTTTGAGGGTGCCTCCATCTGGGCAAGCTCAGTCGCTTTCTCTTTGCCCCGGGCGTCAGCAGTTGACCCAGCATCAGGAATATGAACATTTGTTGTGATGGTTTTTGGAGGAGAGATCTCCGGTGATAAGATCCTTCTCGTTCGGGTAACTTTGCTAGTTCCGACAATATTATTGACATTGGTAACTTCAGAATCTCCATCTTCCGTAATCCAGGGCTCTTACCTAAAACCGTGATAATAAACTTTTGCCCCATAGTTCCAGGGAACAACTTTGTTAGAGGAATAATGGATTGACCCTGGTGTAGTAATGATTAGAGGAGCCACTCTTGGCTCAGCGGTAATCCTTATAGGTCCTCTAGAGGTGATCCTTATAGGAGTATTAGAAATGGTGATTACAGAAACATCTTTAAGTCTCAGTTCTTGGGATATACTTTCATGCAAACTATTCACGAACGGAGTTTTCTCAAACAAAATTTCATGGCTATCAATAAGCGTTGAATGCCCTTCTTCATCCACATACAACCATTAGTTTTGGAAGCACAATGGTAACAATTTTCAAGACAACTCGGAAATAAACTGGCTCGTAACAGATTCTTCTTAACGATCATCAAGGGAGTGGTCAAGTCACTTATGGTAGAGACATAAGAAATATCGTCAATAGCATTAACACTTTTACCATGATCAGGCATGGGCACAATGATCACATTAGGGGTCTCGGGAGGATCAAATTCAATTTCCTTTGCACCAATCATGTCTTGGATTTTGCTTTTTAGGGCCCAACAATCATTGGTGTCGTGCTCGGGACTATTGGAATGGTATGCACACCTTGCATTTGGGTTATACTTCAGAGATGATGTGTTGGGATTTTGAGGAGGATCTCGTAGTGTTATCGATTGTGCTTTACACAGATGTTGTAATGCTTAAGACAATGGCATATTAATCCCAGTGAATTGTCTCCTCGGAGCGTCTGACCTACGCTGATTGCCCGATTGTTGTGGTCGAGCAGGTGTTGGATTAGAGATTAACATGACCCTTACAGACTGATGATAATCATTCTTACTACGACTCCTCTGGATATAGACAGTGTTAGTTTTTTTCTTTCCAATGAATGGTTTCTTCACAGTACTAGAGGATACAACCATCTGAATCTTCCCGCTTTTGATACCATTTTTAACTTATTCGCCAGTCAAAATTAACTTAGTAAACCTTGATGAAGAACTCTCAATCAACAAATTAAAGAATGGAGCCGTCAGAGTGCCCATGAATATGTCCACCAATTCTTGGTCAATCAAAGGGGGTTGCACCCTTCTAGCCAGGTCCCTCCATTTCTGGGCATACTCCTTAAAGCCTTCGTTCGAGCCCATAGTCATACTTTGTAATTACACGCGAGTTGGTGCAAGGTCAGCATTGTATTGGTATTGTCTATAGAAGGCAGCAGCCAAGTCCTCCCATGTGTGAATATTAGTTCCATCAAGTTGATAGAACCATTCCAACCGTGTTCCAGATAGGCTCTCTTGAAAGAAATGAACCCATAACTTCCTATCGGCCGTGTGTAGTTGAATCTTTTGGACGTATGACCTTAAATAGAGTTTTAGACAAGAGATCCCATCATATTTGGCAAAGACAGGGACCTTGAATTTCTGAGGGATGACCACCCCTGGGACCAAACCTAAATCTCCAAAGTCTAAACTAGGCACCTTTTGGATTTCCACAGCCTTGAGTCGGTCTTCCAACTATTTGTATTTGTCATCAGCCGGTGGGTACTGTCCGTCGGAGTAGTCTTCATCCTCTGAAATCTGGTTATTTCCACCCCTAACCCTGGTGCTTCTAACATCCTCTTCTTGATTATCGTCTTCCTCAGAGGAGACATCACCTGCTTGATTCAGTCGGGGAGGACCTTTGAACCTTCTCCTCATGTTGAGAATAATAAGCTGCTTCTTAGTATTCTTTTTTGTGACGAGGAGCGCCATCATCTCTTGTTGCCCTTTGGACAGGTTCAGGAGAGCCTCTTGGAACTGTGCGTGTTGAGTTTGCAGATCTTTGACGGTTTGCTCGAGAGTCATCTTATACTAAAATAAATAGTAAATAAATAAGGAAACCTATAATAGAAAACCTGCTTATGACATGATGCATGATATGTGGATGCAATGGTTTCAAGGACCTTTAGGAGATTTAAATTTGCTAGCCAAAAAGGAAACAAAAATAAAGATTGCATTAATAAGTTCAAGATTACAACTGACCCCAGAGACAACAAAATGAACTCCTAAAATCTAAGACTCAAGTCTCCTACAGACGCTTCCGCTTCGTATCGATGTATGAATTAAGGCTTTGCTCCTCGTGAAGTCGCTTTGTGAGCTCAACACTTTCTTCTCGCTTGCATATAATTGAGCTTCGAAGATGACTCGTTCTCCTTTGAGTTGAATCCAGGACTTCTGCAATTCTTCGAGGTCAGTAGGCATGTCCAGATGGAGAATGGTATAAGGAATATCCCCCTCAGTAATAGGCTCCATAATCACTGGTAGCATAGTTGGATATGGCATCATGAGGTTTTGGGCGCGAGCTCGTACCCATTTGAAATAAGGCTCTAGAGGGATAGAATTTTTATGCCCCAAAGTCTTACTATCAATATTGCTTACCATGCCCCAAGCTCGTACAAACCTTTGACGATAACCTTAAACATCATTCTCATAGTCGAACATAATACCTTGGATAAGCGTGTCATGAGGACCATCTCTTCTAGCATAACCAAATTGTCGTAGAGCCAGAGAAGGGTTGTAAGTAATACCTCCCCTAATGCCAAGGAGCAGAACATTAGGGATTTCCTTACAGCAGTTAATGATAGTAAAATCCTCATGAGATCGAGAACACCAATAGATATCTGAATGTGAGAGCGACATCATCCTTTGAGACTACCTCAAACCTTGTTCATTCTTCAATACTGATCGGGGAAGGTGTGAAATAAACTACCTAGATAGCAACAGCATGCAACACATAAGAGCCCCTCTCTTCCTCATAGTACGAGTGTGAAGTGAATGCATAATGTCTCCGAGCAAAGTAGGCACAAGATTACGAGAAAGGAAGATTTTGATAGCATTCACATCTATGAGTTGGTCCAGATTAGGGAATAGCACCAAACCATAGATCAATAAAGCCAAGATTTCTTCGAAAGCTTGAAAATTCGTAGCCTCCAAGAACAATCGAGCTTCTTTAACAGGAATTTTGCTAGAAAACCCATGACTCCACTCCTTGTTTCCTAATTAGCTACAATGTCAGACCGCTTCAAATGTAAGACTGATGCAACTTCTTCAGGTTATGGATCTTTCTCTAAACCGGTGAAAGTTGTCCGATTACGAACATGTATTCCCAGCAGCTCAGAGAATTCTTCTATTGTGGGTACCAGTTGATAATATGGAAAGGTGAAATAGTGGTGAGCGAGATCAAAGAACTGGAATAGAACACTCATCGTATCTTCTTTAAAACCTAAAGTAACCAAACTGAGTAGTTGACTATGCCTTTTGATGAATGGAGAATTTACGGGAACTCTCGAGACCAACTCCTTAAGTTGAGAAGGTATCTTCACAAAGCTGATTCAGATAGAATTTCTACAAGCGGAAGCAATAACCTACAAAACAGAACAAAGATAAATCCCTAGGTCCTTGAAATGGTTAGTGAAAATGCTATGGCATGATGTCATGATGTCATTTTCGAACAATTAATCAAATGCAAGCAAACCATGCAAGGCCTTAGGTTTAAGGTTGCATGGGGTTTATAGGTAAGTACCCTTTTGAAGTTTTAGTTGGCTCAACCTGTCCTAAAAGAAGTAATTGGGTTCTAGGAATCTCAATATCATTAATCTTTCTTCATCGGGCATTGTTTCAGCACAAGCATCAGAACTGCGACTGAAATATCCTGAAAGTCCAATCTCAATGAGTGTAGTATCGAGTATTAACCAACTTTAGTCTGCACCAAAGCCAACTATCTCACTACTTTCTAATGGCCAAGTTGTTCAACCAAGGTTTTATGGTCAGTTAGTGCTTTATGATACCACATAGCGGCCCCGTATTCTCCTTGGTTCAACTCAAGGGACACTGGTACCAACAAATGTGTCACATTATGTAGCCATCGCTTCAACCATATCGGTCTATGTCGTATAGTCTCCACGATCTATTGCTACTTACCTAAAATGCCCCAGATCCAAGTATAAGATCTATACAACAAATAAACCCAAGCACATCTCGAAATATAAAGCAAACAAGGAAAACAAGTAAAGCAATGATGGTGATCTAGCTCTTAAGGTAACCCAACTTTTAGTTACTCCCTAGCAGAGTCGCCAGTTTTGTAATACAGTGGGAGAACTAACTTGAGGGTTTTTCATTTTATCGCAAATGTTGCGGATAGTAAGAGTCGCCATCGACTTTTCTTTTATCCAATAAAGGAAAGGGTGAAAAGAACAGGAAAGACCTTTTGAGAATTTTTCTTGAGTTCGGGGGGTAGGTTATTAAAAGGGAAGGTGTTAGCACCTTTTTCATCTATAGTTATCTACAGGCTCTTAATTTCTAGCTCACTTTGAAAAATGCTTTGTGTTTGTGTATGTTTGCAAATATTTTGAAAGTGCCTAAGCACGGTAATTTTGTAATGATTCTCGTATCGTTGAGAATGTATACAAAATGTTTATTTGGAAAATACTTGTTGAAAGAGAGTGTTTTAAAATGCCAATGTAAGGAAATTTTGTAATGATTCTCGTATCGTAGTGTTTTGAAAAATAGTTGTTTTGAAAGTGTGAAGTGTGAAGATTGTTTTAGTTTGTGAGCAAGCGATTACGAGCTATCTACCTACTCAAAAGGTCTTTGTTCTTTTCCTCCTCCTTTAAATAGTGCTATCCTACCATTAGTTAGTAGGAGGCCCTATCATTGGATGTTAGGGACGGGCGCGGGTCATCGTACAATTATAGAAGGCAACTTGTAAGATGCTTTAACAATTATCGTAAGGGACTAAGATCGTTTATCGAAGGCAAAATCGAAGGGTCATCAATGGAGTACGATCTTTTAACTGATGGTCTTTGCTAAAGCATCTCACGTTCAAGGGACGTGACTATTTATATCCGAGGCAACAAGTGAGGTTTACCCTAGAGGTGCATGTGTGCAAATTGTGTTTGGTTCAATTATTTTTCTCGAATTAGGATTTTGCTATGTTTGCTTTTAGTCTTGTCATACAAACCATAATTACTAACAATAATAAGGAAATCGGTAAATTGCGGAATTTAAATGTCCTACACTATTACAATGCTTTGGGAATGGGGGTACAAATTTATAAACGGTGATGGAAAGCAAATAAAACCCCAATTATGTATTACAGACCAATTACATAAATGATAATGCGAAATAATAAAATGCGCAAAAATATGAAGTAGAGGAAACGAAAAAAGGAGTTGTTTTGGTGATTTTTTGATAGAAAAAGATTTGGTAATTAACCTAATTAAACTAATTAGTTTTAATTAAAAGAGGAGTTAAGTAAATATTTTAAATAAAACCTAAAAAAACTAAGTTAATTAACATAAAACCTAAGTCTATTAATTTTTAATTGCAAAAGGAAAACTAATTATTAGAAAATATTTTTGAGATTTTATTTGTTTGAAAAAATAAATGAAGTAAAAATAAAATAAAATAAAAAATGATTGAATTAAAATCTTTTTAATCTAATTATTTAAGATAATTTATTTTTTGTATTTTGATTAAATAAAATAAATAAATAAATATAAATAAATATAAATAAATATAAATAAATATAAATAAATATAAATAAATATAAATAAATATAAATAAATATAAATAAATATAAATAAATATAAATAAATATAAATAAATATAAATAAATATAAATAAATATAAATAAATATAAATAAATATAAATAAATATAAATAAATATAAATAAATATAAATAAATATAAATAAATATAAATAAAGAAACTATAAAGAAATGAAAAATATTGGGCTTGAGTTGGAAGTAAAAAGGGGTGTGTATAAATTATTTTTGGTAGGCTCAACATAAATCTTTTTAAAATTAGAAAAAATGAAAATCTTTATAATAGAAAAAAGAAGGTAATGGGCATGCGTTGCTATGAGAAATTTGGGGGGGGGGGGGGGTGCGCTGAAAAAAGATTGAGCCCAAGGCCAGAAAGTCCAATGTTGGGGCACTGGAAATAAAAAAAAAGGAACAAAATAAATAATGAAAAATGTAAAAGGATACCGCTGGGGCTCGAACCAAGGTCCCTTAACACACGCGTGCGCTTCCTTTACCACTGGGGTGGCTGTTTCATCCGTTCATAAAACGACTTGCATCAAATATAAAATGAACTCATTTCTGAATACATCTGATCTTCTTCCTCGTGCCAGTAACTTCAACAATATTTTTGAATTTCTGAAAATGCTCATTTCTCAACCAATTTAAAAGATATAAACACGAAACTTGCTTGAAATTTAACCACGAATCCAACCATATAAATTACTTAAGCTATAAATCAAAGATGAATGAGATTTTTTATTGGTACCAAATTGAACCCTAATTTTTCAAAAACTTCAACTTCAAAATTCTCACCGCTCAGGCAAGATAAATGAAATGTAAGCATATGGTTAGCTTCAGGGCAATGATGTATACATTTTTTATTCAGAAAGTAAACATTAATGATGCTTGTACAGAAAGTTCAAAGTTGAGAAAACTTGCCTCAAAAGTGAGAATCATCTTTGAAGTTGGAGCACTCCTGGAGATGTTGTGATGATCTAGATAGCTTCACTGAACTCCCAGGAAGCTATTGCAATGCATACTTTGTGTTAAAAGTGTCTGAATCTTTTTGGCCAAGTCAAGTTACAAAGCTCTGTTTTTGAAAATGGAAGATGATGAAGATGATGTTACATCGATGAAACAGGGCTTTGGATAGGTTCTAAATGAGTTATATAAGCTTTGTGATATATTTAAAATGAAAACGCACGAGTGGATTAAGTGTTTAAAGTTAAAAGTCAGAAATTGCAACAAATGTGGTTTGGGATGCCAATTCTGATTTCAGGGAGTTTGAGAGGGTTAGAAGGCTTGTGAACTCGCGTGTTAGCTTGAAAATACTTCATTTATTTATAAGCAAGAGGTTTGAGGACAAGGATTGATCAAATTTGCAAGATCACATGTTATGGCTAGGTTGGATTATAAATGAAGCAAGCTTGAAGATCATAGTTCCAATGTGCAGTACATGGTAATCTAAGGTGGTTAGGCACTTTAATCACGTTGCTCCTAGCTCTTGTGTTGAGTGTGTGCAGAGAGAGAAAGTGAGAGGCTCAATGCATTGACTTTTGCAAAAAAGCTTGCTTTACAAGAGTGAAAATGCAACCTTTCTCCCTAAAATGGCAAAATGGTTTGGACAATGCTTAAATCAAATGGACCATGGCTCAAAAGTTTGTGTAAAAATTTAATTATGGAGTGATTCACAAGTTAATAGGCCTGCAAAGCAAGATTATGCAGCATGGCATGAGGATTTTTTCTTGAGATCTTCACAAATATGACCTATAATTCAAGAATGAATGCCCACCTTCATCTCTTCGAATCTCATAGCTCTAGCGTGATAAAAACGTGTTCTTGGACTTTTTGGAAAGCTTGAAACATTATCTACAACTTTTATGTTGACCACTTTGGCTAAATCAATTTGGAACTTGGTGAAAAATTACCAAGAAGTTAGGACAAAAATCTGACCAAACTTGTTGAAAATATCTCTAAGTGTTAGATAAAAATGTCATGACTTCATGGGCCTATATCTCCTAATCCAAGATTTTTTTAACATCATTCTTCTAGGGCAAAGTTGTATAATTAATCATGCTCTACAACTTTCATGTTGAATGTTTTCCTTGATTCATCTTGTATCTTAGTGAAAAATGGTCATGAAGTAGTGAATTTATTAAGGACGAAACACTTAGAATTTTTCTAAGTATTGGAAATTTTGACTTTTTGTTGACTTTGTTGATTCTTGATGATCATGCTTGACAATTTTTAATGGTTTGATGACTCTTGATCTTTGAAGCTCAAAATTGACCAAAAAAGTCAAACTTTGACTTTTGTCTGATAGTTGACTTTTCATCAGTTGATTCAAATTTTCAACTATCAATTACTTGCACATTTGGGAATGTTTTGAGCCATGTAATTTGGTCAAGATGTTGTATTTGAGCCCTTAAGAGCATGTTTCAAGTCATTAGGTCATGTACTAGGTCATAAGTCAATGATCAGTCATTCTCAGTCAAAGCCCTAATTTTGACAATTTTGCCCCTTTAGTGATCTGAGGGCTTTTCTTGAGGAATCATGATCAACCCTTAATCAAATGATGAATATGACTTCAAAATTTTTATGTTGACAAAAAATATTGAAGTTTGACTGTATGTTGACCACATTTGACTTTTTACCCAATGCAGCTGATTTTTAGTCATCTGAGCAATTGAATGAGAAAATTTGTGATGCAAAGCTTGAAACTTGGTATGAGAATTCTTGGAGATCTATAATGAACCATGAAAGTCACTTGAGGCATTAGAATTCCAATTTTCCTTGAGAAAACCAAAACCCTAATTGTGGACCTAGTGCTTAGGGGTGAGCTTGTCTGATCATCTCTTGTGAATCCTTGAGCACTTAAGAATTTTTGTGAAAAATGTCTTGAAGAAAAGGGTGGGAAAATTTTGGGATACAACACTGTCTATGGCCAGAAGGGTCGTACTAGAAATGATCGCCATCAATCTGTAGGAGCATTTCTAATCTCTAATCCTACACCTGTACAACAACATCAGCAAAATAATCAGCGTAGGTCAGAAGCACCGAGAAGGCAGTTTACGAAGATCAGTATGGAACTGTCTCAGGAATTATAGAACTTACTGAAAGCAGAGTTGATAACCTTAAGGGATCCTCCTCAGAATCCCAACACCTCCTCTCCTCACTACAATCCAAACGTGAAGTGTGTTGACCATTACAATAGCCCCGGGCACGACACCAATAACTGTTGGGCCTTGAAAAACAAAATTCAAGACATGATTGACGACAAAGAGATGGAGTTCGATCATCCCGAGACCCCAATGTAATTACGACACCTATGCCGAAGCATGACAAAGGAATAAGTGCTATCGATGATGTTCTTCATGTTTCTGCTGTAAGTGAATTGATTACACCCCTCCCAATTATCAAGAAGAATCTGTTGCAGGCTGGTTTATTTCCAAGCTGTATTGAAAGATGTTACTGTTGTGTAGCGCAACCCAATGTCTGCAAGTTGCTAAAAGAAGGTACTCAACTCCTAATGGAAAATCACATAATTCTGGTTGAGAAGGTTCCATCTGTTGAGAATCTGTTTCGAGACTTATCTGTAATATCTAACACTCCTATCAGGATCACCTCCAAGGGTCCTGTAAGGATCACTACCAAACCCAAAGTTGCTCCTTTAATAATCACCACACCTGGACCAATTCCATATTCCTCGGACAAAGCTATCCTGTGGAATTATGGAGCTGACACCTACTACCATGGCGTCAAGCAAGAACTATCGACTACTGAATATGAAGGTACTTAAGTTACTGATCCTATTGTTGACAATATTGCTGGGACCAGTAAGGTTACCAGAAGCGGAAGGGTTTTCTCTCTGGAAATATCTACGAAGACTGTCGCTACACTAGTTCGAGTTACTGATCCTATTGTTGACAATATTGCTGGGACCAGTAAGGTTACCAGAAGCAGAAGGGTTTTCTCTCTGGAAATATCTACGAAGACTGTCGCTACACTAGTTCAAGTTACTGCTACCGAGCCAACTGCTGAGGCTTAGGGCAAAGAACAAATGACGGAGCCTATCCAGACGGAGGCACCTAAAGAAGTCACCACTAATGCTACTTCTAGGCAAGAGTTGGAGGAGGTATTGAAGATTATCCATCTCCATGATATCTTTGTTACTGTGTTCTGAAGCCCATGCACAGGCTTTAGTAAAGTTCTTAAAATCTGCTCATGTACCACAAGAAATTTCTTCCGATCAATTTGGAAATTATGTTGCTAGTCTAACAACGAATAATGGTTTAGGTTTTTCCAATGCCGACTTGACTCTTGAAGGAAGAAACCATAACAAGGCCCTGTACATCTCCATCGAATGCAGGGGCACTACCTTAGCTCATGTATTGATCGATACAGGTTCCTCGCTGAATGTCCTACAAAAGGGTTCTATCAACAGACTTGATTGCGAAGGAGTTGTGCTGAAACCCAGTGATATTATATTCCGAGCCTTTGACAGTTCAAAGAGGATGATACACAAAGAAGTGGATCTTTCGATTAAGGTAGGCTTGCAAGTATTTGAATCTACCTTCTATGTGATGGATATTTGACCAGCTTATTCTTGCCTACTGGGACGCCCTTGGATCCATGAGGCAGGCACTGTTACCTCAAACCTACACTAGAAGATAAACAATTCTGTGAACGGAAAGGTTGCTATTATCTGCGGTGAAGAGGAGTATATGGTTAGTCACTTGAACTCATTCTGGTATGTAGAAATGGATGGAGAATTCATCGAGACTCCATGATATACTTTTGAAGTTATCCTTCCTGCTGCTACTGAAGATGTCTCCGCTATTCCTAAGGCTATCATGGTTCCTCCCATAATGGCTTCGTTGAAGGATGCTAGAGTTTTCGTAGAAGAAGGTGGTTGTACTACTTAGGGTCAGCTTCCTGACATTCCATATAAATATGACAAATTTGGTTTGGGTTTCGCTGTAGAGGCTCACAAGGTTGTTCGCCACGCTCTTGCTGGAAGACCACCATTCCGTGTTAGCAACAATGGAGTCAATTCCATAGAAGATACTGGCAGTGACTATGACCTTGACAGCTGGATCTTCCCGACCATCGGTAATGGACTCAACAATTGGAATGCTCAAGACATTATCTTAATCTTCTTTAGTCAGGAGTAATAGTTATTTTCTGTTTTTATTGCTTACAAAGTTTTGGCCATGTAATTTATATAAACAATGACTTTAAGCCTTGTTCCTTACCCGGGGCATAATGCCCCACTTGTTAAGGGTTGCCATTTCACAAACATATCTTCATTAAATAAAGCATTAGACGTTTCGCATTCAAATTGTTTGCTCTTTGCCTTTCTTTTATTTTTATCACTATCAAATAACTATTTGTTCTTACACACACCCACACAATAAATTGCAGATCCACATCCACTCTGGATCTCGTTGATAACCATTATGCTATTGCCACTTATGAATTTAAAAATCCGATCTACCAAGTTGAGGAAGATTGTGAAATACCTAGAGAGCTTGCCAGACTGATAGTGCAAGAAGAAAAGGTTATACAACCGCATGAAGAGTCGGTCGAGGTGGTAAACTTGGGTACGGAAGCAGACAGGAAAGAAGTTAAGATAGGTGCCAACCTAGAAGACGGTATCCAGAAAAGGTTAATACAGATGTTGCATGAATATGTTGACATTTTTGCTTGGTCGTACGAGGACATGCCAGGGCTCGATACTGGTTTTGTGGTTCACTGTCTGCCGGTGAAAGAAGGATATTCTCCAATAAAGCAGAAACTCTGTCGTATGCATCCCAAGATGTCAGAGAAGATCAAGGCCGAGGTTATGTAGCAATTCAACACAGGTTTCTTAGCAGTTACATCATATCCTTAGTGGGTGGAAAATGTGGTGGCAGTATCTAAGAAGGATGAAAAAGTGTGTATGTGCATAGACTACAGGGATCTGAATAGGGAAAGCCCCATAGATGACTTCCCACTTTCACATATTGATGTTTTGGTCGACAACACTGCTCAACACAAGGCATTCTCCTTCATGGAGGATTTCTCGGGTTATAATAAGATTAAGATGGCACCTAAAGATATGGAAAAAACTACTTTTGTTACACAATGGGGTACATTCTGTTACAAGGTTATGCCTTTTGGGTTGAAGAACGTCAGTGCGACATATCAGCGTGCCATGGTAGCTTTGTTACATGACATGATACATCACGAGATAGAGGTTTATGTTGATGACATGATAGCCAGATCTCAGACTGAAGAGGAACATCTTGACCATCTACACAAGCTGTTTGAGAGGTTAAAGAAGTACAAGCTGAGGTTGAATCCGAACAAGTGCACCTTTGGGGTGAGATCTGGTAAGCTCCTGGGTTTCGTTGTTAGTGAAAAAGGTATTTAAGTTGATCCTGCCAAGGTCAAAGCCATCAAAGAAATGTCCACTTCCCGCACCGAGAAGGAAGTCAGAGGTTTCTTAGGATGACTGAATTACATTGCCCAATTTATTTCCCATCTGACCGCTACTTGTGAGCCAATCTTCAAGTTACTAAAGAAAGATCAGGTAGTGAAGTGGAACGACAATTTCCATATAGCCTTTGATAAAATCAAGGAGTACCTCCAAGAACCTCTGATTATGATGCCACAAGTTGAAGGAAGACCCTTGATCATGTACTTAACAGTGTTAGGGAACTCAATGGGGTGTCTATTGGGCCAGCATGACAAGTCTGGTCGAAAAGAGCATGCAATTACTACCTTAGAAAATTTTTTACTAACTGTGAAATAAGATATTCACTGCTCGAGAAAACTTGATGCGCTTTGGCATGGGCTACATGCCGACTAAGACAGTATATGTTGACGCATACCACCTTATTGATCTCTAAAATGGACCCCATAAAATACATATTCGAGAAACCCGCTCTATCTGGAAGAATAGCCATATGGAAAATGGTATTAACAGAATAGGACATTCAGTACACCACTCAGAAAGCAATCAAAGGAAGTGTAATGGCATATCATTTAGCACATCAAGTTGTAGGCGACTATTAGTCTATGAATTTCGTGTTACAGACTATGAAGAGCCTGAACCGTATGAAGGACCTGAGTCAGGATCCTGATAGACTATGGTTTTCGATGGAGCTTCCAACGCGCTTGGTAGCAGAATTGGTGTTGTGATTATCTCTCCCAAGGGTTTCCATACACCCTTCACCGCCCGATTGTGCTTTAACTATACCAACAACATGGCCTAGTATGAAGCGTGCATTATGGGTATCAAAGCCGCTATTGATATGAGAATCAAGTTTTTAAATGTATATGGGGACTCAACCCTAGTAATCAGTCAAGTTAAGGGAGAATGGGACACGAAGCATCTGAATCTCATCCCTTACCGAGAGCATGTGCTGGCTTTAATTCCATACTTCGAGGATATCACTTTTGAACACATTCTACGAGAAGAAAATCAGTTGGCAGATGCATTGGCTACAATGTCATCTATGTTCAAAGTCAGATGGGACAATGAAGCTCCTCGAATTACTATTGAAAGACTAGACGAATCGACACATTGCTATGAAGTTGATGTTGATGGAGTAGAAGAAAATCCTTGGTTTCACGAAGTAAAAAGATGCCTTGAGGCTCAAGAGTACCCCGAGGGGGCATCTATCAATAACAAGAAATTCCTATGGAGTTTCTCTGCTAAGTTCTTTCTGAGAAACAGAATTTTATACAAGCGCAACCATGATGCGATTGTGCTTCGTTGTATGGACAAGAGGGAAGCTGAGTATATTATGGAAGATATACACGAAGGTATCTTTGGTACTCACTCCAGTGGGCACACTATGTCTAAGAAGATTTTGAGAGCGGGTTATTATTGGTCAACTACGGAAACTGATTGCCATCACCACTCGAGAACTTGCCACAAGTGCTAGATCTACGCTAACAAAGTACATGTGCCTCCAGTACCTCTGAACATCTTGACTGCTCCTTGCCCATTTGCAATGTGGGGCATTGATATGATTGGAGAAATCAAGCCTATTGCTTCTAATGGACATCGTTTCATCCTCGTCGCCATTGATTGCTTCATGGAGTGGGTTGAAGCAGCCTCATTTGCCTCTGTTACTAAGAATGTTATGGCTCGATTCATTAAGCATAATCTTATTTGTCGGTATGGAATCCCCAAAAGGATCATCACAGACAATGGTACTAATTTAAACAATACCATGATCAATGAACTCTGCACGTGGTTCAAAATCAAACACCACAACTCTTCTCCGTATCGACCGAAGATGAATGGTGCAGTGGAAGCCGCCAATAAGAACAACGAGAAGATTATACAAAAGATGACGGTGACATATAAATATTGGCATGAGATGTTACCATTTGCTCTTCATGGCTATCACACTTCAGTATAGACGTCAACTGGGGTAACCCCGTTCTCTCTAGTCTACGGTATGGAAGCGGTCCTACCTTTCAAAGTCTAGATTCCTTCTCTATGGATTATGAAAGACGCAGATTTAGACGAAGATGAATGGGTTCAGACTAGGCTAGACCAGATAAGTTTGATTGATGAGAAAAGGCTTGCGGCTATTTGCCATGTTCAGATGTACCAAAAGCGCATGATCAAAGCTATCAGCAAAAAGGTCAAGCATCGGGTATATCGGGTTGGTGACTTGGTAATAAAGCGCATCAACCTACCGCAAGTTAATCCCAGGGGCAAATGGACTTCCACCTACAAAGGGCCATTTGTATTCAAGAAGATATTTTCTAGCGGTGCTATGATACTTACCACCATGGATGGTGAAAACTTTCCGCACCCTGTGAACACGTACATAGTTAAAAGATACTACGCATGGAAGAGACCCTCTAGGTTGACTGTCCTAGGAAAAAATAAGGGACCCCAACGAACCAAAAGGGTTCATGTAAAAATCAGGGATATATATAAAGACTGTACACCCGGCAAGTCAAAAACCTGAAAAGGAAGCTTGGGCAAAAAAAGGTATCCCGGTGGACTGAAAACCCGAAAGAATGGTCCAGGAAAAAGTTAGGGATTAAAGCGTACTACTATGTCCCATTGGACCATCTATATACAACAAGCTTTATTACCAATGTCAGGTTCAAATAGTACAAATCAATTCAGTTAACTTCTTCTAATAGCAAGGGATGAGATGTTTGAAGACATAGGGGAAATATCAGAGTTGAAACTCGATGGGGTCGTTTACACATAGCTATATGTTTTGTTTTTATTCTTTTCATTTCAAGACAATTTCCTCTTACTAGGATTTCTGTCTCTATGTACAAAAAGGCCCATTTATAGGCAAATTATCAATACAAGACGATTTCAGAATTAAACTTTGTTTACTTTTTTTGTTTTGTTTGCAAAAACGTCTAGTGACTAAATTAAATGAACATATGCATATGAATATGATTACTGTTAACAAATATATGCATACAAACATGAATAAGCATTTACTCAAGACTCTAGGAATTGGGATAACATTTAGGTTGTCCACAAATCCCTACAGAGCAACCTCCATGGGATTATCCCCACAGAGTTACCTTCACAAGCTCATCCCAGACAGAGATACATTCCCCCGCAAGTCTAATATGCTTCAAGACAGGAATTGGGGAATCTTCTAGCAGTTCACATAATCATACTCTCCAGCAAATCCCCCTAGCGAATAAAGGAATCTTATCATTTCTCCAGCATATAGTGGAAACTTCCTTAGTACAGTTCACACGAATTTAATTCCTCATCCGATTTTATTCCTCCAACACTGCAAAATTCTCTTCTCCAGCAAAATTTACTTCTCCAACAGGGTTTATTTCCCCAGCAGGGTTTATTTCTCCAATGGAATTTAACTTCACAAGCCGAGTATTCCTTCGATTACTGCGAATCCCCGATAAGATTCCCCTCTCCAGCAAAGTGTAGTCCAGGTTGCTATCCCTAGAGAGTTGCTATGGAATCTGAAATTGGGCCAGATATCATTTAACTGTGTCCTCCCCCATAAGAGTTGACGTCCATATCGGAAACTCGGTTATATGACACCTCTAAAGGTTATTCATATCTTTTATCCCCAGTCAGGATATATAAGAACTAAATTCCCCAATAGAGTGATGAAAGACCAATGTTCCTGAACTCTTCTATCCCCAAGAAGAAGTCAAACATTCCCAATAGAGTATCCTCAAACAGAAAGCCTGAATCCCCAACAGAGACATTCTAAACAAGATTGAAGATTCACATCCTTCATCCCCAACAATAGTCAGAGATTTATTTTCCCCGAACAAATATGTTATACGAAGCAACCGCCTCAACGACATCTCACATTCATACATCATTTACAAGTATCATAGCATATGGATATGAAATGCATAAAGCACACTCTCATTTACTTTGAGAACATCATTACGCAATGCATTACATACATCATGACATTGCATGAAGACTAATTTTATCTTTTCAGGTAAAGTTCACAAACAGACGAGCATCATCAATAACTCTCAAACAGGTCAGAGATTATTCCCGAAATAGGACAGTGAAACTATCTATATGACCAGGTCCAAGATTAATTCACGAAACAAGACGGGGAAACTATCTGTACGACTAGGCGGTATGAATTCCCGAAACAGGATGGGTTCACCAATAGAAAGAAGGTCAAAGATTAATTCTTGAAACAGGACGAGGAAGTCATCTTTATAACCAGGCAAAGATTAATTCTCGAAACAGGACGGGGAAAATATCTTTATAACCATACAAAGATTAACTCCCAAAATAGGACAGGGAAACTATCGACAAGGCCAGGTGGTATGAATTCCCGAAACAGGATATGTTTACCAACAAAAAAAGGATAAATTGTAGATCAATTCCAGAAATAGGACAGGGCGAATATCTAGATGATGAGCACTTCCCTCAGATAGTGAATTCTAACAAGCATTTCCTTCAAAGACTAAATCTGACAAGAAGCTACTTAAGCACCTTCCCCAGAGGATCATTCTGGAAAGCATTCTTCAGATGAAGTCAAACGTAGACTCATTATGATACTCTTATCAATAATTAACTTGGATGGAATCTATAAGACCATCTCCGACGATATTCCGTCATCTCTCCAAATGGCATCTTTAAGTCCATTCAAGCAGTATTATCAACCAACAGAGTTGCTTCGTGCACATGCGAGTGCAAATTTCTGGGCACTTAAGTATACAATCCTCTTCCACCTTCAGATCACGAATGGCGGACATGCCAATCTAACTCTTTAGGTTTAAGAAGATTTAACAGGGGCAACTGTTGTACCCCAAAATTTTCCTTCCCTTTCTTCAAGACATTCTACTAGGGTTCTAAAATGCTCAAGGTTTCTCAAGAGTTGATCAGACAAATTCTCCTTGTAAACTACTTATAACTAGGGTTTCACTTTTCTCAAGGAAGATTGGGTTTCTAAGGCCTCAAGTGGTTTTCATGGTCTCTTATATGTCTCCAAGAAAACACATGCCAAGTTTCATGCCTTGCATCCCAAGTTTGCTCAGTCAATGGCTCAGATGACTGAAAATCAACTATATTGGATAAAAAGTTAATTATGGTCAAAATACAGTCAAACCTCAAGATATTTTGTCAACATCAAGATTTTGAAGTTATATTCATCATTTGATCAAGGTTTGATCATGATTCATCAAGTAAAACTCTCAAATCATCAAAAGTTAAAAGTTTCCAAATTAAGGTTTTCTTAGGAGAAGTCAACTGAACTTTGACCAAGCATAACTTTCACATGCTTCATCAGATCTTCCCCAACCAAAGCTTATTTTGAAGGAAATTCAATTCTCTGCAACCTTTTCTCTCCAAGCTCAAGTCTATAAAATGCTTCATTTGAGAGATATGGACCAATACATTATAGGTCATTTCAAAAGTCAACAAAAAGACACTTTTTTTCAAGGCAACTTACATCAAGATAAATTCTTCAAATGCAAAAATTATAAACATAGGGATTGAAGAGGACATCTTGAGCTTTCAAAAAATTCATAGATCATCTTGAAATGGTAAAAATTGAGTGAGTTATGACCAGTGCAAGTTGGGAAATTTTGAGCAAATGCATGAAATTCAAATTGAGCAAACTTGATATTTTGGGCTATTGGGCTATTATTTCATAGTCCAAGCGTGTACTACACTCCATATTCACATCAAGACTTGTTCATACACCTCCCTTTGCTTTATTATATTTTATTTTTGATTTTTAATTATTTTAAAAGTCAAAATAAGATAATATAATTCAAGCCCTCTTACATAATTCCAAGCCCATATATGTTGACCTAATCCTTCATTACATATTCTCAGCAAACTCATACAAGAGACTACGAAAAGAACTTATCCAAAATTCACCTCCAAAAAATCACAAAATCATCAAACTAGGGCAACCTTCAAGAGAGAAGGGTTAATCCTCCTAGAAGAAATCATCAGCGCCACCAACAGGTTGCTTCGGTAACTCTAGTTGTTAATACGGCGCCGACTCCAGTGGCTTATCAAAGACCATTATCTCAAGGAAATCAAGGGCAGAATCAGAGGAGAGAGGCTTTTAACTCTATCCCCATGAGCTATGCAGAGTTACTCCTAGCATTGATTCAGAAAAAGTTGGTTTAGACCAGGACACCCCCCATTGTACCACCTTTTCCTTGGTATTATAAGGCAGATCAGACATGTGATTTTCATCAGGGAGCACCAGGGCACAATATGGAAATTGTTATCCTCTGACATCAGAGGCATAAAAGATGGTGAGATTTGGCCTTTTGTCCTTTAAAGATGTCGAACCTAACATAAAAGATAATCCTTTACCAAGACATGGAGGAGAAAATGCTTTCAACATGGTTGCTGGTTGTCTAGGGGACTTCTGAATTTTTGATATCAACTTGGTTAGAGGAGACTTGGTAAAGATGCATGCTGACCTCTGCGAGTTTAGTTACTATACGCACGACCATACTGATTGTGGTATTTTCAGTACAGATATACAGGGGTGTGATAAGATAAAGGTTGATCTTCAGGAAATGATGGACGAAGGCCTTATTTATATAATCAGGCCTAAGGCTGAATACGAGGAAGATATGAACATGGTCTTTGGATGTCCTGGAGAATTCCGGATCTTTAACGTTAACCATATGAATGATGATTTGGTGCAGTTGCACGCTACCTTCTGCCACATGGATAGTCAAGTAGAACACCATTATGGATCTTGTTGAATTTACTGCAGAGATTCTCGTGGTTGTTCCATTGTGAGAAGGGGTATTCATTTGTTATTGGATAATGGTACCATCAAAGTTTCGGGCCATAGAGATGATTACCATGGGATTAATGTGATTAAAGATTGCTTGGCTGAGACTGTGTCAGATGATGAATATGCTTCTACAGATGAATTCTTTTCCTCAGATGAGGATATGTTCTCCAACAATGATTCTGTAATGCACAAATATTATGAAGAAGGGGTGAATGTTATTGTGTTGTGTTTCAGTGTTCCCACCCCTATAGAGATTGAGTACTGTAGTAAGCCAGTTGTTGCTTAAGTGGTGATTTGCTTACTGGGTCTTGTTCCTTAAGAATCAGACAAAGCCGTACCATATAAATACAATGCTACAATTCTAGAGGATGGTGTGTAATTTCCTATCCAACCTTTGTCTGATGTCAAGAATATTGTTAAGGCTAGTAGAGTGACCCGCAGTGGCCGTGTTTTCGAACCTGTCATTCGAGGGAATGTTAATATTGACAAGAAGGTTGTTGAAAGTGTTGAAACTAAGAAAGCAGTGGGGGAATCCAGCAGTGTTACTCTGGAGAAAGATATGGATGATATATTGAAGATTATCAAGATGAGCGACTACAGGATCATAGATAAATTATTGCAGACACCATCAAAGATATCTATTCTAGCCTTGTTGATGAACTCTTCTGCTCATAGAGAGTCCTTGATGAGAGTATTGGATCAAGCCTTCATGGGAAGTGATATGTCATTGGACCAATTCAGCGGTGTCGTAGGGAAAATTACATCTTGTAATAACCTAAGTTTTTATGATGACGAACTACCTGACAAAGGAAGGAATCATAATTTGGCTTACCATATCTCCATGAACTTTAAGAATAACTCCTAGTCAAATATGCTGATTGATAGTGGGTCCGCTTTAAATGTCATACTGAGGAGCACGCTCATGAAGCTGAAGTATCAAGGAGCTCTCATGTGCCCAAGTGGCATAATTGTAAAAGATTTCGATGCATTAAAGAAGTCTTTTATTGGGTTAGTGGATTTGCCTATTCACATAGGCCCGCACTTATTTCCGATTACTTTCCAAGTTATGGATGTTGTGCCCGCATACAGCTGTTTACTAGGACAACCATGGATACACGAGGCATGGGTTGTCACTTCAACTTTGCACCAAAAGTTGAAGTTCGTGTGTGAAGTAAAAGTGGTTATCATAAATGGAGAAAGTATTGTTAATATCTCATTTATCCTCTTTTAGTGTTGTGGAAGCAGATGAAGATGCTGTTGGAACTCAATTCCAAGCTTTATCCGTTGATAACATAAGGGTGAATGAGAATTCTGTAGCTTCGTTTAAAGATGCTCCACAGGTTGTGTATAACGACCCTAGTAAATTATGGAGGAAGATTGTTGATCCGCCAGTGAACAAGAATATGGCTAGTTTGGGATTTTCTGCGAAGAATGATAAAGGTGAGAATATGAAGCCGAAGTCTGCTTTGGGCAAATATCAGGATATCTTTCACAGCGGAGGTTATCTTCATCCAACTATTTCTAGGATCAATGCAATTGTGGAGGATGAAGAAGTGCAGGAAATGAAAAACTACGTGGCGCATGGAGTCAGAGTCCAGAACTGGGTTACTATTGATGTTCCCCCTTGCATTCATATCTCAAAGTAATTTGTTTTTGTTAATCTTTTCAAAAAGCTTTCACTCTGCCCATAGTGAAAGTTGATATTGTACGGGCCATCTGTTTGCTTTGATCATTAAAATCATTAATAAAAGTTATCTTTGATTCCCAAATTGTGTCTTTATTTTTTGCTTTTTCTTGGAAAAATAGTAATCAGAAAAAACCCTTTTGGAATAAATAATAATTGTAAATAAATCTGCATAATCACTTGTTATATGTGTCAGTTTTTAAAAGCAACCATAAATCATATGTGCAGATTAATTAAAAAACCTGTTGAATACAATGACCTTGCACCCTCTCCCAACTTTGAATATCCTGTGTATAGGGCCGAAGAAGAAGAATATGATGAAATTCCAGAAGAGGTTTTACGGTTGCTTGAGCATGAGGAAATTACCATTCAACCATATAAAGAGCCGTTGGAGACAATCAATTTGGGTTTAGAGGAATATCCAAGAGAGGTCAAGATTTGGAGTATTACTGCATCCCGATGTGAAGAGCAGGTTAATTGAACTATTGAAAGAGTATGTGGATATATTTTCTTGGTCATACCAAGACATGCCTGGTTTGGATACTGATATTGTGGAACATCATTTGCCGCTAAAGCCAGATTGCCCGCCAATCAAGCAAAAATTGAGAAGAACTCACCCTGATATGAAAGTGAAAATTAAAGAAGATGTTTTAAAGCAGATTAATGTTGGTTTTCTTATGACATCATTGAAACCTTAGTGGATTGCCAATATTGTCCCGGTACCAAAGAAAGACGGAAAAGTTCGCATGTGCATTGATTATAGAGATTTAAACAAAGCTAGTCCAAAAGATGATTTTCCATTGCCGCATATTGATATGTTGGTTGACATTACATTAAAATTTAAAGTATTCTCATTCATAGACGGATTTTATGGATATAATCAAATTATAATGGCTCCCGAGAACATGGAAAAAACAACGTTTATTACACCCTGGGGAACATTCTGTTACAGAGTGATGCCCTGCGGGTTGAAGAACGCTGGTGCAACGTACTAGAGGGCTATGACAACCCTATTCCATGATATGATGCACAAGGAAATTGGGGTATATGTTGATGATATGATTGCTAAATCCTAGGCTGAAGAAGGGCATATATAATATTTATTGAAGTTGTTTCAGTGTTTATGGAAGTATTGTCTCCACTTGAATCCAAACAAATGCACCTTTGGTGTCTGATCAGGGAAATTATTAGGTTTCATTGTCATCCAAAAAGGAATTGAAGTTGATCCTGATAAAGTCAAAGCAACTCAAGAAATGCCTGCGCCAAGGGCTGAAAAGCAAGTTAGAGGCTTCCTTGGGTGGTTGAATTGCATTTCTAGATTTATCTCTCATATGACTGCATTGTGCGAATCGATCTTTAAGTTGTTAAAGAAAGATCAAGGTTGTGTGCGGACAGATGATTTACAAAGGGCATTTGAAAGTATGAAAGAGTATATGCTTGAACCTTTTGCCTTTCTCCCTCTCGTTGAAGGAAGACCATTGATCATGTATCTGACAGTGTTAGATAATTCTATGGGCTGTATTTTGGGACAACAAGATGAAATAGGAAATAAGGAATATGGAATTTATTATCTCAGTAAGAAGTTTACTAACTGTGAGTTGCGGTATTATATGCTAGATAAGACATGTTATCCTCTGTCCTGGGCGGCAAAGCGGTTGCGGAAATATATGTTGAATGATACTACTTGGTTAATTTCCAGAATGGATTCAATTAAATACATTTTTGAAAAGCCTGCTCTTACTGGGAGAATTTCCCGTTGCAGATGTTGTTGTCTGAATATGAAATTGAATACCATACTCAAAAGGCTATAAAAAGCAGTGTGTTGGCGAATTATCTTGCTCACCAACTGACTGATGATTATCAGTCTGTTAAATATGACTTCCCTGATGAGGATGTTATGTTTATGAAAATAAAAGATTGTGATGAACCTTTTCCTAGGGAAGGTCCTGATCCTAAATCCCAATGGGGTATGGTATTTGATGGAGCTGTGAATGCTTATGGGAAAGGAATTGGTGTTGTGATCATCATTCCTCATGGATCACATATTCCTTTTACTGCAAGGCTGACATTTGATTGCACCAATAATATGGCAGAGTATGAGGCTTGTATCATGGGTCTCGAGGAGGCCATTGATCTCAGAATCAAAATTCTAGATGTATATAGCAATTCAGCTTTGGTAGTAAATCAGATTAAAGGAGAATGGGATACTCGTCACCCTTGCTTGATCCCTTACAAATACTATGCTAGAAGATTATTAACCTTCTTTAATAAAGTTGAATTCTATCATATTCCTGGAGATGAAAATCAGATGGCGGATGCTTTGGCAACTCTGGCTTCTATGTATCAAGTAAATACTTGGAATGATGTGCCTCATATCACATTGCAACGTTTGGATAGACCAGCTTATGTGTTTGTAGTAGAGGAAACGTCAGATGAGAAACCTTGTGTAATACGGTGGGAGAACTGACTTGGTTGTTTTGCGTTTGATCGCAGTTATTGGCGATAGCAAGAGTCGCCGATTATTCTTTTATCCAATTAGGAAAGGGTAAAAAGAACAGGAAATACCTTTGAGATTATTTTCTTGAGTTTGGGGGATAGGTTATGAAAAAGGAAGGTGTTAACACCCTTTTCATCCGTAGTTATCTACGGGCTCTTAGTTGCTTGCTATATCACTTTCTTTGTTTGAAAATATGCTTTGTGGTGTGGGTTTGAAAATATTTTGCAAAATGCCTTTGTTGCGGCGAACTTTGTAATGATTCTCGTCTCTATAAGAATGCGTACAAAGTGCTGGTTTTGAAAATAGTTCAAAGAGATGTTTGTTTTTGAAAATGTTTTTTGAAAGTGTAAGTGTGGCAAATTGTTTTAGTTCAAGAGCAAGCAACTACGAGCGTCCTACCTAATCAAAAGGTCTAATGTTCTTTTACTCCTCCTTTAGATGTGGCTATCTTACTATTGATTGATAAGAAGCCCCATCGTTGGATGTGAAGGGACGGGCGCGGGTCAATTGTATAATTGTAGAAGGCAACCTATGAGACGTTTTAGCAATTTTCGTAGGGACTAAGATCATTTTACCGAAGGTAAATCGAGGGACTACGATCTTTTTATCGGGGGTCTTTGCTAAAACGACCATATTCGAGGGACATGACTATTTTCCGAGGCAACAAGTGAGATTACCCTAGAGGTTCATGTGTGTGAAGTGTGTTTGATTGCATGCATTTAGTCTTTGAGATTAGGTTTTGCTAACGGTTGATTTTATCTTATCATACACACCCTATCTTACTAGCAATTAAAAATCCTAAGCTATTACATCATTAGGGGGATGGGGATAAAATTCGCAAATGGGGATAAAATAGGTGTCTAATTATTATATATATACAATGTAAAAATAGTGTAAAAAGAAGGAAAAACTGCATTTTGAACTATTATGTGTCGACACATGCTGTTATGCATCGACACATAACTTTTACTCGCCCCTGCCAAACTAAATCAACTCAGTATGAGTCGACGCATAATGGGATATGTCGACTCATTTCCTGTTTGTGTCGACACATACGCGTTTTGTGTCGACTCATGCACCTTCCATCTTTCTGTTTTGGGACCTGGATAGCAGTATGAGTCAATGCATAAGGCCATGTGTCATGGTAATGTATAGCAGTAGCATATCATACTTTGTTCAGCAATAACTTGGACAACATAGTTTGCAGCATGAAACAAGTTTGGTTTGTGGAGCAATTTATGCAAATTGTATCAAAGAAAAAAATACTATGGAAAGGTTTAAAGAAAAAAGTCTAAATAATACAAAGTTTAGGATTTGTAAACTTGCAGAAATGCCACTTTGTAATAAATTAAATTATTTGTAACATCTTGAACTATTTTGAATTGTAGTGACAAAATGTCATGAAACAATGATTTTTGATTTTTGATGATCAAATTTCATATTTTGGATGTCTTGATGAAATATGATTTTGGGACTAAACTTTGGTAAAAAAGTCAAAGTTTTGACTGTACAGTTGACTTTTCCCATTAGTTGACCGAATATTATCAACCCACTGATCTCAGGAGATGAGTTGAAATGTGCAATTAGGTCAAAATGATGCGCTCGGATCCTTGAGATCATGCTTCCAACCAATAAGCCAAGTATTAGGTCAAAAATCAAAGTTCGGTCATTTTCAGTCAAAACCCTAATTTTGGTCATTTTGCCCTTTTGGTAATTTGAATGACTTTATTGGAAAATTGTGATCCAAGACTTGAAACTTGACAAAAATAAATCCTGAGGGTCCATAATGATCCATAAAAGTCATTTGAAACATTAGAAATCCAAATGCCTTTGTACAAACTCAAACCCTAATTTGAGGCATCAGTGCTGGGGAGATTATTTGACCTAGTCGATACTTGCCCAAACTCAAGGTATTTAAGATCTTGGTAGGAAATATCTTGTGAAATGAGAGGGAAAATTTTGGGGTACAACAGTTGCCCCTGTTCAATCTTCTTAAACTTGAAGAGTTATATTGGCGAGTCCGCCATTCGCGACTTGAAGGTGGAAGATGATTGAACACTAGAGTGCCCAGAAATTTGCACTCGAGGGTAGGTTGGTTGATTGTGTAGGGAATGGGCTTAAAGATGCCATTTGGAGAGTGATGGAATATTGTCGGAGATGGGCTTACAGATTCCATCCAAAGGTGATTGTCGACAGAAATTAGACTAAGTCTAAGTTTGACTGTATCTTGAAGAATGCTTTTCAGAATTCCGTATCTGAAGGGGAAATTCTTTTTAGAACGAAGAGCTGAAGGAGATGTTTTTCAGAATAAAACTTCTGAAGGAGATGCTTTTCATAATGAAGTGCTGAAGGGGAAATGCGTTTCAGAACTCCTTTGAAGGAAATGTTTGTCATGTAGATAGTCGCCCCGTCTTGTTTCGAGAATTGATATATAATTAACTGTTCACAGATAGTTGTCCTGTCCTGTTTCAGGTATTAATCTGGAACTTGTTTTTGTTGGTCGTTGAGATAGTTGTCCTGTCTAGTTTCAGGTATTAATCTCTGACCTCTTTTGAAAGAAAGATAGTTTCCCAGGCTTGTTCCGAGAGTTAATCTTCAATCAGTTCATGTAGATAGTTGTCTTGTCTGGTTTCAGGTATTAACCTATAATCAGTCGCTCAAAGATAATATTCATGTCTGGTTTCAGGTATTAATGTGGAACTTTTTGAAAGTTGTTGACGACATTCATCTATCGACCTTTCCTGAAAAGGTAAAGAATTAGTTGCATGCAATATCATGATGCATGAAGTGCAAATGATGCTCTCAAAATAAATGAGATTGTGATATATGTATTTGTGTTGCATATGCTATGACACCTGTAAAATGGTGTATGAATGCAAGGTATGAATGTGTCATTTGTTCTATTGCAGTGTTGTTGAATTAAGGAAAATAAATCCCTGATTATATCTGGAGATGAAGAATGTAGGTCTTTAGATTTCATTTGAAGTTGAAATGCTGAGAGACGAATTTCCATTGTTAGAGAAATAAACTCTGTTGGGGAAGGGAAACTCCGTGCATTGTTTGGGGATTTTGTGAAATCCTGCTAGGGAATCCTGAGAAGCTTGGCGACTTCACTGGGGAATTTTTGGGGCAGTAATTGGAAATTTTTCTCTACTGAGGATATAAGAATACCTAACACCATTACACTGCATACTGAGAATATGGCAGTGACCTTGTAGCAAGATGTATCTGCTTCTGTACCTACTGGAGAAAATATATGCGGAGATTTTATATCTGGACTTTAGATATTATCCTGTTTCTTAAAGCCATTATTAATTGTCTTTCTGTTTTTTGTGCATATATTTGTAAGCAGTAATCACATTCAAATGCATATTCAAAAATAATCACTGGATATTTTCGCAAACAAAACAGGAAAATAAAAATAAATAGTTTTGCACTTTCAAAGGAATAGCCTTGTATTAACTTGAATAAGCATTTTTGCATAAGGAGACGAACATACAAAGAAAACATCTATGTAAAATAATCCCATTGGGTTCCCATTATGCTATTGCTTTTATGTCTTCGAGCGTCTCATCCCTTTGCTGCTTGTTCGAAGCTGATTGGATTGATTAGTACCGTTTTGAGCTTGACAATTGATATTGACGATTGTCTATAAGGTGATCTAACAAGACATAATTGTATGCTTTAAATCCCTAACTTTTTCCTGGACCTCCCTTTCGGGTTTTTAGTCCACCGGGATACCCTTTTTTTCCCAAGCCGTCTTTTCAAAGTTTTCGACTTGCCAGGTGTACAAATTTTTTCGTGTATATCCCTAATTTTTCCCGAACCCTTTTGGTTCACCGGGATGCCCTAATTTTTGCCTGGGACAGTCGACCTAGCGGGTCTTTATTCATGCATGGTATCTTTTAACTATGTCTGTATTTCCAGGTTGCTGAATGTCATCACCGTCCATAGTGGTTAATATCATGGCTCCACTAGAAAATATGTTCTTGATCGCAAATGGCCCTTCGTATGTGGGAGTCTGTTTGCCCCTGGGATCACCTTGTGGCAGTATGATATGCTTGATTACCAGATCTCCATCCTGATATACTTGACGTCTGACCTTCTAATTAAAAGCTTTGATCATACGCTTTTGGTACATCTGACGATGACAGACATCCGTGAGCCTCTTCTCGTCAATCAAGTTTAATTGGTCAAGTCAAGTCTAAACCCATTCGTCTTTGCTCAGCCCTGCGTCCTTCATGATTCTCAAGGAAGGGATATGGACTTCAATGGGTAGGAAAACTTCCATACCGTAAAGAAAGGAGTTTCCCCTGTTGAGGTGCACACCGTGGTACGATAACCATGAAGAGAAAATGGTAACATCTCATGCCAGTCTTTATATGTCACCGTCATCTTCTGGATGATCTTCTTGATATTTTTATTAGCAGCTTCTACAGTGCCATTAATCTTCGGCCGATAAGGGGAAGAGTTATGATGCTGAATCTTGAATTGCATGCAGAGGTAATCATAGTATTGTTGATATTGGTACCATTATATGTAATGATTCTTTCTGTAATACCATACCGAAAGATAAGGTTATGTTTGATGAAACGTGCCACGACATTTTTGGCAACAGAAACAAAAAAGGATGCCTCTACCCACTTCGTGAAATAATCAATGGCAACCAGGATGAAGTGGTACACATTAGAAGTTGTAGGTTTGATCTCCCCAATCATGTTTATGCCCTACGTTGCGAATATCTAGGGAGCAGTCAAGATGTTTAGAGGAACCAGAGGCACATGTACTTTATCAGCATAGATCTGGCATTTGTGACAAGTTTGTGAATGTTGATAATAGTTTGCTTCCATAGTGGACCAATAGTATCCTACCTGTAGGATCTTTTTAGCTATCGTATGCCCACTAGAATGGGTGCCAAAGGTACCTTCATGCAAATCAGCCATAATCTTTTCTACCTCACTCTTGTCTACAAACTGAAGCAAAGTAGAATCGTGATTGTGCTTATAGAGGATCCCGTTACTGAGGAAGAACTTGGCAGAGGACCTTCTTAAGAACTTCTTATCATTGGCTGAAGCTTCCTCAGGATACTCTTGGGCTTTGATATATCTTTTGACTTCATGGAACCAAGGCTTGTCCACTACTCCTTTAGTATCAATCTCATGATAGTATGCTGGTTCATCCATCCTTTCAATAGTGATCTTAAGAGCTTCATTATCCCATCTGACCTTAAACATACATGACATTGTAGATAGCGCGTCCGCTAGTTGATTTTCCTCTCATGGAAAATGCTCAACGGTAATTTCTTCAAAATGTGGGATCAGTGTCAACACATGCTCTTTGTAAGGAACAAGATTAGGATGCTTCATGTCCCATTCTCCTTTGATCTGAATGATTACTAAGGCAGAGTCTCCAAATACACTTAAGGATTTGTTCCCAAATCTATAGCAGCTTTGGGACCCATGATGCACACTTCATATTCAGCCTTATTATTGGTACATTTGAAACACAACCTGGCAGTGAAAGGAGTATGACAGCCTTTGAGAGATATAACCACATCGCCGATGCCATTGTCGAGTACGTTGGAAGCTCCGTCAAAAACCATAGTCCATCGGGATCCTTGTTTAGGTCTTTCATAATCATTCACTAACATGATGTCCTCGTCCAGGAATTCAAAATTCATGGATTGATAGTCATCCATAGCCTGATGAGCCAAATGGTCAGCTATTACACTTCCTTTTATTGCTTTTTGGGTAGTGTACTGAATGTCATATTCGGTTAGAACCATTAGCATCTTGCTATTCTTCCGAAAAGAGCGGGCTTCTCGAATATGTATTTAATAGGATCCATCTTAGATATCAATAAGGTAGTGTGAGCCAGCATATACTGTCTTAGCCGATGAGTAGCCCGTGCTAGAGCGCAACAAGTTTTCTCGAGCAGTGAATATCTGGTTTCACAGTCGGTAAATTTTTTTCTCAGGTAGTATATTGTATGCTCTTTTCGGCCATACTCGTCATGCTGCCGCAGCACACACCCCATTAAATTTTCCAATATTGTTAGGTACATGATCATAGAGGTCTTCCTTCAACTGGCGTCATCAAAATTGGAGGCTCTTGAAGGTATTCCTTGATCCTGTCAAAGGCAGCCTGGCAGTCGTCATTCCACTTCACCACTTGGTCTTTCTTCAGTAATTTGAAGATTGGCTCACAAGTAGCGGTTAGATGGGAAATGAATTTGGCGATGTAGTTTAGACGTCCCAAGAATCCCCTAACTTCCTTCTCAGTGCGAGGGGTTGGCATTTCTTGTATGGCTTTTACCTTTGTAGGGTCTACTTTAATGCCTTTGTCGCTAACAACGAAGCCTAAGAGCTTACCGGATCTTACTCCAAAGGTGCATTTATTCGGGTTCAACCTTAGTTTGTATTTCTCCAGTCTTATAAACAGCTTCTGCAGGTGGTCAAGGTGTTCTCCTCTTCAGTTTGAGATATGGCTATCATATCATCCATGTAGACCTCTATCTCGTGATGGATCATATCGTGAAACAAAGCTACCATGGCACTGATAGGTTACCCCAGCGTTCTTCAACCCAAATGGCATAACTTTGTAACAAAAAGTGCCCCACTGTGTAAGAAAGGTCGTTTTCTCCATGCCCTCAGGCGCCATTTTGATTTGATTGTATCCAGAGAAACCATCCATGAAGGAAAATACCTTATGCTATATGGTGTTGTCAACTAGAACGTCGATGTGTGGAAGCGGAAAGTCATCCTTGGGGCTTGCCCTATTCAAGTCTCTGCAATCCACACACATACGTACCTTACCGTCCTTCTTAGGTATGGGAACAACGTTGGCAACCCATTGTGGATAAGAGGTGACAACTAAGAAACTAGCATTGAACTGTTTCATGACTTCAACCTTGATCTTTTCTGACATCTCAGGCCACATGCAACGAACATTCTGTTTCACTAGAGGGAAGTGCTCTTTTATCGGGAGGCAGTGAACCACAATATCAGTGTCAAGTCCTGGCATGTCTTTGTATGACCAAGAAAAGACCTCAACATAATCATGTAATATTTGAATTAAACGCTCCTTGACACCATGCTCTATATTGGCACCTATCTTGACTTCCGTCTTGTCTTCTTTAGTACCCAAGTTAATTGTCTCAATTGGCTCTTCATGAGACTGTATTGCCTTTTCTTCCTGTTATAATAGTCTGGAAAGTTCTCCTGGTACTTCACAATCTTCTTCACCTTCGTCCTCGGTTTGGTGGATCGGATTTTCAAAGTCATAATAGGCAATAGCAGAATCATTATCAATGGGATCCAGAGTGGATATGGATCTGCAGTTTGATAAGTGGGTGTGTGTAAGAACATAGCTGTATATTTTTTGATAAAGTAAAGAGGCAGAAAAGAAAAACAAAGAGCGTAAAATTTGTATGCAAAACGTCCAATGTTTTATTAATGACATATGAAAATGGAGTAATGACCCTCACAGAATAGACCATTGTGCCTCGGGTAAGACACAAGGCTTTAAAGTTTCAATTGTTCAAATATTACATATCCTCACAAACAAAAAGACAAATTACTCCTGAATAAAAGTAATGGGCACAAAATCTTTGGCCTTCCAATTGTTGAGTCCACCGCTGAAGGTTAGGAAGATCCGTTTGTCCAGGTCGTAATCATTATCACTGTCTTCCAAAGAATTGACTCCCTGGTTGCTGATCCATAAAGGTGGTCCCCCGACGCGAGCACGACAAACAGCTTTTTGGGCTCCTAAAGTAAGACTCAAACCAAATTTGTCAAAATTTTAAGGAATATCCGAAAGTTGGCCCCAAATTGTACACCCATCTTCTTCGACTACTGCCTTGGCATCCTTCAGAGAAACCATTTTCAGTGGAGGTCTGGTAATCTTCGGGACCTTGGAAGCAGTCTCGGTTGCAGCAACTGTCTGTGGAACCTCCTCAAAGTTCTGACAGGGGGTCTCAATGAACTCGCCGTCCATTTTGACATACCTGAAAGAGTTCAGGTGGCTCACCATGTATTCCTCCTCCCCATGGACTATGATAATCATTTCATTGACTGGGTAATTCAACATCTGATGCAAGGTACAAGTAACAGCACTAGCCCCGTGGATCCAAGGTCAACCCAATAAATAGGAATAAGACAGACGGATGTCCATCACATAGAAGGTTGAGTCAAAAGTATGAGTAACAACTTTGATAGGGATGTCCACTTCCCCGTGCACCATTCTTTTAGAACCGTCGAAGGCCATCACCATAATGTTACTAGGCTTTAGTGTGATTCCTTCGTAATCCAACCTGTCTAGAGCATTCTTGGGCAAGACATTCAGCGATTAACTTATATCCACTAGAATGTGAGCTAGGGTAGTACCCCTGCACTCGATAGAGACATGCAGGACATCATTCTGTTTCCTTCCCTTGGGAGTTAAATCAGCGTTAGAAAAACCCAGTCCATTATCAGCAGTCAGGCTGGCTACACAATTCTTGAATTGATCAGCGGAGGTCTCTTGAGGCACATGGGTAGACTTCAGGAATTTTACTAAAGCCTTGGCATGGGCTTCAGAGCACAAAAGTAAGGCCAACATTGAGATTTTTGAGGGGGTCTGCCCCAACTGCTCCACGACATTATAATCACTCTTCTTGATTATCTTTAATATCTCTTCCATTTACCTTTTACAAGCCTCGGGGATGACTTCTGGATGCGCCTTCGTCTGGACAGGCTCAACCAATACCTCTTTTCCCCATCGTGTCTCGGCCGACTTAGTAGTAGGCATAACAGCAGGACTAACAATAGGAATACTGATAGGAGCAGCAGCAGGAATAATCACAAGAATAACAATAGTTTTTGGAGAGATTTCGGGAGAGAAAACTCTTCTGCTTCTCGTAATTTTACTGGTCCTGACAATATTGTCGATGTCAGAATTAGTATCTTCAGCAACTTTGTCTTTAATAGCCAACAGGTCTTGCTTGACACCATGGTAATATATGTCAGCCCCATAACTCCAAGGAACAACTTTATCCGAGGAATATGGTATTGGCCCCGGCATGGTGATGATCAATTTAGAAAACTTGGGAATAGAAGTAATCCTGACGGGTCTTTTGGTGCAGACCTTGGGAGGATTGTCGAAAATGGTGATTATCAAGACATCTTCACAATAACTTCTTGTAAGGGGAATTTTTTCGAAAAAAATTTCTTTGTTAACCATCAGGCACTAGACGCCATTTTTAACAACAAACAAGCATTTGGTAGAGACATACATAAGTCGAAACCTTCACCACAGCCCGGAAATAAATCGACTCGCAATATATTCTCTTTAATAGTCAAAAGAGGAGTAGTTAATTCATCCATGGAGGAAACAAAACGGTCATCTTTAACAACATTGACACCTTGGCCATGTTTGGGCATTGACGCTGTTATTACATTAGGTGTCTCTGGAAGGTCAAACTCAATCTCCTTTTCTTCGATGAGATCATGTACCATATTCTTTAAATCCCAACAGTCGTTTGTATAATGTCCCGAAGTTTCATAATGGTAGGCACATCGAGCATTTGGGTTGTAGCGAAGAGAGGCAGTATTAGGATTCTTCCGGGCCTCCTTTAGGGTTACCAGGTTGGACTTCAACAGGTGTGGCAAAACCTGGGATAAGGTCATGTTGATCAGGGTAAACTGTCTTCTAGGCGCATTTGGTATGCGCCGATTGTTTTGTTGTTGGTTTGAGGCGGGATTGGAAATCATAACAGCCCCTACCGTCGGATGATGCTCAGCTTTATTGTGATTTCTTTGGCCATAAACAACACTAACTTCCTTCTTTCCAGTGAAGGGTTTCTTCATCGTGCTTGAGGATACATCCCTCTGAACTTTACCACTCTTAATACCAGCTTATACCCGCTCACCAGTTAAGATCAACCCAGTAAACCCAGTTGAAGAGCTTCCAATCAGATGGTTGAAGAATGGACTAGATAACGTGCCCAAGAACATATCCACCAGCTCCCTATCAGATAAAGGGGTTGGACTCTTCCCGCGAGATCCCTCCATTTTTAGGCATAATTTTTGGAACCCTCACCAGAACCCATAGACATACTTTGCAGTTGTGTTCGAGTTAGAGCTAGATCAGCATTATATTGGTATTGCTTGTAGAAAGCAGCAACCAAATCTTCCTAATTGCGAATATTAATTCCTTCTAACTGATAGAACCATTCTAACTGCATCCCCGACAAACTTTCTTAGAAGAAATGTACCCACAGATTCCTATCAGTAGTATGGGGTTGAATCTTCCTGACATATGACCTTAAATGCATCTTAAGACAGGAGACACATTCGTACTTAACAAATATGGGGACCTTGAATTTCTGCGGGATGACCACCCTTGAGACCAGTCCTAGCTCTTCAAAATCTAGCCCGGGTACCCTCTGGATCTCCATAGCATTGAGGCGATCCTCCAACTGTTTGTATTTATCATCAATAGGGGATACTGTTCTTCAGAGTAGTCACCTTCATCTTCCTCAGACTCTGGGTTGTCATTTCCTTCCTTGTTCTTTTCTTCTTGATTATCTCCTTCACTTGATGAGGTTGTGAAATCTAGAGCTCGCTTGGCCGGTCCTCTGAACCTTCTTCCCAAATTTAAAACACCGGTTGGTTTCTTCGCCTTCTTCTTCTTATCTTTGATCATGAGAGCCTTCAGTTTCTCTTGTCCTTTAGCCAGAGCCAGGAACATTTGTTGGAATTGAGCATTTTGTGCTTGAATATCCTTTACTGTCTGTTCAATATCCATCTCACTGAAATAAACAGTAGAAAGATAAGGAAACCTGTTTATGAAAAACCTGCTTGTGTTATGATGCATGAACATGTGTATGCAAATGATTTCAAGGAAACTGGGAGATTTAAATTTACTTAGACAAAAGGAAACACACATTAGATTAATAAATCCAAGTTGATTACATAATGCCTCTTGGGGCATACAATGAAGGAAATAAATACAAAAATAAACTCCTAAGACAAAAAGGTCGAACACATCCTCTTTGGTGCAATATAGGCGTTCAAATTTCGCTCTTCATGAAGCTGCTTTGTGAGCTCCATAACCTTCTTCTCACTGGCATAGAACTGGTTCTCAAAGGTGTCTCGTTCTTCCTTGAGTTGGATCCAAGACTTTTGCAATTCTTCGAAGCTTGTTGGCATATCAGGATGAAGAATAATGTGAGACTCATCCTCTTGATCAATAGACTCTGAGAACACTAGCATGATAGCAGCATATGGCATCAAGAGACTTTTAGCACGAGCTGGCACCCATCTGAGGTAAGGCTCCAAAGGGGTGGAGTTTTTGCGTCCCAAGGTGCTGCTGTCAGTCTTTTTCACCATATCCCAAGCACGGATGAACCTTTGGTGATAAACTTGCAAATCATTTGAATAGTCAAACACAATACCCTAGATGAGCATATCGTGGGGACCATCCCTCCGAGCGTAACCGAACTGACGCAGGGCCAAAGAAGTGTTGTAGGTGAAGCCTCCTCTAATGCCAAGGAGTGGCACATTAGGGAAATCTCCACAGTGATCAATAAAAGAGATATCTTCTTGAGAGTGAGGGCACCAATAGATATCAGAGTGAGAAAGAGACATTATCCTTTGATTCCACCTTAAGCCTAACTCATTCTTTATTACTGACCGAGGGAGGTGCGAAATAAACCACTGATAGAGAAAAGGCGTACAACATATAAGAGTCCCTCATTTCTTCATGGTACGAGTTTAGAGTGAATGCAACATATCTTCACGCAATGTAGGCATTGGATTGCGAGCAAGAAAGATGTTGATGGCACTGACATCTATAAACTGGTCTGAATTGGGGAACAGAACCAATCCAATGATCAAGAGAGCTAAGATATCTTCAAAGGCATGGTAACTCATAGCATCTAAGAATGTCTGATCTTTCTTCATTAGAAAATTTGCAAGGCCTTAACTCCACTTCTTCTTTCCCAATTGGATTCAATGTCAGATGGTTTCAAATGCAGAGCTATGGCAACACTTTCAACAACTGGATTTTGTTCTAAACCGGTGAAAGGTACTTGCTCCAATATAGGTAAACCAAGTATTTTGGAGAATTCTTTCATCGTGGGAACCAACTGATAATCTAGAAATATGAAGCAATGGTGTTTAGGGTCGAAGAACTGGAACAGAACGCTCATCAGACCTTCGTCAAATTTGGTAGTAACCAAAATGAGCAATTGACCATATATCTTGTTGAATGATGAGCTCTTGGGAACTCTTAGGACCAATTCCTTGAGCTTGGGAGGGGCCTCTACAAAATTTATTCGGATGGTCTTTCTACGAATTGAATCCATGCCCTACAAAAGAAAAGAAAAGAAAAATCTCCAGGCCCTTGAAATGGTTAGCGTGTATGTCATGATGTTTATGATGTTATGGTTATGCTTTAAAATCACAGATATATCAAGCAAGTCACACAAAGACCCTAGGTTTAACGGCTTGCACGAGTTTTAAAGGTAAGTACCCTCTTGAAGTTTAGTTGGCTCAACCTATCTTATTAATAGTAACTGGGTTCTAAGGAGTCTCATATCACTGACCTTTCTTTTAGGCATTGTTTTAGCTCAAGCACCAAAGTATTGCGGCCAGAATATCCCAAAAGTCCAATCTCAATGAGTGTAGCATCAAGTATCAACCAATCTTTGGTCGAAACTAAAGTCGGTCGTCTCACTACTTTCTAATGGCTTAGGATGAGTCAATTAAATGTTCTAAAGGTCAGTTAGCACTTAATGACACTATAAGGAAGCCTAATGTTATCCTTGACTGAATCAAGGAACATTAGTAGAAGCCAGAGTATCACGCTAACATAGCTATCACTTTGTCCATATCAGTTTACACCGTACAACCTCCATGATTTATTGCTACTTACCTAAAAAGGTGCCTCAAATCTGGGTGTAGGATCTTTAATAATAACCCAAACAAGGACCCAAAAATGTAAAGGAAACAAGTCAAAAAAGGAAAGCAAGTAAAGGTGATCTAGCCCTAAGGTAACCCCACTTTTAAGCAATTAATCCCCAGCAGAGTCGCCAGTTCTGTAATACGGTGGGAGAACTGACTTGGTTATTTTGCGTTTGATCACAATTATTGCGGATAGCAAGAGTCGCCACCGACTTTTCTTTTATCCAATAAGGAAAGGGTGAAAAGAACATGAAAGACCTTTGAGATTATTTTCTTGAGTTCGAGGGGTAGGTTATGAAAAGGGAAGGTGTTAGCACCTTTTTCATTCATAGTTATCTACAGGCTCTTAGTTGCTTGCTAGATCACTTACTTTGTTTGAAAATTTTCTTTGTGGTGTGGGTTTGAAAATATTTTGCAAAAATTCCTTTGTTGAGGCGAACTTTATAATGATTCTCGTCTCTATAAGAATGCATACAAAGTGTTGAATTTGAAAATAGTTCAAAGAGATGTTTGTTTTTGAATTTTTTTTTAAAAGTGTAAGTGTGGCAAATGGTTTTAGTTTAAGAGCAAGCAACTACGAACGTCCTACCTACTCAAAAGGTCTAATGTTCTTTTCCTCCACCTTTAGATGTGGCTATCTTACTATTGATTAATAACAAGCCCCGTCGTTGGATGTGAAGGGACGGGCGTGGGTCAATTGTATAATCATAGAAGGCAACTTATGAGACATTTTAGCAATTTTCGTAGGGACTAAGATAGTTTTACCGAAGGCAACATCGAGGGACTATGATCTTTTTATCGAGCGTCTTTGCTAAAACGCCCATATTCGAGGGACATGACTATTTTCCGAGGCAACAAGTGAGATTACTCTAGAGTTGCATGTGTGTCAAGTGTGTTTGATTGCATGCATTTAGTCTTTGAGATTGGGTTTTGCTAACGGTTGATTTTATCTTATCATAAACACCCCATCTTACTAGCGATTATATGAAAAGCGGTAAACTTGCAGAAATTAAAAATCCCAAGCTATTACATCATTAGGGGGATGGGGACGAAATTTTCAAATGGGGATGAAATATGTATCTAATTATTACAACCATATCGACTAAGTGGACAGTAATGAAGAATATGTATATACAATTCAAAAATAGTGTAAAAAGAAGGAAAAATTGCATTTTGAACTATTATGTGTCGACACATGCTGTTGTTAAGCATCGACACATAACTTTTACTCGCCTCTTCCAAACCAAATCAACTCAGTAGAGTCGACGCATAATGGGATGTGTCGACTCATTTCCTGCTTGTGTCGACACATACGCGTTTTATGTCGACTCATGCACCTTCCATCTTTCTGTTTTAGGACCTGGATAGCGGTATGAGTCGATGCATAAGGCCATGTGTCGACTCATACCCTATTTTTTCACTTAGAATGAGTCAACGCATGTGGGTATGTGTCGACTCATGCTGCTGGTTTTTGCTTCTACCACCATTCTTTTGCATGGATCAGTCAGTTTTCAACATATAAATGATAAACTTTAACAACAAGTAAATGATTAACTTCAAGAGTAGTGATTGCTACATCCTATCTTCAGAAAGAAACCAAAAAATGATGTATGGAAAATGCAAGGTTAAGATGACTTAACTTGAAATTGCACTTTAGGTTTTGAGTCTGAATATGCTTCAAGATGTTGTGTGGACCTTAATGAAACTCCAAATAGATGCTAAACCTCCCTTTGTGTTGATGGTTGTTGAACCAACTCCAAACAGTCAAGCTTGTGCAGTACTGTCTTTTGTTTAGAAGTTTAGAATAAGGGTACTACAAAAACAATTCTTGTGCTTGAACAATATCTATGTGATGTGAAGTATTTAGAAGGTTTGTTGGAGAGTTTACAAGGTTGTACAATAATGGGTTGAGGATTTTTTCTGTTCTATGGGTAAAAGAAGAGTTGAAGACGAGCAGAGTCTTGTGAAAATGAGCTGAGTTTTACAAAAGTTCTGTTTTTCTCTTCTCTCTTTTTTTCTAAGAAAATCCTCTCTCTATGTCTTATGAAACAGTGCCTTTTGTAGATCCTTGATTGAGGTTTAGGAGGGAAACAAAATAAGTTACTTTGAACTGTTTTTGCCTACTGCTTTGATACTTTTTCCACACAATTTTCTTTTTCCATTTTGGTGCAATTTTGTGGTTGTTATGATGCAGGTTAGAGCAGACTGCATAGAGCAGTTTGGACTGTATATGACATCATATACAGGTTTTTGTGACAGGTTTGTGGTGCAGCATATCATAAGATTTTTTTAAGGACAGCAATGGAGTAGGGTTTTGGAGTGTTGTGGCAATGTATAGCAGTAGCATATCATACTTTGTTCAGCAATAACTTGGACAACATAGTTTACAGCATGAAACAAGTTTGGTTTGTGGAGCAATTTATGCAAATTATATCAAAGACAAAATATTATGGCAAGGTTTAAAGAAAAAGTCCAAATAATACAAAGTTTAGGATTTGTAAACTTGCAGAAATGCCACTTTGTAATAAATTGAATTATTTGTAACATCTTGAACTATTTTGAATTGTAGTGACAAAATGTCATGAAACAATGAACTTAACTTAGAAAATTTTCCAAGTCTTGCAAAAGTTGGATCTTTGACTTTCTTGATTTTTGATGATCAAATTTCATATTTTGGAGGTCTTGATGAAATATGATTTTTGGGACTCAACTTTGGTCAAAAAGTCAAAGTTTTGACTATACAGTTGACTTTTCCCATCAGTTGACGGAATTCTATCAATCCACTGATCTCAGGAGATGAGTTGAAATGTGCAATTAGGTCAAAATGAAGCGCTCGGATCCTTGAGATCATGCTTCCAACCAATAAGCCAGGTATTAGGTCAAAAATCAAAGTTTGGTCAATTTCAGTCAAAACCCTAATTTTGGTCATTTTGCCCTTTTGGTAATTTGAATGACTTTCTTGGAAAATTGTGATCCAAGACTTGAAACTTGACAAAAATAAATCCCGAGGGTCCATAATGATCCATGAAAGTCATTTGAAACATTAGAAATCCAACTGCCTTCGTACAAACTCAAACCCTAATTTGAGGCATCAGTGCTGGGGAGATTATTTGACCTAGTTGATACTTGTGCAAACTCGAGGTATTGAAGATCTTGGTAGGAAATATCTTGAGAAATGAGAGGGAAAATTTTGGGGTACAACACCTTGGTATTATGATATCAAATGTTTTCTCCAGACTCAGGAATACCCAATTGATGCGTCAAAAAAAGATAGAAAGACATTGAGAAGGATGGCAGGTAGATTTTTCCTCAATGAAGATGTACTATACAAAAGAAATTATGATATGGTCTTGCTCAGATGCATGGATAGATATGAAGCAGACATGTTGATGCATGAAATCCATGAAGGTTCCTTTGGTACTCATGACAATGGACATTCGATGGCAAAGAAGATGCTTAGGCCAGGTTATTATTGGTTGACAATGGAATCTGACTATTACAAATTTGCAAAGAAGTGCCATAAATGCCATATTTATGGTGACAAAATTCATGTGCCTCCGACACTTCTCAATGTTATTTCTTCCCCATGGCCTTTCTCTATGTGGTGTATTGACATGATTTGGATGATTGAATCCAAGGCATCGAATGGACATCATTTTATCTTGGTGGAAATTAACTACTTCACCAAATGGGTGGAAGCAGCCTCATATGCTAATGTTACTAAGCAGGTGGTAGTGCGCTTCATCAAGAATAATCTTATATGTCGGTATGTGTTGTACCCCAAAATTTTCCCTCTCATTTTATTCAACACATGCCCATTGAGGTCCCTAACTTTCCCTAGGATGACTAAGAATTGACCAGACAAATTCTCCTCCTAAGGCAATGAACCTTTAACTAGGGTTTCAGTTTCCGTCAAGATGTGTGAGCTCCCAGGGTCCCAAATGTTTTCCATGGCCCTATTATGTCCTCAAGATCATCCATGACAAATTTCATGCCTTGCACAATAAGTTTGCTCAGTCAACTGCTCAAATGCTTGAAAGTTAAATATGCTACGTTAAAAGTCAACTGTGGCCTACATATAGTCAAACTTCAAGATTTTTGGTTAAAATCAACATTCTGAAGTGATATCCATCATTTGATCAAGGGTTGATCATGATTCCTCAAGAAATGCTCCTAACTCATCAAAAGTCAAAAATTGCAAATTAGGGTTTCTACAGGAAAAGTCAACCAAACTTTGACCAGGCATAACTTTCTCATACTTTATGAGAAATTTTTCCACCAAGGCTCATTTTGAATAAAATCCAATTTTCTACAACTTCTCTTCAGCCCTCAAGTTCAAGAAATTCCCCAGTTAAAAGATACAAGCTCGGACATTATAGGTCCTTTCAAAAAGTCAACAAAAACACCTTTTAGGTCAAAGCTCCTTACATGAACATGGAAAATCCAATTGAGATGAAACAAAAAGGGTCTATTAGAGGACATCCTAAGCTCTCTAAAGAGTCCAAGAACACCCTCATAAGGTTAAAATTGAAAGAGATATGCATTGCTAAAGTTGACCAATTTTTGGAAAAGTACATGAAACCAATATTGACCAAACTTGAATTTTTTCCAAATGGGCCTACCTTTTTATGTTTAAAACTTGTTTCTAACATGGTCCATGACCTATAATCCCACCCATGCATAATTATATTATTTATGCTATTTATTTTGATATTTTATTCATTAAAATTCAAAATTAAATACATAAATAATGGAGGTAACATAAGATTTGATTTGAAATCTTTTTCCTATCAAATAATGGACAAGATATGCTGATTATATTAAGGGAATTTCATGGAGGGAGGAAAAGATTTGATTTAGTCCAAAAAAAGTCAAAAATCACATAATTAGAAAGAAAATATTTTCTCATGAAAGCATGGATATTCCTCCACATTTGTTGACCTAATATTGTCTAATATATATGCACGAGCATTCCAGACCAAAAGCATACGCAACTTCCTCAAATAAACCCTATAAATTCTCCATTTTTCTCAAAGTTAGGGCAATCAGAAAACTTGTTCTCCAACCACTTTCAACAAGTTCCAGGCGTTCATTCTCCTTTCTGAATCTCTCAGGAACAAGTCCATACAAATTCCACTCCCTGTCGTTCCCAGAAGGAGCCAAACCCTCACTCTTCGATTGGTAAAAGTTCTTACTTTCGAAACCTTAAGTTCATGCATTTTTTATTGATGTTTTGTGTTTAGATGTGATCAAGGTGATGATTAGGTATGAAAAGGAACCTTATACGCTAGCTTGGACGTGTGCATGACCACTTGCCATTTTCAAACTGTGTTCCTCATGTTTGTGTCATAACTCCATTTGCAGCTCGTTTCAGGCCAATCTAAGGCCACCATTGAACTCAGGGCCATCAATTTAGGGGGGTATGGTCCCTACCACCCATTAATGTTTGCATTTTTTGTAGATCAAGATTTGGGGTCGTCGGAGAAGACGATCGAAGTTAACTCCGACGTCTTTGACTTTAGTTGACTCCGACAGGGGCTGACATGTCCAAGCCTTGATCGCTGATTCGTCCATTTAAAATACAGGGACCTACACTGAAGGGCGCATGTTGACAACTCAGTATTTTCTTTGTTTTCACATTATATAGTTTTGTTTTATTTATATACACGAATTAACAATTGGCTCAGATGGCAAAGGCATAAGCGTATGAAGGGGATGACCTGGGTTCGATATCCAGGTCGTGTGTTTTGAATTTTTTTCTAACCATTTAACTGCAAATCTAGTATGCTAAGGATAAAGGAGTGTATATTGGGTTATCATCTCATCACCATTGGATCTATCACAAGCATAAGATCATAAATCAAGATCTAGGCACCCACGGTGAACCCTAGGGGCTGGCCGCAAAGGATCTCACGCACGCCTTGGGCTTGTACAATCTGGGCCTAACAAATTGCACCGCCACACCCCCCAATTGCTTCCTACTATCAGGCCCATTCTTTTATCTTGTTTTTAATTTATTTCTTTTAATTGTTTCAAAAATCATTTTTTATTTAAATCATAAAATCAATAAAATCACAAAAAATAGAATTAGTTTTTTTTTTAATTAAAATCAATTTTGTAAATTAATCTAGTTTAATTATTTTAATCTTTTTTTCTTTAAATTAAAATTAACTAGAAATTAGGATTAAATTTTAAATCTTTTTTCTTTAAAAATACCAAAAAAAATTAGTTTCCTTAGAATTAATTGTAATAAATACTTTTTTTCTTTTCTTTTTTAATTTAGTTCATTAGGATATTATTACAATTTAATATTTTCATAAATAAATAAAAACAAAAAAGATTTTCTTTTAAACATGTTTTTAGGGTGTAGACGCTCTTCCCATTCTTCGCACATTTATCTTTTTCATGAGTTCTTTTCCCCAATATGTATTTGTTTCCCGGTTTGTAATAGCTTTAATTAGGTTTAAAATCCCGCATTTTATTTTCTTGTGCTATTTATGTATTTGCCCCAAGGCCTTGAAATAGCTTAGGAATTTTATTTTCTGCAATTTATTTTCTGCACTATTATTAACTGTTTAGATTAATAGGATTGCGTGAAAAAGATTGATAAGAAAACGATTAGATAACTCTAAATGCACAAGATAAATGAACCGAATCAACACACTTGCACATGCTCATCGCTAGGGTATCTCCCACTTCAGTTGCCTTAAAAAATGGTCACAATTCTCGAAACGTGAGAAATTTTAGTGACTGTCCTTGAGTTCAAGAGATCACAAGTCCCTCGATGACACTTTCGACTGTTGCCTCGGTTAAATAAGTGATCTTAGAACTTTAGGACAATTACTAAGAGTTCTTGCCCAGTTGTCGTAGTGACCGTAAACGTCCCTTCAATAATCCCTCAACATCTAACGATAAGGCTACCTACTCACTAATAGTAGGATAACACTATCTAAAGGAAAGGAGGAAAAGAAAACCTTTTTCTAGTAGGTAGATAGTTGTTAAGTACTTGCTCAAAACAACCTTTTTCACACTACACTTTCAAAACCTTTTCAAAAACGTTTTATCAACACTCTTGAGGACTGATACAAGAGTTATCATAAAGCAAGCAAACTTTTCAAAACGCACCAACACGAAAGCAGTTTTCAAAATGAGCAAGTACCTAAGAGCCCGTGGAAAACCATGGACGGAAAGGGTGCTAACACCTTGCCTTTCCATAATCTACCCCCTTACTCAAAAAATCTCGAAAAACGTCTTTTTCTGTTCTTTTCACCCTTTCCTTTGTTTGATAAAAGAAAAGTCAGTGGAAACTCTTGCTTACCGCACATTTGCGAATACAAAATGAAAACCATTATTAACAATCGGTTCTGCCACCGTATCACAAAACTGGTGACTCTGTTGGGGAACAAAAATAAAAAGTGGGGTTTACCTTAGGGTCTAGTTCATTTTGAAATTGTTTTCTTTGTTTTCTTTGATTGCTTTACTTTTAAGGGTTTGTTGGGGTATTCTTGTATAGATCCTATACCCGGATCTGGGGACACTTTTTAGGTAAGTAGCAATAGATCGTGGAAACTGTGCGGGGTATACCGACACGGTTGAAGCGATAGCTACATTGATGTGACACTTTAGTGGGTACCGGTAGCCCTTGAGTTAATCAAGGAGAATACAGGGCCGCTGCATGGTGTCATGAAACATCAACTGACCTTAGAACCTTTAATTGAACAACTTGGCTATTAGGACATAGTGAGATAGTCGTCTTTGGTGTATCCCCAAAGTCGGTTGATACTCGATACTTCACTCATTGAGATTCGACTCCCGAGTTTTGTTTGGTGGCAAGTCAATTGTCTATCGGAATGAAACTTGTGGGAAAGATCGGTGATATTGAGATCCCTTAGAACCCAGTTACTATTTATAGGACAGGTTGAACCAATCAAACTTCAAGAGGGTATTACCTTAAAACCCATGTAAGCCTTAAACCTAAGGCCTTTGTGTGATTTGCTTGTGCTTGCGATATCTGTAATTTCTTGGCATAATCATGAAATTATAACATGGCATATCATACTAACAATTTCAAGGGTTTTCTAGGGCTTATCTTTGTTTTGTTTTATAGGACATGGCATCCGCTCGCAGGAACACTATCCAAGTCAACCTTGTGAGGGTACCTCCTCAACTCAAGGAATTAGCATCAAGGATTCCTGAAAGCTCTCCCTTCACTGAAAGACATGGTCGACTTGTCAACTTGGTCACCTCAAACTCTGATGAAGAAATGATAAAGGTGCTCTTTTAGTTCTTTGACCCTTTACATCACTACTTCACTTTTCCTGATTACCAGTTAGTGCCTACTACGAAGGAGTTTTCTCAGTTATTAGAGGTACCTATCCTAAATCAGTTACCATTCAATGGTATGGAAAGAGACCCAAAACCTGAAGAGATTTCTCAAGCTCCATCTTAACAACTGTCTGATGTAGTGGAAAATTGGGAAACCAGAAGAGGCATCCAAGGATTTCTAGCTAAGTTTCTATTTGAGAAAGCACACCATTTTCGGGATACCCTGGATTTAAAAGATTTTGATGAAGTGTTGGCCCTTCTCATCTATGGGATGGTACTATTCCCTAACCCGAACCAACTCATAGATGTGAATGCGGTCAAAGTTTTTGTCTTATAATCCGATGCCTACTTTACTTGGGGATATTCTATACTCTCTGCATACTCGCACTCTAAAGAGAAGAGGGACTCTTCTATGTTGCACTCCTCTATTGGCTAGGTGGTTTATTTTGCACCTACCTCTGTCTGTTTTAAAGAATGAGCAGGGTATGAGATGGTCTCATAGGTTGATGTCCCTTACACATTCGAATATTCATTTGTGTCCATGGTCCTTGGAGAATGTTACCATCATTGACCGCTGTGGGGAATTCCCCAATGTCCCCCTCTTAGGCATTAGGGGGGAATCACTTATATAATCCTTGTTTAATGTTGCGACAATTTGGTTATGCTAGAAGGGATGGTCCTCAAAATGCACTCGTCCAAGGAATCATATTTGATTATGAGAATAATGTTCAGGGTTATTGTAAGAGGTTCATTCGAGTTTGGGGCATGGTAAATAGAGTTGATAGCAAGACACTGGGGCACAAGAATTCCATCCCTCTCGAGCATTACCTCAAATGGGTGCGAGCTCGTGCTCAATGTCATATGATGCCTTACCTCACCGTCTTACCTGTGATTATGGATCCAATTGCTGAGGGAGACACTCCTTACATTGTTCTTCATCCTGACATGCCAACTGATTTCGAGGAGCTACAGAAATCTTGGATCCAACTCAAAGAAGAACGGGATACCTTTGAAACCCAATTCTACGCCAGCGAGAAGAAGGTTTTAGAGATCACCAAGTTACTTCACGAACAGAAGAGTATAAATTCTTACATTTTACTAAAGAGGATGCGCCTGTGGGAAGCTTGAGTTTTTCTTTGCTTTGGGAGTTTATTTTTGCTTTGTTACTTCCTTTGTAAGCCCAAGTGGCATAATTGTAACTGTTATAACTTCTTAATGCAATTAACGTTTGTTCTTTTCTGTTTAAGCAAATTTAAGTTTTAGAAATCCTTGAAAACATTGCATACATATATCATACATATCATTGCATAAACATGTTTCAAAGCAGGTTTCTCATCTTTTTCACTGTTTATTTCAGCAGTAAAGAAATGGATCTCGAACAAACATTGAAGGATCTACAAACTCAAAATGCTCAATTTCAACAAATGAGCATGGCTCTGGCCAAGGGGCAAGAAGAGCTGAAAGCCCTGATTGTCAAAGAAAAGACCAAGAAGCTAAAGAAGCCAACTGGTGTGGTGAATTTGGGAAGGTGGTTCAGAGGACCATTAAGGAGAGTTGCAGAACTAGCATCTTCGTCAAAATAAGGAGACAATCAAGAAGGGGACACAAGAGAGGAAAACCCCAATCCAAGGGAATCTGATAATGAATTTGACTATAATGAGGAGCAGTATCCTTTGGTCGATGATAAATACAAACAGCTGGAGGATCGTCTAAATGCAATGGAAATCCAGAGGGTACTTGGGCTAGATTTTGAAGAGCTGAGTTTGGTTTCTGGGGTTGTCATCCCGCAGAAGTTCAAGGTTTCGGTGTTCGCTAAATATGATGGGCTCTCATGTCCCAAGATGCATCTCCGATCTTATGTGAGGAAGATTTAGCCTCACACCGCTGACAGGGATTTATGGGTCCACTTCTTCCAAGACACTCTATCTAGGACTCAGCTTGAATGGTTCTATCAATTGAAGGGAACCAATATTTGTAACTAGGAAGACCTGGTTGCTGCTTTCTATAAGCAGTACCAATATAATGCAGATCTTGCTCCAACTCGTACACAACTCCAAAGTATGTCTATGGGTTCTAGCGAGGGTTTTAAAGACTATGCTCATAAGTGGAGAGACCTATCAGGAAGAGTCCAACCCCCTCTATCTGATAGGGAGTTGGTGGATATGTTTTTGGGTACCCTATCTGGTGCGTTTTTCAACCATCTGATTGGAAGCTCCTCAGCTGGTTTTATGGAGCTGATCTTAATTGGAGAAAGAGTGGAAGCTGGGATTAAGAGTGGCAAGATTCAAAAGGATACCTCTTCAAGTGCAGGAAAGAGACCCTTTGTGGGAAAGAAATAGGTCAGTGTTGTTTATAGACAAAGAAATCAGGGCAGAACCGAGCGCCGTCCAACGGTATAAGCTGTGATGATATCCAAGCCTACAACTACTCAACAATAGAACAATCAGCCTAGAGCAGAAAGACCTATAAGATAGTTCACCCAGATAAATATGACTTTGTCTCAAGTTTTGCCACACTTGCTGAAATCCAATCTGGTTACCCTGAGGGAAGCTCCCAAGAATCCTAACACTACATCTCCTCGCTACAATCCAATTGCTCGATGTCCCTACCATTTAGAAAGTCCAGGCCATGATACAAACGGTTGTTGGGCTTTGAATAACAAGGTGAAAAACCTTATTAAGGCAAAGGAGATTTAATTTGACGCTCCTCAGATCCCTAATGTTATAACTGCTCCCATGCCCAAGCACGACCGTGGTGTTAATGCTGTTAACGATGATACATTTGTTACTTCTATTGAGGAACTTGTTACTCCTCCCATGACTGTTAAGTGGAATTTGTTGCAAGCGGATTTATTTCCGGGCTGCAGTGAAGATTCCCACTTATGTTTATCTCTACTGACTGGTTGCTATTTGTTAAAAGTGGGTGTTCATTGCCTGATGGATGATAAAGAGATTCTATTTGAGAAGACCCCAGTCACAACTGTTTCTTGTAAAGATGTTTCGATTATAACCATCTCCGCCAATCCTCCCAAGGTCTCCACTAGAAGACCCGTCAGGATTACATCTGCTCCAAAGTTGGCTCCTCTGATCATCACTATGCCATGGCCAATCCCATATTGCTCGGACAAGGTTGTTCCCTGGAACTATGGGGCTGACGTCTACTACCACGGCGTCAAGAAAGACCTACTGGCTGTTGAAGACCAAGTTCCTGAAAATATTGATCCCGACATTGGCAACATCGTTGGGACCAGCAAAATAACCAGAAGTGGAAGAGTGTTCTCCCCCAAGATTTCTCCTCCAAAAGCTGTTACTAGTCCTGTGATCATTCCTACTGTTGTTCCTACTAATACTACCACTACAACTCTTGTGATTAACCCTGTTGCCACCCCTGTCATCGAGTCGGCCGAGACTCAGGGCAAAAACATATTGGTCGAGCCTGTCCAGACGAAGGCGCATTTAGAATCTATCCCAGAGGCTTCCAAGAAGGAAATGGAAGAAATCTTGAAAATAATAAAGAAGAGTGACTACAATGTGATCGAACAGCTGGGGCAGACCCCTTCCAAGATTTCAATATTATCCCTACTGTTGTGCTCTGAAGCTCATGCAAAGGCTTTGGTGAAATTCTTTAAAACATCCCATGTGCCACAAGAAACCTCTGCTGACCAATTTGAAGATTGTGTGGCCAGTTTGACGGATGATAACAGTTTGGGTTTTTCTGATGCTGATCTGACACCCAGAGGAAGAAAACACAATGATGCGCTGCATGTCTCCATCGAATGCAGGGGCACTACTTTGGCCCATGTTCTAGTAGATATTGGTTCATCATTGAACATGCTGCCCAAGAAGGCTTTGGACAAATTGGACTGCGAAGGTGGTGAGGGCTTTCGATGGGTCGAAAAGAATGGTGCACAGGGAGATGGACATCCCTATCAAAGTTGGTTCCCAAACCTTTGAATCCACCTTCTACGTGATGGATATCAGACCATCTTATTCTTGTTTGTTGGGTCACCCTTAGATCCATGGGGCCGGAGCTGTCACGTCCACTCTGCATTAGATGATGAAATACCTGGTGAAAGGAAAGATTGTCACGGTACATGGTGAAGAAGAATACATGGTAAGTCACCTGAACTCCTTCAAGTATGTGGAAATGGATGGAGAGTACATCGAGACTCCGTGTCAAAACTTTGAAGAGGTGCCTCAGACTATGGCTGCAATTGAAATTGTCACCATTCTGCCAAAGATCACTAGACCTCCCTTGAAAATGGCTTCTCTCAAGGACACCAAAGCAGTTATTGAAGAAGGTGGGTGTACCATATGGGGCTAACTCCCTGATATTCCATACAAATTTGATAAGTTTGGTTTGGGTTTCTCTTCAGGGGCTCAAAGGGTTGTTCGTCGTGCTCGTGCTAGAGGACCTCCCTTACACATCAACAATCATGGGGTCAACGCTCTAGAAGATAGTGATGGTGACTATGACTTGGATAGCTGAATCTTTCCTACTACCAATGATGGACCTAATAATTGGACGGCAAAAGACTTCGTACCAATTACTTTTATTCAGAAGTAATTGTCTTTCTTGTTTTCAAATATGTAATAAACAATATAAACTCTATAGCCATGTATCTTACCTGGGGCACAATGGTTTATTTATGAGGGCTATCATGTTTCAATTTCATATGTCATTAATATATCATTGGACGTTTATGCATATAAATTTTGCGCTCTCTGTTTTTCTTTTCCGCTTTTTACTTTGTCTATACAGCTATGCTCTTACACACACTCACGTATCAAACTGCAGATGCATATCCACTCTGGATCCCATTGACAATAGTTCTTCTATTGTCGGTTATGACTTTGAAAGTCCGATCAACCAAGCCGAGGACGAAGGTGAGGAAGATTGTGAGGTACCCGGAGAACTTGCTAGACTGTTACAGCAGGAAGAAAGGGTTATACAGCCTCATGAAGAGCCAATTGAGACAATAAACTTGGGCACAAAAGAGGACAAAAAAAAGTCAAGATAGGTGCAAATCTGGAGCTTAGTGTCAAACAGCAGTTGATACGAATGTTGCATGACTATGTCGAGATCTTTGCCTGGTCATATGAAGACATGCCCGGACTAGACACAAATATTGTGGTTCATCATCTGTCAACTAAAGAAGATTGCCCTCTAGTAAAGCAGAAGGTTTGTCGTATGCACCCTGAAATGTCAGAGAAGATCAAAGCAGAGGTTATGAAACATTTCAACACTGGGTTCTTAGCTGTCACCTCTTATCCCCAATGAGTTGATAACGTAGTCACGGTGCCTAAAAACGACGGCAAGGTGCGGATGTGTGTGGACTACAGAGATTTGAATAGGGCAAGCCCCAAGGACGACTTTCCGCTTCCCCACATTGACGTTCTGGTTAACAACACCCCGCAACATAAGATCTTTTCTTTCATGGACGGTTTCTCTGGTTACAATCAGATCAAGATGGCACCTGAAGACATGGAGAATACAACCTTCGTCACGCAATGGGGCACTTTCTTCTACAAAGTGATGCCATTCGGGTTGAAGAACATCGGGGAAACATATCAGTGAGCTACAGTAGCTTTGTTTCATGAGATAATTCACCATGATATAGAGGTCTATGTTGATAACATGATAGCCAGGTCTCAAACTGAGGAAGAGCACCTTGATCATCAACAAAAGCTATTTGACAGGTTGAAGACGTACAAGCTGAGGTTAAATCCAAGTGCACCTTCGGGGTAAGGTCTGGTAAACTTCTAGGTTTCGTTGTTCATGACAAGGGCATTTAGGTAGACCCTGCAAATGTGAAGGATATACAAGAGATGTCGGCTCCTCGCACTGAGAAAGAAGTTATAGGTTTCTTGGGACGCCTAAATTACATCGTCAGGTTCATTTCCCATTTAACTGCTACTTATGAGCCAATCTTCAAACTCCTGAAGAAAGATCAAGTGGTAAAGTGGAATGATGAATGCCAGACTACCTTCGAGAGAATCAAGGAATACCTTCAAAAGCCTCCAATTCTAATGCCTCCGATTGAAGGAAGACCTTTGATAATGTACTTAACAGTGCTAGATAATTCAATGGGGTATGTGCTGGGGCAGCATGACGAGTCCGGCCGAAAAGAGCATGTAATGTACTACCTTAGTAAAAAGTTTACTGACTATGAAACAAGATACTCACTGCTCGAGAAAACTTGTTGTGCTTTGGTATGGGCTGCTCGCCGACTGAGACAGTATATGTTGACCCACACTACTTTGTTGATATCTAAGATGGATCCGATCAAGTACATCTTCGAGAAGCTCACTCTCTCCAGAAGAATAGCAAGATGGCAAATGATCCTGACCGAATACGATATCTAATACACGACCCAGAAAGCAATCAAGGGAAGTGTACTAGCTGATAATTTGGCTCATCAGGCTGTGGATACCAATCCATGAACTTTGAATTCCCGGATGAGAATATTATGTTAGTGACTGACTGTGAAGAACCTGGACCGGATGAAGGACCTGAGAAAGGATCCTGATGGACTATGGTTTTTGATGGAGCCTCTGATGCACTCAGCAATGGCATCGGTGCTGTAATTATATCTCCTGAGGGTTGTCATACTCCTTTCACCTCTAAATCATGTTTCAATTGTACCAACAATATGGTGGAGTATGAACCATGCATCATGGGTCTCAAAGATGCTATTGACCTAAGGATCAAGTTCTTGAGTGTATTTGAGGATTCATCCTTGGTAATAAGTCAAATCAAACCGGAGTGGGACACGAAGCACCCTAATCTCTTCCCATACAAAGAACATGTGCTGACATTGCTTCCACACTTTGAAGAGGTCACCTTTGAACATTTTCCACGAGAAGAGAACCAGTTAGCGGATGCGCTAGCTACTATGTCATCCATGTTCAAAGTCAGATGGGACAACGAGGCTCCTCGAATCACTATTGAGAGGTTGGATGAACCAGCATATTGCTATGAGATTAATACTAAAGAAGTAGCAGGCAGACCTTGGTTCCGCGAAGTGAAAAGGTATCTCGAGGCTCAAGAATATCCTGATGGGGCATCTGTCATTGATAAGAAGTTTATGAGAAGGTTCTCCGCAAAGTTCTTCCTCAGTAATAGAATCCTCTACAAGCGCAACCATGACTCTACTCTACTTCGGTGTGTAGACAAGAGAGAAGCAGAGAGGATTATGGCAGATTTACACGAAGGTACCTTTGGCACCCACTCTAGTGGATACACCATGGCTAAAAAGATCCTACGGGCAGGACATTATTGGTCCACTATGGAAGCAAATTGTTATCAGCATTCCCGAACTTGTCAAAAATGACAGATCTACGCTGATAAAGTACATGTACCTCTGGTTCCCTTGAATGTCTTAACGGCTCCCTGGCCCTTTGTAATGTGGGGAATTGACATGACCGGAGAGATTAGACCTACCGCTTACAATGGGCATCGCTTCATCCTGGTGGCCATTAATTACTTCACAAAGTGGGTCGAGGCTGCCTCTTTTGCTACTGTTGTTACTAAGAATGTTTTGGCGCGACTTATCAAGCAGAACCTGATTTGTCGGTATGATGTGCCAAAGAGAATCATCACAAATAATGGTACAAATCTAAACAATATAATGATCACCGAACTCTGTAGACAATTCAAGATCCAACATCATAATTCTTCCCTTACCGGCCAAAGATGAATGGCGTTGTGGAGGCTGCTAACATGAATATTAAGAAAATCACACAGAAGATGATGGTGACATACAAAGACTGGCATGAGATGTTACCATTTTCTCTTCATGGTTACCACACCTCAGCACGTATGTCAACAGGGGTAACACCTTATTCTCTGTTATATGTTATGAAGGTTGTCCCACTTATTGAGGTCCAGATCCCTTCTTTGAGGATCATGAAGGATGCGGGTTTGAACGAAGATGATTGGATCCAGACTTGACTTGATCAATTGAATATGATTGATGAGAAAATTTCCTTCAGAGAGCTGAAATCTGTTTTCCCCTGCCGAGTTTTATAATTTCAAACAGTTTATAAAACCTCCTCCCGGGTAGAGTTTATTTCTCTAACTGCGGAAGTTTATTCCCCAACAGAGTTTATTTCTCTACATCGACAAAATCTTCCAACAGGGCATCCTCCCTCCACAGAGTTATTCTCAAGCAAGAGTTAAGAATCCCCGGCAGAATATCCTCAAACAGAAAGAGGAAATCCCCAGCAAATCATCTTCATTCATCATCCCCAACAGAAATGAAGGATTCAGCTTCCCAATACTCTTCAGCAGCAGTTAGGGATTCACTTTCCCAAACTAAGAAATATCGCAACAGCATCCCATATTCATACATCATGACATGCGCATACAACATAATCTCATTTATTTTAAGACCATCATCATAATGCATTTCATACATCATGACATTGCACACGACTAACTCTTTATCGTTTTCAGGAAAGATCAAATCAACAAACACCGTTGACTACTTACGTGACCTGGTAGTCTTCTCAAAAGCTACGTCTAACGAAGGGCTATTTTTAGCATTTTCCTCGGAGAGACGTTCTCAAAAGACTTTCTCTGGTTCAGTTGAATCGATACTAAGATTCTTCTGATTTCCATTCCAGTCAAAGTTAATTCAAGACCTTCTCTGGTTCAGTTAGATCGATACTAAGATCTCTCTGATTTCTATTTCAGTTTAAGACATTCCAAGACTTTTGTGTAGTTTAGTTTAATTGATAATAAGATTTTTCGGATTTCCATTCCAGTCAAAGTTAATTAAAGACCTTCTCTGGTTCAGTTAGATTGATACTAAGATCTCTCTAATTTCTATTCCAGTTGAAGATATTCCAATACTTTTGTCTGGTTCAGTTAAATCGATACTAAGATTTTTATGATTTACATTCCAGTCAAAGTTAATTCAAGACCTTCTCTGGTTCAGTTAGATTGATACTAAGATCTATCTGATTTCTATTCCAATTGAAGATATTCAAAGACTTTTGTCTGGTTCAGTTAAATCGATACTAAGATTTTTCTGATTTCCATTCCAATCAAAGTTAATTCAAGACCTTCTCTGGTTTAGTTAGATTGATACTAAGATCTCTCTGATTTCTATTCCAATTGAAGATATTCCAAGACTTTTGTCTGATTCAGTTAAATCGATACTAAGATTTTTCTGATTTCCATTCCAGTCAAAGTTAATTCAAGACCTTCTTTGGTTCAATTAAATCGATACTAAGATTTTCTTGATTTCTATTCCAGTTGAAGACAACTCAAGACTTTTCTCTGGTTTAGTTAAATTGACACCAAGATTTTTCTGATTTCTATTCCAGTTAAAGAAACTGCAAAGCCTAGAGTCTGACCAGATAGCAGTTAATTTCACGTTTCCCCAGTAAAGCGCTATGAAGCCTGGAATACGACCAGATAGCAGTCAACCTTATTATCCTCAGCAAGTCACTGTGAAGCCTGGATCCTGACTAGATAGCAGTTCACTTTCGTCTCTTTAATAAAGAGATAACTTCCCAGTAGATTAATGGACAACTGAAGCTCCTAAACTCTATTCCCCGAACAAAGACCAACATTACTCAGCAGAGTCCTCCTCAACAACAGGAATAAGAACCCTCACAAAGGAATATCTCATGAAATCAACATTGTTCCAAATGGCATCTATAAGCCCATTCCCGATATTATCTACACAGTCAAGTATCATATCAGACGAGTGCAAATTTTAGGGCACTCTAGTGTTCAATCATCTTCCACCTTCAGATCACGAAAGGCAGACCAGCCAATCTACATCCTCAAGTTTAAGAATATTGAACAGGGGAAGTTGTTGTACCCCAAAATTTTCCCTCTCATTTCACTCAAGACATGCCTCTAGAGGTCCTCAATTGCTCAAGGATGACTAAGTATTGACCAGGCAAACTCTCCCCCTAAAGGCAATGAACCTCAACTACGGTTTCAATTTTAAGCAAGATGTGTGAGTCCCAAGGATCCCAAATGTTCTCCATTGTCCTAATATGTCCTCAATATCATCCATGCCAAATTTCATGCCTTGAACAACAAGTTTGCTCAGTCAACTGCCAAATGCCTGGAAATCAACTATATTAGGTCGAAAGTCAACTATGGCCTATATATAGTCAAACTTCAAGATTTTTTGTCAACATCAACATTTTGAATTAATATCCACCATTTGATCAAGGGTTGATCATGATTCCTCAAGAAATGCTCCTAACTCATCAAAAGTCAAAAATGGCAAATTAGGGTCTCTATAGGAAAAGTTAACCAAACTTTGACCAAGCATAACTTTCTCATACTTTATCAGAAATTTTTCCACCAAGGCTCCTTTTGAATAGAATCCAATTCCCTACAACTTCTCTTCAGCCCTCAAGTTCAATAAATGCCCCAATCAAAAGATACAAGCTCATACGTTATAGGTCCTTTCAAAAAGTCAACAAAAACACCTTTTGGGTCAAAGCTCCTTACATGAACATGGAAGATCCAATTGAGATGAAACCAAAAGGGTTGTTTAGAGGACATACTAAGCTCTCTAAACGTCCAATAACACCCTCTTAGGGTTAAAATTGAGAGAGAGATATGCATTGCTAAAGTTGACCAATTTTTGGAAAAGTGCATGAAACCAATATTGACCAAACTTGAATTTTTTCCAAATGGGCCCATCTTTTCATGCTTGAAACTTAGTTCCAACATGGACCACAACCTTTGAGCTCATTCATACATTATTTTATTACTTATATTTTTTATTTTGATATTTTATCCATTAAAATACAAAATTAAATAAATAAATAAAAGAAATAATGAATGATATGATTTGAGAATCCTTTTCTCATCAAATAAGGGGTAAGATATGCTGGAAAATCAAAGGAAATCGTGGAGGGAAGAAAGATTGGATTTTTTCTAAAAAAGGCCCAAAAATCACATAATTGAAAGAAGGTTTTTTTTCTCATCAAAACATGGATATTCTTCCACATTTGTTACCCTAATGAGATACACTATATATGCACAACAATTCTAGACCTAAGGAGCATGTGCAACTTGTCTCAAAAGAGCCCTAATATTTCACAAAAAAATTCCTTAAAGTGAGCCATTCGTATTCACATTTGCAGCCAGTTTCAAAGCCTTTTAATCACTCCTTGGTATTCCTGAAGTAAGCATAGGTAAGTATGGATCATCATCCATGGCCATAGCACGCTGAAAATGACCATGCATGATTCATATTTTCATTTTTTTTCTTCCGTTTTTCGTATTTTTAATTATAGCTTGTTTCAATCCGTTCTAACTCCATTAACATGATTAAAAGAGGGAAATAAACATGTCTGGGAAATCGTTGATAAGCTTTGATGGCTAAATAGCCATTTTCCATTGTTAGGGCGTAAAGAACGGCAAGCTTTGTATCTCCCTGTACAGGGACTTTCAGACCAAATGGACACCACCACTGGGTTCTCAGCCCTTGAATTAGGGGGGTAGGGTCCTTCTTTTGCATTTAATGTGGCTGTTTTGCAGGATTGGTGGTGGATGCCTGCCAGAGAAGACGACCGAAGTGTTGAATCTGGCGTCCCTAGGGTTTTGACTCGGGCGAGGCATTGCGTGGCACGAACCCTTTGTTTAATTGGTCCATTTAAAATTCTAGGGCCCACTGAAGGGCACGTGTGGACAAGTCAATGATGTCCCTCGATGTTACCTACATGATGACAGTCCCTTCGAACTGCTAAGGTATCTCTACATGTTGCCTTCAATGACCATGAACCTTCCTTTCGATAGTCCCTCAACATCCAACGATAGGGCTACCTACTCACTAATAGTAGGATAACACTATCTAAAGGAAAGGAGGAAAATAATGCCTTTTTCGAGTAGGTAGATAGCTGTTAAAGTACTTGCTTAAATCTTATTCCTTTTTACACTTACACACTTTCAAAATTCTTTTCAAAAACGCTTTATCACACACTTGAGGACTGATACAAGAGTTATCATAAAGCAAACAAAATCTTTCAAAACACACAAACACGAAAATAGTTTTCAAAACTGAGCAAGTACCTAAGAGCCTGTAGATAACTATGGATGGAAAGGGTGCTAACACCTTCCCTTTCCATAATCTACCCCCTAACTCAGAAAATCTCAAAAAAGGTATTTTTCTATTCTTTTCACCCTTTCCCTTGTTGGATTAAAGAAAAGTCGGTGGCGACTCTTGCTTACCGTAACATTTGCGAATACAAACGCAAAACCAGTATAACAGTCGGTTCTGCCAGCGTATCACAGACTCGCTTTAGTCAAAATTCTCAAGAAGACTTTGGCTGCGGCCATCATAGATGAAATTCTGGTAGAGGATTCTATTGGGTCAATGGTAGTCATATCTCAAAGGGGACCAAGTGGAAGTCAGCCTTTTGAGATGACATATGGATATAATTAGAAGGAAATCCTAATAGGAGGTTCTGGAGAATCAAATTATGTTGGGTCAATGAACATTATATCTAGTTTGAATCCCTGAATGATTCATTGGATGTTAGTCACTGGCGGTTTCTCATGCGATTGTAATCAAATTGATTATAGTTGATTAAGTCCTTGAGTTCAAGGAGAAATCACCTCGAAAGGGTGGGATGGATTAGCTTGGGGGTTTCTCAAGTGAACCAGGATATATCGCGTGTTCTTTACTTTTTCTTATGCTTTAGATTTTATGTTTTCTGAACCAAATTAGAAGCATTAATTAGAAGCAACAATCAGAAGCATTATTTAAGGAATAATACTTAGAAGAGAAAGTTTTACAAGAAAGGAAAACTCAATTCAACCCCCCCCCTTCTTCTGTTTTCTTCATACCTTCGAAGATTAGAAGAAGATCATAGGAATCAAAATGGAATTTTATAAGAAGATCCATGGCATGAGACGTTGGTAGACCCTTAGCTTTCATATTTGTTGCTATTAATGCTTGTATGTATTTGAATTCAGGTTTGATTTGTGAATTTCTGGAAATTTTGGGTTTAGGGTTCGTAGTAGGGTTTGGGTTCATCGGGTTTAAGATTAGGGTTCTAAGATTGTTAGGCTTCATGGGGTTTTCTAGAAAAGGTATGATGTTCGTGATGGACATTCATCCCTCATGATGGCATCCACGGCTGCTCACGGTGGTTGGCTCTTAGAACTTTAAGGGGATATGGTTAGGGTTTATAATGTTAGTGTTCATCTTAGGGTTTTAAGGGGATTTATGGGTTTTGGTTGAAGGTATGAAGTTTCTGGTTGAAGATCAACCGAAAACTAGGGAATACAGTGGTGTTTGGGTGATGCGGCCAATGGTGGTGATTTCAGATTGTCCGAGTTCTAGAGAGAGGTGAGAGCGTTTGGAGGAATTAAAGACAGTGGGACGAGTAGAGAGAGAAGGATTCATAAAAATGAAACAATTGTGAAGGTTTTAGCATAAATACTTCCTCCGTCCTTGACCAGATTTGTGATGTGTGGCTATCTACTAGCCACACAATCTAATGATTGTTGACTAGTCTCTATGCGCTTCGTCTCACCATACACCTTGGTCAACTTCCAATCTCGCCCCTTCGTTTGTAATACTTTTGATCAACGCTCAAGAGTTAACCTCTAGTAGCCACATGATCAAGATCAGACGCTCAAAACTTCGTTGGCACACCATAACATCCCTATTTCACTCATACCACGTCTAAACGGACGCAAACTGCATATGGGCTTGGCCCATGCGCTAATAATGCCCCATTGTTTGCCACTATAACACAAAATACACCCCCTATTTTCTTTTTTTAATTTTCTTTTAATTTTCAATTTTTTTACTATGCATTCTTTATAAATTATTACCTTTTTAGTCTTATATAATTTTTATAAATACAAAATAAATTTATTTTTCTTTATATAATAAAATAAACTCATAAATTTTTTAGGTTAAATAAAGCCCTCTTTTAAAATAAGTAATTTTCCTTGACTAATATTATTTCAAAATTTTACCCTAATTTTAATTAATTTATATATTAATCCTAATTTTCAGAATACTAATTTAATCATTATTGATTTTTATATTTTGTCTTTACTAACTTCAAATTATTTCTTTTTTTTTATCTAGCACAACCATGCATTTTCATTTATCAAACCTTTTCAAATTCAAAACTTAATTCAAGTTCAAAACCAAATTAAATTTAAAGATAACTAACCAATTCAAATAATCATTTTTTTACTAACCTAAAAAAAACTCAAGACTATTTTTAAAAAAGAACCTTCTGGTTTCTTTCTACTTGGCTAAAAACTTCGACTACCATCACACAATTTTCAAACCCATGCAAGTTCAAACACCATTTGAAAGCAGCTTAACACGATTGTATAAAACACTAACTAAACACTTTGAACTACGAAGGACTCTGATTTTTTCTTAAGAAGAAATGTAGGCACGCGGTTTTAAAACCAAGGTGAGTCCATTAACTAAAAAACTAAATTCTTTTCCCTTGTTTTTTATGCATGGTAATATGATTAAATATAGAAATATTTCTCATAAGTCCTAGATCTAAAAAGTATCCCCTTCAGTACAAGGGAGATAAAGGGTTTCTAATACCTTCCTTTTATCTAATTAACTCGCGAATCCAATAATCTCTGAAAAATTAGGTTTTTCCATTCTGTAACACCCCAAATATTATTTTAGTTATTTAGTTATGTGGTCGTAATTTATCTGATGCAATAAGTAACTTTATGTTTTTTTGTGTGGGTAGTGTATGGTTTAAGTCGCGTTAAGAATTACTGTGTATTTAATAGTTTATTGGAAATTATTGAAATTAGGGATAATTACTAGAATTATTAGTAAGTTGGAAAAATAGTAAATAATTATCTGAGTTTTTAATTAGATAAATAGAGATAAATTGGTGAAAGAATGATAAGGGCATTGTGGTAAAGTTGAATGGGATAAGTGAAGTTAAGATGGAAATAACATATTAGGGGTCCTAAGGGTGAATAGGACTTAATAAAAGTTGGGGTTTGTGTTCTCATTGTGACAATCGTGAAAAACATAGAGAAACAGAGGATCGAAGGAAGGAGGGGAAAGCTAGGGCAAGAGACACCATTGTTGGAGCTTAGAGAACCTTCAATCCAAGGTAAGTATGGGGTTCCAACTTTCTAAAGGGGTAGTATAATGATAGGTATGTTGGGATGTTGATTATTGTGGTTGTTTTGTGTGTATTTGTTCATGAAATTGATTCTTTGTATGTTTAGATCTAAGTGATGAAATTCTTGATACAATTGCAATGTAAATTGTTCAAATTGATGTTATAATTGCTTGGTTATGTGGTGTGAATGGTAAGCCAATGTATTGAGATCAATATGCAGGTATTGGGTTTTATTTGGGATGTTTTGGGGATGATTGAAATAGGGATCATATTCTGGAAAATAGTAGAAAAATTAGTTTTGTGAAGCAGAAATCAATTTTTGGTTTTTGGGGAATCGATTCCTGCATGTGAAAAGGAACTGGGAAGTGTTTATGTCGAAGTAGAAATCCATTTTCCCAACGAGTTTTTGTATGGCAGGTTACTGAAAAATTTTCAGAAATTGATTTATTGCCTGTGTTGAACCGAAATATTTTTGAACTTCGAAAATTCATATCTTTTGACTCAGGTGTCCGTTTGATGCGCCGTTTGAACTCGGGTGTCTGTTTGACATGCCGTTTGAACCTACGGGAAGCTGAAAACATTTTCTTTCCTATAAAAAAATTATTTCGAAAACATTGGGTAATTATTTGGTGGGGTTGTGCCTTTTTGTGTGAATTTCTTATTATATGTGTTAATGCGATTATGCAGATTTGTTGTTTATGATGTGGTGTACTATTGCATGTAAAGGACAACGAGTAGCCTGTAACAGTAAGTTGCATTGATGAATGATGATATCGATGCAGCATTGTGTTGCATGTTCGTGTCGCATGCATTTCATGTTGAGGACTTTAGTCCTGTTGTTGTTATGGGCTCTAATCCTAGATGGCTAGGATAGGGAGTGAGGTGAATATAAATATTCATGTTGTTGTTGTTGGCTCTGATCTTATATGGCATGGATCGGGAGCAAAGTGAACCAAATTGTTCATGATGTTGGTGGCTTCGGTCCTAGATGGAGTGGATTCGGGAGTGATATTGTTACCACGTGTATAGAGTCGGTTCCTGTCTCGTTGCATGTCTTGATGTTAGCATAAAATATGTTGTGTGTTGTTGTTTATGCCTATTAAATGTTGGTTATGACGTGTAAGTGTGAGATTTGGATAGAATAACTATGCCTGATATATTTATATATACTTATTATTATACTTTCCTTTATATTGTTGTGATATCTCACCCCTTCTGTTTGAATGTTACCTCTACGTAGGTAGCTGTTGTACCTCAATTTTTGCCCCTAAGATTCCTCTATCATCTTATATCAACACAATCATATCAAGATCACACTAGGGTTTGGCTCTTCTCCCTACCTCTAGGTTTGCTCATGAGGAATCACCAAGAACCTTGATTTGTATATTATGATCATATATGTTTTGTATTGATTAACTTTTAACTAATAAATACAATGAATGTTTTCTCTAATTTATGATATTATAGGTAAGGGCACAACACATTTCACCAGGTTGATTCATAGGTTCATGAGTTTATTTCCATGCCTTCTCCAATAAAATTTCATTGATATTCAAGCTTCATCATTGAAGATACTTTGAATTAATATCATGACAAGCTCTACTATGATTTATCATGCCTCAATTTGCCAAATAAAGTTAAAAGATGCAAGATTTGATTGAAGAAGTTTGACCTAATTGGACAAGTTCTTGATTTCTTGATCACAAGTGCATAACTCTGTCAATTCTTAACACTTGAAGGTGGTTTTTGTTTCTATGGATTCTTACTATCATCCACAAACACTTTTATTCACAAGGTAAGAGTAATTGTGCAAGAAAATTTGTCAAAATTGAAAGGGGTTTCCAAGATATTTTGGTGCTCTATGAGCTAGGGTTTTGAACTTCTATGGGCTATATCTTTCTCATCTTTTGAGATTTTTGAGTTATTCCAAATACATGCTTCTCTTTAAATGGTTATCAACTAATCATTTCAAGAGTTTCAAAAAAAATTTATGTGGAAGATACCTAATGATGAAGAAAGATTACAAGTCCTCTAGATGGGCCATCAAATTCCCTTGCGTGACTTCAAAAGACCATAGCTTAGCAAATTTTTATCTCCTTGAGCCCATTATTTTTCCATAATAATCTTAAAGATGTGAACTTCAACTCTTCTTTTATGTGCAAAGCTTGAAAATGAGTTGAAGATTCCCTAAAAACTCAAAAGATTATAGGTCACTTCATGAATTTTCATCAATTTTGCAAGACCATAACTTTTTCAATACTTGGTATTTTTGAGTGATTCAAGTTTCACAATGCACTTTAGGAAGTCTACTTCAAGATAGCATCAATGATCAAAGCTCAATTTTGGAGGAAGGTCTTGTTTGGAATCAAAACATTATAGGTCACTTTTGAAGAAAAACTTATAATTTTTCGAAGTACAAAAAGTCACCATCTTTTTCTCAACTTTGACTCATCACAACTTTTAGCTCAAGCATCCATTTGATCTCACTTTTTGCATATTCTAAAGTTTGTGACCTTATCTTTCAATTGCTTCAAGAATCATGTCTTAAGACCCATTGAGATGTGAACACCATGGATTCAAAGATGGTACCTTTAAACTGAAGTTTTCTCCAAAGTCAGAATTTGAAATTCATAATATGGATTCTAAACACCAAATTAACACGCGTTTTTTATTAACACGCGTTGAATTAAGGATCAAAACACGGGAATTAATTGAGCTTTGATGTACATGATGGGGTCACACTTTTTTCATTTTCGAGTTTGATCCAATTTCCCTCCAAACTTCAAATTTTCTCTGATTTCTTTGCACCATTCTCTTCCCTATAAATAGAGGACCTCACTCCTCTAATTTTTTTAAAGCTTGAACAGCCAAAATCACTCTGTCAAACTCCTTCCAAACTCACTTTTCTGAGATTTCAAATTCCTCTTTTCTCCACTTTTCAATCCAATTTCTTCATTGATCCTTCATCCTTGAACTTCACTGAAGCTAACAGAAGAAGAATCAAGTCTTGAGGTGCCCTGAATCATGCTAGCCAATTCCATTTACAGAGCAAGTTCATCTGACTTCGTTCAGGTAGTTTAAGGCACCAAATCTTCTAACTCAAATTACTGGAATGGTCTATGATTTTCATTGATCCTTGCTCTTAACTCAATTTTTGTGAAATAATGCATTTGATGCTTCTGATTTTCGATTTTAACATTTTTAAACATCTCTGGTTTTTCCAAATTGACTACGTTGTGCTTTATATAAATTTTTCGCGAGCATATGATTGTGATCGTCCCAAGTAGACGCATCTAATGGTACCACTATGAATACGTAAATTTACAGATTCAAGGATCTTGGATTTGCCCTACTTGTAGGAGGCTGGAAGTTGAAGATGATCTACGTGTCATTCTTCAACCAATGACAATGAGCCAATTGTTTTAATTTGATTGGTTGGACTTTCTTGTGTTGTATGCGCGCGCTTCAGCTTGAGTCCATGATGCTCCCTCAACTCAGATCCATTGGATTTGCCAACGTGTATAAGTGAGAGAGATCCAACGCGCCTAGTTTTTCTTATTTGTTTTTATTTTACAAAATTATTTTTTAATTTCTTTTATCTTTAAAAATTCATAACACTTTTATTTTTATCCAAAAATTATGAAAAAATATACAAAAATACTTTGAATTATTTCTGATTTTGTGAATATTTTTTTCATATTTTTATTTTAATGTTTGATATTTTTCATAATTTTTGTTTTGTTTGCCTTAACTTATTTGTTTTAAAAATACTTTTTGATATTTTTAAATTCTAAATTATTTTTATAATAATCATTTTCCTTATGTCTGACCTTCTGAAATTTTTTTAGAATTTTATTTTGACTTATACTATTTTTGATATTTTTTTATTTATTTGAGTGATTTTAATTAGTTTAAAATACTTTTCTGTTTAAAAAAATTTTATAAAAATATTTGAGGTCATTTCTGATTTTTCTATGGTCTTTTTAAAACTTTCTTTGATACTTTAAATATAGTTTTCTATTTTACCTTTTATTCTCATTTTAATTTGTTTTGGATGACGAACCTGAATTATTTTCTACTGCTTAATAAAGTCCATAAAAATAATCGTGTTGCATTTAATTTGTTTTGGATGACAAACCTCAATTATTTTCTACTGCTTAATAAAGTCGATTTTTAAAACTATGGTATTTGTTGTTTATCCAAATGATGTTATGTATCCCTTTTATTACTTTGAGCAAATTATGATTGTTTTGAGAAAGGGTGGCATCCTAAATATATTTTGAAGGAAAAATTTACTGTGATTTTTATATTATTAATTATTGGGGAATTTAGGGTGTTACAATTGGTATCAGAGCAGGTCAGTCAGTCCAACCAGGTTGTTGAGTCAGTAGTATAGTGTGACGGTCAAATAATATTGATATGTTTCTTCTAACCATTATTTGATGTTATGATGTGAAATAGAGAAATGGCTGGAAGAGATGATGTTGCACTTGCTTCTGCTTTGTAGGCTATGGCTCAGGCTGTGTGTTGTACCCCAAAATTTTCCCTCCCATATTTCTCAAAACATGGCAAGAAAGATCTCCAAGTTGCTCAAAGTAGCCCAGAAGTTGGCCAGACAAGCTCTCTCCTAAGGCAGTGTACTCAAATTAGGGTTTTGTGTTGCATCAAGATCCTTGAGTCTAAATGACCTCAAGTGCTCCCCAATGTCCTAATATGTTCTCAAGATCATCCATGCCAAGTTTCAAGCCTTGCAGAGGAAGTTTGCTCAGTCAATTGCTCAAAGGTCCAAAAATCGACTGTGCTAGGGCAAAAGTCAACTGTGACCCACATACAGTCAAACTTCAATATTTTTTGTCAACATCCTAATTTTGAAGGATATTTCATCATTTGATCAAGCGTTGATCATGATTCATCAAGGATTGCCCAAAATTCATCAAGATTCAAAAGTTGCTAAATTAGGGTTTTGTAGGAAAAGTCAACTCAACTTTGACCAAGCATAACTTTCTCATACTTTATGATAAATGACCCATACAAATCTAATTTTGAAGAGGATGCAATTCCCTACAATCCATCTTCATACCCAAAGATCAAAATATGCACTCACAAGAAGTTATGAATTTGGACATTATAGGTCATTTTGAAAAGTCAACAAAAACACCTTTTTTGTCAAAGCTTCTAACTTGATAATAGAATATCAAATTGAGATGAGACCAAAAGGGTTGGTTAGAGGTGTTATACCCCAAAATTTGCCCTCCCATATTCCTCAAGAAATTGCCAAGCCAAGCTACAAAATTCCCCAAGGGTTGTGCAGTGCAACAGTCTCCCATACAGTCAAAATTAGGGTTTTGAGTCTGGTCAAGAAAAGGAAGTGTTCAAAGGCCCAATCAAGTCTCATATGCTTACAAACATGGTCAAGCATCCTCATATCAAGTTTCAAGGCATTCAGCTCAAAATTGCACAGTCAAAACCCTAAATTGCACTACAGTCAACTGTAGGGGCAAAATGGTCATTTGACAGTCAAAAGTTCAAATTTTTGGTCAACATATCATTTTGAAGCCACAAACATCATTTGATCAATGCTTGATCATGATTCTCAAAATTTGGCTCAGAAATCATCAAAGATGCAAAAGTTGCTATATTTGGACAGCTGAAAAAGTCAACTGAAATTGACCAGGGCATAACTTTCACATGGATTATCAGAAAAATTCCATCCAAAGCTCATTTTGAAGAGAAAGACATTTCCTACAACTCATCTTCATACTTCAAGTCCAAGAAATGCTCTCACAAAAAGTTATCAATTTCTACATTACAGGTCATTTTCAAAAGTCAACAAAAAGGGACTTTAAGTCAAAGGCCATAACTTGAGATTGGTAAATCAAAATGACATGGGACCAAAGACATTGGTTAAAGGACTCAAAGACCTTTCCAAAATGTCCAAGAACATGTGAAAAGCTTAAAAATTGAGCAAGTTATGCCTTGTAGAAGTTGGGAAATTTTTGTGAAATGGCAAAAGTCAACTATCCTTGAAAATCCAATTTTTGACAAAAGGGCCCCATTTTTTCCACTTGCTTCATCCTTGTCATGCCACACACGTGTCCCATGGTTAATTTCAAGACCAAATATTGATTTTTTTATTTTATTTAATTTTTGATGATTTAATTCATTTTAATTCTTTGAAAATTCAAATAAAATTTAAAAACCAATGGAATAGTGTCATGTGAACTTGGACAATTTCTATGTATCATGAACCAACTCAAGAAATCAGGCTAGGGTTCATTTGCACACTAGGTCTAGGTTTTGGCTAAAAAGGAGGAAAAATGGTTAAGAGTGAAAACCCTAAGACTAATTCCTTCATGAGCTTGAATCTAGGTCAAAAAACAAGCCAATTCCATTCCATGATCATCACTGAGTCAAACCCTAACCACCATATGCCATATGCTGCGCTGAAAAGCCATTGGACATTTTGAAAAATGAGCCATATATTGCAAATCTGAAATCAGTGCTAGAGGAAGTTTTAAGCCTTAATTCTTTGTCCAATAGCATCCTGGACATCTACTGAACACATTCCAACTCCAAACATCTTTCAAAAACCCAGGAATTGGTAGGGAGACCTCAAGCCGTGTCACATAATTTTTGAGATTGCATATCACAATTCACGCGTCCTCTTGCATTTTTGTTGATAAATTCTTATTCCTTACAAAGTTTCTAAGCTGTTCATGGTATTTAATTGCATTTTCATAAGCCATACACGAATCTACCATGATTGGTTTTTAGGGTTTCCAGCTTTTTGAATTAGGGCTTTTGACACGGAGTAAAATCAAACCTCAAGACCGGTGCCATCAGCTTGAGCAGGTTGAGACGAAGAAGATGGCACCCTCGCGCTCAATTTATGAGCGACGAGGGGCTAGTCGCTATTTTCTTATAAGTCCCCTAAAGCAACGATCAAAAAACCGTTGCCTTCGTCCTTCATGTTTCAGGAAAATGAAAGAGACGATGAGTTGTCACACGGAGACTGGTCAATTCGAATTTGCGCGCGTTTAGCCATTATGCGTTGGTTTTAATTTTTATTGTTTATTAACCATAACATGTTAAATGACATGCAGCAGCGCAGTTGGTAGCACGTGATGTGAATAACCTTCATGACCTGGGTTCAAGTCCCAGGTCTGGCAAAAGTTTAATATTATTTTTCAATGTAAAATCTTATGCAGGCACGTTCTTGAGGACATACCATACGTCCTCCTCATCTATTGCACACGTGTCCTAGGAGACTTATCAAAGGGTTCAGAACAAAGGCATATGGTGGACGCCAGTCAACATGCCACACCTGATTGGAAAAGTCAACAAATTGCCAGCAAATGGGCCAGGCTTTTCAGGCCTGCACCTCACAAATCTGGGGTTACACACCATCCTGGTTTGCCAAATTTATTTTTCTTATATTCTTCATTTATTTTAATTGTATGTTATTTTAATTATTTGTTTTATTTAATTTTTAATCAAAATGCAAAAACATCACAAAAATCAGAAAAAGTCAAAAATTAATAATTATTTTATTTTAAATATTTTTTTTTTGTATAAATAATAACATGTAAATATTTAGCTTTAATTAGGTTTTCAATTTTAATCATTTTTAATAAAAATCCAAAAAAATAGAATTTAGGTTTAATAACTTTTTATTTTCTTTTTTAATTTTCCCTTTTTTCAGAATAATAATATTATTTATTTATTTTCATAAATTAAAAATTGTACATAAATTAATTTAGAAGTAAATTAGGCTAAAAATCTTTTTCTTAATAACTTAAAAAAACATTAGAACTAGGGTTTAGCATTTTAATCTTAATTAATTTTTCTTTTTTTCTTTTAAATCTAAAAAACACAAAAATACCATTTTTCATTTAATTTTAATTTTAGATAACTTAATTATTTTAATTTCTTTAAAGGGTTCAACGCCCTCGCATTTGATTATTTTCTTTTTCGCGCGTTTCATTTATTTCTTTTGTGAATATAATGTACTTGTACCAAAGCCATGTAATAGCTATTAGACATTTCTTTTCTGCAATTTATTTTAAAACGGGTCTGGATTAATTTGGCGTTGTAGACCCTCGCCCTTTGTAATAGCGTAGGACTTTTATCTTTTCCGCACTTTAAATTCCCGCAACTTTATAATTGTTAAACAATAACATGAAAGAATGAATGCCCAAAAATAAAATCGAATTGTTAGATCACCAATGCATGACAAGACAAACAATAAACTGAAAATGACACACAATTCACACACCACCCCTAGGGTACGCCTCACTGTTGCCTTTCGAAAGGTGATCATCGAGTAGAGGATATTTTAGTAAGTCCTTGTGTCCATTGATCTAGTTGCCTCGAAACAAGTTGCCTCGGAATAGTTGCCTCGGAATAAAAAGATCAATGGCATAAGGGTAGCTCCTAAGGTGTCTTCCCATTGCTCCGGTGATCACCACGTCCCTAAAACTCGAATTGACCCGAACACCTCCAACGGTAGTGCTACCTACCTCTCAATGGTGGGATGGCATTACCTTAAAGGACTTTTACACAGACGAATTCCTTAGGGTAGGTAGGTTCTCAAGGATACTTGCTCTAATTTCAAACAAATCAAAACATCTTTTCACACCGACACACTTTCAAAAACTTTCAAAACAAACTTTTCAAACACTCTGACGTACGAGTTGAATTGAAACTTTTTCAAAGAATATTTTGATACCCACATTGAAAAGCAAGCAAACATTTTGAAAACACATTGAGCAAGTATCTAAGAGCCCATGGATAACCATGGATAGAAAGGGTGCTAACACCTTCCCTTTCTATAACCTACCTCCCGAACCGAGAGCAATCTCTTTTAAGGAATTTTTCTGTGCTTTTGTCCTTTCCATTTGGAGAAAATAAAAGACGGTGGCGACTCTTGCTTACCGCGACATTTCGCGAACCAGCTTTAAAACAGTCAGTTCCAGATCCACCGATCACAGAACTGGCGACTCTGCTGGGGAAAAAACTTAAAGTGAGGTGTACCTTAGGACTAAGATCATTGTGTTTTCAATTGCTTTCCTTGTTTGCTTTATTATTGTGGGACCGTCTTGGGAGTTCTATAGATCCTAACCCGGATCTGGGGGGATACCTTTTTAGAAAGTAGCAACAAGGCTGTGAGGGAACTGTGCGGGGTATACCGACATGGTTGAAACAGTCTGCTACGTTGATGTGGCACTTTGGTGTGTACCGGTAACCCTTGAGTCAGTCAAGGAGAGTACGGGGCCTCCATGTGGTGTCATGAAGCATCAACAGACCTTAGGAACCTTAATTGAACCATCTTGGCCTCTTTAGGGTAGTGAGATAACTGACTTTGGTGCAGTCCGAGGTTGGTTGATACTCGATACTACACTCAATTGAGGGTTGCTTTCCTGGAATATTTCGGTCGCCAGTTCAGTGGCTAAATCGAAACGATGAACAATGAAAGCAATCCCGTGATATTGGGAACCTTAGAACCCGGTTACTTTGATTAGGACAGGTTGAACCCACCAACTTCAAGAGGGTACTACCCAGACTCCATGCTGGCCTAAACTTTAAGGGCTTCTCTTGTGTGACTTGTGTGCCTTCCTACTTGAACTACTTGCATGCTTATTACCTGACATTTGTCTCTTGCAGGTTGTGTTTGTAGTCCTTAATTAGGACTCATGACAGGGTATCCTAAGTTTCTTGCAGGTTTTTGCAGTCCTTAATTGGGACTCATAACAGGGTTACTCACATTACCCCATGCATATCATGACATCATACCATTGCATACATCCTAACCCATTTCAAGGATCTCAAGGGCTTGTGATACAGGTCATATAAATCAAACATCTAGCAAGGGGCAAAGAGGATTTATTTTCTTCTAGCCAATGTTGTCAGAGGCTATGACCCACTTGATATGGTGAGCTCTGACTCCTGAAGAAGGTTCCCTAACCAAGGTTGTTTGGAAATCAAAATCAGACATGATGACTAAAGTCAGGGGCTATGACCCACTTGATATGGTGAGCCTTGACTCTTGAAGAAGAATTCTCAATAACATGGGTGTCCTTCAATCAAGCTCTAAGTCCCAATGCTAACAAATTTTCTTGTTTACAAATTTTCTTGTTTACCCCGCGAGATCCTTGAAAACATTGCATGCATATCATACTCATCCTTGCATAACAGGTATCTTTGTTGCAGGTCACTTACCTTTCCCGCTGTTTATTTCAGCAATGGTTTCACAACAAGACAACCAGGACCTTCTTGCTCAAGAGACTCGGTTCGGAGAAATCCTCCTGAATCTATCCAAGGGGCAGGAGGAGCTAAGAACACTTCTCGTAGAGACTTTTTCCAGGAACAGTGCTGAGGATGAAAGGCTGAAACACCTACAAGCTGAGATGGATGCTATGAAAGCCCAAATGCTGGGGCAGAGGAACGCCATTCAGGGTTTAACTCAAAGACAAGATGAGCTCGGGGTTCTCGTCAACAAACTGCTTCAGGGTAACCAACTGGGGCAAACATCTAAGGGTAAAAAGCCAATCATCGTTCCACCACCTCTGAGACAAAGAGGCAAGGAGAAAGCTCCTCATATGGCTCCAGTATCACCAATTCAGCAGCAACTTCACCAACTTCAGACAGACAAGCCCAGGAGGCAGTTCACCCCGCTCAATATGTCGTCGTTTCAAGCTTTACAACGCCTGTTGAGATTGAACCTGATCACATTAAGGGATCATCCCCAGAACCCCAACACAACACATCCTGCTTATGATCCCAATAAAAGGTGTGCCTACCACTCTGCCTGTCCAGGACATAATGCAAACGAGTGTTGGGCTTTGAAAAACAAGATCCAGGACCTGATTGATGAAGGAGCACTGGAATTCACACAAGATGGTCAGGCTGAATTTTTCTACCATCCCTCCAAGGCTCACCATTTGAAGTGACAAGCCCTGAGACTAGAAATTTTTGTTCATTCGAATTTTCAAATTGTAATTTTCTTTTGATTGTTCAAACATTTACTCATTGTTAAAACATTGTTATTTCATTAATGCATCGCTTATGTCTATTTTGAATCAATATATTCGTATTCACTATACGCAAATTATTTTCATATTTTTTCTGATAATCAACTCTCAATCAATAATTCTAAGCCTCTTGAGGGAGGATGACGAAAACGATACCGCTATCTTTACAGTATGCTTTTGAACAGACCCCGCTGGTGAGGTACAGGCATTGTTTCAATCCCTAAACACTGGAGTTATAAGGATGATAATCCCTCGTCAACCCCTCTGAGCCAAAGAAGTAGGAGTTTTTTTATTTTCGAAAATCAAAACCCTCAATCATAACCTGGGGGCAGGGTAGTCTCTCAGTTGATCCGAGTGCATAACGAATGGCACCAAAAAGAGATCCTTACAGAACGAACAAAGACAGTGATGGTTCCGAACAATCATAAGGACAGGCAGTCATTATCTTTCAAAATAAAATAAAAAACCCATTAAGTCAAAACCCATGAAGGGGATTTACAAAATTGGGGCATCCCGCTGACTGTAATTCCAAAAAAGGAGACAGTTCAGGCAAAAAAAGAAAGGGATAACAAAAAAAAAGGGGAAAGAGGTCACACAAACCCTCAATAACAAAAAGGAATGACTGCCTATTCAGAATAAACTGCCAACATCCGAATCATCACCGGAAAATCAGAGCAAAGACTCAAACAAGGTCTAACGTATGATCAACTAAGTTTAGGTTTGGAGAACATCGCGAAGAGCGGGTGGGTACAAATAATTTGAGCCTTTATCCTTTGTTTCTTAAAACCATGAACCAGGCCACGTTATAACCCTTAAAAAGTCCTAGCTGAAGTATGGGTTAGTTCGAAAGCATACTGTTACGAAAGGTATCCTGACTCCTTAAGGCCTACGGTAAATACGAAGTTGACATCACGTTTTACAAACATTCACTTGTTTTATGAAAAGAACGCATTTCCAAAATATTCAAGACAGACATAAGCTTTGTATTTTTGATATAACTGTGTTTGCATATGACTTTTTGTTTGAACAGCATAGAAATTCGCATGACGGAAGTCTAATGAACAAGAGTATCTCCAATCAAGGGACACGGCATGATCATGGTCTATCATCTGGGGCAGTTAAGTCAAGATCCAGAGAATCTCTCAAAAGGCCAAAAAGCCTGGGGCAAATCTCTGCCTGAGTCACTTGGGGGTAATCCAGCAACGAATCTTGCACGATCAGACACCTTCTGACAATATGGCGACACCACCAGCCTGGGGAAAATCTCCGTCTAAGTCACCTGGGGCATTGGACGATCAAACGAAGATTTTCTGGTGGCATGACAAAACAATTCTAACAGGGGCAATTCCCTACATCCTGAGGACACGGACATAGTCGAAAAAATACGGCGCATAATCAAAGACCCACTAGGTTGACATACCTAGGCAAAAATAAGGGCTTCCCGGCGAACTAAAAAGGGTTCGGGCAAAATGAAGGGATGAAACGAAAAACATGTACACCCGGCAAGTCGAAAACCTGAAAAGGCGGCTGGGGCAAAAAATAGGTATCCCGGTGGACTGAAAGGGCGGTCCAGGCAAAAGTTAGGGATCGAAGCGTACGACTATGTTCCGGTATCTCGTCACTTGCCTACCCGAAGATTTGTCGATCACCCGCACAGGTATCCTCTTCCCTCACCTCCGAAGCAGGGGCAATAATGAGCTATCCAGGCGATCCAATTGCTCTGTCAACCAAATTACAAAGGACAGATCAACATAAAAATGATTACCATCTACCTTTACAAATTCCAGATCGTGGGTTAACGTCCGAGACCAAACAGGACAATTATCCACTTAATCAAAATCATGCAACCCAACACCGATTTCTGCTCAACCTTCAGACAAAGTCATACACAGACTCCTCCTCTCAAGATGACCTAACCCCAGTTCATCAAGAAGTTTTACACAAACTTATCCTGCCGTAACCTAACCCCGGTTCCTCCAAGAGTCTCACATGGACCTAGCTCAAGATAACCTCACCCCGGTTCATCAAGAAGTTTTACATGAACTTACCTCACCAAGCAACCCTACATCGGTTCCCTCTCTTCAAGATGCAGTTTTACATGGACTCGTCACCCAGAAACCCTACACAGGTTCTCCCTTTCCAAAAAAACGAAGTTTTACACGAACTCATCATCAAAGTAACCCTACCCAGGTTCCTTCTCCATTTCAGATACAGTTTTGCACAAACTCATCAGCATGCAACCCTACATAGGTTCCCCCTTTCAACTTATAAAATTACATTCCAAAACTCCCCAGAAGAGTCCAATCCAGTTTCCCCAGGAAAATTGGAATTCATCTCTCCAAGCAGTAAGCTTATCCCCAGTAGATTCTGGAAGCTTATCCCCTCGCAGAGCACGAACGCGTCGTCCGGCTTTATTCAAAGAGTTATTTCCTTAACAGGATATAACTGGGTTATCCTCAGCCAAAAGCCACGGAAAGGTCATCGTCAACACAGTTCTTTCCTATCCCCAGCGAAGTCCATTAACACTTCCAACAACAAAGACATCCTCAGCAAATTACTGCTATCAACACTCAGCAAAGCATCTCTATCCCCACAGAGTATTGCTTCCCAGCATGATCGCTAGAATATCTTTTCTCCCCGCAGAATCTTCCATTCGCCAAGTTTATTCCGCAACGGAGTCATATTCTCCTACCGGTATCTTTGCAGTTATCATCCCCAGCGGAAGCAAAATCTATTCTTCGACATCAGCCCAGGATACGACTTCCCGGCACCCGTCAAGGATTCACTTTCCTAGACAAAAACATACAAGTCATGAAATATCACATACATCATTATAGCATGCATAACACACTGCATCATACAAATTTCAGTTATGTTGAGAACATCATTGTTTGATCCATATCATGCATTGCAGGAAAGATCCAGTTAAGTTCTCAAGCTACATTTCAAGACCTAGACCGGTTCAGTTAAATCGTCCCAAGATTTTCCTGATTGCTTATCCAGTCAAAGGCCTTCTCTGGTTCAGTTAAATCGTCCCAAGATTTTCCTGATTGCTTATCCAGTTGAAGACATTTCAAGACCTAGACCGGTTCAGTTAAATCGTCCCAAGATTTTCCTGATTGCTTATCCAGTCAAAGGCCTTCTCTGGTTCAGTTAAATCGTCCCAAGATTTTCCTGATTGCTTATCCAGTTGAAGACATTTCAAGACCTAGACCGGTTCAGTTAAATCGTCCCAAGATTTTCCTGATTGCTTATCCAGTCAAAGGCCTTCTCTGGTTCAGTTTAATCGTCCCAAGATTTTCCTGATTGCTTATCCAGTTGAAGACATTTCAAGACCTAGACCGGTTCAGTTAAATCGTCCCAAGATTTTCCTGATTGCTTATCCAGTCAAAGGCCTTCTCTGGTTCAGTTAAATCCTCCCAAGATTTTCCTGATTGCTTATCCAGTTGAAGACATTTCAAGACCTAGACCGGTTCAGTTAAATCGTCCCAAGATTTTCCTGATTGCTTATCCAGTCAAAGGCCTTCTCTGGTTCAGTTAAATCGTCCCAAGATTTTCCTGATTGCTTATCCAGTTGAAGACATTTCAAGACCTAGACCGGTTCAGTTAAATCGTCCCAAGATTTTCCTGATTGCTTATCCAGTCAAAGGCCTTCTCTGGTTCAGTTAAATCGTCCCAAGATTTTCCTGATTGCTTATCCAGTTGAAGACATTTCAAGACCTAGACCGGTTCAGTTAAATCGTCCCAAGATTTTCCTGATTGCTTATCCAGTCAAAGGCCTTCTCTGGTTCAGTTAAATCGTCCCAAGATTTTCCTGATTGCTTATCCAGTTGAAGACATTTCCAGACCTAGACCGGTTCAGTTAAATCGTCCCAAGATTTTCCTGATTGCTTATCCAGTCAAAGGCCTTCTCTGGTTCAGTTAAATCGTCCCAAGATTTTCCTGATTGCTTATCCAGTTGAAGACATTTCAAGACCTAGACCGGTTCAGTTAAATCGTCCCAAGATTTTCCTGATTGCTTATCCAGTCAAAGGCCTTCTCTGGTTCAGTTAAATCGTCCCAAGATTTTCCTGATTGCTTATCCAGTTGAAGACATTTCAAGACCCAGACCGGTTCAGTTAAATCGATCCTAAGATTTTCCTGATTCTTACCCAGTCAAAGGCCTCTCTGGTTCAGTCAGATCGACCCTAAGATCTCCCTGATTCTTATCCCAGTAGAAGACACCCCAGATTTTTCTCAACGAGCGTTGTTGAAGTTAAAGTCGCCCAAAGCTCTCTTACCATTCATGCTAAGGAAGTAATCATCCCTGGTTCTTTCATCGCCGTTTGAAGCTCCAGACTCAGCTCTTGTAACCAGTCAGGACACATTTATACCAAGCATCTAAAAATCAGCTCCTGCAACGTGTCAGGTACTCATTTTTCTGTTTTGCAGGTATGCAGGTTCTCGCCAAGGAATCTCCTACGCAATCAAACATCCAGATGGCATCTATAAGCCCATTCTACCATCATTGCTAACATGTGAGCGCAAATTTCCGGGCACTCTAGTGTCCAATCATCTTTTACCCTCGGATTACGAAAGGCACGTCAGCCAATCTGCATCCTCAGGTCTAAGAAGATTGAACAGGGGCAACTGTTATACCCCAAAATTTGCCCTCCCATATTCCTCAAGAAATTGCCAAGCCAAGCTACAAAATTCCCCAAGGGTTGTGCAGTGCAACAGTCTCCCATACAGTCAAAATTAGGGTTTTGAGTCTGGTCAAGAAAAGGAAGTGTTCAAAGGCCCAATCAAGTCTCATATGCTTACAAACATGGTCAAGCATCCTCATATCAAGTTTCAAGGCATTCAGCTCAAAATTGCACAGTCAAAACCCTAAATTGCACTACAGTCAACTGTAGGGGCAAAATGGTCATTTGACAGTCAAAAGTTCAAATTTTTGGTCAACATATCATTTTGAAGCCACAAACATCATTTGATCAATGCTTGATCATGATTCTCAAAATTTGGCTCAGAAATCATCAAAGATGCAAAAGTTGCTATATTTGGACAGTTGAAAAAGTCAACTGAAATTGACCAGGGCATAACTTTCACATGGATTATCAGAAAAATTCCATCCAAAGCTCATTTTGAAGAGAAAGACATTTCCTACAACTCATCTTCATACTTCAAGCCCAAGAAATGCTCTCACAAAAAGTTATCAATTTCAACATTACAGGTCATTTTCAAAAGTCAACAAAAAGGGACTTTAAGTCAAAGGCCATAACTTGAGATTGGTAAATCAAAATGACATGGGACCAAAGACATTGGTTAAAGGACTCAAAGACCTTTCCAAAATGTCCAAGAACATGTGAAAAGCTTAAAAATTGAGCAAGTTATGCCTTGTAGAAGTTGGGAAATTTTTGTGAAATGGCAAAAGTCAACTATCCTTGAAAATCCAATTTTTGACAAAAGGGCCCCATTTTTTCCACTTGCTTCATCCTTGTCATGCCACACACGTGTCCCATGGTTAATTTCAAGACCAAATATTGATTTTTTTATTTTATTTAATTTTTGATGATTTAATTCATTTTAATTCTTTGAAAATTCAAATAAAATTTAAAAACCAATGGAATAGTGTCATGTGAACTTGGACAATTTCTATGTATCATGAACCAACTCAAGAAATCAGGCTAGGGTTCATTTGCACACTAGGTCTAGGTTTTGGCTAAAAAGGAGGAAAAATGGTTAAGAGTGAAAACCCTAAGACTAATTCCTTCATGAGCTTGAATCTAGGTCAAAAAACAAGCCAATTCCATTCCATGATCATCACTGAGTCAAACCCTAACCACCATATGCCATATGCTGCGCTGAAAAGCCATTGGACATTTTGAAAAATGAGCCATATATTGCAAATCTGAAATCAGTGCTAGAGGAAGTTTTAAGCCTTAATTCTTTGTCCAATAGCATCCTGGACATCTACTGAACACATTCCAACTCCAAACATCTTTCAAAAACCCAGGAATTGGTAGGGAGACCTCAAGCCGTGTCACATAATTTTTGAGATTGCATATCACAATTCACGCGTCCTCTTGCATTTTTGTTGATAAATTCTTATTCCTTACAAAGTTTCTAAGCTGTTCATGGTATTTAATTGCATTTTCATAAGCCATACACGAATCTACCATGATTGGTTTTTAGGGTTTCCAGCTTTTTGAATTAGGGCTTTTGACACGGAGTAAAATCAAACCTCAAGACCGGTGCCATCAGCTTGAGCAGGTTGAGACGAAGAAGATGGCACCCTCGCGCTCAATTTATGAGCGACGAGGGGCTAGTCGCTATTTTCTTATAAGTCCCCTAAAGCAACGATCAAAAAACCGTTGCCTTCGTCCTTCATGTTTCAGGAAAATGAAAGAGACGATGAGTTGTCACACGGAGACTGGTCAATTCGAATTTGCGCGCGTTTAGCCATTATGCGTTGGTTTTAATTTTTATTGTTTATTAACCATAACATGTTAAATGACATGCAGCAGCGCAGTTGGTAGCACGTGATGTGAATAACCTTCATGACCTGGGTTCAAGTCCCAGGTCTGGCAAAAGTTTAATATTATTTTTCAATGTAAAATCTTATGCAGGCACGTTCTTGAGGACATACCATACGTCCTCCTCATCTATTGCACACGTGTCCTAGGAGACTTATCAAAGGGTTCAGAACAAAGGCATATGGTGGACGCCAGTCAACATGCCACACCTGATTGGAAAAGTCAACAAATTGCCAGCAAATGGGCCAGGCTTTTCAGGCCTGCACCTCACAAATCTGGGGTTACACACCATCCTGGTTTGCCAAATTTATTTTTCTTATATTCTTCATTTATTTTAATTGTATGTTATTTTAATTATTTGTTTTATTTAATTTTTAATCAAAATGCAAAAACATCACAAAAATCAGAAAAAGTCAAAAATTAATAATTATTTTATTTTAAATATTTTTTTTTTTGTATAAATAATAACATGTAAATATTTAGCTTTAATTAGGTTTTCAATTTTAATCATTTTTAATAAAAATCCAAAAAAATAGAATTTAGGTTTAATAACTTTTTATTTTCTTTTTTAATTTTCCCTTTTTTCAGAATAATAATATTATTTATTTATTTTCATAAATTAAAAATTGTACATAAATTAATTTAGAAGTAAATTAGGTTAAAAATCTTTTTCTTAATAACTTAAAAAAACATTAGAACTAGGGTTTAGCATTTTAATCTTAATTAATTTTTCTTTTTTTCTTTTAAATCTAAAAAACACAAAAATACCATTTTTCATTTAATTTTAATTTTAGATAACTTAATTATTTTAATTCCTTTAAAGGGTTCAACGCCCTCGCATTTGATTATTTTCTTTTTCGCGCGTTTCATTTATTTCTTTTGTGAATATAATGTACTTGTACCAAAGCCATGTAATAGCTATTAGACATTTCTTTTCTGCAATTTATTTTAAAACGGGTCTGGATTAATTTGGCGTTGTAGACCTAATAGCGTAGGACTTTTATCTTTTCCGCACTTTAAATTCCCGCAACTTTATAATTGTTAAACAATAACATGAAAGAATGAATGCCCAAAAATAAAATCGAATCGTTAGATCACCAATGCATGACAAGACAAACAATAAACTGAAAATGACACACAATTCACACACCACCCCTAGGGTACGCCTCACTGTTGCCTTTCGAAAGGTGATCATCGAGTAGAGGATATTTTAGTAAGTCCTTGTGTCCATTGATCTAGTTGCCTCGAAACAAGTTGCCTCGGAATAGTTGCCTCGGAATAAAAAGATCAATGGCATAAGGGTAGCTCCTAAGGTGTCTTCCCATTGCTCCGGTGATCACCACGTCCCTAAAACTCGAATTGACCCGAACACCTCCAACGGTGGTGCTACCTACCTCTCAATGGTGGGATGGCATTACCTTAAAGGACTTTTACACAGACGAATTCCTTAGGGTAGGTAGGTTCTCAAGGATACTTGCTCTAATTTCAAACAAATCAAAACATCTTTTCACACCGACACACTTTCAAAAACTTTCAAAACAAACTTTTCAAACACTCTGACGTACGAGTTGAATTGAAACTTTTTCAAAGAATATTTTGATACCCACATTGAAAAGCAAGCAAACATTTTGAAAACACATTGAGCAAGTATCTAAGAGCCCATGGATAACCATGGATAGAAAGGGTGCTAACACCTTCCCTTTCTATAACCTACCTCCCGAACCGAGAGCAATCTCTTTTAAGGAATTTTTCTGTGCTTTTGTCCTTTCCATTTGGAGAAAATAAAAGACGGTGGCGACTCTTGCTTACCGCGACATTTCGCGAACCAGCTTTAAAACAGTCAGTTCCAGATCCACCGATCACAAGAGGACATCTCAATCTTTCTAAAAAGTCCAAGAACACCTCCAAAAGTTCAAAATTGAAGAAGTTATGCATTGTTGAAGTTGGACTTTTTTGCAAAATTGCCAAAAGTCAACTATCCCCAAAACTTCCATTTTTTCCAAATGGGCCCATTCGTTTTCACTTGTTTTGAGTTTGCATTATTGCCCACGTGATCTAGCTTTGGCCATGTGTCCATATCATATTTTTATTATTTAATTTGATTTTTATTTGAACTAATTCATTTTAAATCAAATAAAATCACATAAAATCAAAAATATTGATAACCAAAAAGATCTTTTGATGATTATAGGTTTCAATGGACAGCTTGCATCACATAAAACTCGTATCAAAGCAATTTTACACATAAAGATTGAAATCAAGCCAATTTGGAAAGTTTGTAAAAGCAAATCAAATCCACATCAAGAGCATTGATAGAGTAAGATTTGGACAAAGAAAACAACCCTAATGTATTGTATAATACATAAGGAGGCGAGAGACACAAGAACCAGGGTTGGAAAGCAGTTCTAGAGGCAGAACAAAAATTGGCAAAAACATAAAAAAGTGGGAGATCGAAATCAAGGTTAGAGGTCGTTTCAGGGCTTGGCAAGTATCTCAATCGTTTGCTGGCCATCTCCACAAGCGAAACCAATCCAAACCACGCGTTTTCAAGCTTCCATACGCACTGTAAGTCATTTGTAACATGGCTATGTTCTTGATTTCGTATTTCCAGATTTAGGCATTGTTAACATGAAATAATTGCATATTCTTAACCCTCACATCATTTGTAAGCTTTTCACAATAATGAATTTCATTTATACGACCTGTATCACAGATCACCATTGCTAGGGTTTGGTGTTTGGTTTTGGGGCTTTTATTTTCAGGTAAAATTGGCCTTAATGGTGGTTATGGGTGTGATCAGAGGGATGAGACGAGGCTAACTATGGTGTTGGATTCCATTTATATGGCTGGAGAGGATTTTAGAACGAAGCTACGCTTTTAGCTGCGGATAAAAATCCGCAGGTAAAAGTTACAATTTTGGAGGACAGGGACGAAGACGTGTCGTCCACCCATTGGACCATTCAAATACATAAGCAAGTCAATGCACGTGCATGGAATCCCAAAAGTCAATTGGACTGGATGCTAATGGGCCAACATAATTTCTTTCTACACACCCAAATCAGGCCCAATTTCTCTACTTTTCTTTATTTTGTTTATTTAATTTAATTGCTTTATTTTATTTAATTTATTTTCTAACCAATAAACAAATTTCCTTTTTTTATCAAAAAATCACAAAAAAATATTTTTATCCAATAAAATTTCATAATTCTTTTTTTTTATTAATAAATACTAACTAATTAATTAGGTTTTTAATTCTAGGAAACTTTAATTTATTTTTGTAAATATTTAAAATTAATTAGAAATCCTTAGGTTTTAATTCTAATTTAATTTTTTTAATTTTTTTCTTAAATAATCAAAAACTCCAAAAACATGTCATTAATTATTTTTTTCATTTAATTTATTTAATTTCCAATTTAGTATTTTAATTTAAGATTTAATTTCTTTTCTTAAAAATAAAAACAACCAAAAACATTTTTCTTTTTAAAAGGGTCAAAACCCTAATTCCGCCTCCGATTTAATTTCGTGTCGCGCTTTATTTTTCTTTATCCAATTAATGTATCTGCTTCCGGTATGTAATAGATAAATAGGACATTTATTTATTTTACCACTTTATTTTATTTTCAATGGGTTGCTTTTGGCGATGTAAATACCCGATGCCTTGTAATTTAATTTCCGCATTTTAATTCCGCAAATTATACAACTGCAAAGATAACCTTAACATGTGCAAAGAATGAATGCTTAATCTTAAAATCAAATTAGATCACCCTTAACATGTGCAAAGATAAAAATAACTAAAAATGACACACTCGCACATGCGCACTCTTAGGGTACACCCCACTTGGTTGCCTTCGTACACGGTCATTGAGTATAGGGTATTTTAGAGGTCGCCCTCTTATCTAAAAGATCATAGTTGACTCGAAACGGTTGCCTCAGATATTGTTGCCTCAAACAAATGATTTAAGACATTAGGGTTACCGCTAAGGTGTCCTAACATTGCTTTAGTGACCGTATGTCCCTCATTCGAATTGACCCTCAAATTCCAACGACAGTGCTACCTACTTACTAATAGTGGGATAGCATTGTCTAAAGGAAATTAGCATAGAACGATTCTTTTTTTCGAGTAGGTAGATAGTTCTTAGATACTTGCTCATCCAAAACAAATTTCTCACACTTACACTCCTTTTCAAACAAAGTTTTCAAAAACACTTCATTACACTCTTGAGGACAGAAGCAAGAGTTAAATCGAAGTTAAAAAAACAAAAACTTTTCAAACCCACAAGCACAAAGAAAACATTTTGAAAATGATGAGCATGTACCTAAGAGCCCGTAGATAACTACGGATAGAAAGGGTGCTAATACCTTCCCTTTCTATAATCTACCCCCCGTACCTAGAAAATCTTGAAAGAGGAATTTTTCTGTGGTTTTTTTCCTTTCCTTGTTGGATAAAATAAAAGTCGGTGGCGACTCTTGCTTACCGCGACATTTTGCGAAAACAAACGCAAAACACAAACCAGCATTCCAAAAAATAGTCAGTTCTTCCCACCGTATCACAGAACTGGCGACTCTGCTGGGGATATGATAAGTGGGGTGTACCTTAGGAATAGTTCATCATAATGTTTTCAATTGCTTGATTTATATGCTTTATCTTTGTGGGTTTGAATCGGAGTTACTATAGATCCTAACCCGGATCTGGGGATACCTTTTAGGTAAGTAGCAATAGACTGTGAGGGAACTGTACGGCGTAGACCGATACGGTTGAAGCAGTAGCTACGTTGGTGTGGCACTTTAGTTTGTACCGATATCCCTTATGGTGGAACAAGGAGAATATGGGTCTTCTAAGGGGTCATTAAGCACCAATTAACCTTAGAACCTATAATTGACCAACTTGGCCATAGAACAGTAGCAGTATGCTACACTCATTGAGACCAAACTCTCGCGATGATTCCGGCCGCAAGAAAAGGTTGCCAAACTGGAATTATGACCGATCGAGGGTGGTCAGTGATATTGAGATCCTCTAGAACCCGGTTACTATTTCTAGGACAGGTTTGAACCAACTAAACTGAAAGAGGGTAATACCTAAACTCCTTGCCAGCCTGAAATCTAAGGGCTACTGTGTGACTTGTTTGCCCTTACCATGTTTGCCATCGGTGAATACTTGTGATGTGTTTCTATCATGACTTCATGCATCATGACATTGCATGCATATTGCACTGGACTAACCATTTCAAAGACCAATGGGATTCATGTTTGTTCTGTTTTGTAGGTCATGGCACCTATGCGTAGAAACAATATTCGGATCAGTTTTGTTCAGATTCCTACTCAACTTAGAGACTTGGTTGCAAAGGTCCCTGATACTTCCTCTTTTGACAGAAGACATGGGCACCTCCTTGGTTTGGTCACTTCCAGATTGGATGAGCAGATGATGAGTGTCTTGTGCCAGTTCTTTGACCCACTATACCATTGCTTCACCTTCCCGGACTATCAGTTGGTCCCTACCTTGGAAGAGTTCTCTGATTTACTTGGTATTTCTATTCTAGAGCAAACGCCATTTACAGGTTGGGAGAAATTCCTTAGGCTGGAAGAGATTGCTTCAGCCCTCCATTTGACAAAGGCTGAGGTAATGTCTAATTGGGAGACTCGGAGTGGGACAAAAGGTTTCTTGGCTAAATTCTTGGTTGATCAGGCTAATCAGTTATGGGATAGTCTAGACTTTCAGGCATTTGAAGACATTCTGGCTCTTCTTATTTATGGGTTGGCTCTGTTTCCTAATTCAGATTCCTTTATTGACGTGAACGTGGTGAGGATTTTCATGTCCCGTAATCCAGTGCCCACTCTCTTGGGTGACATTCTACACTCTCTTTATGCTCGTACTGCTCGGAAACGGGGAACCCTTATGTGTTATGCACCATTGCTGGAGAGGTGGTTTATTTCTCACCTCCCCAAATCTGTTTTGAAGAACAAGGAAGGCATGGGTTGGGCCTATAGAATTATGTCTCTCGCTCACACTAACATTATCTGGAGTACTAAGGACATGGAAGAAGTAGCCATTATTGATCGTTGTGGGGAATATCCCAATGTTCCACTACTTGGAATTCGAGGAGGGATTACCTATAATCCTTGTTTGGCCTTACGTCAGTTTGGGCGAGCTAGGAGGGACAGACCTAATGAGTTGCTAATGCCAAGCATTGTATTTGACTTCCAAGGGGATAGTGAGAAGAATCGCTGCAGGTTCATACGAGCTTGGAATAGGGTTCACAGGTTTGATCCACACGAGTTAGGGATGAAGACCTCTCTTCCAATGGAACCGTATCTCCGATGGGTTCGAATCCGTGCCCAAAAGCTGGGAATGCCATACGAAGCTGTCTTACTGGTAATAGTTGAACATGCTGATGAAGAAGGGGTTTCACCTACCGTCCTCCACCCGCACATGCCTACTGACATTGGGGAATTAAAGAGGTCTTGGATGTAGCTAAGAGAGGAACGGGATACTTACAGAGAAAAGTATCATTAGCAGGAGCGAAAGATCCTAAAGCTTACAAGGCAGCTGGAGAATGAGAAGGTCCTCAACGACTATGTCAGCACCAACGGAAAATGACCATGGGAGTGCCGATGTCTTTTGTTATTTCTAGTTTTGATTCACTTTTCAGTACCTTTTTTGTAACGCCTTAAAGGCATTTGTCAAACATTGTTTCAAGTTTTTTATCTAATAAAGTGTGTTTCATTTTGGTTTACGAATTTAAATCCCTAAAGTCTTTGAAATCATATCATACACATATCATTCCCATGCACCTCATAACAGGTACCCTTACAGGTTTCTCATCTTCTTCGCTGTTTATTTCAGCATCATGTCTTCTGAAACATCAACTAATCAAGCTATCAAGGCTCTACAAGCTCAAAACGCTCAGATTCATGTTCTTGAAGGATAAGAAGAATAAGAAGAAGAAGAAGAAGAAGAAGAAGATAGTCTTCCTGAATATGGGTCGCAGATTCGGGAACAATTTGCAGGATGTTGACTTATCTCACTCATTTGGAGGAGGAGAAAACCAAGAAGAAAGGAGGGTTCCTAGCACTGTGGTATCTGACAATGAGACTGACTTTGACGAAGACCAGTATCCTCCAGCTGAGGATAGGTATAAGCAACTCGAAGACCGGTTGAGCGCAATGGAGGTCCAGAAGGTCCCTGGGTTGGACTTAGGAGATTTGGGTTTGTCATCTGGGGTGGTGATCCCCCACAAGTTTAAAGCACCAGCCTTTGCTAAATACGACGGGGTCTCCTGCCCAAAGCTACACCTCTGTTCGTATGTTAGAAAGATCCAGCCATATACTGCTGACAAGAACCTCTGGATCCATTTCTTTCAAGATAGTCTTTCAGGGACTCAACTTGAATGGTTCTACCAACTAGAAGGAGCTAGCATCCGTAATTGGGAAGATCTTGCTGCTGCTTTTTACAAGCAGTACCAATATAATGCCGACCTTGCTCCCACGCGTACCCAACTTCAGGGTATGTCTATGGGTGCGAGCGAAGGTTTCAAAGACTACGCTCAGAAATGGAGGGACCTTGCTGGAAGAGTACAACCCCCGTTGGCTGACAGGGAGTTAGTAGATATGTTTCTGGGGACCCTATCTGGTCCGTATTTTAATCATCTGATTGGAAGTTCATCGTCAGGTTTTACTGAGTTAATAATGACTGGGGAAAGAGTTGAAGCCGGTATTAAGAGCGGCAAGATACAAAAGGGTGCTTCATGAGGTACCAAAAAGAAGCCTTTTAAGAAGGAATCCAGCGCTGTTTACAGTTCAAAGAGCCATAATATACCTGAGCGCCGCCAAGCAGTTAATGCGATTGTTATATCAGAACCTGATGTTGCCTCACAACGTAACAATCAGCCAAGAGCCGAGAGGCCGCGAAGGCAATTCACTCAGCTCCATATGACCCTGTCTCAGATTCTGCCGCAGTTGCTAAAGACCAACCTAGTGATTCCGAAGGAAGCCCCGAAGAATCCCAATACAACATCACCGTTGTACAATCCGAACGCCCGCTGTGCTTTTCACTGTGATAGCCCGAGGCATGATACAAATGACTGTTGGGTCTTCGAAGCGCTGGAAAAGCCTAATGTCATAACGGCTCCTATGCCCAAACATGACGCGGGAGTGAATGCTATTGGGGATGATGAAGAAGAGTTTGACATTGACAGCTGGATATACCCGACTGCTGATGGTGGACTAAGCAATTAGACGGCAAAGGATTCTATGCCCGTTTCTGTTATCACCCAGTAATGAGACTTTTGTTTTGAATTTGTAACAGACAATTTTTAATCTTTATGGTCCGGTGTCTTACCCGAGGCACCGTGGCTTTGTTTGTGAGGGCTTGATATTTGTCATCTCCATATATCATTAATAAAAGCATTGGACGTTTCTTGCATTTCAAATTTTGCGCTGTTTATTTTTCTTTTTTTATATATTGCAAAACAGCTATTTTACACACACTCATATATACAGGTCTACATCCACTCTGGATCCCACTGATAACGACTCTGCTACTACCGGTTATGAATTCAAAAGTCCGACCAACTTAGCCGAAGACGAAGATGAAGATGATTGCGAAGTTCCTGGTGAGCTTGCTAGACTGTTACTTCAGGAAGAGAGGGTTATTCAGCCGCATGAAGAGCTAGTGGAAACGGTAAATCTGGGTACAGAGGTAGACAAGAAAGAGGTCAAGATTGGTGCAAATCTGGAGCCTAGTGTTAAACAAAGGTTGATTCAGATGTTGCGTGACTATGTTGAGAACTTTGCCTGGTCTTATGAAGATATGCCTGGGTTGGATACCGATATTGTGGTTCACCACCTGCCTACCTAGGAAAATTGTCCTCCAGTAAAATAGAAAGTTCGCCGAATGCGCCCGAAGATGTCTGAGAAAATCAAGGTTGAAGTTATGAAACAGTTCGATGCTTGTTTTCTAGCAGTTACTTCTTACCCGCAGTGGGTAGCCAACGTGGTTCCTGTGCCGAAGAAGGATGGTAAGGTTCTGATGTGTGTTGACTATAGGGATCTGAACAGGGCAAGCCCCAAGGATGATTTCCCTCTACCTCGTATCGACGTTCTGGTTGACAACACTGCACAACATAAGGTCTTCTCCTTTATGGATGGTTTCTCCGGTTATAATCAAATTAAAATGGCTCCCGAAGATATGGAGAAGACAACCTTCATTACTCAATGGGGTACTTTTTGCTACAAAGTTATGCCTTTTAGATTGAAGAATGTTGGGGCAACGTATCAGCGCGCCATGGTCGCCTTGTTCCACGACATGATCCATCATGAGATTGAGGTATACGTTGACGACATGATTGCAAGGACCCAGACTGAGGAAGAACATCTTGACCATCTTCAAAAGCTATTTGACAGGTTAAAGTTGTACAAGTTGAGGTTAAACCCGAACAAATGCACCTTCGGGGTGAGATCTGGTAAGCTGCTGGGTTTCGTCGTAAGTTATTAAGGTATTCAAGTGGATCTTGCAAAGGTGAAGGCTATACAGGAAATGCCAGCTCCCCAAACAGAAAAAGAAGTCAGAGACTTTCTGGGACGTCTGAATTACATTGCCCGATTCATCTCGCACCTGACTGCTACTTGTGAGCCAATCTTCAAATTTTTTGAAGAAATATCAAGTGGTAAGATGGAACGATGAATGTCAGGCCGCTTTCGAAAGGATCAAAGAGTATCTCCAAGAGCCACCTATTCTGATGCCTCCAGTTGAAAGGAGACCTTTAATCTTATACTTGACAGTACTCGACAACTCAATGGGGTGTGTGCTGGGGCAGCATGACGAGTCTGGCCGAAAAGAGCATGCTATTTACTACCTTAGAAAAAAGTTTACAGACTACGAGACCCGATACTCGTTGCTTGAGAAAACTTGCTGCGCTTTGGCATGGGCTGCTCGCCGGCTGAGACAGTATATGCTGACTCACACTACTCTATTGATATCAAAGATGGACCCAATCAAGTATATCTTCGAAAATCCTGGCTTGTCCGGAAGAATAGCAAGATGGTAGATGATCCTGACTGAGTATGACATCCAATACACGACCCAAAAATCAATCAAGGGAAGTGTATTGGCAGATCATTTGGCACATCAGGCAGTGGACGATTAGCAGTCTATGAACTTTGACTTCCAGGATGAGAGCATCATGATAGTAACTGACTGCGAGACACCTAGACCGGATGAAGGACCTGAGGAAGGATCCCGATGGTCTATGTACTTTGATGGAGCTTCAAACGCTTTGGGTAATGGCATTGGCGCCGTGATCATATCTCCTGAAGGCTCTCATACTCCGTTCACTGCCTGACTATGTTTCAACTGCACCGACAACATGGCGGAGTATGAAGCGTGCATCATGGGTCTTCGAGCAGCAATTGACCTAAGGATTAAGTTTCTAAGTGTTTTCGGAGATTCCTCTCTCGTGATCAGTCAGATCAAAGGTAAGTGGGATACGAAACACTTAGAAACTTAATCCTTAGGTCAATTGCTGCTCGAAGACCCATGATGCACGCTTCATACTCCGCCATGTTGTTGGTGCAGTTGAAACATAGTTAGGCAGTGAACGGAGTATGAGAGCCTTCAGGAGATATGATCATGGCGCCAATGCCATTACCCAAAGCGTTTGAAGGTGAGTGGGATACGAAACACCTAAATCTTATCCCCTACAAGGAGTATGTGTTGACGTTGAGATAACCTTTAAACACTTCCCTAGAGAGGAGAATCAGTTGGCGGACGCGCTAGCTACGATGTCTTCTATGTTCAAAGTCAATTCGGACAACGAGGCTCCCCGGATTACCATTGAAAGGTTGGATGAACCTACACATTGTTGTGACATTGAGGCTGAAGAGACAACGGATAAACCTTGGTTTCATGAGGTGAAGAGGTATCTTGAGGCTCAGGAATACCCAGAGGGTGCATCTGTTAATGATAAGAAGTTGCTGAGGAGGTTCGCGGCGAAGTTCTTCATCAGCAATGGCATTCTTTACAAGCGTAACCATGATTCGACCTTACTGCGTTGTATGGATAAGAATGAAGCAGAAAGGATCATGATAGAGTTACATGAAGGTACTTTCGGAACTCATTCCAGTGGACACACCATGGCAAAGAGAATCCTACGGGCAGGATACTATTGGTCCACAATGGAAGCTGACTGTTATCAGCATTCTCGGACTTGTCACAAGTGCCAAGTCTATGCTGATAAGGTGCATATACCTCCAGTACCTCTGAACGTCTTGACGACTCCATGGCCTTTTGCAATGTGGGGCATCGACATGATCGGCGAGATCAGACCTACAGCATCCAATGGGCATCGTTTCATCCTGGTAGCTATTGATTACTTTACGAAGTGGGTTGAAGCAACTTCCTTTGCTACGGTAACCAAGAACGATGTGGCACAGTTCATTCGGCACAATTTGATCTGTTGATATGGTGTACTAGAGAGGATCATTACGGACAATGGTACAAATCTCAACAATAAGATGATCACCGAACTCTGCAAGCAGTTCAAAATACAGCATCACAACTCTTCTCCCTATCGTCCGAAGATGAATGGGGCTGTAGAAGAGGATAATAAGAACATTAAGAAGATTGTGCAAAAGATGACGGTGACATACAAAGACTGGTACGAGATGTTACCTTTTTCTCTTCATGGGTACCGTACCTCAGCGCTGACGTCAACAAGGGCAACACCCTATTCCTTGGTATACGGCATGGAGGCAGTCTTGCCCATTGAAGTTCAGATACCCTCTCTTCGAATCATGAAGGATACAGGTTTGAGCGAAGATGACTGGATCCAGACCCGGCTTGTTCAGCTGAACCTAATCGATGAAAAAAGACTTATTGCTATTTTTCATGGTCAGACGTATCAAAAGTGGATGATCAAGGAATTTAACAAGAAAGTTAGACGACAAGAGTATCAAGTCGGGGATCTGGTGATCAAGCGCATTATCCTACCACAAGGTGATCCCAGGGGCAAATGGACCCCTACTTACAAAGGGCCATTTGTGGTTAAGAACATTTTCTCAGGAGGAGCTATGATTCTAACCACCATGGATAGTGACGACCTTCCTCACCCCGTCAATGCAGACATAGTGAAAAGATACTACGCATAATCAAAGATCCGCTAGGTCGACTGGCCTAGGCAAAAATAAGGGCTTCCCGGCGAATCAAAAGGGTTCGGGCAAAAATAAGGGATGAAAATAAAAAAATTTGTACACCCAGCAAGTTGAAAACCTGAAAAGGCGGCTTGGGCATAAAAGGGTATCCCGGTGGACTGAAAACCTGAAAGGGCGGTCCAGGCAAAAATTAGGGATCAAAGCGTAACACTATGTCTCATTGGATCACTTTGCAACCAGACTTCGGTATCGACTATCAAGCTCGGACGTCACTAATCAATCTGATCTACCTTCAACCAAGTAGCAAAGTGATGAGATGCTCGAGGACATAAGGGCAATAGTAGAGTTGGAACCCAGTGGGATTATTCACATAGCTGATTTTCTTTGTTTATTACAAATTGTATAAATTCTATTTGTTCGGCGGTGTTCTCTTACTAGGACGTCAGCCTCTTGTACAAAAGCGCCTATTCACAGGACAAACTTCAAAATTAATACAATTCATCTTCAAAGAAATTTCAAACTGTTTTTCCTTTATCTGTTTTGTTTTTCAAAGAACGTCCAATGTTCATTTTTGATATATGCATTTGACATTAATTGCTGCTCATGAATATTTACATGCGAAACAAAAGACGATTACTCGTAATATCAGAAACAGGGGCAAATAAGAATTGTCCAAACTATACAGTTGCTATGTCCTCCAGGTACAAAGGTAAATTTAGCTGAAGAATATGGCTAAGGTGCATTCACTCCCCGCAGAGTAAGAAAAGGACAGTAATGTTAACTCTCCCCAGCTGAGACTCGCAACGGTGAACGAATCGGTAATATTCTCCCTAAGCAGAGTTTATCTACCATCAGTACTGAAAAGTCTTATCATCCCCGGCAGAGTATAAAATATCCCCAGTGGAGTTTGAAAATTCTCCCCAACGCAGTCTGAAAAAGCTTCCCCAGTGGAGTGTAGAGAATCATCCTCAGTAGACTTTGGAAGGTTATCCCCAGTAGAGCCTAAAAGGTTATCCCCAGTGAAGTCGCAACTAAAGATCATCCCCAGTGGAGTTCATGCCTTTCACAAACAGGAATTCAATCTCCAACAGGATTCAGTATCGCCAACAACGGTAATTCATCCCCAGCGGAATTTATCAGCAGAATCCTCTATAGAGCATCTCTTCCCCACAAATAATCTTCTCATCAGTTTATTCCCCAGCGGAGTTATCCTCTCCTGTAGGTTTATTCTCATAATCATCTTCATTCACTATCCCCAGCGGAAACGAAGAATTCAGCTCTTTTCTCCAGCAGCTATCCGTGATTTATCTTCCCCAACTAAAAACATTACATTTCCATACATCATGACACATGCATATACGCATCATACAACACAGTCTCATTTATTTTTAGAACATCATTGTCTGATACATATCATGCATTACATACAACTAACCTTTACCTTTCAGGAAGGATGCGGTTAGATTCTCACAAAATTCAAAGCTATGAAGCTTTTCCTCCGTTGAATTACAGACAGGTTCCTAAATCTCAACAGAGAAGTTTTCTTAGTTGAATTATGGGCGAGTTCTTAAATCCCGACGAAGATGTTTCCCCAAGTCGAATTACTGACAAGTTCTTAAATCTCAACATAGTTTTTCTCAATTGAATTATAGACAAGGTCCTAAATCTAGACAAAGTTCCTCCGTTGAATTACAGACGAGTTCCTAAATCTCAGCAGAGAAGTTTTCTCAGTTGAATTACGGGCAAGTTCTTAAATCTCGACGAAGATGTTTCCCCAAGTCGAATTATTGACAAGTTCTTAAATCTCAGCAGAGATGTTTCTCTCAGTTGAATTACAGACAAAGTCCTAAATCTCGACAAAGTTCCTCCGTCGAAGTACAGACAGGTTCCTAAATCTCAGCAAAGAAGTTTTTCTCAGTTGAATTACGGGCGAGTTCTTAAATCTTAACGAAGATGTTTCCCCAAGTCGAATTACTAACAAGTTCTTAAATCTCAGCAGAGATGTTTTCTCAGTTGAATTACAGACAAAGTCCTAAATCTCGACAAAGTTCCTCCGTTGAAGTACAGACAGGTTCCTAAATCTCAGCAGAGAAGTTTTCTCAGTTGAATTACGGGCGAGTTCTTAAATCTCAACGAAGATGTTTCCCCAAGTTGAGTTACTGACAAGTTATTAAAACTCAGCAAAGATGTTTTCTCAGTTGAAGTACAAGCAAGGTCCTAAATCTTGACAAAGTTCCTCCATTGAATTACAGACAAGTTCCTAAATCTCAGTAGAGAAGTTTTCTCAGTTGAATTATGGGAGAGTTCTTAAATCTCGATGAAGATGTTTCCCCAAGTCGAATTATTGACAATTTCTTAAATCTCAACAGAGTTTTTTTTCTCGGTTGAATTACAGACAAGATCCAAAATCTCGACAATGTTCCTCTGTTGAATTACAGACGAGTTACTAAATCTCAGCAGAGAAGTTTTCTCAGTTGAATTATGGGCGAGTTCTTAAATCTCGACGAAGATGTTTCCCCAAAGTCGAATTACTGACAAGTTCTTAAATCTCAGCAGAGATGTTTCTCTCATTTGAATTACGGACAAGGTCCTAAATCTCGACAAAGATGTTCCTCCGTCGAATTACAGACGAGTTCTTAAATCTCAGCAGAGAAGTTTTCTCAATTGAATTACGGACGAGTTCTTAAATCTCGATGAAGATGTTTCCCTCCAGTCGAATTACTGACAAGTTCTTAAATCTCAGCAAAGATGTTTCTCTTAGTTGAATTACAGACAAGGTCCTAAATCTCGACAAAGTATTCCTCCGTCGAATTACAGACAAATTCCTAAATCTCAACAGAGAAGTTTTCTTAGTTGAATTACAGGCGAGTTCTTAAATGTCGATGAAGATGTTTCCCTACAGTTGAATTACTGACAAGTTCTTAAATCTCAACAGAGATGTTTCTCTCAGTTGAATTACAGATAAAGTCCTAAATCTCGACAAAGTTCCTCCATTGAATTACAGACAGGTTTCTAAATCTCATCAGAGAAGTTTTCTCAATTGAATTACGGGCGAGTTCTTAAATCTCGATGAAGATGTTTCCCTACAGTCGAATTACTGACAAGTTCTTAAATCTCAGCAGAGATGTTTCTCTCAGTTGAATTATAGACAAAGTCCTAAATCTCGGCAAAGTTCCTCCGTTGAATTACAGACGAGTTCCTAGATCTCAGCAGAGAAGTTTTCTCAGTTAAATTACGGGCGAGTTCTTAAATCTCGACGAAGATGTTTCCCCAAGTCGAATTTCTGACAAGTTCTTAAATCTCAACAGAGTTTTTCTCAATTGAATTACAGAAAGGTCCTAAATCTCGACAAAGTTCCTCCGTTGAATTACAGACGAGTTCCTAAATCTCAACAGAGAAGTTTTCTCAGTTGAATTACGGGCGAGTTCTTAAATCTCGACGAAGATGTTTCCCAAGTCGAATTACTGACAAGTTCTTAAATCTCAACAGAGTTTTTCTCAGTTGAATTACAGACAAGGTCCTAAATCTCGACAAAGTTCCTCCGTTGACTTACAGACAAGTTCCTAAATCTCAGCAGAGAGTTTTCTCAGTTGAATTATGGGCGAGTTCTTAAATCTCGACGAAGATGTTTCCCCAAGTCGAATTACTGACAAGTTCTTAAATCTCAACAGAGTTTTTCTCAGTTGAATTACAGACAAGGTCCTAAATCTCGACAATGTTCCTCTGTCGAATTACAGACAAGTTCCTAAATCTCAACAGAGAAGTTTTTTCAGTTGAATTACGGGCGAGTTCTTAAATCTCGATGAAGATGTTTCCCTCCAGTCGAATTACTGACAAGTTCTTAAATCTCAGCAGAGATGTTTTTCTCTGTTGAATTATAGACAAGTTCCTAAATCTCAGCAGAGAAGTTTTCTCAGTTGAATTACGGGCAAGTTCTTAAATCTTGACGAAGATGTTTCCCCCCAGTTGAATTACTGACAAGTTCTTAAATCTCAGCACATATTTTTCTCTCAATTGAATTATAGACAAGGTCCTAAATCTCAACAAAGTTCCTCCGTTGAATTATAGACAGGTTCTTAAATCTCAGCAGAGAAGTTTTCTTAGTTGAATTATGGGTGAGTTCTTAAATCTCGATGAAGATGTTTCCCCCTAGTTGAATTACGGACAAGTTCTTAAATCTCAACAAAGTTTTTCTCAGTTGAAGTACAGGAAAGGTCCTAAATCTCGACAAAGTTCCTCCATTGAATTACAGACAGGTTCCTAAATCTCAGTAGAGAATTTTTCCCATTTTAATTACGGGCGAGTTCTTAAATCTCAATGAAGATGTTTCCTACAGTCGAATTACTGACAAGTTCTTAAATCTCAACAGAGATGTTTTCTCAGTTGAAGTAGAGTCAAGTTCCTAAATCTCGACACCTCTGTTGAAGTATAGGAAAGTTCCCAAATCTCGACACCTCAATTGAATTACGGACGAGTTCCTTTCCCTCAACAAAGATCAGGCTTCCCCAGCGGAATCTTCTACCACAATAGGTATACCAGCTCTCGCTAAGGAATCTCTTATGTGATCGACACTCCTTCAGATGGCATCTTTAAGCCCATCCTCCCGCCAGCAATCACCAAATGGCATCTGTAAGCCCATTCCCGACATCACAAGACAATTACCACTTCATGCAAGTGCAAATTTCTGGGCTGAAGTAGAGTCAAGTTCCTAAATCTCGACACCTCTGTTGAAGTATAGGAAAGTTCCCAAATCTCGACACCTCAATTGAATTACGGACGAGTTCCTTTCCCTCAACAAAGATCAGGCTTCCCCAGCGGAATCTTCTACCACAATAGGTATACCAGCTCTCGCTAAGGAATCTCTTATGTGATCGACACTCCTTCAGATGGCATCTTTAAGCCCATCCTCCCGCCAGCAATCACCAAATGGCATCTGTAAGCCCATTCCCGACATCACAAGACAATTACCACTTCATGCGAGTGCAAATTTCTGGGCACTCTAGTGTTCAATCATCTTCCACCTTCGGATCACGAAAGGCATGAAAGCCAATCTACATCCTCAGGTTTAAGAAGATTGAATAGGGGCAGCTGTTGTACCCTAAAATTTGCCGTCCCATATTTCTCAAAACATGGCATGAAAGATCTCCAAGTTGCTCAAAGTAGCCCAAGAGTTGGCCAGACAAGCTCTCTCCTAAGGCAGTCTACTCAAATTAGGGTTTTTTGTTGCATCAAGATCCTTGAGTCCAAATGAACTCAAGTGCTCCCAAATTTCCTAATATGTTCTCAATATCATCCATGCCAATTTTCAAGCCTTGCAGAGGAAGTTTGCTCAGTCAATTGCTCAAAGGTCCAAAAATCGACTATGCTAAGGCAAAAGTCAACTATGACCTACATACAGTCAAACTTCAAGATTTTTTGTCAACATCCTCATTTTGAAGGATATTTCATCATTTGATCAAGGGTTGATCATGATTCATCAAGGATTGCCCAAAATTCATCAAGATTCAAAAGTTGCTAAATTAGGGTTTTGTAGGAAAAGTCAACTCAACTTTGACCAAGCATAACTTTCTCATACTTTATGAGAAATGACCCATCCAAAGCTCATTTTGAAGAGGATGAAATTACCTACAATCCATATACATACCCCAAGATCAAAATATGCACTCACAAGAAGTTATGAATTTGGACATTATAGGTCATTTTGAAAAGTCAACAAAAACACCTTTTTGTCAAAGCTCTAACTTGAGCATGGAATATCAAATTGAGATGATACCAAAAGGGTTGGTTAGAGGACATCTCAAGCTTTCTAAAAAGTCCAAGAACACCTCCAAAAGTTCAAAATTGAAGAAGTTATGCATTGCTGAAGTTGGACTTTTTTGCAAAATCGCCAAAAGTGAGAACTATCCCCAAAACTTCCAATTTTGCCAAATGGCCCCATTCTTTTTCACTTGTTTTGAGTTTTCATTATTTCCCACGTGCTCTAGCTTTGGCCATGTGTCCATATCATATTTTTATTATTTAATTTGATTTTTATTTGAATTAATTCATTTTAAATCAAATAAAATCACATAAAATCAAAAATATTGATAACCAAATATCTTTTGATGATTATAGGTTTCAATGGACAGCTTGCATCACATAAAACTCGTATCAAAGCAATTGTACACATAAAGATTGAAATCAAGCCAATTTGGAAAGTTTGTAAAAGCAAATCAAATCCACATCAAGAGCATTGATAGAGCAAGATTTGGACAAAGAAAACAACCCTAATGAATTGTACAATACATAAGGAGGCGAGAGACACAAGAATCAGGGTTGGAGAGCAGTTCTAGAGGCAGAACAAAAATTGGCAAAAACACAAAAAAGTGGGAGATCGAAATCAAGGTTAGAGGTTGCTTCAGGGCTTGGCAAGTATCTCAATCGTTTGCTGGCCATCTCCACAAGAGAAACCAATCCAAACCACGCGTTTTCAAGCTTCCATACGCACTGTAAGTCATTCGTAACATGGCTATGTTCTTGATTTCGTATTTCCATATTTAGGCATTGTTAACATGAAATAACTGCATATTCTTAACCCTCACATCATTTGCAAGCTTTTCACAATAATGAATTTCATTTATACGACCTGTATCACAGATCACCATTGCTAGGGTTTGGTGTTTGGTTTTTGGGCTTTTATTTTCAGGTAAAATTAGCCTTAATGGTGGTTATGGTTGTGATCAGAGGGATGAGACGAGGCTAACTATGGTGTTGGATTCCATTTATATGGATGGAGAGGATTTTAGAACGAAGCTACGCTTTTAGCTGCGGATAAAAATACGCAGGTAAAAGTTACAGTTTTGGAGGACAGGGACGAAGACGTGTCGTCCACCTATTGGACCATTCAAATACATTGCGCGCATTTTTTTTTTCTGGCCATATGCTTTATTTTTATATATTATACATTGTTTGTATTATTATAACAAAAACAACAACGCGCTTCAGTGGTAACCACATAAGCCTTAAAGAACCCCAAAGGCTGGAGGTCAAGGGTTTGATCCCTGCCTCCACCAATTTGCATTTTTCTTGGTTATTTTCAGGAGATCTAATGCGTATACAAGCCTGAAGTCCACCATGTTCATCCTTCATCCATATGCCAGATGGCCAGGTGGCCAGATCTGGTGGCCAATCCTTGAAGGCGCACCATAAGCAAGTCAATGCACGTTGTGATACGGTGGGAGAACTGACTTGGGTTTTGCGTTTGTATTCGCAAATGTTGCGGTTGAGCAAGAGTCGCCACCGACTTTTTATTTTATCCTAAAGGAAAGGTTAAAAAAAGCACAGCAAAAAACCTTTTGAGATATTTCGTGGGTTCGGGGGGTAGATTATGAAAAGGGAAGGTGTTAGCACCCTTTTCATCCATGGTTATCCATGGGCTCTTAGTTACTTGGTTTTTAGATCACTTGCCTTGTTTTTCGATTGCTTTGAAAATGGTGTGTGTGTGGGTGCTTTTTGAAAATGTTTTGGAGAAAGATGCCTTGTCTTAGGCAACTAATGTATTTGACTCGTGTTTGAGTGTTTTACAAAAGTGTGGATCTTTTCGAAAAGATGTTTTCAAATGTTTTTGAGAGTTTGTTTGAAAGTGTTGTGGATTGTGGTTTTTGAAAAGAAGGCAAGTGTTTTTTGCAAATTTGATCTCAAGTAACTAAGAGTCTTGTCTACCCTATTTGTACTCAAAGGTTTTTGTTATGTTTTAACCCCTTTTAACAATTTTGTTCCACCATTGAAATTGATGGACAATCTTGCGTTTAGGAAGTTTATTCGGGGCGGGCGCGGGTCATCGTATGGACCATGAATGCAATGATGCCAAGTGTCTTTGGCAATTTGCTTTGAAGGGACTATGATCATTCCGTTTAGGCAACACTTTGAGACTTATGATCATTTGATTTTGTTTTGCCAAAGATACTCGACGTGCAAGCATGGCCCATTTTGGAAGGCAACATGTGGGACTACCCTAGGGGGTGCAAGTGTGATTGTGTATTGATTACATGTATTTGTCTTGTATTAGGTTATCTAGCGTTTGATTTTTATGTACATGCAAACCCTAGGTCTAACCATGGTATAATTGAAAAACTGTAAATTGCGGAATGTAAATCTACGCTATTACAAAATAGTATCCGGGAGTGGGGGTATAAATGTACAAAGGGGATGAGCCTTATAGTATCCAATAAGTTACAACCAAATCGAATGTGCGATCAAATGTAAATATCGAATATACAAATATAAGATAAAAATGTGTATAGGGCAATGTGAATGTATTTGTGTAAGTGTACAAGTGTATATGTATATAAATTGTGTAATTATGTACAAGTGCGAAGTGTGAAATTGAGGCATATTAGGGTTTTTTGACCTAGAGAAATGTTTTAAATGAATCTTTGATTTATATGTTTAATTATGTACAAAAGAAAAAGAAAGTGTTAATTAAGAATGGTATGTTCAAATTTTAATTGAATTGTATTATATATGAAAATACACTAAAATGTCAAAAAATTGAATTATGGATAAAAAGGAAGTATATTCTTAATTGTTATGTACAAATGTATTTTAACGTGTATTAAAAATGTATTCAAGTTAATTATGTATAAAAAGAGTATTTTATTATTTTTATGTACAAATATATATTTAAAAAGGATATTTTAACTATATGATAAAAAATGCATAATATTATAAAATTAATGTTTTTTAAAATGTATGTATAAATATATTTTAAATGAAAGAGTAAATAAATAAAAGGAAATAATTATTTTCAATTTTAATATATGAGGTAAAAATGTATTTTAATTAAGTTAGTATTTTACAAAAAAAAGTAAATATTGTTTATAAAATAAAAAGAAGGGTTAGTATTATATAAAAAAAATGGTTAAGTGTAAAAATGTTAACTTGGGCTTCAGAGGAAATGAGAACGGGTCAGGCCCAAGTTTGGACTTGGACGAATTTAGGGTTAGTGATTGGAGTGTTCAGTTTGGTAATGAAAGTTTTAGGGTTAGCGAGGCAGCGGCGGTGCGTTCGTTCAACGTTCTCTTCCTCATCTCCCTGGGTGCTTCTCTTTCTGGCCACCAACGTCATTCCCGTACTCTCTTCCCTCCAAGGCAAGAGCTCCACATCTTCTTGAAACAAGGTTAGCTTTTAGTTGTTATGTTCTTATCTCTTTTCCTTTTTTACGGATTGCATGTTTTGTTTTGATTTGAATTTTCGATTCTTAACTCTGTGCTATTGTGAGGTGGTGGAGAAAGAGATGGAGGAAACTCACTACCTGATCTTGGAGATGGAGGAGAGAAGAGGGGTGACGCTTTAGGAGGCCGGAACGGCGATTCGGTGACGAAGCTAGATGCTTGCTTTGCTTCTGATGCTTTCCTGGTATTTTCGTTCTTACCTCTTGCTGTGTGAGGGTTTTATGATGATGTATACTGAGAACCTTTAATTCACTTCTTTATCTTCTTCTTCCATGCCACTGTTGCATATGTATTGTTGCCTGAGTATTGTTGCCTGAGTATTGTTGCCTGAGTATTGTATGCTTCTTGTTTGACTGCCTTATTGCCTTTGAATGACTCGAGTTGCTTGCCTTATTGCCCAGTGATGTGTACACTGAGGGCCTGATGGATTTGCCTTGGAAGGTTGCTTTGAATACTTTTGTTGAATTGGATGTTGTGTGTTATCTTGAACTGTGATGCTTTCTGAAATGCCTCTTCTTCTGGAATGTTGTATATTTGTTTGGATGCTATGTATTGCCTATGATGAGGAAAGAAAAACTCTGAGGCTTAGGAGTTGGTTTCATGCTTGACAGTAGGTTGAGGGATTTGGATTTGGAAAGCTAGGCCATGTTTGTTTTGCAAGCTATGTTGTGGTTTTGGGTAGCTTTTGAACAGGGTGCTGGTAGTTTTTGTTTATGTGTTTGTAGTAGGCTTGGCATTAGCAGGTTTTGAGGTTAAGACAGGGTGTTGGTCATTCTGGTATGAAGTTTTAGATGATGCAGGCAGCAGGTTATATTGTTGGACTTGGTTGATCAGCTTGGATGAGTTTTTTGGTTCTGTCTCTTTTCTTGACAGTAGGCAGGTTAAAGCATTTTCAGGTTATGGTTTTGGTGATTCTGGTTATGGTTTTGAGATGTGTTATGTTGTTTTTTCTTAACAAGGTTTGAGATTGTGTTTTTTAACAGGGTTGTAGGCTTTTGAGGTGAAGGCAGGGTGTATATTTCTCTCTTCTCTATCCTTACCTGCTGAACTGAGTTTCCTCTTTTGTGTTATATCTTTGTTGTCTTCTCCTAAGCCTCAGACCTGAACTCTGCCTACTGCTGCTTTATCTCTCTTTTCTTCTCTCCATAGTACAGCTTTAGAATTATTATATGATTTATGTTGTACTTGCTCTGAAGGGGCCTATGGGAAATGATGAAAGATTCAAGTTACTTGCATAACATATCTCTGCATCTTTATCCACCTTTTGTGCTTTGCTACACTTTTTGCATTTTTTTTGGGATTTTGTGATATCTTCCATATCTTTCTTTGACAGCTTGGGATTTGACTTTGCAGCAATTGTACTTTTGGGTAATCCTTGAGTAAACTTAGGCATTTTGACAGTAACTTCCCTTTTGCTTTGGATAGAAAGTTGAAATTGGATTTTTTTCAGTTTAGTTTGAATTTGAAATTGAGATTCTATGCAGTCTTGAATTTTGTAACTTATGCATTTGACATTTGCATTCATGAATAAAAAAATCTTCCCTCTCTGTGAACCGGGAGAAATCTCGTGATTTGCAGAGAGGGCAACTTTAACTGTCTTTTAATTAACTGCTTTCTGACTTTTTTTTCTTCTTTTTGCAGATAAAAAGTGGAGCACCGGAGCGGAGTGAAGAATGAAGAATATTAGAAAATAGGATAGTTTTTTTTTATTTTATGTAATATTTTAAATCAATGTATATTATTGTTCATAATTTTAAATTATAAACAACAATTTGTACAAATAATTCAAATATCAATAAAAGTCTAATTATCCAATTAATTCTAATTTTCTTTATTGTTTATTTATTTATTTAAAATTCTTAGAATTAAAACAATTGAAAAATAAATTTCAATCATTCAATTTTTTTAGAATAATAAATAACTTAAATAATAACAATATTGATCAATTAAACCTGTCTTATTCAAAATCCAAAGCAAAACAGCAGTTAACCCAAATGGACTGATCAAACGCATTCCTTCTTCACTGATTTGCCATAAACACTGTGAACCCAATACTGCATACTGTATCTGACCGGCCCAATCAAAACGTACTGAATTCAAACCACTGTCTCTTTTACTGATTAAACCAAGATAACGCGAATTTTAATCTGAATCTTGGAATAAACCGCAAAGTGCTGTGGAATTTAAATTCTTCTGAGAATATGCCCATAAAACTTTTAACTCCTGATTAAATGCCAAATCACGCTCGCCTGATCAAAATCAAAAAAACCATCCAAACCCTAAGCCAACTGTATGAATAATTCAGAGCTCTGAAAATCAGTAAAAACCTTAATTTTGCTTGACTGTCAAGAAAAGTCCATTTGTCCGATTCTTGAGCCAGTTTGAAAAGTCAGGAAATGCTTGAAGCTGATATTTCTTGGGGAAAAATGCGAGGGCAAATTTTGGGGTACAACAGTTGCCCCTGTCCAATCTTCTTTGACCTGAAGAGTTAGATTGGCAAGTTTGCCTTTCGCGACTTGAAGGTAAAAGGAGATTGGACACTAATGTGCCCAGAAAATTTGCGCTCGGTGATATGATGGTGGAGGTGAATGGGCTTAAAGATGCCATTTGGTGATGGGCTTAAAGATGCCATCTGGCACGATAGAATTTTGTCGGGGGATGGGCTTAGAGATGCCATCTAGGAATGGGCTTACAGATGCCATTCGGCGACTGCTGGCGGGAGGATGGGCTTATAGATGCCATATGGTGATGTTGAACTGTAGGTCAATGGTGAGTGGACAAGTATCAGAAGGGCCTCCATGTTTTGGGGACATCTCTGAATTGGGGTCTGAACAAGCAACAGATTGACGTCCATGTCTGGAGAATCTGTAAACTATTTCAGGAGTTGAGATTGAATAAGCAATAGAGCAACATCCTTTGTTGGGAAGCGTCCGTAAACTATTTTCGAAAATTGAGAAGAGTCTGAATCAGTTGGTAGATTGACATCCGTTGTAGGGAAGAATCTGTAAACTGTCTTCAAAAGTTGAGAAGAGTCTAAATCAGTTGGTAGATTGACATCCGTTGTTGGGAAGAATCTGTAAACTGTCTCAGAAGTCTTGAAGTTGGAGAGGAACCAGTGTAGGGTTTCTTGACGCGTCTGAATGAATCTGGAATAAGTATCAGAATGTCGCCGTGTCTGAGTCACATCTGAACTATTTCTGGATGAATCTCGGGAGATGATCTTTGTCTGTCGACTGATCTTACCTGAAAAAGGTGAAGGGTTAGTTGTATGCAATGTTATGACGTATGATGCAATGTATGTGACATCAATATTTATGAATGTGATGGATGCGCATGTAAGCTGATGAGCCAATCTTGCTGTGGATAAATGAATCCGACATGGCTGAAGATAAAAGCGTCTTGATTGCTGCCGGGGAAAATAAATCCTTGGCTGTCGCTGGGGAAGAGAATTCCTGATGACCTCTACTGGGGAGTTCCAAACTAGCAGACTCATGCTGGGGAGACCAGATTGAGAATCTTCGGCTTGATGGGAAGTAACTCTGGCGACTTCACTGGGGAGTTCAAGATTTGTCTTCCTAAAACTCTGTGGGGAGAAGGTTTAAAAGTCTGACTCCGCTGGGGATTGATAAACTGAAGTTTTAGCTTTGTTGGGGATTTGCAAAGATAAGTTATTGTTGGGGAATTTTGATGAACTCCGCTGGGGACAGGAAGAATTTTGGCGAGCGCGATCTTCCGTGGTGGTTAGCTTGAGAAGAATCTGAACAAGCGATAGGTTAACATCCGTTACTTGGAGAACCCGTGAGCTATTTTCAGAAATCTTGAAGTTGAATCAGCAATAGAGCCGCATCCGTTGTTGGGAAGCGTCCGTAAACTAATTTCAGAGGTTGAGAAGAGTCTGAACAAGTTGGTAGATTAACATCCGTTGTTGGGAAGAATCCGTAAACTTGTTTCAGAAGTCTTGAAGAGGAACCGGTGTAGGGCTTCCTGATGATGAGCTTGTGTAAAAACTGCATCGGGTTTGAACACTTTTGACATTCGAATGCCCCAAGTGGTGATGTAGATAAACTCCTGGCTTATTACAGGTGTTGGTCTACAATCGGTCGTTCACAGATGTTTCCTAGGTTGTTGCAGGTGTTGATCTGGAATTCTTCAGACATGCCCTGGCTGGATACAGGAATCGAATCTGGAAAGGTGATAGTTGATAGATATGCCCTGGCTGGATACAGGAATCGAATCTTCAAACTCTTCAGACATGCCCTGGCTAGATACAGGAATCGAGTCTGGAAATGTAGTCAACAGATATGCCCTGGCTGGATACAGGAATCGAATCTTTGAACTCTTCAGACGTGCCCTGGCTAGATACAGGAGTCGAGTCTGGAAAGGTGATAGTTGATAGATATGCCCTGGCAGGATACAGGAGTCGAATCTTCAAACTCTTCAGACATGCCCTGGCTAGATACAGGAATCGAGTCCGGAAATGTAGTCAACAGATATGCCCTGGCTGGATACAGGAATCGAATCTTTGAACTCTTCAGACGTGCCCTGGCTAGATACAGGAGTCGAGTCTGGAAATGTAGTCAACAGATATGCCCTGGCTGGATACAGGAATCGAATCTTCGAACTCTTCAGACGTGCCCTGGCTAGATACAGGAATCGAGTCTGGAAATGTAGTCAACATATATGCCCTGGCTGGATACAGGAATCGAATCTGGAAAGGTGGTAGTTGATAGATATGCCCTGGCTGGATACAGGAATCGAATCTTCGAACTCTTCAAACGTGCCCTGGCTAGATACAGGAATCGAGTCTGGAAATAATGTAGTTGATTTATTGAACACTTTTGACATTCGAATGCCCCAAGTGGTGAAGAAGGAGTCTTGAATCAGATTACTCTGCATATTGAGAGATTTCTTGAAATCTTGACTGGACTGCCCCAGGTTAACTGAACTTTGAAAGATCTGTTGGACCTTGACTGGACTGCCCCAGGTTAACTGAATTGTGACATGTCATGCCCCTTTGTTGATAAGGGATTTGATGGAAGTGTTATCCTCTTGAAGTGATTTTGACTTACTGAGAGAGTTTTCGTTCCTCCGAACATTCGCTGTATGAACTTCTTCGCTGTCAAACAAAAGGGGTTAAATGCAGACAGTGATATTCGAATAATGCAAAGTTTATGTTTGTCTCGAAGTTTTTGAAAAATGCGTTTTTAGCAGAAAACTTTTCATAAGACAAGTTAACACAAGATTTAGAGCAAAGCCCTACAGGAGTCAGGATACCTTTTGTAACAGTATGCTTTCGAACTAACCCACGCTTCAATTAGGACTTTTGGAGGGTTGTAACGTGGCCTGGTTCATGGTTTAAGAAACAAAGGATAAAGGCTCAAAGTATATTTGTACCCACCCGCTCTTCGTGATGTTCTCCAACCTAAGCTCAGTTAATTGTTCGTCGCACTCTGTTTTGAGTTTGGAACGACTTTTGGGCGATGGTTCACCGGTTTGAATTTGGGAGACAGTCATCATCCCCTTTTTTCTTTTCCAACACTTTTTCATGTTGTTGAGGATTTTGTAATGACCTCACTATTTTGATTTTGATTTGTTATCCCTAACTTTTGCCTGACTGTTACCGTTTTCGGGGTTACTGTCAGCGGGATGCCCCAGCTTTCTTAAGCCTCCTTTATAGGTCTTGGCTTGGTGGGCTTTTCTCTTTTGAGAGATTGACTGTCTATGTGATAGGGAACCACCCTTGTCTTTTGATTCCAAAGGAACGCTTTCTTTTTCGACGTCGTTCGTTGTATTACGAACTGAGAGTTTGCGACTTCAATGCGCGTTTTCTTTTGAATTAACTGAGATACTACCCTGCCCCAGGTTTATATCAAGGGTTTTGATTGTTTAGAACAGAAAACTCCTACTTCTTTGGCTCGAAGGGGTTGACTAGGGATTAACTTCCTTATAACTCCAGTGTTTGGGAATTGAAAGAAATGCCTGTACATCATCAGCAAGGTCTGTTCAAAAGCATACTGTATAAGATCGCGGTATTATTTCGTCATCCTCCCTCTAAAGGCTTGCAGCTTTTTATCAAGAGTTTAAATATCATAAAGAAAAGCATAAGAGTAGTGAAACGAATGGATGAATTCAAGACAAACATATGCAATGCATTAATGAAAACAGAGTTTAACATCAACAGATAATTGTTTTGACAGCAAAAGAAATTACAACTTTGAAAAATTCGAAAAGAAGCAAAAGTCTTTCAGTTCAAGCTTTGTCACTTCAAGCGGAGAACCCTTTAACGGAAGATTTTCATCTCGCCGTCTGGCATGAATTCCAGCACCCCAATGTCGATCAGATCTTGAATCTTGTTCTTCAAGGCCCAACAGTCGTTGGTACTGTGTCCCGGGATGTAGGAGTGGTAAACACAGAATGCGTCGGGATTAAAGTGAGGAGAGGAGATATTGAGCTTCTGAGGAGGGTCCTTTACAGTAAGCAAATTGACCTCCAACAGGCGCTTCAGTATGAAGAATGATGGTATTTCAGTCTCCGTAAACTGTCTTCCCGACTTTTCTTGTTTACGCCGATTGTCCCGTTGACGCTGGCGAGGTTGTTGATGGGCTTGTGACCCTGAAGCTAGCAAAGGAGCTTTCCCCTTGTCTTCTTGAGTGGATGGAGGTTGAGCGGTGACTTGCTCTTCGACCTCAGATGTTTTCCCCAGTTGGTTGTTTGGAAGCAGTTGGCGGACAAGAACTCTGAGTTCCTCTTGTCTTTGGGATAGGTCTTGGATGAGAGCCATCTGGCCCACCAACTGTCCCATCATTTGAGTCCTCAGTGTTGTCAGATCAAACTGCAGCTCCGCAATCTGATCACTCCTGGCATTGTTGGAATTCCCCAGGCCTTTGGTGAGGAGAGCTTTCATCTCTTCTTGCCCCAGAGACAAGTTCAGGAACATCTCCTGCAGTTGAGCAGTCTGGTCCTGGATGTCTTTGACAGACCTTTCTAGAGCCATCTCTTGCTGAAATAAACAGCAGGAGAGTAAGGAAACCTGAAAAAGGAAAGATTGTCAAAATGAAATACATGATATGTGGATGCATGCTTTCAAGGGTCTCTTGGGGTAAACATAAGAAAAATGTTAGAGGTTGAGCCCTGCTCTTGGATTGGAGATCTCTGCACCGGTGGACGTCCTTCCACGAGAATCAAGCTCACCATGTCGAGTGGGTCATAGCCACTGATTCAAGTTGTTGTTCTTGAACTTTGACTGGATTGGTTAGAGGGGAAACCCCCTTGCCCCTTGATAGATGTCTGGTTCAACGTAACCCTGCATCAACAGAACCCTCGAGATCCTTGAAATGGTTATTGAAAATGCTAAAATGCTATGGTACGATGTTATGATGTTATGTGCATGTAGGCACAAGCAAGTAAGTGTATATACAGGCAAACAATATTCACACAAGGCACACAAGGCCTTAGGTTTAGGCTTGCATGAGGTTCAGGTACTACCCTATTTCAGTTTGTTGGTTAAAACCTGTCTTATCAAAAGTAACCGGGTTCTAGAGGATCTCATATCATTGGCTACCCTCAATCGGTCATAACTCCAGCATCGCAACCTTTTCTCGCGGCCGGAACCATCTCGAGAGTTTAGCCTCAATGAGTGTAGCATACTGCTACTGTTCTAATGGCCAAGTTGGTCAATTAGGGTTCTAAGGTCGGTTGGTGCTTAATGACTCCTTGGAAGACCCATATTCTCCCCGTCTGAACACGAGGGATATCGGTACAGACCAAGACGCCACACCAACGTAGCCACTGCTTCACCCATGTCGGTATACGCCGGACAGGTCCCTCACAGATTATGCTACCTAAAAAGGGTATCCCCAGATCCGGGTTAGGATCTATAAAACTCCGATACAAAGCCCATAAATGTAAAGTAAACAAAGCAATCAATTGGAAGTAAAGGTGATCTAAACCCTAAGGTAACCCCACTTAAAAATATTCCCCAGCAGAGTCGCCAGTTCTGTGATACGGTGGGAGAACTGACTTGGGTTTTGCGTTTGTATTCGCAAATGTTGCGGTTGAGCAAGAGTCGCCACCGACTTTTTATTTTATCCTAAAGGAAAGGTTAAAAAAAGCACAGCAAAAAACCTTTTGAGATATTTCGTGGGTTCGGGGGGTAGATTATGAAAAGGGAAGGTGTTAGCACCCTTTTCATCCATGGTTATCCATGGGCTCTTAGTTACTTGGTTTTTAGATCACTTGCCTTGTTTTTCGATTGCTTTGAAAATGGTGTGTGTGTGGGTGCTTTTTGAAAATGTTTTGGAGAAAGATGCATTGTCTTAGGCAACTAATGTATTTGACTCGTGTTTGAGTGTTTTACAAAAGTGTGGATCTTTTCGAAAAGATGTTTTCAAATGTTTTTGAGAGTTTGTTTGAAAGTGTTGTGGATTGTGGTTTTTGAAAAGAAGGCAAGTGTTTTTTGCAAATTTGATCTCAAGTAACTAAGAGTCTTGTCTACCCTATTTGTACTCAAAGGTTTTTGTTATGTTTTAACCCCTTTTAACAATTTTGTTCCACCATTGAAATTGATGGACAATCTTGCGTTTAGGAAGTTTATTCGGGACGGGCGCGGGTCATCGTATGGACCATGAATGCAATGATGCCAAGTGTCTTTGGCAATTTGCTTTGAAGGGACTATGATCATTCCGTTTAGGCAACACTTTGAGACTTATGATCATTTGATTTTGTTTTGCCAAAGATACTCGACGTGCAAGCATGGCCCATTTTGGAAGGCAACATGTGGGACTACCCTAGGGGGTGCAAGTGTGATTGTGTATTGATTACATGTATTTGTCTTGTATTAGGTTATCTAGCGTTTGATTTTTATGTACATGCAAACCCTAGGTCTAACCATGGTATAATTGAAAAACTGTAAATTGCGGAATGTAAATCTACGCTATTACAAAATAGTATCCGGGAGTGGGGGTATAAATGTACAAAGGGGATGAGCCTTATAGTATCCAATAAGTTACAACCAAATCGAATGTGCGATCAAATGTAAATATCGAATATACAAATATAAGATAAAAATGTGTATAGGGCAATGTGAATGTATTTGTGTAAGTGTACAAGTGTATATGTATATAAATTGTGTAATTATGTACAAGTGCGAAGTGTGAAATTGAGGCATATTAGGGTTTTTTGACCTAGAGAAATGTTTTAAATGAATCTTTGATTTATATGTTTAATTATGTACAAAAGAAAAAGAAAGTGTTAATTAAGAATGGTATGTTCAAATTTTAATTGAATTGTATTATATATGAAAATACACTAAAATGTCAAAAAATTGAATTATGGATAAAAAGGAAGTATATTCTTAATTGTTATGTACAAATGTATTTTAACGTGTATTAAAAATGTATTCAAGTTAATTATGTATAAAAAGAGTATTTTATTATTTTTATGTACAAATATATATTTAAAAAGGATATTTTAACTATATGATAAAAAATGCATAATATTATAAAATTAATGTTTTTTAAAATGTATGTATAAATATATTTTAAATGAAAGAGTAAATAAATAAAAGGAAATAATTATTTTCAATTTTAATATATGAGGTAAAAATGTATTTTAATTAAGTTAGTATTTTACAAAAAAAAGTAAATATTGTTTATAAAATAAAAAGAAGGGTTAGTATTATATAAAAAAAAATGGTTAAGTGTAAAAATGTTAACTTGGGCTTCAGAGGAAATGAGAACGGGTCAGGCCCAAGTTTGGACTTGGACGAATTTAGGGTTAGTGATTGGAGTGTTCAGTTTGGTAATGAAAGTTTTAGGGTTAGCGAGGCAGCGGCGGTGCGTTCGTTCAACGTTCTCTTCCTCATCTCCCTGGGTGCTTCTCTTTCTGGCCACCAACGTCATTCCCGTACTCTCTTCCCTCCAAGGCAAGAGCTCCACATCTTCTTGAAACAAGGTTAGCTTTTAGTTGTTATGTTCTTATCTCTTTTCCTTTTTTACGGATTGCATGTTTTGTTTTGATTTGAATTTTCGATTCTTAACTCTATGCTATTGTGAGGTGGTGGAGAAAGAGAGGGAGGAAACTCACTACCTGATCTTGGAGATGGAGGAGAGAAGAGGGGTGACGCTTTAGGAGGCCGGAACGGCGATTCGGTGACGAAGCTAGATGCTTGCTTTGCTTCTGATGCTTTCCTGGTATTTTCGTTCTTACCTCTTGCTGTGTGAGGGTTTTATGATGATGTATACTGAGAACCTTTAATTCACTTCTTTATCTTCTTCTTCCATGCCACTGTTGCCTATGTATTGTTGCCTGAGTATTGTTGCCTGAGTATTGTATGCTTCTTGTTTGACTGCCTTATTGCCTCTGAATGACTCGAGTTGCTTGCCTTATTGCCCAGTGATGTGTACACTGAGGGCCTGATGGATTTGCCTTGGAAGGTTGCTTTGAATACTTTTGTTGAATTGGATGTTGTGTGTTATCTTGAACTGTGATGCTTTCTGAAATGCCTCTTCTTCTGGAATGCTGTATATTTGTTTGGATGCTATGTATTGCCTATGATGAGGAAAGAAAAACTCTGAGGCTTAGGAGTTGGTTTCATGCTTGACAGTAGGTTGAGGGATTTGGATTTGGAAAGCTAGGCCATGTTTGTTTTGCAAGCTATGCTGTGGTTTTGGGTAGCTTTTGAACAGGGTGCTGGTAGTTTTTGTTTATGTGTTTGTAGTAGGCTTGGCATTAGCAGGTTTTGAGGTTAAGACAGGGTGTTGGTCATTCTGGTATGAAGTTTTAGATGATGCAGGCAGCAGGTTATATTGTTGGACTTGGTTGATCAGCTTGGATGAGTTTTTTGGTTCTGTCTCTTTTCTTGACAGTAGGCAGGTTAAAGCATTTTCAGGTTATGGTTTTGGTGATTCTGGTTATGGTTTTGAGATGTGTTATGTTGTTTTTTCTTAACAAGGTTTGAGATTGTGTTTTTTAACAGGGTTGTAGGCTTTTGAGGTGAAGGCAGGGTGTATATTTCTCTCTTCTCTATCCTTACCTGCTGAACTGAGTTTCCTCTTTTGTGTTATATCTTTGTTGTCTTCTCCTAAGCCTCAGACCTGAACTCTGCCTACTGCTGCTTTATCTCTCTTTTCTTCTCTCTATAGTACAACTTTAGAATTATTATATGATTTATGTTGTACTTGCTCTGAAGGGGCCTATGGGAAATGATGAAAGATTCAAGTTACTTGCATAACATATCTCTGCATCTTTATCCACCTTTTGTGCTTTGCTACACTTTTTGCATTTTTTTTGGGATTTTGTGATATCTTCCATATCTTTCTTTGACAGCTTGGGATTTGACTTTGCAGCAATTGTACTTTTGGGTAATCCTTGAGTAAACTTAGGCATTTTGACAGTAACTTCCCTTTTGCTTTGGATAGAAAGTTGAAATTGGATTTTTTTCAGTTTAGTTTGAATTTGAAATTGAGATTCTATGCAGTCTTGAATTTTGTAACTTATGCATTTGACATTTGCATTCATGAATAAAAAATCTTCCCTCTCTGTGAACCGGGAGAAATCCCGTGATTTGCAGAGAGGGCAACTTTAACTGTCTTTTAATTAACTGCTTTCTGACTTTTTTTTCTTCTTTTTGCAGATAAAAAGTGGAGCACCGGAGCAGAGTGAAGAATGAAGAATATTATAAAATAGGATAGTTTTTTTTTATTTTATGTAATATTTTAAATCAATGTATATTATTGTTCATAATTTTAAATTATAAACAACAATTTGTACAAATAATTCAAATATCAATAAAAGTCTAAATTATCCAATTAATTCTAATTTTCTTTATTGTTTATTTATTTATTTAAAATTCTTAGAATTAAAACAATTGAAAAATAAATTTCAATCATTCAATTTTTTTAGAATAATAAATAACTTAAATAATAACAATATTGATCAATTAAACCTGTCTTATTCAAAATCCAAAGCAAAACAGCAGTTAACCCAAATGGACTGATCAAACGCATTCCTTCTTCACTGATTTGCCATAAACACTGTGAACCCAATACTGCATATTGTATCTGACCGGCCCAATCAAAACGTACTGAATTCAAACCACTGTCTCTTTTACTGATTAAACCAAGATAACGCGAATTTTAATCCGAATCTTGGAATAAACCGCAAAGTGTTGTGGAATTTAAATTCTTCTGAGAATATGCCCATAAAACTTTTAACTCCTGATTAAATGCCAAATCACGCTCGCCTGATCAAAATCAAAAAAACCATCCAAACCCTAAGCCAACTGTATGAATAATTCAGAGCTCTGAAAATCAGTAAAAACCCTAATTTTGCTTGACTGTCAAGAAAAGTCCATTTGTCCGATTCTTGAGCCAGTTTGAAAAGTCAGGAAATGCTTGAAGCTGATATTTCTTGGGGAAAAATGCGAGGGCAAATTTTGGGGTACAACACACGTGCATGGAATCCCAAAAGTCAATTGGACTGGATGCTAATGGGCCAACAGAGTTGCTTTCTACACACCCAAATCAGGCCCAATTTCTCTACTTTTCTTTATTTTGTTTATTTAATTTAATTGCTTTATTTTATTTAATTTATTTTTTCTAACCTATAAACAAATTTCCTTTTTTTATCAAAAAATCACAAAAAAATATTTTTATCCAATAAAATTTCAGAATTCTTTTTTTTATTAATAAATACTAACTAATTAATTAGGTTTTTAATTCTAGGAAACTTTAATTTATTTTTGTAAATATCTAAAATTAATTAGAAATCATTAGGTTTTAATTCTAATTTAATTATTTTAATTTCTTTCTTAAATAATCAAAAACTCCAAAAATATGTCATTAATTATTTTTTTCATTTAATTTATTTAATTTCCAATTTAGTATTTTAATTTAAGATTTAATTTCTTTTCTTAAAAATAAAAACAACCAAAAAAAATTTTCTTTTAAAAAGGGTCAAAACCCTAATTTCGCCTCCGATTTAATTTCGCGTCGCGCTTTATTTTTCTTTATCCAATTAATGTATCTGCTTCCGGTATGTAATAGATACATAGGACATTTATTTATTTTACCGCTTTATTTTATTTTCAAAGGGTTGCTTTTGGCGATGTAAATACCCGACGCCTTGTAATTTAATTTCCGCATTTTAATTCCGCAAATTATACAACTGCTAGATGTTTGATAATAGGGTTTGCATGACAAGAATGAATGCTTAATCTTAAAATAAAATTAGATCACCCTTAACATGTGCAAAGATAAAAATAACTGAAAACGACACACTCGCACATGCGCACTCTTAGGGTACACCCCCACTTGGTTGCCTTCGTACACGGTCATTGAGTATAGGGTATTTTAGAGGTCGCTCTCTTGTCTAAAAGATCATAGTTGCCTCGAAACGGTTGCGCCGGATATTGTTGCCTCAAACAAATGATTTAAGACATTAGGGTTACCGCTAAGGTGTCCTAACATTGCTTTAGTGACCGTATGTCCCTCATTTGAATTGACCCTCAAATTCCAACGACAGTGCTACCTACTCACTAATAGTGGGATAGCATTGTCTAAAGGAAATTAGCATAGAACGATTCTTTTTTCGAGTAGGTAGATAGTTCTTAGATACTTGCTCATCCAAAACAAATTTCTCACACTTACACTCCTTTTCAAACAAAGTTTTCAAAAACACTTCATTACACTCTTGAGGACAGAAGCAAGAGTTAAATCGAAGTTAAAAAACAAAAACTTTTCAAACCCACAAGCACAAAGACAAGATTTTGAAAATGATGAGCAAGTACCTAAGAGCCCGTAGATAACTACGGATAGAAAGGGTGCTAATACCTTCCCTTTCTATAATCTACCCCCCGTACCTAGAAAATCTCGAAAGAGGGATTTTTCTGTGCTTTTTTCCTTTCCTTGTTGGATAAAATAAAAGTCGGTGACGACTCTTGCTTACCGCGACATTTTGCAAAAACAAACGCAAAACGCAAACCAACATTCCAAAAAACAATCAGTTCTTCCCACCGTATCACACTGTTCAACATCAGCCTAATGTTGATGGGAATGATAGATCCCGTGTTTTGGAGGCATTCCAGAGGAACAAGCCGATTGTCTTCAAGGGTAAGTATGATCCTGATGGAGCACAGACTTGGCTCAAGAAGATCGAAAGAATCTTCTAAGTTATGGTGTTGTACCCTAAAATTTGCCCTCTCATTCTTAAGATAAAATGGTTCAAGATACCTCCTCATGCTCATGAAGGTTTCAAACACTCAAGACTTATCAATGATTGATCAGATGGACTCTCCTCCTAAGCAACCAACCTACAACTAGGGTTTTTCTTTTATCAAAGGAAATTGAAATTATAATGCCTCAAATGGACTTCATGGTTTCTCGTATGTCTCATAGTATCCTCATTCCAAATTTCAAGCCTTGTAGTACAAATTTTCTCAACCAATTGATCAGATGTTTGAAAATCAACTATATTAGACAAAAAAGTCAACTTTGACCAATTGACAGTCAATGTTGTACCCCCAAATTTTCCCTCCCATTTTCACACAAGACATACTCCTAGAGGTTCTCAATTTCTCAAGGTTGACCAAGAATTGACCAGACAATTCTCCTCCTAAGGCAATGAACCCCCAATTAGGGTTTCAATTTTCATCAAGATGGTTGAGCTCCAATGGTCTCAAATGCTTCCCATGGTCCTAATATGTCTTCAATATCATCCATGCCAAATTTCATGCCTTGAACAACAAGTTTGCTCAGTCAACTGCTCAAATGCCTGGAAATCAATTGTACTAGGTCAAAAGTCAATTGTGGCCCATGTACAGTCAAACTTCAAGATTTTTGGTCAACATGATTTTGAAATGCTCCTAACCCATCAAAAGTCAAAAATGGCAAATTAGGGTTTCTATAGGAAAAGTCAACCAAACTTTGACCAAGCATAACTTTCACATAATTTATCCATTTTCCCCAACCAAAGCTCATTTTAAGAGAATCCCTACAACTTCTCTTTTGTCCTCAAGTCCAAGAAATGCACCATTTGAAAGATACAAGCTCATACATTACAGGTCATTTTCAGAAAGCCAACAAAAGCCACTTTTTTCCAAGACCTTTTACATCAAGGTAACATCTTCAAATGAAAAATTGATAAAAATAAGGATTTAAGTAGACACCTTGGGCTTTCCAAAAAGTACAAGATCATCATCATGAGATACAAATTGAGCAAGTTATGGCTCGCCCAAGTTGGGAAAAGTTTGGAAAATTCAAGAATGGTGCATTGAGAAAATTTGGATTTTTGAGTCAATGGCCTAACTTTTTAAGGTTCAAATATCTTCCTAAGGTCATAGAGGACCTTTAATCTTATTTTTGCATGGCCTTGCATTTTCTACCTATTTTTTACATATTTATTTTAATTTATTCCAAATAAATATAAAATAAATGGTACAAATAATTGGAAATGGGCTTAAGCATGTTGGCTAGTGTTTTGGGTCAGTCTTGAGTCCCATTTTTCGTGCTAACATGACCAGGTTCATTCAAGCAAGGATAAGGCATGTTTTGGCAAATTTGGAAGGCTTTGAATTTGTTTGATTTTTGTTGGAAAACATGAGTTATGGCCATGATCTTTTCCATTCAATGGTGTCTCCTCCATCTACACTATAAGAACAACACTCTAGCCAGCCAAATGAATGCACAAAAAAGCCTAGAGAATTGCTGCACATTTCACTCAAAAATTCAAAAATTGTCAAACTTGAATTTAAAATTGCAGCTGCTTTTAATCCAAAACAAAGGCTCAAACATATTCCTGGAAGCCTCTTGAATCGTTCCCAGCCATTACCAAGTCCCAAAACAGTCTGAAGCGTGTTCTAACCACCCCACAATTTGCATTTTTTTCTTGACTTTGATTTCCTTGATTTATATGATATAAACATATTTTAATCATGCATTATTAACCACTCTTGTGTTTGCAAGCTTTCTGTATAGTTAGATTTGGGTTTTGATGTAGGAATCGAATACCACCATTGTTAGGTTTTGGACCTTAGAATTGAGGCTTCCATTGTTAGGCAAAATTAGGCTTGGCTAATGATACCATCATGTTCAGGGAGACGAGACCAGTTGATTCATGGTCTCACAATTTATTTTTGTTGCGTATTCTGTTTGTTTCAAATGCAGGGGTTATAGTGACGGACAGAAAACTGCCACTATAGACCTTGTTGTCTAATACGAAGGACATAGGTGGAAGACAATGTGTGGCAGTCCCCCACTGGACGATTCAAACTTGTTGCGTTTTGTTTTTTTGTCCCAGATAGCATTTTATTTTATATATAATATATGGATGTTGTTACATGTACGAATGATCAGGGCAGCTCAGTTGGTAAGCAAGCGCGTTTGTGAGGGAGAGGACCTGGGTTCGAGCCCCAGGTCCAGCATTTTATTTTTCTAACATTTGTTAACTACAGATCCAGTATGCATTGGCCACGCCAGTCCATCATGCGCCTCCAGATCACAACCATTAGATCTTGGTTGATGTAGATCAAAAGGTTCTCACATGCAGGTGTACCATGAGCCATCAAAGGCGCTCCTTATTGAATCCCATTACAGTTTCTGGGCTCCCTCTGGATTGGGCCAAGCACTTTTGATAATGGCACACCCTATTTTTGTTTTTGACCAGGCGCATGCTTTATTTATTTTCTCATTTTATTTATTTTGTTTATTATTTTCAAAAAAAATTTAATAAATAAAAAAATAATAAATAGGTTAAGTTTCTTTCTAAAATTATTAATTAATTAATTATTTTAATGTTATTTCATCAATTTAAAATCAAATTAGACTTAGGTTCATTTTAATTTAAATTATTTTCTTAATAAAAAAAATACAAAAACATTAGAACTAGGATTTATTTCATCCAACTTTTTACTTCTCTAATTAAATTTTAGATATTTACTTCACTTAGTTATTTTATTAAAATCAAATAAAAACAAACAAAAATATGTTCTTGTTTACTTAGGATTTTATTAGGTTTTTTTAGACGTTTCTCTATTTCGCGCGCTTATATTATTATGTATCTGCCTATGGTTTGTAATTTTATCGTGTGCGCATTTTTATTTCCTGATTATGTATCTTCCTGTGAATTGTAATAGCCCTAATTAGGATTTTTATTTTCCACATTTTACATTTTAGTCAGATATAACTGTAACTGTCCCGAAGCCCTGTAATAGCGTAGGAACTTTTATTTCTCGCTCTTTTATATTCTTATATGCTTGTATATAATTGTTAGTAACTTAGGCGTGCATGACAAGATTAATCAATTAACCATTAGATCACTAATCTCAAGACAAATATCTGAAAAAAGGCACTATTTCACACTTGCACCTCTAGGGTATACGTCACTTGGTTGCCTCGGAAATAATGATCATGTCCCTCTAACATAGGGATATCTTAGCAAAGACCCTCAATCTAAAAGTCATCATAAAAGATCATAGTTCCTTAATGTCCCTCGAGTTGCCTACGAGAAATGATCTTGTCCCTCGATGTTGCCTATGCGATGACAGTCCCTTCGAAATGCTAAGGTATTCTTACATATTGCCTTCAATGACCATAACGTCCCTTTTGATAGTCCCTCAACATCCAACGATAGGGCTACCTACTCACTAATAGTAGGATAGCACTATCTAAAGGAAAGGAGCAAAAATAACGTCCTTTTTCGAGTAGGTAGATAACTCTTAAGTACTTGCTCAAACCTGAAACTTCTTACACTTACACACTTTCAAAGATCTTTTCAAAAACGATTTATCACACTCTTGAGGACTGATACAAGAGTTACCATAAAGCAAACAAAAACTTTAAAAACACACAAACACAAACAGTTTTCAAAAAATGAGCAAGTACCTAAGAGCCCATAGAAAACTACAAATGGAAAGGGTGCTAACACCTTCCCTTTCCATAATCTTCCCCCCTTACTCAGAAAACTCTCGAAAGGTCTTTGTCTGTTCTTTTCAACCTTTCCTTTATTGGATAAAAGAAAAGTTGGTGGCGACTCTTGCTTACCGCAACATTTGCAAACACAAACACAAAACCAGTACAATAGCCGGTTCTGCCACCGTATCACAGAACTGGTGACTCTGTTGGGGAAAAATAATAAAGTGGGGTTTACCTTAGGGTCTAGATCATTTTGTTTTCTTTGTCTGTTTGTTTGCTTTACTTTTAAGGGTATTGTTTAGGTTACTATATATCCTACACCCGGATCTGGGGAAACCTTTTAGGTAAGTAGCAATAGATCATGGAAACTGTGCGGGGTATACCGACACGGTTGAAGCGGTGGCTACATTGATGCGACATTTTAGTTGGTACGGGTAGCCCTTGAATTAATCAAGGAGAATACGGGACCGCTGCGTGGTGTCATGAAGCGTCAACTGACCTTAGAACCTTTAATTGAACAACTTGGCCATTAGGACGTAGTGAGATGGTCGTCTTTGGTGTATTCCCAAAGTCGGCAGATACTCGATGCTACACTCATTGAGGTTTGACTCCCAAGTTTTATTGGATTGTAAGTCAGTCGCCTATCGAACGAAGCTTGTGGGAAAGTTCAGCGATGTTGATATCCCTTAGAACCCGATTACTATTTATAGGACAGGTTGAACTAATCCAACTTCAAGAGGGTATTACCTTAAAACCCATGCAAGCCTTAAACCTAAGGTCTTTGTGTGATTTTCTTGTGCTTGCTATATCTGTGACTTCTTAGCATAATCACACACATCATAACATCATGCCACAACATTTCCTTAACCATTTCAATGATCTCAAGGGTTTGTGATACATGTTATGGTAAATCAGACGTCTAGCAAGGGGAAAATAGGATTTATTTTGCTCTAGCCAATGCCGTCAAAAGATCAAAACTCAACAACTTGAGTCAGGGGCTATAACCCACTTGATATGGTGAGCTCGACTCTCGTAGAAGGACACTCAATGATACGAAGTTCTTCAATCAAAGTTGCAAATTTCAACTTCTGACATTTTCTTGTTTACCCTGCAAGATCCTTGAAAACATTGCAACATATATCATACATATCATTGCATAAACATGTTTCATGGAAGGTTTCTCATCCTCTTCGCTGTTTACCCCACACAATGGCTCTAGAATAAACAGTGAAGGATCTACAGACTCATAATGCTCAGTTTCAACAGATGATCATGGCTCTGGCCAAGGGGCAAGAAGAAGTGAAAGCCCTGATTGTTAAAGTTAAGAAGAAGCCAAAGAAACTAGCTGGTGTAGTGAACTTGGGAAGAAGGATCAGAGGACCAGTGCGGTGAGCCTCTGAACTGGTAACTTCATCAAAGGAAGGAGACAATCAAGAAGAGGAAACAAGAGAGGAAGACTCCAGTCCAAAAGAATTCGATGATGAATCTGACTATGATAAGGAGCAGTACCCTCCTGCTGATGAAAAATACAAATAGCTGGAGGATCATTTGGATGCAATGAAGGTCCGGAAGGTATCGGGTCTGGATTTTGAAGAATTGGGTTTAGTTTCTGGGGTCGTCATCCCGCAAAAGTTCAAGGTGCCGATGTTCGCTAAATATGATGGGGTTTCATATCCCAAGATGCACCTCCAATCTTATGTGAGGAAGATCCAGCCTCACACTGCTGATAAGGACTTATGGATCCACTTCTTTCAAGATAGTTTATCCAGGACTCAACTAGAATGGTTCTACCAACTGGAAAGGGCCAACATTCGTAATTGGGAAGACCTGACTGCTGCTTTCTACAAGAAGTATCAGTACAACGCAGACCTTGCACTCACCCGTACACAACTCCAAAGTATGTCTATGGGCTCGAGCGAGGGCTTTAAGGACTATGCTCAGAAGTGGAGGGACTTAGCAGGAAGAGTCCAACCTCCTCTGTCTGATAGGGAGCTAGTGGATATGTTTTTGGGTACTCTATCTAGTCCGTTTTTCAATCATCTGATTAGAAGTTCCTCAGCTGGCTTTGCTGAGTTAATTTTGACAGGAGAGAGAGTGGAAGCTGGAATCCAAAGTGGCAAGATTCAGAAGGACTCCTCTTCAAGTACGAGAAAGAGACCTTTCGTTGGAAAGAAAGAGGTAAGTGTTGTTTACAATCAAAGGAATCAGGACATAACTGAACACCGTCTGGCGGTAGGGGCTGTTATAATCTCTAAACATGCACCTACTCAACAATGAAATAATCAGCCTAGAGCGGAAAGGCCTGTGAGACAGTTTATCCGGATTAATATGACTTTGTCTCAAGTTTTGCCACAATTATTAAAGTCAAACCTGATAACTTTGAGGGAAGCTCCGAAGAATCCTAATATTGCCTCTCCCCGCTACAATCCAAATGCTCGATACGCCTACCATTCTGAGACTCTAGGGCATGACACGAATGACTGTTGGGCTTTGAAGAACAAGTTGCAGGATCTTATCGAGGTAAAGGAGATTGAATTTGATCCCCCTGAGACTCCTAACATCATAACTGCACCTATGCCCAAGCACGGCTCGAGAATCAATTCTATTGATGTTGTCTCCGCCACGGAAGATGCTAGCAATGAGTATGACGTGGATAGCTGAATCTTCCCTACTACCCACGATGGACCCAGTAACTGGACAAAAAAGGACTTTGTACCAATTACTTTTGTTCAAAAATCCATATCCACTCTAGATCCCATTAATAACGGTTCTGCTATTGCTGATTATGACTTTGAAAATCCGATCAACCAAGTCGAGGACGAAGGTGAGGAAGATTGTGAGGTACCCGGAGAACTTGTCAGACTGTTACAGCAGGAAGAAAGGGCTATACAACCTCATGAAGAGCCAGTTGAGACAGTGAATTTGGGCACAAAAGAGAACATAAAAGAGGTTAAGATAGGTGCAAATTTGGAGCTCAATGTCAAACAGCGGTTGACACAAATGTTGCATGATTATGTCGAGATCTTTGTCTGGTCATATGAAGACATGCCAAGGCTAGACACAGATATTGTGGTTCATCGTCTGCCAACTAAAGAAGATTTCCCTCCGGTAAAGCAGAAGGTCTGTCGTATGCGCCCTGAAATGTTAGAGAAGATCAAAGCAGAGGTTATGAAACAATTCAAAGTTGGGTTCCTAGCAATCACCTCTTATCCATAATGGGTTGCTAACGTAGTTCCAGTGCCTAAGAAGGACGGAAAAGTACAGATGTGTGTGGACTATAGAGATTTGAACAGGGCGAGTCCTAAGGATGACTTCTTGCTCCCCCACATTGGTGTTCTGGTTGATAACACCGCACAACACAAGATCTTTTCCTTCATGGACGGGTTCTCAGGTTACAATCAGATCAGGATGGCACCCGAGGACATGGAGAAGACAACCTTCGTCACGCAATGGGGCACTTTCTGCTACAAAGTGATGCCATTTGGGTTAAAGAATGCTGGGGCAACCTATCAGCGATCCATGGTAGCTTTGTTTCATAAATGATTCACCATGAGATAGAGGTCTACGTTGATGACATGATAGCCAGGCCCCAAACTGAGGAAGAGCACCTTGATCATCTACAAAAGTTGTTTGATAGGTTGAAGACGTACAAGCCGAGGTTAAATCTGAACAAGTGCACCTTCGGGGTAAGGTCTGGTAAGCTTCTAGGTTTCATTGTTAGCGACAAGGGTATTTAGGTAGACCTTACAAAGGTGAAGGCCATACAAGAGATGCCAACTCCTCACACTGAGAAGGATTTTAGAGGTTTCTTGGGACGTTTGAATTACATTGCCAGGTTCATTTCCCATTTAATAGCCACTTGTGAGCCAATCTTCAAACTCCTGAAGAAAGATCAAGTGGTAAAATGGAACGATGAATGCCAGACCGCCTTCGAGAGAATCAAAGAATACCTTCAAGAGCCTCTTATTCTGATGCCTCCAATTGAAGGAAGACCTTTAATAATGTACTTAACAATGTTAGATAATTCAATGGGGTGTGTGTGCTGGGGCAGCATGACGAGTCTGGTCGAAACGAGCATGCAATATACTACCTTAGCAAAAAGTTTACCAACTGTGAAACAAGATACTCACTACTCGAGAAAACTTGTTGTGCTTTGGCATGGGCTGCTCACCGACTGAGACAGTATATGTTGACCCACACCACTTTGTTGATATCTAAGATGGATCCGATCAAGTACATTTTCGAGAAGCACGCTCTCTCCGGAAGAATAGCAAGATGGAAAATGATTTTGACTGAATACGATATCCAATACACGACCTAGAAAGTAATTAAGAGAAGTGTACTAGCTGATGATTTGGCTCATCAGGCTGTGGATGACTACCAATCCGTGAACTTTAAATTCCCGGATGAGAACATCATGTTAGTGACTAACTATGAAGAAATTGGACCGGATGAAGGACCCGAGGAAGGATCTCGATGGACTATGGTTTTTGATGGAGCCTCCAACACACTCGGCAATGACATCAGTGTTATAATCATACCTCCCGAGGGCTGTCATACCCCTTTCACCTCCAGATTATGTTTCAACTATACCAACAATATGGCAGAGTATGAAGCATGCATCATGGGTCTCAAAGCTGCTATCGACCTAAGGATCAAGTTCTTGAACATTTTCGAAGATTCATCCTTGGTAATAAGTCAAATCAAAGGTGAGTGGGACACGAAGCACCCGAATCTCATCCCTTATAAAGAACATGTGCTGACATTGCTTCCACACTTTGAAGAGGTCACCTTTGAACATTTTCCACGAGAAGAGAATCAGTTAGCGGACGCACTAGCTACTATGTCATCTATGTTCAAGGTCAAGTGGGACAACGAGGCTCCTCAGATCACTATTGAAAGGTCGGATGAACTGGCATATTGTTGTGAGATTGATGTTGAAGAAGTAGTAGACAAAACTTGGTTTTATGAAGTGAAAAGGTATCTCGAGGCTCAAGAATATCCTGAGGGGGCGTCTGTCAATGATAAGAAGTTTCTGAGAAGGTTCTCCGCAAAGTTCTTCCTCAGTAATGGAATCCTCTACAAGCACAATCATGGCTCTACTTTACTTCGGTGCGTAGACAGGAGCGAAGTAGAGAGGATTATGACAGATTTACATGAAGGTACCTTTGGCACCCACTCTAGTGGACACACCATAGCTAAAAAGATCATATGGGCAGGATACTATTGGTCCACTATGGAAGCAGACTGTTATCAACATTCCCGAACTTGTCACAAATGCCAGATCTACGCTGATAAAGTGTATGTACCTCTGGTTCCCTTGAATGTCTTGACGACTCCCTGGCCCTTTGCAATGTGGGGCATTGACAGGATCAGAGAGATTAGACCTACCACTTCCAATGGGCATCACTTCATTCTAGTGACCATTGATTACTTCATGAAGTGGGTTGAGGCTGCCTCTTTTGCTACTGTTACCAAGAATGTTGTGGCGTGGTTTATCAAGCATAACTTGATTTGTCGGTATGGTGTGCCAAAGAGAATCATAACAGACAATAGTACAAATCTCAACAATACAATTATCACCGAACTCTGTAAACAATTCAAGATCCAGCATCATAATTCTTCCCCTTACTGGTCAAAGATCAATGGCGCTGTGGAGGCTGCTAATAAGAACATTAAAAAGATTATACAGAAGATTACAGTGACATACAAAGACTGGCATGAGATGTTACCATTTACTCTCCATGGTTACCGCACCTCAGCACGTACGTCAACAGGGGCAACACCTTATTCTTTGGTATATGGTATGGAGGTCGTCCTACCTATTGAGGTCCAGATCCCTTCTCTGAGGATCATGAAGGATGCGGGTTTGAACGAAGATGATTGGATCCAGACTCGACTTGATCAACTGAATCTGATTAATGAGAAAAGGCTTGCAAAAACAGATGATCAAGGCTTTCAACAAAAAGGTCAAACGTCAAGTATATCAAGTTGGTGATCTGGTAACCAAGCGCATCATACTACCACAAGGTGATCCCAGGGGAAAATGGACTCCCACGTACGAAGGACTATTGGTAATCAAAAGCATATTTTCCGGTGGAGCCATGATTCTGACCACCATGGATGGTGACGACCTTCCTCACCCTGTCAATGCAGACATAGTGAAAAGATACTACGCGTAAATAAAGACCCACTATGTTGACTGGCCTAGGAAAAAATAAGGGCATCCCGACGAACCAAAAGGGTTCGGGAAAAAGTTAGGGATAAAAAAATCTGTACATCCAGCAAGTCAAAAACCTGAAAAGGCGACTTGGGAAAAAAGGGCATCCCGGTGGACTGAAAACCCGAAAGGGCGGTCCAGGAAAAAATTAGGGATTTGAAGCGTATCACTATGTCCCATTGGATCACCTTGCGATCATACTTCAATATCAGCTATCAAGCGCAAACGGTACCAATCAATCCAATCAGCTTCAGACAAGTAGCAAAGTGATGAGACGCTCAAGGACATATGGGCAACAGTAGAATTGAAACTCAATGGGACTATTACACATAATTGTTTTCTCTTTGTACACTATTTTGTGTAATTTTCATTTTTACGACGGCGTTCTCATACTAGAACGTCAGTCTCTTTGTACAAAATGCCTATTATAGGCGAATTTCAAAAATTAATAAAAATTGTTTCTTTGAAAGTACAAAACTGTTCACTTTTCTTTTTTTTGCTTTGTTTTGCAAAAATGTCCAATGATTATTTTTTACATATGCATTTTAATATGATTACTGTTTATAAATACTTGCATAAAAATAGAAAGACAGTCGCTAATGACTTTAAGAAGTGGGGTAAAGTCTAAAAAACAATTTGTAATCCCGACAGTTACCCTTTTCGGCATGGTACATGGGCAGAGACAGTTTGAGACGAAGTCACCACTACATACGACCCCGTGACATCTATGTTTCCCATTGAGTAAAAACAACCAGAGTTTTGATCTCTCCTTCCCCAAGTAGGATTTATCTCCTCCAACAAAGTGCCTTCAGGGAGCTGAAATCTGTTTTCCTCAGCCGAGTTTTATAAATCCAAACAGTTCATAAAACCTCTTCCCCGGGTAGAGTTTGTTCCTCAAAATGCGGAAGCTCGTTCCCTAACAAAGTTTATTTCTCTACATCGGCAAAATCTTCCAACAAAGAATCCTCCCTCCAGAGTTATTCTCAAGCAGAGTCAATCCCCGGAAAATCATCTCCATTCATCATCCCCAATGGAAATGAAGGATTCAGCTTCCCAATACTCTCCATGCAGTAGTCTGAGATTTATTTTCCCAGACTAAGAAATATCGCAATAGCATCCGATGTTCATACATCATATGGCATGCACATACACATCACATATAGCATAATCTCATTTATTTTGAGAACATCACCACAATGCATTTCATACATCATGACATTGCATACGACTAACTCTTTACCATTTTCAGGGAAAAATCAAATCAACAAACACCATTGGCTACTTACATGACCTGGCAGTCTTCTCAAAGGCTATGTCTGACGAAGTGCTATTTCAGCATCTTCCTCAAAAAGATATTCTCAAAAGACCTTCTCTAGTTCAGCCAGATCGACACTAAGATCTCTCTGATTTTTATTCCAGTTGAAGATATTCCAAGACTTTTGTCTGGTTCAGTTGAATCGATACTAAGACTCTTTTGATTTCCATTCAAGTCAAAGTTAATTCAAGATTCTTCTCTAGTTCAGTTAGATCGACACTAAGATCTCTCTGATTTCTATTCCAATTGAAGATAATCCAAGACCTTTTTCTGGATCAGTTAAATCGACACTAAGATTTTTTCTGATTCTTATCCAGTCAAAATTAATACAAGACCTTCTCTGGTTCAGTTAGATCAACACTAAGATCTCTCTGATTTCTATTCCAGTTGAAGATAATCCAAGACTTTTTTCTGGTTCAGTTAAATCGACACTAAGATTTTTATGATTCTTATCCAATCAAAGTTAATTCAAGACCTTCTCTGGTTCAATTAGATCGACATTAAGATTTCTCTAATTTTTATTCCAGTTGAAGATATTCCAAGACTTTTGTCTGGTTCAGTTGAATCGGTACTAAGACTCTTCTGATTTCCATTCCAGTCAAAGTTAGTTCAAGATATTCCTCTGGTTCAGTTAGATCGATACAAAGATCTCCATGATTCCTATTCCAATTGAAGATAATCCAAGACCTTTTTCTGGTTCAGTTAAATCGACACTAAGATTTTTCTGATTCTTATCCAGTCAAAGATAAATCAAGATATTTACTGGTTTAGTTCGAATCGACCATTGATTTATTACTGATTCTTTTCCGGTAGATCCTTTCTCGAGTTCAGTTAAATCGACACTAAGGTTTTTCTGATTTCTATTCCAGTTAAAGAAACTGCAAAGCCTGGGGTATAACCAGATAACAGTTTAATCTCATTTCCCCAGTAAGTCGCTGTGAAGCCTGGAATACGACCAGATAGAAGTTAGCCTTATTATCCTCAGCAAGTCATTGTGAAGCCTGGATCCTGACCAGATAGCAGTTCACTTCCGTCTCTTCAATCAAGAGATGACTCCCCAAGAGAGTAATAGACAACTGATGCTCCTAAGCTCTATTTCCCAAGACAAAGACCAACATTTCTCAGTGAAGTCCTCCTCAACAACAGGAGTAGGGATTCCCACAAAGGAATATCTCATGAAATCATATTCTCTGGATGGAATCTTTAAGCCCATCTCCAACGACCCTCCGTCACGTTCTCTGGATGGCATCTTTAACCCCATCTTTGAGGACCCTCCATCATGTTCTCTAGATGGCATCTCTAAGCCCATCTCCGATGAATCTTCCGTAATCTTCTCCAAATGGCATCCGTAAGCCTATTCCCGATATTATCCACCAACAGTCTCACTTCCTACGAGTGCAAATTTCTGGACACTCTAGTTTTCAATCATCTTCCACCTTCAGATCACGAAAGGCAAACAAGCCAATCTAAATCTTCAAGTTTAAGAAGATTAAATAGGGGCAGCTGTTGTACCCCAAAATTTTCCCTCCCATTTTCACACAAGACATACTTCTAGAGGTTCTCAATTTCTCAAGGTTGGCCAAGAATTGACCAGACAATTCTCCTCCTAAGGCAATGAACCCCCAACTAGGGTTTCAATTTTCATGAAGATGGTTGAGCTCCAATGGTCTCAAATTCTTCTTATGGTCCTAATATATATGTCTTCAAGATCATCCATACCAAACTTCATGCTTTGAACAACAAGTTTGCTCAGTCAACTGCTCAAATGCCTAGAAATCAACTATACTAGGTCAAAAGTCAACTGTGGCCCATGTAAAGTCAAACTTCAAGATTTTTGGTCAACATCAACATTTTGGAGTGATATCCATCATTTGATCAAGGGTTGATCATGATTCCTCAAGAAATGCTCCTAACCCATCAAAAGTCAAAAATGGCAACTTAGGGTTTCTATAGGAAAAGTCAACCAAACTTTGACAAAGCATAACTTTCACATACTTTATCCATTTTCCCCCAACCAAAGCTCATTTAGAAGAGAATCTCATTCCCTGCAACTTATTTTTTGTCCTCAAGCCCAAGAAATGCACCATTTGAAAGATACAAGCTCATACATTACAGGTCATTTTCAGAAAGTCAACAAAAGCCACTTTTTGCCAAGACCTTTTACATCAAGATAACATCTTAAAATGCAAAATTGATCAAAAGAGGTATTGAAGTAGACACCTTAGGCTTTCCAAAAAGTACAAGATCATCATCATGAGATACAAATTGAGCAAGTTATGGCTCGCCCAAGTTGGGAAAAGTTTGGAAAATTCAAGAATGGTGCATTGAGAAAATTTGGATTTTTGAGTCAATGGCCTAACTTTTTAAGGTTCAAATATCTTCCTAAGGTCATAGAGGACCTTTAATCTTATTTTTGCATGGCCTTGCATTTTCTACCTATTTTTTACATATTTATTTTAAGCAAGGATAAGGCATGTTTTGGCAAATTTGGAAGGCTTTGAATTTGTTTGATTTTTGTTGGAAAACATGAGTTATGGCCATGATCTTTTCCATTCAATGGTGTCTCCTCCATCTACACTATAAGAACAACACTCTAGCCAGCCAAATGAACGCACAAAAAAGCCTAGAGAATTGCTGCACATTTCACTCAAAAATTCAAAAATTGTCAAACCTGAATTTCAAATTGCAGTTGGTTTTAATCCCAAACAAAGCCTCAAACATATTCCTGGAAGCCTCCTGGATTGTTCCCAGCCATTACCAAGTCCCAAAACAGTCTGAAGCGTGTTCTAACCACCCCACGATTTGCATTTTTTCTTGACTTTGATTTCCTTGATTTATATGATATAAACGCATTTTAATCATGCATTATTAACCACTCTTGTGTTTGCAAGCTTTCTGTATGGTTAGATTTGGGTTTTGATGCAGGAATCAAATACCGCCATTATTAGGGTTTGGACCTTAGAATTGGGGCTTCCATTGTTAGGCAAAATTAGGCTTGGCTACTGATACCATCATGTTTAGGGAGACGAGACCAGATGATTCATGGTCTCACAATTTATTTTTGTTGCGTATTCTGTTTGTTTCAAATGCAGGGGTTACAGTGACAGACAAAAAACCGTCACTATAGGCCTTGTTGTCTAATACGACTGACAGAGGTGGAAGACAATGCGCCGCAGTCCCCCACTAGACGATTCAAACTTGCGCGCGTTTTTTTTTGTCCCAGGTAGTATTTTATTTCATATATATGGATGTTGTTACATGTACGAATGATCAGGGCAACTCAGTTGGTAAGCAGGCGCGTTTGTGAGGGAGAGGACCTAGGTTCGAGCCCAAGGTCCATCATTTTATTTTTCTAATATTTGTTAACTGCAGATCCAATATGCATTGGCTACGCCAGTCCATCATGCGCCTCTAGATCACAACCACTAGATCTTGGTTGATCTAGATTAAAAGGTTCTCACATGTTGGTGTACCATGAGCCATCAAAGGCGTTCCTCACTGAATCCTAGTACAGTTTCTGGGCTCCCTCTGGATTGGGCCTAGCGCTTTTGATAATGGCACACCCCCATTTTTGTTTTTGACCAGGCCCATGCTTTATTTATTTTCTCATTTTATTTATTTTGTTTATTATTTTCAAAAATCTTTTTTTAATAAATCAAAAAAATAATAAATAGGTTTAGTTTCTTTCTAAAATTATTAACTAATTAATTAATTATTTTAATATTATTTCATCAATTTAAAATCAAATTAGACTTAGGTTCATTTTAGTTTAAATTATTTTCTTAATAAAAAAATACAAAAACATTAGAACTAGGATTTATTTCATCCAAATTTTTACTTCTCTAATTAAATTTTAGATATTTACTTCACTTAGTTATTTTATTAAAATTAAATAAAAAACAAACAAAAATATGTTCTTGTTTACTTAGGATTTTATTAGGTTTTTTTAGACGTTTCTCTATTTCGCGCGCTTATATTGTTACGTATTTGCCTATGGTTTGTAATTTTATTGTGCGCATTTTCATTTCCTGATTATGTATCTGCCTGTGGATTGTAATAGCCCTAATTAGGATTTTTATTTTCCACATTTTACATTTTAGTCAGATATAACTGTAACTGTCCTGAATCCCTATAATAGCGTAGAACTTTTATTTATCGCTCTTTATATTCTTATATGCTTGTATATAATTGTTAGTAACTTAGGCGTGCATGACAAGATTAATCAATTAACCATTAGATCACTAATCTCAAGACAAATATCTGAAAAAAGGCACTATCGTACACTTGCACCCCTGGGTATACCTCACTTGGTTGCCTCGGAAATAACTCGAACGTATGGATATCTTAGCAAAGACCCTCAATCTAAAAGTCATCAAAAAGATCATAGACCCTTAATGTCCCTTGAGTTTCCTATGAGAAATGATCTTGTCCCTCGATGTTACCTATATGATGACAGTCCCTTCGAAATGCTAAGGTATCCTTACATGTTGCCTTCAATGACCATAACGTCCCTTTCGATAGTCCCTTAACATCCAAGGATAGGGCTATCTACTCACTAATAGTAGGATAGCGATATCTAAAGGAAAGGAGCAAAAAGAACGTCCTTTTTCGAGTAGGTAGATAATTTTTAAGTACTTGCTCAAACTTGAAATTTCTTACACTTACACACTTTCAAAAATCTTTTCAAAAATGCTTTATCACACTCTTGAGCACTGACACTAGAGTTACCATAAAGTAAATAAAAACTTTCAAAACACACAAACGCAGACAATTTTCAAAAAATGAGCAAGTACCTAAGAGCCCGTTGAAAACTACGGATGGAAAGGGTGCTAACACCTTCTCTTTCCATAATCTACCCCCCTTACTCAGAAAACTCTTGAAAGGTCTTTTTCTGTTCTTTTCACCCTTTCCTTTGTTGTATAAAAGAAAATTCAGTGGCGACTCTTGCTTACTGCAACATTTGATCAAGGGTTGACCATGATTCATCAAGAAAACTCAAGATTCATCAAAAATCAAAAGTTACTAAATTGGGGTTTTCTTAAGGAGAAGTCAACTAAACTTTGACCAAGCATAACTTTCACATACTTCATCATAAATTTCTCAATCAAAGTTCATTTTAAAGGAAATTCAATTCACTACAACTTTGTCTCTCTAAGATAAAGGAAAAAAATGCTTCATTTGAGAGATATGAGCCAAAACTTTATAGGTCATTTTAAAAGTCAACAAAAAGACATCTTTTGTCAAAACAATTTACGAATTCAAATGAAAATATGACCAACATGAATGTTATAGGAGATATCTTGAGGTTTCCGAAAAGTCCAAGATCATCTTTATATGACAAAAATTGGGAGAGTCATGATTGGTGCAAGTTGAGCAATTTTGAGAAAATGCATGAAGTCCACTTTGAGCAAAGTTGAATTTTAGGGCTAATGGGTCTAAGTTTATAGGTTCAAACGTGTTAATAACCTTATAAAGGACCCCTAAATCCATTCACATATTTTTTATGAGTTTTATTTCTTTTATTTGGATTTTATTTATTTAAATGCAAATTAAATCAAATCAAATATGAGAGCATTGGACTTAGGTATGTGGACTTTTGTTTTGATCAAATTGGAGGCCCAAAAAGCTCATGACAACTTGCCAAAACCCTATGAGGCTGATTGGCACAAGATTGAGTTTAAAAACAGAAACTTTTCATGCAAATTCCAAATAAAATATTACACCAAGAATTACAAAGATTTTGTCCACTTTTGTTGACCTAATTCTTCTCATATAAATACACAATACCTTCAGCCATTCAAAGAGACGCATGCTACATCATAGAAGCAACCCTAAAATCTTCTAATTTTCAAGAAACTAGGACAAACTCAAACCCTCGTGTGCAGCCTTTATCAATCAATTCCAAGCATTCTATCACACTCAAGAGGATCCCAGGAAGTCATACCAATCATCACTCAAGTGCAAAGTATCTCAGAACTTTCTCCCTCAACATCATAAGTTTTGGTAATTTTATCAATCTCAAACTCTTAATTCATGCATTGTTGAATGATTTGATGCATACATATATGTTCATGATGATGTTTGGAACTGTTTTGATCCATTACTTGTGAGATATAACACAGGAATGGAATTTCACCATTGCTAGGGCACAAAGCTCTCAAAGCTTTGAATCTACAGTTGTAGGCTGTTTCAGGGCAAAGTAATCATGCCATTGAACTCGCAGAATGCTAACTAGTGGATCCGAGTCATTAGATCTTTCGTTTTCATCCGTTTTTATAGGTTTTCAAAACCCCTTCATCGAAGAACATGAAGTTGACCACCCTCCACGGTGGTTTGAATCTCCTGCCTCAAGCGACCTAGGCGTGTCACCATTCCATTGGCTCATTCAAAAACCTGACCCCACCTCTTATGCGCGTTTTGTGTTTTATTTGATTTTTGATTTTAATACTTATATTTATTATATAATATCTATCTATCATGTTATGAACGTGCAACAACAAGTGAATAAATGGTAAGAGTGATGACTATTAACCATATAGGCGTGGGTTCGATCCCTCCTCTTTTCAAATAATTTTGCTTTTTTCAGGATAGCACGCAGGTTTTTAATAGATTTACTGGTTCTCATTCTTAAACACAAATAATACTATGGCGTAGTGGATAACAGGGCATACATATGAGGCTGAGGGCATGGGTTTAACTCCCACCCCATGCATTTGGTTTTTTTTCTTCTTATTTTACTAACCCTAGTTTTTTATTCCATTTTACTAATTACATTCTAATTAACCATTAACAAACCTTAAACTTTTTTTCAAAACCATAACAAATTAGGATTCAGGTTTTTTAGTTAGTAATTAATTTTTTGACATATTTTTATTTATTAGTTAATTAAGTTAATTAGCCTTTTCTTAATATTAAAATTAATTAGAGTTGGGTTTTAATTATTATTATTAACACCTGAATTAATTTCTAAAAATACCAAAAACATTAACATTTAGATCTTAGGTCTTTAAAATATTTTTCTAACACTTTCATTCATCTTTTTCTAGTTAAGTGTATAGGACTGCACTATCAATGTAATAGCGTAGATTTATTTTCTCACATCTTTTTCCTATTATGTATCTGCTCTGAGGATGTAATAGCGTAGATTTACTTTCCTGCAAATTTCTATACTTATGCATCTTTCCCAAAGCCATGTAACAGTATATGAACTTTACATTCTGCACTTTAATTTTCTATACATATTTAATTGCTAGTAAAATAAGGTTTGTATGGCAAGACTAAAAGCAAATCTAGAAAACCCTAATTCAATACTAAATAACTGAAAATAAACACTCTTCACACTTGCACCTCTAGAGTAATCTCTCTTGTCGCCTTACAAAACATTGGTCACATCCCTCGAAAGTAGGGATACTTTAGCAAAAGACCCTCAATCAAAACATCATGGTCCCTTTCAAATAAAGATCATAATCCTTCGATGACCCTACGAGCAAAATGATGATAGTCCCTTTGATACAATTGCTAAAGTATCCTTACGTGTTGCCTTCGATGACCATACAATGACCCTCTACGCATGTCCCTTCACATCCAATAGATAGGATAACCTACCAACTAATGGTATAGATAATACTATCTCCAAAGGAGAAGGAAAAGAATAAGAAATACCATACTTAGTGGGTAGGACTCTTGAATGCTTGCTCACAAACAAAACATTTTTCACACTACACTTTCAAACAAGATATTTTCAAAAAAATACTTTGTATACAATCTTGAGGACCGACACAAGGATTATTAGAAAGTTAGCCTTACATTGGAATTTCAAAATATTTTCAAACAAATCACACACACACACTCTTTCATAACTTAACCCCCGAGTTCAAAATCTATCAAAGGTCTTTCCTGTTCTTTTCACCTTTCCTAATTGTTGTATAAAAGAAAAGTCGGTGGCGACTCTTGTTAAACGCAATATTTGCGATAAAACCAAAAAAGTTAGTTCTTCCATCATATTACAAATGGATTGTATGGATGCACAGAAGGTACATCGGTACACACCAACTGGAAGGAGAGGCTGATGACTGGTGAGTGAGTACTTGCCAGAGGCTGAATGGTGAAGATGAATAGATTATGTGGGTTGTGTTCAGCAGAGAATTTATGAGGAAGTACTTTCCAGAAGATGTCCGCGGTAAGAAATAAATTATGAGGAAGTACTTTTCAAAGTGCATTAAGTTTGAAAGTGGTTTGCATAGATAAATCAAGTGGGCTATTGGATATCAACGGATTAGTAAATTTCCAGATTTGGTGAATAGCCATAGGATTTATGAGGAGGATAGTAAGGCTCACTACAAGATTATGAACGATAGGAGAGGCAAGCAACAACAGAACCGCGGAAAAGCCTTACAATGCTCCAACTGAGAAGGGAAAGTAGATGGCTTATGATGGTAAGAGGCCAAGTGGGAGAGGTACTCCTACTAACATTAGATGTTACAAATATGGCGAGCTAGGACATCGAATCAATGCATGTACAAGCAATGTGAAGAAATGTTTTTGTGTTGTAAAGTTGGACATAGAGTAGCTGTCTATCAACACAAGGCGGTGATATGCTTCAACTACGGTGAAGAGGGACACATTAGTACTCAATGTCAGAAACTGAAAAAAGCTTGGACTGGTGGGAAGGTGTTTTCTTTGGCTGGAACTCAGACATCCTGTGAAGACCGTTTGATCAGAGGTATATTTTTCATTAATAGTACTCCTTTAATTAATATTAATGATACTAGTGCTACACATTATTTTATTATTGTTGACTGTGCGAAAAAGTTGGGTCTTGTATTATCTTCTATGAATGGAGAAATGGTTATCAATAATACTCCAGCTAAGGGATCAATGACTACTTCTCTAGCGTGTTTGAAGTGTCCTTTGTCAATTTATGACAACTATTTTGTTGTGGATCTGGTTTGTTTACCGTTGAGTGGTTTGGACGTAATTCTATGCATGAACTAGTTGGAATATAATTACTTTCATATTAACTGATACAACAAATTGGTGCAATTTTCTACACCTGACGGGGGGGAGTAAGCTGGATTCTTATCTGCTAGACAATTGAATGAGTTGGTGCAGGATGAAGCTCATGTATTTTTATTGATGGCATCCTTATACATGGTAATTAGATTTCAATTCCCATAAACGACATCATTGTTCCATGGTGGAACCATAATTTTTCAATGGATGTTGAAGTAATGCTTGCTACAGTGGACCTGACCTTTTGATGTGCTTGATAGGGGTTAGCATGTAAGGTTAGAACTTTGACAGCTAAGTCAGTAAGAGAATGAAAAGTGATGTGAGGGTGAATTGATTTGAATACCTGTGAATTGATGTGTCTTTCCTCATAAATAATGGGAATGGTTATCAATATAAAGCATGAAGTGAGACGTGGTTCACATTCAGCCGTCGGATTGATCTGAACGATCAATAAAGCTCATAAAGGCATAATTACCTGCTTTAGGAGAAACATAGGTCTATTTGATTGATATACTTTACTACTTTTGCTTTATCATTGTGTCTTTCATCTTGGGTCTTATAGGCGACAAAAACCAAGGAACACGAATGTCACTCTTTTTACGTCAAATCAATGAAAAGTTATCCACAGAGAATGTTCTTAAACTATAGAGGATAAATTGGTATGTTCTATGAGTATACCAACTGATCATAGCAAATAAAGAGAGAAGGATTGTATGATCTCAAGGGAAGGATCTCCAGACATTTGTCTTGTCTTATACTTATCCAACACATAAGATTCTAGATCACGAAAAAACCTCAAACCTTACTACAAGAATCTAACAAAAGCGTCAAATCAGGTACAGACTATTCTAATCCCTAAAATCTCCCACTTTTGACTATTACTAACTTGAATGTCGAAATTCACCTTTAAATCAAAGCAAGAAGACATCTAAATCATCAATAAAGTCCGTTATTTTATCTTGATTCACATCCTTACTTGCAAACTAAATAAAAATAATTGAGGTTGAATTTTATGGTTAAGTTTGAGATCTCTTATGCTCATGGTGTTTTGGTCCATGTCTCCCCCTCTCTCAAGCTTCCACGGCTTGCTTGTAAGTTTTTTTTAAATTACTGACTTAATTTTGGTCTCCATATTATTCTTTTTTTCGATTTTGATCCCCCATTTTAAAAACCAGTTTTTATAATTCCTTTATTTTGTTTTTTTGAGGATTTTAGTCCCCTTTAAATTCGAGAGCATTTTTTATGACATGTGAGTTTTAATAGTAACGTTTTAGGTATTACTCTTTAGATATTACTCTCTCAATCATCCTTTTACCTTTGTATGTTCGCTTGCTGTGTCCTATATTTCCGCATTTTTGACATTTCATTGTTTAAATAAATTTGGGCAAGTATATGTGTTTCTAGGCTCATCATTTATCGTGTTATGGTTCTTCTTTGGACGACCAGTAGCTCTTCTCATGACTAGAGGATTAATTGACTCAATTTCATATGTTGGTCATAGTTGTGGGTCATTTGTTAACAAAATGACATAAAGTGAGATTAAAATCCTAAAAAAATAAAACAGAGGCTACAAAATCAATTTTTAAGATGGAAATACTAAAATAAAAATAAATAATAAAAAGACTAAAATTACAATTAAACCTTAATTATTTTATTTTATTTTATGCAGCACAATTTTTTCCTCTTGAGTTTAATTTTTTTTTATCTTTGTTAGCAATGTAAACAAAATATATCTACTATAGATAGGGGTGTGCATGGTTACCATATATTGTGATCCAATCCACTTTTATGGTTATGGTTTACAAACCAAACCATTAATTACAAAAACTGATTTAAAAAACATAATTGGTTTCAAACCGGATTAAAACCGGTTTGAAACTAGTTTTAATTTTAATCCAAATTATTTAAATATAATTTAATCTATATTCAATTTATTTTAATTAATAAAATTTAAAAATTAATTCAGTACTAATTTTTTTAAACATTAATAAAGCACATATTTAATTTAATTTTAAGCAGATTTTAAAAAATTGTCGCGGTCGTATTACAATTTTTGCAATTTCGATCGATAGAGGTGTTACGATATTGATTGTGTTCGTCGCAGTGCAAATTATTAATTATAATTTGTTTTTTAATATAAAACGGATATAACAGTATTGATATCGACATATATCCAAAACATTTTGTCGCGGTCGTTCTCACAGTCACAAAATATTTTTTTAAAATATTTTTATGTTTAAATGATCATTTTTGTTTTATCAATCCTAAAAGAAAAATCAATTAATACTGAGATAGTATTAATTAATTCACTGTGCACATTCGTTTTCTTATATAAAGTATATGTATATTGAATGAAAAGAGATCAAGTTCAAACAAATTTCTTTCAAATTTAAATTTGTCTTCTACAGTGATAATAATATATCTTGCTTTTTAAATGTTTAGTATACTATATCTTTCAATTTATTTGAGAGTGTTTGCATATTTTTTAACTATAATTAAATATTTTTGTATTTATTTAATTATTATTCATTTGAAATAAAGTGTTAAACATCATTTAATTTTTATGAAAATGTGTAGACCTTATTTTCTTGAGAAAGTGTGAAAATTGGAAAGCAGAAAAATTTGATGAGAAAGAAATTTGGATACCCAATAACCATTTTATGGATACCGATTTACCACTTTGACCATATATTATGAACCACCAAATTCAATATTTAATATTTAGATTGAATTTTAATAAATGAAACAATTTAGATATGAATTTGGTTATCTGTAATCAGTTTTTTTTTACACCACTAACTATAGAACTATACTATCAAAAATAGAGACCTTAATTTAGATTCCAAATTCACAACCAACAATCCATTTTCATGTGACCTTAATTTAGATTCCAAATTCACAACCAACAATCCATTTTCATGTGACTGTGGGGCCACTCCCGAAGTATCCGCATACAATACAATACACTATACAGCATTTTGTATCTGTAATAACTATACACATCACATAGTATTCATGAATTTACGACACATGAGACACCCCACGCCACATCACACGATTTGTCCTATCTTTGATATAACTTTTCCCTAAATAATAATGCAAACATTGCATTATTCCGTTCACGCATTATTCTTTTCATCATAAATCTTGGCTCTAGAACAAACAACTAGCATCTAATTTTGGATTTGATTTATTCAAATTGGATGTAAAGAATTTTCATACGTTAAACAAATTATAACCATCACATTTTAAAAGTATTTAACTTTATTCTAATTAGTTTTTAAGTCACAAATACAATTAGTTGTGGTATAAAAGTTTTTAATTTGTTCTATCCGAATAAATAAGGTAGCTAAAATATAATATATATTTAAATAAATAAATAAATAGTATATATATATATATATATATATATATATATATATATATATATATATATATATATATATATATATATATATATATATATATATATATATATATATATATATATATATATATATATATATATATATATATATATATATATATATATATATATATATATATATATATATATAATTTCTCTTACTTTTTTTCGTATCAAATTGGTCCTTTAATTTTAAAACGATGTAAACAAGTTTCTTCCGTCTAGATACACTTGATCAACTATTGTGACAGAATTAAAAACTATTTCTGAATTTTAATTATTATTGTTCATCTTCTTCCCCAAATTTCTAAACTCTATTGCAATTGAAACCTAAAAAAAATTCATAAACACAACATAGACATTTATTAACAACTCAATGATGGTATGAAACTCAATCGCTACTATGTATATAAGATTCACAATTAGTCAACAAATTCCAATTCTCTGATCCTGAAATCCAAATTATTTGTGTTACTTAAAAACTTCATACGATCAATCAAATCTGAATCATTTAGCTTCCATTCAATCAACACCGACTTCATAACATTTAATATTCACAAATACAATATTCAATATTCAATTTTCATTAACGTAGAAGAAAATGATTAATACATACACATTTGATTAAAGTTCCACCAAAACCTAACAATTAACCTAACCAACCCTAATTAAATTAGAAACAATGTTTAATCCTTTAAATAGCTTTTAGTGTCGGTTTTTTCAATGCTAACTATGTCACAATAGTTGGTCAACTATGCCATGTAGATTTTTAACAAACTTTGACTAACGGGGCAGCCCGAAGGGACTTGGTTGCATCATTTTGAAAGATAAGAGACCAATTTGGCACGAAAAAAAGATAAGAGACCAAAGTGAATCATGACCTATAGTTAAAGGACCATACAATTGATACCTAACGTTAAGTGAGACTAACGGAGTTTGATGTGGTCGTCTACATGAATAAATATTAATTGGTTTTTCTTTTAACCTAAATAAAAAAAATTATATTTTTACTGTGGCTTGCAAAATACATGTTTTATACTTTCAAAACTCACTCAAAATATCAAAAGTCTCAACTTTACTTTTTCTTAAACCCTTGAATGTATACTACGAATGTCTACTATGGTTCAGTGTCTCTCTCGCTTGTGTTTCATTGAATACATTTGAAGTTTCATTGAAGAAGTCGAATAAGTCATTGATATTTGTGTGCAAAAGTATGGTATTTTTGGGTTTTCGTGCAAAAATTTACATTTTTTGAAAGTTGTGGTCCCAAAGGTTAGTAAATATTTATTCCTTTTTTGTGTTTTTTGAATTGTTTATGGTACCATTTGTTTATGTTTCTTCCATTTTTGTTCGACATAGTTATAGAGTTTTGCATTGTGTATGGTCCACTTAAAAAATTATCGTGTTGGCTATAAATTTCTAGGGTTTTGAATTTTGTGTGGTCCATTCCATAGTTGTAATACCAAATTTACCATTTTTCATATATGTAATTGTTCTAGACTAACCCAATGACTTGAATTGGCCCAATCCGCTTCCACCCTTGGCACGGCCCAACAGCAGTGGCCCAACATCTTGGTTGACCACGCCCCAGGCACACGACCAGCAATGCCCGACATGCGCGCCTGATCCAATCAACGGTTGTCTCCCGTCAGCCCGACACGAGTCGAGCAGACAACCAGGAAACGTCCAGAACGGCCATTTGCCCATGATCTGCCTCCTCCTAGGATCCAACAGTTAATTACGGGCACACCTGCCCGTTTTGACCGAGTCTTGGAAGTTACTTATTTTTGCGGACCTGCATATCTAGGCCCAAAAATAGGGACCAATGGCCAAGCTCCGAGGGAATTATATAAATCCTCACACATGTGATGGCCAGGTATCGAATATCCACTATTCATCACTAAAATCGTAACACTTCGCTTGTATCTCTTTTTCTCCCACACTTACTTGATCGTTAGAGTGCCTTGCAAGTACAACTCCCCTTTTTTCCTCCACGACTTTATAGCCTGTCTGAAGATCATCATTCGGCCACCTTGAAGGTTCTGATCAACTGGCAAGATCAGTGGCACCGTCTGTGGGAAACTATATTCCTCGATTTTTATTCCCCGGAATCTGAAGACCAAAGATCCTCCTCATTCATCAATCATGCCGACCATGGTGATCACCACCTATCTGGAAAGACTGTGTGCTCCCCAGCGCGTAAGACCGACGAAAGTCAAGAGCATCCTCACCTCAAGGATAACCCCGGCTTTCGCAACAGCCAGACTGCGTCCCCAGATTCAGTCGACGCCCAGTGCGACAACCATCAGATATTGGAAAAGCGACATCCTGAGAGTGCTATCGGGGAACTTCCGAAGTTTCTACAACCAATTCCCATTCCTCATAATGCCGACCCAGACATTACAGCATTGTTCGCTTCCCTCAACTAGACTACACCCTTATCCTGCAGCAGAGTAAGAAGATAGAGGTCTGGGAAAAGAAGCAGTTAAAGTCTCATCCTCAGAGAGACCAACGACACGATTCCCCCAGTATATCCCCGCCTAGACGTGGCCGTCTGCCAAGAAGGGAGAAGCGCAAGACATATTTCCTCAAGAAACGCAACCACACACCTTCCGAGAAAGATCAAAGCTCTCCATCTTTCAAGAAGAAGAAGAGCGACCTCCAAGTTGACCACGACCGATCACCGTTGCCCAAACCAAGACAGTACCAAAGGAGACCTTCCCCCTGACGAGACAACAATGCCCGATGGGGAAGGAACTATCACTCCCCACCTTTATCCCCCGAGGAAAGCGATGATGACGAGCCCTGTGGCCCGTTATCAGAGAGATTACAGAGACCCAACTCTCAGTCAGCCTGGAAAAGCCACCCCCACTGGGAACATATAACGGCACGACTGATCCTGATGAACACATAAATGATACTGATGCCTTCCTCGACTACCAAGGGGTAAGGGATGCCATCAAGTGTAGATTGTTCCCGACCACTCTGAGGAAATGAGCCATGTCTTGGTACAAAAGCCTCCCAGAAGAGTCCATTACCTCATGGAAAAATTTGGGGAGGATGTTCTCAAGGCACTTCACTACATCCCATCGACATCCAAAATCAGAGGCTTCACTTGAAGCGATTATCCAGGGAAGAGATGAGTCTCTGCGAGCATATATTGAGCCCTTCAATAAAGAAGTAGTAAATGTCTCCATGACTGACACCATGAAGAAATACCTTCTTGAACGTGGGCTCCGTCCCCATAGCAACTTTGCAAAAGCAGTGGGCATCGAATCACCAGCCACGCTCGACTCTGTCCTCCTCAAGGCTCAAGCGTACTTTCAATACGAGGAGAAATAAGCCACCAACAATACCAGGGAGTCAAGGCACCGAGAAAGTGCCATGTTCTCAAGTAGCGGTGAGCCCTCGACATCCCGTCAGGGGGGAGAGAAAAGAAGCGGGAGGAAAGATCCCGAGACTTCAAAGATTACAAGGGGCCTGCTGGTCGGTTTCATGACTACACCCCTCTGACCACTTTGAAGGAACGTATTCTATTTGAATGTGCCAACTCTTAATTCAAACAGGCTAGGGTGTGCTTTCCCCGACAGACGCCTACCAAGACCGGAAACAGCAAGAGTAAATATTGCAGGTTCCATAAAAGCCATGGTCCCAACACTGACTATTGCATCCATCTCAAGGATGCGATCGAGATACTAATCCGAGATGAGCACCTCAAGCAGTACAAGAAGAAAGAGGGTGCCCACGAGGAGGCTCCAGAAACCAAGAGCGTCGAAGAGGGGAAGGAGTCCCCGAACATCACCATTATATCGGTCACCATGAGTATCTTGCGACCAGAAGATTTCTACTTCCCAGACATGGAGAACTTCCCATTGTACTTCTCCTCTCATAGTCCTTGGAGTCATTCCTCGCTGCGATGATCTTCTCCGGCGGGGGATTTAACAAGCATATGGTGGGATCTGTAAAAAGAAGGTTCGAGCAACTTATCAAATCCAACTCTGACATGGATGCCACACTGGATAAGTTCCGAGGAGGCTCTCATCCCCTCACTTTCTACAGAGAGGAACTACCGGGTGGAGCCTCCAACTCGACTATCCCACTACTCGTAAGGGCTTGCATGGCATATTGGCCGATCAAGGGAGCTCGATGGACATCATGTACACCCAAATGTTTGCTACCCTATAGTTGAACGAAAGTTACATGATCCCATATGTGGGCTCAGACTTTCAGGGCTTCAATGGGGTCAGTACCAAACCCTGTGGGTATCTCGAGCTGATTGTCACCTTCGAAAGAGGGGTAACGGCCAGGGTAATCAAGACTCAATTTCTGGTAGTGGATTTCCCATCTCTCTAACAATGTATTTTCGGAAGGCCTACTCTAGGAGAACTGATCGCGGTGCCCTCCTTTGTGCACCTCAAAATGAAGTACTACAATGCAAAGGGTTTGGTCGCCACCCTCCACGTGGACGTCCAGGCTGCAAGAATATGTTTTGAAGCCTCGTCCAGGGACCTGAGTTCCATCAATGCTCAACCCCGAATGACCATTAGGGACACACTTCCTTCCAGCTCCGAGGAGGCTAAGCCACTGCCAAGGGTCGACGCCATCGACCTCGACAGTTACTTCTCTAAGGAGGATCGTGTAGAGTAGAGGAAGAAAGGGAAAGAGCCCATGGGCGAAAGCGAAGGTTCATCCTTAGCTGCAAATAGCAAGGAACTCTCAGATCCCGCATGACCCATTCCAGACAGAGACTTCGAGATCATCCCCTTCGGGAACGATCACACCAGAGGAGTAAAAATCTGAGATAACCTCCCCGACTTGGCGAAGAGGCAACTTAAAGCTTGCTGGAGGGAGAATGTTGATCTATTCGCCAGGAGCACAATGAGATGCCCGGATTGGACCCATAGACTGAATTCTATCACTTGACCATAGACCTTACTCTCAAGGCGGTTGCCCAGCGTAGAAGAAAGCAGTCCCCCAAAAAACAAAGGTTGTCGAACTAACTGTAAAAGACCTTCTAGAGGCATAATTGATTTCTGAATCCCAATACACAACCTGGCTCTCGAATGTAGTTCTTGTAAATAAAATTAATGGAAAATTTCGCATGTGCATTGATTATACCGACCTCAATCAGGCTTTCTCAAAAGATGCTTATCCCCTCTGCAATATTGACAAACTGGTTGACAACTCGGCCTGTTTCAAATTATTATCTTTTATGGATGCGTATTCTAGATACAACCAGATTCTAATGGCGAAAGTCGACAAAAAATAATTTGCTTTCATGACTGAGTCGGGAAACTATTACTATAACATAATTCCCTTCAGCCTAAAAAATGGGGGCGCTACAAATCAGCGCATAATGAAAAAGTCTTCCGCAACGAAATAGGCGACATGCTTGAAGTCTATATGGACGACATGATTGTCAAATTGATGGAAGAAATCGACCACTCCCTCCATTTGAAGAAAGTTTTCGAGCAGACTAGAAAGTGATGGATGCGATTTAACCCAGAAAAATACACCTTTGGCGTACGGGCAGGCAAATTCCTCGGATTCTACCATACAAAATGGGGGATTAAGGCAAGCCCCAAAAAATGTCGAGTGTTTTCTTAGTTTCTAATGCCCATTTCAAAAAATTCCCTTCAAATCGTGAATGGCATGCTCACTTTGCTTTCTCAATTCATGGCAAAATCTAGCCAACATGCGCTCCCCTCTTCAAACTCATTCACAAGGAAGCTAGCTTCCTTCGAATGGACGGGCGAATGTAAGCAAGCCCACACCCACTTAAAGCAAGCACTATCTCAACCACTCGTCCTTTCTCGACCAGAGAAGGATGAAATCCTCTATCTCTATCTGGCCGTCACCTCCGAGGCAATAAGCGCATCACTAATCAGAGAAACCCCAGATAGGTAGAGGCCCATCTATTTTATGAGCAAGGCCCTGCAGTGCCTAGAAGTGAGATATCAGCAGATTGAAAAGGTGTCCCTAGCCCTCATCAATGCGGCGAGGAGACTCAGGCACTATTTCTTGGTACATACCATAGTCGTCCAAACATATCAGCCAATAAAGCAACTGCACGGTAGACCTGACATGGCGGGCAGAATGTTGAAATGGTTGTTAGAACTCTCTGAGTTCGACATCCAGTATGAAGGCAGGAAAGCCCTAAAAGCTCAAGCACTAGCTAACTTTATGGCCAAAATGACCTTGCCCGCACCCCTAAACGGAGCGCGCCAGTGGACAATTTTCGTCGATGGCACCTCCAATTCAACAGGAAGCGGCGTAAGCATTATATTATAAAACAAAGAAGGAACCCTAATCAAAGTCTCCCTTGAATTATCCTTCCCGACCTCGAACAACCAGGCCGAATATGAGGCCTTCTTAGTAGGTTTATGCCTAGCCGGGGAGAATATAAGGTGAAAAAATGATCATCTCACTGAATATTGGGCTTTGGTCCAGGAGAGAAAAAATAAATTTAAATCTGTGGATGTCCAAACTAGCAAGCACAAAGAGGAAAAAAGGGAACAAGTCGGTGATACAGGAAATCCTTTCTCGGCCAAGCACCTAGAGATCCCTCACGACTTTGAGAGTATTCTCCATAGGGGACACCAATTGTTGGATGACCCCTGTGCATGACTACCTCCCAAAAGGTGAGCTACCCACTGACTCGAAAGAAGCGGACATGGTCAGACAAAGAGCCTGCTCGTACATCCTGGTCGAAGGAAAAATATACAGGAGAGGGTTTTCCATTCCCCTCCTCAAATGTGTTGACCAGAGCGAAGTAGATCACATCTTGCTCGAAATCCATGAAGGGATAAACGACTAGCATCTGGGCGGAAGATCCCTCGCTAAGAAAGCACTGCGAGCAAAGTATTACTGGCCCACCAAGCAGCACAACACAAAATAGCACATGAAAAAATGCGTCAAATGCCAGCAGCACAGGGACATGCACTTAGCTCCTCCAAACGATCAGGTCCATCTATTCTCCTTGGCCCTTCTCTTGGTGGAGGTTAGACCTCCTCGGTCCATTCGTGGTAGGGACCAATCGAAAAAATATTTGATAGTAGCCATCGAGTACTTCATCAAATAGATAGAGGCAGAAGCATTGGCCAAAATTATCGCCCAAAACATCCTTCTCTTCTACAAAAGAAACATCATTGCTCAATTCGGCATCCCACAAGCAACAATCATCAACAATGGGACCCAGTTAATAAATCAGACCTTTTGGGAATTCGTTGCCAAGTTGGGAACCACCCAACACTTTGCCTCTGTCGAACATCCCCGGAAAAACGGCCAGGCCAAGTCCGCAAACAGGGTGATACTCATAGGCCTCAAACAAAGGTTAGACGAAACAAGAAAAGATGGGCCGAGGAGCTACACAGTGTACTCTGGGGATATCGAACAATAGCATACTCGTCAACTGGGGTGACTCCTTTCCGACTAACTTACAGGATGGAGGTCATTATTCCCGTAGAGATCGAAGAACCCTCTAGGTAAACCAAAGCTCTTCCAAACAAGGAGATGAATGATGTTGCCCTATGAGAAGAACTAGACCTGGTTGAAGAGATCCAAATAGAAGTGGCCATATGAGAGGCCTTGCAGTGGTGGAAATGTTGAGACTAAGCCATTGGATTGACTTGACTCGCACGGATCAAATAAAAATCGCCACCGCGCTTTATTATTTTTAGATGAATGGGAAATGAGAGAATAACCCAAAAAGAGGGGGAGATAATCTAAGTTTGGGGGTTGGTTATGCAAAGGGAAGGTATTAGCACCCTAAACATCTACGGCACTCCGCAAGAACCTCTTTGAAAATTTGTGTATTTTGGCTATAAGTGTTGTATAAAAAAAATAGATGGTAGAGATGAGAAAAGAAATATTTTTTACAATTTTTGCACCCGCCGCGGTTGCGAAGTTTTAGTGCCTATGTACCACCTTCCGTGCAATAGGGGATCAGGGGACTCGTAGTTCACCTTTAAAAATTTTAAAAACACAAATGTGTTGGTTAATTTTAAAAGATGAGACAACATCATCTTATCCAAGTAGAAGAACATACTTACTACCCACAATTATGAGAAAGGAGAATTTGTATCATCTTAAAGTGGAGGATATGACTTGGATTTAAAAATCAATAAAGCCTCACTCAACACCCAAGTGGAAAATATCTCACTTCACTTCATATCGTAGAAGTATAGTAGCTCGCATCACTACAAGGATCAACGAGAGTCTAATCTTTTGAGAAAAGTTTTAAGGTAAAAATCCAAAGTGGAAAAATGGTTTGAATGAGAATGATTGACTTTTAGTCTTCTCACAAAAATGTCAAAGTATGATTAAGTGGTTTAAAATTTGATTAAGAAAATATTTTGAAAATGCATGGACATAAGTCCAATTTTATTGTTAAAGTGATTCAAGTTTAGAAAACAAGAAAAACTTTGAAAAGGAGGGAGAAGATTTTTGAAATTAAAGAAGGTGGGAGGAGATGAAGGGACTATCCTAAAGCATAAGGTAAAAGCTAGGGAAAAGAACCGTCTAACCAACAAGAAGCCAACACTTGATATAATGAGTCAATGTAGAATTCCCATCCTTTGGATTGAAACCAAGCAAGCAAAGATACTAAACCTCTTAAGAATACCAAACTTCAAATGCATTATGTCTTCACAAAAACTGGGCAGAGTAATGGTTGTATGCAGATGAATTACTGATCACAAATAAAGCATATAATCAGAATAACCTGCACACAAAGAAAACAAACAACCCAATGTCTCGGGGTAATCCCCATGAACTCTAGACAAAATAACAATAAAAGTCACCAAAGTCTCAAGCTAGGTCGAGATCTCTACTCCTAAGTCCAAGAAGTCCATAACTCCAAAATGCCAAGTGTGATGCGGTGGGAGAACTGACTTGAGGTTTTGCGTTTGTGTTCGCAAATGTTTCAGTTTAGCAAGAGTCGCCACCGACTTTTATTTTATCCAAAAGGAAAGGCCAAAAAGCACAGAAAAGACCTTTGAGATTGTTTTTGGGTTCGGGGGGTAGATTATGAAAAGGGAAGGTGCTAGCACCCTTTTCATCCATGGTTTTCCATGGGAGAAGTTACTTGTTTAGATCACTTGCTTTGCTTTTTCAATTGTTTGAAATGGTGCTTTGTGTGGTTTTGAAAGTATTTTGAAAAGAGGCCATCGTTTTGGCAATCTTTGTAATGATTCTTGTTTGTAAGAATGTATACAGAGATGTTTGTCTTTTGAAAAATGTTTCAATGTTTTGAAAGTTGTTTGAAAATGTTTTGAAATTGTGTATGTGTTTTTGAAAATAGCAAGGATGGTTTGCAAATTGATCAAGTAACTAGAAGCTTATCTACCTACTCAAAAGTCTTTCCTACACATTTTTATTCCTTTGACATTGTTGTTTTACAATTGCATTTGGTAAACAACCCTATCTTTGGATGTTAAACGGGACGGGCGTGGGTCATCGTATGACCACGATAGCAATGGTGCCAAGTATCTTAGCAAGTTTTAGGGACTAAGATCATCTTTGTTTAGGCAACTTGTCTAGCGTCATCGAGGGACTATGATATTTTTGTTTTGTTTTGTTTTGCCAAGATACCTAGCATGCATACCATGGCCATTTTAAGGCAACAAAGTGGATGAAACCCTAGGGGTGCTTGTGTGCAATGTGTTGTCATTTTTCATGCATTTTTTGTCTTGTATTAAGTCATGCTATTTGTTTGATTTTTGGTCTTTTCATTCAAAACCCTAGTTTACTATCATGGCATATGAAAGCAATAAAATGCGTAAAGTAAATCTAGACTATTACAACAATATTATTGTACAAGTTTGAATAGGGGGTATTTGCACAAAATAAAACCCTAATTTACTATTACAACCCAATTGAATTTATACAACAATAAATAAATAAACAAGTATTTAAATATGGAATAAATTGTAAATATACAAAATGTTTTTTGTATTTGTTTTATGCATGAGAAAATAAGTTTATTCAAGTCTTAAAAATAAGAGAAAAATAAAATGATTATTTTTGAAAGGGTGAAAACCCTAATTTTTGTTTAATAGAAAATATGTTCTAATAATTATTTATTTATTTCATTTATGTACAAGTAAATAATAAAAATATATACAAAATGTTAAAAAATTGAATATTGTATGAAAATATTATTTAAGTGTATAAATAATAAAAATAAAAATGTATGATATTTTTATATTATTTACAAGTTTTATTTAAGAAAATAAAGTATATTAACCTAATAATTTATTTATTATGCAAAAAATAAAATAAATAAAAAATGATAAAATGAAAAAAATAAAGAAAATATTTTTTGTGATTTTAAATGTTCAGAAAAAATAAATAAAAGTCAGAAATATGAAATATGCAAAAATACAAAAAAAATATAAAATAAAAGGTCAGGGGGGTGCAGAAGTAAAATGGGGGGGGGGGTGCCAAAAGTAGGAAAAGCCAGGCCCAGGCGCGCCAAGCCCAAACAACTTCATCCCTGTCGTTGGCTTCTTCCTCTTGTGCGCGTTTTAGAGCCAACCCTATTCTTGCTTATGCTTGCATGAAATAAAAAACTTACAACATGAAACTTATAGCATTTTTAAACACGATTCCAACCATATCCATTTCGTGACCTAACTCTCAAAGGACAGAGAGAATTTTAATGGCCCTAAATTCTAACCTAGTTTTTTCAGCATGTTCAACATCCAAATTCTCCTAGCTCAGTTAATATAAATACAAACTATGCATATGTACAACTCAAGCAACTTAAGGACTACATTTTTGCTTCACAAACCTAAGCTTAAAGATGCCTAAATAGAGAGATAGAAACTTGACAAATAACTTGTTCAGTTGAGTTTGGATATGGCAATGTGGGGACTTTGAGTGAGGCCTGAAGTTCTTGTGAGCTTGCTTGAAGTTCCCTCAGGCTATCCCAATGCTCAGCTGGCCTTGAAGTTGCTTGGAACTTCCTGTAGAAGTCAACCTGCAAACTCAGAAAATGGAAATGGCGAAGCTCGAAACAGGGCACACAGTTGCTAGACAGGGGCCTAGATAGTTCAGGTGTGTTGTATGGAATGTGTTTGAAGTGATTCAAAGCAAAACCAACAAGCCAATATTGTTTTGGAAGTGGTTCTGCAGATGATGCCCTGTTTGGGCAGGAACTTGGGATTTCTGTGTTTTAGGGTGTTTGAGAGGTGAGCAATTCGTGTCTTAGGCTTGTTACAATATTCTGAACTTGTTTGAAATGTTACAAAGTCTTGGTTTTATCAGATACACAAGTTGTGTGGACTTTTGTAAAGTTTGCTTGCTTTTGAAGAAAAGGTGAGACGACAATGCCCAAAGCATGTACAGGCTTGTTCCTTAGCTGCACATAGTTGGTGAACTTTGCCTGATATTTGTGGACTTTGTTTGCAGCAAGAGATTAGGTCCATGGCTCAAGATCAACAAAGTTGCTAAAAGCATGCTTTATCAAAGTAGCATTGTTACCTTTATGCCATAAATGGAATAATTCATTGTGCAAAGCTTCAAAGATCAGAATAATACCTTTATCCATTGTATTTGCATTAAATTAATGAGTGTAGAAGGTATTAGAACCTGTAAAACCAAATACAAGCATGCTTAGGACAGATTTGCAACTTGAACCATTGTGAAAAATGCCTTGGACAAAAGTGATAATTTTCCATTTTCATTTTTTGGATTCTCCCAACCATAAATGATCTTGGATAGTTCTTGGATATTTTGCAAATCTTGTAACATGCTCTACAATCCATATTTGAAATTCATTTTGATATTCCTCTTGGAACTAGGTGAAAAGTTGCCATGAAGTTAGGTAAAAAATATGCCTAAACTAGGGCAAAATTTCACTAAGTTAAAAAGTTTATGGACCCTTATTCACAAAATCATAACTTGAAATCAAAGCATCTTTTAGGAAAACTTTGTGAATCAAAGTTGTAGATTTTGTGGAGGACTACAACTTTCATGTTGGAAGTTTTCTTTGAATCTAATTGCATCATGGTGAAAAAGTTGGGGAAAAAGAAGAAATTTTCATAACTTAGAAAAATTCTAAGTTATGAAAATTTTCAAACTTAAACCCTAATTTCCAAAATTAGGTTTCTTGGTGAACAAGTTTCATGTTTTAACATGTTTTTATGAATTATGACCTTTGGAACTTGATTTTGACCAAAAAGTCAAAGTTTGACTTTTCAGTGTACAATTGATTTTTGATCAGTTGACTGCAAAAATTCATCTGTCAATCCTATGCATTTGAGATCTTTTGAACCTTGTGATTAGGTCAAGATGATGCCATTGAGTCCTTGAAACCATGTTTGAACCCAATTTGCCATTGGCTAGGTTAAAAATCATAAATTGCCCTTTCTCAGTCAAAACCCTAAAAATGACCATTTTGCCCTTTTGATGATCTGATCAAATTTCTTGAGGAGTTGTGGTCCAAACTTGATCAAATGGTTCATATGAGTCTATAATGTTGATGTGGATAAAAAATTATGAGGTTTGACTGTAAATTGGCCACAGTTGACTTTTTCCCCAATATAGTTGATTTTTAGGTCAACTGTCCAATTGACTGGGCAAAAAAGTGATTCAAGGCTTGAAACTTGGTATGAGCAATCTTATAGGTCCAACATGAAGTATAAAAGTCACATGAGACATTGGAAGTCCAAAAATCCATGTGCAAACTCAAACCCTAATTTCAGGCTATCAGTGCAATGAGGTGTCTTGAGCTGAGCAAACCCTAATCTGGTCTTGAGTCCAAGAAGTTTTGTGAGGAGAATATTGATAAAATGAGAGGACAAATTTTGGGGTACAACACCAAGGATAGTAACCAAATAGTCCAAGTGACATTAAAGTTTTTATTGTTCAAGTTGGTTATTAGGTATCTTCAAAAAGAAAACGAAAAACTCAAGTGAGCAAAATAAAAAGACATAAAGATAAATGCTCAAGTGAGAAAAAATGAAAATAGCATGAAATGTAAATGCTAAAATAAATGGTGCGTAAAAGTAAATGCGTGAAGTAAAAGCATAAAAATAAAAGTCAATTGTTAATGAGTTAGAAGTTAGAGGTTAGTTGAATGACCGTCTTGAATCTTACATTTGAAAACTCATTCGAAGATTGATAAAATCAAAGCCTCTCAACAACAAGTTTCATTTGCTTTTTGTCAAGTATATCATTCATTTCAAATTCTCAAGGCAACAACAAATGATCAACGATGTTTAAATGATTTGCTTAGTCCAAAATTTATGAATATTCATTAGAGGATTGATAAGAACAAAGCCTCCTAACAATGAACCTCAAGGTTATTTGGTCAAAGTTTCAAATTAAACATACTTGGGCTTGCAAACATAGGTTTGGGCCACGAATGATCATTTCTCGAATCGAGACAAAATTTAGCGCTATGTTAAGCAATAGTAAGTGGACTTATATAGAAGTCGCGCCTATTTTGAGATCGGCCAATAGAAGTTATGTGCCATATGTTTGGAGAGATGATATGTAGATCATCCTATAATAACATGTAGCACATGTAAGAAAAGGATAAGATGAATAGGGAGGGGAAATATTTGAATAAAAAATTTTAATCAAACTATCATTAAAATCATCCATCCATTTTGGTGGACTTAAACTCAACACCCAAGATCCAATGATGTTAATGAAGTTCATGATCAACAATCACATAGCCAGAATATATTAAAAAATAAATTGCATTTAATGAATAAAATAAAAAGGAATATGATTTTTAAATTGTTTTTAAAATGAAAATAAAATGCAAAATAACAAGCTATATACAAAGAAAGTATCAAAGAAAAATTAAAAGAGACCATAGAAAAGTCAGAAATGATTCCAAATATTTTTGTAATTTTTTTTGTAATTTTTTAAACATAATTTTTTTTTTAAATTGATTAAAATCATTCAAATAAATGGAAAAAGGATAAAAAATAGTAGAAGTCAAAATAAAATTCTAGAAAAATTTCAGAAAGTCAGAAATAATGAAAATGATTTTTATAAATATTAGAATTTAAAAATATCAAAAGGTATTTTTAAATAATTAGAAACAAGTTAAAATAAGGGAAAAATCATAAGAAATATCAAATTTAAAAATAAAATAATGAAAAAATAAAAATCAGAAAGGGAATATTTGAAAATATTTTTGTGAATTTTTTCATAATTTTTTAGTCAAATGAATTTTCTATGATTTTTTTAAAGTTAAAAAACAATTAAAACAAAAATCAGAAAATAAAATAACAAACCAAAAAATGTGGACCATCTGATCATTGTGAAAATGCTTTAGTAAATAGATCTAATGGATCTGGTGCGCCGTGCATGTCATGGAATTTATTGGATATCACACCTAATCATTTTTTATTAAATAAAAATAACTTAGAATGTGGCACGTTGGATGGAGTCGGACTCACTAAAGTAATCAGATCTGAGGGTTCACAACACACGCGCATGGTAAAGTGAAACACCAAATCTATTTCAAAAAAATAACGTGGCTAAATGTCATTGGTTAAAGACGAATATGTCATCGTCTTCAACCTCCAGTCAACCTCAAATCGAATTCCACAAACTGTAAAATTAGCAAACCATACTGATACCATTAGATTCGTCTCTTCAAGATGATTCTAATGGTACCATCGCGCCAAATTTATATAAACTGAGCAAGGTTTAAATTGAGAAAATGCTGAAATAATAGCGAGCACGAAATTCTGGAATATCTCACTCAAATCTCAATGACATTACAATTTGTGAAAAGCATGAGAATCAGAAGGATGAAGAGAGTATATTAGTCTTTTATTTGGATCGATTTGACCAAGAAATCTACCTGAACGAAGTAGCAAAAAGTGGCTCTGAATTTGGACTTCTGTAGATCAATATAGGTCACAATTCTTGAAAGTGAGAGTATGGTTAGCTTCAGAGAAGTCCAATGAAGCTAACTGAATGGAGCTTTTGGTGTTTTGGAGGATGCAAGAAATCGAAAATTCAAATTCAGAGTTCGTGTGGGATCTGAACAGGGATCAATTGGCCATCAAAAGTTTTTGAAAATAGGTGGAATATGCATCTTATTTATAGGAGAGGGTGAGGCAATTCTTAAGCATGCGAATGAGAGTGTAATTGAGTGAATTCGTGTGACTTGAAGCATGAGAAATGTGTGACTTGTTTAGCATAAAAACTCATCTAAATAGTGCTTTTTATGATGCTAAATGCTTTTGGAATGTTTCTAAACATGATTAGAAGCAAAAACGCGTGTAAACTTTGTGTTTAGAAGGCACAATATGGATTTCAAATTTTGACTTTGGAGAAATCTTCAGTTTCAAGGTACCTACTTTGAACTCATGGTGTTCATAGCTCAAGGGGTCTTATGGTATGATTCTTGAAGCATTTGAAAGATAAGGTCACAATATTTGCAATGTGCCAAGAATGAGATCAGATGGATGTTTGAGCTAAAAGTTATGATGAGTCAAAGTTGAGAAAAAGATGCTGACTTTTTGACTTAGAAAAATTCTAAGTTTTTCTTTAAAACTGACCTATAATGTTTTAAGTTCAAACAAGGTCTTCCTCCAAAATTGAGCTTTGATCATTGATGGTAGCTTGAAGTTGACATCCCAAAGAGCATTGTGAAACTTGAATCACTCAAAAACACCAAGTATTGAAAAAGTTATATGGTCTTGAAAAATTGGTGAAAATTCATGAGGTGACTTATAATCTTTTGAGTTCTTAGGGCATCTTCCACTCATTTTCAAGCTTTGCACATAAAAGAAGAGTGAAAGTTCACATCCTTAATATCATTGTGGAAAAATAATGTACTTAAGGAGATGAAAATTGAACAAGTTATGATCTTTTGAAGTCACATAAGGGAATTTGATGGCCTATATAGAGGACTTGTAATATTTCTCAATCATTAGGAATCTTCCACATAAAATTTACTTTAAACTATTAAAGTGATTAGTTGATAACCTTTTAAAGAGAATCATGTCTTTGGAATCACTCAAAAATCTCAAAAGATGAGCAAGATATAGCCCTTAGAAGTTCAAAACCCTAGCTCCTAGAGCACCAAAGTGACTTGGAAACCCCTTTCAATTTTGACAAACTTTCTTGCATAATTACTTTTGCTATGTGAATAAAAGTTGCTATGGATGATAATAAGGAACCAAAGCAACAGTAAACACTCCAAAATATTAAGAATTGAGAGAGTTATGCACTTGTGATCAAGGAATCAAGAACTTGTCCAATTAGGTCAAACTTCTTCAATCAACCCTTGTATCTTTTGACTTTCTTTGACAAATTGAGGCATGATGAATCATAGTAGACCTTGTCATTATATTACTTTAAATCATATTCAACGATGAAGCTTGAATCTCAATGAAGCTTTGTTGAAGAAGGCATGGAAATAAACTCATGAACCTATAAATCAACCTGATGAAATGTGTTGTGCCCTCACCTATAGTATCATCAATTAGAGCAAACATTCATTGCATTTGTTAGTTAAAAGTTGATCAATACAAAAAAAATATGATCACAAAATATAAATCAAGGTGCTTGCTGATTCCTCATGAGCAAACCTAAAGATAGGGAGAAGAACCAAATCCTAGTGTGATCTTGTTGTGATTGATTTGATATGAGATGATAGAGGAATCTTAGGGACAAAAATTAGGGTACAACAGGCCTCTCTCAAACAAAAAATAGCCATGCGCTACAACGCCAAAGTCATATGGCAAGAGTTCGAGGCCGGGAAGCCTTGTCTTAAAGAGAAATCGCAAAGAATCTCACAAAGGCAAACTCGCAGCGAACTAGGAAGGCACTTACCGCGTCCACACAAAAATAGAGACCAGGGCGTACTACTTAGAAAATCTACAAGGGGAACAATTTGCTCGACCGTGGAACACTGAAAAGCTAAAACAATATTATAGTTAAAACACTGAGCAGTCGGCGAGCTTCACCAATAAGACAAACTCATCCAGGCCCAACCACGCGTACATGTCTAGGTACAAGCATAACATCCAAAATATTTTGACGGGGCGAGATTCCACTCTTGTAACGAGCGCGTCCTCAGCCCGACATGGACAACTCAACCAAGCTCCATCGTCATTGTACCAGGATGGCAGAACACCCAGCTCACAATGGGAAGTTCACACCGCCGAGCTCGAGTCCTCGAAACGAGATATGAGTTCAGACCGTTTCCCGATATTCTCCCTGGCCGTTTGTCCGGTTTCCCCATACCGACGAACATACAATTCAAACGAGCAAGTCCCTGCTATAAACTCTTGGGAAAATAAAATGTCTCAAGCAGGCGAGCATAACAATAAACATGCAAACACAAATATTTAGAACAAACGACCATCATGGTAGAAAAATTAAACGACCATTAAGGCCGCCATTATACGAATTTTACAAAAAGGAAGGCCCCCGGCCCCCCATCCAACAAAATCATTTTGTGTCCACAAAGGACCACAATTGTTCAAGAATTACATAAATAGGCAAAAGCCCAGGAAAACAAATTACAGCATATCGGCGTGCAGGCCGGAAAAGAGAAATAACTAGATAGCAATCAAGCATCTGGTTGGGGATCCTCCTTGATAATAGGCTCTTGGCAAGACGAATCCCCAATGGGCACATCTCCGACACCTTTGAGACAATTAGGAATTATGATCTGTCCATCTGTCATGTAATGGTGAAGACCTATCTCGCTCATGTTCAGTTCAACTGCGAGGTTCAGAACCCGAAGCTGCTTCACAGTATTATCAAAGCTCCCCTCGCCAACAGCCAGAGCATCATTCAAAGCCAGGTGTAAGCGAGCAACCAGATCAGCTCGGGTCTTCATACATTTGGCCTCTTCGGGCTCATCCTCGGCGGGAGCAGCTTCAGCAATCAAGGTCGCCACCTGCTCATTAGAACACTTCTTCTTGACCAGAAGCGCCTTATGATCCTTAGACATTTCCCCAGCCCGTCCTTCTCTACCTTCCAAGCAGTCTTCTCATCAGCACATTCCTTCTCCATCTCGGCTAGATTCGTTCATAGCTTCCTCACCTCGACTTCAAGGGAAGTACCCCCCCCTCAGTGTACACCATAACTATCTCTAAGACCCTTATGACTGCCCCAACATCCCAAGATAACATTGTCCTCTTTGCCGGGCGATCTAGCTCTTCAAGTAGAAGGGACTCACCCCAGAGAAGATATAAAGAAAAACCCTCGAAGAAGGATTTGTCGTGCCAGCAAGGGGGTAACTCGTACTTCCCTTCTCCCTCTCCCTAGTCAGGTCCATAATACCCTTGTTGCGTTTCCTCTTATTCCTTGACGACACCTACAGAGGAGAAATAGACCCAGTCGGCTGCCCTGTCGACAAAGCACCATATCTCGACATAGGACCAGCGTCGGGCGAGGAAGCCTCGACACCTTTTTGTGCCTTTTTTAGGTTGAAAGCGGTCGTCCTGGCCAAGCGCTCCTGAGCGAGATTTATCTTATCTACGAGAAAAAAACAAAGAACAGTCAGTAAAATAGAAGAATATGTGCGAACAAAGAAAATCAAATCATAAAAGTGTTACCAAGATAGGTCGTGAGGTCCTCGCTCTTGAGGAGCTCTTTGACACCTATATGTCTGAGGTCGAACACCGCCTTCCCGTCCTTGTTAAAGACCGATTTTCCCCCTCTTCCCATATGGTGGACAGGAGGAATCCCCACGACAAAGGCAGTAAGTCGATCAAAGCTGGTTGCATCCTCGACACCAAGCTGGTCTTTCTTCCAGACATAGATTTTGGTCCCCCTTTCATAATGCTTATTGGTCTAGTGAAAGGGAAACTTAGGCACCAACTTGTTTGCATATTTTCCCTCCTCGGTCAAAACGGGACCCCCTTCAAGGAGAAGTTTATGCTCATTCAGCTCGTTTCATAAAGGGTATTGCCATTCTCCTGCTTCAAAGCGACCCAACCATATTTGGCACAAAACGACCGCCTCTGAAGATGGAAACAGTAAAAGAACAAAGGGACGGTGTCCTCAATGCCTAAATAATCGCACACGATCTCGAAGGCCCAAGGGAAAGCCATCAAGTTCGGATGCAGCTGGGACGAAGCCAGACAAAGGTTCCTGAAGATCGCCACTTGAAAGTTCAAGAAAGGGAGTCATAAACCCATCTCTCTAAACACGATCTCGTACATAGGGAACTGACGAGCTTCAAATCACGAGCATATCTGAATCTTCTTGTTTGGAATGTAGATTTCCCATTTCTCTTCAGAGTCCTCTCATTCCATCTCCGGATCCAACGAGGTAAATATCTCATCAGGATGCTCAATAAAGTAGGAGATATACCTCGACATGCCCGATACAACCCGATCCACTGGACCCTCCTCATCCACAGGCACGCTAGGACCCTCTTGATCAATAGGATCCACCTCCACGCCCCCTTCAGCATCCCCGTTACTGGATAGCTCTGGATCCAAGGCTCCCAACAAGGATTCATATGCCCCCGAGGTGCTCGTCTCGTCAGGCATGCTCTCAGGAGAACTCTGAGCGGAACCGCTGGGCTCGTTAAGAAACTCGTTGTCGCTGGTAGTCATTGTACCTGAAAAGCAGAGGATGAAAGTGAGTTTGACGTCAACGTCAAATCCACCCTTCCACCACTAATCAAGTGAAAGGGCGTCAAGTAACGAGGATCATGTCCCCGACCAAATCCCTCACTCAAATGACTAACAAACAATCTCCCTTCCCCAACCAAACCCACCGGATCCACACGAAATTTTTCCTACATTCATCTAACGACACTAAGATCCCAAAGACTCCCTCACGGAGGATATTTGGTATCCTCAATACACTCATCCGCCAGAACCACCGTCTCCAACATATATTCCACCAGAATCCATAAGAGACCAGTCGCCTTAAACCCTAACCACATGCATTTTCTAGAAACTTTAAAATCTAATGAAAGTGAAAAATGCTAAAACAAAGAGGAGCGAGAGATCTTACCAGATTAAGTGGAGAATCATCAAAAAGAGACAGCGACGAACGACGAAACAAGCAAAAATCATAGGAGCGGATGAAGTCGGGCATGAACTGATGAAGTCGGGCAAGAACGAAAAATGTCGAGCAGATGAGATGATGACGAAAAATATTCAAGGGGATCTCTCCCATCTTTTCATACACAGAGCCCACCAACGCGTAGGCAAACACGCGCCTGGAAAACTCTAAAAGGGCGTCATCATCACACCTAGGCCCTAGACCAACCATCATCATGCATATCTGACAGCGTGCATCTCGATGCACATAAAGCACACCACCTCTCCAGATCCCTCTCCCTGGTAACCAAACACCGGGCAAATCCCCGAACTCCTCGCACAAAATTTCTCCTCGAAGCGAGTTGCTCAATCGTTCCTCTGCCCGCAAGGCAAACACAACGAACATCATTTGCACCCCTCGAGCTATAGAAGCAAAGACTTGAGGGCTCCTGTTTTGGACTAGCCTAATGACTATAATTGGCCCAATCTGCTTCCACCCTTAGCACGACCCAACAGTAGTGGCCCATCATCCTGGTCGACCATGCCCCTGGGCACACGACTAGTGATTCCTGACATGCGCTCCTGACCCAATCAGTAGTTGTCTCCCGTCAATCCGACATGAGTCGAGCAGACAACCAGGAAACATTCAGAATGGCCATCTGCCAGTAATATGCCTCCTCCTTGGATCCAACGGCTAGTCACGAGCACACCTTCCTGTTTTGACTGAGTCCTGGAAGTTATCTATTTTGGCGGACCCATATATCTAGGCCCAAAAATAGGGACCAATGGCCAAGCATAGAGGGCATTATATAAACCCTCACACATGTGAGGGCCAAGTATCGAGTATCCATTATTCATCACTAAAATCCTAACACTTTGCTTGTATCTATGTAATGTGGTGGGAAAATTGATTTGTTTTTGTGTTTTATCGCAAATAATGCGGATAGCAAGAGTCGCCACCGAATTTTCTTTTATCCATAAGGAAAGGGTGAAAAGAAAAGGAAAGACCTTCGAGATTTTTGAGTTCGGGGGGCAGGTTATGAAAAGGGAAGGTGTTAGCATCCTTTTCATCTGTAGTTATCTACGGGCTCTTAATCGCTAGCTCACTTTGAAAATGCTTTGTGTATATGTTTGAAAATATTTTGAAAAATGCCTAAGTACGACAACTTTGTAATGATTCTTGTATCAGTTAAGAATGCGTACAAAGTGTTTGTTTTTTTTTTAAATATTTCAGAAAAGTGTTATGTGAAAATGTTTTGTTTTAGTGAGTAAGCGATTACGAGCGATCTACCTACTCAAAAGTATTTCGTGTTATTTTCCTCCTCCTTTAGATAGTGTTACCCTACCATTAGTTACTAGGAAGCCCTATCGTTGGATGTGAAGGGACAGGTGAGGGTCGTTGTTATGGACATAGAAGGCAACATATAGGGATACCTTAGCAATTCGAAGGGACAACCATCATATATTTGTAGGCAATATCGAGGGACAAGATCATTTCTCGTAGGCAACTAAAGGGACATTGCGGGACTATGATATTTATGATGATCTTAACCGAGAGTCTTTGTGTTGTACCCCAAAATTTGCCCCCTCCTATATCAAGACTTTTCTCACAAGACTTCTTTGACTCAAGACAAGATTAGGGTTTGGTCAGCTCAAGACATCTCATCTTGCACTGATAACCCAAAATTAGGGTTTGAGTTTGCACAAGGATTTTTGGACCATCAATGCTTCATGTAACTTTCAAACATCATTTTGGACCCCTAAGATTTCTCATGTCAAGTTTCAAGCCTTAGATCACACTTTTGCTCAGTCAATTGGACATTTGACCTAAAAATCAATTTTATTGGGGAAAAAGTCAACCATGGCCAATTTACAGTCAAACTTCATAATTTTTTATCCACATCAACATTTTAGACTCATATGTACCATTTGATCAAGTTTGGATTACAACTCCTCAAGAAATTTGATCAAATCACAAAAAGGGCAAAATGGTCAAAATTAGGGTTTTGACTGAGGAAGGGCAATTTCTGATTTTTAATCTAGAAAATGACCAATTGAGTTCAAGCATGATTTCAAGGATTCAATTACTTCATCTTGGCTTAATTACATGGCTCAAAACATTTCAAATTCATTTGGATTGACAGGTGAATTTTGTAGTCAACTGATCAAAAGTCAACTGTACACTGAAAAGTCAAACTTTGACTTTTTGGTCAAAATCAAGTGCCAAGGGTCATATTTCATCAAAACATGTCAAAATATGAAACTTGTTCATCAAGAAATCCAAATTTGAAATTTAGGGTTTGAATTTGAAAATTTTCATAACTTAAAAATTTTCTAAGTATGAAAATTTTCTTAATTTTTCTCAACTTTAAGCTATTTTTACACCATGATGCATAATGATTCAATGAAAGTTCCCAACATAAAAGTTGTAGACCTCCGTGAAATCTACAACTTTTCTTCACAAACTTTTCCCTAAAGATGCTTGGATCTCAAGATATAAATTTGTGAATACATGGTCATGAACTTCTTAACTTAGTGAAATTTTTGCCCTAATTTAGGCAGGTTTTGGACCCAACTTCATGGCAATTTTTCACCTAGTTCCAAGATGTATATCAAAATGCATTTCAAAGATCAATTACAGTACACATTGCAAGCTTTCCAAAATGTCCAAGAACTCCCCTAGATCATTTTTTAGTAGGGAGAATCGAAAAGAGGAAATTGGCATTTTCTCACTTTTTGTTCAAGCCATTTCATGAAGAACCAAGTTGCAAATCAATCCTATGTTGGCTATTTCATGTTGTACAAGTCCTAAACTTGTTCCACACTCCTTAATTAAATGCTTACTCAGTTGACAAAGCTTTGATCCATGCTTTTGAACCTTTATCCAACTTGTAATTCCATTTATGGAAAAAAGGTTCCATTGCCATTTTGAAAAAGAGTAACTTTTGCAAACTTTGTAATCTTGAGCATTGGACATGTCCCCTTGATACATGCAAGTACCACATACCAAAGGCAACTTGTAGGGAATAAATACTAACCCTAAGCAAGCTGGTACAAGCATGTGAGCTTTGTCTTATCCCTTTGCTTCAAGTACAAGAAAAGTTGAAAAAAGGCTAGGGCTTGCACAGTTGATCAGGGTTGACACAAAACCATTTCAACACTAATATACAAACAATATACAACACAATACACGCTTAGCCAAGACCAAAAACACTCTCAGCAAGCAAAACACCAAAAACTGTCCAAAACACACAGTTTCTGCACAAGCATACCCATCTTCCATTTTGCTCGTGCGTTTTGAGTTTGGATCATTCAAACACCTTATATACTTGATACCTAGTTAATCCAAGCCATCATCCCTGTTCTGTAACCACTCCTCCACCATCTGCCATTGTTGACTTTAGAGCTTGCAGTTGGACTTGGCCAAGGAGTTCTAGCTACTTTCAGAGCAAGTCAAGGGTTGGAACACATCCAGAGAAGCTCAAGGAAGCTCAAGCAAGCATCAGGCCTCCCTGAAACTCACCCCAGTTCATTTCACGATTCCAACTGAAGGAGGTAAAATTTCAAACTCTATCTCTTTGTACAGGAAACCTTATGCCACGATCTGTGAATAAAAAATGTAGTCCTCATCATAACGAAGTTGTACATACCACTATCTTGCATTGATTTTACTTGTGCTAAGAGAATTTGAAACTTGAAATTTCTGGAAATATTAGGTCAAGATTTAGGGCTGTTTAAATTCTCCTTGATCTTTGATAATTAGTTTACACAACTTATATGGTTGGAATCGTGAGTTCAAGTACTACAATTTTCATGTTATAAGTTTTTATTTTCATGGAAGTATGAGGAAGTTACAGGGTATCCGACCAAGGCTTGAGGAAGAAGATGAAGCAGGGCAAGGGCGCGTTTTGGAATATGTTATTTTTGTTTCACTAAGGATAATGGAAGTATATCCACCCTAGTGGCAAAGCAGCACGCTGGTGAGACCCATGTCCTGGGTTCGAACCTGCGCGCTACTTTTGTTTTTTCACATTTTTCTTCTTTTCAGTTTTTGACCTTTTTGCAGGATTGGGCTTCATGTGTGGGCTTCAGTTTTTTTCTAACTCTCACCATTAGCTTTACTACATTACCCCCCCCCCCCCCCCCCCCCTTGACAACTTTTACATTTTTTATTTTTATTTGTTTTGTTTTCATATTTTATATTTTAAATATTTTCTCTAATATATAAAAAATCCAAAAATACAAATTAATAATATAACACTTTTATTTTATTTTATTTATTATTTCTCACATAAAAATATATTTTATTTTACTATGATATCATTTATTTTCTTAATAAACTTGTAAATATAATTAAATATATTTAGTTTAATTTATTTTTGCATTTTATACTTATAAATACTTATTTTTGCATATATTTAATTTTAATATTTATATACAATATTATTTATTATCTTATACCAGAAAATGCACAAAATAATACATATAAAAACTTTATTTCCTTTTAATTAAAAATTAGGGTTAAACCCCTTTCAAAAAAAATTAAATCTTTTTCCTTATATCTTTAGGTTTAGATTAAATTTCCTTTTACATAAAAAACAAGACACAAAAATCTTTTAAATGTACATTGCATTGCATTCTAAATATTGTATTATATTTATTCTAAATTCGTACGAATTCGATTTGGTTGTAATAATTCATTTAGCTTTATATTCTTGCAAAATCCCCATTCAAACTTGTATTCCCCCCTCCCTTAAATTGTTGTAATAGCTTAGAAATATTTACATTACGCAATTTATCGCTTTATATGCCATGATTAGTAATTAGGGTTTGTATGACAAGAATAAAACAAAGCAAAATAGAAGACCCTAAATACAAGACAAAATCAAAAGCATGAAAATGACACACTTGCACCCAAGCACCCTTACGGTTCCTCCCACTTGGTTGCCTAAAATAAAAATAGCCATGTTACGCATGCGAAGTATCTTGGCAAAACAAAACAAATATAAGATCATAGTCCCTCGATGACGTTATTCAAAGGTTGCCTTACAAAATGATCTTGGTCCCTAAAAAATGCTAAGATACTTTGCAAACATTGCTAATCATGGTTATAAGATGACCCACGCCCGTCCCGTTCACATCCAAAGATAGGGTTGCTTACCAAATCAATAGTAAGACAACAATGTCAAAGGAATAGAAAATACATAAGAAAGACGTTTGAGTAGGTAGATAGCTTCTAGGTACTTGCTCCATTTCAAACAAACAATCCTTGCTATTTTCAAAACAAACACACACATTTCAAAAGCACCTTACAAACATTGAAAACATTTTCAAAAGATAAACATCTTTGTATACATTCTTACGAACAAGAATCATTACAAAGATTGCCTAAACGAATGGCCTCTTTTACAAAACACTTTCAAAACAACACCAAACACAATTTCAAACAAACAAAAGCAAGTGATCTAAGCAAGTAACTAAGAGCCCATGGAAAACCATGGATGAAAAGGGTGCTAGCACCTTCCCTTTTTATAATCTACCCCCGAACTCAAGAAAACATCTCAAAGGTCTTTCCTATGCTTTTTCACCTTTCCTTTTGGATAAAAGAAAAGTCGGTGGCGACTCTTGCTAACCGTAACATTTGCGACAAAACGCAAAACCTCAAGTCAGTTCTCCCACTGTATCACAGAACTGGCGACTCTGCTGGGGAATATTATAAAAGTGGGGTTACCTTAGGGTTTAGATCACATTTATTTGCTTACATTGTTTGACTTGTTTGCTTCACATTATGATTCTTTGTTTGGGTTTGAATCCTCCACCCGGATTTGGGAAATATTATAGGTAAATAGCAATACGTTGTGGAAACTGTGCGGGGTATACCGACATGGTCTAAACAATAGCTATGTTAGTGTGACATATTTGTGGGTACCAGTATCCTTTGAGTTAATCAAAGAGAATACAGGGCCGCTGAGTGATGTCATGAAGCACTAATAAACTTCTAGAACCCTTTACTTGACCAACTTGGCCTTTTAGGATGTAGTGAGATGACCGACTTTGGTGCAGTCCGAAGTTGGTAGATACTCGATACTACACTCATTGAGGGTTGGTTTCTTGGGATATTTCGACCGCCATTAAAGAGGCTTGAGCTGAAACAATGATCAAGGAAACAATCCAGTGATATTGAGCTCCTTAGAACCCGGTTACTATTGTTAGGACAGGCTGAGCCAACTAAACTTCAAGAGGGTACTTACCTATAAAACCCCATGCAAGCCTAAAACTAAGAACTTATTTGATTTGTTTGTATATGCATACTTGTACATAACATCATGGACATCATGAACATCATATGCATCCACTAACCATTTCAAGGATTTTGGAGATTCATCTTTGTTCTTGTTTTGTAGGATATGGATTCACTCTGCAGGAAAACTATCCAAATCAACCTTGTAAGAATTCCTCCACAAATCAAGGAGCTAGCTTCAAGGATCCCTGAGAACTCTCCGTTCACCGAGAGGCATGGTCGTCTACTCAACCTGGTCACCTCCAACACAGAGGAGGATATGATGAAGGTTCTCTTCTAGTTCTTTGACCCTTTGCATCATTGCTTCACATTTCCTGACTATCAACTTGTGCCTACTTTGGAAGAATTCTCTCAACTTTTGAGGATTCATATTCTCAGTCAACTACCTTTCAACAGTATGGAAAAAGATCCAAAGCCAGAAGAGATTGCTCAAGCCCTGCACTTGCACTCATCTTATGTCACAACTCATTGGGAAACTAGAAGTGGTGTCAAAGGCTTCTTGGCAAAGTTTATGTTTGAGAAAGCCCAAAGCTGTTGGAATTCCCTAGACTTGCAAGCTTTTGAGGAGATTGTGGCTCTTCTTATCTATGGGATGGTCTTGTTCCCCAATCCTGACCAACTCATAGATGTGAGCGCTGTTAAAATCTTCATGTCACGCAACCCGGTGCCTACATTGCTTGGGGATATCTTACACTATTTTCACACTCGTACAATGAGGAAAAGAGGTATTCTTATGTGTTGCACTCCTCTCCTGGCAAGATGGTTTATTTCTCATCTTCCCCAATCAGTCTTAAAGAATGAGCAAGGTTTGAGGTGGTCACAAAGGTTAATGACGCTTAAACATTCAGATATTCATTGGTGCTCTCGATCCAAAGAGAATGTTATCATTGTTGACCGTTATGGGGAATTCCCTAATGTCCCTCTACTTGGCATTAGGGGAGGAATCACCTACAACCCGTGCTTAGCTCTAAGACAGTTTGGTTATACCCGAAGGGACGACCCACATGATATGCTGATTCAAGGCTTGGTGTTCGACTACGACAACGACAACCAAGGACTTCGCCAGAGATTCATCCGAGCTTGGAGGATGCTAAACAAGGTGGATAGCAAGACTTTGGGACACAAGAATTCCATCCCTCTTGAACCTTACCTCAAGTGGGTACGAACCCGCGCTCAAAGTCTTATGATGCCTTATCCTTCCATTCTCCCAGTAATCATTGAGCCTGTTAAGGAGGGAGAAGTTCCATACACTATCCTACATCCTGACATGCCCACATCTCTTGAAGACCTACAAAGGGATTGGATACAACTCAAAGGAGAGCGTGATATTTTCGAAGCCCAATTCTACGCAAGCGAGAAGAAGGTTTTGGAACTCACTAGGCTACTTCATGAGGATCAGACTCTAAATACCTACATAGCACCAAAGAGGATGCGCAACACTTTCTTATCTTAGAATTTTGTATTATTTTGCCCAAGGGGCATTGATGTACTCAAATTCTATCTTATTAATATAACGTGTGTTTCTTTTTGTTTAAAATAAATTTGAATTTTTAAATCCTTGAAAGCATTGCATGAATACATATAATTCATCATAACATAAACAGGTCTTTGCAACAAGTTTCCTCATCTCTACTGTTTATTTCAGTAAGATGGATCTCAAACAGACGGTCAAAGATCTTCAAGCTCAAAACACACAATTTCAACAGTTACTCATGACCCTAGCCAAGGGGCAAGAGGAGCTGGAGACTCTGCTAGCAAAAGAGAAAGAGAAAAAGAAGAAAGAGAAGAAACCAGCTGGTATGGTAATCATGGGAAGAAGGTTTTAAGGACAGGCTAGAAGAACCTTGGATTTTCCAGCAACATCTGATGAAGGGGAAAGAAAAGGAAAAGAAACAGCAGTTCCGTCAGACTCTGAAGAGGAAGAGGAAGAGGAAGACTACTCTAAAGAATAGTACCCTCCGGCTGATGATAAGTACAGACACCTGGAAGAGCGTTTAACCGCTATGGAAATACAGAAGGTACCAGGACTAGACTTTGAGGAATTGGGGCTAGTGTCAGGAATTGTGATCCCACCAAAGTTTAAAGTGCCGTTATTTGCGAAATATGATGGGGTGTCTTGTCCTAAAATGCACCTCCGATCATATGTCAGAAAGATTCAGCCGCACTCCATCGACAAAGACTTGTGGGTCCATTTCTTCCAAGATAGTTTATCCGGAACACAGCTTGATTGGTTTTACCAATTGGAAAGGGCCGGCGTCCACAACTGGGAAGAACTTGCCGCAACTTTCTATAAACAATACCAGTATAATGCAGATTTGGCGCCTACCCATACTCAACTTCAGAGTATGGCTATGGCTTCAAATGAGGGTTTCAAAGATTACGCACAAAAGTGGAGAGATCTAGCTGGAAGAGTGCAACCCCCTCTGTCTGAAAGGAAGTTGGTGGATATGTTCTTGGGCACTCTATCAGGACCTTTCTTCAACCATTTAATTGGGAGCTCATCTGCTGGGTTGACTGAGTTAATTTTAACCGGAGAGAGAGTGGAAGTTGGTATAAAAAGCGGAAAAATTCAGAAGGACGCGTCTGCCTCTACAGCTATGAGAAAACCTTTCACTGGGAAGAAGGAAGTATCTGCTGTTTATTCACAAAGGAATCAAGGAAGAACTGAACGCCGACCAGTGGTGGGGGCCGTTATGATCCCAAAGCCTGCATCTGACCAGCCAAGAAATAACCAACCGAGGGTAGAAAGGTCAGTCCGGCAATTCACCAGGATTAATATGACTATAGCCCAGGTTTTACCGCATCTTTTGAAATTGAATCTAGCAACTTTAAAGGAGGCCCCAAAGAATCCCAATACTGCGTCCCCTCATTATCACCCAAATGCCAGATGCACATACCATTCTGAAAGTCCAGGGCACGACACTAACAACTGTTGGGATTTGAAGAACAAAATTTAAGACCTTATAGGTGCAAAGGAAGTTGAATTTGATGTGCCTGAGAAACCGAATGTCATTTCCGCTCCGATGCTTAGGCATGGTCACAATGCCAATGCTGTCGAGGAAGATTTATTTGTTGCCACAGTGGATGAACTTTTGACTCTGCTCTCGATCATTAAAATGAACTTGTTGAAAGCTGGTGTATTCCCAGGTTGTGAGGGAGACTGCCATTATTGCTTATCCTCACCCACTGATTGCCCTTTGTTGAAGACAGGTATTCAACGCCTGATTGACAACTAAGAAATTCAGTTTGAGAATGCTCCCGTTTTACCTATTCCTGTTGAAGACATTTCAATCATAACCATCTCCGCCAACCTTTCCAGGGTCCCTAAAAGACCCGTTAGGATTACACCTGCTCCAAAAACTACTCCTCTTAAGATCACAATGTCGGGGTTGGTCCCGTATGAGTCATATAAAATAGTACCATGGAATTATGGTGGAGAAATCTACTACCATGGTATCAAACAAGATGAACTGACTGCTGAAGAAGAGAGCTCCGAAGAAGAAAACTCTGACATTAGCAATATTGCTGGAACTAGCAAGATTACCCATAGTGGTATAGTCTTCTCTCCAGAGATTGCCCCTCCAAAGGCAGTTTTTGGACCCGTGGCCTTTCCGAAGATTACCTCTGTACCAATGATCATACCTGCAAGTACTCCTATCAATAAAGACAACACAATCCCTGCCGTTGTCCCTACCAACACTTCTACTGCTGAAGATCGAGGGAAAAGCATTCAAGAAGAGCCTGTCCGGACGAAGGCTCAATCACTAGCTATCCCGAAACATCCAAGAAGGAAATGGAAGAGATCCTGAGGATAATAAAGAAGAGTGATTATGAAGTGGTTGAACAATTGGGGCAAACTCCCTCCAAGATCTCCATGCTAGCATTGCTGCTATGCTCTGAGGCACATGCGAAAGCTTTGGTAAAATTTTTGAAAACAACCCATGTGCCACAAGAGACATATGCTGACCAATTCCAAGATTGTGTGGCCAGTTTAACAGCTGATAACGGCCTAGGCTTCTCTGATGCTGATTTGACACCCAAAGGGAGAAAATACAACGAAGCATTACATGTCTCTGTGGAGTGTAGAGGAACAACCCTAGCCCATGTCTTGGTAGACACTGGTTCATCTTTGAACGTCTTACCGAAGAAAGCTCTTGACAGATTAGATTGCGAAGGGCTGACATTGAAACCCAGTAACATAGTTGTGAGAGCATTTGATGGCTCGAAGAGGATGGTTCACGGGGAGGTGGACATCCCGATAAAGGTGGGAACTCAGACCTTCAACTCAACCTTCTACGTGATGGACATCCGCCCCTCTTACTCCTGTCTGCTAGGACGGCCCTGGATCCATAATGTTGGTGCTGTCACTTCCACGCTACACCAGATGCTAAAGTACCCGGTCCAAGGAAAGATCATAACTGTCCACGGAGAGGAGGAGTACATGATTAGCCATCTAAATTCTTTATGATATGTGGAGTTGGATGGCGAGTTCATTGAAACTCCTTTTCAACATTTCAAAGAGGTCTCTCAAGAAGTAGTAACAACCAAGGCAGTATCCTCAATTCCTAAGATCACAAGACCTCCACTTCGGATGTCATCTCTAAAGGACGCCAAGGCAGTAATAGAAGAGGGCGGATGCACCATCTGGGGGCAGCTACCGGACATCCCGTATAAATCAAACAAGTTTGGCTTAGGGTTTGCTTCAAATGCTTAGAAGGTTGTGCGCCGTGCCCGTGCTGGAGGGCCACCTTTGAAGATTAGTAACCGGGAGGCCAATGTAGTGGAAGATGTTGAAGAGGATGGAAGCTTGGAAGATTGGATATTTCCTACTGTCAACGAAAGACTTCGCAACTGGGAAGCCAGAGACTTTGTCCCAATAACTTTCATCTCTCAATAATTTATCTTTTACATTTCTGTTGGACTTGTAATATTCACGAACAATTCACACTTTAAAAACCTTGTGTCTTACCCGAGGCACAATGGTCCATTTGTAAGGGTTTTTATTTCATCTTCATATGACATTCAATGAATCATGGACGTTTTTCCACATACAAATCTTTTGTGCTCATTTTCTTTCTTTTACCTTTTATTGTTTAAAGATGGCTATACCCTTACACACACCCGCACTCACAAATGCAGGTACCCCTCCATTCCGGATCCCATGGGTAACGATACTGCTATGGCCTTTAGTGACTCTGAAGATCCAATCTATCAAGCCGAATACGAAGGTGAGGGAGATTGTGAAGTGCCAGGGGAATTGGCCAGACTACTACAACAAGAGGAAAGAGCTATTTAGCCTCATGAGGAACTGTTGGATACAATCAACTTGGGTACCGAGGAGGATAAAAAGGAAATCAAAGTGGGTGCCAATCTAGAGCCGAGTGTCAAGGAGCGCCTAATTAAGTTATTGCATGATTATGTTGAGATCTTTGCCTGGTCATACGAAGACATGCCAGGACTTGATACATACATCGTGGTACATCGTCTACCCACAAGAGAAGACTGTCCACCAGTGAAACAAAAAGTCTGCCGCATGAGACCTGACATGTCGGAGAAGATCAAAGCAGAAGTTATGAAACAGTTCAATGCTGGGTTCTTGGCTGTCACTTCCTATCCTCAATAGGTTACCAACATTGTTCCCGTGCCTAAAAAGGACGGCAAAGTACGAATGTGCATGGATTATAGAGATTTAAACAGGGTCAGCCCTAAAGATGATTTTCCACTTCCCCACATCGACATCATGGTCGACAATGCGGCCCAGCACAAAGTATTTTCCTTCATGGACGGATTCTCAGGCTATAACCAAATCAAAATGGCACCTGAGGACATGGAGAAAACTACATTTGTCACACATTGGGGCACGTTCTGCTACAAAGTGATGCCATTCAGACTGAAGAATGTTGGGGAAACCTTTCAACACGCCATGATAGCTATGTTTCATGATATGATACATCATGAGATAGAGGTATATGTAGATGACATGATAGCTCAATCACAAACTGAAGAGGAGCACCTTGATCACTTGCAAAAGCTGTTTGTGAGATTGAAGGAGTACAAACTAAGGTTGAATCCAAACAAGTGCATATTCAGAGTCCAGTCCGGTAAACTCTTAGGCTTCATTGTCAGCGACAAAGGCATCGAGGTTGATCCTGCCAAGGTTAAAGCGATATAAGAAATGCCTGCTCCTCGTACTGAGAAGGAAGTCAGAGGATTCTTGGGACGCCTGAACTATATTGCCAGATTCATTTCTCACCTAACATCTACTTGTGAACCAATCTTCAAACTGTTGAAGAAAGATCAAGTAGTCAGATGGAATGATGAATGTCAGGTTTCTTTTGACAAAATCAAAGAGTATTTACAAGAGCCTCCTGTCTTGATGCCACCAGTCGAGGGAAGGCCACTAATCATGTATCTGACCATTTTAGAGAACTCAATGGGGTGTGTATTGGGGCAACATGACGAGTCTGGCCAAAAAGAGCACGCTATTTACTACCTGAGCAAAAAGTTTACCGACTGTGAAACCAGATATTCACTGCTCGAGAAAACTTGTTGCACTCTGGTATGGGCTGCTCGCTGGTAAGACAATATATGTTGACTCATACCACTTTGCTTATATCTAAGATGGATCCGATAAAGTACATCTTTGAGAAGCCTGCTCTGTCTAGGAGGATAGCTAGATGGCAGATGATCCTAATAGAATATGACATACACTACACTACCCAGAAAGCTATAAAGGGCAGTGTGCTAGCTGATCATCTTGCTCATCAAGCTATAGAAGATTATCAGTCCATGAAATTTGAATTCCCGGATGAAGACATCATGACATTAGACAACTGTGAAGAAATCAGACCATATGACGGACCTGAACAAGGATCCAGATGGACCCTATCCTTTGATGGGGCATCCAATGCACTTGGTAATGGTATCGGCGTTGTACTAATATCTCCGTAAGGGTGTCATACTCCCTTTACTGCCAGACTTTGCTTCAACTGTACGAACAACATGGTGGAATACGAAGCATGCATCTTTGGTCTCAAGGCTGGCATAGACGTGGGAATCAAATCTTTAGATGTGTTTGGAGATTCAGCTTTGGTTGTCAGTCAGATCAAAGGAGAATGGGACACTAAGCATCCAAACCTTATCCCTTACAAAGAACATGTTTTGACATTGTTACCACATTTCGAGCAGATTACCTTCGAGCATTTCCCACGAGAAGAAAATCAGCTAGCAGATGCTCTAGCCACATTGTCATCTATGTTTAAACTTAATTGGGATAACGAGGCTCCCCAGATCACCATTGAACGAATGGACGAACCAGCACATTGTCACGAGATTAATACTGAAGAAGTAGTGGACCAGCCTTGGTTTCATGAAGTCAAAAGGTATCTCGAGGCTCAAGAATATCCAGAAGGAGCTTCAATCAATGATAAAAAGTTCCTAAGGAGATTCTCCGCTAAGTTCTTCCTAAGTAATGGCATCCTGTACAAACGTAATCATGATTCTATTCTGCTCTGTTGTGTAGATGAGATTGAAGCTGAAAAGATCATGGGTGAATTACATGAAGGTACCTTTGGCACTCACTCTAGTGGGCATACAATGGCAAAGAAAATCCTATGGGCAGGCTATTACTGGTCTACCATGGAAGCAGATTGCTATCAACACTCCCGGACCTGTCATAAGTGTCAAATCTATGCAGACAAGGTGTACGTGCCTCCGGTTCCTCTAAATGTCTTAAAAACTCCTTGGCCCTTCACTATGTGGGGAATCGATATGATTGGGGAGATCAAGCCTACAGCCTCCAATGGACACCATTTTATTCTAGTGGCCATTGACTATTTCACAAAGTGGGTCAAAGCAGCTTCCTTCGCATCTGTTACTAAGAATGTTATTGCCCGTTTCATCAAGCAAAATCTTATTTGCCGGTACGGTATCCCAGAAAGGATCATCACTGATAACGGAACGAACCTTAACAATACTATGATCACTACCTTGTGCGAGTAGTTCAAGATTCAACATCACAATTCATCCCCTTATCGGCCAAAGATGAATGGTGCAGTCGAAGCTGCTAATAAAAACATTAAAAAGATCCTACAAAAAATGACAGTCACCTACAAGGACTGGCATGAAATGCTACCGTTTGCTCTCCACAGGTACCGTACCACGACTCGCACATCAATTGGGGCAACACCCTATTCTTTGGTTTATGGCATGGAGGTTGTCTTGCCTATTGAGGTTCAAATCCCCTCTTTGAGAATTATGAAAGATGCAAGTTTGAATGAGGAAGATTGGATCTAGACTCGGCTTGATCAACTAAACTTAATTGACGAAAAGAGACTCACTGCTGTTTGCCATGGTCAGATGTATCAAAAACGGATGATCAAGGTTTTCAACAAGAAAGTCAGACGCCAAGTATATCAAGTTGGAGATCTAGTGATCAAACGCATTATCTTGCCACAAAGTGATCCCAGGGGCAAATGGACTCCTACCTATGAGGGACCATTTATGATCAAGAACATCTTCTCCGGTGGGGCAATGATCTTAACCACCATGGACGGTAACGACCTGCCACACCCTGCGAACACGGACATAGTCAAAAGATACTATGCATAAGAGACCCGCTAGGTTGACACACCTAGGCAAAACAAGGGCATCCTGGCGAACCAAAAGGTTCGGGCAAAAATTAGGGATAAAACAAAAAAAATCTGTACACCCGGCAAGTTGAAAACCCGAAAGGGCGACTTGGGCAAAAAAGATTTCCCGGTGGACTGAAAACCCGAAAGGGCGGACCAGGCAAAAGTTAGGGAATTAAAGCGTATGACTTTGTCCCGTTAAATCACTTTGAGGAAAATCTCTTCACTGACAAACTTGAGGTTTCTGATCAATTCAATCATCTTCGGACGAAGCAACAAATAGACAAGATATTCGGAGATACGGAGGCTATAGCAGGATTATCGCACATAGCTATCTTTCTTTGTATAAATTTTTTCTTACTTTTATGACACCATCCTCTTACTAGGATGTCTGTCTCCTTTGTACAAAATACTTATTCAAAGTAAATACAAAGATATCTCTTTAAAGTACAGAAATTATTTGTCTTTTCCTTTACACTTGTGTTTTATTTGCAAAAACGTCCAATGATTCATTAATGAACATATGCATTTGAACATAATTACTATTTACAAATAAACAAAATGAAAAGGACAATTACTGGTAGGTTGAAGGAATGGGAAAACATTCCTAGACCACTCCATATTCCCCACAGAGTTTTCAATAATCCCCAGCGGAGCAAAACTCCCAACTACACAACAGAACGAAGCTTCTAGTTTATCAATCCCCGGTGGAAACCATCTAGTTCCTCCAAATCCCCCAACAAGTTATTTGAAGCCTGAAATCCATTCGGATAGCAACTGACTTCTGATATTCCCCAACGGAAAAAGACTCCCATTCATTAACCCTCAGTAGAAGTCATCAAAATTCTCTAGATTCCCCAAGCAGATTCCTCAAGCAGTATATGGCATTGCTCTCACAACAAATTTTTTGTCAAATACTCCAACTTCAAGACATGAAGAATCCACATATCCTCAGCAGCAGTCAAGGATTTATTTTTCTCAATCATGCAGCAATACATTAAATCGGCTTACATGCGCATACATTACATCCACATATCATAAACATTGATAAAACACATATATTGCATCATACATTTCATGCAACATAATTTTGTGTTCCAGCTAACGTTTTACCCTTTTCAGGATAAGATTAATAGCTACTATTAACAATATGCAATCATGATACAGTTCGGATACGCTCCAGACACGGAAGCCATTCTGTTACTCATTCAGATTCAGCTTTCAGATACAGTTCAGATACGCTCCAGACACGGAAGCCATTCTGTTACTCATTTAGATTCAAGTTCAGATACAGTTCGGGTACGCTCCAGACGCGGATGCTATTCCGATATTCATTCAGACTTCGAATACAATATAGATATGCTCCAGACGCGGATGCTATTCTGTTACTCATTCAGATTCAAGTTCAGATATAGTTCGAATACGCTCCAGACGCGGATGCCATTCTGATATTCATTCAGACTTTGGATACAATACGCATACGCTCTAGACGCAGATGTTATTTTGTTGCTCATACAAATTCAGTCTCTAGATACCGCTCAGATACGGACACCATTCTGATACTTATTCTTTTGACTTACAATTCAACAAACATTCTTGGATGGCATCTACAAGCCCATCTCCAACAAGATTCTATCACCTCTCCAAATGGCATCTTTAAGCTCATTCCCTCAACTACACTTTGTCGAGTGCAAATTTATGGGCACTCTAGTGTCCAATCATCTTTCACCTTCGAGTCACGAACGACAAAACTCGCCAATCTAACTCTTCAGGTTTAAGAAGATTGAACAGGGGCAGCTATTGTACCCCAAAATTTGCCCTATCCTATATCAAGACTTTTCTCACAAGACTTCTTTGACTCAAGACAAGATTAGGGTTTGGCCAGCTCAAGACATCTCATCTTGCACTGATAACCCAAAATTAGGGTTTGAGTTTTCATAAGGATTTTTGGACCATCAATGCTTCATGTAAATTTCAAACATCATTTTGGACCCCTAAGATTTCTCATGTCAATTTTCAAGCCTTGTTTCACACTTTTGCTCAGTCAATTGGACAATTGACTTAAAAATCAACTGTATTGGGGAAAAAGTCAACCATGGCCAATTTAAAGTCAAACTTCATAATTTTTTATCCACATCAACATTTTAGACTCATATGTACCATTTGATCAAATCACAAAAAGGGCAAAATGGTCAAAATTAGGGTTTTGACTGAGGAAGGGAAATTTCTGATTTTTAACCTAGAAAATGAGCAATTTAGTTCAAGCATGATTTCAAGGATTCAATTACTTCATCTTGGATTAATTACATGGCTCAAAACATTTCAAATTCATTTGGATTGACAGGTGAATTTTGTAGTCAATTGATCAAAAGTCAACTATACACTGAAAAGTCAAACTTTGACTTTTTGGTCAAAATCAAGTGCCAAGGGTCATATTTCATCAAAACATGTCAAAATATGAAACTTTTTCATCAAGAAATCCAAATTTGAAATTTAGGGTTTGAATTTGAAAATTTTCATAACTTCAAAATTTTCTAAGTATGAAAATTTTCTTACTTTTTCTCAACTTTAAGCTATTTTTACACCATGATGCATAATGATTCAAGGAAAGTTCCCAACATGAAAGTTGTAGACCTCCATGAAATCTACAACTTTGCTTCACAAACTTTTCCCTAAAGATGCTTGGATCTCAAGATATAAATTTGTGAATACATGGTCATGAACTTCTTAACTTAGTGAAATTTTTGCCCTAATTTAGGCAGGTTTTGGACCCAACTTCATGGCAATATTTCACCTAGTTCCAAGAGGTATCTCAAAATTCATTTCAAAGATGAATTATAGAACACATTGTAAGCTTTCCAAAATGTCCAAGAACTCCCCAAGATAATTTTTTAGTAGGGAGAATCGAAGAGAGGAAATTGGCATTTTCTCACTTTTTGTTCAAGCCATTTCATGAAGAACCAAGTTGCAAATCAATCCTATGCTGGCTATTTCATGCTGTACAGGTCCTAAACTTGTTCCACACTCCTTAATTAAATGCTTACTCAGTTGACAAAGCTTTGATCCATGCTTTTGAACCTTTATCCAACTTGTAATACCATTTATGGCAAAAAGGTTCCATTGCCATTTTGAAAAAGAGTAACTTTTGCAAACTTTGTAATCTTGAGCATTGGACCTGTCCCCTTGATACATGCAAGTACCACAGACCAAAGGCAACTTGTAGGGAAGAAATACCAACCCTAATCAAGCTGGTACAAGCATGTGAGCTTTGTCTTATCACTTTGCTTCAAGTACAAGAAAAGTTGCAAAAAGGCTAGGGCTTGCACAGCTGATCGAGGGTTGACACAAAACCATTTCAATACTAATATACAAACAATATACAACACAATACACGCTTAGCCAAGACCAAAAACACTCTCAGCAAGCAAAACACCAAAAACTGTCTAAAACACACAATTTCTGCACAAGCATACCCATCTTCCATTTTGCTCGTGCGTTTTGAGTTTGGATCATTCAAACACCTTATATACTTGATACCTAGTCAATCCGAGCCATCATCCCTGATCTGTAACCACTCCTCCACCATCTGCCATTGTTGACTTTAGAGCTTGCAGTTGGACTTGGCCAAGGAGTTCTAGCTACTTTCAGAGCAAGTCAAGGGTTGGAACACATCCAGAGAAGCTCAAGGAAGCTCAAGCAAGCATCAGGCCTAACTCAAACTCACCCCAGTTCATTTCACTATTCCAACTGAAGGAGGTAAAATTTCAAACTCTATCTCTTTGTACAGGAAACCTTAGGCCACGACCTGTGAATAAAAAATGCAGTCCTCATCATAACGAAGCTGTACATACCACTATCTTGCATTGATTTTACTTGTGCTAAGAGAATTTGAAACTTGAAATTTCTGGAAATATTAGGTCAAGATTTAGGGCTGTTTAAATTCTCCTTGATCTTTGATAATTAGTTTACACAACTTATATGGTTGGAATCGTGAGTTCAAGTACTACAATTTTCATGTTATAAGTTTTTATTTTCATGGAAGTGTATGGGGAAGTTATGGGGTATCCGGCCAAGGCTTGAGGAAGAAGATGAAACAGGGCAAGGGCGCGTTTTGGAATATGTTATTTTTGTTTCACTAAGGATAATGGAAGTATAGCCACCCCAGTGGCAAAGCAGCGCGCTGGTGAGACCCATGTCCTGGGTTTGAACCTGCGCACTACTTTTGTTTTTTCACATTTTTCTTCTTTTCAATTTTTGACCTTTTTGCAGGATTGGTCTTTATGTGTGGGCTTCAGTTTTTTTCTTCTAACTCTCACCATTAGCTTTACTACATTACCCCCCTTGACAACTTTTACATTTTTTTTATTTGTTTTGTTTTCATATTTTATATTTTAAATATTTTCTCTAATATATAAAAAATCCAAAAATCCAAATTAATAATATAACACTTTTATTTTATTTTTTTATTACTTCTCACATAAAAAAATATTTTATTTTACTATGATATCATTTATTTTCTTAATAAACTTGTAAACATAATTAAATATATTTAGTTTAATTTATTTTTGCATTTTATACTTATAAATACTTATTTTTGCATATATTTAATTTTAATATTTATATACAATATTATTTATTATCTTATACCAGAAAATGCACAAAATAATACATATAAAAACTTTATTTCCTTTTAATTAAAAATTAGGGTTAAACCCCTTTCAAAAAAAATTAAATATTTTTCCTTATATCTTTAGGTTTAGATTAAATTTCCTTTTACATAAAAAACAAGACACAAAAATCTTTTACATGTACGTTGCATTGCATTCTAAATAATTTATTGTATTTATTCTAAATTCGTACAAAATGATCTTGGTCCCTCAAAAATGCTAAGATACTTTGCAAACATTGCTAATCATGGTTATACGATGACCCACGTCCATCCCGTTCACATCCAAAGATAGGGTTGCTTGCCAAATCAATAGTAAGACAACAATGTCAAAGGAATAGAAAATACATAAGAAATACGTTTGAGTAGGTAGATAGCTTCTAGTTACTTGCTCCATTTCAAACAAACAATCCTTGCTATTTTCAAAACAGACACACACATTTCAAAAGCACCTTACAAACATTGGAAACATTTTCAAAAGACAAACATCTTTGTATACATTCTTACGAACAAGAATCATTACAAAGATTGCCTAAACGAATGGCCTCTTTTACAAAACACTTTCAAAACCACACCAAACACAATTTCAAACAAACAAAAGCAAGTGATCTAAGCAAGTAACTAAGAGCCCATGGAAAACCATGGATGAAAAGGGTGCTAGCACCTTCCCTTTCATAATCTACCCCCCGAACTCAAGAAAACATCTCAAAGGTCTTTCCTGTGCTTTTTCACCTTTCCTTTTGGATAAAAGAAAAGTCGGTGGCGACTCTTGCTAACCGCAACATTTGCGACAAAACGCAAAACCTCAACTCAGTTCTCCCACCATATCACACTTTGCTAAGGGTATCCCTATGTTCGAGGGACATGACCATTTTTGAGGCAACAAGTGAGGTTACCCTAGAGGTGCAAGTGTGGAAAGTGATTCAATTCAGCTATTTATCTTGTTTATTTAGGGTTATCTAACTGTTGGTTTTAGATCTTGCCATACATGCTTATTAACTAACAGTTGAATATATCAATAATGAAAAGCAGTAAAGGTGCAAGAAATAAAATTTTACGCTATTATAAGGCTTCGGGAGTGGGGGTACAAATAATAAAATCGGGGGGAAATGTCAATCCTAATTAAACAATTACAAACCGTAGCAGTTACATAATTGGGAAAATAATGCAAAAATAATAAAGTACGCGCAGATTGTAAAATGAAGGGAAAAAGGAAATTGTTTGTGATTTTTTGACAAAATTTTTTTTGATGATTAACGTAAAACCTAATTGATTTTAATTAATTAAAAAAAGTTAGTTAATTAAATTAATCGAAACTAGTTATCCTAATTAATTTAATAAATCAAAAATCAAAATTAATTTATTAGAAAAAACTAAACCTAATTTGTTTTAATTTTGATTAAAGAAAAATAATTAAGGTTATAAAAAAATTAGGGTTAGCATAAAAAAGGGAGAAAATAGGGTTAGTAAAAAAGAGGGAAAAAAGAATGTTGGGGGTGGGTGTTGAACCCATGCCCCCTGCCTCTCCAGCATGCACGCCTGCCAACTGAGCTACGCGCCATTGGTGTTTAGAAACAATAACAAAGCAAAATATGAAACCGGTTAGTTTGGAAAAATCAAAACAAAAGAATATCAAAAGGTTGGATTCAAACCCACCCCCTTCAGTACGAACGCCCTATCGTGCACGCTCTTGCCGCTAGGCCATTCCATGTTCCGCGTTAGTCATGCAACAATTAAACAATATAAAATAAATGTGTAGGAGTCAAACTACCACCTCCATTGGTTAACTCCTTCTCTAGCGAAGGTGTTTGCAAAACCTGCAAAATCAAGGAAAGGTGAGAATAAAAAGCATCATTGTCCACTAATTGAGGCCTCACGAATCTAATGGTGATGTCTGTTTTAATTGAAATGACATGTAACTAGGTTTCAATAATTTACGAGCTCGATGCCCTAACAATGGCTCTTGGTTATCCTCGCATTAGATCTCACATGTTATGCGTCCAACTTGTTATAATGATGGATATAAATACATATAAACACACCAAGTTAATTAACAATGCATAAATCATAAGTTTTGGATTTGAAATATTATACCAAACCGGTGAGGATGGAACTTGGCCTTCTTGTATGCTTTTGGCTTCAAAGAGGGTAGGGATGATCTCTTGGAACCTTCATGTAGATGATTGGATCGTTAGAATTGATTGACAAGGGCTGGAGATGAGAGTTTGACTTTGCCCTAATTCTTTGAAAATTTGAGAATTTTACTAGTGGTTTTTGAGGCAGCTTTCTCGTGTTCTGTTGGTCTGAGGTGGTTGTGTATATATAGGACAATAAAAATAGATTAACAAAAGTGGGAGAAATCATGTCATTAAGAGCTGAAGATTTGATTGAAATTTTGTACGGAAACTTGCTATTTTTGGCTCAATCTTGCACCAATTAACCTTGAACGAATTTGACAGCTTCACATGTAATCTTGGGCCCCTAATATGACTGAAATCAAAAGCCTTGTGATTTAGTCCATTAATTTTATATTTTATTTGCTTTATTTTGAGTTTAATTGAATAAAAATCAAAATAAATAAAATAAAAATAAAAGATAATGCATGAATGGACTTATGAGTCGTTAAACATGTCATGAACACGTTTGGATCTTAAAACTTAGGCCCAATAGCCCAAAATTACAAATTTGCTCAATTTGGAACTCATGCATTTGCTCAAAATTTCTCAACTTGCAATGGTCATAACTCTCTCAATTTTCATCTTTTGAAGGTGATATTAGACTTTTTGGAAATCTCAAGATGTCCTATACAATATCTATGTTGATCATTTTTGCTTTTAAAGATTATCTTGATGTAATTTTCCTTGATAAAGAGTGTCTTTTTGTTGACTTTTGAAATGACCTGTAATGTATTGGCTTATATCTCTCAAATGATGTACTTTTTGGACTTGAGTTTAGAGAGACAAAGTTGTAGAGAATTGAATTCCCTTCAAAATGAGGTTATGTTGGGGACAAGCTGATGAAGTATGTGAAAGTTATGGTTGGTCAAAGTTTAGTTGACTTCTCCTAAGGAAACCCTAATTTGGCAACTTTTGGCTTTTGACGATTTGAGGGCTTTTCTTGAGGAATCATGATCAAACCTTAATCAAATAATGAATATAACTTCAAAATTTTGATGTTGACAAAAAATATTGAAGTTTGACTGTATGTTGACCACAATTGACTTTTACCCAATACAGTTAATTTTCAGTCATTTGAGCCATTGATTGAGCAAACGTGTGATTCAAGGCTTGAAAATTGACATAAGAATTCTTAGGGATATATGAAGAACCATGAAAACCACTTGAAACCTTTGAAATCCAAATTTACTTGAGAAATATAAAACCGTAATTGTAAGTCCATCATTGCTTAGGAGAAGAATTTGTCTGATCAATTCTTAGGCAAACTTGAGCAAATGAAGACCTTAAGAGAATGTCTTGAAGAAAAATAGGATGGAAAATTTTGGGGTACAATAGCTGCCCTTGTTCAATCTTTTTAAACCTGAAGAGTTAGATTGACATGTCCGCCATTCGTGACTTGAAGGTAGAAGATGATTGAACACTTAACTGCTCAGAAATTTTCACTCGCATGTGCAGGCGGTAACGTTGTTGGTTGATAATATTGCTTGAATGGGCTTAAAGATGCCATTCGGAAAGGTGACAGAGAGTAGTCGGAGATGGGCTTATAGATGCCATCCAAAGTAACGGTTGATAAAGTATCAGAATGAGTTTACGCTTGATTGTATCTGAAGAATGCTTTCCAGAATGGACTTATGGGGAAGGTGTTTGAGCAGTTGCTTGTCAGATTTAGCCTCTGAGGGAAATGCTTGTCAGAATGAATTTCCAAAGGAAGATGCATTTTAGAATGATGCTTTGAAGGAAGATGCTTTTCAGAATGATGCTTGGAAGGAAAGTGATTTTCAGAATTCAGTCTTTGAAGGGAAGTGTTTGTCATGTAGATATTCGCCCCGTCTTGTTTCGGGAATTGATCTACAATCTGTTTTTATTGGTAAACCCGTCCTTTTTCGAGATACCACTTGGTGATAAAGATAGTCGCCCCGTCCTATTTTGGGAATTGATCTTCATCTGGCCATAAAGATAGAAAGATAGTTTCCCCGTCCTGTTTCGAGAGTTAATCTTCAACTTGTTCATGTAGATAGTCTCCCCGTCCTGTTTTGGGAATTAATCTACAATTTGTTTTCACAGATAGTTGCCCTGCCTTGTTTCAAGAATTAACCTGTGCCAGGTCATCCAGATAGTTTCCCCGTCTTGTTTCGAGAATTAACCTGGGACCTGTTTTTTGTTGGCCGTATAGATAGTTACACTGTCTTGTTTTGAGAATTAATCTCTGACCTGGTAACATAGATAGTTATCATGTCTTGTTTCGGGAATTAATCTTGGACCTGTTTGAGAATTGTTGATGATATTCGTCTGTTTCTAGATTTTACCTGAAAAGATAAAGAGTTAGTTGTATGCAATGTCATGATGTATAAAATGCATTTTTTAATGATGTTCTCAAAGTAAATGAGAGTGTGTTATATGTGTTATGTATGCATATGCTATGATATCTATAAATGATGTATGAATGTGAAATGTCGTTGAAGCGTATTGGTAGCTTTGTATATGACTAGGGAAAATAAATCCCTAACTATTGCTAGGGATGAAGAATACGTGTAATCTTCTATCTTGTCTAGAATGTTTCTGCTGGGGATTCCTACTTTCTGTTTGAGGAAACTCCACTGGGGAATGTGATTTCTGCTTAGGGAGAAGAGTTCAGAAACATTGGCCGTCCATCTCTCTACTGGGGAATTTAATTCTTATATACTCTGACTGGGGATAAAATAGATAGATAACCTTCTAAGGTGTTGTTTGACCGAGTTTTCGATATGGATGTTGACTCGTCTTGGGGAGAATAAGATTAACTGATATCTTGTCTAATCTCAGATTCCTTAGCAACTCTCTGGGGGATGGCAATCTGGACTACCCTTTGTTGGAGAGATAAATATTATCGGTGATTTGTAGTAGTCAAAGTTGGGGAGGCTGTATCCTGTTGGGGAAATAAACCTTGGTGGGGAAATAAACCTTGCTGGAGAAATATGCTCTGCTAAGGAATACTCTGCTGAAGAGATGAACCATGTCGGAGAAACACTCTGCTGCGAAAAAACCTGCTGAGGAATATATTATGCTGGGGAAATGAATCTGGATAGGGAAGAGAACAGTGTTGGAGAAATAAACTCATCCGGGGAAGAGAATTCCTGTTAATTATGCTGATGTCATAGTCTCTGACAAAGATTGGGACTCTATAGGTTGGCGACATTGCCAGGGAAAAGATCATACTCCTTTGTCCGCTAGGGGAATTTGCTTGTGAGTATGATTAGGGTTTTTTAGACTTGCAGGGAATGTGTCGAGTTTGTGAAGATGGCTCAACGGGGGATATTCTTATGGATATTACTCTGTGGGGATTATTCCATAGATATTGTTCTGCGGAGATTTGTGGATGACTTGAACGGTATCCCAGCTTCTATAGTCTCGAGTAAATGTTTATTCCTGTTTTTATGCATATATTTGTTAACAGTAATCATGTTCATATGCATATGTTCATTCAATTTAGTTAATGGACATTTTTGCAAACAAAACAGAAAAAGTAAAAGCAAATTTTGAATTTTGAAATTGTGTTTATATTGACAGTTTGCCTATAAACAAATGATTGTTGTACAAAGAGACAAAAATGCTAGTAAGAGAAAATCATTATGAAATGAAAGGAGTACAAAGTAAAACAAAATGTATAGCTATGTGTAAAAGATCTCGTTGATTTTCAACTCTGCTATTGCTTTTATGTCTTTGAGCATCTCATCCCTTGCAGTCGGAAGAAGTTGATTGAATTGATCTGCACCATTCGAACTTGACGTTGGTAATAAAGTTGGCCGTAAGTGATCCAACGAGAAATAGTCGTACGCTTTTAATCCCTAACTTTTTCCTGGACCGCCCTTTCAGGTTTTCAGTCCACTGGGATACCCTTTTTTCCCAAGCCGCCTTTTCAGGTTTTCGACTTGCCGAGTGTACAGTCTTTATATTTATATCCCTAATTTTTGCCTGAACCCTTTTGGTTCGCTGGGATGCCCTTATTTTTTCCTAGGCCAGTCAACCTAGAGGGTCGTTTTTCACGCGTAGTATCTTTTGACTATGTCCGCGTTCACAGGGTGTGGAAAATCTTCATCGTCCATGGTGGTAAGTATCATAGCATCAGCCGAGAATATCTTCTTGATTACAAATGGCCCTTCGTAGATGGGTGTCCATTTGCCACTGGGATCACCTTGTGGTAGAATGATGCACTTTATTACCAAGTCACCAGTCAGATATACCCGATGCTTGATTTTATTATTGAACGCTTTGATCATACACTTCTGATACATCTGACTGTGACAGACAATCGCCAAACTTTTCTCATAAATCAAATTCAATTGGTCCAACCTAGTTTGAATCCCTTCGTCCTCATCTATATCTTCATCTTTCATAATTATCGGGGAAGGTTTCTGAACTTCGACAGGTAGGACAACTTCCATACCATAAACTAGAGAGAATGGGGTTGCCCCAGTTGATATTCCCACTGAAGTGGGATAGCCATGAAGAGAAAATGGTAACATCTCGTGCCAATCTTTATATGTCACCATCATCTTCTGTATAATCTTCTTGATATTCTTATTGGCGGCTTCCACTGCATCATTCATCTTCAATCGATATGGAGAAAAATTATGGTGCTTGATCTTGAACTACGTGCAGAGTTCTATGATCATGGTATTGTTGATATTGGTACCATTGTTTGTGATAATCCTTTTAGGGATGCCATACCGACAAATAAGATTATGCTTAATGAATCGGGCCATAACATTCTTAGCAACAAAGGCAAAAGAGGCTGCTTCCACCTACCTTGTGAAGTAATCAATGGCGACAAGGATGAAGCGGTGTCCATTGGAAGCAGTAGGTTTGATCTCTCCAATCATATTGATGCCCCCACATTGCAAACGACCAAGGAGAAGTTAAGACATTCAAAGGTACTGGAGGCACATGTACTTTGTCAGTGTAAATCTGGCACTTGTGACAAGTTTTTGAGTGGTGATGGCAGTCAGTTTCCATAGTCGAACAATAGTACCCTACTCTTAAAATCTTCTTAGCCATAGTACGTCCATTGGAATGAGTACCAAAGATACCTTCGTGCATATCTTCCATAGTCTTCTCCGCCTCTTTTTGTCCAAACAGCGAAGCAGAGTCAAATCATGGTTGCGCCTGTATGAAATTCTGTTACTCAGGAAGAACTTAAAAGAGAACCTCCGTAGGAATTTCTCGTCATTGATAGATACTCCTTCAGGGTACTCTTGAGCCTCAAGGTATCTTTTCACTTCCTGAAACCAAGGCTTCTCTTCTACTCCGTCAGTGTCAACTTCGTAGCAATGTGCCAGTTCATCTAGCCTCTCAATAGTAATTTGAGGAGCCTCATTGTCCCATCTGACCTTGAACATAGATGACATTGTAGCCAACGTGTTTGCCAATTGATTCTCTTCTCGTGGGATATGCTCAAAAGTGATCTCCTCGATGTTCGAAATTAAGGTCAACACATGATGTCTATAAGGAATGAGATTCGGGTGCTTAGTACCCCATTCTCCCTTGATTTGACTGATTACCAGGGTTGAGTCCCCATATACACTCAAGAACTTGATTCTCAGGTTAATAACAGCTTTAATACCCATGATGCACGCTTCGTATTCAGCCGTGTTATTGGTATAGTCAAAGCATAATCTAGCGGTGAAGGGCATATGACAACCCTGAGGAGAGATGATTACATCACCAATTCCATTGCCAAGTGCATTAGAAGCTCCATGGAAAACCATAGTCCATCGGGATCCTGGCTCAGGTCCTTCATACGGTCCAGGTTCTTCACAATTTGTAACTAGCATAATGTTCTTGTTCGGGAATTTGAAATTAATAGATTGGTAGTCATCTATGGCTTGATGAGCCAAATGATCTGCCAGTACACTTCCTTTGATTGCTTTTTGAGTGGTGTGCTGGATGTCGTATTCTATCAAGACCATTTGCCATCTGGATATTCTTTTGGGGAGAGTGGGCTTCTCGAATATGTATTTGATGGGATCCATTTTAGAGATCAATAGAGTAGTAAGAGTCAACATATACTGTCTTAGTCGGTGAGCAGCCCATGCCAAAGCACAACAAATTTTCTCGAGTAGTGAGTATCTTGTTTCATAGTCGATAAACTTTTTGCTAAGGTAGTATATTGCTTGCTCTTTTCGACCAGACTCGTCATGCTGGCCCAGTACACAACCCATTAAATTCTCTAGCACTGTTAGATATATGATTAGAGGTCTTCCTTCAACTGGTCGCATCAGAACCAAATATTCTTGTAGGAACTCCTTAATTTTGTCAAAAGCTGTTTGATAATCATCATTCCATTTTACTACCTGATCTTTCTTCAGTAACTTGAAGATTGGCTCACAAGTAGCAGTCAAATGAGAAATGAATCGGGTAATGTAATTCAGTCGACCTAAGAAACCTTTAACTTCCTTCTCAGTATGGGGAGTGGGTATTTCTTGAATGGCTTTGACTTTAGCGGGATCAACCTCGATACCTTTATCGCTGATAACAAAACCTAGGAGTTTACCAGATCTCACCCCAAAGGTGCATCTGTTCAAATTCAACCTTAGCTTGTACTTCTTCAGTCTCTTAAATAGCTTATGTAGATGGTCGAGATGCTCTTCTTCAGTCTGAGATCTGGCTATCATATCATTGACATAGACCTCTATCTCGAGATGAATCATGTCATGGAATAAAGCTACCATAGCATGCTGGTAAGTGGCGTTGGCATTCTTCAACCCAAAAGGCATAACCTTGTAGCAGAAAGTTCCCCGCTGTGTGACGAAGGTAGTTTTCTCCATGTGTTCAAGTGCCATCTTGATCTGATTATACCCTGAGAAACCATCCATGAAGGAGAATACCTTGTGTTGAGTGGTGTTGTCGACCAAAACATCATCAATATGTGGAAATGGGAAGTCATCTTTGGGGCTCGCCCGATTTAGATCTCTATAGTCTACACACATACGTACTTTGCCATATTTCTTCGGTACCGGAACCACATTTGCAACCCATTGAGGATAAGATGTTACTGCTAAGAAACCTGCACTGAATTGCTTCATAACTTCGGCCTTGATCTTCTCTGACATCTCGGGACGCATGCGACAAACCTTCTGATTTATTGGAGCATAACCCTCTTTCATCGGTAGACGGTGAACCACAATATCAGTATCGAGCCCTGTCATGTCTTTATACAACCAAGAAAAGATCTCAACATATTCATTCAACATCTGTATTAACCTGTTCTTGACACTGTCCTCTAGGTTGGCGCCTATCTTGACTTCTTTCATGTCTGCCTCAGTACCCAGATTTACCAGTTTAACTAGCTCTTCATGTGGTTGAATAACTTTCTCTTCTTTTACTAACATCCTGGCAAGTTCTCCAAGTATTTCACAATCCTCCTCACCTTCTCCCTATGTTGATAATGCCAATTGGTTTCTTTGTCTTCTTCTTCTCTTTGACGATGAGTGCCTTCAATTCTTCTTGCCCCTTGGCTAAGCTTAGGAACATCTCTTGGAACTGAGCATTCTGAGCCTAGAGATCTTTCACTATTTGTTCGAGAGCCATTTTGTTGAAATAAACTGCAAGGAGATGAGAAACCTGTCTTGGAAACCTGTTATGCAATGACATGGTATGTAGATGCGTATGCAATGTTTTCAAGGATCTTTATGGAATCTAGTTTGAAACATTAGAAATTGAATTTAGTTGTAGCTTTGTCTGAAGAACGTTAATTTTTCATCTTTGAACGTCCTTCTATGAGAATCAAGCTCACCATATCAAGTGGGTCATAGCCTCTGTCTTAATAAAATTCACTTTGATCTTGACGGCATCTGGCTAGAGGAAAATAAATCCTCTTGCCCCTTGATAGAAATTTGGCTTATAAAAATCCTGCAAATATTGCACCATAAATCCCTAAGATCCTTGAAATGGTTAGTAACAGTGCTATGTTATAAAAATGGCATGATGTGTATGCCATACACTAAGTAAAAGTGTAAGGTGATGAGAACAAATGAGTTTATACAAACAAATCATACGAGGAATTCAAGTTGTTAGATAGTGAATACAAACAAGTCACACAAGTAGCCTTAGGTTTAAAGGCTTGTATGAAGTCAATAGGTAAGTACCCTTCCCACAACTGAAGTTTAGTTGGCTCAACCTATCCTAAAATAGTAACTGGGTTCTAAGAATCTCATATCATGAATCTTTCTCGAAGGTTTTATTTTAGTACGAAAATTGATTTGCCACCAAAACATCCCGTCAAATCTCAATGAGCATAGCTTCGAGTATCAACCAACTTTGGACTGCACCAAAGCCGACTATCTCACTACCTTCTAATGGCCAAGATGGTTCAATTAAGGTTATAAAAGTAAGTTAGTGTTAATGACACCACGCAGAAGCATAATGTTATCCTTGACTGACTCAAGGAACATCAGTACAAACCAAAGTGTCATACTAACTGTAGCCATCATATTAACCATATCGGTCTATGCCGTGCAATCTTTATGATCTATTTCTACTTACCTGAGGCTTCCTTAGATCCGGGTGTAGGATCTTACAAGTAATAAACCCAAGCAAGCCCTTAAAGTTAAAGAAGACAAAGCACATAATTTAAACAAGTAAAGTGATCTAAACTCTTAAAGTAACCCTTCTTTTAATTATCTCCCCAGCAGAGTCGCCAGTTCTGTTATGCAATGGGAGAACTGACTTGTTTAGCATTTTATCACAAATGTTGCGGATAGCAAGAGTCGCCACCGACTTTTCTTTTATCCAACAAGGAAATTTGAAAATAACAGGAAAGACCTTTGATAGATTTTGAGTTCGGGGGATAAATTATGAAAAGGGAAGGTGTTAGAACCCTTTTCATCTGTAGTTATCTACGAGCTCTTAATTGCTCAGCTCACTTTAAACTTGCTTTGTGTGTGTGATTTGAAAATATTTTGAATGCCAATTGTGAAGCAGACTTTGTAATAATTCTTGCATCAGTCCTCAAGAATGTTTACAAAGTGTTGTTTTTGAAAATATTTGTTTTGAAACGTGAGCTGTAAAAATGAATTTTTTTGTTTGAGACTGTTATGAGCAAGCAATTTGTTGAGTCTTACCCACTAAAGGTCGTTCTTGTTATTTTCCTTCTCTGTTAGAGATAATACTATCCAGGCAATTAGTTGGTAGGTAGCCATATCTATTGGATGTGAAAGGACGGGCGTAGGATCGTTGTATGGTCATAGAAGGCAACATGTAAGGATACTTTTAGCAATTCGAAGGGACTATCATCATTTTTCTCGTAGGGTCATCGAAGGGACTAGATCATTTTGTAGGCAACTCGAAGGGTCATCGAGGGATTATGATCTTTATTTGAAAGGGATCATGATGATATTGTTTAACTGAGGGTCTTTGCTAAAGTGTTCCTGTTTTCATGGGACATGACCATTAGTATCGCAAGGCAACGAAGAGAGGTTACCCTAGAGGTGAAGTGTGCAAAGTGTATTGGTTGTTATCTTGAAAATTAAGGTTATCTATGTTTGATTTTATTCTTATCATACAAGCCTATTTACTAGCAGTTATATATATACAAACATATAAAGGCAAAAGATAAAGCTAGAATGTAAATCTACGCTATTACATGGCTTTAGGAGAGTTACATAATTAGAAAAATGTGGTAACGTAAATCTAAAATATTACATTAAATTGTGCGTCCTATACAATTGTCTAAGAAAATAAATAGCAAAAAGAATAAGAAAATGTTGGAGAAAAAAGTTTAAATGCCCTAAAACTCTGAATTCATATTTTTGGTGTTTTTATGAAAATAATTTAAGTGTTAATTAATAATAATTAAAATCCTAATTCTAATTGATTTTAATTTATAAAAAGCCTAAAATCTAATTGTCCAAAAAATGAATTAATTAATTTACACCCTAAAACTAATTTTTTGTTGATTTTATTATATGGCTTCTTTATGATTTTTTATGTATAAATTTTGATTAAAAAAAGTTAATTAATAATAAAGCACAAAAGGGTTTTGGCATCGCTGGGATTCGAACCCCCTCCCTTCTCTTCACACGCTTGGTCCCAACCTGTTCTATGTTTCTTGTTTAACACATCTGGACATATGAAACTTATTAATAATACAAGGATTAAAAAATTTGAAATTAGAAAATCCTTACCACTGGTGTGATTGAGGGGAGGCGTTTTGGGCATGCTTGAGCGTGCTTATGGACTTGAAGAGATTCATGGGAATGTCAGGATGATGATTCGAGGCTTCATTTCAATTGAGAATGGCTGGAAAACTAGGATACAATTTGCACCTATTCTTTGAAAATTTTGTATTTGAGAACTTGTTTCTATGGCAGCCAATCTGTGTCCTTGTCTTATGGAGTGTGTCCTCTATTTATAATGCATGATTTTTTAAGTTAACATTCTTGGAAGGAAACATGTGCAATTAAAGTTATTGTTTGTTTCCAAAACAATTGCAAAACTTTCCAAAATATGAAGATCTCTTTCCTTCTTCATCCCTCACAGTTTTGTTATGTTGGATATGTGATCTTGGGCTTCAAAATGATCCAAAACAAAAGCTCACATGCCTTGTACATTTATTTAATATTTATTTAATTTAATTTTGAATTTAAATGATTAAAATCAAAATAAATGAAATAAAAAATTAAAATAATGCATGAATGGACTTAGGGGTCTCTAAACATGACATAAACACGTTTGAACTTCAAAAGTTAGGCCCATTAGCCTAAAAGTCCAAAATTGCTCAATTGTGGTTTCATGCATTTTCTCAAAATTGCTCAACTTACACCAATCATAACTCTTTCAAATTTTGTCATATGAAGGTGATCTTTGACTTTTTGGAAAGCTCAAGATGTCCCCTACAATGCTCTTGCTGGTCAATTTTTCATTTGAAGTCTTTAACTTAATGTAAATTGCTTTGACAAAAGATGTTTTTTTGTTGACTTTTAAAATGACCTGTAATGTTTTGACCTATATCTCTCAAATGAAGCATTTTTGGCCTTGAGCTTAGACAAACAAAGTTGTAGAGAATTAAATTTCCTTCAAGATAGGCTTTGGTTGAGGAATTTCTGATGAAGCATCTGAAAGTTATGCTTTGTCAAAGTTCAATTGACTTCTCCTTAAGAAAACCCTAATTTGGTAACTTTTGTCTTTTGATGAATCTTGAGTTTTCTTGATGAATCATGATCAACCCTTGCTCAAATAAGGAATGTGACTTCAAAATATTGATGTTGACCAAAAATATTGAAGTTTGACTATAATTTGACTAATGTTGACTTTTATCCAATATAGTTGATTTTCAATCATTTGAGAAATTGACTGAGCAAACTTGTGATGCAAGGCTTGAAACTTGACATGAGGATTCTTTGAAGCATATGAGGAACTATGAAACTCACTTGAGGCATTAGAAGCTCAATTTTCCTTGAGAAAACCAAAACCCTAATGGTAGGCCACTGCTTAGGAGGAGGGTTCATTTGATCAATTCATGAATAGTCTTGAGTGTTTGAGACCCTTAGGAGCATGAGGAGGTATCTTAAATCAACTTGTCTTGAAAAATGGGAGGGTAAATTTTGGGGTATAACACAATCCTTCTCTAGATCTACGTCAATTTAGTTATGCTCGAAGAAACGATCCTCATGATATGCTTATCCAGGGTATTGTATTCGATTACGAGAACGATCCTCAAGGTTACTGTAAAAAGTTTATACATGCTTGGGGCATGGTAAATAAGACTAATAGAAAGACTTTGGGACAGAAAAACTCCATCCCTTTGGAGCCTTACCTCATATGGGTGCAATCCCGTGCTCAAAATCTTATAATGACATATCCTACTATCCTACCATTAATTATGGAGCCTGTTGTTGAAGGAGATATTCCTCATACCATTCTTTATACAGATATGCCTACAAAAGTATTGGATTCAATTGAAAGAAGAAATAGACACCTTTGAGACTCAGTTCTATGCTAGTGAGAAGAAAGTGATGGAGCTGACAAAACGACTTTACAAATAGCAGGGCCTTAATACATATGTCAACACAAAGAGGAAGCTTCTGTGGGAGACTTGAGTCTTAGGTCTTAGGAGTTCATAATTTGTTTCCTTGTAACCCTTTTTTCTTTCATTGTAAGCCTAAGAGGCAGTTATATTTTGAACTTACTAATAAGAGTCTTTGTTTTTGTTCCCTTTTGATTAACAAATTTAAATCCTTCGAGGTCCTTGAAAACATTGCATATGCATCTACATGCCATACATATCATTGCATAACAGGTTTCTAAGACAGGTTTCTCATCTTCTTGATGTTTATTTCAGCAAAAAATGGCTCTCGAATAGACATTTAAAGATCTCCAGGTTCAGAATGCTTAGTTCCAAGAGATGTTCCTAAGATTAGCCAAGGGGCAAGAAGAACTGAAGGCACTCGTAGCCAACAAGAAGAAGAAGAAGAAAAAGAAATCGGCTGACGTCCTTAACACGGGGAGAAAGTTCAGAGGTCCAGTCAAGCAAGCTCAAGATCTTGATACCCCATCGAACGAATATGATGAACGAGATGAAGATGGTAAGAGTGTTAAAACTGAAAAAAGCAATAATGGTTCTGACAAATGTTCTGATAAAGAGGAAGAGGATTATTTGGAGGAACAATATCCCCCTGCTAGCGAGAAGTATAAGCTTTTAGAAGAGCGTCTGAAAGCTATGGAAATCCAGAAGATGCTTGGCTTGAACTTTGAAGAATTGGGTTTAGTCTCAGGAGTCGCCATTCCTCCTAAATTCAAAACTCCTACCTTTGCTAAGTATGATGACGTTTCTTGCCCGAAGCTGCTTTTGAGATCATATGTTCGGAAAAATTTAACCACACACTACTGACAAGAAATTATGGTTGCATTTATTTTAAGAGAGCCTGTCTGGAACATAATTGGAATGGTATTATCAACTCGAAGGTACCAATATCCATAGCTGGGAAGATTTGGCTACAACTTTCTATAGACATTATCAGTATAATTCTGATTTGGCACCAACCTGCATGCAACTACAAAGTATGCCCATGGGCTCTAAGGAAGGCTTTAAAGAGTATGCACAGAAATGGAGAGATCTTGTAGGCAGAGTTCAACCTCCTTTGGTTGATAGGGAATTGGTTGACATGTTCATGAGTACGCTAACAAGTCCTTTCTATAATCACCTACTTGGAAGTTCTTCAGTTGGTTTCACTAAACTGATATTGACAGGGGAACATGTTGAGAATGGAATCAGAAGTGGTAAAGTCTAGGTGGCTACATCTTCGAATACTGCGAAGAAGTCATATAATGGTAAGAAAGAATCTAATGTTGTGTACGGTTAGAAGGTCGTAATAAGAGTGACCAAACCCAATCTGTGGGGGCGGTTCGGATCTCTAATCTTGCACCAGTACAACAACAACAATATAATAATCAACGTAAGCAAGTCACACCCAGGAGACAGTTCACAAAAATCAATATGCCGTTGTCTCAAGCATTGCAACACATGTTAAAGGTAGAGCTGATTAAATTGAAGGATCCTCTTCAAAATCCCAATTACTTCTTCCCCTAGTTACAATCCTAATGCAAGGTGTAGTATCACTCCAAAAGTCCTTAACATGACACTAATGGATGTTGGGCTCTGAAAAATAAGATTCAAGATATGATTGAGTCTAAGGAGATTGAATTTGATCCTCCTAAGACTCCTAATGTGATCACTGCACATATACCTAATCATGACAAAAGCGTTAATGCTATTGATGATATTTCTTATGTTTTTGTTGTGAGTGACCTGACTACTCTTCTGATGATTGTTTAGAAGAAGTTGTTGCAAGCTAGTTTATTCCAGGTTGCGTTGAAAACTGCTACCACTGTGCATCCCAATCCAATGGTTGTGTACTGCTGAAAGAAGGTTATTGTACCCCAAAATTTTCCCTCCCATTATTTAAGACAATATGATTCAAGATACCTCCTCATGCTCCTAAGGTTCTCAAGTACTCAAGACTACTCAAGAAATTATCAGATGAATCCTTCTCCTAAGTAGTGGCCTACAACTAGGATTTTGGTTTTCTCAAGGAAAATTGGACTTCTAATGCCTAAAATAGATCTCATGGTGTCTCATATGATTCAAAGTATCCTCATACCAAGTTTCAAGCCTTGCAGCACAAGTTTTCCCAGTCAATTGCTCGACGATTGAAAATCCACTATATTGGACAAAAAGTCAACTTTGATCAATTTATAGTCAAAATTCAAGATTTTTGGTCAACATCAACGTTTTTGAACTCATATTCATCATTTGAGCAAGGGTATATCATGATTCATCAAGAAACCTCAAGATTCATCAAAAGTCAAAAGTTACTAAATTAGGGTTTTCTTAAGGAGAAGTCAATTGAATTTTGACCAAGCATAACTTTCACACACTTCATCAGAAAATTCTAAACCAATGCCCATTTTGATGGAAATTCAATTCTATACAACTTTGTATCTCTAAGATCAAGGTCAAAAAATGTTTCATTTGAGAGTTATGAGCCAAAACGTTACAGGTCATTTTAAAAGTCAACAAAAATACACTTTTTGTCATAGAAATTTACATGAAGATAAAGACTTCAAATATATAAATGACCATCATGAAAGTTGTAGAAGACATCTTGGGGTTTCCAAAAAGTCACTGATCATCTTCATATGACAAAAATTGAGAGAATTATGATTGGTGCAAGTCGAGCAATTTTGTGAAAACGTATGAAACCTCAATTGAGCAATTTTTGGCTTTTGGACTAATGGGCCTAACTTTTGAAGTTCAAACGTGTTTATGACATATTAGGGGACCCCTAAAACCATTCATATATTTTTTTATGATTTTTATTTCTTTTATTTGAATTTTTATTCATTTAAATGCAAATTAAATCAAATAAAATATGAAGCATTAGATCAAGGTGCATGGGCTTTTAATTTCAGTTACATGGAAGCCCAGATAATTCACCTTGATGATCAAGAAACTTGTGGAGCATAGGTGGCATAAGATTGAGCTCAAAAGAGAGATTTTCCATGCAAAAATCAAATCAAATCTTCTCATCATAATCATACAAGATTTGATACAACTTTTGTTGACCTAATCTTGTCCTATAAAATACACAATGTATTCAGACCAAGAAAAACACACAAACTGCCTCCAAAAATACACCCTAAAAATCTAAAAAATTCAAGAAACTAGGGCAACACGGAACCCTTGTCTCCAGCCCCTCTCAATCAAAACCAAGCATTGCATCATCATCCTGAAGTGCCGAAGAATCCATCCAAGTACTTAAGCATCTCAAATCGTGCCTAGAACACCTCCTTCAACTACACCGGTTGGTAAGTTTGGTGAGTTTTGAATTTTCGATTTTATACAGTTTCAATTATTGCTAACATGCTAGATCAATTCATACACATCATTAGAACACGATTGGCGCATTACATGTAAGATTTGACGCATGAAGCAGAAAACACCATTGTTAGGGCATGAAAGTTCTAGTTATTTGTATCTCCGTGTACATGCATTTTTAGAACAAATGTATAGCACCATTGGATTCGCAGCCATTGATTTAGGGGGATATGATCTTTTATTCGCTTTGATTCTAACATTTTGCAGGCTTTTGGTTAAAGGGCTGATCGAAGAAGACGATCGGAGCTAGGGCTCTGACGCCTCTCTGGTTTCAGTTCTTTTAATATCATATTTTGTTTTATTTGTATTCTAATAACAAAAAAACACAATGGCTCTATTGGTGAAGCAAGCGCGCGCATATCATAAAGGGCATGGGTTCGATCCCAGCCTTTTGACATTACTTTGTTTAATTTTCCAAACTAACATGCATATTATCATATCTTGATTGAATTTTGTTTCTAAACACCAAAACCGCTAGGGCGCAGTGGCAAGCAGATGCGTAGATGACTTAGAGGGTGTGGGTTCAACACCCATCCCATGCAATTCCTTTCTATTTTATTTTACTAACCCTAATTTCTTCCTTTTAATTCTTTTTAAAACCCTAACAAATTAGGTTTAGGTTTTTAATCAATAATTAATTTTTGACATTATTTTTTTATTTATGAATTAAATAGGTTAATTAACATTTTCTTAATATTAAAATTAATTACATTTAGGTTTTATTATCATTAACACTTAAATTATTTTCATAAAAAAACACAAAACATAAAAAATATTCAAACACTTTTTCTTATTTCTTTTTGCTATTTAATTTCTTAGATGATTTTATAGGTTGCATATTTTCTTGTAATAGCTGTAGGTTTATCTTCTCGCATTTTTTCCTATCATGTATATGCTCTGAGGTTGTAATAGCGTAGATCTACTGTTCCACAATTTTTATACTTATGTACCTACCCCAAAGCCATGTAATAGTTTAGGGTTTTACTTTTTGCACTTTACTTTTTCTGTACATATTTAATTGCTAGTAATTAGGGTTTGTATGGCAAGACTAAAAACAAATGTAGAAAACCCTAACTCTCTAGATAAATAACTGAAATTAATACACTCCTCACACTTGCACCTCTAGGGTATCCTCTCTTGTTGCCTTACCAATATTGGTCACGTCCCTCAAAAGTAGGGATACTTTAGTAAAAGACCCTTACAAATAAAGATTATAGTCCCTCGATGACCCTTCGAAGTTGCCTACAAAAATGATCTAGTCCCTCTGAATACAAATTGCTAAAGTATTCCTACATGTTACCTTCAATGACCATTCGATTACCCTAAGCATGTCCCTTCACGTCTATTAGATGGGGATACATACCAACTAATGGTATGGATAACACTATCTCTAAAGGAGAAGAGATAATAAGAATAACCTTTAGTGGGTAAGGAACTCTTAATCGCTTGCTCACAACTTTTTTTTCTGAAATAAACATTTTTTCACATCACATTTTTCAAACAAAATATTTTCAAACACTTTGTACGCATTCTTGAGGACTGATACAAGAATTATTACAAAGTTGGTCATACTTTGGCTTTTCAAAATATTTTCAAATCACACACGCAAAGCAAATTTTCAAAAGTGAGCTAGCAATTAAGAGCCCGTAGATAACTACGGATGAAAAGGGTGCTAACCCCTTCCCTTTTCATAACTTACCCCCCGAAATCAAAATCTATCAAGGTATTTCCTGTTCTTTTCACCCTTTCCTAAATATTGGATAAAAGAAAAGTCAATGGCGACTCTTGCTATCCGCACATTTGGATAAAACCAAAAAAAGTCAGTTCTCCCACCGTGTTACAGAACTGGCGACTCTGCTGGGGACTACTTAAAAAAGAGGGGTTACCTTAGGGATAGATCACTTTATCTGCTTTCATTGATTATTTTGTTTTCTTTAAATTTAAGGGTTACTTGGGTTTATTAATGCTTGTAAGATCCTACACCTGGATCTAGGGATGCCTTAGGTAAGTAGTAATAGATCATGAAGGCTGTACGGTGTAGACCGATATGGTTGAAGTGATGGCTACGTTTAGTCTAACACATTTGTTTGTACTGATGCTCCTTGAGTCAGTCAAGGATAACATTAGGCTTCCGCGTGATATCGTTAACACTAACTTACTTTTAGAACCTTAATTGATACTCGAAGCTACATTCATTAAGGTTCGAATCTCGAGATGTTTTGGTGGCAAGCCAGTTGCCGTGCTAAAATAAAGCATGCGAGAAAGATCAGTGATATGAGATTCCTAGAACCCGGTTACTATTTAAGGATAGGTAGATCCAACTTAAATCTAATGAGGAAGGGTATTTACTGATGGACTTCATGCAAGCCTTTAAACTTAGGGCTCTTGTGTGACTTGTTTGTGTTTGCTATCTATCTAACACGAACATGACATCATAACATCATATCATCATGACATGGCATTTTTACTAACCATTTCAAGGATCTTAGGGATCTTTGGTGCAGGATTATCATAAGTCAGATTTCTAGCAAGGAGTAAGAGGATTTATTTTCCTCTAACCATATGCCGTCAAGATCAAAGTACATTCTCTTGAGTCAAAGTCTAGGACTCACTTGATATGGTGAGCTTGATTCTTATGGAAAGACATTCAAAGATGAAGACTCAAAGTTTTTCAAACAAAGCTGCAACTAGACTCATCTTCTATTATTTTTCAAATCCCATAAGATCCTTGAAAACATTGCATATGCATCTACATGTCATTCATATCATTACATAACAGGTGTTCTCAAGACAGGTTTTCTCATCTTCTTGCTGTTTATTTCAGCGGAAAAATGGCTCTTGAACAAACAGTCAAAGATCTCTAAGCTCAGAATGCCCAATTCCAACAAATGTTCCTGAATTTAGCCAAGGGCAGGAAGAGTTGAGGGCACTTGTCAACAATGGGAAGAAGAAGAAGAAGACAAAGAAACCAATTGGCGTCCTTAACATGGGGAGAAGGTTTAGAGGTCTAGTCAAGCAAGCTCGAGATCTTAATATCCCATCAGATGAAGATGACAAACAGGATGAAGATAGTAAGAGCATGAAAACTGAAAGAAGCAATCCCGGTTCTGACAAATTTTGTGATAAAGAGGAAGATAAGTATTTGGATGAATAATATTCCCTTGCTGATGAGAAGTATAAGCTGCTAAAAGAGCGTTTGAGAGCTATGGAAATCCATAAGGTGCCTAGATTGAGCTTTGATGATTTGGGTTTAGTTTCAGGAGTTTTCATTCCTCCTAAATTCAAAACTCCTATCTTTTCCAAGTATGATGGTGTTTCCTGCCCGAAGCTGCACTTGAGGTCATATGTTCGGGAAATTCAACCATATAATGCTGACAAGAAGTTGTGGCTGCATTTCTTTCAAGAGAGTCTGTATGGAACATAACTGGAATGGTATTATCAATTTGAAGGTGCCAATATTCGCACTTGGGAAGATTTAGCTGCAGCTTTCTACAAATAGTATCAATATAATTCTGATTTGGCACCAACCCGCATGTAACTACAGAGTATGTCCATGGGTTCTAAGGAAGGGTTCAAAGAGTACGCAGTGAAATGGAGAGATCTTACGGGCAGAGTTCAACCTCCTTTGGCTGATAGAGAGTTGGTTGACATGTTCATGAGTACACTGAACTGATATTGATAGGGAAACATGTTGAGAATGGAATCAGAAGTGGCGAAATCCAGATGGCCACATATTCAAATACTGTGAAGAAGGCTTATAATGGTAAGAGAGAATCCAATGTTGTGTACGAAGGGTCATAATAAGAGTGACCGCAACCAATCTGTGGGGGAAGTATTAATCTCTAATCATGCGCCAGTGCAACAACAACAACAACAGAATAATCATCATAGGCAGGATGCACTCAGGAGATAGTTCACAAAAATCAACATTCTGTTGGCTCAAGCATTGTAACACATGTTGAAGGCAGGGTTGATTACGTTGAGAGAACAGTCTCAAAATCCCAACACTTCCTCTCCTCACTACAATCCCAAAGTAAGGTTTGCATATCACTCTGACAGTCCCGGACACAAGACTAGCAATTGTTGGACTCTGAAGAATAAGATCCAAGACATGATTGACGCTAAAGAGATTGAATTTGACCCTCCTGAAACTCCTAATGTGATCACTGCACCTATGCCTAATCATGACAAGGGCGTTAATGCTATTGAAGATGCTTCTTATGTTCCTACTGTGAATGTTTTGACTACTCCTCTGATGATTGTTAAGGAGAAGCTGATGCAAGCCGGTTTATTTCCAGGTTATGCTGAAGACTACTACTATTGTGCATCCTAATCCAATGGTTGTGCATTGCTGAAAGAAGGTATTCAGTGTTTGGTGGATGGCCGTGTGATTCTATTTGAGAAAATTCCTTTTGAGAAGACTCCTTCTATGGAGAGTACATCCCAAGACCTGAAGCTTGAAGACGTGTCTACAATTTCTGATACTCCTATAAGGATCACATCTAAAGGTCTTGTGAAGATTATTGTCGAACCTAAAGTTGCTCCTCTAATCATTACTGCACCTGGGACAATTCCATGTTCCTCTGATAAGGCCATCCCTTTGAATTATGGAGCTGACGTCTACTTCCATGGTATCAAGCAAGAACCATTGACTAACGAAGATGAAAGTGCTAAAGTTACTGATCCTGGCATTAGCGATATTTCTGGGACTAGTAAGGTTACTAGAAGTGGAAGGGTTTTCTCCTCATAGATTTCCTCGAAGGATGTCACTGCACCAATTTGTATCACTACTATTGAAATTCGAGGTAAAGAACATATGACTGAGCCTGCACAGACTAGGGCACCAGAAGAGGTTACCGTAAAAGACACCTCCAAGCAAGAGATGGAGGAAATATTAAAGATTATTCGAAAGAGTGACTACAAGATTGTTGAACAGTTGGGGCAAACACCCTCTAAAATATCTATGTTATCTCTGTTGTTGTGCTCTAAAGCCCATGCTCAGGATTTGGTGAAAATTTTGAAATTTGCTCATGTACCGCATGAAATCTCTGTTGATCAGTTCAAAAATCATGTTGATATCCTAATAACTGATAATCGGCTAGGATTTTCTGACGCAGACTTAACTCCCGCAGGAAGGAATCATAATAAGGCCCTGCATGTCTCTATTGAGTACAGGGGCACTACCTTATCTCATGTGTCGGTAGACACAGGTTCCTCGTTAAATGTTTTTCCAAAAGCTGCTTTAGACAAACTGGACTATAAAGGTATCGTGCTAAAACCTAGCGACATTGTGGTGAGAGCTTTTGATGGTTCAAAGAGAACGATGCATGTAGAGGTTGATCTTCCAGTCAAAGTGGGTTCCCAGGTCTTCAACTCTACTTTCTATGTGATGGACATTCATCCCGCCTATTCTTGTTTGCTTGGACGCCCTTGGATTCATGGGGCAGGTGTTGTTACGTCTACCTTACACCAGAAACTGAGTATCCCGTGAAGGGGAAGATTGTTATAAGAAGAATATATGGTGAGCCATTTGAACTCTTTCAAGTATGTTGAGATGGATGGTGAATTCGTCGAGACTCCTTGCCAGACCTTTGAAGTTGTTTCTCAGACAACCCCGGTTGATAAAGCTGATCTTGTTGTTCCTAAGATTCCATCAAAAATGGCTTCTCTGAAATACATTAGGGTTGTGGTTGAAGAAGGTGGTTGCACTGTTTGGGACCAGCTTCTCGATATTCCTTAAAAATCTGACAAATTTGGTTTGGTTTCACCTCACAAGCTCAAAGGGTTGTCCTTCATGCTCGTGCTAATTCTGGGAGACCGCCATTCCGCATCAACAATAATGGAGTTCATAACAATCAAATCAACACTATGAAATACGCTGATAGTAACTGTGACATAGACAGTTGGATCTTCCCTAGACATTGAGCTCAATAATTGGAAGACTTAAGAATTTATCCCGATATCCTTTAGTCAGGAGTAAATGCTATTTTCTTTTTTCTTACTTTCAAGTTTTTTTGGTTATGTAATTTAAACAATAAACTTTAAGCCTTGTGTCTTACCCAGAGAACAACGGTCCATTTGTTAGGGTTGTCATTATTCATCAGCATATTTTCATTTAATAAATCATTGTACGTTTGCATTAAAATTTTGTGCTCATTGTCTTTCTGTCACTTTATTGTTTTTAAAATAGCTATGTATTTTTACACACACCCACACAACAAATTGTAGATCCATATCCACCCTGGATCCCATTTATAACAATTCTGCTATGGCCAATTATGACTTCGAAAATCTGATCTACCAAGACGAGGATGAAGGTGAGGAAGATTGTGAAATACCTAGAGAGCTTGATATGATGTTAATGCAAGAAGAAAGAGTCATACGACCACGTGAAGAGCTTGCTAGGATGTTAATGCGAGAAGAAAGAGACATACGACCACATGAAGAGCCAGTGGAGGTTGGAACTTGGGTACTGAAAAGGACAAGAAAGAGGTCAAGATAAATGCCAACCTAAAAGATAATGTCAAAAAGAGATTAGTCTAGATGTTGCATGACTATGTTGAGATCTTTGCTTGGTCATACGAAGACATGCCAGGGCTTGATACTGACATTATGGTTCACCTTTTATTGATGAAAGAAGGTTGTCCTCCTATAAAGAAGAAGGTTCGTCATATGCATCTTGAGATGTCCGAAAAGATCAAAGTTGAGGTTATGAAACAGTTTAACACATGTTTCTTAGCTGTTACATCCTATCCTCAATGGGTTGCAAATGTGGTGCCAGTACCTAAGAAGGATGGTAAGGTGCGTATGTGTATATACTGCAGGGATTTGAATAGGTCAAGCCCCAAAGATGACTTTCCGCTTCCATATATTGACATCCTGGTTGACAACACCGCTTAGCATAAAATATTTTCCTTCATGGATGGTTTCTTCGGTAATAATCAAATCAAGATGGCACCTAAAGACATGGAGAAGACTACTTTTATCAAATAGTTAAGCACTTTATATTACAAAGTTATGCCTTTTGGTTTGAAGAACGCTGGTGCAACATATCAGTGTGTTATGGTAGCTTTGTTCCAAGATATGATCCATCACGAGATAGAGGTTTACGTTGATGACATGATAGCCAGATCCTAGACTGAAGAAGAACACATTGACCACCTGCACAAGCTGTTTGAGAGATTGAAGAAATACAAATTGAGGTTGAATCCAAACAAGTGCACCTTTGGGATAAGATCCGGTAAACTCCTAGGTTTCATCGTCAGTGGTAAAGGTATTGAAGTTGACCCTGCCAAGGTTAAAGCCATTCAATAAATGCAAGCTCCCTGTATTGAGAAGGAAATCAGAGGTTTCATGGGATGATTGAACTACATTTCCAGATTTATTTCCCATTTGACTACTACTTGTGAGCTAATCTTCAAGTTACTAAAGAAAGATCAAATAGTGAAGTGGAACAACGATTGTCAGATAGCCTTCGACAAGATCAAGGAGTATCTCAAAAAACCTCTAATTTTGATGCCACCGGTTGAAGGAAGGCCTTTGATAATATACTTGATAGTATTAGAGAACTCAATGGGGTGTGTATTGGTGCAACATGATGAGTCTGGTCTAAAAGAGCATGCAATATACTACCTTAGCAAAAAGTTTACCGACTATGAAACAAGATACTCACTGCTCAAGAAAACTTGTTTTGCTTTGGCATGGTTTGCTCGCTGACTAAGAAAGTATATGTTGACTCATACTACTTTGTTGATCTCTAAGAAGGATCCAATAAAATACTTATTCAAGAAACCCACTCTCTCTAGAAGAATAGCAAGATGGCAAATGGTCTTGACCGAATACGACATTTAAAACAGTACTCATAAGGCAATCAAAGGAAGTGTATTGGCAGATCATTTGGCTCATTAGGTTGTAGATGACCATCAGTCTATGAATTTTGAGTTCCCGGATGAGAATATTATACTAGTTACTGATTACGGAAAACTTTGGACCATATGAAGGACCTGAATCAGGATCCCGATGGACTATGGTTTTTGATGGAGCTTCCAACGCGCTTGGTAATGGAATTGGTGTTGTAATTGTCTCTCCCAAGGGTTGCCATACGCCCTTCACCGCCAGATTATATTTTGACTGTACCAATAACATGGCAGAGTACGAAGCGTGCATCATGGGTATCAAAGCTTCCATCAATATGAGAATCAAATTCCTAAATGTATAGATAAAAAGAAAGCTGAGAAGATTATGGAAGATATGCACGAAAGAGTCTTTGGTACTCACTCCAGTGGGCATACAATCAATGGCTAAGAAAACTCTAAGAGCGGGTTATTATTGGTCTACCATGGTAACTGATTACCATCGTTATTCCAGAACTTGCCACAAATGTCACATTTATGCTAACAAAGTACATGTGCCTCTGGTTCCTTTGAATGTCTTGACTGCTCCTTGGTCGTTTGCGATATAGGGTATTGATATGATTGAAGAGATTAATCCTACTGCTTCCAATGGGCATCATTTCATCCTGGTCACTATTGATTATTTCACGAAGTGGGTATAAGTAGCCTCATTTGCCTTTGTTACCAAGAATGTTATGGCTCGATTCATTAAGTATAACCTTATTTTTTGGTATGGCATACTCGAGAGGATCATCACAAACAATGGTACCAATCTCAATAATACTATGATCGTGGAAGTTTGCATGCAATTCAAAATTAAGCACCACAATTCTTCTCCGTATTGACCAAAGATGAATGGCGCAGTGGAAGCTGCCAACAAGAAGATCTTACAGAAGATGACAGTGGCATACAAAGATTGACATGAGATGTTACCATTTTATCTTCTTGTTTATCGCACTTTAGTACGTACATCAACTAGGGAAACCTCTTTCTCTCTAGTCTATGATATGGAGGTTGTCTTACCTATCGAAGTTCAGATTCCTTCCTTAAGGATTATAAAATATGCAAGTTTAGATGAAGACGATCAGACTATACTCGACCAGATAAATTTGATTGATGAAAAAAAGGCCTACGAGTGTTTGTCATGGTCAGATGTATCATAAGTGCATGATCCAGGCCTTTAACAAGAAGGTCAGACATCAGGTGTATCAGGCTGGTGATTTGGTAATAAAGCGCATCATCCTACCATAAGGTGATCCCAGGGGAAAATGGACTCCCACGTACGAAGGGCCATTTGTGATCAAGAAGATATTTTCAGGCAGTGCTATGATACTTACCACCATGGATGATGAAGATTTTCCACACCATGTGAATACAGACATAGTTAAAAAATACTACGCATAAAAGAGACTCACTTGGTTGACTGTCCTAGGAAAAAATAAGGGCATCACGGCGAACCAAAAGGTTTTGGCCAAAAATTAGGGATTTATATATAAAACATTATACATCCGGCAATTCGAAAATTTGAAAAGCCTGCTTGGGCAAAAAAGGATATCCCGGTGGAATGAAAACCTGAAAGGACGATCCAGGCAAAAGTTAGGGATTAAAGCGTACGACTATGTCCCATTGGATCACCCATCCACTTACAGCCAGCATAATTACCAACGTCAAGTTCAAATGGTACAGATCAATTTAATCAACTTCTTCCGGCAGCAAGGGATGAGATGCTTGAAGACATAGGGGCAATAGCAGAGTTGAAACTCGATGGGATCATTTCCACATAGCTGTTTTTCTTTGTACCATTTTTTCTTTTTACGACAATTTCCTCCTACTAGGATTTATGTCTCCTTGTATAAAACTATTTGTTTATAGGCAAACCTTCTAAATCAATACAATCAATTTCAAATTCAAAATTGTTTTTACTTTCTCTGTTTTGTTTGCAAAAACATCCAATGATTATATTGAATGAACATATTCATTAGAATATGATTACTGTTTACAAATATATGCATGAAAACATGATTAGCATTTACTAAAGACTCTAGGAGTTGGGATAACGTTCAAGTTGACCATAAATTCCCCACAAAGCAATCTCCTCAGAACTATTTTCACAGGCTAAACCTCATCAGAGATTATTTTCCTCAACACAACCTACAGAGTTTATTTCCCCAATAGAGTTTATTTCTCCAATATTGCGAGTTCCTCTATGAGATTCTCTTCTCCGTCCAGATATCATTCAAACATTGTCTTCCCCAGAAGAGCGTATTAAAGGATTATCAATCTCTTTTATCCCCAGTCAGGATACTTAAGGAATCAAATCCTTCAAAGAATGATGAATGACCGACTCTCCTTGAATGTTTCTATCCCCAAGCAGAAGTCGAACATCCCCAGCAGAATGTCCTCAAACAAAACGCATAAATCCCCAGTAAAATTGTTCTAAACAAAGCTGAAGAACTACCATATTCATCCCAAGCAACAATTAGGGATTTATTTCCCCAGCCAGACATTATTACACGAAGCTACTGATACGCTCCAATAACATTGCATCTATACATCATTTGCAAAATATTATAATATATGCATATGAAACACATATATTATTCTCATTTATTTTGAGAACATCATTACACAATGCATTACATACATCATAACATTGCATAGAACTAACTTTGTCTTTTCAAGTTAAGTTTGCAAACAAATGAATATTATCAGCAATTTAGAAACAGATTATAGATCAAATCCCGAAATAGGAGGGGTAACTATCTACATAACAAGCATTCCCTTCATAGACTGAATTATGAAAAGCATCTTCTTCAGGGTTTTGTTATGAAAAACATTCTCCTTCAGAAGTTTATTCTGAAAAGCATTCTCCTTCAGAGGTTTATTCTGAAAAGCATCTCCTTTAGGGCTTCGTTCTGAAAAGCATTTTCCTTCCGAGGTTTATTTTTGAAAAAGCATTCTCCCTTCAGAGGTTTATTCTGAAAAGCATTTCCTTCAGTGGTTTATTCTGAAAAGTAATTCCTTCAGGGCTTCGTTTTGAAAAGCATTGTCCTTCTGAAATTTATTCTGAAAAGCATTCCCCCCAGAGACTGAATTTTGGCGAGCATTTCCTTCAGAGGTTTATTCTGAAAATCATTCTCCTTCAAAAGTTTATTCTAAAAAGCATTCTCCTTCAGAGGTTTATTCTGAAAAGAATCTCCTTTAGGGCTTCATTCTGAAAAGCATTCTCCTTCAAAGGTTTATACTGAAAAGCATCTCCTTTAGGGCTTCATTATGTAAAGCATTCCCCTTCAGAAATTTATTCTGAAAAGAATTCCCCTTCATAGACTGAAAAGAATTCCCCCCAAAGACTGAGTTATGATTGGTGCAATTCGAGCAATTTTGTGAAAATGCATGAAACCTCAATCGAACAATTTTGGGCTTTTGGACTAATGGGCCTAAGTTTTGAAGTCTAAACGTGTTTATGACATATTAGGGGACCCCTAAAACCATTCACATATTTTTTTATGATTTTTATTTCTTTTATTTGAATTTTTTATTCATTTAAATGAAAATTAAATCAAATAAAATATGAAGCATTAGATCAAGGCGCATGGGCTTTTGATTTCAGTCACATGGAGGCCGGAATAATTCACCTTGATGATCAAGAAATGTGTGGAGCATAGGTGGCATAAGATTGAGCTCAAAAAGATATTTTCCATACAAAAATCAAATCAAATCTTCTCATTATAATCATACAAGATTTGATCCAACTTTTATTAACCTAATCTTGTCCTATAAATACATAATGTGTTCAGACCAAGAAAAACATGCAAGCTGCCTCCAAAAATACACCCTAAAAATCTTTAAAATTCAAGAAACTAGGGCAATACGAAACCCTTGTCTCCATCCCCTCTCAATCAAAACCAAGCATTGCATCATCATCCTGAAGTGCCGAAGAATCCATCCAAATCCTTAAGCATCTCAAATCATGCACAAAACACATCCTTTTAACTACACCGATTGGTAAGTTTGGTGAGTTTCGAATTTTTGATTTCATACAGTTTCAATCGTTGCTAACATGCAAGATTAATTCATATGCATCATTAGAACACGATTGACGCATTACATGTAACATTTGATGCATGAATCAGAAAACTCATTTTTTGTTAGGGCATAGAGGTTTTGGTTCTTCGTATCTCCGTGTACAGACATTTTTAGAACAAATAGATATCATCATTAGATTTTCAGCCATTGATTTAGGGGGGTAGGATCTTTTATTCGCTTTGATTCTAACATTTTGCAGGCTTTTGGTGAAAGGGTTGATCGAAGAAGACGACCGGAGCTAGGTCTCCGGCGCCTCTCTAGTTTCAATTATTTTAATATCATATTTTTTGTTTGTATTCCAATAACAGAAAAACACAATGGCTCGGTTGGTGAAGCAAGTGTGTGCGTATCACGAAGGGCATGGGTTCGATCCCAGCCTTTTAGCATTATTTTGTTTAATTTTCCAAACTAACATGCAGATTATCATATCTTGATTGAATTTTGTTCCTAAACACTAAAATAGTTAGGGCGCGGTGGCAAGCAAGCGCGTAGATGACTTAGAGTGTAGGTTCAACACACTTCTGTAATACGGTGGGAGAACTGACTTATTTTTGCATTTTATCGCAAATGTTGCGGATCGCAAGAGTCGTCATCGACTTTCCTTTTATCCAATAAGGAAAGGGTGAAAAGAACATGAAAGATCTTAAGATTATTGAGTTTGGGGGGAAGGTTATGAAAAGGGAAGGTGTTAGCACCCTTTTCATCTGTAGTTATCTACAGCTCTTAATCGCTAGCTCACTTTTTTATTAAATGTTGTGTTTGTGTGTTTGAAAATATTTTGAAAAATACCTAAGTGCGGAAACTTTGTAATGATTCTTGTATCAGTTAAAAATGCGTACAAAGTGTTTGTTTTTGAATATATTTTAGAGAAAGTGTTTGTGAAAAAGATGTTTTGAAATGTTCGCGAGCAAGTGATTAAGAATTATCTACCTACTCAAAGTCTTTCGTGTTATTTTCCTCCTCCTTTAGATAGTGCTATCCTACCATTAGTTAGTAGGAAGCCCTATCGTTGGTTGTGAAGGGACATGCGCGGGCCATTGTACAGTCATAAAGGTAACTCGTAGGGGCACTTTAGCAATTTTATCATAAGGGACTAAGAGCGTCTACTGAAGGCAGTATCGAAGGGTCATCGAGGGACTACGATCTTTTTAACCGAGGGTCTTTGCTAAAGCGTCCCCACGTTTGAGGGACATGATTGTTTTCCGAGGCAATGAGTGAGGTTACCATAGAGGTGCGTGTGTGAAGAGTGTTTTGATTCTGTTATTTTATCTTTGAAAATTAGGGTTAGCTATTGATTGTTTTTTAGTCTTGCCATACAAACCCTAATTACTAGCAAAGCAATATAGCAATAATGAAAAGCAGTAAAATCCGGGTAATAAAGTTCTACGCTATTAGAAGGCTTCGGGAGTGGGGGTACAAAATAGTAAAAAATGGAGGAAATAATAAAACCCTAATTAAGCTATTACAAACTAGAAGCAGATACATAATTGAAAAATAATGAAATACGCTGTAGTAATAAAGTACGCGAACTTGTAAAATAAAAGAAATGGGAAAATAAATTGTTTGTGATTTTTTTGATAGAAAAAGACTTGATGCTTAATCTAAAAAATCCCTAATTAGTTGTAATTAAGAAAAAAGGAAATTGATTAAAACCCTAAAAATAAAAACCCTAAGTTGATTTAAATCAAGAAAATAGTTAATTAGTGAAAATAGTTAAATTAATTTAATTAAAAAATGATTAATTAAGTTAATTAAAAACCTAAAGTCTAAATTAATTTTAATTAAGAAAAAAAGTTAACCTAATTATGTTTTTAAAAAAAGAACAATAATTAAAATAAAATAAAATAAAAATGGAGACTGGTAGCCTGTTTCCATCAAACCTGCAAAAAACAAAAGATTAGCAAGCAAAAAACACCCTACTCCCCTAAATCGACGGCTGCGAATCCAATGGAAGGATCATTGTGGGCTAAAACTGGCTGGTTTAAGAGCTATGAGAAAAAAACGCATGGATCGGTGCAACAACAGTGTTCTGCGATTTAGCATCCATGGGATCACTATGATGATTCAAACTTGTTCAGAGACATCTCAGAAGCATATTGATAACATTAGTATGATTTAAAACAAAACAAAATTAAATATGTGAATCTTTGCAAAGTTATGACATCCGAGATGCACGTATGGTGTTTTCATGCATTTTGTTCCATCCAATTTGATCCACACTTACTCTATAGACTTGCTGGAAGAGAACGGAGTGGATGTTTTGTAGTGAAAGAGTTTGTAACAAGGGTTTCAAGACTTCTAGGGTTCTTGAAAAATTTGATGTTTTTGATAATTTTGTGAGGCAAGGTTTTTGTGTCCTTGTTTGTATGAAAATAATGAGATTTGTAATGGAAATTAAGGCAAAGATTTGTGGACTTGGGCCTTATGTAAGAAGATATGATTTTATCTTATTTATTTTGCATTATTAATGAATAAATAAAAAATAATTAAAATAAAAATGGGTCAAGGGATGTATGAATGAATTCAGAGGTGTATAAGGATTATAGAGCACGTTTGGACTTTTAAACAATGGCCCAATAGTCCAAAATATCAAGTTTGCTCAATTTGAACTTCATGCATTTGCCCAAAATTTTCCAACTTGCAATGGTCATAACTCTCTCAATTTTAATCTTTTTAAGGTGATCTTGGACTTTTTGGAAATATCAAGATATCCTTTACAATCTCTATGTTGATCATTTTTGCTTTTCAAGATTTTATCTTAACGTAAATTGCCTTGAAAAAAAGTGTCTTTTTGTTGACTTTTGAAATGACTTGTAATGTATTGACTCATATCTCTCAAATGAAGCATTTTTTGGACTTGAGCTTAGAGATACAAAGTTATAGAGAATTGAATTACCTTCAAAATGAGCCTTGGTTGGTGAAAAGATAATGAAGCATGTAAAAGTTATGCTTGGTCAAAGTTCAGTTGACTTCTCCTAAGGAAACCCTAATTTGGCAACTTTTAACTTTTGATGATTTGAGAGTTTTCCTTGATGAATCATGATCAATCCTTGATCAGAAGATGAAAGTGGCTTCAAAATATTGATGTTGACCAAAAATCTTGAGGTCTGACTGTATGTTGACCATAATTGACTTTTTACACAATACAGTTGATTTTCAATCATTTAAGCCATTGACTGAGCAAACTTGTGATGCAAGACTTGAACTTGTCATGAGGATTCCTAGGGACATATGAAGCACCATGAAAACCACTTGAGACCTTGGACACCCAATCTTCTTTGATAAATACAAAACCCTAGTTGTGAGTCCATTGCTTAAGAGGAGAATTTATCTAATCAATTCTTAGGCAACCTTGAGCAAATGAGAACTTTAGGAGAATGTCTTGAACAAAAAATGGGAGGGAAAATTTTGGGGTACAACAACTACCCCTATTCAATCTTCTTAAACCTGAAGAGTTAGATTGGAATTTCCACCATTCGTGACTTAAAGGTAGAAAATTATTGAACACTTAAGTGCCTGGAAATTTGCACTCGCATGTGCAGGTGGTAACGTTGTTGGTTCATATGAGCTTAAAGATGCCATTTGGAGAGGTGACAGAGGGTCGTTGAAGATGGGCTTATAGATTCCATCCAAAGTAATTGTTGATAGAAGTATCAGAATGAGTCTACGCTTGACTGAATCTGAGGAATGCTTTTCAGAATGAATCTATCTGATCCTATCTAAGGGAAATGCTTTTCAGAATGCATATTTGAAGGAAATGTTTGTCATGTAGATAGTCGCCTCATCCTATTTCGGGAATTGATCTACAATATATTCTTGTTGGTAAACTCGTCCAGTTTTGGGAACTCATACCACCTGGTGATAAAGATATTCGCCCTGTCCTATTTCAGGAATTGATCTTCACCTGGTCATAAAGATAGAAAGATAGTTTCCCCTTCCTATTTCAGGAGTTAATCTTTGCTCGGTTGTATGGATAGTTTCCCCGTCTTGTTTTGGGAGTTAATCTTCAACCTGTTCATGTAGATAGTCGTCCCGTCCTGTTTCGGGAATTGGTCTACAATTTGCTTTCACAGATAGTTTCTCCGTCTTGTTTCAGGAATTAATCTGTTTCTGGTCATATAGATAGTTGCCCTGTCTTGTTTCAGGAATAAATCTGTGACCTGTTTGAAAATTGTTGATGATATTCATTTATTTGTTGACTTTACTTGAAAAGATAGAGTTAGCTGTATGCAATGTCATGATGTATGAAATGCATTGCTTAATGATGTTCTCAAAGTAAATGAGAGTGTGCTATAAGCGTCGTATGCATATGCTATGACATGTATGAATGTGAGATGTCATTGAATTGTATTGGTAGCTCCATATAACGTTTTTTACTGAGGAAAATAAATTCGTGACTGTTGTTGGGGATGAAGAATATGTGTAATTCTTAATCTTTGTTTAGAATGTTTCCGTTGGGGATTCCTGCTTTCTATTTGAGGAAACTCCAGTGGGGAATGTGATTTCTGCTTGGCGAGAAAAGTTTAAGGACATTGGTTTCATTTCTCTACTGGGGAATTTAATTCTTATACACCCTGACTGGGGATAAAAGAGATGGATAACCTTCTAAGGTGTTGTCTGATTGAGTTTTCAATGTGGATGTTGACTCGTCTGTGGAGGATAAGATTAACTGATATCTGGTCTGATTTTAGATTCTGTAGCGACTCTCTGGGGATGGAAATCAGGATTACCCTTTGCTAGGGAGAGAAATTTTTCCGGTGATTTGTAGTAGTCAAAGTGATAGAATCAAGTTGGGAAGACTATATGATGTTAGGGAAATAAACCTTGTTGGGAAATAAACCCTGTTGGAGAAATAAACCATGTTGGGGAAATAAACCCTGATGGAGGAATATATTCTGTTGAGGAAATGAGCCTTGCTGGAGAAGAGAATTATGCAGGGGTTTTTACAGTGTTGGAGAAATAAACTTAACCAGGGAAGAGAATTCTTGTGAACTGTGCTGATGTCATAATCTCTGACAAATATTGGGATTCCGTAGGTTGGCGACATTGCTAGGGAAAAGATCATACTCCATTTTCCGTTAGGGGAACCTGCTGATGAGTATGATTATGGTATTTCAGACTTGCGGGCAATGTGTCGAGTTTGTGAAGATGACTCCGTGGGGGATATTCTTATGGAAATTACACGGTGGGGATTTGTGGACGACTTGAATATTATCCAAACTCCTAGAGTCTTGAGTAAATGATTATTCATGTTTTTATGCATATATTTGTTAACAGTAATCATATTCATATGCATATGTTCATTCAATTTAATCATTGGACGTTTTTGAAAATAAAATAGAAAAAGGTAAAACAGAAATATGAATTTTGAAATTGTATTTATATTCATAGTTTTCCTATAAACAGACGATTGTTGTACAAAGAGACAGAAATCCTAGTAAGAGGAAATCGTCGTGAAATGAAAATAGTACAAAGTGAAAACAAAATATATAGCTATGTGTAAATGATCTCGTCGAGTTTCAACTCTGTTATTGCCCCTATGTCTTCGAGCATCTCATCCCTTGCTGTCGGAAGAAGTTGATTGAATTGATCGACACCATTTGAACTTGACGTTGGTAACAAAGCTGGCTATAAGTGATCCAACAGGATATAGTCGTATGCTTTAATCCCTAATTTTTGTCTGGACCGCCCTTTCGGGTTTTCAGTCCATCGGTATACCCTTTTTTCCCAAGCTGCCTTTTCAGCTTTTCGACTTGCCAGGTGTACAGTCTTTTGTATATATATCCCTATTTTTCCCGAACCCTTTTGGTTAACCGGGATGCTCTTATTTTTGCCTATGCCAATTAACCTAGCGGGTCATTTTTTTATGTGTAGTATCTTTTAACTATGTCTGTGTTTACAGGTTGTGGAAGATCTTCACCGTCCATGGTGGTAAGTATCATAGCGCTACCCGAAAATATCTTCTTGATTATAAATGGCCCTTCATAGGTGACATTCCATTTGCCCCTGGGATCACCCTGTGGTAGAATGATGCACTTTATTACCAAGTCACCAGCCTGATATACCTGATGCTTGACTTTCTTGTTGAAGTCTTTGATCATACGCTTCTGATACATCTGACCGTGACAAACAACCGCAAGCCTTTTCTCGTCAATCAAATTCAACTGGTCCAGCCTAGTCTGAATCCATTCATCTTCGTCTAAATCTGCATATTTTATAATTCTCAGGGAAGGAATTTGAACTTCAATAGGTAGAACAACCTCCATACCATAGACCAGAGAGAATGGGGTTGCCCTAGTTGATATTCGTGCCGAAGTGCGGTAGCTGTGAAGAGCAAATGGCAACATCCCATGCCAATATTTATACGCCACCGTCATCTTCTGTATAATCTTCTTAATGTTCTTATTGGCGGCTTCCACTGCACCATTCATCTTTGGTTGATATAGAGAAGAATTACGGTGCTTGATCTTGAACTGCATGCAGAGTTCCATGATTATAGTGTTGTTGAGATTGGTACCATTGTCTGTGATAATTCTTTCGGGGATTCCATATCGAAGATAAGGTTATTCTTAATGAACCGGATGACAACATTCTTGGTAATAGAGGCAAACGAGGGTGCTTCAACCCACTTTGTGAAGTAATCAATAGCGATGAGGATGAAGCGATGTTCGTTGGAGGCAGTAGGCTTGATTTCTTCAATCATATCAATGCCCCATATTGCAAACAGCCAAGGAGCAGTTAAGACATTCAGAGGTACTAGAGGCACGTGTACTTTATCAGCATAGATCTGGCACTTGTGATAAGTTCTTGAGTGGTATAGTCGGTTTCCATAGTCGACCAATAGTAAGCCGCTCTCAGAATCTTAACCATAGTATGTCCATTGGAATGAGTGCCAAAGATACCTTCATGCATATCTTCCATAATCTTATCCACCTCTTTCTTGTCCATGCAACGAAGCAGAGTTGAATCATGGTTGCGCCTGTACAAAATTCAGTTACTCAAGAAGAACTTAGCAGAGAACCTCCGTAGGAATTTCTTGTCATTGATAGATGCTGCTTCAGGGTACTCTTGAGCCTCAAGGTATCTTTTCACTTCATGAAACCAAGGTTTCTCTTCTACTCCGTCAGTGCCAACTTTGTAGCAGTGTGTCAGTTCGTCTAGCCTTTCAATGGTAATTTTGGGAGCCTCGTTGTCCCATCTGAATTTGAACATAGATGACATGGTTGCTAATGCGTCTTCCAACTGATTCTCTTCTCTTGAGATGTGCTCAAAAGTGACCTCCTTGAAGTACGAGATTAAGGTAAGAACGTGCTCTCTATAAGGAATGAGATTCAGGTGCTTCGTATCCCATTCTCCCTTAATCTGAGTGATCACTAGGACTGAGTCCCCGTATATGCTCAAGAACTTGATTCTTAGGTCAATAGCAGCTTTAATACCCATGATGCACGCTTCTTATTCAGCCATGATATTGGTACAATCAAAGTATAATCTGGCGGTGAAGGGCATATGACAACCATGAGGAGAGATGATTACATCACTAATTCCATTGCCAAGTGCATTATAAGCTCCATTGAAAACCATAGTCCATCGCGATCCTGGCTCAGGTCCTTCATATGGTCCAGGTTCTTCACAATTTGTAACTAGCATAATAATCTCATCCGGGAATTTGAAGTTCATAGATTTGTAGTTGTCTACAGCTTGATGAGCCAAATGGTGTGCCAGTAGACTTCCTTTGATTTCCTTTTGAGTGGTGTACTGAATATTGTATTCTGTCAAGATCATATGCCATCGGCCTATTCTTTCGGAGAGTGCGGGGTCTCGAATATGTATTTGATGGGTTTCATGTTATAGATCAATAGAGTAGTATAAGTCAAAATATATTGTCTTAGTTGGCGAGCAGCCCATGCCAAAGGCAACAAGTTTTCTCGAGTAGTGAGTATCTTGTTTCACAGCCGATAAAATTTTTTCTAAGGTAGTATATTGCATGCTCTTTTTGACCTGACTCGTCATGCTGGCCCAGTACACACCCCGTTGAATTTTCTAGCACTGTTAGATACATGATTAGAGGTCTTCCTTCAACTGGTGGCATCAGAATCGGGGGTTCTTGTAGGTATTCCTTGAGTTTGTCAAAGGCTATCTGACAATCATCGTTCCATTTTACTACCTAATCTTTCTTCAGCAACTTGAAGATCATCTCACAAGTAGCAGTGAAATGAGAAATGAATCGGGAAATATAATTCAGTCGTCCCAAGAAACCTCTGACTTCCTTCTCAGTATGGGGAGTGGGAATTTCTTGAATAGCTTTCACTTTAGCGGGATCAACCTCAATACCTTTACCACTGACGATGAAGCCCAGGAGTTTATCGATCTCACCCCAAAGGTGAATTTGTTCGGATTCAACCTCAGCTTGTACTTCTTCAGCCTCTCAAACAACTTGTGTAGATTGTCAATATACTCTTCTTCATTTTGAGATCTGGCTATCATATCATCGAAATAGACCTCTATCTCGTGATGAATCATATCATGGAACAAAGTTAGCATAGCACGCTGGTATGTGGCGCCGACATTCTTCAACCCAAAAGGCATAACCTAGTAGCAGAAAGTGCTCCACTATGTGACGAAGGTAGTTTTCTCCATGTCTTTAAGTGCCATCTTGATTTGAGAAACCACCCATGAAGAAGAATACCTTGTTGTCGACCAAAACATCAATGTATGGAAGTGGAAAGTCATCTTTGGGGCTTGCTCTATTCATATCCCTGTAGTCTACACACATACGTACCTTGTCGTCTTTCTTTGGTACTAGGACCACGTTTGCAACCCAATGTGGATAGGATGTCACTACTAAGAAACCTGGGTTGAACTGCTTCATAACTCCAGCCTTGATCTTCTCTGACATCTCAGGACGCATACGTTGAACCTTCTGCTTTATCAGAGCACAACCCTCTTTCATCGGCAGTCGGTGAACCACAATATCAATATCGAGCCCTGTCATGTCTTTGTATGACCAAGCAAAGATCTCAACATATTCATGCAACATATGTATTAACTAGACTTCTTTTCTGTCTGTTTCAGAACCCAAGTTTACAATTTTAACTAGATCTTCATGCGGTTGTGTGGCCTTTTCCTCTTGCACTAATAGTTTGACAAGTTCTCCTGGTATCTCACAACTTCCTCACCTTCGTCCTCGTCTTGGTAGATCATATTTTCAAAGTCATAAGTGGCAATAGCAGAGTCATTATCAACGAGATCTAGAGTGGATGTGGAACTTTAATTTATTGTATGGGTGTATGTAAGAACACATAGCTATTTGAAAATGGTAAAAGCAAAAATAAAGACAGAGAGCGCAAAATTTGAATGCAAAACGTCCAATGATTTTATTAAATGAAAATATATTTACGAAATGACAACCCTTAATAAACGAACCGCTGTGCCCCTGGTAAGGCACAAGGATTTAAGTCATTATTTAAATATTATAAAGCCAAAACTTAAAAGAAATAAAAACAGAAATGTAGCTATTACTCCTGGCTAAAGGAGATAGAGATAAAGTCTTCCACCTTCCAATTGCTAAGCCCGTTGCCAATGGTAGGAAAGATCCAGCTGTCAAGGTCATAGTTACAGTCAGCATCTTATGTAGCATTGACTCTGTTGTTGTAGATGTGGAATGGTGGTCTTCCAGCACGAGCGCGACGAACATCCCTTTGACCCTCTGCAGTGAAACCCAAACCAAATTTGTCAGATTTATAGGGAATGTCAGGAAGCTGACCCCAAACAATACAACCACCTTCTTCAACAACATCTTTAGCATATTTCAAGGAAGCCATCTTGTCCGGAACCATGGTAACCTTGGGGATTGGAGAAACGTCTTCAATAACGGTAGGGGAAATCACTTCAAAAGTATGACAAGGAGTCTCGATGAATTATCTGTCTATCTCTACATACCGAAATGAACTCAGGTGGATAATCATATACTCTTCTTCACCACAGAAAATGACAATCTTTCCGTTCATAGGATATTTTAACTTCTGATGTAGGGTTGAGGTAACAACGCCTGCCCCATGAATCCATGGGCGTCCCAGTAAGTAAGAATAAGTTGTTCGAATGTCCATCACATAGAAGGTAGATTCAAAGACCTACAAACCTACCTTGATCGAAAGATCGACTTCTCCGTGTACCATCCTCTTTGACCCATCAAAGGCTCGAACTATAATATCACTGGGTTTCTGCACAACCCCCTCATAATCAAATCTATCAAGAGCGCCCTTCGATAACACATTTAATAAGGAACCAGTATCAATAAATACATGAGCCAAAGTATTGCCCCTGCATTCAATGGAGACATATAGTGCCTTATTGTGATTTCCCCCTTCCGTAGTCAGATCAACATCAGAGGAAACTAATCCATTGTCAGTCGTTAAGATAGCAACATAACTTCCAAATTGATCAACAGAAATCTCTTGTGGCACGTGGGTAGTCTCCAAGAATTTCACTAAAGCTTATGCATGGGCTTCAAAACACAGTATCTTGGATGGGGTCTTCCCCAGTTGTTCGAAAATCTTGTAATCGCTCTTACGGATTATTTTCAAAACCTCCTCCAACTCTTGCCTAAAGGTGTCTTTAACTGTAACTTCTTTAGGCACCTCCGTCTAGGCAGGCTCCACTATTTGTTCTTTGCCCAGAGCTTTAATACTTAACCCGGTAGTAGTAACTCGAATAGGTGTAGCAACGATCTTCGGAGAGATTTTCGGAGAGAAAAACCTTTCGCTTCTAGTAACCTTACTGGTCCCAGTAATATTGTCAATGTCGGGATCAACAACTTCAATAACTTTATCTTTAGTGATCGACAGTTCTTGTTTAAAACCATGGTAGTAGACATCAGATCTATAGTTCCACAGAATAGCTTTATCTGAAGAATATGGGATAGGTCCAGATGTAGTGATGATCAGAGGAGCAGCTTTCGGATTGGCAGTAATCCTTATAGGACCTTTGGAGGTAATCCTGACAAGAGGGTTGGATATTACAGGTAAGTCTTGAAACGGATTCTCAGCAGACGAAATCTTCTCAACCAGAATTATGTGATTGTCCATTATGCATTGAATGCCTTCCTTCAGTAATTTGCAGTCATTGGGTTGGGCTGCGCAACACTAACATCTTTCAACATATCCAGGAAATAAACCGGCCTACAATAGATTCTTCTTGATGATTGGTAGGGGAGTAACCAATTCACTTATGGTAGCAATATAAAGAACATCGTCAATAGCACTTATGCCTTTGTCATGCTTTGGCATAGATGCAATAATCACGTTGGGAGTTTCTAGAGGATCAAACTCAATCTCTTTGTTGTCAATTATGTCCTGAATTTTGTTTTTCAGGGCCCAACAATTATTGGTGTCATGCCTAGGATTGTTTGAATGGTTGGCACACATTGCATTAGGATTTTATCGAGGAGAGGATTTGTGGGGATTCTGAGGGGGCTCCCTCACTGTTATCAACTCTGATTTCAATAAATATTGTAATGCTTGGGATAACGACATGTTGATCTTTGTAAATTGTCTTCTTGGAGCGTCTGACCTACGCTGATTGCCCTGTTATTGTTGTTGAATAGTCGTGGGATTAGAAATTAATACTGCTGCCACAGACTGACTGTGGTCATTTTTAACACGGCCCTTCTAGCCATAAAAATCATTGGTCTCCTTCTTACCACTGAATTTCTTCTTCGCAGCACTTCAAGACACAGTCACTTGAATTTTCCCGCTCTTGATACCACTTTCAACATGTTCTCTAGTTAGAATTAGCTCAGTAAAACCAGATGAAGAGCTTCCAATCAGATGGTTAAAGAATGGCCTTTTCAAAGTGGCCATGAAAATATCAACTAGCTCCCGATCAGATAAGAGAGGTTGCACTCTTCCGACCAGATCTTTCCACTTTTGGTCATACTATTTGAACCCTTCATTCGAGCCCATCGTCACATTTTGTAATTGCACGAGAGTTGGTGCAAGGTCAACATTATATTGATATTGCTTGTAAAAAGCAGCAGCTAAGTCTTCCCAAGTACGAATGTTGGTTCCCTCCAACTGATAGAACCACTCGAGTTTTGTACCAGGAAAACTTTCCTAAAAGAAGTGAACCCATAACTTTTTGTCAGCAGTATGGAATTAGATCTTCGGAACATAGGACCTCATATGAAGTTTTGGACAAGACACACCATCATATTTAGCAAAACTGAGGACCTTGAACTTGTGAGGGATAACTACCCCCGGAATAAGACCTAGCTCTTCAAAATCCAATCCAGGCACTTTCTGGATTTCCATGGCCTTGAGGTGATCTTCAAACTATTTGTATCTATCATCTGCGGGAGGATATTGTTCATCAGAATAGTCTTCATCCTAAGTAAATTTCCTAGAACCTTGATTGCTTTCCACCTTCAGCCTTAACACTCCTACCACTTCCTCTTGATTTTCATCTTCATTAGAGGAGATATCAGCAGTTTGAACTAGTTTAACGGGACCTTTGAACCTTCTCCATATATTGAGGATAGAAACTGGCTTCTGAGTCTTCTTCTTTTTGGCGATGAGCGCCATCATATCTTTTTATCCTTGAGCTAAGTTCAAGAGCGTCTCTTAGAATTGGGCATTTTGTGCTTGGAGTTCCTTGATAGTCTTTTACTGGGCATTCTATAGCCATCTTTTACTGAAATAAACAGCAAGAAGATGAGAAAACCTACTTATAGAGTACTTGTTATGTGATGATGTGCATGATATGCAAATGCAATATTTTCAAGGATCTCACGGGATAAACAAAAGAAAATGTTAGAAATTGAGTCTGACTGCAGCCTTGACTGAAGAACTTCGGGTCGTTGAATGTCCTTTTATGAGAATCAAGTTCACCATATCGAGTGGGTCCCAGCCTTTGACTCAAGATAACATACTTCGGTCTTCGACGACATTGGTTAGAGGGAAATAAATCCCCTTGCCCCTTGCTAGACGTTGGTTCATGATACTTTGACAGCATTTGGTTAGAGGAAAATAAATCCCCTTTCCCTTTTCTAGACGTCTGGTTCATGATAACCTGCATCATATGCCCTTGAGATCCTTGAAATGGTCAGTGAAATGATATGGTATGATGTCATGATATTATGATGTTATGTTTGAACAGTTTAATCAAACACAAGAAAAACATACAAGGCCTTAGGTTTAGGCTTGCATAGAGTTTGTAGGTAGGTACCCTCTTTAAGTTTAGTTGGCTCAACATGTCCTAAAGAATTAACCGGGTTCTAGGGATCTCAATATCGCTGATTTTTCCCACAAATTTTGTCTAGCACGGCAACTGACTTGCCACCAAACAAAACCCGAGAGTCGAATCTCAATGAGTGTAGTATCGAGTATCAACCAACTTCGGACAGCACCAAAGTCGACTATCTCACTACCTTCTAATGGCTAAGTTGGGTCAATTAAGGTTCAAAGGTTAGTTAGTGCTTATGACACCACACGGAAGCCTAGTATTCTCCCCGACTAACTCAAGAGACACCAGTATAAACCAATGTGTCGCACTAATATAGCCATCACTTTAACCATATCAGTATACGCTATATAGTTTTCATGACTTAATGCTACTTACCTAAAATTCCCCCAGATCCGGGTGTAGGATCTTTGCAAGAAAATAACTCTGAGCAAACCCCAAAATGTAAAGCACAGAAGACAAACAAGGAAAGCATTTAAAAATGATCTAACTCTAAAGGTAACCCCACTTTTAGTTTTCCCCAGCAGAGTCACCAGTTCTGTAATACGGTGGGAGAACTGACTTGTTTTTACATTTTATCGCAAATGTTACGGATAGAAACAATCGCCACCGACTATCCAATAAGGAAAGGGTGAAAAGAACAGGAAAGTTCTTGAGATTATTAAGTTCGGAGGGGAGGGGGCGTAGGTTATGAAAAGGGAAGGTGTTATCACCCTTTTCATCCATAGTTATCTACAGGCTATTAATCGCTAGCTCACTTTTTTTTAAATGCTTTGTGTTTGTGTGTTTGAAAATATTTTGAATAATGCCTAAGTGCGGCAACTTTGTAATGATTCTTGTATCAATTAAGAATGCGTACAAAATGTTTGTTTTTGAAAATATTTTAGAGAAAGTGTTTGTGAAAAAGATGTTTTGAAATGTTCACGAGCAAGCGATTAAGAACTATCTACCTACTCAAAGTCTTTCGCATTATTTTCCTCGTTCTTTAGTTAGTGATATCCTACCATTAGTTAGTAGGAAGCCCTATCGTTGGATGTGAGGGGACAGGCGCGGGTCATCGTAAAATCATAAAGGCAACTCGTAGGGGGCGCTTTAGCAATTTTATCAGAAGGGACTGAGATCGTTTATCAAAGGCAGCATCAAAGGGTCATCGAGGGACTACGATATTTTTAACCGAGGGTCTTTGCTAAAGCGTCCCCATGTTCAAGGGATATGACTGTTTTCCGAGGCAACGAGTGAGGTTACCCTAGAGGTGCGTGTGTGAAGAGTGTTTTGGTTCAGTTATTTTATCTTTGAAATTAGGGTTAGATATTGATTGTTGTTTAGTCTTTCCATGCAAATCCTAATTACTAGCAAAGCAATATAGCAATAATGAAAAGCAGTAAAATGCAAGAAATAAAGTTCTACGCTATTACAAGGCTTCGGGAGTAGGGGTACAAAATAGTAAAAAACGGAGGAAATAATAAAACCCTAATTAAGCTATTACAAACTGGAAGCAGATACATAATTGAAAAATAATGAAATACGCGGCACTAATAAAGAACGTGAACTTGTAAAGTAAAAGAAACGGGAAAAGAAATTGTTTGTGATTTTTTTGATAGAAAAAGACTTGATGCTTAATCTAAAAAAGCCCTAATTAGTTGTAATTAAGAAAAAAGGAAATTGATTAAAACCCTAAAAATAAAAACCCTAAGTTGATATAAATTAAGAAAATAGTTAATTAGTGAAAAAAGTTAAATTAATTTAATTAAAAATGACTAGTTAAGTTAATTAAAAACCTAAAGTCAAAATTAATTTTAATTAAGAAAAAAAAAGTTAACCTAATTATGTTTTTAAAAAAGAATAATAATTAAAATAAAATAAAATAAAAATTGAGACTGGGCCTATATTGAAGCAAATCGGGGGTGTGAGGAAAGAAATTCACTAGGCCCAAAAGACAAGGCCCAATATGCCTGTGTTGGATCCAGTGGGGATGGTTCCAGGAGATTCACCGTAGGGAGACCATCAGAAGCGTTGAATTGGATGATGACGAGATCTAGTGGTTGGGAATATAAGGTGCATGATTGACGCATTGTGCTGGCTCGCATGTGATCTGCAAACAGAGAAAATAGGTAAAAAAATATCACGAGCGCCAAGATCAAACCCACGCCCTAGGACATATATGCCTTAATGCGCGCTTGCTTTCCACTGGGGTGGCTATACATTCATTTATATAAATCAACTAATAAATATATATTATAAATAAGAATGTATTGACCGGAGAGGCGTCGGAGCCCTAGCTCCGATTGTCTTCTCTGGTAGCCTGTTTCCATCAAACCTACAAAAAACAAAAGATTAGCAGGCGAAAAACACCCTACTCCCCTAAATCGATGGCTGCAAATCCAATGGAAGGATCATTGTGGGCTAAAAATGGTTGGTTTAAGAGCTATGAGAAAAAACGCACAGATCGGTGTAACAGTGGTGTTCTGCAATTTAGCATGCATGGGATCACTATGATGATTCAAACCTATTCAGAGACAACTCAGAAGCATATTAATAACATTAGTATGATTTAAAACAAAACAAAATTAAAGATGTGAATCGTTGCAAAGTTATGAAATTGGAGATGCATGTATGGCGTTTTCATGTGTTTTGTACCATCCAATTTGGTCCACACTTACTCTATAGACTTACTGGAAGAGAATGGAGTGGATGTTTTGTAGTGAAAGGGTTTGTAACAAGGGTTTCAAGACTTATCGGGTTCTTGAAAACATTTGATGTTTTTGACAATTTTGTGAGGCAAGGTTTTCGTGTCCTTGTTTGTATGAAAATAACGAGATTATATAATTGAAATTAGGGCAAAGATTTATGGACTTGGGCCTTTTGTAAGAAGATATGATTTTATCTTATTTATTTTGCATTATTAATGAATAAAAAAAATAATTAAAATAATTAAAATAAAAATGGGTCAAGGGATGTATGAATAAATTTTGAGATGTATAAGGAGTATAGAGCACATTTGGAGTTTTAAACAATGGCCCAATAATCCAAAATATCAAGTTTGCTCAATTTGAACTTCATGCGTTTGCCCAAAATTTTCCAACTTGCAATGGTCATAACTCTCTCAATTTTCATCTTTTGAAGGTGACCTTGGACTTTATCGAAATCTCAAGATGTCCTCTACAATCTCTATGTTGATGTTTTTGATTTTGAAGACTTTATCTTGATGTAAGCTTCCTTGACAAAAAGTGTCTTTTTGTTTACTTTTGAAATGACCTGTAATGTATTGACTCATATATCTCAAATGAAGCATTTATGGACTTGAGTTTAGAGATACAAAGTTATAAAGAAATGAATTACCTTCAAAATGAGCTTTGGTTGGGGAAAATCTGATGAAGCATGTGAAAGTTATGCTTGGTCAAAGTTCGGTTGACTTCTACTCAAGAAACCCTAATTTGATAACTTTTGACTTTTCATGATTTGAGAGTTTTCCTTGATGAATTATGATCAACCCTTGATCAGATGATGAATGTGGCTTCAAAATCTTGATGTTGACCATAAATCGTGAGGTTTGACTGTATGTTGACCATATTTGACTTTTTACCAATATAGTTAATTTTCAATCATCTGAGCCATTGACTGATCAAACTTGTGATGCAAGACTTGAAATTTGTCATGAGCATTCCTAGGGACATGTGAAAAACCATGAAAACCACTTGAGACCTTGGACACCCAATCTTCTTGGAGAAATACAAAATCCTAGTTGTTAGTCCATTTCTTAAGAGGAGAATTTATCTAATCAATTCTTAAGCAAACCTTGAGCAAATGACGACTTTAGGAGAATGTCTTGAAGAAAAATTGGAGGGAAAGTTTTGGGGTACAACATCATCCCATGCATTTTCTTTGTATTTTATTATACTAACCCTAATTTCTTCCTTTTTCTTAATTATTTTCTTAATCAACCGTTAATCAATTTTAATTCTTCTTAAAACCTTAACAAATTAGGTTTAGGTTTTTAATCAATAATTAATTTTTGACATTATTTTTTTATTTACTAATTAATTAATTTAATTAACATTTTCTTAATATTAAAATTAATTAGATTTAGGTTTTATTATCATTAACACTTAAATTATTTTCATAAAAAAACACAACATAAAGAACATTCAAACACTTTTTCTAACCTTTTTCTTATTTCTTTTTGCTATTTATTTTCTTAGATGATTGTATAGGTTGCATCTTTTCTTATAATAGTCGTAGATTTACCTTATCGCATTTTTTCCTATCATGTATCTACTACGAGATTGTAATAGCGTAGATTTACTGTTCCATAATTTTTATACTTATATACCTGCCCCAAAGCCATGTAATAGTTTAGGGTTTTACTTTCCGCACTTTACTTTTTCTGTACATATTTAACTGCTAGTAATTAGGGTTTGTATGGCAAGACTAAAAACAAACATAGAAAACCTTAACTTTCAAGATAAATAACTGAAATCAATACACTCCTCACACTTGCACCTCTAGGGTATCCTCTCTTGTTGCCTTACGAATATTGGTCACGTCCCTCGAAAGTAGGGATACTTTAGCAAAAGACCCTTACAAATAAAGATCATAGTCATGCGTATTGAATGTTCTATGTATGCAAAATGTATGATGTTTGACACTGATATGGAACCCTGAGTGTATTGAATATGGAAATGTATAGGGTATGTATGCTTGAGATATACAAAATGTGCGTATGTATGAAATGTGCGTAAGATGCACGTATGCCTCGAAATGTTATGCAGACTATTTTCAGCATTCTCTCCTTTAAACCATTAGCTTAGAGTTACTCATTCCTGGTGTTGCATGTGGTGTTGTCGTGGCATTGTTGAACTTGAACACGGTGGGCAGTGTTAGCAAAAGTTTGAACGTTGGTTTCGTATTGTGAGCGCATGGACTTGGACGTAGACGCAGGTAATGGCCTGTGCGTAGATGTGTATGTTGTGAGTGTAGGCATAGACATACATATTGGCATATGTATGGTCTCTGTAAGCGTAGACATAAGCGTAGACCTTGGGTCGTAAGTTAGGCATAGGTGCCTACATGGATGTAGACTTCGCATAGAGACGCGCGTAGATATATGTATAGACTTTGTATCATTGAGTGCAAGCATAGGCGCAGACATGTGCGTCGCCGTAGACTTCGTGTACGGACGCGTAGATATGCATAGGTACAAACGTAGACATGTGTATTGATTTTTTTGTGTTGTAAGACGCAGGAGTAGCTGTGGACGAAGACGTGGATTTCCTTCGATATTTTTCTAACCCAAAGCGTTTTTTCAATATTTTGTCAAATGCTTTCGTTCTGTTAATTCCCCCAAAATGATTTCATGACAATATTCACAAGTAACAATCGTAGTATTCTGTAAATAAATCTGAGAAAAGAAAAACATAATCTGGAAGATATAAAGAAAGCAAATGTTTTATTGATATGCCTCAGAGTAGGCGAGAATACAAGACGCAATTTCTAGAAAGAGGTAATTACAGAAAGTTTTAAAACATTAAATGGCAACGAAAAATGATAAGCGCTATTGTTGTTCCCCCATAGCTTTTTGATGATCTTATTTCCTTCGCTTCTGAGTTGTATGATTCCAACCTATCTACCCCTCCGCGGTTCATAGTCATAGCTCTTTAGATCGAAGTCTTTTTGTTCTTTATTTCTTTGTAGGAAATCCCTAACTTTTGCCTAGATTGCCCTTTTGGGTTTTCAATCCACTGGGATAACTTTCTTGTTATATGCCCCTAATTTTTGCCTAGATCTCCCTTTAGGGTTTTCGATCCACCGGGACGCTCCTTTTTGCCTAAGTCGCCCTTTTAGGGGTTCGAGCTTAGTGAGATTTTTATACATAGTATTTTTTTACTGCGTCTGAATTGGCCGGGTGCGGTAGTTCTTCCCCATCCATTATTGTGAGGACGAGACCACCTCCAGAGAATGATGTTTTGACTACATATGGACCTTCGTAGTTGGGTGTCCATTTACCACGTGAATCGAGGTGAGGTAGTAGAATCTTCTTAAGCACTAGATCCCCTTCCTTGAATATTCGAGGGCGTAATTTCTTGTCGAAGGCCCTCTTCATTCTCTTTTGATGTAACTGACTATGACACAAGGCCGTCAATCGTTTTTCTTCAATAAGGTTAAGCTGGTCAAGTCGAGCCTGCACCCACTTTTCTTCTTCCAGCTTTGTTTACCTCAGGACTCGAAGTGATGGCGTCTCAACTTCCACCGGGAGTACTGCCTCCATGCCATATACTAGTGAGAAAGGAGTTGTGCCCGTTGATGTGCGTACAGAAGTGTGATAGCCATGCAGAGCAACGGGAAACATTTCGGGCCAATCTTTATATTTCTTCACCATTTTCATAATGATCTTTTTGATATTTTTGTTGGCTGCCTCGACGGCCCCATTCATCTTTGGTCTGTATGGTGAGGAATTATGATGCTCGATTTTGAAGTCGTCGCATACTTCCTTCATTATCTTGTTGTTTAAATTAGATCTGTTATATGTAATTATTCGGCTTGGGACACCATATCTGCATATGATGTTCTGTTTGATGAAGCGTGTAACCACTTGGCTTGTTATGTTGGCGTAGGATGCTGCATCTATCCACTTGGTAAAGTAGTTGATGGCTACCAATATAAAGTTGTGTCCGTTGGATGCTTTCGGCTCGATCATGCCAATCATATCAACTCCCTACATTGAGAATGGCCAAGGGGAGCTCATGACATTCAGAGGAATCGGTGGTACATTTATCTTGTCGGCATAGATCTGACCTTTATGACACGTCTTCGTGTAATGATAACAATCGGCTTCCATTGTTAACTAGTAATACTCTGCTCGTAGAATTTTTCTAGCCATGGCGTGCCCGTTTGTATGGGTTCCAAAAGTGCCTTCGTGGATTTCTCTCATGAGCGTGTCTGCTTCTTGTTTTCCACACATCTGAGTAGTACCATGTCATAGTTTCTTTTGTATACCACTCTATTACTTAGAAAGAATTTTGAAGCTAACCTTTGCAAGGTTTGCTTATCAATGATAGAGGAATTTTCTGGATATTCCTGCCTTTCCAGGTACTTCTTGATGTCGTAAAACCAAGGTTTGTCATCATGTCCTTTCTCAGTAGCAAGGCAATATGCAGGCTCTTCGAAATGTCTGATCGTGATACGTGGTTCGTGATTCGACCAAGTCACTTTGAACATAGCTGATAGGGTTGCCAGGGCATCTGCCATTTGATTTTCTTCTCGTGGGATATGACTGAAAGTGATCTCTGTAAATTTTGTGGCTAACTTTAAAACATGATCCCGATATGGAATCAGTTTAGGGTGTTTAGTATTCCATTCGCCATTAACCTAGTATATGACTAACACAGAATCCCCAAACACTTCAAGGTGCTTTATTCTCAAATCGATGGAAGCTTCTAGCCCTAGTATATAGGCTTCGTATTCAGCGATGTTGTTGGTGCATTCAAAACATAACCTTGCAGTGTAGGGTTTGTGATGATTCTTGGGAGATGTTAATACTGCCCCTACGCCGTGACTTAGTGCATTTGAAGCCTCGTAGAACATGAGTGTCCAACGTTCCCCTTGCTCGGGCCCTTCGTCAGGTCTTGGTATTTCGTAGTCAACTATAAATATGACATCCTCGTTGGAAAAGTCGAACTTCAAGGGCTGATATTCTGATAGCGGTTGGTGAGCTAGATGATCAGCTAGTATACTACCTTTGATGGCCTTTTGCGTGACATATTGGATGTCATATTCTAATAGTAGCATTTGCCATCGTGCGATTCTTCCGGTAAGAGCTGGCTTTTCAAACACGTACTTTAGAGGGTCCATTCTTGCTATTAACCATGTAGTATGGGTTAACATATATTACCTCAACCTTTTGGTAGCCCAAGCCAATGCGCAACAGGTTTTCTCAAGGAGTGAGTACTTGGTTTCGCAGTCAGTGAATTTCTTGCTGAGGTAATAGATCGCATGCTCCTTTCTACCTGCTTCATCCTGCTATCCCAAAACACAACCCATCGACCCTTCGAGCACTGTCAAGTACATGATGAGTGGCCTTCCGGGGACTGGTGGCATTAAGACTGGTGGCTCTTGCAGATATTGTTTTATCGTCTCGAAGGCAGTTTGACAATCATCATTCCATACTACCATCTGATCTTTTCGTAATAACTTGAATATTGGCTCGCACGTAGCTGTTAAATGCGATATGAACCTTGAGATGTAATTTAATCACCCTAAGAAACCACGTACTTCTTTTTCTGTCCTTGGAGCGGGCATCTCTTGTATAGCTTTTACTTTGTCGGGATCCACCTCGATACCCTGCTAGCTTACAATAAAACCTAACAATTTGCCTGATCTAACGCCAAATGTGCATTTATTCAGGTTCAACCTTAGTTTGAATTTGCGTAGCTGCTCGAACAACTTTTGCAGATGTATGATGTGTTCCTCCTCTGTATGGGATTTGGCAATCATATCATCAACGTATACTTCAACCTCTTTGCAGATCATATCATGAAATAACGTGACCATTGCCCTCTGATAAGTTGCCCCTGTGTTCTTGAGACCGAATGGCATTACTTTGTAGCAGAACATCCCCCAAGGTGTCATGAAAGTGATTTTTTCCACGTCTTCAGGCGCCATTTTGATTTGATTATAGCTTGAGAAACCGTCCATAAATGAGAATATTGAGGCTTGAGCTGTATTATCCACTAGGACATATATGTGGGGTAACGGGAAATCGTCTTTGGGACTTTCCTTATTTAGGTCTCGATAATCTACGCACATGCGTACTTTGCCATCCTTCTTGGGTACTGGTACAATGTTAGCTATCCAGGGTGGATAATCTACCACTGTTAGGAACCCTGCGCCAAATTGTTGGAGAACCTCTTCTCTGATTTTGCTGGACATATCTGGATGAGTTCTTCTGAGTTTTTGCCTGACTGGAGAACAACCTTCTTTGAGAGGTAGTCTGTGCACCATGATGTCTGTATCCAACCTTGGCATGTCCCTATAGGACCAAGCGAATATATCTACATACTCGTGTAATAACTTGATTATCTTATCTTTGACGCTCTGCTCCAACATTGCCCCTAGCTTGATTTCTTTCGGATCCCCTTTTGTGCCCATGTTAATGGTCTCAATAGGCTCTTGATATGGTTATATGTTGTTAGCCTTTTGCTCTATTTCCCTTTCCATTTCCTTGGAGAGTTCAAGATCTTCATCATCTTCCTCTTCGGCTTGGTGGATAGGAACATTAAAATCGTATCGAGTCGTGCAGTAACATTATCGATAATTTTGGGCATGGATCTGCACATTTATCATGTTTTGGTGCATATTTTAGTGCTCGGAATTTGAAAATGTGTATGCAAAGAAAGTATTGCCATTTAAAAATAGATAAATGCAAAAGAAAGACATGTATCTTAATTGAAAACAGAATATAACTTTTATTAATTATAAATATTATCTGAAATAAGAACAGGGAAAACTCTTACAAGCAACCCCTATGCCTCGGGTTTGACATAGGTTCTTTCAAAACAAGAAATATTACTTAGAAAAGAAAGATATCTCAGGAATCTCCATAACGGTCCATCCTTTGAGCTCTTCTCCCAGGGCGCCCTCTCTAATGAAGTCGGTTGCCCTCTTGGTATTGATTTTTCTTGATATCATTGCCACGTGCCCGCCATGCTTTATTCCTTTGTTGACGAAAGTCTCTCGGATCGGAGGAAAACATGCTTTGCCTTTCCGAGTAGCCTTTGACGATTCGTAGCCCAAACCAAAGTGATTCTTCTTCTCAGGGATTTCTGGGAGCTTTCCCCAACATTTAGAGGCATCACCTCCCATAGTCATTTGCAGATCTCTCCATGATGTCACTTTAGTCTTGTTACCCTTCTCAACCAGTAATGTTACCATTGAAGCAATTTCCAAGGCTTGGAACGGGGTAGCTATGCAGTCTTCATTGACAGTCATATACCTGTATGATTCAATGTGGCTTACGAAAATTTATTCCTTGCCATCGATTATGATTAACTTTCCTTCCACTAGGAACTTCAATTTTTGATGCAGGGTCGAGGTAACTGCCCCCGCCGCATGGATCCAAGGTCTCCCCAGTAAGCAAGTGTATGCTGGTTTGATGTCCATGACCTGGAAAGTGATATTGAAGATATGCGGCCCAATCTTAACTGGAAGGTCCACCTCTCCTAACACCAAGCTTCGAGAACCATCAAATGCCTTTATTATCGTAGAACTTGGTCTCATTATCACATCGTCTATTGTTAACTTTACGAGACTTGACTTCGGCAACACATTAAGAGCGGAACAGGTTTCAGTAAGAACCCTGGACAAATGGGTAGTACCTATTTGTATAGTAATATGGAGTGTTTTGTTATGGGCCCGACCCTGTGGTGGTAATTCATTGTTGATGAAACCCAGGTAGGATCCGGACGTGAAATTTGCTACGACATTGTCAAATTGATTTACTGAAATTAATTTTGCGACATGAGCTAAACTTAAAACCTTCATCAAAGAATCTCGGTGTGCTTCAGAGTTGATGAGTAGAGAGAGTATGGAGATTTTTGCTGGAGTTTGATGGAGCTGATCCACCACTCTGTAGTCACTCTTTTTGATTATTTTCAGAAATTGTTCTGCCTCTTGATCAGTAAAGTATTTGCTTGGAGATTTTGTTTCTTAATTTGTATCAACCAATGCTTTTCCTTTATCCTTTGTTGAAGTCACATCTATCTTTTTTGATAGTTCGGCTCCAAAAATTCGACTGCTTCGAGTCATACCTCTTGTTCCTGCTATGTTTAAAATTGCAGGCCCCTGACTCGGGGATGGCCCGCTTTCCTGCTTCACTCCATTGATGTACACGGTTGAGTCATAACTCCATGGTACTGCCTTATTATTTTCATAAGGGATAGGCGACGGTCCCTTAATTACCATCATGGCTTTCCGAGTGGTGGGTATTAAGAGAGTCTTCTTAGGTGCCCCTCTTGTATTCTCTGTTGATTCTCCCCATGGGATGACTAGAGTCTTCTTGGTAAGACTTGGGCCCTGGCAAGGGATTACCAGCGGCTTTTTCCCTCCAATCGTGGCTACATATTTTTCCTTAGGGTACAGTCTGAATTGGACTATCCTCTGATCCACCAGTTTTTGTAGAGTTGTTTCAAAAGCTTTATTATGCTCTAACAAGAATCCACATTCGAACAGATATTCCTTCAACAAGTTGATAGGGTTTTTTCCTTTATGGTTGCCCCAAAGTCAGTGACCACCTCAATTGCATTTATTGTTGGTCCATCGTGCGGAGGCATAGGGTTTGATTTGATGTTAGGCTTATCAAAGGTGATGTCTTGAGACTCTAACAGATCCTGAACCTTATGCTTGAATGCCCAACATTATTCTATGGTGTGCCCCGGAGAATTAGCATGGTACTCACACCTGGGGCCGACATTGTATCTTTATGGGAGTGGCCCGACTGGAGGAGTTAAAGGCTTTATTTCTACCAAGGATGCCTTAACCAAGTGTTGTAATAACTGGCGTGGTGGCATGGGCAGTGGATCAAAATTTCTAGGTGGCCTTTTAAATTTGTCTTGCCTTTGTCCTTGTGGGATCACCAATGGTTGTGATGTCCTTGGTTCTGAGGCCACAACATTGACTTCTCCCTCCTTCCTTCTTGGGAAATTTAAAGTCGGTCTTTTTGAATTGTAAGGGGCATTTGACGACCCCCCCTGATATCTTTCCGCTTTTCAAACCAGTTTCAATTCTTTCACCAATAGTCACTAAGTTTGAAAATCCTGACGAGACACTTCCCACCATTTTCTCATAATAAAGCCCTTGTATGGTTCCCATGAACATGTCTACGAGTTCTTTTTCCAGCAGCGGTGGTTGTACACGGGGTGCCATCTCCCTCCATCTTTGAGCATATTCTTTGAAGGACTCTGCCTTCTTTTGGGACAGATTTTGGAGTTGCAAGCGAGTAGGCGCCATATCCAAGTTGTACTTGTAATGCTTCAAGAAAGCATTAACGAGGTCCACCCAAGTTCAGATATGCTTTCGTTCCAACTGCATGTACCAGTCTAAAGATGCCCCACTTACACTGTCTTGGAAATAATGAATCATTAGTTTTTGGTCATGGGCATGCATCTTCCTGCAATACATACGAAGATGATTCCTTGGACAAGTGAGCCCTTTATACTTTCCAAAATCGTGTACTTTGAATTTTGGTGGTGTTGTACCCCAAAATTTTCCCTCACATATTTCTCAAAACATTTCAAGTGAGATCCTCAAATTGCCCAAGGAAGTCCAAGGGTTGACCAGGCAAACTCTCTCCTAAGGCAGTCTACCTCAAATTAGGGTTTCATGTTGCATCAAGATACTTGAGTCCAAGGGATCCCAAATGCTCACCATTGTCCTAATATGTTCTCAAGATCATCCATGTCAAGTTTCAAGCCTTGCAGAGGAAGGTTGCTCAGTCAATTGCTCAAAGGCCTGAAAATCGACTGTGCTAGGGCAAAAGTCAATTGTGGCCCACATACAGTTAAACTTCAAGATTTTTGGTCAACATTCTCATTTTAAAGTATTATTCATCATTTGATCAAGGGTTGATCATGATTCATCAAGTATTGCTCACAATTCATCAAAACCCAAAAGTTGCTAAATTAGGGTTTTGTAGGAAAAGTCAACCCAACTTTGACCAAGCATAACTTTCTCATACTTTATGAGAAATGACCCATCAAAAGCTCATTTTGAATAGGATGAACTTCCCTATAATTCATCTTCAACTCCCAAGTTCAAAATATGCACTCACAAGAAGTTATGAATTTAGACATTATTGGTCATTTTGAAAAGTCAACAAAAACACCTTTTTTGTCAAAGCTTCATACATGAAAATGGAAGACCAAATTGAGATGAGACCAAAAGGGTTGCTTATATTACATCTTGATATTTCTAAAAAGTCCAAGAACACCTTCATAGAGTCAAAATTGAAGAAGTTATGCATTGGTGAAGTTGACCTTTTTTGCAAAATTGCCAAAAGTCAAAAGTGCCTCAAATTGCAATTTTTGTCAAATGGGCCCAACTTTTTGCACTTGTTTTGAGTTTGTAACATGTTCCACGAGCCGTAACTCTTCCCACTTGCCTTTATTTTATTTTTTCCATTTATTTTAATTTTTTATTTCAATTAAATCAATTTAAATCAAAATAAATCATGGAAATATCAAAATCATTTAAGTCTTGAGATTTGGTGCATATTTCAGGTCCCTTGTACATCTAGCAACAAAATCAAATCGTGCAAGGCATGTTTGTGCATGAAAAGATTGATTTTTGGCCTATTTTGGAAAGATCTTCATGAGAATTAAATCATGATCAAAGACCATAATTGACAAAGATTGAAAGCACATTTGTAAACCTAATTCTATCAGTGATATATATTGGACAAATGCAGACCAAAAGCACAAGGTTTGGAGGCGTGTAAGAGGAAGAACAAACTTCAAAAAATCAAGGAAAAATGGTGATCTGTTTTCCTATTTCCAGGCAGTTTCAAGACTCCCAAGCCATCTCTTTGTTTCCTGGGCATACAAGGAAGCTATACCAATCAAAAGCAAGCGTCTTCGTGCCCAGAATCCGGTTCCACGATGTGATCGGTGGAAATGAGAACTGACTGTTTTTAGCTGGTTTCGCGAAATGTCGCGGAAGCAAGAGTCGCCACCGTCTTTTATTTTCTCCAACGTGGAAAGGACAAAAGCACAGCAAAATTCCTTACGAGAACGTTTCTCGGTTCGGGAGGTAGATTTATAGAAAGGGAAGGTGTTAGCACCCTTTCTATCCATGGTTATCCATGGGCTCTTAGGTACTTGCTCTTATGTTTTCAAAATGTTTGCTTTTCAAAATGTGAGTGGGTTTGAAAAAGTTTCTTTGAAAGATTTCTGAATAACTCTTGTATCTGTCCTCAAGAGTGTATGAAAAATTTGTTTGAAAACTTTTAGAAAGTGTGGGTGCGAAAAGTTGTTTTTGTTTGTTTGAAAGAGAAAGTACCCATGAGAATCTACCTACTCTAAGGAATTAAGCTGTGTAAGTGTCCTTTAGGTAGTGCCATCCCACCATTGAGAGGTAGGTATCACCATCGTTGGAGGTGTTCGGGTCAATTCGATTATAGGGACAGTGCGGTCACCGAAGCAATGGTTAGGACACCTTAGAAGTAACCCTAATGTCCTAGATCCTTTTTAATCCGAGGCAACCGTTTCGAGGCAACTGTTTCGAGGCAACTGGATCTTTAGACTAAGGGTGACCTCTAAAACGTCCTATACTTGATGACCACGTTTCGAAGGCAACGAGTGAGGCGTACCCTAGAAGTGGTGTGTGTATTGTGTGTTATGTTTGTCTTTGTAATTAGTGAGCTACGAGTTGTTTTTATTTACATACATTCTTTCATGCAAGTTTAGCAGTTAGGGGGTGCAGAAAGTAAATTGCGGAAACATAAATCCTACGCTATTACAAGGTGCGGGTCTATACATCGCCAAGAATACAAAGACCCGTTTTTGGTAAATAAGTACGGAAAGTAAATAAAAACAGTAAACCTAATTAACTATTACATGTCTTGGAAGCAATTACATAATAATAAACTGTGCGCGAATAAAAATTAAATCGGAATGTTCTAAGGGTGTTGACCCTTTTAAGAAAAGAAATTGATTTTTTTTGTCGTTTTGTAATTAAAATGAAATTAAAACTAACTAATGACTAATTAATTAATTTAATTAAAAGAAAATATTTTTTGTTTTTTATGTTTTTTTTATGAAATGGAATAACAATAAAAATAAACAAAATTAAAAGTTAACCTAAATCTAAGTTATTTTAGTTATTTTAAAAAAAGTTAAAATGGCCTAATTAAAACTAATTTATTTAAGATTTATTTACAAAAATAAAATAATAATAATAAAAATAATGTTAGTTCTATTTTTTGATTTTTTATGAAAATATGTTAATTGGTTAATTTGTTAATAATAATAAAATAAAAAGGTTAGAAATTAAATTGGAAAATAAAAAAATGAAAAGAAAAGAATAAGCCAAATGGAGGGGGGGGTATTGGGCCAGGAATAGGGGTGCGTTGTTGAAATTGTGGCCCATTAGCAAGAAGCCTTGTTTGACTTTCTTGCATCACGTGTGTGCTTTTGACTGGGGTGCACCATGGATTTCACCTCCTGGCCACTGGATGGGTGCTTGAAGACACCTGGCAAGCTGATGCGTGAGACCTATGATGGAACACTGGATGAACGCTGCACACAAGCATTTTAGAAAAAATGATATTGGAATTATGGGGGGCCTGGGAATCGAACCCAGGTCCCAGAGATTACCAAACATATGCCCAGCCACTGAACCAAACGCATTTCTTTGTAAATATAATATGAACAAAAGAATATATGACATAAGTGCCCCATGTGCTAAAACGCGCGCGCGAATTCGAACGGACCACTCCCTGCTTGCCACGCCATCGTCTTCAAGCTTTTTCTGTAAACATAAAACATATAGCGGGGGTTTTAAACCCCCACAAAATACAGGCATTATGAAAATAGCGATTAGACGCTCATTAAGCATAAATTGGGCGCGATATGTTCATCCTGTTCGTCTTGAGCTTATGAGTTTGACCATGCCTGTTTTGAGGTTCAATTTTATAGTATGTAAAAACCCCTAATTCAAAGCTCTGAAAAACCTAGAAATTGTCAATGGCACTTTGCGTTTTACAGCCTTATAATCAAATTAAAGTACACAGAAAGCTTTGTAACAATGTCAGCAGTGCATAACCATGATCAAAATGAATTAAAGAGGCGTAAAAATGGAGTTTCGATTTTCAAATGATGGACAAACCGTGGGGGGCGTGATGAGCGATTCTTTGAGGTTTTGCCCTTAATTCTGATTGCAAAAGGTTGCTGGTGATGCAAGAAGTGTATTTGAATCAAAATGGAAGCTTGAATTGTACTGCAACTAGGTTTTCAGTTTGTGATTTTTCTCTTGAAAATTGGAAATTTCTTATGCTGTTTTTAGAATGCTCTAGGTCGTGTCTTCTGTAAGGAATGCTTGCATATCTGTTTTGTAATGTGTATCAATCCAAATAATGGACATTAAGCCTTTGCACTTATGTTTGAGATTTTGCCATAACCTCCATTTAAACAACTTGCCATTTTTGTGAAAATTTGAATTTCTTGCTTAGAATAGGCCTTGCACGAATTTGGAAGGTGAATGATGGTGTATCAAAGCAATTCAACACAAAATATATCCCTTAATTAATTTTCTTGATTTTCATTTGAATTTTAAAGATTTAAAATGAATTAAATCAAATAAAATTAAATAAAAATGGAAAAATTAATTTTTAATCTTGAAATAAATTGTGGGACACGTGGGAGGAATGGCCAAGCTGAAACAAGTGGAAAAAGTGGGCCCCTTTTGTCAAAAATGAAGTTTCAAGGATAATTGACTTTGGCCATTTCACAAAAATTTCCCAACTTCTCCAATGCATATCTTGCTTAATTTTAAAGCTATCAACATGTTCTTGGACATTTTGGAAAGGACTTGAAGTCCTCTAACCAATGTCTTTGGTCCCATGTCATTTTGATTTACCAATCTCAAGTTATGGTCTTTGACTTAAAGTGCCTTTTTGTTGACTTTTGAAAATGACCTATAATGTTGAAATTGATAACTTTTTGTGAGAGCATTTCTTGGACTTGGAATGTGAAGATGAATTGTAGGAAATGTCTTCCCCTTCAAGATGAGCATTGGATGGGATTTTTCTGATGAACCATGAAAAAGTTATGCCTTGGTCAAGTTACAGTTGACTTTTCAACTGTCCAAAAATAGAAACTTTTGACACCTTGATGATTTTTGAGCCATTCTTGTGAAATCATGATCAAGACTTGATCAAATGATGATTGTGGCTTCAAAATAAGATGTTGACCAAAAAATTTGATTTTTGACTGCCAAATGACCATTTTGCCCCTACAGTTGACTGTGGAGCAATTAGGGTTTTTTGACTGTGCAACTTGACCTTGTGAGCCTTGAAACTTGACATGTAGATGCTTGAAAATGTGTATAGGCATATGTGACTTGATTGAGCCCTTGAAAACTTCAACCTCTTTGCCAGAACCAAAACCCTAATTTGACTGGCTTTAGGAGAGTGCTTGGTTGTGTAGCCCTTGAGTAAACTTTGAACCATTTAAGGTGATGCTTGGCAAAACTTTGAAGAATATGGGAGGGCAAATTTTGGGGTACAACACACGACCCCCACGGTTTGTCACTATTTTCAAAATCGAATCTCTTTATTCTTGCATCTTTATCATGTTTCAATAGCATATTTATAATCCCTAACGTGTTTGCAAGCTCATGGTGACAATTAATTGCATTTTTGTTGGCTATATTGAAATCTACCATTGCTAGGGTTTTTTCTTGCGTTTTGGGATCTTTTTATACAGGTAAAGTTGGTCCACGAGAAGGGCATCATGATGCTCACCAGTCCAAGACGAATTGGTCCACAGCATTAGATTTCATTTATCGCGCCTGTATGTGATTTTGAAATGTGCAGGAGTTATAGCGACGGGCCTATGTCTATAGGTAAAAGTCAGACTTTTACCAACGGAGAAGGGAAGAAGAAGACCTGCGTGGTACCACCCCATTTGCCTATTTAAAATTTCGCGCGCAGGAAATTAACAAGTTGTGTTTTTTATATTATTTATTTGTTTCTCTATGAACAACAAACGCGCTTGGCTAAGTTGGTGGGAGGCATGTGAAAAAGTCCATAGGACCTGGGTTCGATTCTCAGGTCCCCTTTATTTCTTCAATATATTTTTCTATACATATTCCTATGCGCAGGTTTCCAATACACCCCACCATGTGCCATCAGCTTGCAGACACCAGATCTGAAACAGATTTAATCCAAAGGCCATCATTGGAGGACCATAGTGCACCTTGGTCAACGTACAGCATGGAAGCATAGAAGTCAACATGGGTCAATGGACTTTGGGCCCAAAAGCTTGCTATTGGCACCCCCCAAGCTACTGTTTACCAGGCCCATTGATCTTTTTCTCTATTCTTTTATATTTTCTCTTTTTTAATTTATTTCAATTATTTTACTAACACAAATTAATTCTTTTTTATCAAAAGAATCTTAAAATCAACTTTCACCAAATTAGATTTAGGTTTTTTTATCAAAAATTAATTTAATTAGTTTATTTAATTTTAGGATAACTTTAATTTGTCATTGTAAATAAATTAAAATAAATTAGAAACTAGGGTTTTTGCTTAATCTAATTTCTATTTTCCTTTCTTAAAAATAACCAAAACACAAAAATAGGTCAAATGTAATTAGTTTTCTTGATTTAAATTAATTAGTAATTAGGTTTGTACATATTTAAATTAAAAAACCTTATTTCCTTAAAATAAAATAATCAAAAAACCAAAAAATAATTCTTCTTGTAATTAGGTTAGACGGGGTCAAAACCCTATTCTTTTATCGTTCTCAATTCATCGCGCGCATTTATTTATTTTTCACAATATTGATGTAATTGCTCATGGGATGTAATAGATTAGTTAGGACTTTTCGTTTATTTTTTCATTTTACGGGTTTTTGGCTATGTAATTAATCCCGAAGCCTTGTAATAGCGTAGCTTTATTTTCCGCATTTTAATTTCCGCAAAACATTAACTGATAGATGTATGATAATAGGATTGCATGACAAGACTGTATGTAAATTTAAAATGGTTAGCAAACCCTAAATGTGCAAAGATAATAACTGAAATTGAATCACTCGCACATGCGCACTCCTAGGGTATACTCTCACTTTGGTTGCCTTCGGTAAACGATCATTAAGCATAAGGTATTTTAGTGGTCGCTCTCTTGTCTAAACAAATATCAAAGTCCCGTTCGGAAACGTTGCCTCGGAAATGTTGCCTCGAAGATGATCTTAAGACATTAGGGTTATTACTAAGATGTCCTAACATTGCTTTAGTGATCGTACGTCCCTTTCAAATTGAGCCTTACAACTCCAACAACGGTGCTACCTACTCACTAATAGTAGGATATCATTGTCTAAAGGAAACAAGAACAGAAACATTCTTTTTTTGAGTAGGTAGATGCTAGCAGGTACTTGCTCAAAACAAACTTTTTCCACACTTACACTCTTTTCAAACAAGGTTTTCAAAACAACTTCGTAACACTCTTGAAGACAGAAGCAAGGGTTAAATCGAAGTAAAACAAAAACTTTTTTCAAATCAAACACACACAAGAAATTTTGAAAATGATGAGCAAGTACCTAAGAGCCCGTAGAAAACTACAGATAGAAAGGGTGCTAATACCTTCCCTTTCTATAATCTACCCCCCCCCCTGTACTCAAAATCTCGAAAAAGAAATTTTTCTGTGCTTTTTTTTCCTTTCCATGTTGGATAAAATAAAAGTCGGTGGCAACTCTTGCTTACCGCGATATTTTGCATACAAAAAATGCAAAACACATACCAGTATTAAACAGTCCGGTTCTGCCACCGTATCACAGAACTGGCGACTCTGCTGGGGATAAATAAGTGGGGTATACCTTAGGATTAGTTCATCATAAATTGCTTCTATTGTTTGATTTGTTTGCTTTACCTTTGAGGGATTTGTATCGGGAGTTACTATAGATCCTAACCCGGATCTGAGGGACACCTTTTAGGTAAGTAGCAATAAACTGTGAGGGAACTGTACGGCATAGACCGATATGGTTGAAGCAGTAGCTACGTTGATGTGGCACATTGGTTGGTACCGGTATCCCTTGTGGAGAAACGAGGAGAATACGAGGCTGCTATGTGTATCGTTAAGCATCAACTGACCTTAGAACCTATAATTGACCAACTTGGCCATAGGAAGTAGTGAGATAGCCAGCCTCGGTGTAAAGCTGAGAACTGGTTGATACTCGATACTACACTCATTGAGACCATACTCTCGAGATAGTTCTGGCCGTAAGAAAAGATTGTGTGAGCTAAAACCATGACCGATGGAGGATGGTCAGTGATATTGAGAACCTCTAGAACCCGGTTACTATTATTAGGACAGGTTGAAACCAATTGAACTTCAAGAGGGTAATACCTAGACCCCATGCAAGCCTGAAACTTAAGGGATTTTGTGTGACTTGTTTGCCTTTACCATGTCTGTTATCTGATATACCTGTTGTGTGTTTTACCATGACATCATGCATCATAACATAGCATGCATACTTCATTAGACTAACCATTTCAGAGACCGAGGGGATTTATCTTTGTTCTATTTTGTAGATTATGGCTTCCATGCGCAGAAACACCATCCGATTTAACTTTGTGCAAATACCTGCTCAACTCAAAGATTTGGCCTCGAGAGTTTCCGAAACTTCTTCATTCATTAGAAGACATGGTCAGCTTCTTAGCTTGGTTACCTCAAAATTTGATGAGCAGATGATGAGTGTGCTTTTCCAGTTCTTCGATCCGGTGCATCATTGTTTCACCTTCCCGGATTATCAGCTAGTTCCCACTTTGGAAGAGTTTTCTGACTTATTGGGTATATCCATCCTCGAGCAGATGCCTTTCACGGGTTTGGAAGAGGCTCCTAGACCAGAGGACATTGCTTCAGCTTTACATTTGAAAAGGGCTGACGTAGTATCCAACTGGGAGACACGGAGCGGAGTTAAAGGTTTCTTAGCCAAGTTTTTGATGGACAAAGCTCAACTATTCTGGGACAGTTTGGACTTCCAGGCTTTTGAATATATCTTGGCTCTCCTCATATACGGTTTGGTTCTTTTCCTGAATCCAGATTTCTTCATAGATGTGAACGCGGTTAAGATCTTCCTGTCCCGTAATCTTGTACCTACTATTCTGGGTGATATCCTACATGCCCTTTATACTCTTACCGTGCGAAGAAGAGGGACCCTCATGTGTTGCACGCCGCTGCTGGCGAGGTGGTTTATTTCGCACCTCCCCAAGTCTGTATTGAAGAATGAGGAAGGATTAGGATGGTCTTACTGAATCATGTCACTTGCCCATACAGACATTCTTTAGAGTTCTAAGGATATGGAAAGAGTCGCTATCATTGACCGGTGTGGGGAATACCCTAATGTTCCGTTGCTTGGAATTAGAGGGGGAATCACCTACAGTCCTTGTTTGGCTTTACGACAGTTTGGTCGCACTCTGAGAGACGGTCCTCATGAGCTACTTCTTACAGATATTGTCTTTGACTATAAGGAGGACGTTGAAGAGCATCGTCGAAGGTTTATACGAGCCTCTTCAAAGCCCCGAGATCAGTAGGCATGTAGGGATAAAGGACTGTATAAGGAACACCTTCTTCATTAGTATACTCCACAATCACAGCTTTATAAGGCATCCCAAGCTTCTGAGCCCGGGTTCGGACCCACTAGAGGTAAGGTTGCATCGGGAGAGAAGTCTTTGGTCCTAGCTCTTGAGGGTCAGACCTGTTCACCATGCCATGGATTCAGCTGAAGGAAGAAAGGGATACCTACTGGGAGAAGTATCATGAGCAGGAAAGGAAGATCTTGAAGCTCACAAGGCAACTTGAGAATGAGAGGATGATCAATGACTACGTCAGCACGAAGGGAAAGCGACCATGGGATTTCTGATTTTTGCTTCTTCTAGTTTAGATTTGTTTTCAGTCTATTTCTTTTGTAACGCCTTAAAGGCATTGTTAAACATTTTACAAATTTAATCTAATAAAGTTTGTTTATTTCTTGGTTTGCAAATTTAAGTCTCCCAAAGTCTTTGAAATCATTTCATACGCATTCCATTATCATGCACCTCATTACAGGTATCATTACAGGTTTCTCATCTTCTTCGCTGTTTATTTCAGCACAAAATGTCTTCTGAAATACCTACCGATCAAGCCATCAAAGCTCTTCAAGCACAGAATGCTCAATTCAAAGAGATGTTCTTGAACTTGGCTAAAGGGCAAGAGGATTTGAAGACTCTCATCATGATGGAGAAGAAAAAGAAGAAGAAGAAGAAGAAGAAGAAGAAGAAGGTGGTTCTGCTGAATATGGGTCACAAATTTGGGAATAGGTTGCGACAGGAAGTTGATCTGTCTCATTCATCCAAAGGAGGAGAGAATCAAGAGGAAGAAAAGGGGCTTAGTCCTGTAGTCTCTGATAATGACACTGATTTTGATGAAGAACAGTATCCTCCTGCTGAGGATAGGTACAAACAACTTGAAGATCGTCTAAGTGCTATGGAGATTCAGAAGGTCCCTGGTTTGGATTTCGGGGACTTGGGACTAACATCTGGGGTGGTGATCCCACATAAATTCAAAGCTCATGTTTTTGCTAAGTACGATGGAGTATCCTGTCCAAAGCTCCATCTCTGCTCGTATGTTAGAAAAATCCAACCCTACACGGCTGCTAAAAACCTGTGTGTCCATTTCTTTCAAGATAGTCTGTCAGGGACTCAGCTTGAATGGTTTTATCAATTGGAATGAGCTAATGTCTGAAACTGGGAAGACCTTGCTGCCACTCGTACTCAGCTTCAGGGTATGTCTATGGGCGCAAGTGAAGGTTTTAAGGACTATGCTCAGAAGTGGAGAGATCTGGCTGGAAGAGTCCAACCCCCTATGTCTGATAGGGAGTTGGTTGATATGTTTCTGGGGACGTTGTCTGGTCCATTTTTCAATCATCTGATCAGCAGTTCATCATATGGGTTTACCAAACTGATTTTGACTGGGGAGAGAGTAGAAGCTGGTATCAGAAGTGGCAAGATACATAAAGGTGCTTCATCAAGTACAGAAAAGAAGCCTTTTAGGAAAGAAGCTAGTGCAGTTTACGGCTCGAGGAGACAAGGCAGACCTGAACGCCGCCAAGCAGTAAATGCGGTAGTAATGTCAATACCCAATTTTTGTGGCCACTCACATCTGGTCAATTATGGGATCATATAGTCTTCCTTGTAAAGATCAGTCATGAACCAAGTATATAGAAGCGGGATGCACCAATTTAGCGTGCCTCTTCTCTTTTCATACATCATATGCAAAGTGTAATAAATGTCAGCAAGCAAAGCGGGAGTAGGATCCGCATTAAAGACTTTCGCACCCCAAAATATGCTAATGGCCGCAGGGTCAATATAGTCCACAGTCCGAGGAAATAAAATTACACCAAATACCAACAGCCCTAAACAATCAACACAAGATTCCCACTCCTTATAATTAGCAAATTCTAGTGCCTTAGTTTCCAAGTATACCCTTTTGATTCCTTGTATTGGACCTTCTCTTCGATAATTTTGCACCAATTCAAGGTAGGGGATCCCTAGGCCTTTTGCCAAAGCTTTGACTTCCACAGTTTGTCCAATACCTACATAGGCCTTTTCTTTGGAAAAATTCAGGATGCTGTCAAATTCTTCCAGAGTCGGTGCTAGCTGGAAGTCATGGAAGGTGAAACATCTCAATGGGGGGTCATAAAACTGAATTAGGGCAGATACTGCATCCATCTGAACCTCTACTTTAGTCGGGTCAAGGGTATCCCCATAGCGGCGAGCGTACATCTTTAGAGCTCTCTCAGATAACTTACCCTTTATAGTTTTGATTTCAGAAAGGTCAGGCTTGCAGGCATTGACGCGGGCAAGTTGTTTCCCTCTGGTATCCATTTTTAAGTCAATCACCAAAAATGTTGACTTTGTTATCTTTTATTTTGTACCCTGTGAATAAGACAGATAAAAGAAACAAATGATGAACATGAGATATATATGAATGCATGAATGTATAAGTGTTGGGTTGAGTAACGGGATTTTGTGACAGGTTTTTGTGATGGGTACCCCTATAATGTAGGCTCCTTAATTTTGACCTACGGTAAATCTACCCTCCCAGGAGGTGGTTTCCTTAAGGGTATCATGAATGACACCAGAGGGAAAAGGCACAAGGGCCTCCCTTAGGTGGAGCCTCTTTATGGACTGAAACTTTTGTCTCAAAGTCGTGAAAGGTCTCGTCATGAGATTTTAGGTTAAGGTCGTTCCAAAGAGTCATGGGTGACCTTCCAAAGTGCTACTCGTCAAGAGGATATCTCTCGATGAGTATTCCTTTTTTGGAAGTTCACCGACTCTAGGCGAAGTCGTCACATAAACTCGCAGGGATGACGTACCCCCTAAGCTAATAGAGAACCTTCTTTTTAAGGTTTATTGGAAATATTGGTGAAATAAAAACCCGCCACATAGCAAATATATGATGATAAGAGAATTTGACAGTAAATAAATAAATGCGATAAAATAGATAAATGCAATAAATAAATAAATAAATAAAGCAAATAAAAATAAGAAACCCCAAAAAATTCCTAAACCTAGGGTTAAGGGGAGTCCCCAGCAGAGACGCCAGTTGTAACAACTGGTTTTTTTTAATCAAGAGTCGCCACTATTAGTTTTTATCCTAGGGAAGGGAACCTAACAGAAAACCCTAATTCGCTGACAGAGATTCTAGGTTTCGGACTCAATTAGATAAAAGGAAGGTGTTAGGCACCTTACATCCACCTTGTTCACAAGGATATTAAGCTCTAGGTTTAGGTTTGGGGTAAACAGGATTTTAAGTTTTAATTAGCAAGGGTTTAATTTTTTTATAGGGGAACTCGCTACGATTTTTGATCGTATGCTTACGTATCCTTTTAAGAGGAATCAAAGTCCCAATTTGTAGTTCGTATGGGGTTAGTGTTTTTTAGGGGTTTACAAACGTATTTTGAATCACTTCGCACTCGGTCAGGAGTAGTGATTGCGGAGATTTTGACTGAGTGCGAAGTAAGCCAAAACTAGTTGAAACCCATTTGCAAAAAGACTGTTGATTAGCTTAGTTTTATTGCGAAAAATAGTTTGAGATTTGTTTGTGTTTTTTAATTGTATTAGTTGTGAAAATCTTGATTAATGCATGATTAAAAAAAGATTTAATGCAGTATATGAGAATATAATATATGTACATGAGTTTTTTGAGAAAATAATTTATATGCTAATATAATAAATAGAAAACATATGATAATAATAATAATAATAATATAAAAAATTAATCAATAAAAATGATATATAAAAATATAAAATATTAATGAAATTTAATACTACCAATAATAATAAATATTTATAACATAAGTAAATAAATAAGAAAATAGAATTATATAAAAGAAAATATAAAAATAAGTAATTTCAAGGGGGTGTGTTTTAAGTTATGAAGTAAAAACAGGGGGTGATAATAGTAAGCTGGGCTAGGCCCAGAATGGTCCAGACAGGGGGGTGTAGGTTATTGTTGCATTTATTAAATAGAGGTGAAGGGGGTGCATTTAGTAAATAGAGGCAGGCTGATTGTGTGTGCGCGGGTGCATGGATCATATCATGTGGCTTGGCCTTACAGCCTCCAAATTAAAATCTGATGGCTAACAGTGAAGGAACACGATTGCTATGGTGGGCGCGCGGGTATAGGATATGAATGGATTATACTTCTTTGTTTTCGTTTTTCAATTTACCATATTTACAGTAATACGTTTTCTTTCTCTCACCTCATCTTCTTCTTCTCTCACTCGCGAACCCTAGTGCCTCTACCAGCGGTAGCGACTAACCTCTCCCCTCCTCGTTTACTCCCCTCAAACCCCAATACAAAAGAAAACAACAACCAAAAATCAAACAACAGAAGACAGTGAGCTATGTGTTTTACCCCTCTTGCGATTTCTGTGTTTTTGCGTTTCAATTTCTGGTCTGATTTGGGTGTTAATCCCCTTCTCCTTCTTTGATTGCACAGGTTTTGAAGTGGTGGTAGGCGGCAGAAGTGGGGGCAGAGCGAGGCGAACAACAGTGGTTCAAGGGCGATTAGGGTTTCCGATCTGAAAACTCCAATCGTCTCTTCCTTTGGTCTTCAACGGCAAGGGTTCATTCCAAGCTCTCTGTCTCAAAATTTTCTCTTCTTCGTCTCTGAATCCCCTTCCCCTGTTTTCTCTCTATCTATTTATATAGTTAGTACTTTAGGGTTTCAAGTTTTTGTCGTTACAGGCCTTAGATTTAGGAATTGGAAACTATTGTTGATTGATTGTAATTGGAGATTTCATGCTTGATTGGATTCCGTTATTGATAGTGTAATAAGATTTTCCATATTTTGTTTATTAGATTTGATTTAGTTTCCTGTTTAATTTTAGACTTTGTTCGTAATATTTATTTTGATGTGATCCTGTAATTTTCTGGACTCCAATGGATTTGGTTTGGTTTGATATTTTTTCCAGATTTGATTTGAGTTTAGTTTGTATAATTATTTCTGGATTTGTAGAGATTTGGTGAAGATGAGATTTGATTTACTGTTAAATCTACACAATACCTGTTAACTAGAAAATGTGTGTAAATTTGTTTTAATTAGCACAGTAATTGTTAATAGACCATGGACCTTACGCTGCTATATCACTTTGGGCCTAAATCTCTTTTTTTTATAAAGACCCAACAACACTTTTTTGAACAAGAACTCTTAATGAAATAAATAATATCAGAGCTAAATGTCTTTTTAATAAGTGAAAACATTATCAAAATCAAATAAAAAGAATAAACCATGTTTTCTTATTATTAAAATAACAACGAACAGTTTTTAATAGTACTATTTTTTTCTTTTCTAAATAAACAGCAACACAACATCTAATGGGCTTAAACACCTAATGGGTCTGTAGTTCATTTTCGTGCCTTACTTTTTAATGACCAAAAATGGAAATGGTCCAAACGAATTAAACTCTAACAGGCTTTGTAATTGATATTTCACACCCCTTCTAAAAACATCTTTAAATGGCTTTAATTTGACTTTAAACCACTTTAGACTTAAGTTGTCTTTAAGAATTAAGGACTTTATAGTTTAATAACTTAGTAATTATTAACTTTGAAATGAATTTCCATTTTCGAATCTCATGGGCCATAGGCCAACATGCTTCGCAAATAGGTTTATGGGTCTTTCTGATTCAAAAAGCCCCACCTTCCTGAATTAAAATACACCCCCTAATCGTCTTGGATAGAGATAGGTCATCAGATACTGTTGTACCATCTTTAATTAATTACTTTTCTTTCTTAATTTCAAAAGATAAAAATCATCTAAGTAGGACAAATTTGGGGTACGACACCGTGAAGTCAATTCCGAAGACATCAAAGGCATCTACTTCTTGGATATTTCTAAGTGGCATCTCATCGTGTCTCAAAATGTTTCCAGTATGCTGGAATCGATCACATTTGATTATGAAAGCATGAACATCACGTCAAAGGGTAGGCCATTATAGGCCTGCTTGAAGGATCTTTGCACAAGTTTTTGATGTGCTTGCATGTCCCCCATAAGGTGTGGAGTTGCAATGAGTTATAATACTTTTAACCTCCTTTTCACTTACATAACAACAAAAAATGGCGTCTACTCCTCTCTTGAAAAGTAGGGGTTCGTCCCAGTAGAACTATTTAACATCATGGAAGAACTTTTTCTTTTGTTGATAGGTCAGATTAGGAGGTAGGACATTTGCTGTTAGATAATTAACGAAGTTTGTGTACCAAGGTGTATTAGTTATGACCAAAGAAGCTTTGATATTTATGTGTAACTCATCAGAGTCATCATCATGATCTGTCCTATTTCCAACTGACGCTTTTAAGTTATCATAAGTGAAATCATCATTGATGGGAATAAGGTCTGGCTTCAGATATTCAAGCCTTGACAGATGGTCCAGCTACCACATTTTTGGTCCCTTTCTTATCGCGTATTTCCAGATCAAATTCTTGTAATAAAAGGATCCAGCAAAGTAGCCTAGGCTTTGCATCCTTTTTGCTCAGTAGGTATCAAATAGCAGCGTGATCAGTGTATACGATGATCTTGGCTCCAACTAAATAAGAGTGAAATTTTTTTATTGTAAATACTATGGCTAGGAGTTCCTTTTCCGTAGTGGCATAGTTTACTTGAGAATCATCCAAGGTTCTACTTGCATAATATATCACATGCATCCTCTTATATGTCGGTTGTCCTAAAACAGCACCTATGGTGAAATCACTTGCATCACACATAATCTCAAACGGTTTATTCCAATCTGGTGGTTGCATGATAGGTGCAGAGATTAGTGATTGTTTCAAGATTTTGAATGCTTCTATACATTTTTCTTCAAAAAGGAATTCAAGGTCCTTCATCAGGAGACCAGTTAAGGGTTTGGTGATTTTAGAGAATTCCTTGATAAACCGTCAGTAGAAATCGACATGTTCAAGAAAATTTCGGACTTCCCTAACTATTTTGGATGGTTGGAGGTTCTCTATTATCTCAATGTTTGCTTTATCAACCTCGACCCCTCTTTTTGATACTATGTGTGCTAAGACTATTCCTTATGTCACAATAAAGTGACATTTCTCCCAATTTAGAACGAGATTGACTTGTACGCATCTTTCCAGAATCCTCTCTAGGTTATCAAGGAAATTCTTGAAATTGGATCCACATGCCGAGAATTCGTCCATGATACTTATATCATCTCATCAAGGAAATCATCAAATATGGTCATCATACATCGTTGGAAAGTTGTAAGGCATTGCATAGCCCGAATGGCATTCTTCGATAGGCAAAAGTTCCATAAGGGAACGTGAAGGTAGTTTTCTCCTGATCATCTGGATGAATAAGAAATTGGAAAAATCATGAATATCCATCTAAATAGAAGAAGTGGGAGTGCCTTGCTAAACGTTCTAACATTTGATAAATGGATGGAAGGGGAAAATGGTCTTTCTTGGTCACTTTGTTTAGCTTTCTATAATCAATACACATGCGTCATCCAATTTGTATATGTTGTGCTACTAATTCTCCCTTTTCATTTTGCACTAATGTTACACCAACTCTCTTTGGTACCATATGCATAAGGCTAACCCATGCAATATTTAATATTTGATAAATTGTTCCAACTTCATGTAGTTTTAATACTTCTCTTTTGACCACATCTCTCATGATGGGATTTATCCTTCTTTGATGCTCCCTAGATGGCTTAGAGTCTTCCTCTAGAATTATTCGGTGCATACACACAAACAGGCTTATCCCTTTTAAGTCAGATATATTATAGCCTATAGCCGTAGGGTATTTTTGTAAGACATCTAGGAGTTGATTAGTTTCGTCTTTATTTAAATTTGCATTAACGATAACTGGAGAATTTAGCTCTTTGTCTAGAAACTTATATCTCAGGGTTTTTGGTAGTTCCTTAAGTTCTATAGATGGTTTCTTAGGACCAGGCATATGGTCAACAATAAGTGCTAGACATTCGTGAAGTATGTCATCTATATAAGGTGTATATACCTTAATTCCATCATCTTGCATTATGGGTGTTGAGGGGATTTTTATCATCTCTATATCTAATTCTCTTATACACTCATCAATAATATCAACAATACAATATGAGTCATTCAGGGATGGTGCTTTTAGGAATTTGGATAGGATAAACTCAACTTTCTCATCCCCCACTTCAAAAGTCATTTTCCTCTTTTGACATCTATCATGGATCCAGCAGTTGACAAAAAGGGTATAATGAAAAGGATGTGGATGTCATCGTCTTCTTTAATGTCCATCACGACAAAATTTGCTGGAATATAAAGTTGACCAATCCTAACTGGAATGTCTTCTAATATATTGATTGGGTTAACTGATCGATCAACCAGTTGTAAGGACATCCTTGTCGGTTATACATTTCCTAGGTTTAACCTATTGCAAAAAGCTAGCGGCATTAAACTCACACTTGCTCTTAAATTTAGTAGTGCATTGTCAATAATGTGTCGTCTTAACTACCACATAAGGTGTGGAAAAGCTTACAGGATCTTTCTACTTTTTGGCCAATTTGTTTTCAGCTATCGCATTGAACTTTAGTGGTTTAGGGTCATCAAGCTTACGCTTTCAGAAATTTAGCATAAGTTGGGATCTGGGTTATAACTTCAGTGAAAGGTATTTTGACATGGAGTTTTTCAATCACCTTCTCAACTCCTTTATCTTTAACTCATTCTTCTTTCTATTTATGTGGTTCAATTAGTTCCTCTATCATCGGGTTGTCTGGTATAATTACAACATTTTCTTTTGGTAGCTCAGGTATATTTGTTAGATTGTTGTTCAACCTAGGGTTTACAGGTTCATCATATGCAGTTCCACTTTGTAGTGAAATAGCATTAGCATGACCTTCAGCGTTAGGTTGAGGTTGTTCAGGGAATGATCCTCTTGGCATAGCTTGAGCAGCTTTTTGTTGTGCTACTTGAGAGATTTGGGTTTCAAGCATCTTATTATGGGTTACCACATAATCGACTTTGTTGCCTAATTATGTAATCAAGTCATTTATATGAACATTTTGATTCATGAATTCTTTGTTCTGTTGAGTTTGAGCTGAAATGAAGCTCTCCATGATCTTCTCTAGGTTTGAGTACAACTTGAGTAGGTTGAGTTATCCTTTGAGCTTGAAAACCTTGTGATCTTTGAGTTGAAATGTTTTAGATAGTATTTTTATTCTTATAAGAGAAGTTTGGGTGGTTCCTCCATCCAGGGTTTTGGTATTCGAGTATGGGTTCCCCTAGGCATAACTTACCTAATCAAGGCTTAGTTCGGCAAGAAGTCTGCAGTCAGCAGTGATGCGTGCTTGAGTTCCATAGACTTTGCATCCAGTTTGTAGTGCAGTTGCGATGGTTGTAGAATTGATGAATAAGCTTTCAACCCTTTGTGTTAAGGCATCCATCTTAGTGTTCGTATGGTCTAGACTACCGACTTCGTATATACCTTCTTTTGTTTATTTCTTCTTTACTGATGTTTATTCAGACCCCCATTGGTAATGGTTTTGTTCCATGTCCTCTATAAGTATACACGCTTTGGGGTATGGTTTGTTCATTAGTGCATCGCCAGTAGCAGCGTCAATGGTCATCTTTATGCTGTAGAGAAGTCCATTATATAAGGTATGAATAAGCAGCCATTGTTCTAATCTGTGGTGTGGACAGGCTCTTAACAGTTCTTTGTATCTTTCTCAAGCGTCAAAGAGAGATTTTCCATCTTGTTGAGTAAATCGTGTTATTTGGTTTCGTAAGACAAAAGTCTTACTTGGTGGAAAGTATCTAGCAAGGAAAACTTTATTGAGGTCACTTCAAGTGGTGATAGAATTCGTTGGGAGAGAGTCCAGCCATGATCTTGCTCTATCTCTAAGGGAAAAAGGGAATAGGTGTAACATATAACCTCAAGAGAAGCACCATTTCTTTTCGTTAGAAGGTAAGGCAAAATCCTTAAGTGGCTTAAGGTCTTGCTCTTCTGCCATTCCTCTACGGATTCGTCTGAGCAAAAGTCTCGCTCGTGTGTATCTTTCTGGTTCAGCTATTGGATTTTCTAAAGTTCCGGTAATGTGAGTTCTTCTAATTTACCGAAAAATGGGTTCCCTAATCTAAACAGTGTAACAACGGAGTTACGATGTTTAACGTAATTGGTCTGCAGCAACGGTGCGAAAAACTTGACGGGGTATTTCGTAAGTGTATGAAAAGTATCAAAGTAATATAAAGAGTGACGAACCCACAGGGACCTAATAGTCAAGCTATCATTTCTATCGTTACAGTGTTTATGTAAGGCTAATAAAATAAAGGTTGGAGTTGTGCAAATAAATTAAATGAAAGACTTGAATTAATATCAGAAATGCAATGTTGGAATATGGATCTCATTAATTTGTTGATACTCTTATTGTTCATAAATTTAATTTCTAGGGGACAATATTTTCTACTTTGAAAAGAACTAATTGAACAGGAACTGTCGCTTTCACGTATTTAGAACCTGATTTTACTCTCTAAATTATATCTTCCAATGTCATGGTGGTAGGTGTTGATTGCCTTAAAGAAGTAAAAAACCTATTTTAGGAAATTAGATTTTCTACTCAGTTGAAAAGTGATTTTGATTAGAAAGTTTAACTTAAAAGGGTTCCAAGCTTTCGCTCAGGTAACCAGATCCTAAGCCTATAAGCGCGCGTTTTCATAAAGAGTTTTAAAATCACTTTCTATAAATATTAGACTCTCCTAATTAATTAATAAAGTGCTTTTGCAATTTTATAAATTAATTGCTAAACACATTTATTCTTTTGTATCATATGACTTTCGATCTTATCCAATGTATAAATTATTCTACTTTTGTAGTAACCGACAAAACTAAGTTTAGAAAAGTTATGATTAAAACCAAAACATCCCCAATAGAATTTCTCAAAGAACAACAATTTAGAGTATCGTCGAATCGACGATCCTCACATTCCAACACTTATAAATTTAGCTAGACATGATTATGATATAAACTAAAGTGATTGATTCATTCATGCGTTAAAACCTAGTAGACATATAAGCTTTAAACGTGCAATTAAAAGAAATGTATAAGAAGAACGTGCAATTAAATTAGAAGACGATAAAGTAAAGATAATGCAATTAAATAAAAATCTGCTCCGAAGAGACTTTAATCTGGTACAAAAAGCAAAGGGCTGAAACTTGAATGCATAAAGTAAAATGACAGCAAGATTAATGCTTTGATAAAATTTTCTCCAAAGTCGATTACAGACTCAATTAATGGTGTGATAACCCTCTGATGTGAATAGTTAATTGCTTAAAATTTTGACAGTGTATGGCTTAAGTTTCTAACTAAGCTTGGATGCTTGAAAAAGTGAATAAAGGAGCTACTTATAGAGTTCCAAAACCCTAAAAATCAAGTCGGAAGTTGCCAAGGTCGTGGGAGAAAATATAGGGGTGAATGGGCTGCATGGGAGACCAAGCCAATTCAAAATGTAACTACTGGACATTTTCAAGGGGTGGTGACCGCCACACCCTCTATGGAAAACACCATGTTCCAAATTTGGCCAAGACTCGGTCTTTGTGAGTGTTTGTACGTGGACCACTCATGGCCACCTCTATAGTGAATGCCATGGTTGTCACCTTGAGTGTAAACTGCTTCATTTCTTTCATTTTTCGTTTGATTTTCTTTGTTTCCTCGCATATGACTTCCATTTGGTCAATTATCTGAAACATAGACAAAATACTAGCATAATAATGAAAATGTAAAACAAAATGACAATAAACATGCATAAATGATTCAAATATATAGTGTGTTTTAGTTTTGTGATACGGTGGCATAACCGACTGTTAATACTGGTTTGCATTTTGTATTCGCAAATGTTGTGGTAAGCAAGATTCGCCACCGGCTTTTCTTTTATCCAACAAAGGAAAGGGTGAAAAGAATAGAAAAATACCTTTTTCGAGATTTTTTGAGTAAGGGGGGTAGATTATGGAAAAGGAATGTGTTAGCACCCTTTCCATCCGTGGTTTTCCACGGGCACTTAGGTACTTGCTCATTTTGAAAATTGCTTTCGTGTTTGTGTGTTTTGAAAAGTTTGCTTGCTTTATGATAACTCTTGTATCAGTCCTCAAGAGTATTGATAAAGCATTTTTTAAAAGGTTTTGAAAGTGTAGTGTGGAAAAGGTTGTTTTGAGAAAGTACTTGACAACTATCTACCTACTCGAAAAAAGGTTGTTCTTTTCCTCCTTTCCTTTAGATAGTGCTATCCTACTATTAGTGAGTAGGTATCCCTATCGTTGGATGTTGAGGGACTATCGAAAGGACGTTTATGGTCACTAAGGCAACTGGAAAAGAACTCATAGTAATTTTCCTAAAGTTCTAAGATCACTTTTTTAACCGAGGCAACATTCGAAAAGGTCATTGAGGGACTTGTGATCTCTTGAACTCAAGGACAATCACTAAAAATTCTCACGTTTCGAGAATTGTGACTGTTTCGAAGGCAACCGAAGTGGGAGATACCCTAGGAGTGAGAATGTGCAAGTGTATTATTTCAGTTTATTTATCTTGCGCATTTAGGGTTATCTAATTGTTTTCTTTTCAGTATTTTCCATGCAATCCTATTAATCTAAACAGTTAATGATAATGCAGAAAATAATTTGTGGAAAATAAAGCTCCTAAGCTATTACAAGGCCTTGGGGCAGTTACATAATTAGGTGCATAAATTTAAACCTAATTAAAACTATTACAAACCGAGAAACAATTACATAATTGAAAAATAATAAAACGGAAAATAATAAACGTGCGAAGATTAAAACGAGAATAAGTTAAAATGATCTAAAAATCTAATTGATTTAAAAAATATTTTTGTATTTTTATTGAGAAAAAGATTTGAAGTGATTAAACCTAATTCTAATTGATTTTAATTAAGGAAATAAGTAAAATAATTAAATTAATTACCAAAAATTAAATTAATTAGAAAAACCCTAAGTCTACTTTTTTGTGATTTTTGTATTGATTTTATGACTAAGTAAAAAATGAATTTAAAATAATTAAAATAAAAAATAAAGAAATTGAAAAGAAAACAAAAATAGAAGGATGGGTCTGTCAATGTTAGCAGACTGGGGGTGTGAGTTGAAAAAAATGCTAGGCCCATATCACATAAGCCCAGGACTGTACCTGATCCAGTGGGGGGGTGTTTGAGGGTTCGCCATGGGGATTGCTGGTTGGGCGCTAGATCTGGATCAATGGATGATCTGGTGGTTAAGAATGGGGATGTAGGATGGTCGTCTTGGAATGACACGCACTGGAACCTGCAAGAAACATCAAGAAAATAGGAAAATACTAGACCTGGAATCGAACCCAGGTCCCTTCCTTCACACGTTCATGCCTTTGCCAACTGTGCTGCCTGTTTATTCATTTACATAATGAAACACAAATAATATAATGACAACTTGGTCAAATCATCAACTTTTCAAAACGCGCCAGGTCAAATCTCGCATGGACCAATGATGACATGCCATTTAAGCCGCCGGAGTCCAAGCTAGTCAACGGTGCTAGAGCCCAGCTCCGGTCACCTTCTCCGGCTGACTCAAATTCCACACCTACAAAAACACTGTGAATAAAGGCGCAAATGATACCCTACCCCCTATTTGGAGGGTTGCGATCACGATGGTGGTCTTCTTTTTGGATGAAACAGCCTGTAAACCCAGATACGAAGAAAAAGAAACCTCGTGCCCTAACAATGGCAAGTTGGGGATTATGTGTGCATGCTTGAAACTAATGGCTCAAAATAACTTAGAACATCATTGTGAGCATATACCAATGCAAAGAAATAAATTATATCACATGAATTAAAAGTTTGAGGTTTGAGAATTTTACCAAACCGTGAATTGTTGGAGGGGACAATTTTGTATGCTTTGGCCTTTAAGAATGGGTTGGTTCCACCCTTGGGATCCTCAGAAGGATGATTGAATGCTTGGATCTGATTGAGATTGGCTGGTTCGTGTGAAACAGAATTGCACTTCTTTGAAAAAAAAATTGAAACTTTTCTAGGGTTTTTTGTAGCAGCTGCGTCCTCCCTTGTAGTCTGAGCTTGTTAGGAATATATAGTCTATCCTATTAGGTCAAGAAAAGAGGTAAAAATCCTTGGCATTGAGTGTAAACAAATATGCTTCAAAACTTTCCAAAACAAAAACTATTTTCTTCCTTTCATGGCCTTGCACGTTTCTCCTTGACATAATCAGAATATATTTCCCAATATTTAATGGAAAAAGATCTCAAATCAAATCTTATATTATCTCCATTATTTATTTATTTTATTTTGAATTTTAATGAATAAAATATCAAAATAAATAGCATAAATAATAGAATAATGCATGGGTGGGCTTAAAGGTCGTGGACCATGTTAGGAATAAGTTTCAAACATAAAAAGATAGGCCCATTTGGAAAAATTCCAAGTTAGCTCAATATTTGCTTCATACACTTTTCCAAAAATTGGCCAACTTTAGCAATGCATATCTCTCTCTGTTTTAACCCTATGAGGGTGTTCTTGGACTTTTTAGATATCTTAAGATGTCCTCTAAACAACCCTTTTAGTTTCATCTCAATTGGATCTTCCATATTCATGTAAGGAGCTTTGACCCAAAAGGTGTTTTTGTTGACTTCTTGAAAGAACCCATAATGTTTGAGCTTGCATCTTTTAACTAGGGCATTTTTTGAACTTGAGGGCTGAAGAGAAGTTGTATGGGATTAGATTCTCTTCAAAATGAGCTTTGGTGGAAAAATTTATGATAAAGTATGAGAAAGTTATGCCTGGTCAAAGTTTGGTTGACTTTTCCTATAGAAACCCTAATTTGCAATTTTTGACTTTTGATGAGTTAGGAGTATTTCTGGAGGAATCATGACCAACCCTTGATCAAATGATGGATATTATTTCAAAATGTTGATGTTGACCAAAAATCTTGTAGTTTGACTATATATAGGCCACAATTGACTTTTGACCTAATATAGTTGATTTCCAGGCATTTGAGTAGTTAACTGAGCAAACTTGTTGTGCGAGGCATGAATTTTTGCATGGATAACCTTGAGTACATATTAGGACCATGTACAACATTTTAGACCATTGGAGTTCACACATCTTGATGAAAATTGAAACCCTAGTTAGAAGTTCATTGCCTTTAGGAGGAGAATTTATCTGGTTAATTCTTGATCATCCTTGGGCAAGTTGGGGACTTCAATGGGCATGTGTTGAGTAAAAAGGGAGGGAAAATTTTGGGGTACAACAGGTTTCATCATTTTCTTGTTAAACAAATTGTGCCTACCAAATAACCTACTCCTGTCAAACAAAAGTCATCTGGTGTCAAAACATTTATTGGAAAAAGACAAAAAAATTACTCAGCCCATTACTGCATTTAAGAAAATAGATTTTGAAAGGCCATCTATAAGTGATCATATAAATTGTTTTAGCATTGATCTTATAAGTTATTTTATTACAATTAATTTACTAACATTGTGCTATCATACCAAGTAAAAATTAATTTACTAGCATGATACCAAAAAGGAAACAACACAATGATATTCCAATTCCAAAAAGACAAAGTGATAGAATTAGGACATTGAAAACAAAGGACATTGTGGGATTTGGTATGAATGCAGATGAGCCAGTTTTGGTTCCTGATGAGGAAGGAGACACAAGTGGTATTAGTGCTAAGAGGAAGAAGACTTTGGATGACATTCTGAAGGATATGTCTCAGCGATTTCCTGTTATGTATTATGTATTTTGAAGGGTTATCACCTATGTAAACTGATGATTATGTATCATCATAACTTGTCATGACTTATGTACTTTGTTATGTATTATGTATTTTGAAGGGTTTTCACCTTATGTGCTATGTTATGTGGCATCATAACATCAAACTAATGTACTATTTTGTGTATCTTGAAAACATTTATGTTTTGATTAAATGTTATCTGATTTTAGTGTCATGAAAGATTCCAAATTAAGACAAACTAAGGCAATACAAAGTAGTTTATTAGCCAAAATTTTAGACAGAGCCAAAATGTTACTATGCCAAATTTCCAGAAATGCAAATGTTACTATGCCAAAATTTTAACAATTGTTTAACATAAAACCAACATTTCATTGATACCACAAAATCAATACATAGATTTCCATAAAACTACATTTCATCAACATTTACATATAAAAACAAAATACACATTAAACATCAAGAAAAATATAAAAAAAATAAAACATTTTCAATTTTCCATAAAATTCTTCAGCTTTCAGTTTAGTCTTCATATTATTGTTATTATTCTTTGTATCCTCATACAACTATTTCAAATATCCCATAGCTTCCATAACTTCCAAGTCTGAGTTAAAAAATGCTCCCATCTTCATTCACAATTTTTCTCTCGAATGTCTTCATCTCATATGAACAAATCATACGTCTCATCACTCTTTCAAAAGGGACATCTCAAAAACAACATTTTTTGTCCCTTCTTGCATTGGTATGAAACCATACGAGTTTGGCATCCACATAAATGTCCAACTCGAGATTTTACATTAGAAGAAGAAAATGAAACACCTTTGGTTGACTTTGCCTTTGAAGGAGCCATTTAAACGAGTTGGGTTTGGTGTTGTTGAAAGGACCTGGGTTTATGCAAAAACGATGAAGCAGATGAGAAAATGTTAGGTTAGGGTAAAATTGGGGGAAATACAACATATTTATCCACGTATTTTGCAAGCCACGGTAAAAATATAATTTTTATTCATATCAAAATAAAAAAACAATTAATATTTTATCCATGTGGACTATCACATCAGACTCTGTTAGTCTCACTTAACGTTTGGGGCCGATTGTATGGATGAAAAAATTTTGGGGGACGATTCTTTGAAGGAAATTTTTAGAGGGAGTAAAAACAAAATATATAATATTTATGAAGACCAGAAACATATTTAACCATATATATATATATATAATACTCCAAAAGTAACGCTAATATGAATTAGAGTTACTCCGTTCATTAACTTAATACTAATAAAGAACTTCCTGAAATTTGATATACCTATCAACACTAATGATTTGAAGATTATGACTATCAGATCAAATAAAATCAAAATTATGTAGGTCACCAAAAAATATCCACGATAAATCAAACATGGTACAAAAAACACAATTGTGGACTTTAACTCAGAGACATACACACAGATGTTGAAAATATTTGTTATAAGCATAAGATCGGAGTTAACTTGAGAAGCAGCCAATTAAAAACTTGTTAAAAGTCGACATTCGAACCCACTAAGGACTAGTTGGAGTTTGTATTTCTTAAATGCAACATCATGCACTGGGAAACTACAACTGGGATAATAATCCTCTAGAGTGTACATTCATGATCCACTTGGTAGGGTTTCTAAGGTCTAAGAACATACTGAAGGAATGCGGTCTAGTTGGATCAGAGTAAACTAATAGTGAGCCAAGATAGACAAGGTTCACTAGATTCCCAAGACATTCCATCTTAGAAATTACAACTAGACCACGAGAAGAAAATCCAAGATCCTTAACCATGTCAATATCTCCACAAAAGAGGATAAAACAATAGTAAGATATGACACATTATTTCTTCTCCTAACACATCAACTCTAAAACACCATTATCAAGTTCTTTAAGATTAAAAGAACTGCTAAAGAGGGGATGAGTGATACCAAGAGACATCACCACCATAGGGAGGCTTTGGTGGTAGGGAGGCTTTACACCACCAGTCAACACACATTATCATCATAAATGGGAATCACACCATTTAATACCTTAGAACCCAAAGACAAGAAGAAAATAGTGACCAATAGCCATGTGGTGTCGTCAAAGAAACATTTTCCGTGTTGTAGAACATCACACATCCATTCCATATATCATAATCATCACACCTCAACTTTAGAGAAAAACATTAAATGTGTCCCTCAACCTAAAATTCCTAGCCTAAGCCTACTAGCCATGTGGAGACAAGAGAAAACACCAAGAATCAAAAGCAGGCTGACGGAGACATATTCTTGTGAGAAGTGAAAAAAAGGAGCAAAGGATGACGATCCCTAAAAAACAAGATGTCATATAACTAAAAGCTTTTTGTATAGAAAGTCGTTATAGCAAGAAACTCGTGCCCTTTAAAACATCCATTAAGTGAGACTAAGGAAATGAAAGCACACCCATACTTGGAGAAAGATCCACACAAAGTGAGAGAAGGCACATACATACATGCAACCCGTAGATAAGGGTTTCGTCCAAAGACATCAGAATAAACCACGACATGTCTTTGTTGGTCTTGGCTTAGGGGGGCTACTGCTTCAGCCTGGGCCAAGATCCAATCCACTTTGATATATTTCATTAAGGTGTCTACCTGTTAAAGGTCGTTAGACCCATCTAACGAACTCTCCCTAATTAATGACACACTGAAGTAAAATCGATAAAGTTCTAAGGGCCTTTAAATTTGACATTGTCGATGCCAAGCCACTAATGTCAGTTTCTTATAACAATTATCTACAAAGAAGGTTTTAGTGGCACCTAATTTAAGATAAATCTACTTTAAAAAGACGCTTAGTTGGAGCAATTATAGAGTTGAGGAATGTTAGATTATACTTGCTGAGATCCTAGGACATCTATCCTTTCATTCAACTTTAGCAAATTATACGTTCTAGGTCCTTAAATCCATAGAAGTCTAATATAAAAGAGGAATTACACATCAATTTAAGATATACAATATTCTAACTTAAAAACCTCATACTTTTGATCATCATTGAATTGGACTTTAGAATATTTACATGTATTCCCTCAGACCATAACTATAAAAACACCAAAACATTCAACAAAGTTTACCATCAAATCAAAATCACTCGCACACAAATCAGAAAGGTATATTATGAATTAAGAATTATATTTAGTTTTTAAAATGTGAATTAACATTAATATAAAAAGTATTTATTTTAATATCAAATTCTATTTTTCAATTATATTTATGTTTTATTTGATTTCAATTTTTATATTTAAAATTATATTAAAAATAAATGAGTAATTTATTTGATTTAAATTTTAACTACATTTGATATGCTAGTTCAAATATTTTCAGAAAGAGTCAAGAGCATTTGGTTATCATAGACGTATTAATATTATACTGGTTCATTAAACTTAACCTAAAACTGTAGAATTATGCAATAATAGATAGATGAATGAAAGTTTGTCTTTTACTTAGAACCTATCCATTTCTCTTTCCTTTCAAGTCCAATCACCTGTTACTTTCTCTGTTCTTCCTTTCACTCCCATTGGCCATCTTCCCTTTCTTTCTAACTAACGCATTTCTTTTGCCACACCTTTCTCATAACGCCAAAAACACCTTCTTCTTGCTCATTCTTCACCTCTCTTCCTCTTTCACTTTCACTCCACTCTCCCTTTTCAAATGAACTCTTTTTATATGCTGCAAGGTGTACTTGAACTTTGAATTGCAGTCATAGAAGAAGGAAAAAAAGTATTATTTTTTTGATATGGGTTCTTGTTCTTCTGTCCAAAGAAACTCTCTTTGTTCTACAACTGTTGATAAGCTTGTGATTCTTCCATCACCCATCAAAGATAAACCCAAAAATGATAACTTTATCATCGATCATGTTTCTCTTAACTCCTTCAATGGTATGGTCCTTCTGGGTTTGTTCTCATGCATCATCATCATCATCATCATATAAAGATACTATTTTGATCAATATATTTTCATCAGAACTGATTTTTAACACTTTTATGAACCTTTCTGAGGTCTTCTATTGACTAGTGATCTTATATCTTGTAGGGTCTAATGATTTGTTTATCTTTTATTAGTCTTCTTCATGCTTGAGGTTTTTTATGTTTTTGGTGTTTTTAATCTTTGTTGGTACTTTTTAGATTGATTTAGTAGCATATGATATTATTATTGCTTTAACTAATTGTTGGTGGAAAAATGATTCTGGTTTTTTCATATCACAGTCAATTTCCACTACCTTTTTGCAAATATATATATGCTGTGGTTGGTGGTTCTCTCTTGAGAGTTTCTTGATGCTTTTTCATTTTATGTTAATATGAAGCCAAAGATGAATTTTAATATGGAATATTTATTTATCTTTATCTCTTTGTTCTTTTGTGGGGGTAGGATATTATTTTCAAAGGATTTGTATGATAAATATAGTTAAGGTGGTAAAAATTGAAAGGTAGAGAGATATACCAAAAGAGTGTTATATGTACAACTAAGAATATATGTTTCTTTCATTATTATCCAAAGGACAAAATCTGTAACTGGATTTGGTCAAAATTCAAATAGAAAGATTTATCTGGTTGTTGGCCTACCTTTGAATGTAATTCATGATATTATTTTCAAAGGATTTGTATGATAATATAGTTAAGGTGGTAAAAATTGAAAGGTAGAGAGATACCAAAAAAGTGTTATATGTACAACTAAGAATATATGTTTCTTTCATTATTATCCAAAGGACAAAATCTGTAACTGGATTTGGTCAAAATTCAAATAGAAAGATTTATCTGGTTGTTGGCCTACCTTTGAATGTAATTCATGATATATGTGGTTGTTGTTGGTAGAAATTTAAGGGATAGGATGGTCAATATCAATTTATTAAGGTAGATATTAACTTATTGATTATTTTGACTACTATTAGTGGGGCATGACTTTGTTGTTCAGTTGTTACCTTAAATTTCATATTTAAATTTATTTTTTGCCTGCAACTGCAGATACTAACCTTCTAGGTGAAATCAATTTTAAAGAGTCAATCTCTTTTAATATAGTATATTTTTCCGTATGCACAAGTCAGGAATCGAATCACCGGCCAAATATTTAAGAGACTCAAGTATCTATAACTTTGTGTTTAGGACACAGATAATAGAATATCATGCACCATGGTTATGTTTTTTCATGATATCTGTGATTTTGAGTTTCATATGTTGAAGGATTTTTTGAATATGGTCCCTCCCCTATTGGAGCTTTGGTTGGGACCAGTAGTTTAACACTACTCTGTGATGGCTTAATCCTAGATTTGAATAAGAACTTTCATTTCTCACCTAGAATTATTCATATTTGCAGTCTACTTTATCTTATGGACCACAACACAACAGGATTGTCACGTGATAGTAATTACTAAGAAATAGTTGTATAGTTTTCAGTACTAGAAATTAGGTGAAACAAAAAAATTTCTATTCAACACAACATATTTACCATAGGATGTTTTTATTTCCTGTTTGGACATTCTAGCACACACCATAACAGGAAATAGACTCCTGCATTAAATGATTGCCAACTGTTACTTCAAATTGGTTCAAATGTTTGTTTACACAAAGTATTTGTGTCATTGTGTTGTGATGGAAATAAAGTCACATGGTAAGTAAAGAGAGTTAATAACAAGTTCTGCCACTTTAGATTGAAGGCATATTTGGTATCCGCCACAATACACCACCAACGTATATAGTTAAAATCAATCATGCTGCTTTCTTAAATTATTATTGATGTCAGTGTCATGTTGTATCTAATGTCTATGTTTATGCTTCGGAGAGGCATGTTTAATTTTTTGTATATTCATGTGTCAGTTTTCGGTTTTTCTTACAAAATCTTTTGAACTTTATGATACAGGAAGCAAAGATGAAGCATTTTTTGATTCCAAGGGCTGGTTAGACTCAGATTGTGAAGACGATTTCTATAGTGTCAATGGTGGTAAGGAGGCCTTCTAGTACTTTTTCCTTTTTGTAGTATTTTCTAGTGAGTAGGAAGTGAAACTCTGCATACTTCAAATGTTTTTCCCGACTTTTCTCCTTTTAATCGAACATATGAATTTCTTTGTTTCTATCCAGATTTCACCCCATCTCGGGGAACCACTCCAGTGCACCACACATTTGGGACCCCTACCATCAACAAAAACCCTCCCGAACCATCTCCAAAGAAAAAGAATTTGTTAGAACTTTTTAGAGAAAGTGTGAGAGAAGTGCCAAATGATGAAGTAGGAAAAACTTTCAGCAATGAAGAGAAACAAGTTAAACCAATAATTGTACATGATGTTCTTACTAAATCTACACAAAGTACTCCTTATATCTCAGGTAGCATTGAACAAACCTTGAATGATGAAAATGAATCAGTTGGGCCTGTGCAGTGTTGCCTTCCACGCTTGAGTAGCTTTAGTGAGAGGAGAAGGAAAGCTAATCTTGATATAGCAGCAAATGGAAAAGCTTGATTTCTGGTGCAATCTATCTATGTATTTATAAAACATGTTGGAAATTGGAAGGTAAAGCTTTCAATGAATGAAAAGAATATGATGATAATGTACAGCTTAAATAGCTATATGAATTTGGAAGCGTGTACACATAAACGGAAGGGATGTTTTTTATGTCAATAAGCAATGAGATTTTTGTTTCATAATCAAGGGATTGCTTCATCTTATTAAAAAAATTGTATGCAATTAGGTGATGATATATACAAAGTACTTGCATGAATTTGATGAATATGTTCTATTTTTGCTGCGCCATTCTGTTGATTGTTGGCCAATTACTAATTAATTATTAGTTGTCAACTTGCCATAGTTAGTTGACAATTTGGCTATCATAACTTATTGTTAATAATATATCCAACTAAGGTTAATGATATAAGAAAGAACCTTTTGCATAGTTGGATTATGTCTTTTGTGTGATGGACTCAATATCAACTATTATGGCAACAATAAAGGATACATGTACTTCCTAAAGGTACAATAGAACATCAAACCCTCTTAAGAGCAAGAAAGTTTGTATCCGTTTTTTTTCTATGAAACCCGTGAATGATCTTCCAATCTTAGAGATTGAGATATTTGTAGACATGATTATGGGCCGGATCATGAGAAAGAAACAGTCTTTCCTCAACTTTCCAACGGATTTGTGAGAGTAGGGGGGGACAATTCTTCCTCCTAGATTGGAGGAGTGGTTTACTCCATTGCAAGATTGACCAAACCAGTCCTTTCAAAGACTTCATCTACCACATATTGGAGAGATGAACTAGCAATGGACATGGATTCAGGTTGGACGACCCAAGATCATGCCCGCGCAATTTCTCTAATGGCCCTTTCATAACTCATTTGGGCTGATCAGACCATGAGTTGTTTTACTCTAGAGTCCAATAAAAGTTATCCCAATCCAATGCACAGAACAAAATAAAGGTCAAATTATGCTCGTAGGCAATTTGAGGGAAAAAATCTTAATACTTATTGAGTAAAATTCTAACACTAACGAGTGTCGTTTACAGTGTATGACAGTTTACAGTGTATTACAAAGAGAGCATCAAAACAAGTTTATCCTCACGATTTCAATGTTATAGCTGAGTGTCTGTAAAAATCTGTGAGTTGACAGTGTAATGCTTGTACTCTGTAGTGACTAGAGAGAATGACAATGACTCAACACTCACTGTATCTTTAAAGGCACTTGAAACTCATCATTTGTTCTTTGTTCAAGAATCCAATATCACAGACACTTCATCAATAGGTTATACAATCTCGCTGCAAGAATAGTCTCGTACAACTTTGAAACTGTGCTTTAATGGCAAATAATCAAACTGATTACAATTATATTATTTCTGAATTTCAGTTGTATCCTTCCCCTTCCTCATTCAACACAACTTCAGGTTCGAGTCTTCTGATCAAGCTTCTTACTTTTAGAGGCATTTTAACCTTCAAATCATAACATCATTTCACTCGGCTAGTTCTTCAACTCCACTCAAGAGTTCTTTCTCTTCTCTTTCTTTTATTTTTCTCTCATAAAAATTGCAAGAAATTCACTCTCTTTCTCAATTCTTTCCTTCTTACCTCTTTCTTTCTCTTCTCCCACTTTCTTCTCTGTCCCCTCCAACCAAACAAGAAGGGACTGAGAGATGATAGGCTATAAATGAAAGGAAATGAATAATATAAAGAGAGAGGGTTATCCGTGGTGCTTGATAGGATTTGAATGTTGGAGATAACCAAGTCTATTGAATACTCTCAAATAAGTTTTCTATTACATTCAGAACCAGTATATATCAAAGAGACTTGCATTTAAAGTTTCTTCATAAGAATCTCAATTTTCTCAACAGCTTGATGCATATTTTTCTGTTTGGCTTCATCCAAGAGCAAACGGCAAGTTCTGTACATAGGTACTATATCTTGATCGACCATCTCCTCAAACAGATTGAATGCCCACTTGCATCTATCTGCTCTACAAAGCCCATGAACTAGCAATGTATAGGTTGAAAGATCAAGACCAATATGATATTTATTTATCATGTCATTTAATATATCATTCAGCAAACTATCTATTTGTCTCATTTTAAAGCATGACTTGATCAATGAATGATAAGTCTGAATATCAGGCTTACATAGGCCGGACTCTTCCATCTCCTTCAGAATGCCAAAAGCTCTCTCTTCTCGTGCATAGTAACAAAACATAGAAATCAATGAATTATAGGTGGATGTATTTGGAGTCGCACCGGCCTTCGGCATCGCAACTTTGAATACATGCATAGCATCATCTATTCTGCCTGCTCTCCCCAACGTATAAACTAACGAATTATAAAAAAGAGTATCAGGCCTACATCCGGTAGAGCTCATTCTATCAACTACTTGCAAAGCTTCGTCGATTTTTTCTGCTTTTGCCAGTGCACACATGACAGTAGTATAAGTGACCACATTAGGAGAGCAATTTTGAGCTTGCATTTCATCAAGAAGTTCATAGACCCTGTCAAAATTCTGTTCTTGACAATAACATTGGATGATGGTGGAATAACTTATAACACAAGGGCGACAACCGTAACCTTTCATTTCTTGGATTGTCCAAAGTGCCTCCTCAACACGTCGGATCTTGCACCACCCGTGAATCAATATGTTAAACGTGTGAGCGTTTGGAGCAATGTGATGCTTCAGTTCCAAGTAAATTTCACGAGCCTGCTCAACAAATTTCTCTTTGCAAAGAGTATCAAGCAACACATTCATGGATTCTGTATTCTTCTCCAAACCGAGAAACTGTAAGTCATCAAATATCCTCACAGCGTCTTTCCACTGTTTTGCCCCAACAAATCTTCTCATTACTTTGGCTATAGTATCGAGGGTGACGAGACTCTCTTGACGCATTTCTTCTAAGATCTCTCTCATCTTTCCCATCACCTTCATTCTACCCAATATATCTACCATCATATCATATGATTCTCGAGAATGTTTAAAGTGTGTATGCGAACCAGCCCATTTGAATATCCCCAATGCAGACTTCCAATCATCCTTATACCGACATAGCAACCTATTAACAAGGTTTTGAGACGGATGAATACCATTTACAACTTCATCACTGATTAGAGACAGGAGAACGTCTTCCTCGCTACTTCCTTTACCAATTTTCGCAGTAAGAATGTCCACAGATCTCGTAAGGTCTTGAGGTTGTTCTTCTCCAGGGTGACAAGTTGCTAATGAAGAAACGAAAGTTCGTGGATAACATATGCAAGGGCGGTCACGAACAACGGCACGATATATTGACTGCATGGAGGTGACTTTAAGAAACATGAGAACCATGGTCATGACTAATGAAGATACATGATCTGCTTCAAAATAAAAACATGTTGAAAACTAGCTTTGAGAAATTGTTAATGAGGAAGTTAAATCCTACACTAGCTATTATTTCTTAGAACAACAAAAAGAAAATACGATTATTATGATAACAAATTTCATATAATAATAAAGTAAATCTGAGTGTTATACTGTGAATGTAACATTGTGATTGCAATAAATGTTATAAGGTGAAAAAATCAAAGTTATTAAACTGAAAGTTCTAGCTATATTGTCAATCACGGTGCGAAGTAATTCTCCGGGGAGGTTTATCGCGGCCGCAAACGGAGGTGGAACCGCAACCTCGCGCGGGCACGATGAGAGGGGAAAAGAAATCCAAAATAAATAAGAAGGAAAAGGTAGAAGAGATTTTTACTTTTTGTAGCGGTCGATGACTGATTCCGATGACTTCTTCCGGCCAATTAAGTCCGGTGCTGACTCCAATGAGTTCTTCCGGGCAGTTGAGTTCAGTGGTGACTCCGACTTGTTTCTGATTCGACCAAGCGGGGGAACAGGTTTTGTTTTTGCTGATTTTATTTTCTTGTTTTTGGTTTTAATTAAACGCTCAAATAAAACAAATTCTCATAGAACTAAATAAATTTGCTTAAATAAAAAAAATAGAGAAAGTGGGTTACCAAGGGGAATTATCTAAATTCAAATTTAATGTTGGACTAATAAGATTATCTTAAGTTGAATCAACTTATGAAAAAGTGAATTCTTAACACACACCATAAGTTTTTTTTTTTTTATGTATCACGTGAAATTTTATAAGTGCCTTTCAAAATCGGAAGTATATTTCTGCTCCGCACCATGCTATATATGAATTACATTAGAAGGGTTGGATGCAAATCAGAAGTATATTTTTGGTTCCAACCTGAAAGTATACTTTTGATTCCTGGACGCACTAAATGGTGTCATGCCTCTTCTCCTCTTATTACAGTAACCATTTTCAAAACAAAACATAAAACTCTCTCATACTCTTATTACATCTTTCATATATTTGGATAAAAAATCATTAGAAATCATTAAGCATTGGTTAAATATAGTATTATAATGCAGTCAATCAAGCAAAATCAACACCAATCAATCAAGTAAGTTGTTTTTCAAATGTTTAGAGTTTATGTAATTTCTACTCAAATTAGTGAATTAGGGTTTAAATTGTGAATTTTATTATGAATTTTGACTTGAATTATATTATGCAGGAACATGATACGCTCAAGGTCATTAGCCATGGGCGGAAGATCAGTAAACATGTGTTGCCTGCTGAGCCATGGTTTGATGAGCTTTTATGGCTTACAGGGTTGAAAGATTTGGCCCTGTGTGGATACAACATGGTCAACTGGGGTATGATCAATGCTTTTATTTAGAGGTGGCACCATGAGACATCGTCGTTTCATCTACCACATGGTGAGATGACAATTACACTCGACGACATCGTGTATGTGCTTCATCTGTCGATCGAAGGGACTTTTTTTTATCATGATAGGATCAGTAAAGAGGAGGCATTGGATTTGTTGGTTCATAAGCTGGGAGTTACCCCCGAGAGTGGCCTGAGAGAGATTGATAAGACATGTGGTTGCCACGTCAGGTATAATTATTTGGATATGGAGTTCGCATATGAGATTAGGCATGCACGAGAGGCTTATGGTGATCCCGAGCATATTACCATTCATAGGGGGTTTGCCAAGAGAGCATGCCTTTTGTATCTTGTTGGCATCAATGCCACTTATACCGATATCATGTATCTCTGGTACTTTGAGGATTTTGAGACGATCAGCCAGTGGAACTGGGGAGCTACTTGCTTGGTTTACTTGTATACCAAGTTGGATGACGCCATTAAGTGGGATACGAAGCAGATGACCGACAGCATGTCACTCATGACGGTATAAATTCTCTATCTTTGTGGCCTTTGTTAATTATTTTGATTTCAGAACTAACTATTTTATTTTGTTATTTCAGGGATGGATCCTACAACACTTCCCCCATATTTCGGGTTGGTCATATGATACGAGTTATACTAAAGATAAGCCGCATGCTTGTGCATACGACCCGTTCCGAGGGAACTATGCGATAGATTCGTTCCGGGTTTACATTGACCAGCTCGTGCATGAGGACATTCACTTCAGTTCATACGTCGACCACCGTGTCACAATACCGTTTGACGAGGTTGTGCTATTTATAGGTTGGTTGACTTGCGGGATTCACAAGACTGCTGCTTATATGCCTGAGCGGGTGATCCGTCAGTTCAGATTTACCCAGACCATTCCCTGGGATCCTGATGTATGTGCTCCTCCGACTGTGAAACAGAGAGATATGAATGCTATGTTTGATGATTTGAGAATCATCTTGTTCCTGATGAGGCCAAAAGTACCGTAGCACCAGACGACTGGAGTTACGAGTACGGGTATATGATATGGTTCTTCAAGGTGTCCCATCCATACATGGTAAAGGATGCCCCAGGGAACCCACTGAGGCCAGTTCATCTGGATATCCTAAAGGAGGAGGAGGTTATGAGGGATCATGCTCATGATGTGTTGCCCAGGTGTCATCGTATCATGGATCTTGCGCGGGATGGTATTGATAGAGGGTTGTTTCCTGATGGATCCAATGTTAGAGGTGTTTTGGATTCCATCATGGCGGAGGCTCAGGAGGCTATGTGTTACAGGAGGCAGCGTATGGACGCCTCGAGGGTGACAGGCCGACTTATCATCTGCCATACTCAGTAGTTTATGATGATGCATTTGTATTTTGGTTTTAGTTTTTTGGTATTATATTGTATCTTATTTGTACTTGGGTTACATTTTGGTGTTGTGTACGACTCTATCACATAGCATGGGTTTTCTGCTACTGGCAGCATCTGAACCAGAAATATATTGTCGTTTTAAAACTAAATATATACTTTCGGTTTTAAGTCAAGTTTTTCAAAAAAAGTGCACACTGGAAGTATACTTCCGAATTTAGAGGTCCGTTATAGGAATTACATAGGTTTAATTTTCCCACATGGAGTGGGGTAAGAAATCCTCATGAAAAAACAAAGTCAATAATTCATCGTGTAGTGGGAGAAGTTTGCTCGAGTGTGTGTACTACAAGATACACTCAATAGTCATTTCTATGGTACTTTGCATGCGTGAAATCTCAGTTTTATTTAGGAACTTCCTTTAAATTTGAATATCGGAGAATGCTCTTTCCATTCATAGGGACGCGTTCAACATTTTTGAAAATTTGAAAATATCCTTCAAACGTCTGAAGATGCATAACTAAATGTATTCAATATTACATTAAGAAACAATATTATGAGATTCATTTCATTTTGAATAAAATATGGTCCGAAGATGCATCTCCATAAAATTTCAGAGGATTTTCGAATATTCTTCTCTGAAATATCTCTTGAATGATTTCAGAGCAACATCATTGTTCTAACATTATAATTTTTTTTAGACCAAGTTATATTAAAGTAAACTCAAGTATATTAAAGTGAAACGAAAGTAAAAAGTCATACATTAAATGAAGTCAATACCATACATAATATTTATTAAAAAATACAAAAAAATACATTTAAACATAGACTATTAGGTATGTTTAACCCCATGTCTTTTCCTCTGCTTGTACTGCATGAGATTTTGTAACTCCGTAATCATACACTCCACGAGAGCCAACTATGGACCATCATCCTCAAAGAGTCTTATGTATATGGATACTCTACCCATCTCAATAACACGTTGACAGACTACTGACATGTTCTCAGTGTGGTCATCCATAGCCTGAAGTACCTCCTGATTACCTGACCTAGGTGATCTTCGAGTGAATCGTAGTAAAGTCGATGAAGTACTGAAGGTAGACGACGTCGACGTAGGTTGTACTTTTGTTCACAAACATGAGTGTGCCAACCAAAAACTATTGGTAACACATCAACACGCAAGTTTGATGGTAGTTGTAGCGGTAGAAATGTTTAAGACTAAGCCATTGGATTGACTAGACTTATACAAATCAAAATAAAAATCACCACCGCACTTTGTTGTTTCCAAAGGAATGGGAAAAGAGCGAATAACCCAAAAAGAGGGGGAACGATTCTAGGTAAGGGGGTTGGTTGTGCAAAGGGAAGGTGTTAGCACCCTAAACATCTACGGTACTCCGCAGGAACCTCTTTGTAAAATCTGTATATTTTGGCTATATAAAAAAATGTTGTATAAAATAGATGGTGGAGATGAGAAAAGAAATATATTTTTTTTTTATGATTTTGCACCCGCCGCGGTTGCGAACCTTTAGTGCCTACGTGCCACCTTTTCGTGCAATAGGGGATCAGGGTACACGTAGTTCCACTTTTAAAAATTTTAAAACATAAATGTGTTGGTTAATTTTATGAGATAAAACATCATCGTCATTGTCCGTGTGGAAAACATACCTACCACCTACAATCATGAGAAAGGAGAATTTGCATCATCTCAAAGTGGAGGATATGGCTTGGATTTTAGAATCAACAATGCCTCACTCAACACCCAAGTGGAAAATATCTCTCATCACTACATATTATAGAAGTATAGTTGTTTGCATCACTATAAGGATTGACAAGAGTCCAATCTTTTTTGAGAAACATTTAAAGATGAAAGCCAAAGTGGCAAAATGGTTTGAATGAGATTGATTGACTTTTAGTCTTCTCACAAAAAGGATGTCAAAGTATTATTAAGTTTATTGGAGTTTATTTATGAAAATGTTTGAAAATGCATGGACCTAAGTCCAAGTTTGTTATGAAAGTGGTTCAAGTTTAAAACAAGAAGAGTTTTCAAAAGGAGAGAGAAGATTTTTGAAATTAAAGAAGATGGGAGGAGAAGAAAAGGCTATCCTAAAGCATAAGATAAAATCTAGGGATAAGAACCATCTAACCAACAAGAAGCCAATACTTGACACTATGAGCCAAGATAAAAATCTCATTCTTTGGATTGAAACCAAACAAGCAAAAATACTAGATCTCTTGAGAGAACCAAACTTCAAGTGTATTAAGTCTCCATAAAAATTAGGCAGAGTAACAACTATATACAGGTGAATTCCAGATTACAAACAAAGGGTGTAATCATAATAACCTACACACAAAACAAACAAACAACCCAATGTCTTGAGGTAAACCTCAAGAGCTCCAGACAAAATAATCAGATAAGATCACAAGGTCTCCAATCATAGGCCAAGGTTTCTAATCCTAAGTCCAAAAAGTCCAAAGCTCCATAATGCCAAGGATAGTAACCAAATAGTTCAAGTATCATTAAAGCTTTTTAGGGTTTGTGTTGATTATTAGGTGTTTTAAAAGGAAAAGTAAAACTCAAGTGAGCAAAAATTAAAATGACAAGAAAGTAAATACTCAAATGATCAAAGATGAAAATGACATGAAATGTAAATGCTAAAAGTAAATAGTGCATAAAAATAAAAGGGAGGCATATAATAAAAGAATAAAGGATAAAGTCAATTATTAGTGATTAGTGATGAGTTGGATGATCATCTTAAAACTTGCATTTGGAACTCATTAGAGGATTGGTAGAACCAAAGCCTCCACACAATAAGTTACATTTTCTTTTTGTCAAGTATATCATCCATTTGGAATCCTTATGAGTATCATTTAATGATCAACAATGTTTAAGTGATCCGCATTGACCAAATGTGTTGTAGATCTATTAGAGGATTGGTAGAACCAAAGCCTCCACACAATGAATCTCAAGGTTATTGGATCAAAGAGATCAAATTAACATACTTGGGCTTGCAAACGTAAGTTTGGGCCACGAATGATTATTTATTCGAATCGGGACAAAATTTAGCGCTATGTTAAGCAATCGTAAGTGGACTTATATAGAAGTCGTACATATTTTGAGGTCGGTCAATAGCAATCTATGCACCATTTATTTTGAGACATGATATAGAGATCATGCTCCAACAACATTTAGTGCAATAAGAATGGGATGAGATGAAGAGGGGTGGGAGAGAATATACAAACCACTTTTGGATTAAATTTAATCAAACTATTATTAAAATCATTCATCCATTTTTGTGGAGTTAGACTCAACACCATGGATCCAATGATGTTAATAAAGTTCATGATCAAAAATTTAACCCAAGATCAGCCAGAAAATAGTCACAAAATAATATTACATTTTAACATATACAAAAAGGTTTAAAAAATAATGTTTAAAAATAGAAATAAAAGAGAAAAATATCAACTATGTTCAAATTAATCAAGAAATAAAAAGTAAGACCATAGAAAAATCAGAAATAAACTAAAGTAATTTTATAAATTTTTTGATAATATTTTAAAGTCAGAAACTATTTTTAAAATTAAAAGAAAGGGGTAAAATAAACCAAAAATGATAAAAAATAACAAAGTCAGAAACAAAAATAAAATAAGGTCACCCATATTTGTCACAATATCATTGGATCATTCCATAAATTTTTTAGAATTTAAAAATGCATAAAAGTATTTTTAAACATTTAAAACAATTCAAATAAAGTGTAAATTTATAAAAATACCAAAACACAAAATTAAATTGTGAGAAGATAAAAATCAGAAATATTTTTCATAATTTTTTCAGATTTTTTTGACTAAAAATGAATTTTCTATGATTTTTTGAAGTTTAAAACAATTAAATATAAAAAATCAGAAAAGAAAATAAAAGTCAAAAATATGTGGACCATTGGATGAGAGTCAAAATGCATTAGTAATCAGATCCAAAGGATCTGACGCGCTGTGCATATCATGGTCATTAGTGAATAAAACATAGAATCAAAAATAAAATCAGAATAAAAAAAACAAGTGGCACGCCATCATTGGTTGGAAGATGACACGTTGGTCATCTTCAACCTCTAGCCAACGTGAATTGCAGGTCTCTCAAACTGTTAAATCAGAAGCTCAAACCTATGTAATTCGCTTCGTCTCTTCAATACAAAGACACCACACCCTCACGTCAAATTTATATAAATTATAGCTCAAGCAATTTGGAAGGAAAGTTTTGAAAAGGGATTTGAAATTTCATGGTTAAAACGTGTTTCCAGTAAAAAGCAAGTGTTATGACTAGAACCAGGGCAATGAGAGCATCACAATGATATCAAAGTTTTGGAGAATTGATGAAGGAATCTACCTATTGAAGTTGAGTTGTAGAGCTCTGAAACTGGACTTCTATGGAGCAATATAGAGCACGATTCTTGAAAGTAATTATATGGTTAACTTCAGGGAAGATCATGGAAGGTGAATTGATGAAAAAATTGAATTGAAAAAGGCTTTTGTGTATGGATTTCGAAGTTGCTGAATTCTGAGTTATGGAACAAGTTTGGTAGGGTGATTCTGGCTATCCAAGCTTGAGGAAATGAATGGGGAATAACCCTCTATTTATAGGGAATCAAATGGAATATCCAAGCGTGTAAAATGATGAAGTTTGGAGGGAAATCGTGTGAAGTTGCAAACAATAAAAGTGTGACTTCCAATTTGATCAAAACTCATCCAAAACACGCGTTTTGCTATGCTAATAATCACTTCTGCAATTTCATTAAACATGTTTAGAGGCATAAACGTGCAGAAACAAAGTGTTAGAAGCCAAATCAAGGATTTCAAACTTCTAACTTGGTGAAAAAATCAATTTCAAATTGCCAACTTCTGACCAATGGCATTCTCAGTTCAAGGGGTCTTAGGGAATGATTCTTGATGCTTTAGAAAGATGAGGTTACAAGCTTTGCAATGGAAAAAGAATGGGATCAAATGGATGCTTGAGCTGAAAGTTGCATTGAGTCAAAGTTGGAGAAAAAGGGTTGACTTTCCATACTTAGAAATATTTCAAATTTTTCTTCAAAAGTGACCTATAATGTCTTGCATCCAAACATAGCCTTCCACTTGGAATTTTCTCTTGACCAAAAAAGATGGAATGAAGTAGATCTCTTGAATGACATTTTGAAACTTGAACCATTCAAAATCTCCAAAAATTGAGAAAGTTATGACTTGTTGAAGTTGGAAAATTTTCATAAAATGACCTATAATCTTTTGTATCCTTAAGGAAAATTCCATCCATTTTCTCACTTTGCACATAAAAGAAGGCATAAGTTTCACATCTTCAAGATCATTATGGAAAAATAATGGGCTCAAGGTGATAAAAATTGACCAAGTTATGATCATTTTAAGTCACACATGGAAAATTGGGGATTCATCTGGAGGACTTGTAATCTTTCTTCCTCATCAAGTTTCTTCCATATGAAAACTCCTTGGAACTTTTGAAGTGATTTGTTAATAACCCTTTGAAGAGAATGATGTATTTGGAATCATTCAAAAATACCAAAAGATGAGCAAGATATACTCCTTTGAAGTTCAAAACCCTAGCTCCTAGATTAAGAAACATGCCTTGAGGAATTTTGACAATTTTGAACAAACTTCTTGTACCAACACAAATTCTTTGTAAATATAAGTTGTTGAGGATGATAGTGAGAACTCATAGCAACCACAACCACTTCCATATTTTGAGAATTGAGAGAAATATGCATTTGTGACCAATGGGAACAAAGCCTTGTCCAAGCATGACAACTTCTCCAATCAATCGCTTGTGCTTTTGAACCAAATTTGATAATCTTGAAATATGGTGAACCAAAATAACCTTGCCATGCCATTTCCTCCAAAACAAATCCAATGGTGAGGCTTGAACTTCTCAAGCTTTATTGACCAGGGCATGGAAATAAACTCATGAACCCATGGGGCAACTTGTTAAATCTCATTGCATTTACCTACATGGATAACAAGCAAGACAAACCAAAACATTGCATTTTATTAATTAAAAGAAGAAATCAAGACAAAAAATATTCATGATCATAAAAGAGCACAAGTCAAGGTGCTTGGTGATTCCTCAAAGTGCAAAGCTAAATATAGGGAGGGAAACCAAGAATCATAGTGTGATCTTATTATAATGGAATCAACATGGTATGATGAAGGGATCTTAGGGGAAAAAATTGGGGTACATAAGCTTCCCTTATTTAAGTTTCTTCTTTCCGGAGATACGAAGGTTAAAAATCTTCGTGTCGACGCGATCGAAGAAACTTAAATATAAAACAAGCCCTATTTTTGGCCCCAAGATGCCATGCAAATGTTTATGATCATGAATGCGTATGAACAAGACCGAAGAGACGCAAAACACCATTGGGGATGTAACAATAATAAAGAAACAAGAGAGAGACCCGACCAGGAAAATAAATCACTATCATGGATCAAAAGACCCGACTCAGAGGATGGTAAAATGGTCAAAGGATACACCAACTCCTACTGGAGGTAAAGCTACCAACGTTCACTGATGGTAAAAAGAGGAAAGAAATAACAACACCGACATTCACTGACGGTGAGCTACCAACATTCACTGAAGGTAAAAGGAAAAGAAATATCATAGCATCTCCGTTCACTGATGATGAACTACCAACGTTCACTGAGGGTAGCAAAAAGATAACAATCATCGACGTTCACTGCCAATGACCTACCAACTTTCACTGAAGGTAGAAAGAGAATATATCATAACACCGCCGTTCACTGATGATGAACTACCAACGTTCACTGAGGGTAGCAAAAAGATAATAAACACCAACTTTCACTGATGGAGATCTACCAACTTTCACTGAAGGTAGAAAGAGAATATATCATAGCACCGCCGTTCACTGACGATGAACTACCAATGGTCACTGAGGGTAGCAAAAAGATAACAAACACCAACTTTCATTGATGGTGATCTACCAACTTTCATTGAAGATAGAAAGAGAATATATTATAGCACCGCCGTTCACTGACGATGAACTACCAACGTTCATTGAGGGTAGCAAAAAGATAACAAACACCAACTTTCACTGATGGTGATCTACCAACTTTCACTGAAGGTAGAAAGAGAATATATCATAACACCACCGTTCACTGACGATGAACTACCAACATTCACTGAAGGTAGAAAAAAGATAATAATCATCGACGTTCACTGCCAATGACCTACCAACTTTCACTGAAGGTAGAAAGAGAATGTATCTTAACACCGCTGTTCACTGACGATTAACTACCAACGTTCACTGAGGGTAGCAAAAAGATAACAAGTTTCCCTAAAATTTTGGCATTTCGCCTAGAACGGGTCTCAACTTCTTCTTTAACCGAGGCACTTTGCCTGGAAAGGGTAATATGTAAGCTGTCTCAAATAAAGAGACTTCCACTTGCAAAGATTTCACAACGAGTTGTTTCTGTGAATTTGAAAGTCTTGCCATCCACTGGCGTAAACTGATGACGAACTGTGTAACACCCCAATTCTACCCCGGCAATTATATAAATAAATCAGAGTTATAAAATCATTCACGCAAGCGAATCAGGATGTCACAAATTCATCAATAAACTCATTGCACTCATCGTGGATATATAACACCTTAAAACTTCGGATGAACCATCAGCATGATACTTTAATTAAACAATTCAATAATTTAAACATCTACGCAACGAAATTCTTAACAACATCTTTATCATCCTTACAACAACTTTAAAACATCACATACTTAATAATAATCAACTAAAAGTTCAACAACTGAATAATCAACAATCAAAAACAACAAGCGTTCATCACCCCCGGTGTTACATATCAACAATAACACCGACTCGAACTATTGAAGGTATACAGCCTTCACTCTCGATTACCTGCATGTTACCAACGTAAGGGCAACATTCAAACAGAAGGGGTGAGATATCTAACAATATAATAAAGCGCATGATAATTACTATGCTAAATTAGATCACATAACATCACCACTTCTCATCTCATAATCAACAATGATCACAACAATAATACACATTCACAACATCAATACACACTTCTTTATGCAATCATATAATATGACTCAATACTATGCAAATGCATGTGGTACCATTGGAGCAGAACTCCCATCTCAAAAATTTCCAATTAATAGAGGCATCAACAAGGCATAAGCCTTCATCTCAATATTCGCCAATACAGGCCATCTCAACGAGCATAAGCTCCATCTTAGAATGCAATGTATACGACACAATCATGAATGTAATAACAACACCATAATCGACAACATCTCAATACAACACCGTCGTTAGCCAAAGGCCCACATCTCAAAAGCATCTCAACATCTCTTCATCAACATCATTCATCGACATCATTCATCATCATAAATCATCAAACATAATTTATACATCATAATTCATTAAAACAAACTCTCATTAAGATCATCTCATCAACAACTCAACCGTACAGAAATACGACAATAACTCATCAATTTCACAACGTTGGCCATATGCCTATACAAGATTGCCTATAATTAGTTAATCAACTAAGGCTTACTTCTAAATCACCAAATCTCTACATACTACTATTCTGTAATATATCATCATTAACATCATTAATCCTACTGTTACAAACCAGACCGTACTTTACAAACGTCTCATCCTCATCCTTCTTCACAACGAACTAACATAGTGATTACCGCGAAACTAACTCTAATCCTAATTTGGATACTAGGATTATACTTCCTATTCTTCATTTTAATCCTCAAGAATAAATTTCATCGCGTTAGCTATTCAACGCTTCAAACGACACCTCAAACGGAGTCCGAAAACTCAAGTTACAGCATTCTCAAACTGATTCTGCCAAAAACCAGACAACATGGGTCGATGCATAACTCCTTGGATCAACGCGTACTGCACTGAACTCGTAACATGAGTTGACGCATCCTCTCTTGTATCGACTCATATTGAGTCTACCACACGTCATGTATCGACACATGCTCCTACGTATCGACTCATCCCGAGTCTAAAAGTCCTCATGTATCAACGCAAGACCTCTTCGTGTCGACTCATCCTGAGTCTAAAGACCTTCTTGTATCGACACATACCATTCGGGGTCGACGCATATTGTTTTGTCATGGGAAATTTCTACGATTCTCTCTACGTTTTCACTACGAGTTTCATACTTTAAGCCCTAAAAACCTAATCTATTCATTAACTATAATTGTACTATAATTCTACATCAAATAAACAGCATAGGAACATCATCATTCATCTTTCAATCATCAATTCTCATCATACAATAACATATACATTCAATTCATGAATAAGACAACAATCACCTCTAACCCCACATACCAATTATCATGAACCCAATTATAGAGTCAGAACTCCACCCTTACCTTGGATTGAAGGTCGCTCTACAACTTTTTCCAATCGAATTCCCGTTCTGCCGTTCTTCCTCTTTTCCAATAGCTTCACGTTCTTTCTCTCAAACCCTTATTCTTCTACTGCTTCTTCTTTCTATTCTTTCTAACAATAATAAAATAACCTATTATTCTTTTAATTCCTTATTGGGCTCAAAACTAATACACTCCCTTATTACTTTTATTCCTTTAAGACAAGTCCACATTAAATAATATTATACTTCTAATATTATTTCACCACTTAATAAAATAATTAAATCCAACTAATCACAACACATCTTCACAAATATTCAAAAAATAATTTAATTAAATAATTAATTAAATTACGGGCGTTACAACTCTCCCCCACTTAGAATATTTTCGTCCTCGAAAATTTACCTTAATCAAACAACTCAGGGTAGGAGTCTCGCATCTTGCTCTCCAACTCCCAAGTCATGCTTTCTCCGACAGCACCTAGCCAAACCACTTTAACCAAAACAATCTCTTTACCCCTTAGAGCCTTTATTTCACGATCCGCGATCCGTATAGGCATCGTCTCACTGTAAGATTATCCTATACTTGCACATCATCCATATGAATCACATGAGATGAATCTGAAATATACTTCCGGAGTTGCGACACATGAAACACATCATGCAAATTCAAAAGATTAGGTGGTAAAGCCACTCTATAAGCAACATTCCCCAGTCTCTCCGAAATCTGATATGGTCCAATAAAACGAGAAGTGAGCTTCTTAGACTTCAATGCTCGCCCAACACCAATCACAGGTGTAACTCTCAAAAACACATGATCACCAGCTTGAAATTCTAAATCTTTCCTTCGCTTGTCATGATAACTCTTCTGTCTACTTTGGGAAGCTTTCATCTTTTCTTGAATCAGCTTCACCTTTTCAGTGGTTTCACGAACAAGTTCAGGTCCAAGTACTACACTTTCACCAGATTCATGCCAACATAAAGGAGTTCTACACCTTCGACCATACAACGCTTCAAAAGGTGCCATCCCAATACTAGAATGGTAACTGTTATTATAGGTGAACTCTATCAATGGAAGATAAGTATCCCACAAACCTCCCTGCTTAAGAGCACATGCCCTTAGCAAATCTTCCAATGATTGAATAGTCTGTTCAGTCTGACCATCTGTATAAGGATAATACGCTGAACTCAACCTCAACTTAGAACCCAATGCTTCTTGCAAACTCTTCCAAAAATCAGAAGTAAATCTTGGATCTCTATCTGACACAATGCACAAAGGAATACCATGCAACTTCACAATTACACTAACGTAAATCTCAGCCAGCTCGACACCGGAAAACTGATGTTAATAGGAATAAAATGAGCCGACTTCATAAGCCTATAAACAATCACCCAAATCGAATCATGTCCTCTTATCGTATTAGGAAACCCTGTCACAAAGTCCATTGAAATGCTATCCCATTTCCACTCTGGAACTTTTAACAGTTGCATCAACCCTGCAGGCTTCTGATGTTCAACTTTAAACATCTGACAAGTCAAACATGCATACACAAACCGAGCCACATCACTCTTCATTCCAGGCCACCAAAACAAACCTTTTAAATCTCGATACATCTTTGTAGCTCCTGGATGAATACTCAACTTACTTCTATGACTCTCTTCCAATATCACTTTCTTCATCTCAGCGTCATCAGAATACAAATCCGGCTATGAAACCTCAGCACACCTTGCGCATCTAACTTAAAATCACTATTCTCAGACTGATCAATCCCAACCATCAAATCTACCAGTTTCACATCCAACTTCTGAGCTTCTCTGATACTGTCTAGAAAGTCATTATTAACCTTCAACATACCCAACATAAGACTTCGCGTCGTAACCTCGCAAACTAAGCTCATATCTCTGAACTGCTCAATTAATTTCAACTCTTTAACCATCATTGCCGACATATGTAAAGTCTTTCGATTCAACACATCAGCTACTACATTCGCTTTTACTGGATGATAATTCAAACCGAAATCATAATCCTTTAACAATTCCAACCATCTTCGCTGCCTCATATTCAACTCCTTCTGATTGAAAAGATACTTCAAACTCTTATGGTCACTAAACACTTCAAATCTAGAACCATAAAGATAATGCCTCCAAATCTTCAACACAAAAACAACTTCAGCAAGCTCTAAATCATGCGTAGGATAGTTCTTCTCATGAGTCCTCAACTACCTTGACGCATAAGCAACTACCTTACCATTCTGCATAAGCACACCTCCTAAACCCATCTTAGAAGCATCACAATACACCACAAAACGCTCTCCTGGATTAGGCAACGTCAAAATCGGAGCCGACATTAACCTCTTCTTCAATTCTATAAAACATTCTTCGCACTGAACATCCCACACAAAAGCTCTACCTTTACAAGTCAGCTTAGTCAACGGAAGTGCCAACTTAGAAAAACCTCCTATAATAACCAGCTAATCCCAAAAAGCTTCTAATCTCAGTAGCTAACTTCAGAGTCTCCCATTGCAGCACAACATCAACCTTCGATGGATCTACATCAATTTCACTACCTGAAATCACATGACCAAGAAAACTAACCTCCTTCAACAAAAAATCACACTTGGACAACTTTGCATACAACTTCTTCTCTTTCAAAACTTGCAATACCACTCTTAAGTGTTCTGCATGCTCTTCATCTTACTTAGAGTAAATCAAAATATCATCAATGAACACCACTATGAACCGATCCAAATAAGTATGAAACATACGATTCATATATTCCATGAATACTCCCGGCGCATTAGTAACACCGAAAGGCATCACTGAATACTCATAATGCCCATAACGCATTCTAAAAGCCGTCTTCTGGATATCTTCATCCTTCACTTTAATATGATGGTAACCCGACCTCAAATTAATCTTACTAAACACACGAGCATCCGCCAATTGGTCCATCAAGTCATCTATTTTTGGAAGCGGATACTTGTTCTTAATCGTCACTTTATTCAACTGTCCATAATCAACACAAAGCCTCATACTTCCATCTTTCTTCTTTACTAACAACACTGGAGCTCCCCACGATGATACACTTGGTCTTACAAACTTCTTTTCAAGTAACTCTCCCAATTTCTTCTTTAACTCTGACAATTCAGATGCATACATCCTGTATGGTGCCATAGACACAGGTCTGGTACCAGGTACAAGATCAATAGTAAATTCAACTTCCCTCTCCGGTGGTACATCAGGAATCTCATCGGGGAAAACTTCAGGAAATTCACACACCACCTACAATCCCTCAATTATAGCTTGAGTCTCTACATATAGTGATGCCATCAACGAGAACATCTATACTTCCTCTTGCATCAACTTCCTCAACTGTTTAGCAGACATCAGACTATCTTCCTCTTCTTCAGGAGTAGAAAACCTCACAGACTTGTCATAACAGTTAATATGAACACAGTTATGCTCTAACCAGTTCATACCCAAAATCACATCCAAACCTCTTAACGGTAAACAAACCAAATCAACAGCAAAGTCTCTGTCGAAGATCGACAAGGGACACTTAACACACACAAAAGAAGTAGTCACCGACCCCTTGGCTGGAGTATCGACGACCATTTCCCCATTCAAAGAAGACAACATAAGACCCAATCTTTCAACACAATCAGCAACAATAAAATAATGAGTAGCACCGGTATCAATAATAGTAATTAAAGGAGTACTATTAATGAAACATGTACCTCTGATAAGTCTGTCCTCAACAACTGTCTGATCCTCCACCAAAGCGAACACTTTACCACTTGTCTACGCCTTCTTTGGTTTCTGACACTGACTACCAATGTGCCCTTCTTCTCTATAATTGAAACAAATCACATCCTTATGTTCACACTCAGATACAACATGTCCGTTCTTACCACAACGGAAACACCTCTTCACTTCAGTAGTACACACATTACTCCTATGCTCAGGTTTTCCACACTTAAAACAAACCACACCAGCAGGAGCATCTCCCCCACTAGTCCTCTGACCCTGAGCAACTTTCTATTTACCTTTACCAGCTGGGGTATCATAAGGCGTAACATGATTCTATTGGTGCTTACCCCTCTTCTCACTGATAATCTTGTAATGAGCATTATTATCCTCCTCATAAATCCTGCAGCTATCAATCAAATCAGCAAAGACACAAATCTTCTGGTATCCAACTACTTTCTTGATCTCCGGGCGCAACCTGTTCTCAAATTTGATAAATTCGAAAACTCAGCATCTGCCTCAGCGTAGTGCGGATAAAACTTAGCCAACTCAGCAAACTTGGCAGCATACTCAACAATTGACATATTCCCTTGCTTCAGCTCAAGGAACTCAATTTCCTTCTTACCACAGACATCTTCAGGAAAGTACTTCCTTAAAAATTCCCTACGAAACACAGCCCAAGTGACATTCTCATCTGCAACTTACAATCTTTGACAAGTCTCCAGCCACCAGTCATCAACCTCGACTGCTAGCATATGAGTACCATATCGAACCTTCTGCGTTGGAGTGCAGTCCATCACACAGAAGATTCTCTCAATCTCTTTCAACCACTCTAATGCTCCGTCAGGATCATACTTTCCCTTGAACGTAGGCGGATTCTTTCTCTGGAAGGTCGCCAAGCTATGAGATCCAGTATTCCCGTCAGCATTCGGCCGATTTTCCATCGCATGAGCCATTTCTTCTAGAGCAGCAGCAAGTGCAGCATCATTCCTTCCAGCCATCTCAACTTCTAACTACAACATAAACAACTGTTAGAACTCAAATTGACAATACTCGATTGTTAGACAACTACGACTCGACGACAAGGTCAGACCAACCTTTTGCTCTGATACCAACTTTGTAACACCTCAATTCTACCCCAACAATTATATAAATAAATCATAGTTATAAAATCATTCACGCAAATGAATCGGGATGTCACAAATTCATCAATAAAACTCATTGCACTCATTGTGGATATATAACACCTTAAAACTTTGGATGAACCATCAACATGATACTTTAATTAAACAATTCAACAATTTAAACATCTACGTAGCGGAATTCTTAACAACATCTTTATCATCCTTACAACAACTTCAAAACATCACATACTTAATAATAATCAACTTAAAGTTCAACAACTGAATAATCAACAATCAAAAGCAACAAGCGTTCATCCCCCTGAGTGTTACATATCAGAGCAATGACATCGACTCAAACTATTGAAGGTATACGACCTTCACTCTCGATTACCTGCACGTTACCAATGTAAGGGCAACATTCAAACAGAAGGGGTGAGATATCTAACAATATAATAAAGCGCATGATAATTAATATGCTAAATTAGATCACATAACATCACCACTTCTCATCTCATAATCAACAATGATCACAACAATAATACACATTCACAACATCAATACACTTTATGCAATCATATAATGCGACTCAATACTATGCAAATGCATGTGGTACCATTGGAGCCGAACTCCCATCTCAAAAATTGCCAATTAATAGAGGCATCAACAAGGCATAAGCCTTCATCTCAATATTCGCCAATACATGCCATCTCAACGAGCATAAGCTCCACCTCAGAATGTACTGTATGTGACACAATCATGAATGTAATAAGAACACCATAATTGACAACATCTCAATACAACACCATCATTGGCCAAATGCCCACATCTCAAAAGCATCTCAACATCTCTTCATCAACATCATTCATCGGCATCATTCATCATCATAAATCATCAAACATCATTTATACATCATAATTCATTAAAACAAACTCTCATTAACATCATCTCATCAACAACTCAGTCGTACAGAAATACGACAGTAACTCATCATTTCAAAATGTTGGCCTTAGGCCTATACAAGATATTGCATATAATTAGTTAATCAACTAAGGCTTACTTCTAAGTCACCAAATCTCTACATACTACTATTCTGTAATATTACATCATTAACATCATTAATCCTACTGTTACAAACCATACCATACTTTACAAACGTCTCATCCTCATCCTTATTCACAACGAACCAACATAGTGATTACCGCGGAAACTAACTCTAATTCTAATTTGGATACTAGGATTATCCTTCCTATTCTTCATTTTAATCCTCAAGAATAAAGTTCATCGCGTTAGCTATTCAACGCTTTGAACGACACCTCAAACAGAGTCCGAAAACTCAAGTTACAACATTCTCAAACTGATTCTGCCAAAAACCAGACAACATGGGTCGATGCATAACTCCTTGGATCGACGCGTACTAAACTGAACTTGCAACATGAGTCAACGCATACTCTCTTGTATCGACTCATACTGAGTCTACCACACAGCATGTATCGACACATTCTCCTACGTATCGACTCATCCCGAGTCTAAAAGTTCTCATGTATTGATGCAAGACCTCTTCATGTCGACTCATCCTGAGTCTAAATACCTTCTTGTATCGATACATACCATTTGGGGTCGACGCATACTGTTTTGTCATGGGAAATTTTTACGATTCTCTTTGTGTTTTCACTACGGGTTTCATACTTTAAGCCCTAAAAACCTAATCTAATCATAGATAATCATCAACTATAATTATCCTATAATTCTACATCAAATAAACAGCACAGGAACATCATCATTCATCTTTCAATCATCAATTCTCATCATACTACAACATATACATTCATTTCATGAACAAGACAACAATCACCTCTAACCCCACATACCAATTATCATGAACCCAATTATAGAGTCAGAACCCCACCCTTACCTTGGATTGAAGGTCGCTCTACAACTTTCTCCAATTGAATTTCTGTTCTTCCGTTCTTCCTCTTTTCCAACAGCTTCACGTTCTTCCTCTCAAACCCTTATTCTTCTACTGCTTCTTCTTTCTATTCTTTCTAACAATAATAAAATAACCTATTATTCTCTTAATTCCTTGTTGGGCTCAAAACTAATGCACCCCTTTATTACTTCTATTCCTTTAAGACAAGCCCACATCAAATAATATTATACTTCTTATATTATTTCACCACTTAATAAAAATAATTAAATCCAACTAATCACAACACATCTTCACAAATATTCCAAAAATAATTTAATTAAATAATTAATTAAATTACGGGCGTTACAGACTGCAAACTATCCACTCATACGTTGACTTTTACAGGGAAGCACAAGTTTCTCAAATAAAGAGACCTGCTACTTGTTATCATGGAGGATTGTAAAAGGAAATGACTTTCTGGGGATAGAAATATGGCTTCATGGGGAAAACTATGACTTCCTGGGGAAAGAAAAATGGCTTCCTGGGGAAATATGACTTCCTGGGGAAATGCCACGATATTCCTGCTGAGGAGATAAAGTCTTCTCGTGCAAAATAAATGCACAAACCAAAACTCGAAGCTTTCAGAAATCCAAAGTAAATAATATTGTTGTGGAACCAAAGATTCAAACCAGAAATAAACTGGAATGAAATAATCAACCAAAATATATCCTTTGAGAAATAAACTCAAGATGGAAAACCAAATCCATCCAAACAAGGAGCTGTACATGAAGGCTAAAGAAAAAATCTTCCACGAGGGACAACTCAGTGGGGAAATTGAAAGAATATACGCTTTCTGCTTAAGGCCAACACTCTATTGAAGAGAGGACAACGTAACTCTGCAAAACAGGGTGACATGTCAACAACAATATTAACAAATATTAATGAACAATGATTTTCCAATTTTAGCTATGCATCATGTATGTATGAATGTATGAGTGTTATCGTGCGTATGCTGACAAAACTGATATACAACACTGGGAGTAGCCAGGCAAAACCACCTCGGGCACAAATAACACTCGGCTAAATCACATCCAAGATGATCATTCCAAGAAAAAGTAAATGCCAACTGAGGAAACAAAACCTACTGCCTACTTTAGCCTTACTGGGGAGAGACACAATCCGGAAGTAAACAAAACAAAGTGACAGAATAGTACAGATACAGGGATAGAACATCTTTCTCCAGGCTTCACCAGGGAAACAAATGTTTTCACAAGTAACACTTTTATTGGGGATTGCAAAACCAATTTCAAGCAAAGTAGATGGACACCACCTCATCAAAACATTCACTGGGGAATTCAGGCCCACTTCATCGGGGAGGTTAACACCACATTCATAAAGGAAAAATCCAAAATACATTCTTCACCGGGGAAACCTTAGATTGAAAACCTTACATCATGAAAACTCAGACAAGGAGGGGAAATGAATCCAGACTTGAACGAGGATACCAGAGTTTTGAACCCAATACGACGAATCATCCTGAGTAAGCTTTCCCGAGGGGAACAAAAAACTTCTTAAAACAACTGGAGCTTGTCCATTCCTGGGATCACCATTTTTGTTGTCATTATTTCATCACAAATTCCAAAGTAAAAGAAAATTATAAATTCTTTTTGAAAAATCGATTTTGTTATTTAATCTTTTCGCTTTGAAAGTTATTATCAATAATAAATGGAGTCTTTGCAAGCTAAATAAAATAAGAAATACAAAGAATTGGGTAAAAGCTCAAATTTCATTAATAGAATGGTAGTCTGCGAATGGAGAGAATCCAGAGATGATTACAAAGTTTGGAAAATGATAATATATAATGGAAAAGATACATTGAGATACAATGACCACTATCTCCTCTAACAATTTTTGAAATTCTGAGCAGTATCTTCTGTTGAAGTATGATGAGGATTCAAGAAGATTGTTGCTTCAATGATCAAGTCTTGTCTGATGTAGTTACTTGCCAAGAAAGTCCCTAACTTTTTCCTAAGCCGCCCTTGCGGGTTTTCATCTTAGCGGGAAATTTATTCTGTTTATGTCTCTAACTTTTGCCTAGACCGCCCTTTCGGGTTTTCGGCCTACCAAGACGCTCTTTTTTGCCTAAGCCGCCCTTTTAGGTTTTCAACTTAGCGAGTTGTTCTTTTATTTCTTTAGGCGAAGTATTTCTTGACTGCATCAACATTCATGGGACGTGGGAACTCCTCGCCATCCATAGTTTCAAGAATTAATGCACCGCCAGAGAAGGCTTTCTTGAAAACATATGGGCCTTCAAAGTTGGGAGTCCACTTGCCCCTATAATCAGTGTTGAAAGACATGATCTTCCTGAGTACGAGGTCGCCTTCCCTGAATTCACGAGGTTTGACCTTTTTATCAAAATCTTTCTTCATTCTTTTATGATATAAGTGTCCATGACATAAAGCTGTCATCCTCTTCTCTTTGGTCAGATTCAATTGGTCAAACCGGTTCTGGACCCATTCGGCCTCTGTCAACTTGGTTTCCATTATCACATGTGAAGAGGGAATATCAACCTCAATTGGGAGCATAGCTTCCATTCCATACACAAGGGAGAACGGGGTTGCTCTTGTTGAAGTATGGACAGATGTTCGATATTCATGCAGAGCAAAAGGGAGCATTTTATGCCAATCCTTATAAGTAACGACCATTTTCTAGATAATCTTCTTGATATTCTTATTAGAAGCTTCAACAACCCCATTCATCTTTGGTCTGTATGGAGATGAATTGTGATGGACAATCTTGAACTCTTCGCACAATTCTGTCATCATTTTATTGTTCAAATTCGAGCCATTGTCGGTGATAATTCTTCTCGGCATACCATACCAACATATAATATTATTCTTGATGAAACGCATAACCACCTGCTTAGTAACATTGGTATATGAAGCAGTCTCCACCCATTTGGTGAAGTAATCAATTGCTACCAAGATGAAACAATGTCCATTGAAAGGTTTAGGTTCTATCATCCCTATCATGTCAATACCCCACATAGAGAAAGGTCATGGGGAAGAGATCACATTGAGAAGTGTCGGAGGCACATGGACCTTATCTGCATAAATCTGACATTTATGACACTTCTTTGCAAATTTATAACAATCAGATTCCATTGTCAGCCAATAGTAACCTGCCCTTAGCATCTTTTTAGCCATCGAATATCCATTGTCATGAGTGCCAAATGAACCTTTATGAACCTCATGCATCAACATGTCTGCTTCGTGTCTATCCACGCATCTGAGCAAGACCATGTCATAATTTCTCTTACATAACACATTTTCACTGAGGAAGAAACTACCTGCCAATCTTCTCAATGTCTTTCTATCTTTCTTCGAAGCACCAATCGGGTATTCCTGAGTCTGAAGAAAATGCTTGATGTCATGATACCAAGGTTTTTCATCTGCTACCTCCTCTGTCGTAAACACATGAGCGGGCCTATCCAGTTTCCGAACTGTAACTTGAGGTATATCATTCCAAGTATTTACTTGGTACATAGAAGCCAGAGTTTCCAGAGTGTCCGCCGTTTGATTTTCATCTCTAGGAATGTGATGGAATTCAACTTTGTTAAAGAAGGGTAACAGTCTTCTAGCATAATCTTTGTAAGGGATCAAGCTGGGGTGACGAGTATCCCATTCTCCTTTAATCTGATTTATTACCAAAGCTGAATCACCATACACATCTAGAATTTTAATTCTGAGATCAATAGCTTCTTTGAGACCCATGATGCAAGCCTCGTATTATGCCATATTATTAGTACAATCAAATGTTAACCTTGCGGTAAAAGGAATGTGCGATCCATGTGGAGTGAAAATCACGACACAAATTCCTTTACCATAAGCATTCACAGCTCTATCAAATATCATACTCCAACGAGATTCAGGGTCAAGACCTTCCTCAGGCAATGGTTTATCACAATCTTTCACTTTCAGGAACATCACATCCTCATTGGGGAATTCATATTCTACATACTGGTGATCCTCCACTGGTTGATGAGCAAGATAATCTGCCAACACACTACTTTTAATAGATTTTTGAGTGCGGTATTCGATATCATATTCAGATAACAACATCTGCCAGCGAGCAATTCTTCTAGTAAGAGCAGGCTTTTCAAAAATTTACTTTATTGGATCCATTTTCGAAATCAACCAAGTAGTGTGATTCAACATATACTGCCGCAAACGCTTTTCCGCCCAGGCCAAAGCACAACATGTCTTTTCCAGCATGGAATACCGCGACTCACAATCAGTGAATTTTTACTGACTCACAACCCATGGATTTATCTAACACTGTTAGATACATAATCAACGGTCTTCCTTCGACAGGAGGGAGCAAGATAGGAGGTTCAAGCAGATATTCTTTAATACTTTCAAATGCCCTTTGGCAGTCATCCGTCCACACATAACCTTGATCTTTCTTTAACAACTTAAAGATCGATTCACATGTTGCAGTCATATGGGAAATGAATATAAAAATATAATTCAAATGCTCGAGGAAACCTCTGACTTGCTTTTCAGTTCTTGGCGCTGGCATCTCTTGAATGGCTTTGACTTTATCAGGGTCAACTTCAATTCCTTTCTGGCTAACAATGAAACCCGACAATTTCCCTGATCGAACACCGAAGGTGCATTTATTTGGATTCAAGCGGAGACGATACTTCCTCAAACGCTGAAAAACTTCAACAAATCTTCTACATGCCCTTCTTCAGTCTGGGATTTGGAAATCATATCATCAACATATACTTCGATTTCCTTGTGCAACAGATCATGGAATAGGGTTATCATAGCCCTCTGGTATGTTGCACCAGCGTTCTTCAACCCAAAGGGCATCACTCTGTAACAGAATGTTCCCCAGGGTGTGATAAACGTTGTTTTTTCCATGTCCTCCGAAGCCATTCTTATTTGATTATACCCGGAAAAATACGCATGAACGATAATACTTTGAATTTTTTTGTGCTATCCACTAACATATCAATGTGCGGCAATGGAAAATCATCTTTTGGACTAGCTTTATTTAGATCTCTGTAATCTACGCACATGTGGACTTTTCTGTCTTTTTTCGATATTGGGACAATATTGGCAATCCATTGAGGATACACTGACATCATAAGAAAATCGGCATTAATCTGCCTTAGAACCTCATCTTTGATCTTCACTGCCATATATGGGTGAGTACTTCTCAACTTTTGTTTAATCGACGGACACTCTGGCTTCAATGGCAAATGGTGCTCTACAATATTTATATCTAGACCAAGCATATCTTGATAAGACCAAGCAAAAATATCCACATACTACAGCTCAATCAACCTGCTCTTCACATCAGGATGCATCAATGCTCCAATCTTGTCTTCCTTCGGATCTTCTTCTGAACCCAAATTGATCACTTCCAATGGCTCTTTATATGGATGAATGGTATTTTCCTCGTGCTCAAGAAACCATGAGACCTCTTCTGGAATCTCATCATAATCTTCTTCTTCAGCCCCATACACAGGACATTCAAAGTTGGGAGAGGGTGCAGGGTCATTGTATTCAACGGGTTTTTTAATTAATCTACAATATGATTTATGATTGCTTTTAGAAACTGACACACATAACAAGTGATCATGCAGATTAAATTTCAGTTATTATTTATTTTGAGGGTTTTTTTTATTACTATTTTCCAAGAAAAAGCAGAAAATAAAGACACAATTTGGGAAACAAAGACAACTTTTATTATTGAGTTTAAAAGTCACAGCAAACAGATAAGCCCTACAACATTAATACTTTCACCTTGGGCAGAGTGAAAGCTTTTTCAAAAAGATTAACAAAACAAATTACTTTGAAACATGTATGCAAGAGGGAACATTAATGGTGATCCAATTCTGAACCCTAACTCCGTGCGTCACATAATTCGACCTTTCCTGCTCTGCTTCATCTTCTACAATGGCATTAATCCTGGAAACAGTTGGATGAAGATAACCCCCGCTACGAAAGATGTCTTGATACTTGCTCGGAGCAGACTTCGGCTTCATGTCCTTACCTTTGTCATTCTTCAAAGAGAACCCCAGGCCAACTCTGTTCTTGTTCACAGGTGGATCCACAATCTGTCCCCATACTTCACTATAACCCTTACGCACAACCTGCTGCCCATCCTTAAGTGAAACCATGGAATTCTCATTTCCTCTTATATTGTCAATGGATAAGGCTTGGAACTGGGTTCCAACAGTAGCTTGATCCGCCTCCACAATGCTGAAGGAGGACAAATGAGATATCAATAATGCATGTTCCCCATTTATGATCACTACTTTCCTTTCACGTACAAACTTCAGTTTCTGGTGTAAAGTTGAAGTGACAGCCCCTGCCTCATGAATCCACAACCTTCCTAGCAAACAGATATAAGCGGGTACAATATCCATGACCTAGAAAGTTATCTAAAACAAATGTGTTCCTATATGAATAAGGAAGTCCACTTCACCAATAACAGATTTCCTTGATCCATCAAACAATTTCATAATGATGCCACTCGGGCGTATATGTGTTCCTTGATATTTCAACTTTATAAGTGTGCTCCTTGGTATAACATTCATAGCGGATCCATTATCAATCAGCACATTGGATAGTGAATCATTCTTGTAGTTCATGGAGTGTGGAGGGCCAGTTGTGATTCTTTCCTTCATCTGGTAATTCATCATCACAGAAACTTAAGTTATTACATGATGTAATGTTCCCTATTACACTGCTGAATTGGTATATTGGCATATCACTCTCCACAAAAGCTTGGTCCAGTACCCTCATCAAGGATTCTCTATGAGCAAAGGAGTTCATCAATAACACCAAGATAAATATTTTTGAAGGAGTCTGTAGTAGCTGATTTACAATTCTGTAGTCGCTCATCTTGATTATCTTCAAAATATCATCCACTTCTTTCTCTAACGCAGCCCCACTAGTCTCACCCGTAGCCTTCTTGGGTCACCCTGCTATTTTCAGCAATATTCCCAACATCAGGCATTGGCTGGATGGGAACTTCCACTCCATCCTCTAAGATTATAGCGTTGTATTTGTAAGGCACAGCCTTATCTGACTTGTAGGGGATAGAACCCGACAAACTAATCACCAATGGGGTAACAACTGGCCTGCTATAATACTCAACTTCAAGCTGGGCGGGTGCCCCAAAACAAGGTACAATGACGTTTACCCCTTCTTCAACACAACCAGTCATTATTGAGTCATTTCTGGAAAACAAATCCTCATCTGAGGAGAAATACTCATCTGCAGAGGCATACTCTTCATCCAACTCTTCTTCAGTCAAACAAACCTTAACCATATCAACTTCATGGTAATCGTCCCTTTGACTTGTAACTTTGATAATTCTGTTATCTAACAATGACTGAACACCCTTTTCACGATTGAACATCCTCAGGAATCTCGACAGTAAACTTGGCAAGATCCATATTGGTGTTCCACCTGACCAGCCATATGGTAGAAGGTAGCATGCAATTGCACAAGGTCCTCATTCACATATTCTACATAAAAAATAATGAATTCTCTAGGACATCCAGAAACCATATTCACCTCCTTTTCATACTCTTCCCTAGGTCTGATTATGTGGATTAGGCCTTCATCCATCATTTCATGTAAATCAGCATTTATCTTATCGCAACCCTGTATGTCTGTACTACAAATAGCACAACCGAAATGGTCATGCATATAGTAGCTAAATTCATAAAGGTCTGCATGCATTTTCACCAAATCTCCCCTAACCAGATTAATATCAAAAATTTGGAAGTCGCCTGGACAACCGGCCATCATATTCACAACATTTACTCCCCCATGCTTGGGTAGAGGATTGTCTTTCACATTAGGTTCCACGTCCTTGAAAGATAAAACACCTGACTTCACAAACTTCTGCACCTCAGTCTTCAAAAGATAACAATTCTCAACATTATGCCCTGGTGCTCCCGGATGAAAAGCACATGTTTGGTCTGCCTTGTAATACCAAGGCAAGGGTGATGGTACAGTGGGAGGTGGTCGGGTCTGAATCAGCTTCTTCTGAATCAATGCCGGTAGTAACTCTGTATAGCTCATAGGAATAGGGTCATAACTCTCCCTTCTCTGATTATACCCTTGATTCTCCTGCTAGGACGGTCTCTGATAAGCAACGATAGTTGGAGCTGTACCTACAACTGGAGTAACTGAGGCGACTTGTTGATGATGCTGATAATTCCTTCTAGGAGTATTAACCCTCCTCTCTTGCATAACAACATTTGCATCCTCTTCCTTCTTCTTGGTAAATCCATAAGATGGTTTCTTCACACCTCCAAAACTTTCACTCTTCGTTAAACGACCCTCTCTTACAGCCTCTTCTAAGCGGATACCCATTCCTACCATTTCAGTAAAGTCACTTGGCACACTTGCTACCATCCTCTCGTAGTAGAAAACACCCAGCGTTTTTAAAAAATCTTAGTCATCTCCTTCTCTTCCATGGGAGGAATCACTTGGGCGACTACCTCACGCCATCTCTGTGCATATTCTTTGAATGATTTTCTGTCTTTCTGAACCATGGCCCTGAGTTGATCACGGTGAGGCGCCATGTCCACGTTGTACTTGTATTGTTTGATGAATGCTTCTCCCAAATCATTGAAAGTATGGATATTGGCGTTGTCCAAACTCATATACCACTTCAGCACAACACCTGTCAAACTATCCTGAAAAAAGTGAATCAGCAAACGCTGGTCATCATTATGGGTAGACATTCTCCTCACGTACCTCACCAGATGAGCAAGAGGGAAAGTGTTGCCCTTGTACTTCTCAAACTCTAGGACCTTAAACTTAGCAGGTATCTTAACATTTGGGACCAAGCATAACTCATTCACATTCTGCCCAAATAGCTCTTTTCCCCTGAGGGCCTTCATTTCTCTTTGCATCTTGTCAAACTGCTCTTGAAAATCATCCATTCTGTCATAAAGACCCAAGTCTTCACTCGGTGGAGGGAAAGGACGACACACATTATCGTTAACAAACGGAACCATATTCACTGAAGAAGGCGCAGCAGGAGCAGTATGCACCACATGAGGTGTCGGAGTAACAATAGTCTGAACAACTGGAGTATCTTGAGGACCAAGATTGAAACCTTCAGGTGCAAAATTCTCTGGCATTCCCCATGGATAACCTTGAGGCATGCGATTCTGAACAACAACTGGAGTAGCAGATACGGGAATAGTCAGAGCTTCAGTAGTTGCCCTTGTTGGTTGAGGTTGGACATTCCATGGCTGATTCTGAGCAGCCACCAAAGATTCCATCAGAGCAGTAAGATTGGCCATGCCGGCCTTCAAAGCAGAAACTTCCTCGCGCAGCTCGCGATTCTCTTGTTCTAATTTATCCATCTTCCTCTTGAAATTAGCCTGAGTGTTGTAGTGGTGAGTCATCCTACTGAACGAGGTAAAGAAGCTTGGTAAGACACCTGGATATGCATAACAAATGCAAGGAATATGTGCAATATGATGCATGATATGCAATTCACATGATTTTATTGTCATTTAATATTTCAAGGGATTTAAAGTTTTATAGACACATTGCAAATGTTAAAGTAATAACGCATTTGAAATACTGAATTTTTTATTATAATAACTTCAAAATAGGTTACAAGTCTCAACAATCCCAAGTACAAGATGAAAATAAAGTCTAAAACCCTGAGAAGTAAAGCTGTTGGAGATCACTCTATACGCTGGCGCTTCCCCACAAGCCTGGCAATCTGAGCCTTCAACCTCTGATTTTCTTCTGCATACCTGGTGGCAACCTCCTTCCAATCACCTGAATCAGGAAGTGAGTAATCAACACCTAATTGAGGCTTAGGAGAAAATAAATTCCCTTGCCTCTCCATAGACTCTACCACTCGACTCTCAAGGATCTCAATTAAGTCGTCTTTCTCCTTCAAGTCTGCTCTATAGGAAATCTCTAAAGTTTGGAACTTGTTCTTCCAAGCGTCCTTTTCCTGTTGCATCCTAACCAAAGCAAGTTGTAGCTCTTCTAGATCATCTAATAAGGGAGGAGTGGTCTTCACAAATAGATCAGGCATAGGTGTTTCCCGAGAATACGACATCTTCAACTGAATAGCTCTCGTTTGGACCCACTGAAGATATGGATCCAAAGAAACAACACCCCTAGGTCCCAAATCCTTCCTACTCTTCTTATGAACGTGACGCCATGCATTCGCAATCTGCTCCCTAGCTTCCCTATGGTCTTCTCCCTCCTTCAAAAAGAAACTACTCAAATGAATACTATTTGGTTTATCCCTCATCAGATAACCAAGTTGTCTTCGTGCAAGAACAGGGTTATAGTTAATTCCTCCCTTTATACCAAGAAGAGGTACATTAGGGAACTACCACAATTGTCAATAATCTCTATATCCTGGTAAGCTCGATGATACCAATCAATATCCGAGTGAGTAAGTGCCATGATCTTAGGAGCCCAACGGGGTTCCTTCTTGACATCCCAAAAAGCATCAGACTGAGACATATGAGAGATAAACCACCGGTACAACAGGGGCGTGCAATAGATAATCACCCCCCCATGATAAGAATTCTGAAGATGAATAGAGTAATAAGTATCACCCAACAAGGTAGGAACTGGGTTTCCAATCATGAAGATCCTGATAGCATTAATGTCAACAAACTTGTCCACATTAGGAAATAAGAACAACCCGTAAGCAAGTAGAGCAAAGATGGCCTCAAAAGCGACTGTACTCTTCATCCTGGCAAAGTAACGAGCTTTCTCCAATAAGAACTGAGCTGGTAATCCTCTAATCCCTCCTTTAGTAGTCATATGGGCTTCCACCTTAGACTTCCCCATATGAATCAAAGAAGCAATCTCATGTGGTTTTGGCTCACCCTCTAAACTAGTAAAAGGAACACGACCGATAACAGGTAAATCTAATAGATAAGAATACTCCTCCAGTGTGGGCATCAACTGATAGTTGGGAAAAGTAAAGCAATGATACATCAAATCATAGAACTGGACCAAGGTCGAGAGAATACCCTCCTTCATCTTCAGCTTCATGAGAGGAATAATGGATCCATACTTCTTCTGAAAGTCTGTAAAACACTCGATCTCGGGAATTAGACTAATCAACTCATCTATCTTGAGATCCTTGAAACTGTACTTCCCGGTCTTTCTCTTTCCAGAATCCATGGTTAAAAAGTACCTGAGATATTCACAAATGGTCAACCTTTAAATCCCTTGAAATAAGATCTCTCCAAAAGATGCTTATGAGTGCATGAATGCATGATGCAACAATCACACATAAGATCACACATATAGGGTTCATAGGTTCAACGTCACGAGCATGAAGTCGAAGGTACTACCCATAAGGTATTGGTCTAAAGGTTATCACCTGTCGAACATGGTTCTAGAGGCTCCCAGAGTCTACATCCTTCCTTCAGATATTACCAACTTCCTGATTAACTCGGTAATTAGTAATATTCTCAAGAAAAACTCGTCCGACCATAGTATTGCATGATAACTATTTCCGGATTACTCCGTCATAGCTTCCGCACTACACCTAAAAGGCCAAGATGGGTTTGGTATTCTACGGTCCTCAGTTTCAGCAGGCTCCCAGGTCGAAAGTAGTACGTCTTCCCGATTACTTGGTAAACAACACTACAGTCAAAGGGACCTCCATTGAGTGGTGGATCTCATGCCTTCTTTTTTGGGATTACTTCCTCAAAGTTAACATGACTATACCGCCCATCCTATTTAAAAGTTTGCCCAAGTTCGGGTATAGGACTTATGAGTAATCACCAAGCACCTTGAAAACTAGGAAAATCCAGACAAACATATATACAACATATAACACAAAAACAATAATAACACATATACAAATATAAACAAAGATAGGCTCAACCCACCTCGGGATGGACCAGCAAGAGGTCAACCTTTCCCCAGTGAAGTCGCCATTTGTTTAAGACTAAGCCATTGGATTCACTAGACTTATACAAATCAAAATAAAAATTGCCACCGCGCTTTATTGTTTCCAAAGGAATGGGAAAAGAGCGAATAACATAAAAAGAGGGGGAAAGATTCTAGGTAAGGGGGTTGGTTATGCAAAGGGAAGGTATTAGCACCCTAAACATCTACGGTACTCCGCAGGAACCTCTTTGTAAAATCTGTATATTTTGGCTATATAAAAAAATGTTGTATAAACAAGATGGTGGAGATGAGAAAAGAAATATATTTTTTTTATGAATTTTTCACCCGCCGCGGTTGCGAACATTTAGTGCCTACGTACCACCTTTTCGTGCAATAGGGGATCAGGGTACACATAGTTCCTCTTTTAAAAATTTTAAAACACAAATGTGTTGGTTAATTTTATGAGATAAAACATCATCGTCATTGTCTGTGTGGAAAACATACCTACCACCCACAATCATGAGAAAGGAGAATTTGCATCATCTCAAAGTGGAAGATATGGCTTGGACTTTAGAATCAAAAATGCCTCACTCAACACCCAAGTGGAAAATATCTCTCCTCACTACATATTGTAGAAGTATAGTTGTTTGCATAACTACAAAGATTGACAAGAGTCCAATATTTTTTGAGAAAAATTTAAAGATGAAAGCCAAAGTGGAAAAATGGTTTGAATGAGATTGATTGACTTTTAGTCTTCTCACAAAAAGGATGTCAAAGTATTATTAAGTTTATTGGAGTTTATTTATGAAAATGTTTGAGAATGCATGGACCTAAGTCCAAGTTTGTTATGAAAGTGGTTCAAGTTTAAAACAAGAAGAGTTTTCAAAAGGAGGGAGAATATTTTTGAAATTAAAGAAGATGGGAGGAGAAGAAGAGGCTATCCTAAAGCATAAGGTAAAAGCTAGGGATAAGAACCATCTAACCAACAAGAAGCCAATACTTGACACTATGAGCCAAGATAGAACTCCCATTCTTTGGATTGAAACCAAACAAGCAAAAATACTAGACCTCTTGAGAGAACCAAACTTCGAGTGTATTAAGTCTTCACAAAAATTGGGCAGAGTAACGACTGGATACGGGTGAATTCTAGATTACAAACAAAGGGTGTAATCATAATAACCTGCACACAAAACAAACAAACAACCCAATGTCTTGAGGTAAACCTCAAGAGCTCAAGACAAAATAATCATATAAGATCACAAGGTCTCCAATCATAGGCCAAGGTTTCTAATCCTAAGTCCAAAAAGTCCAATGCTCCATAATGCCAAGGATACTGACCAAATAGTCCAAGTATCATTAAATATTTTTAGGGTTTGTGTTGATTATTAGCTGTTTTAAAAGGAAAAGTAAAACTCAAGTGAGCAAAATTAAAAATGACAAGAAAGTAAATACTCAAATGAGCAAAGATGAAAATGGCATGAAATGTAAATGCTAAAAGTAAATAGTGCATAAAAATAAAATGGGGCATATAATTAAAGAATAAAGGATAAAGTCAATTATAAGTGATTAGTGGTCAGTTGGATGATGATCCTGAAACTTGCATTTGTAACTCATTAGAGGATTGATAGAACCAAAGCCTCCACACAACAAGTTGCATTTTCTTTTTGTCAAGTATATCATCCATTTGGAATCCTTATGAGTATCATTTAATGATCAACAATGTTTAAGTGATCCGCGTTAACCAAAGGTGTTGTAGATCCATTAGAGGATTGGTAAAACCAAATTCTCTACACAATGAATCTCAATGTTATTGGATCAAAGAGATCAAATTAACATACTTGGGCTTGCAAACATAAGTTTGGGCCATAAATGATCATTTATTCGAATCGGGACAAAATTTAGAGCTATGTTAAGCAATCGTAAGTGGACTTATATAGAAGTCGCACCTATTTTGAGGTCGGTCAATAGCAATCTATACACCATTTGTTTTGAGACATGATATAGAGATCATGCTCCAATAACATTTAGTGCAATAAGAAGGGGATGAGATGAAGAGGGGTGGGAGAGAATATACAAACCACTTTTGGATTAAATTTAATCAAACTATTATTAAAATCATTCATCCACTTTTGTGGAGTTAGACTCAACACCATGGATCCAATAATGTTAATAAAGTTCATGATCAAAAATTTAACCCAAGATCAGCCAGTAAATAGTTACAAAATAATATTACATTTTAATATATACAAAAGGTTTAAAAAATAATGTTTAAATATAAAAATAAAAGAGAAAAATATCAACTATGTTTAAATTAATCAAGAAATAAAAAGTAAGACCATAGAAAAATCAGTAATGAACTAAAATAATTTTATAAATTTTTTGGTAATTTTTTAAAGTCAGAAACTATTTTTAAAATTAAAAGAAAGGGGTAAAATAAACCAAAAATGATAAAAAAATAACAAAGTCAGAAACAAAAATAAAATAAGGTCACCCATATTTGTCACAATATCATTGGATCATTCCATAAATTTTTTAGAATTTAAAAATCCATAAAAGTATTTTTAAACATTTAAAACAATTCAAATAAAGTGTAAATTTATAAAAAATACCAAAACACAAAATTAAATTGTAAAAAAAATAAAAATCAGAAAGAGAATAATCAAAAATATTTTTCATAATTTTTTCTGATTTTTTGGACTACAAATGAATTTTCAATGAATTTTTGAAGTTTAAAACAATTAAATATAAAAAATCATAAAAGAAAATAAAAGTCAAAAATATGTGGACCATTGGATGAGAGTCAAAACACGTTAGTATTCAGATCCAAAGGATCTGGCGCACTGTGCATATCATGTTCATTAGTGAATAAAACATAGAATTAAAAATAAAATCAGAATTAAAAAAAAAACAAGTAGCACGCCATCATTGGTTGGAAGATGACACGTTGGTCATCTTCAACCTCCAGCCAACACGAATTGCAGGTCTCTCAAACTGTAAAATTAGAAGCTCAGACCTATGCCATTCGCTTCGTCACTTCAAGACGAAGACAACCACACCCTCGCGCCAAATTTATATAATCTGTAGCTCAAGCAATTTGGAAGGAAAGTTTTGAAAAGGGATTTGAAATTTCATGGTCAAAACGTGTTTCCAATAAAAAGCAAGTGTTGCGACTAGAACCAGGGCAATGAGAGCATCACAATGATATCAAAGTTTTGAAGAATTGATGAAGGAATCTACCTATTGAAGTTGAGTTGCAGAGCTCTGAAACTGGACTTCTATGGAGCAATATAGGGAACGATTCTTGAATGTAATTATATGGTTAGCTTCAGGGAAGATCAAGGAAGGTAAATTGATGAAAAAATTGGATTGGAAAAGGCTTGTGTATGGATTTCGAAGTTGCTGAATTCTGAGTTATGGAACAAGTTTTTCAGGGTGATTCTGGCTATCCAAGCTTGAGGAAATGAATGGGGAATGAAATGGAATCAAATGGAATGTCCAAGCATGTGAAATGATAAAGTTTGGAGGGAAATCGTGTGTAGTTGCAAACAAGAAAAGTGTGACTTCCAATTTGATCAAAACTTATCTAAAACACGCGTTTTGCTATGCTAATCACTTCTGGAATTTCATTAAACATGTTTAGAGGCATAAACGTGCAGAAACAAAGTGTTTAGAAGCCAAATCAAGGATTTCAAACATTTGACTTGGTGAAAAATTCAGTTTCAAATTGCCAACTTCTGACCAGTGGCATTCTCAGCTTAAGGGGTCTTAGGGCATGATTCTTGATGCTTTAGAAAGATGAGGTTACAAGCTTTGCAATGGAAAAAGAACGGGATCAAATGGATGCTTGAGCTGAAAGTTGCATTGAGTCAAAGTTGGAGAAAAAGGGTTGACTTTCCATACTTAGAAATATTTCAAATTTTTCTTCAAAAGTGACCTATAAGGTCTTTCATCCAAACATAGCCTTCCATTTGGAATTTGCTCTTGACCAAAAAAGATGGCACGAAGTAGATCTCTTGAATGATATTTTTAAACTTGAACCATTAAAAATCTCCAAAAATTGAGAAAGTTATGACTTATTGAAGTTGACAAAATTTCATAAAATGACCTATAATCTTTTGTATCCTTAAGGCAACTCCATCCATTTTCTCACTTTGCACATAAAAGAAGGCATAAAGTTCACATATTCAAGATCATTATGGAAAAAGAATGGGCTCAAGGTGATAAACATTGACCATGTTATGATCATTTGAAGTCACACATGGAAAATTGGGGATTCATCTGGAGGACTTGTAATCTTTCTTCCTCATCAAGTTTCTTCCATATGAAAACTCCTTGGAACTTTTGAAGTGATTTGTTAATAACCCTTTGAAGAGAATGATGTCTTTGAAATCACTCAAAAATACCAAAAGATGAGCAAGATATACTCCTTTGAAGTTCAAAACCCTAGCTCCTAGATTAAGAAACATGCCTTGAGGAATTTTGATAATTTTGAACAAACTTCTTGTACCAACACAAATGCTTTGTAAATATAAGTTGTTGAGGATGATAATGAGAACTCATAGCAACCACAACCACTTCCATATCTTGAGAATTGAGAGAAATATGCATTTGTGACCAATGGGAACAAAGCCTTGTCCAAGCATGACAACTTCTCCAATCAATCCCTTGTGCTTTTGCACCAAATTTGATAATCTTGAAATGTGGTGAACCAAAATAACCTTGCCATGCCATTTCCTCCAAAACAAACCCAATGGTGAGGCTTGAACTTCTCAAGCTTTATTGATTAGGGCATGGAAATAAACTCATAAACCCATGGGGAAACTTGTTAAATCTCATTGCCTTTACCTACATGGATAACAAGCAAGACAAACCAACATTGCATTTTATTAATTAAAGGAAGAAATCAAGACAAAAAATATTCATGATCACAAAAGAACACAAGTCAAGGTGCTTGGTGATTCCTCAAAGTGCAAAGCTAAATATAGGGTTGGGAACCAAGAATCCTAGTGTGATCTTATTGTAATGGAATCAACATGGTATGATGAAGGGATCTTAGGGGCAAAAATTGGGGTACAACATAGTCAATCAGCAAACCATCACTGGTTTTTATAAAACTTTTCCAAAAAAAACTAAATCTTGCATGGGCACCTATTATGTTAGTTGCCTACTTTGAGGCCTTAGCTAAGTCAGCCCCCAAATGGGTGACCATTATCTCGAAGGCTTCCTCCCGAACGATCCTTTCGTGGTCTAGTAATCTTCCCCTTATGGGAAAATATAGGAGGAATGAGACGTCATCAAGGCGATGGTCATCTCGCCTATAAGAAGGTGGAAATATGACACTCTCAATGTCACCTCTCTGCAAAAGTCGTCTGTATATCGTGGTTTATGATCATGTACACAACAAAACATAAATTGGCAAGACCAGAATAATAGTAATGTAACATCCCGATTTTTATTAGCTATTTTATTAGTTATTTATTTATTTAATTTTTATTAGGCATGATAATTCTTTAATTATTTAAATATATGTGTTATTTGAATAATTGAGTTTATGAGTAAGAATAAAAATTAATTAGGATGGGCCTTTATGTCACAATAGAATAAGTAAATGAGTTAGGCCCATTAATGAAATAGAGTAGTAAGAAGAGGAATTAGAGAATTATAGTTAGTATTGAAAAATATAACAAGAAAAGAGAAGGAAAGAGGAAAAGAGGATAAAAGAAGAGAAGAAGGAGGAAGAACCCTAAGGTGGCTACAACCAAGGTAAGGGGGGAGAATCCTTGTTATTATTGGTTTGTATATGATTAGGTGATGATTAGTAACATGAACTAGGATCGAGTATTTCAATTTCTAGGTTTTTGATTCACTTAAGTTGAAATTAGAATCCTAAATTGATGTTTGAAAATCATGCTTTTATGTTATAAATAGTTGCTATGTGATATATACATGCTAGAATACATTTATTTGGTGAAAAATGGATACCAGAATATGGTCTAAGTTGGACTTTCGTGATTGAACAGAAGCTGTTGTCATACCCCAAACTTGTCTTATCCTTTACCAAATGATATGGCTTATGCATCTCATACTCTTCATATGCATTAACTTCACATTAGGTCATCTAACATTGCATGCATCATTAATCAGTAACTTGGCATGGGATCAAGGTATTTCTTTCAAAAAAAACCGTACAAAAGGATTGCCCTGCCGGACATTACAACAAGGCAAAACTCTGGTTTTTAGGGCTTAAATGTGTTCTGCATGTTTCACAAGCAATCAAGCCAGTGATAAATCAAGTCATCATCATGTCAAGCTCTCATGTATTTCAACATGCTCAGAATTGCAAAGAAATCAGGTGTTTCGGGGAATTTGAGACAGTGTGAACCAGAAACTGTTTTTGCTGGTTTGAGCTTAGAAATTCACAACTTGCAATCAGGGTACTATTTTGAGTTGACTCCTTAGGCATTGTAATTGTATTGGTATTTTCTTCATTTGATATGTTAAGGATAGAGGTCAATTATGTGCAGAACGCCTCTGAATAATTTGATTTCCCTGAAGCGGTATTTGAATTTAACAACTGATTATATATTTCCTTGGCGTTTAGAAATTCGTAACTTTCATCTGATTCGATATCTTCAACTGATTCTTCGAGCATTGATACAGTGTTGATTTTCTTGTCATTTCCCGTGTTCGGATCGAAGGCTAATTTTGTGAAGAAAACCTCAGAAATTTAATCTTTGAAGACAATATATTGAATTTAATTATTGGTTCGTCATTGCACGAGCCCTTGAAAATTCATAACTTCTTATTGGAATACTATTTTGAAGCAATTCTTCCTCCATAAAGTTTGCCTTGATGTCTTCTCTAATTCATGTGTTTGGACCAAGAGCTAATTCATTGAGGAAGGTCTCCAAATTGTGCGAAGATTATCTAGCTACACGGTGAAGATACAGTGAAATACTGTGCTGGACCGTTATTTTTCGGACATTCGAAAACTCATAACTTTCACTTGGAGAAATGTTACCGAGCCGTTCTTTCAAGAAAAAATCCATCTTGATTTTATATTCATTATGTATGTTCGGACCGAGAACTGATTCCTTGCAGAAGATTCCCGAAAGTGTGAATTACCAGAGATTTTATGGTGTTGAACTGGAGTTTTAATTCTAAGTTTTCCGATATTGTTAAAATTGTAACTTCTTCAATTTTTATTGTATCGAGATGATTCTTTCTGCATAATTTCACAAATGATGTCAGCTATAACTTTTCTTCATATTTAGAGTTCAAACGGTACTCCGAAGGCTTCCGTTTATGGTTCGTTTCACTAATGGAACAATGAAATTCGTTGCTGAATCGGAAAAGACAGTGTCAGCGTATGATATGGTGGGAGAACTGACTTGAGGTTTTGCGTTTTGATCGCATTTATGCAGATAGCAAGAGTCGCCACCGACTTTTCTTTTATCCAAAAGGAAAGGTAAAAAAGCACAGGAAAGACCTTTTGAGATTATTTCTCGGGTTCGAGGGGTAGATTATGAAAAGGGAAGGTATTAGCACCCTTTTCATCCATAGTTATCTACGGGCTCTTAGTTACTTGCTAGATCACTTACTTTTGCTTTGACAATATGCTTGTGGTGTGGGCTTTGAAAGTATTTTTGAAAGGTGTTTTTGTAATGGTTCTCGTTTCTATAAGAACGCGTACAAAGTTTTGTTTCGAAAAATAATTCAAAGAAGTGTTTGTGTGGTGTGTTTTTGAAAATGATTTTGAAAAGGTGTTTTTGTAATGGTTCTCGTCTCTATAAGAACGTATACAAAATGTTGTCTTTTTGAAAATGTTTTGAGATGAAAGTGTTGGTGTGAAAATGTTTTTGTCGTGAGCAAGCGAGTAATTATGAGCGAATCTACCTAATCGAAAGGTCTTAAATGTTCTTTTCTTCTTCCTTTAGATGTTGCTATCTTACCATTGATTTGGTAAGAAGCCCCATCGTTGGATGTGAAGGGACGGGCGCAGGTCAATTTTACAGTCATTGAAAGCAACTTATGAGACGCTTTAGCAATTTTCGTAAGGGACTAGATCGTTTTACCGAAGGCAACATTGACGGACATTGAGGGGCTACGATCTTTTTTATCGAAGGGTCTTTGCTAAAGCGTCCCATATTCGAGGGACATGACTGTATTTCCTAATCAACAAGCGAGGTTACCCTAGAGGTGCGTGTGTGAAAAGTGTGTTTAATTCAAATTAATTTTGTCTTTGAAATTAGGTTATCTAGCGATTGATTTTAAATCTTGCCATGCACGCCTAATTACTATACAGTAATAAGTAAAACAGTAAAATGCGTAAATTGAAATTCTACGCTATTACAAAGCTTCGAGAATGGGGGTACAAATTAATGAATGGGGGTGATAATAAGAAATAAACATTTAAATCACACAATACAAGTCCAAACTGTTAAATAATTATTTAAGTTAAAACTCTTTTCATTTGATAAAATTAATTAATAATTTAATTAATAATGTCAAACAAAAATTAATTTAAAGTTAATAATTATTTAAAACAAATATTAAGATATTTGCAATTTTAAATATATGCTGAAATATAAAAAAAAGATCAAATAATTAAAAATAAAGGATATAAGGGAAAAGTTTAGAAATGGGCCTGTATTGGAGCAAATCTGGGGGTGCAAAAATAAATCTGGTTGGCCCAAATAAAGGGAAAAGCCCAAAGCTCCTGGCTGATCAGGTGCAGCAGTCTCCTGGAGGTGCACCATGGGCATGCTCTTGTAATGCGATAAAGAATATTGATTGATGATGATATGAATCAGACGGAGGGATGATGAGGGTACACAAACTGTTAACATGGGAATACAAGCGCAAGATCTCTCAGGATGATTAAAGGGGCTGTGACAAGTGTCACCACCAGATTAGGCATCAAAATGTAATTAACAAAAACAAAACTAATTAAGTGAACAGAAAAGCTCATAACTCACTTCTCTTTCTCTCTCCTCATACGATGCTCTCTCTCTTCTCTCTTATTGGAAGCCTTCACTTGAGAAGGCATCTTGGCTGCACCGAAAATCTCCTTACGGCGGCAGCGCGACTCCATTCATCACTTTTCTTACATGAATCTAACCGCCTCTGCTCTCTAACTATTAATCTGAAGTTAATTTTTGCAGATTCTTAATCTATAACCCTAGATCTAAAGAGGGGTGAGCGGAACCCTAAGTCAAAGATGTAACAAAAAAACAATGATTTATGATGAAGGATGCAAAATGGAAAGCAAAAAAACGCAAAGGAAAAGGAGAACGGAGGCCGTGTTCTTTAGATCCGTGAGCTTCCAACCTTTCTGAAATTTGTCCCTCTGGTATTTATCTGAGCTTTTTCTCTTCTTCTAAATCTATGTTTTTTAGATTATGTTGAAGGGATTTCTGAATAGAATAACGATGATGATTAGGGTTTGGTTTTCTTGATAGCTTGCTATGTTTTTGTGGGATTCTTTGTATGTAGCTTTGAATGGATTCCGAGGAGGGAAAAATGATGAACAAAATTTTGGCTTTTTTCTATTTTTCTGAGTTATTGGTTCACTGTGGATTTTTTGCCCTTTTTTTGGGTTGTTGGCTATTCTTGCTGGTTTTTTGGTGTTGTTTCGTATCTTACTGTGAAGGAGATATGGCTTTTTTGGTGATGGTATTTGGTGATGGTATTTTTGATGTTGTATACTTGTTGGCTATTTTGTGTCTTGCTGTGAAAAGAGATATGGCTTTTTTTTTGGTGATGGTCTTTTCAGTGATTTTTGCGTTTGTAAAAGAATGCAATGGGTTTGATGGAAGTATCTCTCTCTTGGTGATTTTTTTCGTCCCCTTTCCTTTTGACCTCTCTCCTTCTATATTGACAGTAAAATTGAAAAGAAAATGGGAAGGAAAAATAACAGTCCTTTGAAACTTGTGGTATACTGTGCTGATGTTCTTTGTTTCAGTTTCTGGTTTTTTTTACCATTTTTGTACAAGTCTTGGGCAGGATTTGGACAGTTTTTGGACAGTTGTGCAAAGGTTGTAGCAGAAACAACAGGGCTGTCTATTTTATGATAGCAGCTGACTTGGTAATTTTGGGATTGCTAGTGGCCTAGGTGATATCTTTCTTCTTTCCCTCTTCATAATTCTATGATAGAAAGCCAAATTGCTTTTTGCTTATTATATATTTTTCTGAAGGGTTTGCTAACTTAGGAAAATGATGACATGTGTTTGTTTGAGCATGCTTGCCTCCTTGCTAATTATTGCTTTTACTTGTTGCCTTAACAGCCTATACTGCCTTGTTTGACATAAAACATTATTGCTATATTTTTGCACTAGCCTACTGTTTGGACTGTGGTTTGCTTGCTGCCTTTTATTTGTGCTGTGACCTGCTTGCATTTCTGGCCCTGCTATTTTGCTTGTTGTTGGTTTGTGCATTTTGTTGCTGTTGCTTGTTGTTTTAGTTTTCTGCTGCAGTTTTGGGCAGTTTGTGGCTTTTGCATTGCACTGCTGTTTTCTGTGATGCCTATTGTGTTGGGGCTGCTTGTTGCCTGCCTTGTTGACTTGTTGTTCTGGTTATGTTATTCTGCACGCCTTGGGAAGTTTTGCTTGTTTTGCCTTGGCTTGCAAATTTCTCTTTTTTTTTTTCTTTTTGTGAACCAAGAAGGGCAACTTTTCTTGTGATTTGCAATTGGGGAGAGAGATTATGATAGACCAAAATTCTGATTCCTAACTGCAAACCCTAGTGATGAATTAAGAGAAAATTTGCTTAAAAACTCCTTGTTTAAACTTCATTATTTATGTGCTAATCATATCTTCTTTTTCTTTGATTTGTTTCATGAATGGAAAGCGAGAATTGGATGCAAACGAAGATTGGATTGATTACTTAAAGATGAAGATGAAGACCTGAAGAAGAAAACAAGAAATTCTCTTTGTAAACTTGAGATTCTTTGTAAACAAGACAAACAAATTGTAAATTCATTTGTAATGTAAAAATATCAAACACTTGAATAAAATTTGGTGTAGTAGAATTTATTGTACAAAACTTGCAATCCTTGATTGAATACTTTGGATAAAAATCTTGCTTGGTAACTTGCATTTTAAGCAAACACAATATGATCAGATAAATCATGTATTTTGCATTCTTAAACAAAATAAATGTTTAAGAGCTCAAACCCAATTGATTAATTGAATCCACAATCATGGTTATTTAAAATGATAGTCTTAATCTTCACATCTTATCCAAACAAACATGCTCCTAAGAACAACATCAATCCTCAGTAAACTATGGTTAAGAAAAATTTAAAATCAAAGAAATGCCTTGCAACGATTCAATAGTTTTAAAATCTTCCAAGCCCAATTTTCTTTCAACTCTTTGAAGATAAACCCATGAACGGAATCACATATGACCATGACCAGAAATAAACGCCTCAAGGTCTTGTAATTTGGAAAAATAACAATTCTTAGAGATCAGACGACTGTTGTTTGAAATTAGGTCAAAATTCATGATGCGACTTCTAACGCATTCGAATTTTGGTGATCTTCTGCGTGTAATCAACTCTTGACATATGAAGCGAAATTTGAGATGGCATCAAGAAGAATCAGACGTAAGGAAAACCACTCAAAATAATAAATAATAAAGAAGTTACGATCGTTTGAATTTGTTCTCGCAAAAGGGCAATTTTCAAGTCAATGTAGACGTTTTCAGTTATCTGGGCCATTGATTGGGCAAACTTACAATGTGAGGTTTAAAAACTGACTTAAACAACCTTGAGGAGACATGATGACCTATTTGAAACCTTGACGACTCAGTTTCCTTTGAGAAATGCAAAACCCTAATTGCTGACTTATTGCCTAGAAAGAGAATCTGTCTGATCAACTTCTGAGCCAAATTAGGTATTTGAGAAACCCTAGGATAGCTTCCTGGATGAGAAATGGGAGGGTAAATTTCTGGGTACAATAGCTTCCCCTGTTCAATCTTCTTAAACTTGAAAAGTAAGATCGACATGTTCGTCGTTCGTAGCTTGAAAGTGGAAGATGATTGAACACTAGAGTGCCCAGAAATTTGCACTTGACGATGTGCTGGTTGATTGTGTAGGGAATGGGCTTAAAGATGCCATTTGGAGAGATGATGGAGAGTTGTCGGAGATGGGCTTATAGATGCCCATCCAAAAGTGATTGTTGACAGAAGTGGACGAAGTTTGAACTTGACTTCAACAAAAAAGAAATCAGAATAAACCTTTGGTCAATTTAAACGGGAACTAGCAGGAATCTTGAATGTCGTTTGATTGGAAAGAAATCAGAATAAATCTTGGGGCGATTTAAATTGAATCAATAGAGGTCTTGGATTAACTTTGATGGGGAATCATCAGAATAAATCTTGGTGCAATTTATCTGAACCAGAAAAAAAATGTCGGTGGGGAAGAATCAAAATAAACCGTTGAGACGTTTAAACTGAAACAGCGGAAGTCCAAAGAAGAATTAGAACAAATCATTGAGAGATTTATTTGAACCAGCAAAAATCTGGATAAGAATCAGAATAAATCGTTGAGAGATTTATCCAAACCAGTAAAAATTTGGAGAAGAATCAGAATAAATCGTTGAGAGATTTATCTGAACCAGTAAAAATCTGGCTAAGAATTAGAATAAATCGTTGAGAGATTTATCTGAACCAGTAAAAATTTGGGTAAGAATCAGAATAAATCGTTGAGAGATTCATCTGAACCAGTAAAAATCTAGAGAAGAATCAGAATAAATCGTTAAGAGATTTATCTGAACCAGTAAAAATCTAGGTAAGAATCAGAATAAATCATTGAGAGATTTATCTGAACAAGTAAAAATCTGGGTAAGAATCATAATAAATCATTGAGATTCATCTGAACCAGTAAAAATATGGAGAAGAATCAGAATAAAATCGTTGAGAGATTTATCTGAACCAGTAAAAATCTGGGTAAGAATCAGAATAAATCGCTGAGAGATTTATCTAAACCAGTAAGAATCTGGGTAAGAATCAGAATAAATCGTTGAGAGATTTATCTGAACCAGTAAGAATCTGGAAACAAATCAGAACAAATCATTGAGAGATTTATCTGAACCAACAAAAATTAACCCTTTCTCAAGAACTAATATGTATTTGACTTGTTGAAAATATTTGTCTGTCGGAAATTTGTTGATGATAATTTCCTGTCGATTGATTCTTTCCTTAAAAGGTGAAGAGTTAATTGTATGTAATGCTTCGATGTACGTAATGCATGGTATGATGTTGTTTTCTCAAAATAAATGAGATTGCACTGTATGTACTTGTATTGTCAATGCTATGATGTATGAATGTAATGTATGGACATATTAACTGTTTGTGTCGTAGTGTTGCTGGAGTGGGGGAAAATGAATCCCTGAGTTTTGCTGGGAATGTGGAGTGTAAGTCTCCATATTTGAAGTTTATGTGTTGGTGGATGCATTTTCATATCTTTTAGAGAAATAAACTCTACTATGGAAGGAGAATGCCGTGCATTGCTTGTGGATTTCGTGAAATCCTACTGGGGGAATCCTGGGAAGCTAGGCGACTTTCACTAGGGAACCTTTGGAGCACTAAATGGAAGTTTTAACTCCGTCGGGGATGCGAGAGCACCAGATACCATTAGGCTGCATGCTGGGAGTATGTTAGTGGTCTTGTAGTAGGACGTCTTTGTTTCCGTTCTTGTTGGGGAAAAATACCTGCGGGGATTTTATGGAATAGCCTAAAGATATTATCCTATTCCTTAAAGCCATTAGTGATTGTCTTTCTATTTTCTGCTTATTTGTAAATAGTAATCACATTCAAATGCATATGTTCAAAAATAAATCATTGGACGTTTTTGTAAAGAAAACAACAGAAATAAAGAAAAACAAATAGTTTTGCACTTTCAAAAGAGATATCTTTGTATTAACTTGAATGAGTCTTTTTTGTACAACGGGACGAGCATTCTAGCAAGAGAATGTCGTCGTAAAAAAAAAGAAAAGACAATTATGTGAAGTAATCCCATGGGGTATCCATTCTGCTATAGCCTTTGTGTCTCTGAGTGTCTTGTCTACTTGTCGCTTCAGCGAAGCTGATTGGATTGATTAGAACCGTTTGAGCTGATTGGTCGATGCTGAAGATTGTCTACAAGATGATCCAACGGGACATAATCATTCGCCTTAACTCCCTAACTTTTTCCTGGACCGCCCTTTTAGGTTTTCGATCCACCGGGATACCCTTTTTTGCGTAAGCCGCCCTTTCAGGTTTTCAGCTTGTCAGGTGTACAATCTTTTTAATATATTTTATCCCTAATTTTTGCCCGAACCTTTTGGTTTGCCGGGATGCTTGTTCATGCGTAATATCTTTTAACTATGTTCGTATTTACAGGGTGTGGGAGGTCGTCGCCATCCATAGTGGTCAAGATCATTGCTCCGCCAAAGAACATGCTTTTGATTAAAAACGGTCCTTCATATGTAGGAGTCCATTTTCCCCTAGGATCACCTTGTGGTAAAATGATACGCTTGATTACCAAGTCACCGACCCGATATACCTGAAGTTTGACCTTTTTGTTAAAAGCTTTGATCATGCATTTTTGGTACATCTGACCATGATAGATAGCTGCAAGTCCCTTCTCATCGATCAAGTTCAACTGGTCAAGTCGAGTCTGGACCCAATCTTCTTCGCTCAACCCAACATCCTTCATGATTCTCAGAGAGGGAATCTGGACCTCAATAGGTAAGACAACCTCCATGCTGTATACCAGAGAATAAGGTGTTGCCCCAGTTGATGTGCGAGTTGTGGTACGATACCCGTGGAGAGCGAATGGTAACATCTCATGCCAGTCTTTGTATATGACTGTCATTTTTTGTATGATCTTCTTAATTTTTTTGTTAGCAGCTTCTACAGCGTCATTCATCTTTGGCCGGTAAGGGGAAGAATTGTGATGCTGGATCTTGAGTTGCTCGCACAAGGCGGTGATCATAGTGTTGTTTAGATTCGTACCATTATCAGTGAGGATTCTCTATGGGATACCATACCGACAAATGAGATTCTGTTTGATGAACTGGGCGACAACATTCTTAGTAACTGAAGCGAAGGAAGCTACCACAACCCATTTTGTAAAATAGTCGATGGACACTAAGATGAAATGGTGTCATTGGAGGCCGTCAGATTGATTTCCCCAATCATATCGATTCCCCACATAGCGAAGGGCCAAGGAGCCGTCAAGACATTCAGAGGAACCAGAGGTACATGCACTTTGTCAGCATAAATCTGACACTTATGGCAAGTCTGAGAGTGTTGATAGCAATCTGCCTCCATGGTAGACCAATAATAGCCTGCCCGCAATATTTTCTTTGCCATTGTATGCCCACTGGAATGGGTGCCAAAAGTGCCTTCATGTAATTCGGCCATGATCTTTTCTTCCTCAACGTTGTCCATGCATCGAAGTAATACAGAGTCATGATTGCGTTTGTACAAAATGCCGTTACTAAGGAAGAAGTTATCCGAGAATCTTCTTAAGAATTTCTTGTCATTAACTGAAGCTCCTTCTAGATATTCTTGATACTCGAGATACCTCTTAACTTCATGGAACCAAGGTTGGTCTACTACTTCTTCAGTACTGATCTCGTGACAGTAGGCTGGTTCATCCATCCGCTCAATGGTGATCTGAGGAGCCTCGTTATCCCAATTGAATTTAAACATAAATGACATTGTAGCTAGTGCGTCTGCTAGCTAATTTTCTTCTTGCAGAAAATGCTCAAAGGTAATCTTCTCAAAATATGGAAACAATGTCAAAACATGTTCTTTGTAAGGGATAAGGTTAGGGTGTATGGTCTCCCATTCCCCTTTGATCTGACTGATGACCAGAGCGGAATCTCCGAACACAACCAAAGAGTTGATCCCCAAACTTATGGCAGCTTTGAGACCAAATATGCATGCTTCATATTCTGCCATGTTGTTTGTATAGTCGAATCAGAGTCTTACGGTAAAGGGAGTATGACAACCTTCAGGAGATACAAGTACATCACCAATACCATTGCCAAGTGCGTTGGATGCCCCTGTAAAAAAACAGGATCCATCGGGATCCTTGTTCAGGTCCGTTATATGGTATGATCTCTTCACAATTATCTACTGTCATGATGTCCTCATCTGGGAATTCGAACTTCATGGATTAGTAGTCTTCTACAGCTTGATGGGCAAGGTGATCTGCTAGTGCACTACCCTTTATTGCTTTCTGGGTAGTATATTGTATGTCATATTCCGTCAGGATCATCTGCCATCTTGCTATTCTCCCAGAGAGAGCGGGCTTCTCGAAGATGTATTTTATTGGATCCATTTTAGATATCAACATGGTAGTATGGGTCAGCATATACTGTCTTAGCCAGCGAGTAGCCCATGCCAGAGCGCAACAAGTTTTCTCGAGCAGTGAATATCTTATTTCACAGTCAGTAAAAATTTTGCTCAGGTAATAAATAGCATGCTCTTTTCAGCCAGACTCGTCATGCTGCCCCAGCACACACCCCATTGAGTTTTCTAAAACAGTCAAATACAAGATCAATGGCCTTCCCTCGACGGGTGGCAACAACACAGGAGGCTCTTGTAAGTATTCTTTGATTTTGTCAAAAGCAACTTGGCATTTGTTATTCCATTTGACTACTTGATCTTTCTTCAACAATTTGAAGATCGGTTCACAAGTAACTGTCAGGTAAGAAATGAACCTGGCAATGTAATTCAAACGTCCTAAAAATCCTCTGACTTCCTTCTCAGTACGAGGGGAAGGCATCTCTTATATTGCTTTAACCTTGGCAGGATCAACCTCGATACCTTTGTTGCTGACGACAAAACCTAGGAGTTTACCAGATCGTACCCCGAACGTGCATTTATTTGGGTTCAACCTCAGCTTATATTTCTTTAGCCTCTCAAACAGCTTATGTAAATGATCGAGATGCTCTTCTTCCGTTTGAGATCTGGCTATCATATCGTCCATGTAGACCTCTATTTCGTGATGTATCATGTCGTGAAATAGAGCTACCATGGCATGACCTTATAGCAGAATATGCCCCACTGTGTAACAAAGGTTGTTTTCTCCATATCCTCAGGCGCCATTTTGATTTGGTTGTAGCCTGAGAAATCGTCCATGAAGGAAAACACTTTGTGTTGTGTCGTATTGTCAACTAGAATATCAATGTGGGGGAGAGGGAAATCATCTTTGGGGCTTGCCCTATTCAAATCTCTGTAGTCCACACACATTCGCACTTTGCCGTCTTTCTTGGGTACGGGAACAACATTGGCAACCCATTGGGGATAAGAGGTGACAGCCAAGAATCCAACATTGAATTTCTTCAAGACTTCTACTTTAATCTTTTCCGACATATCAGGCCTCATGCGGCGAACCTTTTGCTTTACTGGAGGACAATCTTCTCTTGTAGGCAGACGATGTACCACAATGTCTGTATCAAGTCCTAACATGTCTTCGTACGACCAGGCAAAGACCTCAACATAATCGTGCAGCAACTGAATCAGATGCTCCTTGACACTGGGTTCCATATTGGCACCCACCTTGACCTCCTTTTTGTTCTCCTCAGTACCTAAGTTAACTACTTTGACTTGAGGTCATTTGGACTCAAGGATCTTGATGCAACACAAAACCCTAATTTGGGGTTGACTGCCTTAGGAGATAGCTTGTCTGACCAACTGTTGAGCAAACTTGAGCAACTTGGAGATTTTCCTTGCAATGTTTTGAGAAATATGAGAGGTAAAATTTTAGGGTACAACATTCTTGTAATGCTATTTCCCAGTAAATAATATAAGTATGCTTTTCCTTTCATTAATGTCTTTTATACTTTTAATTTGCTTCATATAAAATATTATTTTGATTATAATATAAATATGGTTTTGCCTTAAATACCATTATAAGACACCATTAGATATCTTGCAAAAATATGTGTCACACACTTAAAGATATTGTCTTCCACCAAGTATGACACTTTCTAGGCTATAATTCAAATATCCTTGCTAGACACATCTTAAGATGAAAAGTTTATACATGTTTTAGGGAACCTTAGATACATATCTAGAGTAATATTTCCTATACCACATACATGCTTCATCATTAAATCTACCATGTGTGCCTTATATGAAATTATGCCATGACAAAAGATTAGGAAGCCTAGCTTAGGATATAAATATCTTGTTTCCCTCTAAGCATGATAGTTTCCTCATTATACCATAATGAAATAACCTTTACTTAATACCATGTTTAAGTATGTTTTAAGGAATATTGTGTTTGTCTTCTACTAAGTAGAGTGTCTTTGCCATGCCTAAAACACACTTTTAGGAGATTCTTATCTTGTCAAACACATGCTTCTTGATATAACATCTTCGCTATGCATGATCCTCTACTTATTTTTGCATAAATTGTTCAACATGTATTATTGTTTTGCATGAAAAGTAATACCATAACTTATCACATGATCTATTCTTGCTTATATTTCCACATTGATTGTCTTTAAAACATGTCATGATAAAAAAAACCTTTTTTACCCATATATCATGCAAGCTCGTGATTGCCATAACTAGGAAAACTTGCCTCACATATAGGAATTAGATTGTGATACTCGTTGTGACATATACATGTCTTGTGATTCCATGGTATGTTTTTCTCATAAATAATGATTTTCTATGCTCCCTTAAATGATATGATCCTTGCCATGCATAAATGTATCTCATCACTACCTGCTCTTGATAAATCGTAAAGCATGCCATGCAATCTATCCTTGTTGTAATGTTTAATATTAATACATTGATTTGCCATGATATTTTATGCTATAAATGTATAGAACATATTTGCACCTTTTATCTACCTTTTTGATTTAGACAAACGGGGAGAAGTATACTATCATGGGAGGGCATACACTTTATTTAACTGAGGGAGAGTGTTATCACTCCAAAATATATTGCTTTGTTTCTCTTACCTCCTCCCCTGGGAGATGTGTTGTCATCATCAAAAAGGGGGAGAATGTGGAACCTTGTTTTGCTTGTAGTAGGCTGTTGTTTTGATGATGACAACTCTTTATCATGACAAAGATGCAACTTAATATCAACTTCAAAGTAAAAAATATGCATTCAACATATTAAAGATGCAACAAGTTTTTGTTTTGACTATACAGGAGAAAACATATACTCAACATTATGAGGATGCAACATGATGACAAATGTAAAGTATCAGAAAGATAATATTCAACATAATAAAGATTTAAAGAAAGTCAACCAATGCACTTAAAGCATCTAAAGATGCAAGTCTTCGGTTTGATAAGGATTGACAAAGTTTTAAGATATAGATAAAAGTCTCAAACATCGACAAGGTTTTAGAATAAGGAAAACAAACAAGTTAAATCAAAAGCCTGAAAGCAAGGATCCACACAATGAATCAGACTAGGCTCAGTGGAGTTAGTCTCCCAATTTAGTAAGTGTGTGAAACTTTTATAAAGGAAAAATTTATTTCTTTATAAAAGTAGATGGCTATAAGCACACACACACACATACACACATACACGCACACACACACACATACACCCCTCCCCCCACACACACACACATATACACACACACACACACACACTTAAAACATTTTTATAAAATGTTTTTGAAAAGAAAATGCTTTGAAGAAATATAAAATAGAAGTTGCTTAGAGAGTGATGAGAACATTCAAAAAGCCAAACAAGTTATTTTGACTGGATCTAATTGATTAGCACAAAGTGTCAATCGATTAGATTGGAGCGTTCTTGAGAAAAAAGGCACTTTGAATATACTCAAATGATTAGCAACGATTATATATCAATTCTTACATATTTTGTAAAACATAGATGTTACATTTAAATGAGTTAATCGATTGGCCTAGTTGATTAGTAATAGTCATTTTTCATTTATTGATGGTTCCTCTTTTGGAGGATTTGAAGCATATAAATAGAGGTCTCATTCCTCAGTTCAAATCATCCAAAATACAAAATGTGTATGGACACACACTCTCTCTCTCTCTCTCTCTCTCTCTCTCTCTCTCTCTCTCTCTCTCTCTAAGTTTTCATTTTCACTTTCTCTTACTAGTTCTTATAACCAAATGCTTTTGTGAGGAAATATTTTTTGTAAGTAGGATGTCATTGTAATTCTGGATGGGTAGAAATGTATAAGGTTCTTCAAGGTTGTTGTTTATGTACCTTGGATGAACACTATCCATTTTAGGGATAAAAATATGTGGTTAGAAGCTAAACCCGATAAAAGCTTTGGTTGAAGATTGTGTGATCAGTTTCTGATATTTAGTTAGGTTGAAGATCGTTAATATAGTTGGACTTCCCTTAAGGATATCATAAATCCTTGTTCATTTGAAGGATGAATTTCTTCAATATTGATGAACTTACCATTAGATTCATGGTTAGCCCGTATAAAACCATAGGTTAGAAGATCAGCCTGTTGATCAAGAGGTTAATGGTTATCCTGTTAAACAATATTGAGCTCAAATATTTCGTGGAAAGAAGTTTAACACTTCAATTTACAGATGAGAAGGAATCTTGGCTACTTCAGTCTCAGCAATGAGGAAGACACAAACGATTATATCATCCGTCTTGTATTATCATGGTTATAAGACAACCACCATTTCCTTGTATAAGGGGGTTCATGAGCTTCACCTAATAAAAGCTCTCAAGTATATAATGGAAACTCTCATGACTAGTTCTTGGGAAGATGAGTATGTCCTTTTAATTTGACTGAACCTCTATAATTCTCAGTGTCCCATTTACTTTCTTTTTGAATTTTTGATATTTACTTTTTGCTGCTTAAGTTTTAGAAAAAGATTTTTTAAACTCTAATTTTAAATCTCAAAAAAAACTTCAAAACCATGTTTTTAAAAACCACACAATTCACCCCCCTCTTGTGTGTGAAGTCTCAATTCCAACAACAATTTCTTATCATTTTCATTCCATTGTGCTTCCGGTTTAGGTATGACAACACCTTCAACATTGGTCATCATAATTTTATTAGGACCATTGATGATGGCGTTCCATATTTCATTATCAACCGAGTTGATATAGATACACATACAAGCTTTCCAATAACCATAGTTTTCACTGGTAAAAATAAGAGCTCTATTGTATGCCCCTTTAGGTTCAGAAGCCATAATCTAATAAGCATTTTTAAAGCATGAAATGAACCGGAGCTCGTGATATGTTAAGACACATTTTGTGAGTTAATTCATGTATTTGATTATCTTCTATTTAAGTATTTTAATTTCTTTTAAGTTAATTTCTTGTATTTTAGAGTTAATTCAATCTTTAGTGTGGAGCATAATAGGTGCTCTCTTTTTAGCTTTTAATTGTGTTTTTATGTGAACAAAGCTTAGCAAAGTCGAGCAGAGGCAAGCCGGAGCTGGACTACTGCAAGTTGCGCAAGATGGTAATTTAAAGAAGAATTATTAGGCAAGAGAATTTCAGTAAGGGAATTTGTTGGCCTGAAGGAAAGCGTGGAAGTAGAATTAAAGGAAGGAAAACTTGGTGGTACAGAAAAAAGAGGATAAAGTTATTCAAATTCAATAGATGTTGCAGAGTAGCTAGAAGACAAAAGAGGGTACAACCGTACCATGCTCTAGTCAGACCAGCACCGCTTGCGCCTGCTGCAGAATCTGCCACACTCCACATTGTCTCCTAATGTTGTTCCCTTTTGTATGACTTCCTTGTTTTATCTAGCAGTTGTTGGTGTTTTGGCGCTAATCCATTTGGGCTTGATGTGATTCATAAGAAAATCCCATGATCCAATGAAAGATACCAACCCTAATCCTTGGCCTATATAAAGAGAAGTTAGCTGAAGAGAGAGAGAGAGAGAGAGAGACAGAGAGAGAGAGGGTTATACTAAAATAAAAATTCACAAAGAGTTTGTGTGCTTGAATCATGAAGTGTGAGAGAGTCTTCTTTCCTCATCCATTCTACTGCTAACTGGAAAGCAGTGGCATGACTGAAGTTTCCTCCTGAAGACTATCCATCTCAAAGAGACCTTCAAGTCCTCTCTTAGGTTTATATCTTTTGTAAATTCTAGTTGTCCTAAATGTTTATTGTAAGAGCTTCGCTTGCTGTTTCTACTCAGCTCACTATGAGCTAAACCTTTTGTAGTTGAGCAATAAGAAGTAAATATTAAGTTGTGTTTATGTTATATGATGTGTGGTTAGTGCTTGCTTTACCATGTGTTGTTTGTTGCAAAACTTGTTTCTTTGATTGATCAAATTAGAAATAGGTAACAACTTGGAATTGAGAAAGATCCAATAATAAGCATACTTCATGAGTAAAAATGGTTGAAAAAATTAGGATAAACATATTCACTTGACCTATCTTACTTAGATATAAGAAGCTGCAATCATTAAAGAAATCAGAATAAATTAAAGACGTGTTCTTGGGTTATAAGTGAGACTTAGAGATTTGTTCCCTTTCCCTTGCATGTATGTTTTGATTGTTGTAAAAATACACTATATGATCATTTTGACCTTGCCTGTCACGAATCCACACATCATTAACACATAAATGCACAAACAATATTAATGGATCTATGGTCAACTCAATCACTCTTGTTATAACTCACTCTTTTTCACACACTTTGAAGTCTTGTTACAAGTAGCACTAAACTCATCACCATTAACATTATTATTTCTCACTCATGCTTAATTTGAAAGAATAAAATTCTACAAAGTCAAATCTAAGTAGTATTTACTCCCTGTGGGTATACTCTTATACTTATTACTTGATGCAATCACAACATGTATACTTGCATGTGACAATTAAGAATTGTGATTTCAACCAACAAGTTTTTGGTGTCGTTGTCGGGGAGTAATTTGTTACTTTTTTTGTATTCATTTCTATTGTTTTATTTTAAGCATTTAAGTTTTTAATGTTCTGTTGTAGTTTGGTGTCACAACAGGTGTTGACAATATTGTATGCATAGATCGTTGCATCTAGTCCGTAGTGGATATCCTAAACTTGAAAGAACACTCGAAGCCCTAAGAAGAACTAGACTTGCTAGACCTACACCAGGAGTTACTCTTGCAGATAATCTGGCCGATTTAGGAGAGCTCGAAGTACAAATACCACCACCAGTTGATTCAGACGAAGAAGAAGCAATCCCTGTCATGGTTGATGACGACATTAATGGTATAGCCAATTATAGGGCCCGTAACATTAGGGATTATGTTATTTTTCTCCCAACGCTATGAGTACTGGCATCATTTTTCCAGAAATCACAACATCTCAATTTGAGTTCAAGCCCATGATGTTCCAAATTCTACAAACAACTGGTCAATACTCTGGTTCCCCACATGAAGACCCTCATCTGCATTTGAGGCAATTTTTGGACGTGGCTAATAACTTCAAAATTCCAGGTGTGACTGGCGATGCCTTCAGGTTGAGGTTGTTTCCTTATTCTCTTAGTGATAGAGCCAAAAGTTGGCTAAATTCCTTGGAGCCCAATTCCATTTCCACATGGATGACCTAGTTGAGAAGTTTTTAGCTAAATACTTTCCTCCTTCCAAGAATGCAAATATGAGAAACGAGATTACCTCATTTAGGCAAGGAGATGATGAATCACTATTTGATGCTTGGGAAAGATTTAAAGAATTACTTAGCCAATGCCCTCACCATGGCATCCCTATTTGTATCCAGCTTGAAACATTTTACAATGGGATGATTCATTCTTAAAGGAATATGCTTGATGCATCCAGTGGAGGAGCGATTTTGTCTAAATCATATGAAGAGGGATATAAGTTGATAAAGAGCATCATGGCCAACACTTATCAATGGCCAATAACAAGAACAACTGCAAGTGCTACTTTAAAGAAGCCCACTGCCGGAGTTTATGAAGTCACCGAGACTACAACCCTCACTGCTCAAGTGGCCCAGATTCATCAAATGATGAAAAATATGATGACTCCAAAAGTGCCTAAAGTTAAACCTATGAAGGTGGTTACTAACGCGTCTGAGGTTGCCTGTGTCTATTGTGGAGGTGCACATTTGTTTGAAGAGTGTCCTACAAATCCTGTTTTAGTCGACTATGTTGGAAACAACTACAACAGAAACAACAACCCCTACATAAACACTTACAACCCAGGATGGCACAACAATCCTAAATTTTCATGGAGCAATACCCAAGGTCATCTGAAACCTCAAGTTGCCCAAGCACCACAAGTTCCTCCTAGTTTGCTGCTCCCAATAATCCAGTGGCAAATCAAGGCAACAACCAATTGGAGAATGTTCTGAAATCATTTATTCAAGAGACCAAAAATCATTTTATAGCACAAGGTGTGAGTATCCAAAACCTAGAGAACCGAGTATGGAAAATTGCCACTACTTTGAGCTCAAGGCCTGTGGGAACATTCCCTAGCTCTACTGAAACTCCAACTACTACTTTTGGATTAAAGAATATGGAAACCTGCAAGGTTATAAAGTTAATAAGTGGTAAGGAATGTGAAGTATCCTCACCAAAGGGCGCTGAGACCAGTGGAGACATTTTTGAAGAAAAAGAAGAATCCAATGAGGAACCGACCTCAGTTAGAAATATTGAAGAGACTGTTGATAACACTATAGCTGGGAAGACTTCTCAAATAGGTAAATAGAATCAGTCATTCCAGAACTGGACAGAGAAAAGAAGTTTGTTCAAGAAAGACCACCACCTCCTTTTCCCCAAAGGATTAGGAAGGCAAAAGAAGAGAAACAGTTTGGCAAGTTTATGGAGATACTCAAGCAGCTTCACATCAACATACCTCTAATAGAAGCCATTGAAAAAATGCCAAACTATTCAAAGTTCATGAAGTATATGCTTAAAAAAAGAAGAAGAGTGAGAGAATTTGTTATGGTAGCACTCACCCAAGAGTGTAGCCTGGTCTAAGGAAAACTCCCTCCCAAGCTGAAGGATCCAAAAAGTTTCACTATTCCATGTAACATTAGAGACTCTTTCATTGGAAAAGCATTATGTGACTTAGGGGCTAGCATCAACCTTATTCCCTTATATATCTTTAATAAGTTAGGGATGGGCGCAACTAGGCCTACAACTATCACTCTACAATTGGCAGATACAAGTATCTGCTACCCTCAAGGAAAGATAAAAGACGTCTTGGTAAGGGTTGATAAGTTGGTGTTTCCTGCTGACTTCATCACTATGGATTTTGAGACTGATGAGGATATTCCCATTTTGTTGGAGAGACCTTTCCTAGCTACGGGAAGGACTTTAATTGATGTTGAGAAAGGAGAAATCACCATGAGGGTGAATGGACATCAAGTGGTTTTTAATGTTCTCAATGCACTACAATATCCTGATGAGGAGGTTGTTAATTATTCTATGATTTTAGTTGGGAAGGAATTGTCCATAAAATTTTACTAAAGTCAAGTGAATTCTTGACTCAAGCACTGGGAAAGTTAGAGAAATGAGTTGATTCACAAGAGGGTATCGTGTATGGACCAATGTGTAAACCTGTTGTTAGAGAAGAAACTATAGGAGTTCTGGAAATACCAGTTGATGATAAGAAGCAATTCTCTCCTTCAATAGAAGTTCCCCCTGATCTAGAATTGAAGCAACGACCTGCCCACTTGTAATATGCTTTTTTGGAGTCAGTACAAAAGTTTCCTATCATTGTTGCAACAGACTTGAATGAAGAACAAAAGGGCCAGCTGCTGGATATTCTGAAGAGACCTTAAAAGGCTATTGCTTGGCAAATTTTTTATTTTAAAGGGATCAACCTGACTGTATGCATGCATAAGATTTTGTTAGAGGAAAATGCTAAGAATCGTATTGAGAGCCAAAGAAGACTAAACCACATCATGAAGGATGTGGTAAAGAAAGAGATTATCAAATGGTTAGATGTTGGGATCATCTATCCCATTTCTAACAGTGTGTGGGTAAGTCATATTCAGTGTGACAAAGAAGGCATGCATGACTGTAGTCAGCAATGAGAAAGATGAACTAATCCCTAAAATAATAGTAACTGGGTGGAGGATTTGTATGGACTACAGGAAGTTGAACAAGGTCCCTAGGAAGGATCATTTCCCTCTACCTCTCATTGACCAGATTCCTTTTGGATTGTGTAATGCTTTAGTCACCTTTCAAAGGTGCATGATGGTTATCTTTTCTGACATTACTAAAAGTTCCATGGAAGTATTCATGGATGACTTTTCTGATTTTGGAGAGTCATTCCAGAATTGTTTAAACAACTTGGATTTAGTTTTAATAAGGTGTGAGGAGAACAATTTGGCTCTGAATTGGGAGAATTGTCATTTTATGGTCAAGGAAGGAATTATTCTTGGACACAAAATTTCAAAGAGAGGTTTGGAAGTAGATCAGGCTAAGATAGAAGTCATTGAGAAGTTTCCCCCCACCTGTGAACATTAAAGGCATTATAAGTATTTTGGGGCATGTTAGCTTCTATAGAAGATTCATTAAAGACTTCTAAAAGATCACCAAACCACCTTGGCAATTGCTGCACATGACGTGCCTTTCGACTTCAATCAAGAATATTTGAACTCCTTTAACTACTTGAAGAAAGCTCTCATCTCTGGTCCCATTGTGAAGGTTCCTACCTGGACAAAACTTTTTGAGCTAATGTGTGATGCAAGTGACTTCGCAATTGGAGTTGTGTTGGGTCAGAGGCACTACAATGTATTTCATAACATCTACTATGGTAGTAGAACAATGATTTAAGCTCAAGTTAACTACACAACCACTTAGAAGGAGTTGTTGGCAGTTGTGTTTGCCTTTGATAAATTCAAATCGTACTTGGTTAGGACCAAGGTGATTGTCTACACGGATCATGCTACCATCAAGTATCTAATTGCTAAAAAGGAAGCTAAGTTAAGGCGTATTAGATGAATTTTATCTGGAGATTAGAGACAAGAAGGGAGTTGAAAATCTAGTAGCTGACCATTTGTCAAGATTTCCAGAGGAAGTGCAAGATAAAAATAATGGAGAAATCCATGAGGCATTTCCGGATGAAAAACTGTTGATGATAATTGCATGCGTAACTCCATGATACGCTGACATAGTTAACTACTTAGTCAGTATATATGTCCCATCTGAACTCAACTCTCAGCAAAGGAAGAGAGGTTCTTTCACATGACCATAAGCTATTTATGGGATGAATCTTTTCTTTACAAGAAGTATGTTGATCAATTGTTAAGAAGATGTGTGGATTAGCCAAAACACGCCAGATCTTGTCTGCCTGTCATGAAGCTCCTTATGAAGGGCATTTTAGAGGAACCAGAACTGCAGCTAAAGTTATACAATCAGGTTATTTCAGACCCTCTCTTTTTAAAGTTGCTAATGATCTGGTAAGAAAATGTGATAGATGCTAAAGAGTAGGAAATATCTCTATGAGGCAAGGCCTCTTACTAACATCTTGGAAATTGAAATTTTTTATGTATGGGGCATTGATTTCATTGGGCCATTTTCTCAATCTTTTGGAAATCTATACATATTGGTAGTTGTGGATTATGTTTCTAAATGGATAAAAGTAGTAGCAACTCCCACTAATGATGCTAGGGTGGTGACCAAATATTCGGTGAAAAATATTTTGTCTAGACATGGCACCCCTAGAGTCATCATCGGTGATGGAGGAACCCATTTTTGCAATAAAATATGAAAAATTAATGGCAAAGTATGGAGTGAAACACAAAGTTGCTACTGCATATCACCCACAATATAGTGGGCAAGCTGAAATTTCAAGCAGAGAAATAAAAGGATTTTAGAAAAAGTTGTTAATCCTTCTAGGAAGGACTGGTTTAGGCATTTGGATGATGCCTTATAGGCATATAGGACAGCCTTTAAGACTCCCTTAGGCATCTCTCCATACAGACTTGTCTATGGGAAGGCAAGCCATTTGCCTATTGAGTTAGAGCACAAAGCTTTTTGGGCAGTAAAAAACCTGAATTTTGATTTGTCCAAGGCTGGCCAAGCTAGAATGCTCCAGCTCAATGAACTAGAGGAGCATAGGTTGATCTCTTATGAAAATGCTGAATTGTACAAAGAAAGGACTAAGAAGTGGCACGACAGGAAGTGCCTGTAGAGGGAATTAGTTTAAGGATAACATGTTCTCTTGTTCAATTCTAGATTGAAACTTTTCCATGGAAAATTAAAATCTAGATGGTCTGGGCCATTTAACCTCCTAAAGTTTTATCCTTATGGGGTAGTGGATCTTTTGAATGAGAAAATAGGAGAAAACTTTAAAGTAAATGGTCAAAGGGTGAAAATGTACTATGGTGAGTCCTCTAACAACACAAGGACCACCATGTTTTTGAAGGATTCTATCTGAATGTTTTCCATAGTCAGGCTAAACGACTATAAAATAGTGCTACTGGGAGGCAGCCCAGTTTAATTTTTGTTTTTAGTTAGTTTTATTTTTCAGGTATCATGATTATGGATTTAAGGTGTAGAAGAAAAGAGTCATTGACAAGTCATGTCGTGACTGAGAAAGTTGGGCCTATTTTGCACAAGAATAGTTAGATATTATTGTTGTCTTGTCATGGGAAGTATCTTGAGAAAGGCAAGTGTTGGGAGATGTGATTAAAAGTGAAGAGGCAAAAAGGGCGAGTGAGTCACACACGTGTAGCATTTTGTTGTGCAACAGAGTGATGTTACAGCCATTTATTGCTTTTGGCACGCTTTCATGATTATTAGCGGCTAGGGTTAATCCTCACCATACCCTAGGATGTCTAAATAGGATAATGTGTCACATTCAAATTGCCTTTTACCAATTGTGTACGTTACTTCTATCTTTCCACTCTCAACCCCCCAACTTCATAGCTGCCTTTCATAAAGAAAAACCCCCCCATACCTCTTTAGTTATTCAAACTGTTCCACCACCCTCTATAAACTCCAACATTCACAATCATTCATATCACCTCAACCATTTCTCTCATTCCCATTCAAGAACCTAAAACTTATAAAAACCCTAACAATGAAACCCACTGACTCACAGAAAAGAATCAAGATGTGTCCAAGGAAAATTGCTACTCCATCCATGGACGTTTCTGGCTATGACGGAAGTCACTGTGAGATCTTTATTAGCGACGAGGCAAGGAGGAAATTTACTGATTGTATCTCTAGTCGAGGGCTATTTTCTGAAAGGGTTTTGCCTTCAACCTGAAAGATAAGAACCTATGGATACCTATAAGCATCGATTCATTGATTAAAAGTAAGAGGTGGCGCAAGTTGTGCCAACACCCTAAGCCGTACAACACTCAAATCATGAAAGAGTTCTACTCCAACCTAAAAACTGCCAACAAGAAGTCAGCGATCATGGTGAAAGGCTTTGAAGTCTATTATTCTAAAGGAACAATCAACATGTTGTTTGGGCTGAAGAAGGTGGAGGAGGAATATCACCACATTCTATCAAGGGCTGACGAGTCAGAGTATAAGGTTTACATGCAATCTCTATGCAATCCCAACACCAAATGGGTCGAGTATGGAGGAGAGAAATTTGTAAGAAGAATGGATCTTAAACCAGAATCCAAGGCGTGGTACCAATTTATCAAGCACTCCATAAAGCCTACCACTCAAAATGAGACAGTCAACATGCAAAGGTTAGATCTTATCCATTGTATTATCTCTTCAATGGATGTCAATGTTGGAAGGATAATAGTGCAAGAAATCTAGACGTGTGCCAAGAAGAAGGATGGAATGCCTATTTACCATGTCTGATCACAACTTTATGCACCAATCAAGGAGTGAAGGGTAGAGCAACTGATGAAGTATACAAACCAAAAGTTGGGTTTGTTATAAACAATATACAAATGTTGATGAAGCCAAAGGTAAGAAAGAGAGAGGAAGCAGGACAGAAGTCGTTTGGAGGAGACTTCAGTTTTAAAACTGACAGTTTATTGTGGCAAGTGTTGTTACAAATACAGAAGGATCAAAGAGACTGTTAGAGATTTTAGAAAGCAAGATATGAATGGGAGTTTAAGGTATATCAAATAATGGATAATGATGTCCCAGTCCCACTATTCCCTGACCACATATTGGGGATGGAGGAAGAAGAAGAAGAAGAGGACTTGGTGAATGATGAAGTAGAAGAGAAGAAAATTAAGAGAAATGGTAAGAAGGAAATGAAGTTAGAGCCTACTGATGTGAGAGATCCCAGCACGTCCACTCAAGGCATGCTTATTGATAACTCACTGAAGAAGAAAAAGAAAAATATCAAGGGAGAAACACCAGCCAAGAATTTGGTGCCAAAGAAAAGATCATGGAAGAAGAATTTGAATCTGATGATGATAAGACTCTAAACAATATGATCAAACAAGAGGCTAAGGACAAGAAGGAGTTTCAAGCATAAGTTCCTGAAAAGGAAAAATCTAAGAAGGCTGGAAAAAAGAGTGTTGAGGAAGTTGTGAAGGAGTTAAAGGAGGAACCAGTTGAAAAAGTTGATTAAGAAAAGTGGAGAATGAAGTTGAGAAGGAGGAGGATGACAAGGAAGAGGGAGCTATTAAGATAAAGGACGCCGTTGTCATGACTGAGGAAGACTCGGAGAAGACGAGGAGGAAGAAAATGAAATTGAGGCTATTGTGAGTGAAGTTAAGGAAGATCCTAACAAGAAAGTAGAAGAAGTAGAGGATAAGGAAGAAGAAGGAGATCTCTCTGATAGTTCGAAATAATGTGACTCTTCAAGTCACTCCCAAGAAGGTTAAGGAGCCTGTAAAGGCCAGCACCCCATATTCAGCTAGTAAGAATGCCACAGGACCAACCCAACCAAGACTCCAGTAACAACCAAAGCACCTCCAAAGAAGTCCCCAGTCAAGACTGCAGCTTTGAAACCCAATCTTCTGGAGCCTGCCCAGAAGGAAGCTAGGAAGAAAGGCAAGAAATATCCTACTCTCAAGAAACCCTCAAGGAAGAGCAGCATGCTTCATGCCTAGCTTGAAAGTGCAAAGTATAAAGGCAGTCCCCGCCCCTCCAACTGAACAGTGTGGATAATGTCCTTACTCTTAGTTTGGGGGGAGTGGTGGCAAGAGTCATGACTCGACTCTTCTCCTGTTTTATCTTTTCAATCATATCATTATTTGCTTTATTGTTTTGATGGTTGTTTCCAGCCTTTTGTTATTGTTCTTTTGTCTTTCCTGCTTCCAACCATTTAATTATTGAACTTTTATTTTTCTTTGCTTTTTTTAGTGTGTTGTTAATATATATATAATAACATACTATCTGAGCAACGCATGTAGAAATCCCCTTAGGACAGACTATCTGACGTAAAACTTAGAGAAAATCTAATTGGGACTTTAACAATATAGGGAACATGGACTTGAGGAGTATTTAGAGCATTGATCTTATGTTATAGACAAGTCCTGTCATGACTCAACTAGTCTGTCAAAGTAGTCATCCCTTATGATGAAATTGATTTGGTTTTAAGTATGTAATAGGAATTAGAAATAAGGCTTAATAGGGTGGTTAATATGCTGGTAAAAGGACTGGAGTACTCCGGGAACTCTGCATGACTTAACAAATAAACACACCAAAGTGTGTAAGAAAGGAAGTTGCCAAAGAGTACTCCAAAATAAAGATCTTGTGTCCGAAACTAGCAGAGCAAGCTTTTAATCAAGTTCATGTGCTCGAAACTGGAGGAACAATAGCTTGACCCATCATAATTAGCAGGTTGCACTCACCACGAATGAGATCATGTCTAGTGAAAAGGTGGGGTAACTACACAAAAAATTTCTTGAAAATAAAAGCGTGCATGTGTGGGTCCTAGGTGTAAGTTCAAAGTTGTATGAAGCCAATAATCCCATCAAAATCCTGAAACTCTAAGTACTAGACCATAGGAAAAAACAAACAAAATCTGAAAAATAGACTGAGCATCTTGATAGAAGATTTTTGTCGCGACAGGAAGTGTATCCGGCCCATAGAATGTATCTCATAATTGTGCCTCTGGTCTGAGTTATACCTATTTTTGAGACAAGTCCCTTGAGGAAACATTTTTTTTGAGTTTGAAGAGTGTTGGTAAAAGAAGATAGGTTTGTAAAGGAAGGGGATCAATGCTTGCTGATTGTTTTGGTTGTCTTTGTCTATCACATCGTTTGAGGACAGGTGATGATTCAAGTTTGGGGGTGTGTTAACACATATTTTGTGAGTTAATTCATGTTTTTGCTTGTCTTCTATTTAAGTATTTTAATTTATTTCTAGTTAATTTCTTGCATTTTAGAGTTAATTCAATGTTTAGCGTAGGTGCTCCCCTTTTTAGCTTTTAATTTTGTTTTTTGTGAAAAAAAAGGTTAGTAGAGTCGAACAGAGGCAAGTCAGAGCTAGATACGGAAAGTTGCGCAAGCGGAAATTTAAAGAATTATTATTAGGCAAGATAATTTCAATAAGGGAAGCTACTGGCCTGAAGGAAAGCGTGGAAGGATAATTAAAGGAGGGAAAACTTGGTGGTACAGAAAAAGAGAATAAAGTTGTTTAAATTCAAAAAATGATAGTGGAGTAGCTAGAAGACAAAAGAGGGTACAACCGTACCCTGCTCTAGTCAGACCAGCTCCGCCTGCTCCGGAATCTTCCACACGCCACCTTGTCTCCCACTATTGTTCCCTTTTGTACGACTTCCTTGTTTTGTCTAGCAGTTGTTGGTGTTTTGGCGCTAATCCATTTGGGCTTGATGTGATTCATTAGAAAAGCCCATGATCTAATGCAAGATACCAACCCTATTTCTTGGCCTATATAAAGAGAAGCTAGCTGAAGAGAGAGAGGGTCCTGATGCTGAAAGAAATATTCACAAAGAGTTTGTGTGCTTGAATCGTGAAGTGTGAGAGAGTCTTCTTTCCTCATCTATTCTTGTGCTAACTGGCAAGAAGTGGCGTGACTGAAGTTTCCTCCTTAAGACTATCCATATCAAGGAGTCCTTCAAGTTCTCTCTTAGGTTTATATCTTTTGTCAATTTCAGTTGTCCTAAGATATTTATTGTAAGAGCTTTGCTTAATGTTTGTATTGGTTCACTATGAACTAAACCTTTTGTAGTTGAGCAATGACAAGTTAATATTAAGTTGTGTTTATGTTATATGATGTGTGGTTAGTGCTTGATTTACCATGTGATGTTTGTTGCAAAAATTGTTTCTTTGATTGATTAACTTAGAAATAGGTAACAACTTGGCGTTGAGAGAGATCCAACAACAAGCGTACTTCATGAGTAAAAATGATTGAAAAAAGTAGGATATAAGTGAGACATAGAGATTTGTTCCCTTGCCCTTGAAACATGATAAATTCCTGTTTTGACACATTGTTAGGAGTGATTTGTGTTGGGATTAGCTAAAATGTTTTTCTTTCCTTTAAACCCTAAATTTCTCTGTAACCCAAAAATCTGTTTTTATTCGTGTTCTTCATAATGGCTCAATAACAAGCTTCATCTACTCAACAACAAGGTCCAAATGTTCAACAATAGGTTGTAGATTCTTCGTCAACTCAGCAACTTTAACATGATCCTGATCTTCATTTATCTACGCCTATCAACGAGTTAAAGGTTCTCTGTGAATTGATGGTAGATTTTGATAATATCAAAGCCAATGGGTTCCATTTTTCTACTAAACTAAGAATTCAAGGTCGAGAAACCTACTTTAACTGCTTGAAAGGACTAGTTATCCTGAACTAGTCAAGGATTTTTAGATACATGCTCATGTATCATCAAATGGTCACGTTTTGTCAAAGGTTATGGGAAAAGACGCCTGCATCACTGAAGATTATAGAACCTTGTTTTGCATGTAACATGTGTTGTTTTAATGATGACAACTGTAGAAAGATCATAAAGCTTATTCATCATATTAAAGATGCAAAATAAGACCAATACAATGAGATAGTACAACATACAATCAACATGATAGAAAGTACACCATCATAATAAAAGATGCAAACTTTTATAAAGTTAACCAAGAAGAGCAATAAAAGAATATTTAGAATAACAACATATGTAACATGATGAATGAAAGAGTAGATTAGATGATACTCAGCGTAACAAAGTTGCAACATTTGAGAAAATCAAGAAATGCACTTAAATAGTTAATGCAAGCCATGGGTTTGATAAGAAAGACTCAGATAAGGATAAAAGAAATCAAAAGCCTCATATCATCTCAAAATCAAATGTCAAACATAAGGAATACATCAAACACGAGAATTAGGCTGATCATCCTAATATAGAAACTAAGTGAACCAATGTAAGCAAAAGTTCTTTTCTCTTTGAAGTAAATGGCTATAAGCACACACACTTAAAACCTTTTTATAAAATGCTTTTGAAAATAAAATATCTTGAAGAAATATGTAGGAATTGCCTAGAAAGAAATAGAAACATTCAAAAAGCCAAAAAATATATTTTGACTGGATTTAATTGATTAGACCAATAGATTAGATTGACACATTTTTTAAGATAAAGGAAATTTGAATGTACCCAATCGATTGGCGAAAACTAAAAATTACTTCTTGCCTATTTTGGATAACTTAGTCGTTACTCTTTAATAATTTAATGGATTGTGTCAATCAATTAGTAACAGTTAAAAATCATTAAATGTTATTTCCTATTTTGGATGATTTTAACACTATAAGCAAAGGTCTCATTCCTCGGTTCAAATCATCCAGAACTCAAAATGTGTATTGACACATACTCTCTCTCTCTCTCTAAGTTTTTCTTTGTAAATTTCTCTCACTAGTTCTTATAGCCAAATGATTTTGTGAGGAAAGTTCTTTTGTGAGGAGAGGCTTATGTATTTCTGATTTGGTAGAAATGTATAAAGTTCTTCAAGGTTATTCTTGATTCACCTTGAAGAACATCATCCATGTTTAGGGAAAAATTATGAGGTTCGAAGCTAAACACGTTAAAAGCTTTGGTTGGGAATTTGTGTGATTAGTTTCCCATAATCTATATAGGTTGGAGGTTCTCAATGATGTTGAGCTTCCCTTAAGACTATTATAAAGTCTCCTTTATTCAAAGGTTGAAGATCAACAATATTAATGAACTCGCTATTAGGCTCATGGTTAGCCCGTTATAAAATCATAGGTTAGTTGAGTAGCCTGTTAAAATAACAAGAGGTTAATGGTTATCCCGTAAATCATATCGAGCTCAAATATCTTTAGTAAAGAGAAGTGATGGTACTTCAATCTATAGTAAGGAGAGGATCTTGGCCACTTCGATCTCTAAAATGGAGAAGATGCAAACATTTATATATTTCGTCTTGTATTATCATGGTTGTAGGGCAATCAACATTTCCTTATATAAAGGGGTTCGTGAGCTTCACCTACTAAAACCTCTCAACTACTTAATTGAAACTCTCAAGACCAGTTCTTGGGGAGAGGAGTAGGTCCTTCAGTTTTCACTGAACCTCTATATATCATGGTGTTTTTCTTTTCCCTTAACTTTTTTACTTTCCGCATTTTATTTAAAAATTATTTTCCACTGCTAAGTTATAGAAACGTTTTTGAAACTTTGATATATCTTAGGTTTTGGAAATAGTTTTTTAAACTTTGTTTTTAATCTCTGAATTTTTTTTCAAAACCATGTTTTTCCAAACCACAAAAATCACCACCCTCTTGTGTGTGAAGCCTCAAGTCCAACAAAGATGATCTTGCTATTCTTCTTCAACACGATGGAATTGGCATTAAGTGTTATGGCAAATAAAATATTTTGGAGAATATGACTAAGATTTATATTTCGAAGAAACTAAATGATATTTTTGCGTTCATCTTTCAAGATGAAAAGGATTCGGGTCGTGCTAAGCATTTCCACAAAAATCTGAGAATCTGGTTCATAATTATTCTAGGTTGCATACATCACAAACCTTCAACAAATTCTTCAGATTTCATCAACACTGATCATAAGTATATGTTGTTCTTCATATCTTCTAGAGTGAAGCTTCATTTGCCATCAATATTGTTCAAGATTTTGGGAGACATCATCAAGGAAACCAGAGATGGTAGTTCTAAGGGAAGACTCTAAATTCCCGTGGGAAGACTAATTTCTAACATCCTGGTGGAAAGTAAGCTAGTGGATTCTGTGAGTTTTCTAAAATCAAAGTTTTTCCAAAAGCTTTGGATAAAACCTCTCTTTCTTCCAGAAGAATGGTAGTGTAAAATTATCCATCATACAACCTTGTAAGGTTTCCAAAAAATATTCCTTCTCTTACCAATGCTTTCATACTAGAGAAATCTTCTGAAGCTCCTTCTATGTCTCCAGCAAAGAAAAAAGAAAGCTTTCTTAGAAGAAGACTGGTAATGGTCCTTCCTCTAAGAAGATCCAATCTTCTAAGTCTGTGAAAAGATCTCTGGCAGTCATTCCAAAATTTGTTGTTGGGAGCTCTGAAAATCCCAAGGTTTCTAAAACCTCCTCCACTTCAAGGACTTTGTAACTAGTCAAGGAAGTTGTAGATGAAGTATCTGCTCCTTCGGGTAAGTCTATTCCAGAAAATTCATTACTCAAATTTTATTTTACTAATTCATCTATCACCTCATCCACTCAAACTTCTAATCCACCACCACCACCTCATGTTTCCACACTTGGAATAGAAAATGCTCCCAACTAGGAAAATCCAAATCCAACAGAAGTCATTACTTCTGATCCTCAACCATACCCCATAAATCCAAAACTTTTTGAAGACACTTACTCAGGAATCACATTAGCTCTAACCACTCGAATTAACCCTTTATAACAACAATTATCTATTTCTATTCCCCAACCATCTAAAACCAAAGATTCTCTAAACCTTATTCCACCCCTTCTGACCCTTGTTTCCTCCAAACTGACGTTCTTCTAACACCAAAAGATTAGTGATTAAATTAATTTGAATTTAATGGTCTGGTTAGACTTTGTTCCTTGGTGGATGAGTGAAATGCTTGTGAGGATCCTGATGAAAGTAATGCCCTCTGGACTTCATAAAATGGATGGTTTCCAGCACTATAGAACTAAATTTCTTTTGATTTAAGGATGCCATGAGAAAGGTCAATGTAAAACTTGCTACTTGCAGACTTCCTCCTCCACAGCTTTTGCTCCCAGCACCAGAAGTTGAACTTCCCTTGTCTGTTTATGTCCAAGAGACTCAAGATTTTGAGAAGACTCTGGAGGTTGGTACTTCCTCTAGATAGTTGAGGACCTATGCTTCTGGATTTGAGATTGTTCCTCCTGTGGTCAAGGAAACTCTAGATGAGCTCAGAAGAGATGATGTGTTTGTCAAGCAATGTGTGGATCAACAAGATGAAAGATTCAAGGACAAGCTATGACCAACTATGTGATCTCCAACATGATGTGTGACATCAATTCAAGATGGCCTCCACCTCCTCCACAACCTTAGACCCTTTTATTTTTATCTTTGTTTTAAGAACTTAGATGTCATTTTTTCAGTTTTGAAAATCTATACTTTATCTTATTCCCTTCAATGAAGTTTAGTTTTTGGTTATTTTGTTCTAAATCTTTTTTATTTCTGACAAAGGTGGAGAAAGTGAGATGATTTTGATATATCTATTTCTCATAACTGATCACATACATGTTCTGATATTTTTTCCTCAAATTGCATTTGACTTATCAGGAACTTTGAGAAAGTTCACTGAGTTTTTCTAAATAGGAAAAGTTCAGAAACTCAAAAGTGATATCATGTTTTGATATCCAGAAGTCATGGTAATCAAGTCATGTTAACCATACATTTTCTTAAAGGAAATTCAACTAGACTCTGTCAAACCATACTCTGGTACAACAGTCGTAGTTCAACCAGGCTCTGATACTTCATCAAAACTAGGTTTTATTTGTTCTGATAGTAAGCCAGAATGTGAGACGATCAACTAGGCAATTTTATTCAGATTAATGAAGAACCAAGCATCTCTACTCAGACTCTGATGGTGTTCTTAACCAGGCATTCTAGTCAGACTTTGATAGTGTTACAATCAGGAAAGTATTCCTTTCATGTCAATTAAGGAGTGTATACTTCTAAACCATTTCATGAGTCTTGAACTCAGGGGTATCCTGTGAACAAACTGAGATAAGTTTTGAGAGTATAGAAGTCAGGGGGATAAGTTTAGCTAAATCTCTAATATATTTTATGTGATTAAACCTGTAAAAATTGTTCATCAAAATACATGGTTTTGTCATCATATAAAAGGGGGAGATTGTAAGAACAAGATTTAGTTTTGCATCTGGCCTTTAGTTTTGATGATAACAATACATTGTTTGTTATATAGTAATTTTGTAACATAATCATTTTGTCTACTGTGTAGCTTTTGCTAACAAGTTATGGCTCTGATAGAATGTTGTGTGACGTCATCAATTTCAGGAATCAACACTCTGACTCTGGAGATATACAAGATATTGTCAAATTCTGGAATGCTTCTAATTAATGGTTATAATGAACATTAGTCTATAGATTCTGAATGTGATTATGATAAAAGAGCTTGTGGGGACTTCTCAAGCTTTGAGGTTCTAAAGAACAAGTTCTTAAGATTCTTAAGACAAGGTTTTGGTGAACAAGTTCTGAAGATTTTGAAGACAAGGTTCTGAAGATTCAGCGCTTTCAAGTTCCGAGGTTCTGAATACCATGCTTTGAAGACTCTGAAGACAAGGTTCTGAAGACTCTCATTTTGGTTTTAATCCTTCTAAACCGGCTTTATCAACACACATTTTGAAGCCTCTGAAGATTAGAAGATAAGATAAAAAAAAGGTGATCAAATATTCCTTCCACTACACTAATTTATGGCGCAAGGACAATACTATCGTACAATATTGTCTACCACTCACATTTACCGGGTGATATAGGTTATATTGTATCGTGTCCACGGAAATTGGTTATTGATTCGTCGTTCGACAAATCTCTCGTTAATGAGTTTGGGAATGAATGGGTTGAAAGTAAAAGTATCAACATAAAATAAATGTATAAAAAGGAAAACGGAATAACTTATCAAGCATACATATATACTACTTCTCACAAGCTTAAACCTATCGACCTGTTATACTCAACCTACAATATTCATCAATATCATCACGTGTTGCTCACAACCTAAGTCATTTCTAACCCAAATTGAGAGGCCGACTTCATAACCTCGGTAGCGATCTCTAAACCACCTCAACAACACAGAAGTCAATCGTGCTCGCTTGCCTCGACGATCTCTCAGAGCAACACAAACAACACAGAGGCATTAATCTCGGACGCCCTAAGTGAATAACAATTCTAAATTTATCTCTATAATCCATACACTATTAGATAATCATCCTAGATAAGAATTTAAGCAGTATATGTCTATAGCAACTCAAATTCCTAGCATAGAGCAAAAATCTAGGATAACAATCGACAAAGATTTATAAAGCAAGTTTATATAATGCCAAGGGCGACAAATATACATGAGATCAAAGTAAATACATATACAAACCCAACCAATAGAGAATACACAAAGAAAAAGAGAAATAAATCGCAAATCTACTGGTTTGTCAACGTCGATCGAAGAGCAATCCACCCCAGATCATCCGTATGCAAGCTTCATAGTTGTTATCTAAGCTAATCCTAACAAAATTAAAGGTTGATGGAGTTGGGAGCAAAAACTTTCCCAAAACCATAACCTAAAGAATGAATGAAATGAAGTTATAAAACAAATTTCAGTAGACCGCGCTAAGCGGTCCTGGCGCGTTAAGCGCGACTTCCTTATTTTACACATTAAATTGACCTAAATCGCGCTAAGCGCGCTATCTGCGCTAAGCGGGCTTCAAAATAATGCTTATGCCAAAATAGTAAAAACGCAAGCAGCGCACTATAAAATATGTTGAGCGCACTTACGCTTAGAGGCATCTACGCACTAAGCGGACTCTCTTGGACAAAATTGATCTTTTATTCCAAAAAAGCGCATCAGGAGCCGTGTCTTCGACACATTACTCCTCAATGCTCCATAATGCAACAAATACCTACAAAATGAATGGAAAAACATCAAACAATACACTATATACACAAAAACATAAATAAACACAAACTAAACAAATTTATACAAAAGTCGGGTTTATTCAACAATTTAACAATAAAAAGTCGATAAGTGCAACAAAAAGTATATACAAAAATAGTTATAATTTGCACTTATCAAACTCTCTCCAACTTGAACTTGTTTGTCCTCAAACAAAGTCAAACAACTCAATGAACCAAAAGTAACCAACCAAAATATCATGAATCAACAAGTTTTGAAAACAAAAAACAAATGCAATGGTTCAAATGAAAAATGGTACACACGAAGAAACATACTTACCACTAAACTACAATGATAACATAAACACGAAACGAATGCTAAATACAAAGAACATGTCAAACATTCTCAAACAACACTAGTTCACAAATGAATCACACCTAGAAAAAACAATCATCGGTAGATGAAAAACACACAAAGTAAGGTATTTTCACTCATCCACAATCTTGCAAACAAAAGACTAAATTATACATTCATCCAAAAACTCATATTGAAAATACAAAGGCAAGAATCTCAAGGGCTTTTCAAGGTTGTAATGTGGCTTGGTTAACAAACAAGGGATAAATCCTAAAGCTAATCGAAACAAAAACTTGCCTAAACCTAAGGGAGTGATCAACTCACAAAGTCTCAAGCAAAATAATTTCAATCAAACTTCTTCTTCATTCCAAATTTTTAACCAACACACATCACTTATTAGCACAATTATTCGAACTCTTTTTGTTTTTCTTTTTCAAAGTTTTTCTTTTCCATTTTTTTTCTTTTTTTTCTTTTTCTTTTCTTTTCGCAACCTCATAGAAATCACAACATAAGCACATGAACATTCCTCTCCCCAACTTGAATTCTACCATCATCATAATGTGAATACTCCCTACTTTCTAAGGCAATGTAAAAATTCAACTAAAAATCATAGTTGAGGGTTCAAGAAAACAAAAGAATCAACATTCATACAAACATATAAACTAAATACTCATAGACAGGCATTTACCAAAAACAATATAGATATCGACAAAAAGGGTCAAAAGTGGATACTAATGATCACACGCCCACAAGGTGAATTGACTATTTGGTCAAAGTAGTTGTGCTCAAAATGGAACAAAAAATACCTTGATCATGTTCATGCTTTCATACAATCAATACAAATAAAATATTAAACATAATAAAATCCAGTTAAAATAAGAGTTGTGGTCTCCAACATATGTTAATAATGGAAAGCTACCTCACAAAAATGGTAGGAACTAAGGTGATTCATAAATGAACAAGTATACAAAAGAATGAATGACATAAAAATTGTAAAAAGTCTAAGTATCATGAATATGCTAAAGTATAGAAAGCGATAAACACATACCTCGAACGTGTACAAAACTTTAACAAAACCATTACCACACACGCATTCGCAAGTTGAAACACTCAAACTTAGAAAATCACCAAAAGCGACTTCAAGCTATCGAACCAAAATTGAGTCTAAACAACAACAAAAGAATTAATTATACTAATATTATTTACTATTTAAAGCCTAGGTGGAAGTGGGAAAAAGGAAATCTAAGTGAAAAATTAAAAAGAGTTCACTGGCTCTGCACAGTAGGGCACGCTAAACGCGCTAAGCGCGCTACACCAGTTACAGAAAAACAGGACAACAACTGGTGCAGCTGCTATGCAAGCTCACTTACACCTACAAAACCTAAATGTACAAAATATTCACAATATACAAACTTCCTCAAGTTAAACACGACAAGCTTGCGAAAAAACACAAATTGACATAACAAAACTAAAGGATGAAAGTGAATTAACAAGTTGAAAAGTGAAAATTTGAGAATTTAAAACAAGTCCAATTTCAACTTGTTAAAACACAAGTCAACACATACATAAACGAATACAAACAAAACATGCTTGTTTTACGTCGTAAGCTCGACGCCTTTATTGTGCGAGCTAGTAACCTCCTCTCTTCGTTCCATGGTATTGTCACACTATGCAAACCTAAAGAAAGTGTCCAAATATCCATACAACAAACGTTACGAAAACGGGACAATTTACAACAATACGTGAAAACAAAGAAAAAACACATATACGCACAAGTATGGAAAGTAAACACAAAACATGTACAAGTAAAAATATACAAGTTTATGTACACAATCTATACAACATATACTTAACCAATCCCCGGCAACGGCGCCATTTTATTGTTGCGGTAAAGCGGCAAGCAAAAAGTAAGTTATTAATTTACCGGGTGATATAGGTTATATCATATCGTGTCCACAAAGATTGGTTATTGATTCGCCGTTCGACAAATCTCTCGTTAATGAGTTCGAGGATAAATGGGTTGAAAGTAAAAGTATCAACAGAAAATAAATGTATAAAAAGGAAAAAAGGAATAACTTATCAAGCATGCATATATACTACTTCTCACAAGCTTAAACCTATCGACTTGTTATACTCAACCTACAATATTCATCAATGTCATCACGTGTCGCTCACAACCTAAGTCATTTCTAACCCAAATTGAGAGGCCGACTGCATAACCTCGGTAGCGATCTCTCAACCACCTCAACAACACAAAATTTAGTCGTGCTCGCTTGCGTCGACGATCTCTTAGAGCGACACAAACAACACAGAGGCATTAATCTCAAACACTCTAAGTGAATAACAGCGTTAAATCTATCTCTAGAATTCAGACACTATTAGATAATCATCTCAGATAAGAATCTAAGTAGTATATGTCTATAGCAACTCAAATTCCTAGCACAGAGCAAAAATCTAGGATAACAATCGAAAAAGATTTGTAAAGTAAGTTTTATATAACGCCAAAGGCGACAAATATAAATGAGATTAAAGTAAATACATATACAAACCCAACCAATAGAGAATACACAAAGAAAAAGCGAAATGAACCGCAAATTTACTGGTTTGTCAATGCCGATCGAAGAGTAATCCACCCCAAATCATCTGTATGCAAGCTCCATAGTTGTTATCTAAGTTAATCCTAACAAAATTAAAGGTTGATGGAGTTAGGAGCAAAAACTTCCCCAAAACCATAACTTAAAAATGAATGAAATGAAGTTATAAAACAAATCTCAGCAGACCGCGCTAAGCGGGCCAGACGCACTAAGCGCGGCTTTCTTATTTTACACATCAAATCGACCTAAATTGCGCTAAGCGCGCTATCCGCACTAAGCAGGCTTCAAAATAATGCTTCTGCCAAAACAGTAAAAACGTAAGCAGCGCACTACAAAATGCGTTGAGCGCACTCGTGCTTAGCAGCATTTGCGCGCTAAGCGGGCTCTCCTGGACAAAAATGATCTTTTATTCCGAAAACGCATATCTGTAGTCGTGCCTTCGACACATTATTCCTCAATGCTCTAAAATGCAACAAATACCTACAAAATGAATGAAAAAACATCAAACACTACACTATATACACAAAAATACAAATAAACACAAATTAAACGTACTTACACAAAAGTCGAATTTATTCAACGATATTAACAACAAAAAGTCGATAAGTGCAACAAAAAATATATACAAAAATAGCTACAATTTGCACTTATCATCTATGCATCATCAATGGATTACTTCCCAACATTTTCCATCATGTAAGATAACTTCATTGTTTCCTACAATGCAAAGCATTCTACAAGGTTTCATACAAGAGACTATGGGCTAAGGTATTGAAGTTCTTCTTGTGCTCATCACCCATTGAGTTAGGGTTTATTTCCCTAATCATGGGCTAGTAAAGAAAGTTTCTTATGCAATTTGGTTCATCAGTTAGGACCATCATTAAAGGGATTTCATCCAAGGCTTGAGGTACAAGTTTTGAGCAAGATGTGATACACATGGCAAGCTAGGGTTCATTAGACCTTTATTTGGCATTCAAAAGGTACTTGATACTGGAATAACAAGATATGTGGCTAGGGTTTACTTGAACTTCTTATTGTCAATCAAGAGGAGATTTCCTAATTGCTTGAATCACAAGGCATTAGTATAGAGAGAAGACATGTATTCATTTGTTTTTCTCTCACAAACTAGGGTTTGAGCATCTTGATCCAAAGGCACCCTCCTCAATTAATTGGCGTTGAACTTATGGGCTATTTACAAGGATATCATTTATTGAAGGTGAGGTGTATAGATTAGGGTTTTGTCATGGTTACTTAATGGACAAGATAATGGTTTGTGTTGGTGGAGAACAAGACATGGTTAGTACATGAATGCTTATCATTATGGAAAAAGACATTGGAAAGACATTTTGCCAAACTTGGACCTTTGGTCATAGCCAACCTTGAAAGATTGACTTCTTGACCAAAGTTTATTCAATCCATTTTCTTAATTATTCATCATGAGAAGAAATCCAATCATTCAAGGATAAAAGGGAAATGGTCATTCAAATTCTTTTGGAATTCAAGAAAAGGTACAAAGGCCAACCTTCTAAAGTCAAGATCATTGTATAAAAAATGAAAGACATCATATACATATTCAAGAGGCCATTCAAAGTTTAATCAAGGAAGCATGGCAAAGAGAATAAAGGACTTGGAGATTCAAAGTCAATAATGTCAAAGAAGTCAATACATTCATAAAAAGTCAAAGTATACAATTCCAAATTCAATACCATTATCAATATCATTACAAGAAGCTTACATTACCAATATCATTCAAGTACATCACCATCACATTAAGACATTTCCATGGAAACCTATCCTAAGACATTTACATGGAAACCTATCCTAAGCCTAACTCTAAGGCACATGATTCTTCGTGCTTCCAAGGTCTTCATGTTCCAACACTTCATCAAACTTCCATCATCACGACCAATTCTCCATAATATCTTCAAGTTCTTCATGAACCAAATCTTCATGCTAAGCTTCCCATGTCCATGCCTTCAATAATTTTGCCAAGTGACCTTTCTTCCTTGTATCAAAACTCCATCATCATCAAGAGTTCAACCATGACTTAAACCAATTATCAAGACTAAAACTCCATGGCAGCTCTGCATTTCCAATGACCAGCAGGAAAAATTCATCAGAAATTAACCAAACACATGACCAATTTAACTCAAGCCTTAACATCACCAAGTTACTTAACTTTAACCAAATCTGAACCACATCAAAACTAGTTGTCTAATTCATTAAACCAGTCCACACTATGCCAAAGCAGAAAAAAGAACAAGTGCAATTAACCAAGCAGATCTGCACATAAAACCAGTCACGATTGAGTCACTAAACCAGTTCAACCAAAACAATTTTGCACATTCAATAAATAAACTGCCCTGCAAAAACCAGTTGACCGTGCCATTTATCATAACCAAACATCAAACCAGTTCGTGTACCATGGCAGGAAAAACCAGAAACATTAACCAAATAACCAACTAACACAAAACAGTTATCCAATACAATTCAAAATCGGAAATACATATCAAGAAAAATTAACTCATGAACACCTAAGCTGAATCCAAAGCTAACAGAAACCAAACCTGAGCTTAATTCATCCAAATCATCCTAACTAATTACCAGCTCACTCATTGAAGCATATAACAGAAATAATTCAGTTAAGTAAAAAATCAAAACTAAAGAAATCTAAGCACATTCAAATTCACCATGACAACTCATCAACTTTTGTAACTAACTGAGTCCTAAGATCATAACTAATTAAGTTAGGATTCAACTCAGTGAGGTGAATCTAACTATAACTCTCAACCTCACTCCATTCCTCCACAACTGAAAATGAGCCAAACTCCAAACCATATTTGATCCGAGTCTGGCCTCTGTTTAAGTAAACCTCCTCTTGAATCATCACTCACCCACCATTTTCACACTTCCTTCACCTTCATCTTCCACTCTTCTCTCTCACTGCAACTTTACACGCACAACTCACCAAATCACTCTTCCCCAACCTCCATCTTCTACACTCCACTCTCTGCAATCTCCTCTCTCCATCCTCAGAGCTTCTCCCCTCACCTCACCACATGCTCACTCTCAGAACTCCATTCACATCGAAGCTTCAAACGAAGAGCTTGGCCTCTTTTCAGTGTTTGCAATCACCAAATCTCTCTCTTTCTAAGCTTCATCTTCATCCTCTCACGTATTACTCTTTATTTATGCAGCAACAACACACACAAGAATTCGCAGAAACAACCATACGAAGAAATAGAAGAAGAAGGAGATTCAGAAGTGAAAAGCAGAAGAATAAAGAATCAAGAACAATTGAACGAATACGCATACCTGGATGATTGGTGAAGATCTTTGGATTTCTTCGTCTACATCACGTTTGAAGAGACACCGGAGCTACTCCGGTAGGTAAGCTTCGCTCTCCTTCATTCCTTCACCTTCTTATGCAGTTCTTGTTACCAGCATGTAGAGGTGGCTGAGTAGAATCAAAGCCCCAAAGAATCATGCTCGGAAGCCTTAACCAGGGCGTTTAATTTTTTTTTCGTAACTTAGGGTTTCAGATGTTTGCTTAGATTTAGGCTCACTGAGTAGAAAATGGAAAAAAAGGACCACGGATTTGGAGTCAGGAAGTACGAAGCGTTTGACATAAAACATTTGTGTTTCTGAGCAAGGACCGCTGCAGCCGCCGCCGTGGATGTGCTGGTGCGACGGTCTTGTTTGAATTGAGATCGAGAGGGACGAAGCATGAGAGAGGGAAGGAACAGAAAGAAGAAAAGGATCTATTTAAAAGGAGGTGAACGGTTGCAAATCTGAAACGATGGCGTTTTGTTTTTTAAATTATTTTTTCTTATATTTTAAACCTTGTTAAAATCTGATGGAACAATGTTAGATTGGGCTTGCGTACACCCCTGATTTGCTTGGTGTTGGCCTTGTTTTTGTGTGTTTTTTTCCAGAAAGAGTTTGGGCTTCATTTCGAATCCGAGCGCCTGGCGGAAGGCTTTGCCACCAGCTTCCAGTTTACACCCCCTGGACTCATGTTTCTTTGCATTTCTCTTTTCTTCATTTTATGTTTACATGATTTTCTATAACTTCTTGCATGATCTTACTTCCTTTTTATTTGACATGAGAAAATATGTGAATATTTGATGTTGACTTTAGAATTTCTTTCTATTTTCTTCAATAAAATTTGATTAAAACACTTTAATTTCCACTAGAATTTTGGACATAATTTTGATTTAGGTTTTTTATCACTTTGGTTATTGTTGATTTTAGTCCAATTTGATCATGATTGTATACTATTTTGTTTTTGATTCATAACTTGATTAACTTGTGAATTGGAAATGTTTGGATAATACGTTTGGATAAATCTTCTCCTCCATGTTTAGTTGATTAGTTAATTGATTAAACATGAACCCTTAGACTAGTTAGTCTAGAACAAGGATACTTTTAGAAATATATTAGGATTTAAACTCGTTGGTGTTGCATGAAATGGATTTTCAATTATCCTAGTGCTTATCTTTTTCATTGTTTGTCCATTCTTTTCTTTATATCATGGTAAGATTGACACTATTTTCACGATAAACATAAACCTTGGTTTCTCACCTTTAAAACCCTAATTCTCTTTTCTTTTGTTCATTTTTCTTTCATTATAAAACAAAAATTCCTTTTCTTAAATAAATTCTCAAAATACTATAAAAATATGAGGCGAATTGTACGCCATTGAGCCTTAAGCAACGAAAGAGAATGAGAAGGTGTATTTCTAACCCCGTTCTTTTTCCATTCACGGACTTTAGTGTGATTCAAATAAAAAAAAATTCACAACTAAAGGTGGAAAAGGAATTGGTGGTGCATTCTTCCTGGTTCCTGTGTAGCTAGGTGCCCCCCGCATCAGGGACCATATATTATCCGGCCCTAACAATTCACTTTAACAAATCAAACATTTTTGCCTTAGGACTTTTCAACTTCAAAACTCTTTTCAGAAAAGACATTTTATTTTCGTTCTAGCACAAACATGCAACTCATAAGTCTCCACACAATGAGCGGCAACCCCTAACTGCTTGCGCGCGATCGTAACATTGACCACTAAATACAACCAACAAACAACCATTTTCTTGACGAACTTGTTAGCTGGGAATTTCGATTATACTATTTTTGAATAATTAAGGCTTTTTGATCGAAGAAAGAGTTGTTCGAGGGAAAGTATAAGAAGGTTTTTATGGAGTCTTCGATTGATGAAGAGCTAGTAAATAGTTTTATTATATTGAACCATTATCGAAGAGTTCGTCTTCGAACTATGGAAGTATAAGTTATTCAAAGCATTACAAAGAAAGATATTTCAATCGTTGTGTTGTTTGAATTGGCGCTTCGAAAAGAAGAAGATTTCAAATTCAAAAGCTTTGATCTTATCCAAAGAGACACGTGGAAGTCTAATAGTTCGAAAGACATGTAATCTTCAAACGTGGCGTGTTTTCGTAGAAGGACCGTTAGGGTCAAATCAGTATAAATAGAAGTCTTAGTTGTTAGAAAAAGGTGTTCGAATTGTATACAAAATCATATTATATTCAAAGTACTGGAGCGAGAGAAACGAGATTGTTGATAATGTATGTGTAAGAACACCACCGGTTTTATTCAGAATTAATTTCTCAGTACAAAGTCTTTAATCACTTTTATTCCTTTTTTGTTTCCAGTCTAATATTTTAACAATTATTAACCTTTTCTTATTGAGCACTGTCTTTATATTTTCACAAATTCCCAGATTATTCCCTTTAAAGTCATATTTAAGATTCATAGTCAAACTTTAAACATCTTGAGATAATTGTAACCATAGAAAAACTTTATTATTATCCGTACAATATTTTCTTTCGAATCAGACTATAAAAACACTAAGACAATGTCCTAGGATCAATCTAGTCGATCTTGTAAGTTACCAAAGCATAAGATTTAGAATACTAGCGGTAGTTTGTCAGAAACCACTGGTAAACAAATTGGCACACCCAGTGGGACAGTGTCGAAGTGTTTTAGTCACATGGTTTATATTCTTTCAATTTGGATCTTTATAGCAGTTACAGACTTATTCTTGCCCAATATATGAACCTTAAGAGTCGAAAGATAACCAACAACAAACAACCAATACCCAAAAGAAAACAAACCAGAAAGATGGTTAATACTGTTGTTGTACCCCAAAATTTTCCCTCTCATTTCTCAAAGGATCACCCTTGACCCTCAGGTTTGCTTCTATCAAGTTTCAATTCTTGGATTACAATTTTCCAAGAAAGTCATTCACAAGGGCAAAATGGTCAATTGTACACTGAAAAGTCAAACTTTGACTTTTAGATCAAAATCAAGTTTCAAGAATCATATTTCATCGAGGCATGTTAGAGTATGAAGTTTGTTTCATTAAGAAAATTAAAAGTCAAGATTATGTTGAAAAAGTCAAAATTCTAAATACTTAGAAATTTTTCTGTGTTTAAGAAATATGATAAATTCAAAAAATTTGGCCAGATTTTCACCATGATGCAAGTTGATTATGGAAGAACTTCTAACACAAGAGTTGTAGATCTCAATGAGATCTAAAACACTGTAGAACACAACTTCTTCTAGAAATGCTGGGATTTCAATTTATACATCTTCAAAGACACGTCCCTGAAACTTAAACACTTAGTAAATTCTGAGCATTTTTAAATCAGAATTTGGTTACAATTTCGGGGCCATTTTTTACGTAGGTTCAGTCAGAATTTGCAAGAGTAATTAAAAGAGGGTTTACAAAGCGTGTTATAAGCTTTCTGGAAAGTATGAGAACTCACTCAGAACATGCTGGAGCAAAGAGATTCAAAAATCAAAAGTTAGATGTTTATTCTATGTTACGCTGATGCTGAACTTCTGACCCAGAATTAAGCTATGATGCATAATCTCATATTACAAGATTTCTGATTTGATAAATCTCATCATCATTTAATGCTCATAACCACTTTTGAGTTTTTATCCAAAGGATTTCCCCACGTGTGAGATAGAAGTACCATTGCTGTCCTTGAAAAGCAAACTTTTGTACAAGTTTATGTTGGGCTCATGCTTTGCTTTTGCCTCTGAGGGTACTTTTCCTTAATTCATGCTTATAAATTCAGCTTAGGCACGGCTAAAAGCTGCTAACCACCATACTTGTTTAACTTGCTTCAAGAACAAGTCAGCGCCCTAGCATGATGGTTATACTCTTGACTTCTCCAAGCTACAAAATCCTTGCCTATAAATGGAACTTCATTGGCAACTGTAAAGGAGTCGAAAAAATTGAAAAAAAAGCCTTGAAACCGTGCTAAAAATTCCAGGAATCTGAAACTGCAGACACAAATACAAAACCTGCTAGTTCTTAATCTTTGCATTCAAACTCCATTTTTCCTCAAGTGTTTCTTGACCAAGTCATCCATACAACTTCTGATATACATTTAGAAGTTGTCCTAACTTCTGTTTTAGACTATAACACATTCTCCACCTCAAAAGTTTGTTGAGCACGTGAGGAGGCTGATCAGAACATTACAAGCAGTCAGAACCAGGGGTAGAAAGTGTGCGCATAAGACATTAGTACTAAGGGTCCTGGGTTCTAGCCCCATAAGCATCTTTTTTATGTTCATTTATTGGCATTTTTACCCATTTATCTGTCAGACAATATTGCTAGATCAGAACTTCTAGATATCCTCATCCAACAGCATTATCACCTCACTCTCTCAAATAACCAGAACTTCTGACTTGCCAGTGATATTAGAACTTCTAGGTTTTCAGTTGCACTAGAGCTTCTAAATTCCTTCATCAATCAGAACTTCTAGGCTTTCCTTTATTCTCAGCAATCTCAGAACTTCGGTGTACCCAGACCCAGAACTTCTGACCTTCCCCATTTCTGCTAACATGTTATTTCTGATTTTTGTAGCGCATCAGAGTCAGAACTTCTGCCTCTTATTTCTTCACTGTCAGCAATGCGCTGATTTTAAATCTTTTTCTTTATTATTTTTATCATCACTTTTATTTTCATTAATCAAAACACCAAAAACATTTTATATTCACGTGCTTTATTTTATTTCTTTTAAAACAAAAATACTAAAAAATATTTTCTTAAACAAATTTATTTCTTCTCTTAACAAAAACAAAACAAGTCCATTTTTTGTACATTATTTCAATATGGTTGTAATAGATAATTAGGACTTAATTTCTTGCAATCCCCATTTGTAAATTTGTACACCCTATCCCCCAAATGATTGTAATATCGTAGAATATTTACTTTCCGCAATTTATCGCTTTCATATAAATGTTAATAAAGTAGGATTTGTATGGGGAAGATAAAAATAATAAGTAGACAACCCTTAATCAAATACTAAATGCATGCAAATCAAACACACTATTCACACCTGCACCCCTAGGGTTACTTCCACTTATTACCTAAAAATGGACATGTTATGCATGTGAGATGTCTTAGTAAAAACAATCAAAATACAAGATCATAGTCTCTCGATGACGGTACAGATGTTGCCTTTCAAATGATCTTAGTCCCTCAAAGATAAATGCTAAGATATCTCACAACATTGTTATCATGTCTATACGATGACCCACGCCCGTCCCTTTACATCCAAAGATAAGGCTTCTTACCAATCAATGGTAAGATAGCAATATCAAAGAAAAGAGAGAAATGAACAAAAGACTTTTGAGTAGGTAGAAACGTTCTTAGTTGCTTGCTCACTTTCAAAACAAACACACACCAAACGTTTTCAAAACATGAAATATTTTCAAAAGTCCAACACTTTGTATACGTTCTTACGAAACGAGAACCATTACAAAGTTCGCCTAAATGAAGGAACCTTTTAAAAAATACTTTTAAAACCACAATAAAGCATATTATCAAACAAAAGCAAGTGATCTAGCAAGCAACTAAGATCCCATAGATAATTATGGATGAAAAGGGTACTAACACCTTCCCTTTTCATAATCTACCCCCCGAACTCAAGAAAATAATCTCAAAGGTCTTTCCTGTTCTTTTCAGCCTTTCCATATTGGATAAAAGAAAAGTCGGTGGCGACTCTTGCTAACCGCAACAATTGCGATCAAACGTAAAACATCCCAAGTCAGTTCTCCCACCGCATTACAGAACTGGCGACTTTGTTGGGGAAAAACTTAAAAGTGGGTTTACCTTAGGGCTAGATCACCTTTACTTGCTTTCATTGTTTGACTTGCTTGCTTTACATTATTGGTTCCTTGTTTGGGCTTTGTTTTGATCCTCTATCCGGATCTAGGGCACCTTTTAGGTAAGTAGCAATAGATTGTGGAAATTGTGCGGGGTATATCGACATGGTCTAAGCAATAGCTACGTTAGTGTGACACATTTGTTGGTACCGGTAGCCCTTGAGTAGTCAAGGAGAATACAGGGACGCTGTGTGGTGTCATGAAACACTAACTGACTTTAGAATCTTTACTTGACCAACTTGGCCATTAGGAAGTAGTGAGATAGCCGGCTTTTCTGCAGTCTGAAGTTGGTTGATACTCGATACTACGCTCATTGAGATCGGACTTCTCAGGATATTTTGGTTGCAATTAAAGAGGCTTGTGCTGAAACAATGCCCGACGAGAAAGATCAGTGATATTGAGATCCCTTAGAACTCAATTACTATTTCTAGGACAGGTTTGAGCCAACTAAACTTCAAAAGGGTACTTACCTATAAGACTCCATGCAAGCCTAAACCTAAGGACTTGTTTGCCTTGTGTGTATATACTTACTTGTACATGACATCATAAACATCATAACATCATAAGCATTCGTACTAACCATTTCAAGGATTTTTGGGATTTATCTTTGTTCTGTTTTATAGGACATGGCTTCCATCCACAGGAATAATATCCAAGTCAATCTCGTAAGAATTCCTTCTCAACTCAAAGAGTTAGCATCAAGGGTCCCTGATAATTCTTCATTCACCGAAAGACATGGTCGCCTCCTAAACTTGGTTACCTCGAGCACTGATGAAGATATGATGAATGTGCTTTTCCAGTTCTTCGATCCTCTACACCATTGCTTTACTTTTCCTGATTATCAACTTATACCTACTATGGAAGAATTCTCTCAACTCTTGAGGATTCCTATTCTCAATCAACTACCCTTCAACGGTACGAAAAGAGATCCAAGACCTAAAGAGATTGCCCGAGCGCTACACTTGCAACAATCTGATATCATGACTAATTGGGAAACAATGAGTGGTGTCAAAGGGTTCCTAGCCAAGTTCTTGTTTGAAAAAGCTCAAGATTGTTGGAACTCTTTGGATCTACAAGCTTTTGAAGAAATCTTGGCCCTTCTCATCTATGGGATGGTTTTGTTTCCAAACCCTGACCAACTTATAGATGTGAATGCTGTCAAAGTCTTCATATCTCGCAATCCGGTGCCTACTTTGTTGGGAGATATCCTACATTCTCTCCACTCTCGCACTATGAGGAAAATGGGGATCCTCATGTGTTGCACTCCTCTCTTGGCTAGACGGTTTATTTCGCATCTTCCCCGGTCTGTGTTGAAGAACGATCAAGGTTTGAGGTGGTCCCATAGGTTAATGATGCTCATACATTCGAATATTCATTGGTGTTTTTGATCCTTGGAGAATGTTACTATCATCGACCGTTGTGGGGAATTCCCTAATGTCCCTTTGCTTGGCATTAGGGGAGGTATCACTTATAACCCTTTCTTAGCCTTACGATAGTTTGGATACGCCCGAAGAGATGGCCCTCATGATATGCTCATCCAAGGAGTGGTATTCAACTATGAGAGCAACGATCAAAGTTATCGTCAGAAATTTATACGAGCTTGGAGGATGGTAAACAAAGTGGATAGTAGGACATTGGGACATGAGAATTCCATTCTCCTTGAGCCTTACCTTAGGTGAGTACGGGCTCGTGCTCAGAGTCTCGCAATGCCTTACCCCCATTCTCCCTGTTATCATGGAGCCTGTTGTTAAAGGAGATGTCTCGTACACTATTCTTCATCCCAACATGCCTACTTCTCTCGAAGACTTGCAAAAGGATTGGATTCAGCTAAAGGAAGAACGAGACATTTTCGAAGCCCAATTTTACGCCAGCGAGAAGAAGGTTTTGGAACTCACCAAGCAACTTCATGAAGAGTGGAGTCTGAACGCCTACATCGCGCCAAAGCGGATGCGTTCAACCTTTTTGTCTTAAGAGTTTTTTTATTTTATTTATTTTATTATAAGCCCAAAAAGGCATGATGTACTCAAACTTGGATTTATTAATGCAACGTGTGTTCCCTTTTTGTCTAAAGCAAATTTAAATCTCTAGTTTCCTTGAAATCATTTGCATATGCATCTTCATTCATCATAACATGAACAAGTTTCTTACAACAGGTTGGTCTCCTTATCTTTCTACTGTTTATTTCAGTGAGATGGATATTGAACAGACGGTAAAGGATCTCCAAGTGCAGAACACTCAATTTTAGCAGATGTTCTTGACCCTGGCAAAAGGACAAGAGGATTTGAAAACTCTGCTGATCAAAGAAAAGAAGAAGAAAGCGAAGAAAACAGACGGTGTTTTAAATCTAGGAAGAAGGTTCAAAGGACCAGCCAGACAAACTCTAGACTTCACAACATCGGGTGAAGGGGATAATCAAGAGGGTAAAAACAAGGAAGTGAATGACCATCCAGAGTCCGAAGAAGAAGAAGAGGTTGATTACTCTAAAGAGTAGTATCCTCCAGCTGATGATAAATACAAACAGTTGGAAGATCGCCTCAATGCTATGGAGATTCAGAGGGTACTCAGATTGGATTTTTAAGAACTAGGACTTGTCTCAAGGGTTGTCATCCCACAGAAATTCAAGATCCCCACTTTCACTAAATATGACGGTGTCTCTTGTCCAAAGCTGCATTTAAGGTCATACTTCAGGAAAATTCAACCCCATACTGCGGATAGGAACCTATGGGTGCATTTCTTCCAAGAAAGCTTATCGGGGACGCAGTTGGATTGGTTCTATCAGTTGGAAGGGACCAATATTCGCAATTGGGAAGATTTGGCTGCTGCTTTTTACAAACAATACCAATATAACACAGACTTAGCTCCAACTCGGACATAGTTGCAAGGCATGTCTATGGGTGCAGGTGAAGGTTTCAAAACCTATGCTCAAAAATGGCGGGATCTCGTGGGAAGAGTCCAACCCCCTCTATCTGACAGAGAATTGGGGGATATGTTCTTAGGCACGCTATCTGGTCCATTCTTCAACCACCTAATCGGAAGCTCCTCGGCTGGATTTACCGAATTAACCATGACTGGTGAACAGGTAGAAGAGGGTATAAAAAGTGGCAAAATTCAAAGAGATGCATCCTCGAGCATGATGAAGAAACCCTTTGCCGGAAAGAAGGAAGTCAGTGTTGCATACTGTGATACGGTGGCAGAACTGACTGTTAATACCGGTTTTGCATTTTTTGTTCGCAAATGTCACGGTAAGCAAGAGTCGCCACCGACTTTTCTTTTATCCAACAAAGGAAAGGGTGAAAAGAACAGAAAAAGACCTTTTTCGAGTTTCTGAGTAAGGGGGTAGATTATGGAAAGGGAAGTAGTTAGCACCATTTCCATCCATGGTTTTCCATGGGCTCTTAGGTACTTGCTCATTTTTGAAATTGCTTATGTTTGTGTGTTTTGAAAAGCTTTGAAAAATGCCTTAGTGCGGCGATTCACTTTATGGTAACTCTTGTATCAGTCCTCAAGAGTGTGATAAAGCATTTTTGAAAACATTTGTTTAAAAAGTAGTATTTGAAAGTGCAGGGTTAAAAATTTGTTTGAGCAAGTACCTAACAGTTATCTACCTACTCGAAAAAAGGCCTTCTTTTCCTCCTATCCTTTAGACCGTGTTATCCTACTATTAGTGAGTAGGTAACCCTAGTCGTTGGATGTTTGAGGGACTATCGAAAGGGACGTACGGTCACTAAGGCAACATGGAAAGATCTCTTAGTAATTGTCCTAAAGCCCTAAGATCACTTTTATACCGAGGCAACAGTCGAGGGGGTCATCGAGAGACTAGTGATCTCTAGACTTAAGGACAGCCACTAAAAATTCTCACGTTTCAAGAATTGTGACTGTAATTCGAAGGCAACCGAGTGAGGTATACCCTAAGGGTGCAAATGTGCAACAATGTGCTTTTTTCAGATATTTTATCTTGCGCAATTAGGGTTATCTAGGTTCAATTAATCATTATCTTTCATGCAACCCTATTAAACATTCATCTAGGCGGGAAAATAAATGGCGGAAAGATAAAGTTCCTACAGCTATTACATGGCTTTGGTGCAAATACATAATTAGTGACTGAAAAGTAAAAATGTGGAATTGAAAAACCCTAATTAAGCTATTACAAACCAGACGCAGTTACATCAATAATGAAAAATAAATCGTACAACAAAAAAAATTAAGCGGGAGAATTAAAATTGAAAAAAGGTGCAAAACCTTAAAAACTAATTTGCTCATTAAAAATATTTTTTTGAATTTTTTATATATATAAAAAAATGATTTGAAATTGACCTAATCTTCTAATTAATTTTAATTAATAAAAATAAGTTAAAATTGATTAAAATGATTAATTTGCAAAAAATTAATTTAATAGAAAAACTAAGTCCTATTTTTGTGATGATTTTCTGATTTTATAAAAAAAAAAGATCTAAAAAGAAATTAAACTAATTAGACAAAAATAAAAATAGTAAAATTAAAAAGAGTGAAGGAATGGGCCTGAGGGGTGTAAACCCAAATTGGATGGCGTGTTGCTGAATTTGTCCAAAGCCCAAGATCCTGTGGCCCATAACCAGCGCTGGATCCAGTGTTGCTGGGAGCCTGGAGGCCCATCATGGGGAGCTTCATTGGAAGCGTTAGATATGGGTGTTGATTGATCCAAGGGTGATGAACTTGAGGTGTAGGATGAGCGCGTTGGGAATGATAGCATTGGATCTGCAAATAGATGTTAAGAAAAATAATATATAGGAGGCAGGGATCGAACCTCTGACCTCCTACAAGTGCGCGCTTTGAAACCATCTAGCCTTGCCGCTGAGCCAACTCTTCATTCGTTATTTAAAATACTCATAATATATTATATAGAATAAAGGTTAGTGATTATAATAAAACGCACACCAAGTTTAAACCAGCCAACCGGATCACGCCACGCAGTCGTCTTCCTTGATGGACTGTCGTTTTAGACAAGGAACCTTTACCTACGGACATGGCTGTAACTATAGGACCTGCATATTTCAAAAATCATAGCTACTCAATAAAAATGAAATCTAAGAATGCAGACCAACTAGGTTTAATCTCATGAGTACAATGGTACTCATCTTTAGCCCTGATTTTGCTTGCAACAAGAAACCCTAAAACGAAGCTTCAAACCCTAGCAATGGCAATCAGCTAAATATACATCCAAAACATACAATTAATTATGCAAACATGTTCTAAATGATTATACAAACATGAACATGTAGTTAGAATTCATTTATCATGCGTGTATATTCAAAATCAAATTCAAGAACAAAGGGCAAACTGTGATGCCGTATGGGGCATTTCTGGGTGCTTTGGCGTGTGGGAATGATTCAGGTAGCTTCCAAATGCTGCCAGGATTGGATTGCAACCTTCAAAATGATTTGAAACTCCTTGTGGACAAAAATCCGACCACCACTTTCTTGTAAAAAAATTGAGTTATTCTCTCTCAATTCTACACGGCCAATCCTTGTCCTTTTGATCTGGGAATGTTATGAATATATAGTAGAGTGAATTAGGTCAACAAAATTGAACACAATCTTTGAAAATTTGTGAGAAAAGATTTGATTTGCATCTTGTATTTTTTATTTCTAAATTTGGCCAAATTATGCTATATTCATCCCAATCATCCCTTGCACGATTCCTTGATTTTCCAGCTGATTATAGACTCATCATATGGTCATAAAATCAAATCTTGGATTTTATTTTATTATTCCACTATTTTATTTGATTTATTTTGATTTTAATGAATAAAAAATCAAAACAAATAATAAAAATAATGAAATAATATGTGAGTAGGCTCGGGGGTCGTGGGCCATGTTAGGAACACGTTTCAAATATAAAAACATGGGCCCATTTGGAAAAATATCAATTTTGATCAATGTTAACTTCATGCACATTTCCAAAAATTGGTCAACTTTAGAAATACACATCTCTCTCATTTTTAACCCTAAGAGGGTGTTATTGGACTTTTTAGAAATCTTAGGATGTCCTCTAAACAACCCTTTTGGTTTCATCTCAATTGGACCTTCCATGGTCATGTAAGGAGCTTTGACCCAAAAGGTGTTTTTGTTGACTTTTTGAAATGACCTATAATGTATGAACTTGTATCTTTTGATTGAGGCATTTTTTGACCTTGAGGGCTGATGAGAAGTTGTAGGGAATTGGATTCTCTTCAAAATTAGCCTTGGTTGGAAAATTTTTGATAAAGTATGAGAAAGGGTCAAAGTTTTGTTGACTTTTCCTATAGAAACCCTAAATTGCCATTTTTGACTTTTGATGAGTTAGGAGCATTTCTTGAGGAATCATGATAAACCCTTGATCAAATGATGGAGATTACTTCAAAATGTTGATGTTGACCAAAAATCTTTGAAGTTTGACTATATTTGGGTCACAGTTGACTTTTGACCTAGTATAGTTGATTTTCCAATACTTGAACAGTTGACTGAGCAAACTTGTTGTGTAAGGCATGAAACTTGACATGGGTGATCTTGGGGACATACTAGGGCAATGGAGAACACTTGGGACCATTAGGACTCAACCATCTTGCTTGAAATTGAAACCCTAGTTTGAGGCTTATTGTCTTAAGAGGAGGATTTGTCTGGTCAATCCTTAGTCAACTTGAGCAATTGAAGATCCTTGGAGGCATATCTTGAGTGAAATGAAAGGACAAATTTTAGGGTACAACAGTTGCCCCTGTTCAATCTTGTTAAACCTGAGGATGTAGATTGGTTGGTCTGCCTTTCGTGATCTGAAGATGGAAGATGATTGAACACTAGAGTTCTCAGAAATTTGTACTCGCCTGAACTGATACTGGTAGTTGATGACGCCAGGAATGAGCTTACAGATGCCATTTGGAAGGGATGACGAAAGATCTTCGGAGATGGGCTTAAAGATGCCATCCAGGGAATGTGACAAAGAGTCATCGGAGATGGGCTTAAAGATGCCATCCGAAGTAGATGCTGACTTCATAAGAAGTCTCTTTGTGGGGATTCCTGTTCCTGATTTTTGAGGAGGACTCCGCTGAAGAATGTTAATTTTTGTTGTTCTCTTGCTTGAGGGGAACTCTGTGGGGAATAGAGTCTAGGAACTTCAGTTGTCCCTGACCCTACTGAGGGGTTATCTTTGGATTGGAGATATGAAAGTTTGTTATTTTCTGGTTGAAATCTAGATTTGGTAGTTGTTGTACCCCAAAATTTGCCCTCCCATATTTCTCAACACATTTCAAGTGAGGTCCTCAAATTGCTCAAGGAAGTCCAAGGGTTGACCAGACAAACTCTCTCCTAAGGAAGTCTACCTCAAATTAGGGTTTCAGTTTGCATCAGGATGTTTGGATCCAAAGGGTCCCAAATGCTCACCATTGTCCTAATATGTTCTCAAGAGCATCCATGTCAATTTCCAAGCCCTGCAGAGGAAGTTTGCTCAGTTAATTGCTCAAAGGCCTGAAAATCGATTGTGCTAGGGCAAAAGTCAACTGTGGCCCACATACAGTCAAACTTCAAGATTTTTGGTCAACATTCTCATTTGGAAGTATCATTAATCATTTGATAAAGGGTTGATCATGATTCCTCAAGGATTGCTCACAATTCATCAAAACCCAAAAGTTGCTAAATTAGAGTTTTGTAGGAAAAGTCAACTCAACTTTGACCAAGCATAACTTTCTCATACTTTATCAAAAATGACCCATCTAAATCTCATTTTGAAGAGGATGCAATCCCCTACAATTCATATTCATCTCCCGAGTTCAAAATGTGCACTCACAAGAATATATGAATTTGGACATTATAGGTCATTTTGGAAAGTCAACAAAAACACCTTTTGGGTCAAAGCTTCATACATGAACATGGAAGACTCAATTGAGATGATACCAAAAGAGTTTCTTATAGGACATCTTGAGCTTTCTAAAAAGTCAAAGAACACATCACTAGGGTCAAAATTGAATGAGTTATGCATTGGTAAAGTTGACCCTTTTTGCAAAATTGCCAAAAGTCAAATGTAGCCAAAATTGCATTTTTTGCCAAATGGGCCCAACTTTTTATGCTTGCACTGAGTTTGTAATGTGACCCACGACCCATGATCCTTTCCATTTGTCATTCTTTTATTTTTGTCATTTATTTTGATTTTATTTCAATTAAATCAAAATAAAATCATGAAAATATCTAAAACTAATCAAAGCTTGAGATTTTGTGCATGTTTAGGTCTATTATACAGCTGGAGATGGGATCAAATCGTGAAAGCTTCAAATGAACACAAAATATTGGATTTTCTTGATTTGGAAAGATTTGCACAAAGGATCAAATCATGAATCAATGATCATAATTGGAGAAGATTTGAAACCAAGTTGCAACCCTAATTTGTTCTAGGGTACATAAGGAACATTTGCAGACCATAAACAAGGGATTGGAGGCGTGTAAAGGAGAGAGCAAGTTTCAAAAGTTTGAAGAAAAGTGGCAAACTGATTTTCACTTTTCAGGCCAATTCAAAGCATTCTAGTCATTCCAATCAATTGCTGGACATCCAAGGAGCAAGATTCAACCCCTAGCAAGCTTCCTAACATCCAGAATCGCGCTGTAAGTTTCAGACGGTTCACCTTTTTTCTTGAATTCGAATACCATAATTCTGGCATAGTTAGCATGTTTTATTGACAGATCCTTAATCCATGAGTTATTTGCAAGCTAATGGTTGTACTTAATTGCATTTTCATTAACTGTACAGCAAGATGCCATAGTTAGGGTTCTTGCTTCGTTTTTAGGGTTTTTGTGTACAGGTACAATTAGGCGTGGATAGTGGTACCATGATGCTCGTGAGGTTGCAACGTGTTGATTGGTACCACTGGTTATGATTTATCATGCAGGGACAAGATTTTGGAGTGGACAAGGGTTGTACCTACGCCCAGTGTCCGTAGGTAAAAGTGGTTTGTCTAAAACGACAGAAGCCATGAGGACGATGATGGCGTGGCAGGTGGTGAATGGCCAGATTCAAATTTCACGCATTGGAGAGTTATTATTTTGTTTTTGCCATATAATAATTGTTTGTCATTCTTTGAACAACTAAGTAAGCCAACGCAGTGGTAAGGCCATTAGTCTTTGATGCACACATCCTGGGTTCGATCCCAGGCGTGTGCATTTTATTTTCTCAATATTTTCAGGCTGATTCAATGCACCACATGACAAGGCATCCACCATACATCATCAATATCCAACCATTCCATCCATCAACAAGCCAGATCCAAAGCTTCTGCAATGAGGGTCCACCATGTGCATAGGTCAAGCGTGCACACAAGATTGAAAAAGTCAAAACAGGGCCAGGGTTATTGGGCTCAGAATTTGCCAGCTACACCCCCCTTTTCTGAAAACCACCAGGCCCATTCTTATTCTTTCTTTTTATTTTTCTTATTTAATTTAATTTGTTTAATTTATTTTCTAATAAAATAATTTCTTTTTTCACAAAAAAAATCAAAAAATCAATTTTCACAAATTTATAATTAGGTTTTTATTTTATCAAATTTAATTTAATGTTAGTTTAATTTAATTTAGGATTAATTCTAACTTTTTCATATATTTAAAATCAACTAGAAAAAATAGGGTTAACATGTGATTTAATTTTTATTTCTTTTCTCAATAAAACAAAAATACAAAAATAGGTTGATTTAATTATTTTTCTTAAATTTTAAATTAATTAATAATTAGGTTTTTATTTGTTCAATCAAACTCTGTTTTGCTCAAAAAATAATCAAAAACAACAAAAAATGATTTTTCTTTAAGTTTAATTAGGCTTAGTCGGGGTCAAAACCCTAATTCATTTTCATTCAATTCATCGCGCACGTTTCATTATTTTCGCAATATTAATGTAATTGCTCATGGTATGTAATAGTTTAATTAGGATTTTCTTTTCTTTATCGTTTTACGGGTTTTTGGCTATGTAATTAATCCCCCTCTCCGAAGCCTTGTAATAGCGTAGTTTTTATTTCTCGCATTTTAATTCTCGCAAATATTAACTGTTAGATGTATGTTAATAGGATTGTATGACAAGATTGCACGACAATTTAAAATGGCTAGAAACCCTAATGTGTAAAGATAATAACTGAAATCAAATCACTCGCACATGCGCACTCTTAGGGTATACTCTCACTTCGTTTGCCTTCGGTAAACGATCATTAAGTATAGGGTGTTTTAGTGGTCGCCCTTCTGTCTAAACAAAGATCAAATGTCCCGTTCGGAAATGTTGCCTCGGAAATGTTGCCTCAGAAATGTTGCCTCGAATATGACCTTAGGGTTATTACTAAGACGTCCTAACATTGCTTTAGTGATCGTACGTCCCTTACGAATTGACCCTTACAACTCCAATGGCGGTGCTTCCTATTTCTCAATAGTAGGATAACATTGTCTAAAGGAAACAAGAACATAAACAATCTTTTTTTGAGTAGGTAGATAACTGTTAGGTACTTGCTCAAAATCAAACTTTTTTACACTTACACTTTTCAAACAAGGTTTTCAAAAACACTTCGTAACACTCTTGAAGACAGAAGAAAGGGTTAAAACAAAGTAAAACAAAAAAATTTCAAAACAAACACACACAAGAAATTTTAAAAGATGAGCAAGTACCTAAGAGCCCATGGAAAACCATGGATAGAAAGGGTGCCTTTCTATAATCTACCCCCGTACTCAGAAACATCTCGAAAAAGGTTTTTTCTGTTCTTTTTCCTTTTCCTTTGTTGGATGAAATAAAAGTCGGTGGCAACTCTTTCTTACCGCGACATTTTGCGAATACAACACGCAAAATGCAAACAAGCATTTCTCAAAACAGTCGGTTCTGCCACCGTATCACAGAACTGGCGACTCTGTTGGGGAAAATAAGTGGGGTATACCTTAGGACCTAGTTAATCATAAATTGCTTCTCTTGTTTGTTTTGGTTGCTTTACTTTTAAGGGTTTTTTGTATGGGAGTTACTATAGATCCTAACCCGGATCTGGGTACACCTTTTAGGTAAGTAGCAATAAACTGTGAGGGAACTGTACGACATAGACCGATACGGTTGAAACAGTAGCTACGTTGATGTGGCACATTGGTTGGTACCGGTATCCCTTATGGAGAAACAAGGAGAATACGGGGCCGCTATGTGTGTCGCTAAGCATCAACTGACCTTAGAACCTTTAATCGACCAACTTAGCCACTAGGAAGTAGTGAGATAGCCGGCCTCAGTGTAAAGCTGAGAATTGGTTGATACTCGATGCTACACTCATTGAGACCATACTCTCGAGATAGTTCCGGCCGCAAGAAAAGATTGCGTGAGCTGAAACCATGACCGATGGAGGATGGTCAGTGATATTGAGAACCTCTAGAACCCGGTTACTTTTTCTAGGACAGGTTGAAACCAACTGAACTTCAAGAGGGTAATACCTTTGACCCCATGCAAACCTTAAACTTAAGGGCTTTTGTGTAACTTGTTTGCCTTTTCCATGTCTGTTATCTACTATACCTGTTGTTTTTATCATGACATCATGCATCATAACATAGCATGCATACCTCATTATACTAACAATTTAAAAGACCAAGGGAATTTATCTTTGTTCTGTTTTGCAGATTATGGCTTCCGTGCGCAAAAATACCATCCGAGTTAACTTTGTGCAAATACCTGCTCAACTCAAAGAGTTAGACTTAAGAGTTTCTAATACTTCTTTGTTCATTAAGAGACATGGTCAGCTTCTTAACCTGGTTACTTCAAGGTTTGATGAATAGATGATGAGTGTACTTTTCCAGTTCTTCGATCCTGTGCATCATTGCTTCACCTTTCCAGATTATCAGCTGGTTCCCACTTTGGAAGAGTTTTCTCACTTATTGGGCATATCCATCCTTGAGCAGGTGCCCTTCACAGGTATGGAAGAGACTCCTAGACCAGAAGACATTGCTTTAGCTCTGCATCTAAAAAGGGTTGATGTGGTATCCAATTGGGAAACACGAAGCAGGGTTGAAGGTTTCTTAGCCAAGTTTCTGATGGATCAAGCTCAGTTATTCTGGGATAATTTGGATTTTCAGGCTTTCGAAGATATCTTGGCTCTCCTTATCTACGATTTGGTTCTCTTCCCGAATTCAGATTCTTTTATGGATATGAATGCGGTTAAGATTTTCCTTTCCCGCAATCCTGTGCCTACTCTACTGGGTGACATTATCTCGGGCTATGGAAAACATTGCTGTCATTGATCATTGTGGGGGATACCCTAATGTCCCGTTGCTTGGAATCAGAGGGGGAATAACCTACAATCCTTGTCTAGCTTTGCAACAATTTGGTCGTGCTCGGAGAGATGGTCCTCATAAGCTACTTCTTACGGATATTGCATTTGACTACAAGGAAGACATTGATGAGCATCGCCGAAGGTTTATACGAGCTTGGGGCATGGTGAACAGATCTGACCCTCAAGAGCTGGGACCAAGGACTTCCCTTCCTATGCAGACTTACCTACAATGGGTCCGAGCTCGTGCCCAGAAGCTTGGGATGCCTTACGAAGCTGTATTTCCAGTGATTGTAGAGCCCACTAATGAAGAAGGCATTCCTTATACAGTTCTTTATCCTTACATGCCCACTGATCCTGGGGCATTGAAGAGGTCTTGGATTCAGCTGAAAGAGGAGATGGATACTTACCGGGAAAAGTATCATGAGCAAGAAAGGAAGATCTTGAAGCTCACCAGGCAGCTCGAGGAAGAAAGAATGATCAATGACTATGTCAGCACAAAGGGGAAGCGTCCATGGGATTTTTGATTTTGCTTTTTCTAGTTTAGATTTTTTTTCCATTTACTTCTTTGTAACTCCTTAAAGGCATAGTGGAACCTTTTACAAGTTAATCTAATAAAGTTTATTTATTTTTGGTTTGCAAATTTAAATTTCCCAAAGTCTTTGAAATCAATACATACGCATCCCATTATCATGCACACCATTACAGGTACCCTTACAGGTTTCTCATCTTCTTCGCTGTTTATTTCAGCACGAAATGTCTTCTGATCAAGCCATCAAAGATCTTCAGGCACAAAACGCCCAATTCCAAGATATATTCTTAAGCTTGGCTAAAGGGCAAGAGGATCTAAAAGCTCTCATTCTGAAAGAGAAGAAGAAGAAGAAAAAGGTCATTCTTCTGAATATGAGCAAAAGGTTTGGGGATAGGTTGAAACAACAAGTTGATCTGACCTCTTCATCCAAGGAAGGGGAGAACCAAGAAGAAGAAAAGGGCCCCAGTCCTGCAATATTTTATAATGATACTGATTTTGATGATGAACAATATCCTCCTGCCGAGGATAGGTACAAGCAGTTAGAAGACCGTCTGAGTGCTATGGAGATTTAGAAAATCCCTGGTTTGGATTTTGGAGAACTGGGATTGGTATCAGGAGTGGTGATCCCTCATAAGTTTAAAGCTCCGGTTTTTGCCAAGTACGATGGAGTATCCTGTCCAAAACTCCATCTCCGCTCGTACGTCCGGAAAATCCAACCCCACACTGCTGATAGAAATTTGTGGGTGCACTTCTTTCAAGATAGTCTGTCAGGGACTCAGCTTAAATGGTTTTATCAGTTGGAAGGAGCCAATGTCCGAAACTGGGAAGACCTTGCTGCTGCTTTCTACAGGCAGTATCATTACAACATCGACCTTGCTCCCACTCGTACTCAACTTCAGGGTATGTCTATGGGTGCAAGTGAAGGTTTTAAGGACTATGCTCAAAAGTGGAGAGACCTGGCCGGAAGAGTCCAACCCCCTTTGTCTGATAGGGAATTGGTTGACATGTTTCTAAGGACGCTATCGGGTCCATTTTTCAATCATCTGATCGGCAGTTCGTCATCTGGGTTTACTGAGTTGATTTTGACTGGAGAAAGAGTAGAAGCTGGTATCCGAAGTGGTAAAATACAGAAGGATACTTCATCAAGTGCAGTAAAGAAGCCTTTCACCGGTAAGAAAGAAGCTAGTGCAGTATATGGCTCGAGGAGACAAAGCAGACCTGAACACCGTCAAGCAATAAATGCGGTAGTGATATCAAGACCTACAGTTGCCCCACAATGCAACAATCAACAAAGGGTGGAAAGACCACAGAGGCAGTACACTCGGCTCAATATGACCTTGTCTCAAATTCTACCATAATTATTGAAGACCAATCTGGTAACTCTGAGGGAAGCCCCAAAGAACCCCAACACCAATTCTCCTCAATATAACCCGAATGTCCGCTGCACCTATCACTTTGAAAGTCCAGGTCATGATACAAACAACTGTTGGGCCTTGAAAAATAAAGTGCAAGATTTGATCGAAGCCAAAGAGATTGAGTTTGACGCTCTGGAGAAGCCCAACGTCATAACTGTGCCCATGCCCAAGCATGGCTCAGGAATCAATGCTATTGAGATTGTCTCCGCCACCGAGAATGCTGATGATGAGAACCCGGATGTTGACAGCTGGATCTACCCGACTACCAACGGTGGACTGAATAACTGGACGATGAAGGGCTTCATACCTGTTTCTTTTATTACACACTAATTGACTTTTGTTTTAAGAATTGTAATAGACAGTTTGAAACTTTATGGCCCGGTGACTTGCCCGAGGCATCTTGGCTTTGCTTGTGAGGGCTTATTATTTGCCATTTTCATATATCATTAATAAAGCACTGGACGTTTCTTGCATTACAAATTTTGCGCTCCTTGTTTTTCTTTTTGTCTCTCGCTTTATCAAAAACATTTATTCTCTTACACACACTCACATATCATAATGCAGATCCATATCCACTCTGGATCCCATTGATAACAACTCTGCTACTGCCAGTTATGACTTCAAAAATCCGATCAACCAAGCCGAGGACGAAGGTGAGGATGACTGTGAGGTGCCTTGGGGACTTGCTAGACTGTTACTACAGGAAGAGAGGGCCATACAGCCTCATGAAGAACTAGTGGAATTAGTGAATTTGGGTACAGAGGAAGACAGGAAAGAGGTCAAGATAAGTGCGAATCTAGAGCCTAGTGTTAAACAATGGTTGATACAGATGCTACGCGACTATGTTGAGATCTTCGCCTGGTCCTACGAAGATATGCCTGGTTTGGACACTGATATTGTGGTTCATCACTTGCCAACTAAAGAAGACTGTCCTCCGGTAAAGCAGAAGGTTCGCCGTATGCGCCCTGAGATGTCTAAGAAAATCAAAGCTGAGGTCATGAAACAGTTTGACACCGGATTCCTAGTTGTCACCTCTTACCCGTAGTGGGTTGCCAACGTCGTTCCAGTGCCTAAGAAGGATGGTAAGGTACAAATGTATGTGGACTATAGAGATCTGAATAAGGCGAGCCCCAAAGATGATTTCCCACTTCCTCATATCGATGTTCTGGTTGATAACACCGCGCAACATAAGATCTTCTCCTTCATGGATGGATTTTCTGGCTACAACTAGATCAAGATGGCTCCCAAGGACATGGAGAAGACAACCTTCATTACGCAGTGGGGCACCTTCTATTACAAGGTAATTCTTTTCGGGTTGAAAAATGCTAGGGCAACGTATCAGCGCGCCATGGTCGCTTTGTTTCACGACATGATTCACCATGAAATTGAGGTTTATGTTGATGACATGATTGCAAGATCCCAGACTGAGGAAGAGCACCTTGATCATCTCCAGAAAATATTTGACAGGTTGAAGATGTACAAGCTGAGGCTGAACCCGAACAAGTGCACCTTCGGGGTAAGGTCTGGTAAGCTGCTGCTGGGTTTTGTTGTTAGTGATAAGGGTATTCAGGTGGACCCTGCTAAGGTTAAAGCCATACAAGAGATGTCGGCTCCCCGCACAGAAAAATAAGTTAGAGGCTTTTTGGGACGTCTGAATTACATTGCCAGTTTCATTTCACATCTGACTGCTACTTATGAGCCAATCTTCAAGCTGCTGAATAAAGATCAAGTGGTAAAATGGAATGATGAATATCAGACCGCCTTCGAAAGGATCAAAGAATACCTCCAAGAGCCACCAATTCTGATGCCTCCAGTTGAAGGAAGGCCTTTGATCTTATACTTGACTGTACTGGATAACTCAATGGGATGCGTGTTGGGGCAGCATGACGAGTCTGGCCGAAAAGAGCATGCTATTTACTACCTTAGCAAAAAGTTTACCGACTGTGAGACCCGATACTCACTGCTCGAGAAAACTTGCTGCGCTTTAGCATGGGTTGCTCGTCGGCTGAGACAGTATATGCTGACTCACACTACCTTATTGATATAAAAAATGGATCCAATCAAGTATATCTTCGAGAAGCCTGCTTTGTCCAGAAGAATAACAAGATGGCATATGATCTTAACCGAGTATGACATCCAATACACAACCCAAAAAGCAATCAACGGGAGTGTATTGGCGGATCATTTGGCGCATCAGGCGGTGCATGACTACCAGTCCATGAATTTCGAGTTCCCGGATGAGAACATCATGTTGGTGACCGACTGTGAAGAACCTGGACCGGATGAAGGACCCGAGGAAGGATCCCGATGGTCTATGTATTTTGACGGAGCCTCAAACACGTTAGGTAATGGCATTGGCGTTGTAATTATATCTCCTGAGGGCTGTCATACTCTATTCACCGCCCGATTATGTTTTAACTGCACCAACAATATGGCGGAGTATGAAGCATGTATCCTAGGTCTTTGAGATGCTATTGACCCGAGGATTAAGTTCTTGAGTGTATTCGAAGATTCTGCTCTGGTGATGAGTCAGATCAAAGGCGAGTGGGATACGAAGCACCCAAATCTTATTCCTTACAAAGAATATGTACTGACATTGCTCCCGCACTTTGAGGAGATAACCTTTGGACACTTCCCGAGAGAGGAGAACCAGTTAACGAACGCGCTAGCTACCATGTCTTCTATGTTCAAAGTCAGGTGGGACAATGAAGCTCCCCAGATTACCATTGAGAGGTTGGACGAACTCGCACATTGATGTGACATTGAGACGAAAGAGGTAGCAGATAAACCCTAGTTTCACGAGATAAAAAGGTATCTTGAGGCTCAAGAGTACCCCGAGGGTGCATCTATTAATGATAAGAAGTTCTTGAGAAGGTTCGCTGTGAAATTCTTCATCAGTAATGGTGTCCTTTTCAAGCGTAACCATGATTCAACCTTACTGCGATGTGTGGACAAAAGCGAGGCAGAAAGGATCACGACAGAATTACATGAAGGTACCTTCGAAACTTATTCCAGTGGACATACCATGGGAAAGAAAATCCTACGGGCAGGATATTATTGGTCCACTATGGAAGTCGATTGTTATAAGCACTCTCGGACCTGTCATAAGTGCCAAGTCTATGTTGATAAGGTGTGTTGTACCCCAAAATTTGCCCTCTCATTCTTCGAGGCCTTTCTCACAAGGATTCTCAAGGTTCAAGCTTGCACAAGTACTTTGGAATTTTCCAGTACCAAAATTAAAAGGAAACTGTCAAAAAGGGAGAAAGCAGATAAAAATAACATTTTGACAAATTTGAAGGAAAATAGGTCTCCTTCGATCTAGCACCCTTCGACTGACTCTAAGCCTCCTTCGAATGCAAGTTTAGGTGCATCCTTCGTTTGGATTTGAAACCTCCTTCGAATGCAACTTGGATTACATCCTTCATTTTGAACTTAAAGCCTCCTTCGAATGCCAGTTTAGGTACATCCTTCGTTTGGATTTGAATCCTCCTTCGAATGCAACTTGGGTACATCCTTCGTTTGGATTTGAAACCTCCTTCGATTCAACCTTTTGATTGGACAAGTGTGCTGCCTACATGGTTGCAATCAAAGGCCATGACATGTTGGCCACACATGCCCCCTGTAAGGAAACCTTTTTGATTCACCAAGCGTGCTGCCGGCAAAGCCTACTTAGACTTGGACAAGCTTACTGCCTACAAGCCTGCTTCGACTGGACAAGTTTACTGCCTGCATGCTTGCTTCGTTTGGACAAGTTTCGATGGGACAAAGTAACCATCTCTATGCATCCTTCAAATTCACTTGCACCAAGGGCCTCTTGCATACTTTGCTTCATACAAGTTTCGTTTGATCCAAGAAGTATCTTCATACAAAATGTGGCTAAGTTCTTGCTTCCCTTGAAAAAGCGCCCTTCAACTCAGAAGCCAGGAACTTCCCTCATGCTAAAAAAGACACCAGGAAATGACTCCCTTTATGTTTGTTTCGATCCACATGCTTCGATTGGGCAAAATGTTTCCTTCAAGCATGAGCTTTCGATTTGGCAATATGTTTTCTTCGATACAAGATTCGACTGGGCATTAGCTTATTTCAACCACAAGCTTCGACTGAGGGAAAGGCTTCCTGTTGGTTTTCTGCAATTCAAAAGTCAATAATCTTCTAAAAGCTTCTTTCGATTCAGAAGTTAATAACCTTCTGAAAAGGGCCATTCGAAGAACACACAGTTGGTCCATTCGAAGGGCACACAGCTGGTGAAAATGAATGCTGTGTTGTCCTAGTCTGGTCAAAAGGTGTAGAAAGATGGAGGATTCGACTCAAAAGATCAAGTTGAACATTTAGACCCATAGGCTAGGCTACATGTTTTCCCTTTTTAGGCCTTTACCCATTTGTTGTCTAAGACCACTTGCACTTAATAGCACAGTACTACCTTTTAGAAAAGTTTGTCCTGAGCCTTGCGCCTATTTTCCTTCAGAAGGAAGCAACCCATCTGAACCATTCATCTTGCTTTTGTGGCACAAGTGGACATTTACTTTCCAGTTGAGCCTTATTTTATTATCTTCTGCACCCCAACTGCCAAGAGGCCCCCACATGTACTTTCACGTTACATTATTTTATCATTTATTTGCAAGGCTGGCTTTGGACAACATGTCCATTCTTTCTCTATAAATAGAGGAACATTTACAAAGCTAGGAGGATCTTTGGACCAGAGGAACGAATCCCCCAAATTTTCTCAAACACAAAAAAAAACTCTCAAGTTCATCAACACTTGAGAAATCACAAAAAGCCCAGAATCACATTCATCTCCTTCAATTCTGGAGAACAACAATACTTCAGTCTCCTTTGAAATCGAAGAAGCATCACACTTGCTTTTCCCCCTCTTTTGAATCCAGCATCCTGGGCCTCCACTCAAGGTCCCACATCCATTCAAGGCCTGAAGCAAGGTAAGTTATTCTTACCTTTGAACTTTTCGTTTCATAACATGTAAATACATTTCCTTTTCGTTTGAAACATTGTACATACCATTGTTCCTTTCGTTTCCACATTTTTAACATATCTTTCAGAGCTAACCCTTTCATTTTGCTTTCTGTTTACCTGGACTTGCTTTAAACTATTAACCCGTTTACAAGACAAATACTAGCATGGCCTCAGGCCATGTTGCCATTTAATGCTTGAAATGAAAGAAACAGGAAACAGGAAATAGGAAACGAAGCTTCTGGCTTCTACCCTATTTCTCCAGGTCAAACGAAAGAGACAACCAGGAGGAAAAACCATGTTGACTTCTAGGCCCAAACGAAAAGCATGCCTTCACTGACTTCCAGGCTCAGTCGAAAGGCATTCCCTCACTGACTCCAGGCCCAGTCGAAGGAGGCAGAAAGGAAGATTACATCTTGCACAGATTCCAGGACTAGTCGAAAGGCATAACATGCTGTCCCACTGGTCCCAATCGAAAGGCACAACATGCTGACCGTGGGGCCTCAGTCGAAAGTCATGCCTTCACCTTTTTCAGGCCAAATTGAAGAGAGCTAGAAAGTGCTGAATCGAAGGGTTTTCTGCCTCAATCGAAAGACCCTCACTTTTTTTGCTTTTTATTTTATTTTTGCCCTTATATTTTCATGCAATTCAATATGGTTGTAATAGTGTAGGATTTTATCTTTCTGTGCTTTATTACTTTTATATGCTTGCTAGTAAATAGGATATGTATGGCAAGATAAGATCAACAATAGCTCACCATAACATGTACAAAGATAATATATCTGAAAAACAATACACTCACACATGCCACTCTTAGGGTACACCTCATTTGGTTGCCTCGAACGTGGTCATTGAGTATAGGATGTTTTAGAGGTCGCCCTCCTGTCCAAAGATCAAAGTTGCCTCAAAATGATTGCCTCGGATAAAAATGATCTAAGACATTAGGGTTACCGCTAAGGCGTCCTAACATTGCTTTAGTGACCACACGTCCCTTAATCGAATTGACCCGAAAAACTCCAACGACGGTGCTACCCACTCCTCAATAGTGGGATAGCACTGTCTAAAGGACATTTGCACAATTTAATTCCTTTTTGAGTAAGTAGAGGTTCTTAAGTACTTGCTCTTTTGAAAACAAAACAAAACTTTTCGCACTAACACCCCTTTCAAAAAAAAAAAACTCTTTGCAAACCCACAAGCACAAAGAAAAGCAAACTTTTGAAAACATAATGAGCAAGTACCTAAGAGCCCGTGGATAACCACGGATAGAAAGGGTGCTAATACCTTCCCTTTCTATAATCTACCTCCCGAACCCGAGAAACATCTCAAAAAGGAATTTTTCTGTGCTTTTTTCCTTTCCTTGTTGGATAAAATAAAAGACGGCGACGACTCTTGCTTACCGCGACATTTTGCAAAAACAAACGCAAACGCGAACCAACATTCCAAAACAGTCAGTTCTCATTCCCACCGATCACAGAACTGGGGACTCTGCTGGGGATTCATATAAGTGAGGTGTACCCTAGGATTAGATCACTTGTGTTTTCAATTGTATGCTTTGTATGCTTTAAATTTTGTGGGCTGGTATCGGAGTTCTATAGATCCTAACCCGGATCTGGGGATACCCTTTAGGTAAGTAGCAATAAACTGTGAGGGATCTGTCCGGTGTAGACCGACACAGATGAAGCAGTAGCTACATTGGTGTGACACCTTGGTCTGTACCGATATCCCTTATGTTGGAACAAGGAGAATATGGGTCTTCTAAGGAGTCATTAAGTACTAACTGACCTTAGAACCTTAAATTGACCAACTTGGCCATAGAACAGTAGCAGTATGCTACACTCATTGAGACTAAACTCTCGCGATGATTCCGGCCGCAAGAAAAGGTTGCTAAACTGGAATTATGATCGATTGAGGGTAGTCAGTGATATTGAGATCCTCTAGAACCCGGTTACTATTTCTAGGACAGGTTTGAACCAACTAAACTCAAGAGGGTACTTACCTACAAACCCCATGCAAGCCTAAACCTAAGGACTTGTTTGCTTTGTGTGAATATGATTACCTGTATATACACTTGATTACTTTTGCATACATGTACATATCATCATAACATCATACCATATCATTTTCAATAACCATTTCAAGGATCTCGAGGGTCTTTCGATACAGGGTCACGTTGAACCAAATGTCTACCAAGGGGCAAGAGGGTTCTCCTCTAAACAAACACCGTCAAAGATCAAGTGCAACAACTTGAATCAGGGGCTATGACCCACTTGACATGGTGAGCTTGATTCTCGTGGAAAGACATCCACCAATAACAAAGTTCTCCAATCAAAGATGTTGATCAAAGTTCAAATCTCTAACATTTTCTTGTGTTTACCCCGCGAGATCCTTGGAAACATGCATCCACATATCATACATCATATCATGATAGGTTTCTCCCATACATGCCTCCTTATCTTCCTACTGTTTATTTCAGTAAGATGGAACAAACGGTGAAAGATCTCCAAGCTCAAAACGCTCAATTCCAACAAATGTTTCTGACTATGGCTAAGGGGCAAGAGGACCTGAAAGCTCTCCTTCTTAAAGAAAAACAGAAAAAGTCCAAGAACTCAGTAAGCGTCTTGAACTTGAGAAGAAGACCTAAAGCCCTAGATCTTTCAACTCCATCCAGCATAGGGGATAGTCTTGAAGAAGACCAGAATTTAGAGATTAATGAAGTTGAAACCGACTACTCCGAGGAACAATATCCTCCCGCTGATGACAAGTATAAACAGTTGGAGGATCGCCTCAGTGCTATGGAGATTCAACAAATACCTGGCTTGGATTTAGGAGACATGGGTTTAGTTTCTGGATTGGTCATCCCGCCAAAGTTCAAAGTCCCTATCTTTGCCCTGTACGATGGAGTCTCTTGCCCTAAGATGCACTTAAAGTCTTATGTCCGCAAGATTCAACCATACACAACTGATCCAAAGCTTTGGATCCATTTCTTCCAAGAAAGCCTGGTAGGGACTCAACTCGAGTGGTTTTATCCATTGGAGAGTTCCCGCATCCACACCTGGGAGGATCTAGCTGCTAATTTTTACAAACAGTATCAGCACAATGCTGATCTTGCACTAACTTGTGTGCAATTGCAGAACATGACCATGGGTTCCAACGAGAGCTTCAAAGGATACACCCAAAAGTGGAGAGATCTGGCTGGTAGAGTGCAACCCCCTTTAACTGATAGGGAGCTGATTGACATCTTCATGGGAACTTTGACAGGGCCTTTCTTCAAACACTTGATCGGAAGCTCTTCAGCCGGGTTCACCGAGCTAATACTGACCGGCGAAAGGGTCGAAGCTGGCATCAAAAGTGGGAAGATTCAAGAAGCTACACCTTCTGATGCTCAGAAAAAGCCTTACAGTGGGAAGAAAGAGTCCAATGCTGTGTACAGTCAAAAGAGTCGCCGTGACCAACACGTAGGGGAAGTCCTGATCTCTGGTTTTGTGTCACACCGACAACAACAAAGGGGAAATCAACGAAGGCCAGACGAGCCTAAAAGACAGTTCACCAACATTAACATGCCGCTGTCTCAAGCGCTGCAACACTTGTTGAGGATGGATCTGATTACATTGATAGGACCTCATCCAAACCCCAAAACTTCTTCTCCCAACTACAATCCTAATGCAACATGCGCTTATCATTCTGGCAGTCTCGGGCATGACACTAACGATTGCTGGGCATTGAAGTATAAGATTCAGAATTTGATTGACGCCAAGGAGATCGAGTTCGACCCTCTAGAGACTCCAAACGTGATCACTACTCCTTTGCCAAGTCATTAAGAACTTTTATTCATTTGAATTTTCAAGTTGTAATCTCTTTTGTTATTCAAACAATTATCTATTAATGTCAAACTTTGTTTCATTAATGCATTGCATATGTTTGTCTTGAATTCATCCACACGTTTTCACTATTCTTATACTGTCTTTATGATATTCAACTCTTGCTAAAAGTTACAAGCCTTTAGAGGGAGGATGATGAAACAATGCCATAATTTCATACAGTATGCTTTTGGACAGACCTTGCTGACGATGTACAGGCGTTTCTTTCAAATCCTAAACACTGGAGTTATAAGGAAGATAATCCCTAGTCAACCCCTTCGAGCCAAAGAAGTAGGAGTTTTCTGTTTTAAACACAAATTGAAACCTTTAATTTAAACCTGGGGCAGGGTAGTCTCCTAGTTAATTCAAAAGATGCGCATTGAAGTCGCAAAACTCTCAGTTCATAATACAACGAACGACATCAAAAGCATTCCTCTGGAATCAAAAGACAATGGTGGTTCCTTACCTCATAGGCAGTCAATCTCTCAAAAGAGAAAAGCCCACTGAGCCAAAACCTATAAAAGAGGCTTAAGAAAGCTGGGGCATCCCGCTGACTGTAATCTCGAACACAGGAAACAGTCAGGCAAAAGTTAGGGATAACAAATCAAAAGAACGAGGTCGCTACAAATCCTCAACAACATGAAAAATGTTGCAAAAATGAGTGCCTTCCAACAAATTCAACTTGTGTGAACCATCACCAAAAACGTCGTTCCAGACTCATTTGGAGTTCAAATGCACAATTAACTGAGTTTAGGATTGAAGAACATCACGAAGAGCGGGTGGGTACAAATATACTTTGAGCCTTTACCCTTTGCTTCTTAAACCGTGAACCAAGCCACGTTACAACCCTTCAAAAGTCCTAACTGAAGCATGGGTTAGTTCGAAAGCATACTGTTACAAAAGGTATCCTGACTCCTGTAAGGCTTTGCTCTAAATCCTGAGTTTGAATTTTCTTAGCAAAATTTCTTTACTCGCTAAAACGCATTTTCAAAAAAAAAACTTCAAGACAAACATAAACTTTGCATTACTTGAATATCATTGTTTGCATATGGCTATTTGTTTAACAGTGGAGAAATTCACACAATGAATATCCAGTGAACAAAAGCTCTCTCAGTGAACAAAATCAATTCAAGTGGGATGACACTCCCGTTACAAAAATCTCCTATCAACAGAAGGGGATTTGATATGGTATTATCCGGTGAACCTGGGGCAGTCCAGTCAAGGTTTCAACAAGTCTTTCAAAGATAACCTGGGGCAGTCCAGTCAAGATTTCAACAAATCTTTCAAAAAAACCTGGGGCAGTCCAGTCAAAATGTCAAGAAATCACTCAATTGCAGGATAACAAGGGGCAAGTCTCCATCTCCGACACTTGGGGCATTGAACGTCAATCCCGACAAAGGGTTACATATAGTCAAACATTTCCAGGCAGTGCCACAAGCACTTGCTACTAGGGGCATTGGCAAATCTCCCTAAAATCCTTCTCACAGGATGATTCCCCAGCCAGAGTTTAATCTCTAAAAACCTTTCCCCAGCTGAGACAACTTCAAGAATCCTCGAGGACTTCCCCAACGAGTTCATCACCTCTCTAGCAAACCGACCACAGGGTTTATTTCCCCAACAAACTACAGATTCCCCCAGTTTGAATTTGCCTCTCCAAATCCAAGGACCACAACTCCTCTTCTCCAGTAGACTACTCTACAATCCCCAGCAAGTTACGGTGAAACCTGGATCTGATCAGATATCAGTTCAACTTTGACTCCCCGGTAGAGCAACAGACAATCAAGACTCATGAACTCTTTTCCCAAGCAGGAATAAACGTCCTCCTCGCAGAGTTTTCAATACTCCCCAGCGGAGTTTCTCCTCAAACAACAAAACAGGAATCCCCAGTGGAAACATTCTAAGCGAAATTTGAAGACACACATACTCTTCAACAACAGTCCAGGAGTTAACAAACTCCCCGACATTTGTCAAGGATTTATTTTCCAGACAAAAATACATTCATAAACATTTCACATTTCATATCTCCTATTTACATACATGATAAGTGCATATGACACAATCTCATTTATTTTGAGAACATCATGACATCATGCATTTCATGCATCACGACATTGCATACAGCTAACGTTTTGCCTTTTTCAGGAAAAGGACAATCAACAGATGGCTACCAGCAACCTTTTCAAGTTTCGGATTAATACCTGTAACAAGCTAGGAAAACTAGCTGGGGACGAATGATTGTAGATTAATACCTGTAACAAGCCAGAAAAACTATCTACATGAAGAGATTAAAGATTAACACCTGTAACAAGCCAGGAAATATGTCTTTCTTTCTCAGGTCAAAGATTAACACCTAAAATCAGACAGGGCAACTATCTACTTGACCATCATGAAGTAACCATACACAGGTTCCTTCTCAATTCCAGATGCAGTTTTACACGGACTCATCATCAGGAAACCCTACACAGGATGAAGTTTTACACGGACTCATCATGAGGCAACCCTACACAGGTTCCTTCCTTCCAAGATGCAGTTTTACACAGACTCATCATGAGGCAACCTTACACAGGTTCCTTCCTTCCAAGATGCAGTTTCACACAGACTTATCATCAGGTTCCTTCCTTCCAAGATGCAGTTTCACACGGACTTATCATCAGGCAACCCTACACAGGTTCCTTCCTTCCAAGATGAAGTTTTACACGGACTCATCATCAGGCAACCCTACACAGGTTCCTTCCTTCCAAGATGCAGTTTTACACGGACTCGTCATCAGGCAGCCCTACACAGGTTCCTTCCTTCCAAGATGCAGTTTTACACAGACTCATCATCAGGCAGCCCTACACAGGTTCCTTCCTTCCAAGATGCAGTTTCACACGGACTCATCATCAGGCAACCCTACACAGGTTCCTTCCTTCCAAGATGTAGTTTCACACGGACTCATCATCAGGAAACCCTACACAGGATGAATTTTTACACGAACTCATCATCAGGCAACCCTACACCGGTTCCTTCTCTTTCCAAAGAGGAAGTTTTACACGGACTCATCAGGAAGTAACCCCACACAGGTTCCTTCTCAGAAAATTTCAGATGCAGTTTTACACGGACTCATCACCAAACAACCCACCTTTTAATACAGTTCAGATACACTCCTGACATGGACGCCATTCTGATACTCATTCTTTCAACTTACAAATTACAATTCAACAAGCATTCTTGGATGGCATCTATAAGCCCATCCTCCTACCAACAATCTCCAAATGGCACCTGTAAGCCCATTCCCGACATCACAATGTTGATACTACACCATGCGAGTGCAAATTTTTGGGCACTCTAGTGTTCAATTATCTTCCACCTTCGGATCACGAAAGGCTCGAAAGCCAATCTATATCCTCAGGTTTAAGAAAATTGAACAGGGGCAACTGTTGTACCCCAAAATTTTCCCTCTCATTCTTCAAGGCCTTTCTCACAAGGATTCTCAAGGTTCAAGCTTGCACAAGTACTTTGGAATTTTCTAGTACCAAAATTAAAAGGAAACTATCAAAAAGGGAGAAAGCAGATAAAAATAACATTTTGACAAATTTGAAGGAAAATAGGTCTCCTTCGATCTAGCACCCTTCAACTGACTCTAAGCCTCCTTCGAATGCAAGTTTAGGTGCATCCTTCGTTTGGATTTGAAACCTCCTTCGAATGCAACTTGGATTACATCCTTCATTTTGAACTTAAAGCCTCCTTTGAATTCCAGTTTAGGTACATCCTTCGTTTGGATTTGAAACCTCCTTCGAATGCAACTTAGGTACATCCTTCGTTTGGATTTGAAACCTCCTTCGATTCAGCCTTTTGATTGGACAAGTGTGCTGCCTACATGGTTGCAATCAAAGGCCATGACATGTTGGCCACACAGGCCCCCTATAAGGAAACTTTTTTGATTCACCAAGCGTGTTGCCGGCAAAGCCTACTTCGACTTGGACAAGCTTACTGCCTACAAGCCTGCTTCGACTGGACAAGTTTACTGCCTGCATGCTTGCTTCGTTTGGACAAGTTTCGATGGGACAAAGTAACCATCTCTATGCATCCTTCAAATTCACTTGCACCAAGAGCCTCTTGCATACTTTGCTTCATACAAGTTTCGTTTGATCCAAGAAGTATCTTCATACAAAATGTGGCTAAGTTCTTGCTTCCCTTGAAAAAGCGCCCTTCAACTCAGAAGCCAGGAACTTCCCTCATGCTAAAAAAGACACCAGGAAATGACTCCCTTTATGTTTGTTTCGATCCACATGCTTCGATTGGGAAAAATGTTTCCTTCAAGCACGAGCTTTCGATTTGGCAATATGTTTTCTTCGATACAAGATTCGACTGGGCATTAGCTTGTTTCAACCACAAGCTTCGACTGAGGGAAAGGCTTCCTGTTGGTTTTCTGCAATTCAAAAGTCAATAATCTTCTAAAAGCTTCTTTCGATTCAGAAGTTAATAACCTTCTGAAAAGGGCCATTCGAAGAACACACAGTTGGTCCATTCGAAGGGCACACAGCTGGTGAAAACGAATGCTGTGTTGTCCTAGTCTGGTCGAAAGGTGTAGAAAGATGGAGGATTCGACTCAAAAGATCAAGTTGAACATTTAGACCCATAGGCTAGGCTACATGTTTTCCCTTTTTAGGCCTTTACCCATTTGTTGTCTAAGACCACTTACACTTAATAGCACAATACTACCTTTTAGAAAAGTTTGTCTTGAGCCTTGCGCCTATTTTCCTTCAGAAGGAAGCAACCCATCTGAACCATTCATCTTGCTTTTGTGGCACAAGTGGACATTTACTTTCTAGTTGAGCCTTATTTTATTATCTTCTACACCCCAACTGCCAAGAGGCCCCCACATGTACTTTCACGTTACATTATTTTATCATTTATTTGCAAGGCTGGCTTTGGACAACATGTCCATTCTTTCTCTATAAATAGAGGAACATTTACAAAGCTAGGAGGATCTTTGGACCAGAGGAACGAATCCCCCAAATTTTCTCAAACACAAAAAACACTCTCAAGTTCATCAACACTTGAGAAATCACAAAAAGCTCAGAATCACATTCATCTCCTTCAATTCTGGAGAACAACAATACTTCAGTCTCCTTTGAAATCGAAGAAGCGTCACACTTGCTTTTTTCCCTTTTTTGAATCCAGCATCCTGGGCCTCCACTCAAGGTCCCACATCTATTCAAGGCCTGAAGCAAGGTAAGTTATTCTTACCTTTGAACTTTTCGTTTCATAACATGTAAATACAATTCCTTTTCGTTTGAAACATTGTACATACCATTGTTCCTTTTGTTTCCACATTTTTAACATATCTTTCAGAGCTAACCCTTTCATTTTGCTTCCTGTTTACCTGAACTTGCTTTAAACTATTAAACCATTTACAAGACAAATACTAGCATGGCCTCAGGCCATGTTGCCATTTAATGCTTGAAATGAAAGAAACGGGAAATAGGAAACGAAGCTTCTGGCTTCTACCCTCTTTCTCCAGGTCAAACGAAAGAGACAACCAGGAGGAAAAACCATGTTGACTTCTAGGCCCAAACGAAAAGCATGCCTTCACTGACTCTCAGGCTCAGTCGAAAGGCATTCCCTCACTGACTCCAGGCCCAATCGAAGGAGGCAGAAAGGAAGATTACATCTTGCACAGATTCCAGGCCTAGTCGAAAGGCACAACATGCTGTCCCACTGGTCCCAATCGAAAGGCACAACATGCTGACCGTGAGGCCTCAGTCGAAAGTCACGCCTTCACCCTTTTCAGGCCAAATCGAAGAGAGCCAGAAAGTGCAGAATCGAAGGTTTTTCTGCCTCAATCGAAAGACCCTCACTTTTTTTGCTTTTTATTTTATTTTTGCCCTTATATTTTCATGCAATTCAATATGGTTGTAATAGTGTAGGATTTTATCTTTCTGTGCTTTATTACTTTTATATGCTTGCTAGTAAATAGGATATGTATGGCAAGATAAGATCAACAATAGCTCACCATAACATGTACAAAGATAATATATCTGAAAAATAATACACTCGCACATGCCACTCTTAGGGTACACCTCACTTGGTTGCCTCGAACGTGGTCATTGAGTATAGGATGTTTTAGAGATCGCCCTCATGTCCAAAGATCAAAGTTGCCTCAAAATGATTACCTCGGATAAAAATGATCAAAGTTACCGCTAAGGCGTCCTAACATTGCTTTAGTGACCACACGTCCCTTAATCGAATTGACCCGAAAAACTCCAACGACGGTGCTACCTACTCCTCAATAGTGGGATAGCACTGTCTAAAGGACATTTGCACAGTTTAATTCCTTTTTGAGTAAGTAGAGGTTCTTAAGTACTTGCTCTTTTGAAAACAAAACAAAACTTTTCGCACTTACACCCCTTTCAAACAAAAAAAACTCTTTGCAAACCCACAAGCACAAAGAAAAGAAAACTTTTGAAAACATAATGAGCAAGTACCTAAGAGCCCATGGATAACCATGGATAGAAAGGGTGCTAATACCTTCCCTTTCTATAATCTACCTCCCGAACCCGAGAAACATCTCAAAAAGGAATTTTTCTGTGCTTTTGTCCTTTCCTTGTTGGATAAAATAAAAGATGGTGGCGACTCTTGCTTACCGCGAAATTTTGCAAAAAAAAACACAAACGCGAACCAACATTCCAAAACAGTCAGTTCTCATTCCCACCAATCACAAGGTGCATGTACCTCCAGTTCCCCTGAATGTTTTGACAGCTCCTTGGACTTTTGCAATGTGAGGCATCAATATGATCGGCGAGATCAGACCTACTGTGTCTGACGGGCATCGTTTCATTCTGGTGGCTATTGATTATTTCACGAAGTAGGTTGAGGCAACTTCCTTTGCTATAGTAACCAAGAACGTCGTGGCGCGGTTCATCCGACACAATTTGATCTGTCAATACGGTGTACCGGAGATGATCATTACGGACAATGGTACAAATCTCAACAATACAATAATCACCGAGCTCTATAAACAGTTTAAGATACAACATCATAACTCTTCTCCCTACCGGCCGAAGATGAATGGGGCTGTTGAAGCGGCTAACAAGAACATCAAGATGATTGTGCAGAAGATGACAGTGACTTACAAAGATTGGCATGAGATGTTACCATTCGCTCTTCATGGGTATCGCACCTCAGCACGGACTTCGACAGGGGCAACACCCTACTCTCTGGTGTATGGCATGGAGGCAGTCTTACCCATCAAGGTCCAGATGCCCTCTCTCCGGATTATGAAGGGTGCAGGTTTGAGTGAAGACGACTGGATCCAGACCCGATTTGATCAGCTGAATTTAATCAACGAGAAGAGACTTACTGCTATCTGTCATGGTCAGACATATCAAAAGCGAATGATCAAGGCTTTTAACAAGAAAGTCAGACGATAAGAATATTAAGTCGGGGATCTGGTGATCAAACGCATCATACTACCGCAAGTTGATCCCAAGGGCAAATGGTCCCCCACATACGAAGGGCCATTTATGGTTAAGAACATTTTCTCGGGAGGAGCTATGATTCTAACCACCATGGATGGTGACGACCTTCCTCACCCCGTCAATGCAGACATAGTGAAAAGATACTACGCATAATCAAAGATCCGCTAGGTCGACTGGCTTAGGCAAAAATAAGGGCTTCCCGACGAACCAAAAGGGTTCAGGCAAAAATAAGGGATGAAAATGAAAAAAATTGTACACCCGGCAAGTCGAAAACCTAAAAAGGCGGCTTGGGCAAAAAAGGGTATCCCGGTGGACTGAAAACCCGAAAGGGAGGTTCAGGCAGAAATTAGGGATCAAAGCGTAACACTATGTCTCATTGGATCATCTTGCAACCAGACTTCGGTATCGATTATCAAGTTTGGACGACACCAATCAATCTGATCTACCTTCAACCAAGTAGCAAAGTGATGAGACGCTCGAAGATATAAAGGCAATAGCAGAGTTGGAACCCAGTGGCATTGTTTCACATAGCTATTTTTCTTTCTTTTACACAAATTGTATAATTTCTGTTCCCTCGGTGGTGTTCTCTTACTAGGACGTCAGCCTCTTGTACAAAACGCCTATTACAGGCTAATTTCAACATCAATACAATTCATCTTTACAAGAAATTTCAACTTGTTTTTTCTTTTTCTGTTTTGTTTTGCAAGAACGTCAAATGATTCATTTTGATATATGCATTTGAGAATAATTGCTTCTCATAAATATTTACGTACGAAACAAAAGACAATTACTCGTAATTCCAGGAATAGGAACAAACAAGAAATGTCCAAACCTTACAGTTGCTCTACCTACTAGGTACAGGGATAGAGCCAGCTTGAGAATATGACTAAAGATACATACATTCCCCGCAGAGTAAGAAGTATCTAAAAGACAGTGGTATCAACTCTCCCCAGCCGAGGTTCATAATCGCGAATGAGTCGGCAAAATTCTCCCCAAGCAGAGTTTATCTATCACCAGCAATAGAAGATTACCACCCGTTGAGTTTATTGCTCCCACAGGCAGAAATTCAATCCCCGACAGAGTTCATCATCACCAGCAACAGTATTTAATCCCCAGCGGAGTGGTTTATCCAAATCAGCAGATCGTCCAGCAGAGCATCTCTCTCCCCCGCAGAGTCATTCTCCCACAGGATTATTCTCAAACAGAGTCTCTCCCGGCAGAATGTTCTCAAGCAGAACAGACTCAAGTCTCCAACAAATCATCTTCGGTCACCATCCCCAGCGAGAACGAGGAACTTAACTCCTTATACTCTCCAGCGACAGTCCAGGATTTATTCTCCCCAACCGAAGAATATCACAAGAACATTGCATATCCATACATCGTGGCATACGCATGTGCATCATACATCACAATCTCATTTATTTTGAGAACATCATTACTCAATACATTTCATACATCATGACATTACATACAACTGACTCTTTACCTTTTAGGGAAAGATATAATCAAGTTCTCACGAGTTTTCTCTGGATCAGTCAAATCGATACTAAGATTTCTATTCTAGTTCAAGCTATGAAGCCCGAAAATCGACCGAATAATATCTTGATATCTCCAGAATACTATAAAGCCTGGAATCGACCAGATAGTGGTATATCATAAATACAAGCTATGAAGCCCGGAAATCGACTGAAAAATAGCTTAACCCCTCAACAAGTAATTGTGAAGCCTGAAAATCGACCAAATAGCAATACCAGACACCATGAAGCCTGGAATCGACCAGATAATGGTATAAGACGCAGTGAAGCCTAGGACACGACCAGATAACAGTATAAGATACTGTGGAGCTTGGAATTCGACCAAATAGCAGTTTACTCGGCTAATTACTATGAAGCCCGGAAATTGACCGGATAATGGTATGCCTTAATTCAAGTTGAAGCCCGGGTGCAACCGGATAACCACTTAATTCCTTCTGAAGCCTGGAGCATGACCAGATAAGAATTGAGAAATTGCGAAGCCTGGAGAACGACCATATAGCAAGTTTAATCTCATCCCCCCAGTAAGTCACTGTAAAGCTTGGAGCACGACCAGATAGCAGTCGGTCTTATTTATCTCAGCAAATCACTGTGAATCCTGGAGCACGACCAGATAACAGTCGGTCTTATTTATCTCAGCAAATCACTGTGAAGCCTGGAGCACGACCAGATAACAGTTCATTATCACCTCCTCGACTAAGAGATGATTCCCCAGTAGAGTAACAGACAACTGAAGTTCCTAAAACTCTTTCTCTCAAGACAGAGACCAGCATTCCCCAGCGAAGTCCTCCTCAACAACGGGTACAGGTTCTCGCAAAGGAATCTCTTACGCGATCGACACTTCTTCTGATGGCATCTTTAAGCCCATATTCCTACATCAACCTCCAAATGGAATCTATAAGCCCATTCCCGACATCGCAAGACCGGTATCACTTCATGCGAGTGCAAATTTCTGGGCACTCTAGTGTTCAATCATCTTCCACCTTCAGATTACGAAAGGCAGACAAGCCAATCTACATTCTTAGGTTTAAGAAGATTGAACAGGGGCAGCTGTTGTACCCCAAAATTTGCCCTCCCATATTTCTCAATACATTTCAAGTGAGGTCCTCAAATTGCCCAAGGAAGTCCAAGGGTTGACCAGACAAACTCTCTCCAAAGGCAGTTTACCTCAAATTAGGGTTTCAGTTTGCATCAGGATGTTTGGATCCAAAGGGTCCCAAATGCTCACCATTGTCCTAATATGTTCTCAAGATCATCCATGTCAAGTTTCAAGCCCTGCAGAGGAAGTTTGCTCAGTCAATTGCTCAAAGGCTTGAAAATCGATTGTGCTAGGGCAAAAGTCAACTGTGGCCCACATACAGTCAAACTTCAAGATTTTTGGTCAACATTCTAATTTTGAAGTATCATTCATCATTTGATCAAGGGTTGATCATGATTCCTCAAGGATTGCTCACAATTCATCAAAACCCAAAAGTTGCTAAATTAGGGTTTTGTAGGAAAACTCAACTCAACTTTGACCAAGCATAACTTTCTCATACTTTATCAAAAATGACCCATCCAAAGCTCATTTTGAATAGGATGAAATCCCCTACAATTAATCTTCAGCTGCCAAGTTCATAATATGCACTCACAAGAAGATATGAATTTGGACATTATAGGTCATTTTGGAAAGTCAACAAAAACACCTTTTGGGTCAAAGCTTCATACATGAACATGGAAGACTCAATTGAGATGAGACCAAAAGGGTTGCTTATAGGACATCTTGATCTTTCTAAAAAGTCCAATAACACATCTCTAGGGTCAAAATTGAAGGAGTTATGCATTGGTAAAGTTGACCCTTTTTGCAAAATTGCCAAAAGTCAAATGTAGCAAAAATTGCATTTTTTGCCAAATGGGCCCAACTTTTTATGCTTGCGCTGAGTTTGTAATGTGACCCATGACCCATGATCCTTTCCATTTGTCATTCTTTTATTTTTGTCATTTATTTTGATTTTATTTCAATTAAATTAAATAAAATCATGAAAATATCAAAAACTAATCAAAGCTTGAGATTTTGTGCATGTTTAGGTTTATTATGCAGCTGGAGATGGGATCAAATCGTGCAAGCTTTAAATGGACACAAAAGATTGGATTTGCTTGATTTGGAAAGATTTGCACAAAGGATCAAATCATGAATCAATGATCATAATTGGAGAAGATTTGAAACCAAGTTGCAACCCTAATTCGTTCTAAGGTACATAAGGAACATTTGCAGACCATAAACAAGTGATTGGAGGCGTGTAAAGGAGAGAGCAAGTTTCAAAAGTTTGAAGAAAAGTGGCAAACTGATTTTCACTTTTCAGGCCAATTCAAAGCATTCTACTCATTCCAATCAATTGCTGGACATCCAAGGAGCAAGATTTAACCCCTAGGAAGCTTCCTAACATCCAGAATCGCGCTGTAAGTTTCAGACGGTTCACCTTTTTTATTGAATTCGAATACCATAATTCTGGCATAATTAGCATGTTTTATTGACATATCCTTAATCCATGAGTTATTTGCAAGCTAATGGTTGTACTTAATTGCATTTTCATTAACTGTACAACAAGATGCCATAGTTAGAGTTCTTGCTTGGTTTTTAGGGTTTTTGTGTACAGGTTCAATTAGGCATGGATAGTGGTACCATGATGCTCGTGAGGTTGCAACGAGTTGATTGGTAGCACTGGTTATGATTTATCATGCAGGGACAATATTTTGGAGTGGACAAGGGTTGTACCTAAGCCCAGTGTCCGTAGGTAAAAGTTGTTTGTCTAAAACGACAGAAGCCATGAGGACGATGATGGCGTAGCAGGTGGTGAATGGCCAGATTCAAATTTCGCGCGTTGGAGAGTTATTATTTTGTTTTTGCCATATAATAATTGTTTGTCATTCTTTGAACAACTAAGTAAGCCAGCGCAGTGGTAAGGCCATTAGTCTTTGATGCACACGTCCTGGGTTCGATCCCAGGCGTGTGCATTTTATTTTCTCAATATTTTCAGGCTGATTCAATGCACCACATGACAAGGCATCCACCATACATCATCAATATCCAACCATTCCATCCATCAACAAGCCAGATCCAAGGCTTCTGCAATGAGGGTCCACCATGTGCATAGGTCAAGCGTGCACACAAGATTGAAAAAGTCAAAACAGGGCCAGGGTTATTGGGCTCAGAATTTTCCAGCTACACCCCCTTTTCTGAAAACCACCAGGCCCATTCTTATTCTTTCTTTTTATTTTTCTTATTTAATTTAATTTGTTTAATTTATTTTCTAACAAAATAATTTCTTTTTTCACAAAAAATCATAAAATCAATTTTCACAAATTTAGAATTAGGTTTTTATTTTATCAAATTTAATTTAATGTTATTTTAATTTAATTTAGGATTAATTCTAACTTTTTCATATATTTAAAATCAACTAGAAAAATTAGGGTTAACATGTGATTTAATTTTTATTTCTTTTTCTCAATAAAACAAAAATACAAAAATAGGTTGATTTAATTATTTTTCTTAAGTTTTAAATTAATTAGTAATTAGGTTTTTATTTGTTCAACCAAACTCTATTTTGCTCAAAAAATAATCAAAAACAACAAAAAATGATTTTTCTTTAAGTTTAATTAGGCTTAGTCGGGGTCAAAACCCTAATTCCTTTTCATTCAATTCATCGCACGCGTTTCATTATTTTCGCAATATTAATGTAATTGCTCATGGTATGTAATAGTTTAATTAGGATTTTCTTTTCTTTATCGTTTTACGAGTTTTTGGCTATGTAATTAATCCCCCTCCCCGAAGCCTTGTAATAGCGTAGTTTTTATTTCTCGCATTTTAATTCTCGCAAATATTAACTGTTAGATGTATGTTAATAGGATTGTATGACAAGATTGCATGACAATTTAAAATGGCTAGAAAACCCTAATGTGCAAAGATAATAACTGAAATCAAATCACTCGCACATGCGCACTCTTAGGGTATACTCTCACTTCAGTTGCCTTCGGTAAACGATCATTAAGTATAAGGTGTTTTAGTGGTCGCCCTTCTGTCTAAACAAAGATTAAATGTCCCGTTCGAAAATGTTGCCTCAGAAAGGTTGCCTCGGATATGTTTCCTTGAATATGATCTTAAGACATTAGGGTTATTACTAAGACGTCCTAACATTGCTTTAGTGATCGTACGTCCCTTACAAATTGACCCTTACAACTCCAATGATGGTGCTTCCTATTTCTCAATAGCAGGATAGCATTGTCTAAAGGAAACAAGAACAAAAACAATCTTTTTTCGAGTAGGTAGATAACTGTTAGGTACTTGCTCAAAATCAAACTTTTTTACACTTACACTTTTCAAACAAGGTTTTCAAAAAACCCCGTAACACTGTTGAAGACAGAAGCAAGGGTTAAAACGAAGTAAAACAAAAAATTTTCAAAACAAACACACACAAGCAATTTTAGAAGATGAGCAAGTACCTAATAGCCCATGGAAAACCATGGATAGAAAGGGTGCTAACACCTTTCCTTTGTATAATCTACCCCACGTACTCATAAACATCTCGAAAAAGGATTTTTCCTGTTCTTTTTCCTTTTCCTTTGTTGGATGAAATAAAAGTCGATGGCGACTCTTGCTTACCGCGACATTTTGCGAATACAACACGCAAAATGCAAACCAGCATTTCTCAAATCAGTCGGTTCTACCACCGTATCACAGTAGTAATTTGCTAGGGAGAATGATTTTAACTGCTACCTGGAAACGTATCAGAAGAAACCTCTGTAGGGCTGTTTCAGGATGAGTCTAGGTAAGATGTCATATGGAAGTGTAAGAGAAGGAACATGGGTAGGGTTAATTCAGGAGATATATGAGAGGGAGCCTAGGTAGGGCAGCTTCAGGATGAGTCCGGGTAAAACTACATCGGGAGTTGTCAATTATATATGACTCAACCAAATGGCTATTTGTTACTGGAGATGGGCGTCCAGCGCCTGATGGCTAACAGAGATATCCTGTTTGAAAAAGTTCCTCTTATCAGAAACTCCCGTGAAGATGTCTCAATAATCACCATTTCTGAAAATCCTCCCAGGGCCTCCACCAAAAGACCCGTTAGGATTAAATCTGTTCCAAAATCTACTCCCATAATCATCATCGTGCCAAGGCCAATACCATATTCTTTGGATAAAGTTGTTCCCTGGAACTATGGGGCTGGCGTCTATTACTATGGCGTCAAGGAAGATCTGTTGGATGTCCAAGACAAAGTGGAGAAAGACACTGATCCTGACGTCGTCAATATCGTTGGGACCAGTAAGATAACAAGAAGTGGAAGGATTTTCTCACCTGAGATCTCTCCAAAAACCATTGTTACTCTTGTAATTATTCTCGCTACCGCTCCTACCAGCATTCCCAGTAGTACTCCTGTTGACAATCCTACCAACATCCCTGCGACCAAGACAAGGGGCAAGGGTGTTATCGGAGCCTGTCTAGACGAAGGCGCATCTAGAGGATATTCCTGAAGCTTCTATAAAAGAGATAAAAGAGATATTAAAAATAATCAAGAAAAGTGACTACAACGCCGTGGAACAGTTGGGGCAAACCCCCTCGAAAATATCAATGTTGGCCTTACTCTTGTGTTCAGAGGCCCATGCCAAAGCCTTGGTAAGATTTCTAAAGACCGCCCACGTGCCCCAGAGACTTCCATTGACCAATTTGAGAATTACATGTCCAGTCTAACTGCTGGTAATGAATTGGACTTTTCAGACGCCGACTTGACTCCCAAAGGAAGGAAAAACAATGATGCCTTGCACGTCTCCATTGAGTGCAGGGGCACTATGCTAGCCCATGTTCTGGTGGATATAGGCTCATTGCTGAATGTCTTGCCCAAAAAAGCTCTTGACCGGATAGACTGCGAGGGACTCACTTTAAAGCCAAGCAACATTGTAGTGAGGGCCTTTGATGGTTCTAAGAGGACAGTGCACGGAGAGGTTGACATCCCTATAAAGGTTGGAACTCAGACCTTTGATTCAACTTTCTACGTGATGGATATCCTCCCTTCCTATTCTTGTTTATTGGGTCGACCTTAGATTCATGGTGCTGGTGCCATCACCTTTACATTACATCAGATGTTGAAGTACCCGGTCAAGGGAAAAATCATCACTGTCTACGGGGAAGAGGAATATATGGTCAGCCACCTGAACTCTTTCAGGTATGTGGAAATGGATGGTGAGTTCATTGAAACTCCAGGTCAGCATTTCGAGGAGGTCCCACAAGTAGTTGCAATAACCAAGACTATTACCAAGACTCCAAAAGTTACTAGACCGTCATTGAAAATGGGCTCTTTGAAGGATTCTAGAGCAGTGGTTGAGGAAGGCGGATGCACTATCTGGGGTAAACTTCCGAATATTCCCTACAAATCCAATAAATTTGGTTTGGGTTTTACTTCGGAAGCATAAAGAGCTGTTCGACGAACTCGCGTCGGGGGGCACCTTTACGTATTAGCAATCAAGGAGTCAACATAGTGGAAGATAGTGATGGCAGTTGTGACTTGGATGAGTGGATTTTTCCAACTGGCATCAGAGGACTAAACAACTGGGAAGCCAAAGAATTTGTCCCTATTACTTTTCTTCAAGAGTAATTGTCTTTCAATTTTTGTCAGATTTGTAATAATTAAACAATTTAGACTTTAAAACCCTGTGTCTTACCTAAAAGGTGTTTTTGTTGACTTTTTGAAATGACCTATAATATATGAACTTGTATCTTTTGATTGAGGCATTTCTTGACCTTGAGGGTGAAGAGAAGTTGTAGGGAATTGGATTCTCTTCAAAATGAGCCTTGGTTGGAAATTTTCTGATAAAGTATGAGAAAGTTATGCCTGGTTAAAGTTTGGTTGACTTTTCTTATAGAAACCCTAAATTGCCATTTTTGACTTTTGATGAGTTAGGAGCATTTCTCGAGGAATCATGATCAACCCTTGATCAAATGATGGAGATTACTTCAAAATGTTGATGTTGACCAAAAATCTTTGAAGTTTGACTGTATTTGGGTCACAGTTGACTTTTGACCTAGTATAGTTGATTTTCCAATACTTGAGCAGTTGATTGAGCAAACTTGTTGTGTAAGGCATGAAACTTGACATGGGTGATCTTGGGGACATACTAGGGCAATGGAGAACACTTGGGACCCTTAGGACTCAACCATCTTGCTTGAAATTGAAACCCTAGTTTGAGGCTTATTGTCTTAAGAGGAGGATTTGTCTGGTCAATCCTTAGTCAACTTGAGCAATTGAAGATCCTTGGAGGCATATCTTGAGTGAAATGAAAGGACAAATTTTGGGGTACAACAGTTGCCCCTGTTCAATCTTCTTAAACCCGAGGATGTAGATTGGCTGGTCTGCCTTTCGTGATCTGAAGGTGGAATATGATTGAACGCTAGAGTTCCCAGAAATTTGTACTCGCCTAAACTGATACTGGTAGTTAATAACGTCGGGAATGGGCTTACAGATGCCATTTGGAATGGATGACAAAAGATCTTTGGAGATGGGCTTAAAGATGCCATCCAGGGAATGTGACAGAGAGTCTTCAGAGATGGGCTTAAAGATGCCATCTAAAGTAGATGCTGACTTCATAAGAAGTCTCTTTGTGGGGATTCCTGTTCTTGATTTTTGAGGAGGACTCCGCTGGAGAATGTTAATTTTTATTGTTCTTTTGCTTGAGGGGAACTCTGTGGGGAATAGACTCTAGGAACTTCAGTTGTCCCTGGCCCTACTGAGGGGTTATCTCTAGATTAGAGAGATGAAAGTTTGCTATTTTCTGGTTGAAATCCAGGCTTGGTAGTAATTTGCTGGGGAGAATGAAATTAACTGCTACCTGGAAACGTATCAGAAGAAACCTCTGTAGGGATATTTCAGGATGAGTCCGGGTAAGACGTCATATGGAAGTGTAAGAGAAGGAACCTGAGTAGGGTTACTTCAGGAGATATATGAGAGGGAGCCTAGGTAGGGCATCTTCAGGATGAGTCTAGGTAAAACTACATCGGAAAATTGTAAGAAGGAACCTGGGTAACATTGCTTAAGGATGAGTCCGGGTAAAACTACATCGAGAAATTGTAAGAAGGAATCTGGGTAGGGTTGCTTCACGATGAGTTCGTGTAAAACTTCAGAAGGAACCTGGGTAGGGTTGCTTCAGGATGAGTACGAGTAAAACTTCAGAAGGAACCTGGGTAGGGTTGCTTCAGGATGAGTCCGGGTAAAACTGCATCTGAACTGAGAAGGAACCTGGGTAGGGTTGCTTCATGATGAGTCAGTGTAAAACTTCAGAAGGAACTTGAGTAGGGTTACTTCGGGATAAGTCTGTGTAAAACTTCTGAAGGAACCTGGGTAGGGTTACTTCGGGATAAGTCCGTGCAAAACTTCTGAAGGAACCTAGGTATAAAACTGTTTTTGGAAGTCAGAAGAAACCCCCGTGAGATTACTTCTTGTTGAGCCCGTGTAAAGTTGTATTTGGTCGCGCAGATAATTACTCTGTTTAGTTTCGGGAGTTAATCTTGGACCTGTTGGAAATTATTGATGATAAATATCTGTTGATTGATCTTTCCTAAAAAAGTAAAGCGTTAGCTGTATGCAATGTCATGATGTATGAAATGCATTGTGTAATGATGTTCTCAAAATAAATGAGATTGTGTCGTATGCATTTGTACTGCATATGCTATGACGTTTGTAGAATGATGTATGAATGCAATATGTGAGTGTATCAATTATTTTATTGCAGCATTGTTGAATTAGGGAAAATAAATCCCTGATTGTAGTTGGCGATGAAGAATGTAGGTCTTAGGATTTTGTTAAAGCTGAACTATTGGGAAATGATTTTCCGCTGCTAGAGGAATAAACTCTGTTGGGGAAGGAAAGCTTTGTGTACTGCCTGAGGATTTTGTGAAATCCTATTGGGGAATCTTGGGAAGTTTGACAAATTCACTAGGGAAAACCTGATGTCGGAGCAGTAGTTGGAAATTCATGTTCTGCCAGGGATACAAGAACACCTAACATCACTAGGCTGTAAACTAAGGATATAGCGGCAACCTTGTGTAATATGCCCTTGCCTCTGTACCTGCTGTAGAAATTACGTGCGGAGACTTTGTGGATGGTTGAGTGGCATCCCAACTCCTGGGGTGCTTGGTAAATGTTGATCAGGATGATAAACCTTCTACTGACTAAAAAGTGACGAGATGACAGGACATAGTCGTACTCTTTAATCCCTAACTTTTGTCTGGACTGTCTTTTCAAATTTTCAGTCCATCGGGATACCCTTTTTTGCCCAAGCCGCCTTTTCAGGTTTTCAACTTGCCGGGTGTACAGATTTTTTGTTTTTATCCCTAATTTTGCCCGAACCCTTTTGGTTCGCCGGGATGTCCTTATTTTGTCCTCGGCTAGTCAACCTAGCGGGTCCTTGTTCATGCGTAGTGTTTCCTGACTATGTCCATGTTCACCAGGTACAGAGAATTATCACTGTCCATAGTGGTAAGTGTTACCACACTTCTAGAAGATGCTCGTTTGACCGTACAGGATTCGTTGCTAGGATTCATACCCAATGCCCCAAGTGATTCAGGTGGAGATCTGCCCCTGGCTATTTGGCATCTTTGAGAGATTCCTTGAATCTTAACTTGACTGCCCCAGATGATGGACAATGATCATGTCGTGCCCCTTTGGTTGGAAGTGTTTTTCCACTTGAGGTGACCCTTTTCATTAAGAAGGTTTTTGTTCACTGAATATTCATTGTGTGAATTTCTCTGCCATTTGAATAGTTAACCACGTGCAAACAATGTTATTTAAAGAATGCAAAACTCATGTCTCTCTTGGAAATTTTTTTTTGAAAATGTGTTTTGTGTAGTAAAACAAAATTTGCAAGAATGTGATACCAACTCAGGATACCTTTGTAACAGTATGCTCTCAAACTAACTCATGTTTCAGCTAGGACTTTTAAGGGTTGTAACGTGGCCTGGTTCACGGTTTAAGAAACAAAGGATAAAGGCTCAAAATTTATTTGTACCCACCCTTTCTTCATGATGTTCTTTATCCCTATGCTCAATTAATTATGCATTTTGAATCCCAATTGAGTTTGGCATATTGTAGTTCAGTAATTGAACGTTTGTTTGAAGAAGGCAGTCATTTTTATAACCTTTTCTTTTTCGTCGAGGATTTGTAGTAACCTCTTCTTTTTTTTTTGCTATCCCTATCTTTTGCCTGAACTGTTTCTTTTGTGATACATTCAGCGGGACGCCCCCATTTTTTTCTTAAGTCTCCTTCATAGGTTTTGACTTAATGGGCTTTTATTGTGAGAAATAATGACTGACTGCCTTGACGATTATGCAGAACCATCACCATCTTTTGGAGAGCATCTTCTACACTATTTGTCGTGTATGAAGGGAAAGTTGGCGATTGAATGCACATCTGAATTAACTGAGGAAACTACCCTGCCCCAGGTTATGATTAAGGGTTTTAATTTGTGTGAAAAGAAAACTCCTACTTCTTAGGCTCAAAGGGGTTGACTAGGGATTATCTTTCTTATAACTCCACTATTTAGGATTTGAAACAAAGCATGTACATCGTCAGCGGGGTCTGTTCAAAAGCATATTGTAGAGATTATGGTATCATTTTGTCATCCTCCCTCTAAAGGCTTAGAGCTTTTGATCGAGAGTTGAATATCACGAAAAGGAAGTATAAAGCAATTTAAGCATAATGAAAACAAATTAATTCAAGACAAACATGTGTAATGCATTAATGAAATAACAAAGTTTTGACATGGCAATAATTGTTTGAATAAACCAAGAAAATACAACTTGAGAATTCAAATGAACAAAAATGCTTTCAATCCTAGCCATGATTTGGCATGGGAGCAATGATCACATTGGGAGTCTCAGGAGGGTCGAACTCAATCTCCTTGGCATCAATCATATTTTGAATCTTGGATTTCAGCACCCAACAATCGTTAGTATCGTGCCCCAGACAGCCAAAATGATAAGCACACCTTGCATCAGGATTGTAGTTAGGAGAGGAAGTCTTAGGGTTTGGAGGGCCTATCACTGTAATCGGATTCATCTTCAACATGTGTTGCAATGCTTGTGATAATGGCATGTTGATTTGGGTAAACTGTCTCTTAGGCTCGTCTTGCCTTTGCTGATTACCCCGTTGTTGTGGTCGTTGCACGCGTGCTGAATCAGAGACCAGCACTGCCCCCACAAATTGGTGGTAGTCTGCCTTATTACGACCCTTCTGGCTGTCCACAACATTGGCTTCCCTCTTACCACCAAATGGCTTCTTCTCAGCATTAGAAGATGCATCCATCAGGATCTTCCCGCTCCTGATACCACTTTCGATCCTCTCTCCAGTCAGAACCATCTCTGTGAACCCAGATGAGGAACTCCCAATCAGCAAATTGAAGAATGGGCATGTCAGAGTGCCCATGAACATGTCTACCATTTCACGATCATTCAGAGGAGGTTGTACTCTGCCAGCTAGATCCCTCCATTTTTGTGCATATTCCTTGAACCCTTCTCTTGAGCCCATGGACATATTCTGCAGTTGCACTCGAGTTGGTGCCAGGTCAGCATTGTATTGGTACTGCTTGTAGAAAGCAGCAGCCAAGTCTTCCCAGGTATGGATGTCAGTTCCTTCTAGCTGATAAAACCAATCCAGTTGAGTTCCAGCCAAACTTTCTTGGAAGAAATGGACCCATAACTTCCGGTCGGCAATGTGAGGCTGGATCTTTCTGACATATGACCTCAAGTGAAGCTTGGGACAGGAAATACCATCATACTTAGCAAACGTGGGAACCCTGAACCAGACCTAACTCTTCGAAATCCAGACCGGGCACCCTTTGGATCTCGATGGCATTGAGTCGATCCTCCAACTATTTGTATTTTTCATCAGCAGGAGGATACTACTCCTCATCATAGTCAAGTTCATCTTCTTCAGATGTTGGATTTTTTTCTCTTTCATTGGATTCCTCATCTTTTTGCTCTTGATTACCTCCTCCCTTTGATGGGGTTGCAAAACCTAGAGCTCGGTTAGATGGACTTCTTCTTCCCACACTCGAAACATGAATTGGCTTCTTTGCCCTCCTTAGCCTTCTTTTTGACGATCAGAGCTTTCAGGTCTTCTTGCCCCTGGGTCATAGTCAGGAACATTTGTTGAAATTGGGCATTTTGAGCCTGAAGGTCTTTGATTGTTTGTTCGAGAGCCATTTCTTTACAGCTGAAATAAACAATGAAGAAGATGAGAAACCTGCTATGAAACCTATTTATGCAATGATATGTATGCAATGTTTTCAAGGATCTCGCGGGGTAAACAAGAAAATATTAGAAGCTGAAATTTGCAGTTTTGGTTGAAGAACTTTGTATCGTTGAGTGTCCTTCTACGAGAGTCAAGCTCACCATATCCAGTGGGTCATGGCCCCTGACTCAAGTTGTCGTGCTTGGTCTTTTGACGATGTTGGCTAGAGGAAAATAAATCCCCTTTGCCCCTTGCTAGATGTCTGATTTACCATAACCTGTATCACAAACCCTTGAGATCCTTTAAATGGTTAAGGAAATGTTGTGGCATGATGTTATGATGCGTTAAGCGAAAATGCAGGGTAAGAAACCAATTTATTGGATTTATACAAATAAGGTCCTGCAAGTAACACAAACAAAGCCTTGCAATGAGTTCAAATTGTTAGGCAAAGAAAGCAAGCAAGTCACACAAGCAACCCTATGTTTAGGCTTGCATGGATTCCATAGGTAAGTACCCTCTTGAAGCTTAGTTGGCTCAACCTGTCTTAGAAATAGTAACCAGGTTCTAAGGAGCCTCAATATCACTGACCTTCCCTTCAGGAATTCTTTCAGCTCACGCACCAAAGTATTGCGGCCAAAAAATCTCGAAAGTCCAGTCTCAATGAGTGCAGCATCGAGTATCAACCAATCTTCATTCGGAACCAAATCCGGTTACCTCACTACTTCCTAATGGCTAGGATGAGTCAATTAAAGGTTCTAAAGGTCAGTTAGCGCTTAATGACACAATGAGGAAGCCCAATGTTATCCTTGACTTACTCAAGGAACATTAGTACAATCCAGAGTATCGCGCTAACAAAGCTACCACTCCGTCTGTATCGGTCTACGCTGTACAACCTCCACGATTTATTACTACTTACCTAAAAGGTGCCCCATATTCGGGTGTAGGATCTTTACCATAATACCCCAACAAGCCCTCAAAGATAAAGCAGTCAAAGCAAACAAAGAAAGCAAATTTAAATTGATCTAGACCCTAAGGTAAACCCCACTTTATATGTCCATCCCCAACAGAGTCGCCAGTTCTCTGATACGGTGGCAAAACCGACTGTTAATACTGGTTTTGCGTTTTTTGTTCACAAATGTCGCGGTAAGCAATAATCGCCACCGACTTTTCTTTTATCCAACAAAGGAAATGGTGAAAAGAATAGAAAAATACCTTTTTCGAGTTTCTGAGTAAGGGGGTAGATTATGGAAAGGGAAGGTGTTAGCACCCTTTCCATCCATAGTTTTCCATGGGCTGTTAGGTGTACTTGCTCATTTTTGAAATTGCTTGTGTTTGTGTGTTTTGAAAAGCTTTGAAAAATGCCTTAGTGCGGCGATTCACTTTATGGTAACTCTTGTATCAGTCCTCAAGAGTGTGATAAAGCATTTTTGAAAACTTTTGTTTGAAAAGTAGTGTTTGAAAGTGTAGGGTGTAAAAATTTGTTTGAGCAAGTACCTAACAGTTATCTACCTACTCGAAAAAAGGCATTTTTTCTCCTATCCTTTAGACAGTTTTATCCTACTATTAGTGAGTAGGTAACCCTAGTCGTTGGATGTTTGAGGGACTATCAAAAGGGACGTACAATCACTAAGGCAGCAGGGCAAGATCTCTTAGTAACTATCCTAAAGTCCTAAGATCACTTTTATACCGAGGCAACAGTCGAGGGGGTCATCGAGGGACTAGTGATTTCTAGACTTAAGGACAGCCACTAAAAATTCTCACGTTTCGAGAATTGTGACCGTAATTCGAAGGCAACCGAGTGAGGTATACCCTAAGGGTGCAAGTGTGCAACAATGTGCTTTTTTCAGAAATTTTATCTTGCGCAATTAGGGTTATCTAGGTTCAATTAATCATTATTTTTCACGCAACCCTATTAAACATTCATCTAGGCGGTTTATAAGGCGGGAAAATAAATGGCGGAAAGATAAAGTTCCTACAGCTATTACAAGGCTTTGGTGTAAATACATAATTAGTGACTGAAAAGTAAAAATGCGGAATTGAAAAACCCTAATTTAGCTATTATAAACCGGGCGCAGTTACATCAATAATGAAAAATAAATCGTACAGCAAAAATAATTAAGCGCGAGAATTAAAATTGAAAAAAGGTGCAAAATCCTAAAAACTAATTTGCTCATTGAAAATATTTTTTTGATATTTTTATATATATAAAAAAATGATTTGAAATTGACCTAATCTTCTAATTAATTTTAATTAATGAAAATAAGTTAAAATTAATTAAAATAATTAATTTGCAAAAAATTAATTTAATAGAAAAACTAAGTCCTATTTTTGTGATGATTTTCTGATTTTATAAAAAAAAATTGATCTAAAAATAAATTAAACTAATTAGACAAAAATAAAAATAGTAAAATTAAAAAGAGTGAAGGAATGAGCCTGAGGGGTGTAAACCCAAATTGGATGGTGTGTTGCTGAATTTGTCCAAAGTCCAAGATCGTGTGGCCCATAACCAGCGCTGGATCCAGTGTTGTTGGGAGCCTGGAGGTCCATCATGGGGAGCTTCATTGGAAGCGTTAGATATGGGTGCTGATTGATCCAAGAATGACGAACTTGTGGTGTAGGATGAGCGCGCTGGGAATGATAGCATTGGATCTGCAAATAGATGTTAAGAAAAATAATATATAGAAGGCAAGGATCGAAACCCTAACCTCCTACATGCACGCACTTTGAAACCATCCAGCCTTGCCACTGAGCCAACTCTTCATTCGTTATTTAAAATACACATAATATATTATATATAATAAAGGTTGGTGATTGTAATAAAATGCGCACCAAGTTCAAACTGGCCAACCAGATCACACCACGCAGTCGTCTTCCTTGATGGACTGTCATTTTAGACAAGGAACCTTTACCTACGGACATGGCTATAACTATAGGACCTGCATATTTCAAAAATCACAGCCACGCAATAAAAATGAAATCTAAGAATGCAGACCAACTGGCTTTGATCTCATGAGTACAATGGTACTCATCTTTAACCATTATTTTGTCTGCAACAAGAAACCCTAAAACGAAGATTCAAACCCTAGCAATGGCAATCAAATAAATATACATCAAAACATACAATTAATTATGCAAACATGTTCCAAATGATTATACAAACATGAATATGTAGTTAGAATTCATTTATCATGCGTGTATATTCAAAATCAAATTCAAGAACAAAGGGCAAACCGTGATACCGTATGGGGTGTTTCTGGGTGCTTTGATGCGTGGGAATGATTCAGGTAGCTTCCAAATGCTTCCAGGAATGGATTACAACCTTCAAAAATACTTTGAACCTCCTTGTGGACAAAAATCCGACCACCACTTTCTTGTCAAAAATTGGAGTTTTCTCTCTCTCAATTCTACACGGCCAATCCTTGTCCAAAGATCTGGAAATATTATGAATATATAGTAGAGTAAATTAGGTAAACAAAACTGAACACAATCTTTGAAAATTTGTGAGAAAAGATTTGATTTACATCTTGTATTTTTTATTTCTAAATTTGGTCAAATTATGTTATATTCATCCCAATCATCCCTTGCACGATTTCCTTGATTCGCCAGCTGATTATAGACTCATCATGTGGTCATAAAATCAAATCTTGGATTTTATTTTATTATTCCACTATTTTATTTGATTTATTTTGATTTTAATGAATAAAAAATCAAAACAAATAATAAAAATAATGAAATAATATGTGAGTATGCTCAGGGGTCGTGGGCCATGTTAGGAACATGTTTCAAATATAAAAACATGGGCCCATTTGGAAAAATATCAATTTTGATCAATGTTGACTTCATGCACATTTCCAAAAATTGGTCAACTTTAGAAATACACATCTCTCTCATTTTTAACCCTAAGAGGATGTTCTTGGACTTTTAAGAAAGCTTAGGATGTCCCCTAAACAACCCTTTTGGTTTCATCTCAATTAGACCTTCCATGTTCATGTAAGGAGCTTTGACCCAAAAGGTGTTTTTGTTGACTTTTTGAAATGACCTATAATGTATGAACTTGTATCTTTTGATTGAGGCATTTCTTAACCTTGAGGGCTAAAGAGAATTTGTAGGGAATTGGATTCTATTCGAAATGAGCCTTGGTTGGAAAATTTATGATAAAGTATGAGAAAGTTATGCCTGGTCAAAGTTTGGTTGACTTTTCCTATAGAAACCCTAAATTGCCATTTTGACTTTTGATGAGTTTAGGAGCATTTCTTGAAGAATCATGATCAACCCTTGATAAAATGATGGAGATTACTTCAAAATATTTATGTTGACCAAAAATCTTTGAAGTTTGACTGTATTTGGGCCATAGTTGACTTTTGACATAGTACAGTTGATTTTCTAATACTTGAGCAGTTGACTGAGCAAACTTGTTGTGTAAGGCATGAAACTTGACATGGGTGATCTTGGGGACATACTAGGGCAATAGAGAACACTTGGGACCCTTAGGACTCAACCATCTTGCTTTAAATTGAAACCCTAGTTTGAGGCTTATTGTCTTAAGAGGAGGATTTGTCTGGTCAATCCTTAGTCAACTTGAGCAATTGAAGATCCTTGGAGGCATATCTTGAGTGAAATGAAAGGACAAATTTTGGGGTACAACACATACGACCATAGGAATCAAAATAAAACTGAACGTCGTTCGACAGTAAGGGCTGTAATGATTTCTAATCCTGCACCAAATCAGCAGAGAAATTATCAACGTAGGCCAGAGGCGCCCATGAGACGATTCACCTGAATCAACATGACCTTGTCCCAAGTTTCGTCACATCTTTTGAAATACAATAAAGTGACTCTAAAAGAAGCTCCCAAGAACCCCAATACAACTTCTCCTCGCTACAATCCGAATGCTCGATGTGCCTATCATTCTGAAAGCCTTGGACATGATACCAACGATTGTTGGGCCTTGAAAAATAAGGTACAAGACCTTATCGAGGCAAAAGAGATTGAGTTTGATCCCCCAGAAACACCTAATGTGATAACAACGCCAATGCCCAAACACGGTCAAGGTGCCAATGCTGTTGATGATGAGTGTTTTGTTTCTTCTGTGAATTATTTAACTACTCTTTTGACAATTAAATATAATCTATTGCGAGTCGGTCTGTTTCCGGGTTGTGATGAAAGTTGTCAATTATATATGACTCTACCAAATGGTTGTTTGTTACTGAAGATGGGCATCCAACGCCTGATGGGTAACAGAGAAATCTTGTTTGAAAAAGTTCCTCTTATCAGAAACTCCTGTGAAGATGTCTCAATAATCACCATTTCCGACAATCCTCCCAAGGTCTCCAACAAAATACCCGTTAGGATTACATCTGTTCCAAAATCTACTCCCATAATCATCACGGTGCCAAGGCCAATACCATATTCTTCGGATAAAGTTGTTCCCTGGAACTATGGGGCTGACGTCTATTACTACGGCGTCAAGCAAGATCTGTTGGCTATCCAAGACAAAGAGTGGAGAAAGACATTGATCCTGACATCGTCAATATTGTTGGGACCAGTAAGATAACAAGAAGTGGAAGGATTTTCTCACCTGAGATCTCTCCAAATACCATTGCTACTCTTGTAATTATTCCCGCTACCGCTCCTACCAGCATTCCCAGTAGTACTCCTGTTGACAATCCTACCAACATCCCTGCGACCAAGACAAGGGGCAAGGACGTGTTATTTGAACCTGTCCAGATGAAGGCGCATCCAGAGGATATTCCTAAAGCTTCTAAAAAAGAGATAGAAGAGATACTAAAAATAGTTAAGAAAAGTGACTATAACATCGTGGAACAGTTGGGGCAAACCCCCTCAAAAATATCAATGTTGGCCTTACTCTTTCTTATGTTCAGAGGCCCATGCAAAAGCCTTTGTAAGGTTTCTAGAGACCTCCCACGTGCCCCAAGAGACTTCCATTGACCAATTTGAGAATTGTGTGGCCAGTCTAACTGTTGGTAATGGATTAGGCTTTTCTGACGTCGACTTGACTCCTAAAGGAAGGACACACAACGATGCCTTGCACGTCTCCATTGAGTGCAGGGGCACTACGCTAGCCCATCTCCTGGTGGATACAGGCTCATCATTGAATGTCTTGCCCAAAAATGTTCTTGACCGACTAGACTGCAAGGGACTCACTTTAAAGCCCTGCAACATTGTAGTGAGGGCCTTTGATAGTTCTAAGATGACAGTGCACGGAGAGGTTGACATCCCTATAAAGGTTGGAACTCATACCTTTGATTCAACTTTCTACATGATGGATATCCTCCCTTCCTATTCCTGTTTATTGGGCCGACCTTGGATTCATGGCGCTGGTGCCGTCACCTCTACATTACATCAGATGTTGAAGTACCCGATCAAGGGAAAAATCATCACTGTCCATGGGGAAGAGGAATATATGGTCAACCACCTGAACTCTTTTAGGTACGTGGAAATGGATGGTGAGTTCATCGAAGCTCCGTGTCAGCATTTCGAGAAGGTCCCACAAACAATTGCGATAACCAAGACTACTACCAAGACTCCAAAATTTACTAGACCGCCATTGAAAATGGCCTCTTTGAAGGATGCTAGAGCAGTGGTTGAGGAAGGCGGATGCACTATCTGGGGTCAACTTCCGTATATTCCCTACAAATCCAACAAATTTGGTTTGGGTTTTACTTCGGAAGCATAAAGAGATGTTAAGTGAACTCGCACCGGGGGAGCACCTTTACGTATCAGCAATCAGGGAGTCAACACAGTGGAAGAAAGTGATGGCAGTTGTGACCTGGATGAGTGGATTTTTCCAACTGGCATCAGAGGACTCAATAACTAGGAAGCCAAAGAATTTGCCCCTATTACTTTTCTTCAAGAGTAATTGCCTTTCAATTTTTGTCAGATTTGTAATAATTAAACAATTTAGACTTTAAAACCTTATGTCTTACCCGAGGCACAACGATCCATTTGTGAGGGTTGTTACTTCATCTTCATATGTCATCAATAAATCATGGATGTTTTTGCATGCAAACTTTACGCTCTTTGTTCTTCTTTTTCTACCTTTTTATTTGTTCAAAGATAGTTATGCTCTTACACACACTCACATATCAAAATGCAGATCCACATCCACTCAGGATCCCATGGGTAACGATTCTGCTATGCCATATCATGACTTTAAAAATCCAATCTAACAAGCCAAAGACGAAGGTGACGAAGATTGTGAGGTACCAGGAGAGCTAGTCAGGTTATTGCAACAGGAAGAAAGGACCATACAACCCCACGAAGAGCCATTGGAAACAATTAACTTAGGTACTGAAGAGGACAAGAAATAAGGTAGGGTAGGTGCCAACCTGGAGTCTAGTGTCAAGAAGCGCTTAACTCAGTCACTACATGACTATGTTAAGGTCTTTTCCTGGTCGTACAAAGACATGCTAGGACTCGACACTGACATTGTTGTCCATCGTCTGCCGACAAAAGAAAATTGCCCTCCGGTAAAACAGAAAGTCTGTCGCATGCGACCATAAATGTTAGATAAAATCAAGACTAAAGTCATGAAGTAGTTCAACGCCGGATTCTTAGCCGTCACCTCCTATCCACAACTGGTCACCAATGTTGTTCCAGTGCCTAAAAAAGACGGTAAGGTACATATGCGTGTGGACTACAGAGACTTAAATAGAGCAATCCCCAAGGATGACTTCCCGCTTCCGCACATCGATATTCTGGTTGACAACACTGCACAACATAAAGTATTTTCCTTCGTGAATGGTTTCTCCGGATACAACCAGATCAAAATGGCACCTGAGGACATGGAAAAAACGACCTTCGTCACACAGTGGGGCATATTCTGTTACAAGGTTATGCCATTTGGGTTGAAGAATGTTGGGGCAACCTATCAGCGTGCCATGGTAGCTTTGTTTCACGACATGATCCATAACGAAATAGAAGTCTACGTGGATGACATGATAGCCAGATCTCAAACTGAAGAGGAGCACCTTGACCATCTGCAGAAACTATTTAAAAGACTGAAGAGTTACAAACTAAGGCTGAACTTGAATAAATGCACTTTTGGAGTGAGGTCCGGTAAACTCTTAGGCTTCGTTGTCAGCGGCAAAGATATCGAAGTGGACCCTGCAAAGGTAAAAGCAATACAATAAATGCCTACTCCTTGCACTAAGAAGGAAGTCAGGGGATTCTTGGGACGACTAAACTACATCGCCGATTCATTTCTCACCTAACCGCTACTTGTGAACCAATCTTCAAATTACTGAAGAAAGATCAAGTCTTGGAATGGAACGAAGATTGTCAGGCTGCCTTCGACAGGATCAAAGAGTACCTTCAAGAGCATCCCGTTTTGATGCCTCAAGTCAAGGAAAGACCTTTAATCATGTATCTAACTGTCTTGGAAAATTTAATGGGGTGTGTGATGGGGCAGCATGACGAGTCTGGCCGAAAAGAGCATGTAATATACTACCTGAGCAAAAAGTTTACCGACTGTGAAACCAGATATTCACTGCTCGAGAAAACTTGCTGTGCTCTGGCATGGGCTGCTCTCCAGCTAAGACAGTTTATACTGACCCACACTACCTTATTAATATCCAAGATGGATCCAATTAAATACATATTCGAGAAACCCACCCTCTCTGGAAGAATAGCAAGATGGAAGATGGTCTTGACTGAATATGACATTCAATACACTACCCAGAAAACAATAAAGGGAAGTGTGTTAGCCGATCACCTTGCTCATCAGGCTATAGATGACTAACAATCCATGAATTTCGAGTTTCCAGATAAAGATATCATGTTGGTAAGCAATTGTGAAGAACTCAGACCATATGACGGACTTGAACAAGGATCCCGATGGACCTTGGTTTTTGACGGAACTTCTAACACACTCGGTAACAGCATAAGCGTTGTGATCATATCCCCTGAAGGATGTCACACTCCCTTCATTGTTGGGCTGTGTTTCAACTGTACCAATAATATGGCGGAATATGAAGCGTGTATTATGGGTCTCAAAGCTTCCATAGATTTGGGAATTAAGTCCTTAAGTGTATTTGGAGATTCAGCCTTAGTCATTAGTCATATCAAAGGAGAATGGGACACGAAGCATCCTAATCTCATCCCTTACAAAGAACACGTGTTGACATTAATCCCATATTTTGAGGAAATTAACTTTGAGCATTTTCCACGAAAGGAAAATCAACTAACGGATGCGCTAGCCACTATGTCATCCATGTTCAAAATCAGGTGGGATAATGAGGCTCCTCAAATCACCATTGAGAGGATGGACGAACTAACTCACTATCACGAGATTGATACTGAAGAAGTAGTGGACAAGCCTTGGTTCCATGAAATTAAGAGATATCTCGAGGCCCAAGAGTATCCGGAGGGAGCTTCAGTCAATGATAAGAAGTTCCTGAGAAGGTTTTCTGCTAAATTCTTCCTCAGTAACAAAATACTCTATAAGCGCAACCACGACTCTACTTTGCTTTGGTGCATGGACTCTGTGATGTAGAAAAGATCATGGATGATTTACACGAAGGTACCTTTGGCACTCATTCTAGTGGACACACTATGACTAAAAAGATCATATGGGCAGGATACTACTGGTCCACCATGGAAGCAGATTGTTATCAATATTCACGAACTTGTCACAAGTGCCAGATCTATGCTTACAAAGTACATGTGCCTCTGGTTCTTATAAAATTCCTGACTGCTCCTTTGCCCTTCGCAATGTGGGGCATTGACATGATTGGAGAGATCAAACCCATAACTTCTAATGGACACCGCTTCATCTTGGTTGCCATTAACTACTTCACGAAGTGGATTGAGGCAACTTCATTCACTTCTGTTACCAAGAACGTTGTGGCCCGATTCATCAAACAGAATCTTATCTGTCGGTATGGTACTCCGGAGAGAATCATTACAGATAATGGTACCAATATCAACAATACTATGATCACTGCACTATGCGCGCAATTCAAGATCCAGCACCATAACTCTTCTCCTTACCGGCTGAAGATGAATGGAGCTGTAGAAGCCGCTAATAAAAACATCAAGAAGATCATACAAAAATGACAATGACCTATAAGGACTGGCATGGGATGTTACCATTTTCTCTCCACGGTTACCGTACCACGGCACACACATCAACATGGGCAACTCCTTTCTCTTTGGTATACAGCATGGAAGTTGTCCTACCAATTGAAGTCCAAATACCTTCTCTAAGAATCTTAAGGGATGCAAGGTTGAATGAAGATGAATGGATTCAAACTCGACTTGACCAGTTGAACTTGATTGATGAGAAGAGGCTTACAGCTGTCTGCCATGGTCAGATGTACAAAAAACGTATGATCAAAGCTTTTAACAAGAAAGTCAGACGTTAGGTATATCGGGTTGGTGACTTGGTAATCAAATGTATCATACTACCACAAGGTGATCTCATGGGAAAGTGGACTCCTACATACGAATGACCATTCGTGATCAAAAACATATTTTCTAGCGGAGCAATGATCTTAACCACTATGGATGGCGATGACCTTCCGCACCCTATAAACGCGGACATAGTTAAAAAATACTACGCATGAAAAAAGACCCGCTAGGTCGACTGGCCAAGGAAAAAATTAGGGATAAATATAAAAAAATCTGTACACCCGGCAAGCTGAAAACCTGAAAGGGCGGTTTGGGCGAAAAAGGGTATCCTATTGGACTGAAACCCGAAAGGGCGGTCCAGGCAAAAGTTAGGGATTTAAAGCGTATGATTATGTCCTGTTGGATCACCTTACAAACAACCTTCAGTATCGACTGACAAACTCAAATGGTTCTAATCAATCCAATCAGCTTCGGACAAAGCAGCAAGTGGATGAGACGCTCAGAGACATGAAAGATATAGCAGAGTGGAACCCCATGGGATTATTTCACATAGTTGTCTTTTCTTTGTATCAATTTTCATTTTTATGATGACATTCTCTTACTAGGATTTTTGTCTCTTTGTACAAATACTTATTCAAGTTAATACAAAGATATTCCTTTGAAAGTGCAAAACTATTTGTTTCTCTTTTACTATTCCAGTTTTATTTGCGAAAGCGTCTAATATTTATTTTTGAACATATGCATTTGAATGTAATTACTATTTATAAATGAACGCATAAAAGGAAAACTAAATAGAAAGTCAATCACTAATGGCTTTAAGAAACAGGACAACATCTATGAGCTATTTCACAAAACCCCCGCAGGTACTCTCTCCAACAGAGCAGAAGCAAGAACATCCTATTACAGGATCATTGTCATATCCCCAGCAGGTAGCCTAATGGTGCCTTTTTCCTTCATATCCCCGATGGAGCAAAACTCCCAGTTACCGCTCCAAAGATTCGCCAGTGAAAGTCGTCGAGCTTCTCAGGATTCCCCAGCAAGATTTCATAAAGCCCACAGGCAATACACGACATTTCTCTTCCCCAAAAGCATTTATTTCTCTAATTATGGAAACCCCATCCTTCAACACTTCAACTTCAACAAAATATAAAAACCTACACTCCTCATTCCCAGCGGTAGTCGGGGATTTTCCCCCCTAATACCAATAACACTGCAACAAAACAACTTACATGCGCATACAACGCATCCATACATCATAAACATCGATGATATAAATGCATATATCGCAATCTCATTTGCATTATGCATTTCATGCATCATGGCATCACATACAACTAACTCTTTACCTTTTTTCAGGAAAGATCAATCAACAAAAAATTACTATCAAATTTTAAACAAGACAAAGCAAATATCTATGAATAAATCAATCGTAGATCAATTCCCGAAACAAGACGGGTGACTATCTACATGACACTTCCTTCAGACTCCTGCCGGTTCAGTTTAAATCTCTCAACGGTTTATCCTAATTCTTTCCCGCAGACAATCTCCTCTGATTTAGATAAATCGCTCTAAGATTTATTCAGATTCTTCTCCAGACCCCTGCTGGTTCAATTTAAACCTCTCAACGGTTTATCCTGATTCTCCCCACAGTAGACACTTTCTCTGGTTCAGATAAGTTGCACCAAGATTTATTCTAATTCTTCTCCAGACCCATGCTGGTTCAGTTTAAACCTCTTAACGGTTTATCCTGATTCTTTCCCACAGACGTCTCCTCTGGTTAAGATAAGTCGCACCAAGATTTATTCTGATTCTTCTCCAGATCCCTACTGGTTCAGTTTAAACCTCTCAACGGTTTATCCTGATTCTCTCCCCAGTAAACGTCTCCTCTGGTTCAAATAAGTCGCACCAAAATTTATTCTAATTCTTCTCCAGACCCCTGCTGGTTCAGTTTAAACCTCTCAACAGTTTATCCTGATTCTCTCCCCAGTAGACATTTTCTCTGGTTTAGATAAGTCGCTCCAAGATTTATTCTGATTCTCTCCAGTTAAAAAATACCCAAGACCTCTTTAGGTTCAATTTAAACCTCTCAACGATTTATACTGATTCTTTTCAAATAAGACACTTTCTCTGGTTCAGATAAGTCACTCCAAAGATTTATCCTTATTCTTCCCAGTTAAAGATTATTCAAGACTTCTGCTAGGTTCAGTTTTAAATCAACCAAAGTTTTATTCTGATTCTTTCCCCAGTTGAGGTCAAGTTTATACTTAGTCTAATTTCGGTCAATGGTCACCTCCGGATGGCATCTTTAATCCCATTCCTTACACTTCAATCACAATATCATCAAGTGCAAATTTCTGGGCACTCTAGTGTTCAATCATCTTCTACCTTCAAGTCACGAATGGCAGATTCGCCAATCTAACTCTTCAGGTTTAAGAAGATTGAACAGGGCAGCTGTTGTACCCCAAAATTTGCCCTCTCATTTCTCAAAGGATCATCCCGGACCCTCAAATTTGCTTCTCTAAAGTTTCAAGTCTTGGATTACAATTTTCCAAGAAAGTCACTCACAAGGGCAAAATAGTCAATTACACACTAAAAAGTCAAACTTTGACTTTTGGATCAAAATCAAGTTTCAAGAATCATATTTCATCAAGGCATGTTATAGTATGAAGTTTGTTTCATCAAGAAAATCAAAAGTCAAGATTATGTTGAAAAAGTCAAAATTCTAAATACTTAGAAATTTTTCTAAGTGTTTAAGAAATATGATAAATTCAGAACTTCTGGCCAGATTTTCACCATGATGCAAGTTGATTATGGAAGAACTTCTAACACAAGGGTTGTAGATCTCAATGAGATCTAAAACATTGTAGAATAGAAATTCTTCTAGAAATGCAGGGATTTCAAGTTATACATCTTCAAAGACACGTCCCTGAAACTTAAACACTTAGTAAATTTTGAGCATTTTCAAATCAGAATTTGGTTACAATTTCTGGGCCAGTTTTCACGTAGGTTCAGTAAGAATTTGCAAGAGTAGTTCAAATAGGGTTTGCAAAGCGTGTTATAAGCTTTTTGGAAAGTCTGAGAACTCACTCAAAACATGCTGGAGCAAAGAGATTCAAAAATCAGAAGTTGGATGTTTATTCTAAGTTACGCTGATGCTGAACTTCTGACCAAAATTAAGCTATGATGCATAGTCTCATATTGTAGGATTTCTGGTTCGATAAATCTCATCATCATTTAATGCTCACAACCATTTTTGAGTTTTTATCCAAAGGATTTCCCCACGTGTGAGATAGAAGTACCATTGCTATCCTTGAAAAGCAAACTTTTGTACAAGTTTATGCTGGGCTCATGCTTTGCTTTTTCCTCTGAAGGTACTTTTCCTTAATTCATGCTTACAAATCTAGCTTATGCACGGCTAAAAGCTGCTAACCACCATACTTGTTTAACTTGCTTCAAGAACAAGTCATCTCCCTAGCATGATGGTTATACTCTTGACTTCTCCAAGCTACAAAATCCTTGCCTATAAATGGAACTTCATTGGCAACTATAAAGGGGTCGAAAAAATTGAAAAGAAAAAGCCTTGAAACCTTGCTAAAAATTCGAGGAATCTGAAACTACAAACACAAATACAAAACCTGCTAGTTCTTGATTTTTGCATTCAAACTCCATTTTTCCTCAAGTGTTTCTTGACCAAGTCATCCATACAGCTTCTGATATACATTTATAAGTCGTCCTAACTTCTTTTTTCAGACTATAACATGTTCTCCATCAATCTCCACCTCAAAAGTTTGTTGAGCACGTGAGGAGGCTGATCAGAACATCACAAGCAGTCAGAACCAGGCTCTAATTCACAGAACCTTTTCCAGTTGCAGGGTAAGCTTATGTTGAATCTCATCACATTACTTAGACATTGTTAGACTTGCACGTTTAAAAATACAATGTAGACATCCTGATTCTGTACATATTCATAGATTTCATATATTTTTGCCTAAGTAGAGAGAACTTCAGTTCAGAACTTCTTGAGGAAATTAGGATGCAGAATTAGGATTAGAAAAATTCATGCTTGCTGCTATATGCGCATTTTCTGTTTTGTTGAGAAATGACTAAGTTGCAGATGCTCTGACTAGCATGGAGAAGGGGATGAAGTTCATCATCAGAGTTTACTTGGTGATACATGTTTATGCTTTTGCTTCTAATACCAGATGTACAGCCACCCCAGTGGTAGAAAGCGTGCGCATAAGACATTAGTCCTAAGGGTCCTGGGTTCTAGCCCCAGAAGCATCTTTTTTAGGTTCATTTATTGACATTTTTACCCATTTATCTGTCAGACAATATTCCTAGATCAGAACTTCTAGATATCCTCACCCAACAACATTATCACCTCACTCTCTCAAATAACCAGAACTTCTGACTTGCCAGTGATATTAGAACTTCTACGTTCCCAGCTGCACTAGAGCTTCTAAACTCCTTCAGCAATCAGAACTTCTAGGCTTTCCTTTATTCCCAGCAATCTCAGAACTTCGGTGTACCCAGACCCAAAACTTCTGACCTTCCCCATTTCTGCTAACATGTTATTTCTGATTTTTACAGCGCATCAGAGTCAGAACTTCTGCCTCTTATTTCTTCACAGTCAGCAATGCGCTGATTCTGAATCTTTTTCTTTATTATTTTTATCATCACTTTTATTTTCATTAATCAAAACACCAAAAACATTTTTATATTCATGTGCTTTATTTTATTTCTTTTAAACAAAAATACTAAAAAAATATTTTCTTAAACAAATTTATTTCTTCTCTTAACAAAAACAAAACAAGTCCATTTTTTGTACATTATTTCAATATGGTTGTAATAGATAATTAGGACTTTAATTTCTTGCAATCCCCATTTGTAAATTTGTACACCCTATCCCTCTAATAGTTGTAATAGCGTAGAATATTTAGTTTCCACAATTTATCGCTTTCATATAAATGATAGTAAAGTAGGATTTGTATGGGAAGATAAAAACAATAAGTAGACAACCCTTAATCAAAGACTAAATGCATGCAAATCAAACACACTATTCACACATGCACCCCTAGGGTTACTTCCACTTATTACCTAAAAATGGTCATGTTATGCATGTGAGATGTCTTAGCAAATAAAATCAAAATACAAGATCATAGTCCCTCGATGACGCTACAGATGTTGCCTTTCAAATGATCTTAGTCCCTCAAAGAGAAATGCTAAGATATCTCACAACATTGCTATCATGTCCATACGATGACCCACGCCCGTCCCTTTACATCCAAAGATAAGGTTTCTTACCAATCAATGGTAAGATAGCAATATTAAAGAAAAGAGAGAAATGAAGAAAAGACTTTTGAGTAGGTAGAAACGTTCTTAGTTGCTTGCTCACTTTCAAAACAAACACACACCAAACATTTTCAAAACATGAAATATTTTCAAAAGTCCAACACTTTGTATACGTTCTTACGAAACGAGAACCATTACAAAGTTCGCCTAAACGAATGCACCTTTTCAAAAATACTTTCAAAACCACCACAAAGCACATTCTCAAACAAAAGCAAGTGATCTAGCAAGCAACTAAGAGCCCATAGATAACTATGGATGAAAAGGGTGATAACACATTCCCTTTTCATAATCTACCCCCCGAACTCAAGAAAATAATCTCAAAGGTCTTTCCTATTCTTTTCAGCCTTTCCTTATTGGATAAAAGAAAAGTCGAGGGTGACTCTTGCTAACCGCAACAATTGCGATCAAACACAAAACATCCCAAGTTAGTTCTCCCACCGTATTACAACTGCCAATGATGGAGAGCAAAATACTCCACAAGGATCAGGCACCAGCATTGCAAGTTTGACGAATGCGTTAACTGTGATTCATCACAAGCCATGTTCACATCCATAGGGTCCATGGCTACAAATAGTTCGATACCTGGGTCCACATGGGCCATACCCACGAACAATTCAAAAACCATGCTTATCTCTGCAAATGCGACAGGGATCCCTTCGAACACTCAAACTGGCCATGTGTTGACATATGTGAGAAACCAGACTCAACTTGCAACCCCTAGACCACCAGGATTTGAAAATTTTAGGACTTGGATGGAACAACCCCAATACGGGATGCCAACTTCCCTTATGTCAAGATTACACAATAATATAACCACACATACACATCCTACCATGACAACCTTTTTACCAGTGCACAACTCGGGTTTTAGCATGAACCATGTGGGTCGAAATATGTAGAACCAAGGATTGTTAAACCAATTGCCTATACTCACAACGGATACTCAGGCAGCGTTTAGGCAATAAATGGACGCTAGTAACCATGACATGGTAGGAGTGCTTGCACGTGAAATGAATACCATTTTCTCTCATTTGATCCAGAATATTAATAGGACAAACCAAGAAAATACCCAATCCTATCAGCAAATGTCAGCACAGATGGCACACATAGCTGACTTTTTTGGAGCCCCACAAGCACATGTTCGACATAAGCAAAATCAGGTGGCAATTCAAGAGGAAGAACCCACTATCAATCAGGTTCGACCACCCAGACAAGAGCCTGGCGAAAGGGATGTGAGGGCAAGGGTAGAGAACGATGAGAAATTCGAAATGAGATCCTTGAGGAGCAACCTAGAAGAATAGTAATGATTAACAGGGATCAAAATGCAGAAGAAGTGATACATAGAGTCAGGCAGGATAACATACTGGCTAAAAATAATTTAACCACCATGATCGAAAGAATCATGGCTCAAAATGGCCTGAATACAGGTTTTCAACGGCCAAATTACACATCTCCATTAATAGATTTTATTTTGCAGGCAGAATTACCAAGGGGTTGTAAAGTCCCCAAATTCACAAAATTCTCAGGAGATACTAACGAATCAACTGTCGAACATGTGGCCAAGTATCCGATAGAAGCAGGGGACTTGGCAAATAATGAAAACTTAAAGATAAAATATTTTCCTAGTTCATTAACAAAAATGCTTTTACATGGTTCACTACATTGCCACCAAATTCTATAGATACATGGCCTTATTTAGAAAGATTGTTCCATGAACAATTCTACACGGGGAAAACTAAAATAAGTCTGAAGGAATTATCCAGAGTTAAAAGAAAGTTTACTGAACCTATAGATGACTATTTAAATAGGTTCTGTTTGTTGAAATCTAGATGTTTCACAGTAGTACCTGAACATGAATTGGTCGAAATGGTCGTTGGTGGATTGGATTACTCCATTCGAAAGAAACTAGATACTCAGTATCTAAGAGACATGGCCCAATTAGCAGACAAAGTTCGACAAATTGAACATTTAAAAGCAGAAAAGGCCAGGGCAAGTAAGAATTATAAGAAAGAGAGGGTAGCTTATGTAGAAATAGAAGAAAAGGAAACAAAAGCATTTGATGACATATATGATCTGGAGGAATTCGAGGTAGATTTGGCTGAACTAAAAGAAACACCCTCATACTCTTGTAAAATGCTTACACCAGCAAACAGCAGAAATCCTGTCTAAGTAAAAAGAATGATGAATTCCCCAAGAAAGCTTATACGTTTGACGTTACTAAATGTGATGAGATTTTAGATTTGCTTGTAAAAGATGGTCAAATGATAGTGCCTCCTAATGCCAAAATTCCACTGTTAGAACAATGGAAGAAAAGAGGTTTTTGCAAATATCATAACTTTCTGGGCCATAAAACTTCACAATGCTTTCTTTTCAGGGATCTTATTCAAAATGCTATCAAAGAAGGATGCTTGAAGTTTACTGACAAAGTCAAGAACCATATGAAGGTTGATGCTGACCCCTCCATGTTGCACACACCAATATGCTGAACATGTGGAAATCAACATGGTGGATATGGTGGAATTGAAGAAGAAGAGGCCAAGAGAGTCGAAGGCTCAAACACGAATGGCAAACAGGCTACTGAAGGCCTAACTAACATAATCCCTTGTGACACTCCTAGCAAAAATATTTCTACAGGTGATGCTGAATCAGAGGCCACTGAGGGCCCTAAGGCAGGAAAAGCTGAGGCTACTGAAGGCCTTAGAATCAAATTTGAGAAGATAAGGATTGCTGAAGGTCCTAGTCTAAGAGTTAATATGGTGGATTTGAACCGAACTCCACCAGAAATGGAAGAATTCGAAAGATGCCTCAAGATGGAAAGGGAACAAATGATTTTTGGCTACCCTAAGGCCAATGAGACGCTACGAGAATACCTTTGGAGGTGTCATCGAAGGAATTCAGAGATGCTGATGTGTCCAAGGTGTAGCATTTCTCTGAATCGAAGGGTTGTAGAGGCTTATAAAAAAGCGCAGCATGCTAGAACCCAGGGCAATTGGAGGCACGAAAGCTAGTTGATGAAAGTGTACCCAAAGCCAGGGGAAAGTTTGTTTGATTTTTTGGTACGTTGTTATAAATTTAAAATAGAATGTTTGTTATGTCCCAGGTGTGGGGCAGTGTATGATAAAGACATGGCTGAAATGTTCGAAAGAGTTCCATTTACCCATGGATGGGACAAGCAAGGTAGCAAACCCAACATATACATATTCGAAAAGAGGGGAGTCCCCATAAGGCAAGATAGTCCTCACCCCAAAGCCAGGAGACTCACGTTCAAACTTCCAGCAGAAGTACCAACGGACAGATGGACGCAAGCAGGGGCAGGAAGAGGAAAGTGGAGAAGTTTCGACCAAGGGGGCAGAACTTCGATGGCCTACAGAAAGAAATTTCGAACATCAAAGAGAGAGGCGTACATGTTAGAGAACTACAAAGGAAAAAATCTAATGTCCAGATCCCAATGGAGGAGGCACCAGAGGATCAAAAAGGCTGAGAGAGAGTTAGCATCGAAGGACACGGGGAAGTCTAGTAGTAATAAGTTCCTTTCGAGCACTACGAACTCAAATAAGCCACCCGTGAGTCGAAAGTTGTTTTCATCAGAAGAGAAGGTCACAAGTGAGAAAGTTCAGAAGAACCTAACAAAAGAAGACAAAATGTCAACAGACGATTTCGAATCTGACGGGGTTTCATCCTTTAATGTTAATTGTAATGTAGTATCAGTTTTACCTTAGGAATATAACCAGGAAACTGAAATAGAGGACATGGAAGAAGTTGGTGAGGAGGAAATGGCGAAATATAAACCAGTTTGCTACTATGTGCTCAATAATAAAGCTGTCGATGAACAAAATGCTTTCTTCGAAAGGCATGACCAGGGCATGAATGGGGCATTTGAAGCATTTATACATTAGGGCCAGGGTTGAACAAGTAGGCATAAACAAGGTTTTGGTGGATGGAGGAGCAGCTGTCAATTTAATGCCACAATTCATGTTGAAAAAGATTGGAATGTTCGATACGGACGTAAAGCCACATAACATGGTCCTTTCGAATTATGAAGGGAAGATTGGACATACGTTGGGAGTGATACAGGTAGAATTGACAGTTGGCTCAATTACAAGGCCAACTATGTTCATGGTAATTCCAGCGAAGGCAAATTACAACTTGCTGCTTGGTAGAGAATGGATACATGGAATAGGAGCGGTTCCTTCGACAATGCACCAAAGACTATCCATATGGAGAGAAGATGGCATAGTGGAGAATATAGAAGCGAACCAAAGTTACTATATGAACAAAGTGAATCAGGTAGACAGGAGGAACTTCGATAGAAATCTAGCCAACATAAGGCCATGTTACCCAGCAGGAGAAGAATACTCACCAAGAAAGAGTGCCCTCTATTTCTTAACTCTCCCCTCAAATGGGATAGAGAAATCATGGGAGAAACATAAGGCATTGGAGGAATGTCTGATGTACAGCCAACTGGCTGGGATGAAGACAGTGATTATGTCTGAATTATTGTTCTTCAAAAATATTTCGGCTTACTTGGCCGAAAACAAAAGAAAAGCGGCTTTCGAAGCTAAATTAACCAATATGGCTATCATAGCCACAAATAATACACTGCATACAACAGGACCTGGGGAGAATTTTATTCCAAAACCTCCTGACGAACAGGTACCAGGAGAACAGTTAGAATAAAGACTTCGAGAAAAATCCCTTAGAGTCAAGCGCAAAGATGTTGGCTCAAGACCCCCTTGAAGAAATAGATCTTGGGGATGGAAGCGTGAGAAGAGTCACGTACATCGGTGCCAAATTGGATCCCAAATTGAAAACGAAGTTGATTGAATTGCTGAAAGAAAACAAAGATTGCTTCACTTGGGATTATGGCGAAATGCCTGGTTTAAAAAGAGATCTGGTCGAATTAAGGTTGCCAATCAAAGAAGGCAATAATCCTATCAAGCAGACGCCTAGAAGGTTCGCCCCAAATGTTCTTTCAAAGATTAAAAAAGAGGTCGAAAGACTTCTTTGTTGCAATTTCATCAGGACTACAAGGTATGTCGAATGGATTACCAATATAGTTCCTATTATTAAGAAAAACAGTTCAGTAAGAGTATGCATAAATTTTCGTGACTTAAATGCAGCAACTCCTAAAGATGAGTATCGAATTCCTGTGGCAGAAATGCTAATAGATTCAGCCGCAGGATTTGAATACCTTAGTATACTTGATAGATACTCTGGATACAACCAAATTTCATTATTGAGGAAGATGTGTCCAAAACAGCTTTCCGTTGCCTTGGGGCAATAGGTACCTATGAGTGGGTAGTTATGCCTTTTGGCCTAAAAAATGCTGGGGCAACTTATCAAAGGGCAATGAATTCAATATTTCATGATTATATATAAACTTTTATGCAGGTTTATATAGATGACATTGTGATAAAGTCTGTATCAGACGAAAGTCATCTGAATCATCTTCGCCAATCATTCGAAAGGATGAGAAAACATGGCTTGAAGATGAATCCCCTTAAGTGTGCCTTCTTTATGCAAGCTGGAGACTTCTTAGGCTTTGTGGTTCACAAGAAGGGAATAGAAATCAATCAGAACAAGACGAAGGCTATCATGGAAGCAAAAGCTCCATCAACTAAAAAGGAGTTACAATCACTTTTAGGGAAGATAAATTTACTGAGAAGGTTCATTTCAAATCTAAGTGGTCGAACTCAAGCCTTTTCTACCCTCCTTCGTTTGAAACAAGAAAAGTTCGAATGGAACAAAGAACATCAAGAAACTTTCAATAAAATCAAGCAATATCTGATGAATCCTCTCATCTTGTCTCCACCTTTTAGAAGGAAACCAATGCGATTATACATATCTGCTTCTGATGTTACTACTGGTAGTATGCTAGCACAAGAGGGCGGAAATGGCATTGAAAGAGCCATTTACTATCTAAGTAGAGTTTTGAATAATGCAGAGACAAGATACACTGCTATAAAAAAGCTTTGTCTTTGTTTATACTTCTCTTGTACAAAAATCAAATATTATATAAAGCCTTTTTATGTATAGGTGTCTTCACATTTCGACGTTATCAAACATATGTTGTCAAAGCCAATACTACACAGTCGAATTGGCAAATGGGCCTTGGCCCTTACTGAATATTCTTTAGCCTTCATGTCTTTAAAAGCAATGAAGGATCAAGTAGTATCAGATTTCATTGTGGACCACGCAGTGGTAGAAAACCCTCAACATTATGTTGAGTTAAAGCCTTGGAGATTGTTCTTCGATAGCTCTACCCACCAAAAATGAAGTGGAGTTGGAATTCTAATAATTTCTCCTGATGGAATCCTAACGAAACTCAAGTACAAGATCGAGGAATCCTAAAAGTAAATGGGAAATACTTAAAGAAGTATACACCATTTTTGCAGAAAGTAAAAATTATGGCAAGGGAATAAGCAACAAAGTATGTATAGCCAAAATAGTGATCCAATTAATTGCCAAAATGGCTTTGCCTTAAATATTTACCTTTAGAGTCAACTCCTAATTTTGACTCATCTTCAGAAACTTCATATTCATCTTCTTATTCTGACTCATATTCGAACATTCCAAAGTCAGAAAGTTTTTGAAGTTGTCATCAAGAGTTGTTATTAGCCAAAAGTGGTTATTATGAATATATCGAAATTCAAAGTTGTTATTCAAAAATGACTATTTCTCTATGTAACGAAATACACATTTTTGAGGGGGCAATTTGTTAGCTGGGAATTTTGATTATACAAGTTTTGAATAATTAAGGCTTTTTGATCGAAGAAAGAGTTGTTCGAGGGAAAGTATAAGAAGGTTTTTATGGAGTCTTCGATTTATGAAAAGCAAGTAAAGAGTTTTACTATATTGAACCATTATCGAAGGGTTCGTCTTCGAACTGTGGAAATATAAGTTATTCGAAGCATTGCAAAGAAAGATATTTCGACAGTCGTGTTATTTGAATTGGCACTTCGAAAAGAAGAAGATTTCGAATTCAAAAGCTTCGATCTTATCCAAACAGACACGTGTAAGTCTAATAGTTCAAAAGACATGCAATCTTCGAACGTGGCGTGTTTTCTTAGAAGGGTCGTTAGGGTCAAATCAGTATAAATAGAAGTCTTAGTTGTTAGAAAAATGTGTTTGGATTGTATACAAAATCATATTATACTCAAAGTACCATAGCGAGAGAAACAATTTTGTTGATAATGTATGTATAAGAACACCACCAGTTTTATTCAGAATTAATTTCTCAGTACAAAGTCTTTAATCACTTTTATTCCTTTTTCGTTTCTAGTCTAGTCTTTTAACAATTTTATTAACCTTTTCTTATTGAGCATTGCCTTTATATTTTCACAAATTCTCAGATTATTCCCTTTAAAGTCATATTTAAGATTCATAATCAAACTTTAAACATCTTGAGATAATCGTAACCATAGAAAAACTTTATTATTGTCCGTACAATGTTTTCTTTCGAATCAGACTATAAAAACACTAAGACTATGTCCTAGGATCAATCTAGTCGATCATGTAAGTTACCAAAGCATAATATTTGGAAGACTAGCGGTTGTTTATCAGAAATCACTTGTAAATAGAACTATAGAGCTCTGATTTTCTTATTGCACTATGAGGATACATATGTACGAGGTTTCGAAACCGAGGTGAGCACCCTAACTTAAAACCTTCTTTTTCCCCTTTAATTAATCCGGTTATCATTCATAGCAAGTAAACCTTTAGATAACAACACTTTTAGAAACAAACAAAATGGATCCCATTGAGTACAACAAATGTGAGGGGTGTTATACCTTCCCCTTACATAACCGACTTTTGGATCCGAATTTGGTTGCTAGACCATTTTCTCGATGTTTTCCTTTCCCTTAGGGATAAATAAAGTTCGATGGCGACAATTGTTCCTTGAGAGACTAGGGTATAGTTAGACTTTTTCAAGAAGACATTGACAGGTAGTCTTTGTGGATTGTAATCAGTTTAGTTATGGTGGATTAAATCCTTGTCGAGAAAGGAAAAATCACCTTGGCAAGTGGATATAATTAACTTCGTTAACAACGAACCATGATAAAAGTAATTGTGTTCATTTACGTTTGTTCTTGTTTCATACTTGCTTGTGTTGGGTAGAGAAAGTTCCAAATCTAGAAACTCATTTCAACCCCCCCCCCCCCCCCCCCCCCCCCCCATTTCTTATGTTTCTTGTACCTTTAGACTAGATTTAATTTTTCTTCATAATTTAAGTCATGAAGTATGGGAAATAATTCTCAATGGTTCGTTTATCCATACCCATCAAGTAAGTGATAAAGTATTAGATAAACCTGACTTCTTTTGGACCGAAGGTGAAAAGAGAAAATTTGGAATAAAATTAAAAACCAAAAGATTTATAATAATGTATTTGGATGATATAAAAATTTACTATGTTCATCATTGCAATAATGCCAAGGAAATGTAGGATACTCTTGAAATTCTATATGGAGTTTCTCTAAGTACCGAATGAGAGAAGATGAACACACGAGGCAAAGAAGATGAAGATACCAATCACAAATGTTTTTCCAAATTTAGAAATATTAGAAATTTTGTTGGAAACTATATTACTAACAAATATATGAGAATTATGAATTGTAAACTTAATCCAACTCATAAATCAAAAGGCCTTTTGGATTTCAGGAAAAATCAAGAAAGAGGGAAATTATAGAAAATTTGAATGAACTAGTTCAATTACTTTAAGATGGAGGAATATAAACTGAAGAATCATCATCCATATCATACTCCTACCATAAAACTCATGTGCGATCCTTTGAAATAATATACTTAGTGGTTGAAAGATCTTCATAATATTCAACATTCAATAAAGGACCCTATTATTCAAAGAATGACAAAGAAGACGAAGAAGTTTCTTCAACACTCGAACAAAGAAGAGGAGGAGAGACATCACATCACAGAGAAATATGAAAAAATATTCCTCCAACAAAGAAGATGAAATTTGCTTAAGGACATCCCACGAGGGAGATACAATTCTAGGTATCAAACTTTCTTATGCTCAACTATTTAGAATAAGTGATTTGTTAGAAAAAGAAATTGCTAAACTAAGAGAGCACATCCTAGGTATTAAGGAATCTCTAAGATATCTTAAGGAAATAAATAATTCTTTCAAAATAGATATAACTAACCTTAGAAATTCAAAATAAGAATGTAAGCAGTATGACTCCCTTATAAAAGAAGTAATTGATCTTCGTGAAACCCTAGGAAAAATTATCCAATGGTAAAAGAAACTTGGCCTATTTTATCTAGTAAAAATACTCCTTAAATGAAAATGGTCTAGGATTTAAAAAGGAAATAAAGACTAGAAAAGACATAGATCATATTGGAAAGAAGCATCCAGTATATAAGTGAACACACTGTAAGAGAATAGGTCACTTAGAACCTTTTTTCTTTGATAAGTTGAAAAGATCTAAAGGCAAAAAACCTTAGATATTTTAAATTTAATACACCCGAGCCCAAGAAGATATGGGCATCAAAGGTGAAACCTTAACTCTTTTGCAGGTATGACTTTCAACTTAGAGTTTTACCGATAATTAATAAAGTTGCGCATAGCAATAATATACTTCCGAAGTATACAATATTTTTGAAGTCTCTGGTCCAATCATGAACGATGATGACAAATGTCAACCATTCTGATCAAAGCAAAGTATTTGATATTTTCTCTAAGTTTATGATCCTTAGTGATCAATTGAATAAACTTATTCATTTTGTGGCTTTTACCAACTCTCGCATCCAATGGCGTGTAGAGGAGGATACACCATTTGGTGTTTTCTCATTTGGGAAATATTTATCAAGACTTCTTGATAAAAGAGGTACACATTATTTTAAAGTTAAAATAATTAACTAAATCTGATTACCCTCTTTAAATAATGACGTAAATTTTTTTCTCGTCATGAAAAATTATTTTCTAATCCAAAAAGAGGAGTGTTCTAATGTTTTATAGCAAGAGGTGCAAATAAAGCCAAGAAGGGGTACAAAGCACAAAGCCCAAAACAAGATATGATGAATTGGGCGAAAATAGTTTATTAGCACTAATATCCTATTGATTAGATCAACTGAACACTAAAAATTTGAATGTTAGAGCTCACCACAAGGGCTAGTTAGGTAAGTAAGTATGGTAGAAAATACTTGCAACAAATAAGTATTTTTTTACCGTTTCTAATCTATTGGAACATATGTATAATCAATTAGACATAAGCTATAAATAGATGTAACTTATCATTCTTCTCATCTTATCATTTCCTCACTTGTTCATTGTATTAGAAACATATAGTTCTCTCACTCATCATCATAACCTCAAAATGGCCCCAAAAAACATGCTCTTCCATGCTTCATCTTCATATTTCTCTAAGGAATTCTCCTCTCAAACTCAAGAAATCAACTTCAATCTCTACTAATCTAATAAAGAAGTCTTTTCCTTCCACTATCTATATGAAGATATCTTCAAGAATTGCTCCTTCATTGAAGCATTCACTGATATAGGGATAATGAACTTTGTTTCTAAGAAATCCAAGGAGAGGTACCCATAATTGGTAAGAATGTTTTACACCAATCTCTCATACAAAGATTGAATTGTCTCCTCTGAAATCAAGAAACATCCCATCACCCTCTCTATTGGAAGACTTCACTAAAGTTTGCAACTTGCTCTTCATAGATCAATATTATAATCAAATGGACCACCTTGAAGGTAACAAATTCAACTTTGACACTCTTTCCCATTCTCCCATCATTGATCCCACTTCAATTATTCCAATTCCCTTCATTGTTGGAATCATTCTCCCACACATTAGATTAATTCACTACACTATGAATCATATTTTGTTCCCAATGAAGGGTAATTGTAGCACCATCCAAAAATCATACATCTCTGATGTCTGGTACTTAGAAAATCAAGCCCCAAAAAATTGGAAAGATGCAATTCTTCACCATATGCTAGATAGAAAAAGGAAAAACAACATTATACCTTATGCTGAACTGATCACCAAAATCCTAAACCATTATGGCTATCCATTTGGAGAAGAAGAACCTACCTATGTACATATACAAAGATATGACAAATTGTTATAAGCAAGATGGGATATGCAATTCAAGAAGGAGAATTTGTCCCTTATCAACCAAGAAGAGCAAGGGAGCGAATACACAGTTCTTCATCCAACTCTCTCAATGAAATCCATAATGAGCAAAGGAAGATGAATGCAAAAATATCATTGATAAAAGGGCAATAAAAATATTATCTCTCTAGCGGCTTCTAGCGAGGATGATGATATTGAGATGAAATAAGTGTTTCTTAGATGTTTTCATTCTTGTTATGCATTTTATTCCTTGTACTTCTAATTAAGCAAATTCCCCTTTATATTTTTTAATTACTTAATAATATGGGTGCTTTCTTTTCCTTATCTATATGTTTAAATTGTCCATGTATGCATATTTATTTTTTGCAATGCATCTTTCTCCGCCTTTTTGATTTCGACAAAGGGGGGAAGTATATTCTTAGGAGGGGCAATGTATACTCTCTATTTAACTTAGGGGGAGTCTAAGTACTCTAAACACATATGCATTTTTTTATTTTACCTCCCCCCTTCTTAAAGATGTGTTGTCATCATAAAAAGGGGGCGAATGTGGAACCTTGTTTTGAAGGTGATATGCTGTTAACAAGGATATCACCTTTTGATGAAGACAACTATTGTCTTCTGACAAGTCAAGCACAAATGCTTAAGCAAATAAAGATGCAAAACTAATCATTAAAGTTGGATGAACTTTACTATATGATGATGGAAATCAAATGGAATATAACTAAAGCCTCATCTCAAGCTACTCAAGCAAGTGTCTACAAAAGAGAAAGTATATGGCTAAGTCTTGAAGTGCTTAGGGCCCTCCCAATTTAGTTGTGAGTGAACAATTTGTAAAGCATAAGGACTTTATCGTAAATGTGCATGGCTAAAAGCACACACATTAAAATATATTTTCAAACCATTTTTACCCAAGAAAATATTTTCAAAAACATCTTGAAGTTGTACTTGATGAATTTGGAGCTGTCAAAATAGTTATAGGCAGAATTTTGACTTATCTAATCGATTGACACTTTTGTCCAATCAGTTAGAGCATTTTAAAATTGAGTCCTAATTGATTAGGATGACACCTTAATAATGTGAAATGATTAGATATCTTCTCCTTCCTTTTTAAATTTACAATAAATTATATCTCAAACTTCTAATTGGTTGTAAATAAGGGCCACTTGATTAGATTGCCATAAAATGCACTTATTTAAAATTCCTTTTTGCGACAACCTCTATCCTATAACTAAAAGTCCCTTCCCTCATTTCATTTCATCTAGAATCATATTTTGACGCACCTCTCTCACTCGCTAAAGTTTTATTTCACTTTCTCTCACTAGTATTTTAGCCTGAGTGCTTTTGTGAAATGTCCTTTTGGGAGTGAGGTTATAAGTGTAATTTTGGAAGGATAAAATTGTAATATTCACCAAGGGTTTATTTTATACTTTGGTTGAATAATATCTATTTAGGGATTTTTGTTTGAGTTAGAAGTTACACCCGTAAAAGCTTTGGTTTAGGGTTGTGTGATTCTATTCCGATTTAGGTTCGAGATCAACCCATTATAAAATATCATAGGTTCTTGGTCAACTTGGTATCAAAACCAAAATTACATTCAAGCTTAACCCGATATTAAAAGCTTGAAAGGTTCAAGATTATTCAGATATTAAAATCTCATAGGTTATTGGTTAGCTCATACAAAACCAAGGTTTAAGGTTCATGAGCTCATCCTGTGTAAAAGCTTGTAAGGTTTAAGGAACTTGAAGACTAACCGGTCCAAGGTCCTTGTTTGTGGAGAAAGGACTAACTGCCTCGACTCACTATTTGGAATATAAGACTCAAATTTCCATATTCAAAGTCTTGTATTATTTTGTTGAAGGTCCACCATCATTTCCTTGTATACGGGACCAGTTCTTAGGAAGAGGAGTAGGTCCTTTTGTTTTAAACGAACCTCTATATATCTTGGTGTTCTTCTTTTCCCTTAACTCTTCTAATTTCCGCAATTTATATTATCCTTTTTATATCCGCTCCTAAGATTTTGAAAATGTTTTTAAACTCTGATTTTATTTCCCAAAGTTTTTCAAATTCACGAACCACGCAATTTACCCCCTCTTGTATGTGAAGTCTCAAGTCCAATACAATCCTCTATGAGACTCTAACCCACTGTTAGGTTCAATCCTCTATGGGACTCTAACCCATTTTGAGGTTTACTCCTCTATGGGACTTTAACCCACTGCGAGGTTCACTCCTCTATGGGATTCTAACCCATTTCATTCCAACTCAATGATTCATCTATCCCGCTCACTACTTTACATAAGAGTCAAACTCGAGATAAGCATGAATAAGGGTTATCCCAAAATATGTTATTACTCTAATCAAGCACTATGTGGCTATACTTGTTAATCACTAAATTATTATACACATCAATCACAATATCGTAATATCTTTCCATACAAATCCAATTAGAATTGCATATAGACTATTGCTCACCATCCATGCCATTCGTGAACTCTTGTATATGGAAAGATTTATCTCATGTGACTACTCTATCAAGGTTCACATGTAGTATCTGGAAAAAAATACGAGCGTCGCCACCACTACTTTTTGTCCTAAGGACGGGAAAGAAGATAACCCTGAATTGTTCAGAGATTCTAAATTCGTGAGTTGGTTAGATAAAGAGAATGTGTTAGGAACACTTTATCTCCCTTATTCTCAAGGGTCTCCCATTGGTAAATAGGGAATTTCTACTTAACTGCGTTGTTTCCATATGTTTGAGAAATTTTTTAATTTTTTAGTTATGGGACTCGCCTTGGTTTTAACTGTGTGCCTACATATCTCCTTGCGAAGAAATTAGAGTCTATTTCGTAGTTCGTATGTGTTTGGTTATTTTTTATAGGATTATATAGAATTGCTTTCGAATGCTCCTTTGAACTTTGTTTGGATTTGCAAGTTGAGTGATCGTAGACGCGGTTAAAATTTAATTTGAAAGCAATGATATTTAATCCTTTTTTAAAAATGTCTTGAGGTTTTATTATGTTAGTAAAAAATGTTTATTGGTTGGTTAGTTGTTTTAATTAAGTTTTGATCGATTGAAAAAGAGTTGATCTTCATTAGATTGTTCGAAGATACGTTTAGTCAATTATTCGATTATTTGAGGATGCAGTGGATGTGAAATCCACTTATTCCGTTATTCATAAAATGTTTGAAGAATTCAATAACAAAATTTGATTCATGTACAAAGTCTTAATTTTAGATTTTAATATAATTAGAGATTATGTACAAATCGAATTAATAAAGACATGTCTTTATTTTTATTTTCACTTAAAAGAAATAATGACATATTCTTGTATTAATAATCTACTAATTTAAATTTCTTGACTAAATAACCTTAAACTAATAAAATAGCCTAAACATAAGAAAATTAAAGATGGAAGGTGTACAAATCATTGAAGAGGTGATGATCATTAAAAAGATTAGGTCCAGTCCAATGTCCCATTAACCTAAATCCTCAACGAAAACATAATAACTAGAAAAATTAAAATAAAACACAAAAAAGATTGGAGTTAGGGATCTGTCGACCACTTGTTGTTGTGAAAGAGTATTTGACTTTTAAAAATTCAAGCTAACCAATAGATCAGAGGTGAGCAAGTTGGGTTCTAGTCGAAGGTGCGTTCGATGGTTGACAGTGGTAGATGGTCGGCGCGGTTGAGGGCGTCCCCGTGGAGAGGTGTCCGGGGGTGCACCGCAGATGGTGGCGTATCTGGATGAGTTATGATGCGCGGTGATGACGGTGTAGCATTTGCGTGGGTCTCGCGGTTGTGCGTTCTTCGTCGGATGTCACTGTGAACGAAATCCCAGATTTCGGCGGAGACGGGTTGAGGAATCTTCGCTGGTGCATGAACAACATGTTGTTGACGTCGTAGCGAAATCGCTGCAAAGCTGCCGTTGTGGCGGTTGTTGTCACTGGCTTATGCATACTCTTCATCTCTTTTCCTGCAAAATTAGAACAAGATTGTACAATTGTATTGTTTGTGTTATGGTACTGTTATGAGTTTTGACAGATGAAGGTGATGATTCAAACTAATAGTTTTGTGTGTTTTTAAGATTGTGATTTGAAGATGATGAGGTAAGTCTGAAAGTGACGGGTTTGATTCATATTGGAAATATGACTTAGGTTAGTGAAAGATTATGTCAAAATGATGAATGGAGTATGTTGGTAAAGGGATATGTACGGGTTTGTATACAACAACAGCAAGTTTGAATTTTGATTGGAAAGATTTTTGATAAAAAAACAGTTTTGAAATATTGGTTTTTTGTAATGAGGTTGTGGATTTCGCAACAAAATAAAAGGTAACTGTAGCGTGGGAGTTGAGGTGAAATTGATATGTGGATTTGTGATATTAATTGGTTTGAAACAAAAGAGGGCGAGTTCAACGTGGTCATGATGTTACACTGGAATATTCAATGGAGAAATATGGGCATCTTAGAAAAAAATATTTTTTTGTGGGAGTTTGACCAAAGTGTGAGTCAAAGTTTAGAAATTGAAAAAAAAAACAAGTATTAGAAGATGGTCTTGAAATTGTTAGAAGAAAAGTGTTCAAAAATATGATGTAAAGTTGACAACAACGTAGGAACAAGGGTTTATGTGTATATGGTGAGATTGGTTGACTGAAATAAGGTGTTATGTACCGTGAATAATATATTAGTAAGAAGAATAAAAATCAACGAATAATTCTTACGAAAACATATATGACAAAATTTTGAAGAAAAGGACACCATCGGAGAACTATCGTCCGATTGAAACACAAATTAATTGAAATTAAAAGAATAAAAAATTTGAAAATAGAGGGGAGGGGACCTTATATTAAAATCGAAGTGTGTATGATAGAAAAATTGTTGGTGAAAGAGTGTACGTGAAATTGAAAATTTGTCAATGAAAAATTAAGCAAGGTCTTATTTAAAGAATTAAAAATTAGGTTAAAAACACAAAAAAGGAAATTATCCAAAATAAAAAGTCAAAAGTTTCTGAATTTATCTTGGTCAGCAAGTTTGAGAATCTGATCCTATTTGTAACCGTGTACAAGATATGATTTGAAAAATAGTTAAACTGAAAAATATTTTATTTATTTTTAGATTTTTGACTTTTTTTTAATAAAATAATAATTTTAATAAAAAAAATATTTTTAAAATATAATAAATAAAGAAAAACGAAAAATAGTAATTAATTAATAAAAAATATGATTTTTGTGATTTTAAAAATAAAATTAATAACAATTGAAAGAAAAAATATTAGAAATATAGAATCAATAAGACTCAAACCCGTGACCTTTTTACTTGCAAGTTTTATTCCTTACGAATTGTGCTATGTTACTTATTCGAAATAAAAAACCAATTAAAAGTATATGAAAGGTGAGCAAGTATTTGCTATTTAAGAAATACAAATAATTTAAAATAACTATTATGTCTATTTTTAAATAAGTAAAATAAATTAATGTTAAGTATAAAGATATCAAAATTTTTATAAAACCCATGTTTAAAAATGATTTTGATAGTAGAAATAAAGGCGGTCAAATTTGAGGTATGACAACTGCCCATATTTAATTACTCTTCTATTGAAGCGTGTGAGTATACAAAGTTCTCGCGCGTTAGAAACCGAGGATTACTAAAAAATGGAAGACCTTAAATTTTGATCAAAAACTTTGAAAAAGATAAAATATACGATAAACCAAAAAGTAAACAGACAAGGATGACACAGTTAACTCACCAATTCCTAAAGCATAAACATAAATCACCTAGATATGACGATGCAGATAACTCGTACATATCATAGGTAACCAAGAGAAGATGACGTGGGTAACTCGTCAACACGTGGAAAAAGTAATTGCAGATTTTATGTATTTACCACAAACTAGGGGGTAAATAACACAAGCTTAAAAATAGATAACTTATTGCTTCTCCGAGACTAATGCAACAAGTTATATCGCAGATTTTGCACATCTACCACAACCTATGGGATAGATAATGCGAGTTTAAAATAATTTATTAACGCTTCGAGTCTAACATAGTAAGCTATATCATAGATTTTACATATCTACAACATCCTAGGGGGTAGATAATGCAAGTATTAACTCTATTTATGCTAGGGGACTAATCTAACAGAGTCAGGCCTGATAACAAACTAGCTAAAGCTTTGAGACTAACATAGCGAGTTGTAATGCAGACTTGCATATTTATCACAACCTAGGGGATAAATGATGTGGGTTCGATGTTTGAAACTAAAATTTGAAAATTGAAAAATTGAAAAGCTAGGCCACATATATGATTCGTAGATATGCCGCCTAGTGTAATTCTTGGTTCATAATACCTCTAAATGTTGTGTCCGTTCTCAATCGAGGTATTTTTAAAAGTGTGAATAATGCTAAGGTTTGAATTTTCGATTCGTACAGATAACTTAGTTGATGATAGGCCCTAAGATATTTCACTGTAGTCTTGGCCTATGAAGTTTCAAATACAATGTATAATTGATATGCATATGTGTGTTACGGTGGGAGAACCGACTTGAAGGTTTTGCGTTTGATCGCAAATATTGCGGTTAGCAAGAGTCGTCAACGACTTTTCTTTTATCCAAAAGGAAAGGTGAAAAAGCACAGGAAAGACCTTTGAGATTATTTCTTGAGTCCGGGGGATAGATTATGAAAAGGGAAGGTATTAGCATCCTTTTCATCCATGATTTTCCACGGGCTCTTAGTTACTTGCTAAATCACTTGCTTTTGTTTGAAATTGTGTTTTGTGTAGTTTTTTGAAAGTATTTTGTAAAGAGGCCATTGTTTAGACAAATCTTGTAATGATTCTCGTTTGTAAGAATGTATACAAAGTGTTTGATCTTTTGAAAATGTTTTCAAGTTTGAAAGATGTTTTGAAAGTGTAGGTGTTTGTTTTGAAAATAGCAAGGATGTTAGTTTTGAAATTGAGCAAGTAATTAGGAGCATTCTACCTACTCAAAAGTCTTTCATGTTCATTTCCTTTTCCTTTGACATTGTTATCTTACCATTGATTTGGTAAAGTAACCATATCTTTAGATGTAAACGGGACGGGCGTGGGTCATCGTATAACCATGATTAGCAATGTTGTAAGGTATCTTAGCATTCTCTTTTAGGAACTAAGATCATTTGAAAGGCAACATGGATAACGTCATCGAGGGACTATGATCTTGTATTTTGCTTATTTTTGCTAAGATACCTCACATGTGTAATATGGCCATTTTATAAGGCAACCAAGTGGATTTTACCCTAGGGTTGCTTGTGTGCAAGTGTATTATTTTCATGCTTGATTTTGTCTTTGATTAGGGTTTTCTAAGTATTGGTTTTAGTCTTTCCATACAAATCCTAATTACTAGCATTTGTATATAAAGCGATAAATTGCGGAATTTTAAAATTACTACGCTGTTACAATACTTGTGGGAGGGGGGAGTACAAATTATAAATGGGGATTGCAAGAAAATAAACCTAATTAATCTATTACAACCATATTGAATTTATACAAGAATTGAATAAATAAATATACAAGAATGAATAAATATACAAGAATGTAAATATGAAGAAAATAAATATTTTTGTTTGGATTTTTTAGAGAAAAAGGATTTTGAATTTCACCTGATTAACTAAAGGGGAAAATAATTAATTAAAGGTAAAACTTATATTTACTAGGAAAATAAAAATAAATAAAACACTACTCTATTAATTGATTAAAAAGAAAATTAAATTTGTAAGAACATTTTTTGGTATTTTTTGTCTTAAAAATAAATAATAGTATTATAAAATATTTTTGGTCTTTTTATATTTTAAAATAAAATATTTAGAATGGTGTAAAAGAAAATAACTAAAACCCTATTTTTAATTAAATTTACAAGAATAATTAGTAAAATAAATAAAGTATGATTAAATCAAATATTTTTTTGTGAGAAAAATAAATAAACTAAGTCAAAATATAAATCTACTATTTTTATATTTTTTTATGATTTTTTAATATTAGATAAAATATTTAAGAAAACAAAAATAAATAAAAATGAAAAAAAAGAAAATAAATGGGGTGGCATGCTTCTACCACTGGGGTGGCTATACATCCATTTATATAAATCAAAGCATAAATATATATGGCAAACATGTTCCTGAGGCCAACTTCATCTTCAACCTCACGCCCAGCCAAAGCCTCTATAACTTGTTCAAATCTCAACAAAAATGAAAACTGTAAACAAGAAACTTGTAGCAAATTTCCTCACGGTTTCAGAAATGCAAAGCAATAAAATTATAGATCAAAGATAAGCATGAATTTTAATGGCCCTAATTTGAACCCTAAAAATCTCAGAAACTTCAATCTTAAAATTCTCTAAGCTCAAGCAAAATTAATGAAAACTATGGACATAGTTAGCTTTAGGGCAATGATATCTACATTTTTCATTCACAAATAAATCATTGATGATGCTTGTATGAAAAGTTCCAAAGTTAGAAAACTTACCTTGCAAGAGGGTATCGGGTTTGGAGTTTGAGAAGCTTTTAGTGAGTTCGAATGATTGGGTTAGCTTCCTCAAGTTCCCAGGAAGCTAATGAGATGCTTAGCTTGAGCTGAAAGTACCTGAGGAGTTCTGGAGAAGTCCAAGTGCAAAGCTCTATTTTTGAAAATGGAGGATGGTGTTAATGGTGTTATAGTCTTGTAACAGGGTGTGGGATGAGTTCTAAATGACGTTTAGAAACTTTAGGAACCAAAAGGCTTGAAAACGCACGAGGGAGATGTGAGTTTCCAACTTTTGGTCAGGTTAGGCAACAATGGAGGTATGTGAAACAATTATGAGCTCTTGGTGTTTTTTACTGGAGAAGTCCAAGTGCAAAGCTCTGTTTTTGAAAATGGAGGATGGTGTTAATGGTGTTATAGTCTTGTAACAGGGTGTGGGATGAGTTCTAAATGATGTTTAAAAACTTTAGGAACCAAAAGGCTTGAAAACGCACGAGGGAGATGTGAGTTTCCAACTTTTGGTCAGGTTAGGCAACAATGGAGGTATGTGAAACAGTTCTGAGCTCTTGGTGTTTTTTAGGGGTCAAGCATGCGTGTATTTTGTGGAAAATGGTTTGTGTATCTATAAGCAAAGAGTCTTGAGTGGTTTGGCAAGTCAGAAGTACAAGTTTCAAGCTATTTGCTATGTTACTTGATTTTCAAGAAAAGTGGGAAACCAAGTTTCAATGTGTAGTACAAGCATGGGCTGGATGATTGTAAGTGTCTAAACCATTTCCCTTGTGTTATGAGACATGTATTATCAGAAGAGAACAAGTTCAAGGCTCAAGAACAAGTTTTGTGCAAAAAGTCACTTTATCAAAATGGCAATGTGCACTTTCTTCCCAAAATGGATATAAAGCATGGCCTTGCATTGAATACTTGAAATGAGACCTCTAACAGATGTGCAAGCAATTAATTATGGAGTGCCTAACAAGTTTTAGGCCTTCAAACTATAGGTTATGCATCATAACTTTGAATTTTAATTTTGTTCATCACAAAATGCCTTGTAATTCAAGTGATAAAACCCTAACTTCATCTCTTCGATTCTCCCTACTCAAGAATGATCTCAAGGAGTTCTTGGACATTTTGGAAATATTGTAATGTTCTCTACAATCCATATTTGAATCACTTTTGAATATTCCCCTTGGAACTATATGAAAAAGTGCCATGAAGTTGGGTCAAAATCCTGACCAAATTAGGGCAAAATTTCACTAAGTGTTTTGTTTCATGACCATGTATTCTTAAAATTATAACTTGAGATCCAAGCACTTTTGGAAGGAGTTGTGTAAAGAAAAGTTGTAGATTTCATGGAGATCTAAAACTTTCATGTTTGAAGTTTCTTCTGAATCATCTTGCATCATGGTGAAAATTTTGCTCAAAGTTATGAAAAAATAAGAAATTTCTAAAACAGAAAAATTTCAAAGTTTAGAAATTTTAACTTTTTCAAAATGAAATCTTGAATTTTGGATTTCTTGATGAATAAGTTTCATTTTTGACATGTTTTGATGAATTGTGATCTTTGGAATTTGATTTTGACCAAAAAGTCAAAGTTTGACTTTTCAGTATACAATTGACTTTTGATCAGTTGACTGCAAATTCATTTGTCAATCCATTGGACTTGCGCAATGTTTTGGTCCATGTTATTAGGTCAAAATGATGCAATTGTACTCTTGAGATCATGCCTTAAACCAATTGATCATTTGCTAGGTCAAAAATCAGAAATTGCTCTTTCCTAGTCAAAACCCTAATTTTGACCATTTTGCCCTTTTGAAGATTTTATCAAATTTCTTGAGGAATTATGGTCCAAACTTGATCAAATGATACATATGAGTTTAAAATGTTGATGTGGATAAAAAATTATGAAGTTTGACTGTAAATTGGCCATAGTTGACTTTTTCCCCAATACAGTTGATTTCTAGGTCAACTGCTCAATTGATTGAGCAAAAGTCTGATCCAAAGCTTGAAAATTGACATGAGTGATCTTGAGGGTCCATAATGATCCATGAAAGTCATATGGGACATTGGAAGTTCAAATATCCATGTGTAATCTCAAACCCTAATTTTGGTCATTAGTGCTTAAGGAGGTGTCTTGAGCTGATCAACCCTAGTGTAGTCTTGAGCCAAAGGAGATCTTGTGAGAAAATTCTTGATAAGTGAGAGGGAAAATTTTAGGGTACAACAGCTTCCCCTATTCAATATTCTTAAGCCTGGAGAGTTAGATTGGCTAGTTTTGCCATTCGTGACTCGAAGGTGGAAGATGATTGGACACTAGAGTGCCCAGAAATTTGCACTCAGTGATGTGAAGGTTGATGGTATAGGGAATGGGCTTAAAGATGCCATTTGGAGGGATGATGGAAAGTTATTGGATATGGGATTGCAGATGCCATCCAGAAATGATTGCTGAATCGTATCTGTAAGCTGAAATTGAATGAGTATCAGAATGGCGTCCGTGTCTGGAGCGTATCTGAACCCTATTTAAAAGTTGAGTATGAATGAGTATCAGAATGGCGTCCGCGTCTGGAGCGTATCTGAACCCTATTTGAAAGTTGAGTATGAATGAGTATCAGAATGGCGTCCGCGTCTAGAGCGTATCTAAACTGTATCTGAAAGCTGAATCTGAATGAGTATCAGAATGGCATCCGTGTCTGGAGCGTATCTGAACTGTATCTGAAAGCTGAATCTGAATGAGTATCAGAATGGCATCCGTGTCTGAAGCGTATCTGAACTGTATCTGAGAGTTGAATCTGAATGAGTATCAGAATGACATTCGTGTTTGGAGCGTATCTGAACTGTATCTGAAAGTTTTTGAACATAGCTATTGATTAACCTTATCCTGAAAAGGGTAAAATGTTAGCTAATATGCAATGTCATGTTGTATGAAATGCATGGTGTACTGAGATTGTGATACATGCATTCGTGTTATCAATTTTTATGATATATGGATGCGATGTATGCGCATGTGAGCTAATCTGCTGCACTTCTTGTTGGATTTTGGGAAAATAAATCCCTTTGCTGCTGAGGATATGGAGTGTAAGTATTCATGTTGTGAAGTTGAAGTGTTGACGAATTTCCTCTTAGAGAAATAAAATTTGTTGTAAGGGAAATGTCGTGTACTACCTGTAAAATTCTGTTGGGAAATCCTGAGAAATTTGGTGACTTCTACTGGAGATTGTTAACTGGAAGTTTTATTCCGCTGGGGATTAATCTGCACATTATGGGGGATTTATGGAAATAGCTTAGAGTGATTTCCCTATCTTAAAGCCATCAGTGATTGTCTTTTTATTTTTTTCATTTGTAAACAATAATTATGTTCAAATGCATATGTTCAAAAATAAATCATTGGACGTTTTTGTAAACAAAACACAAGAGTAAAGAAAAATAGATAGTTTTGCACTTTCAAAGGGATATCTTTGTATTGACTTTGAGTAAGTATTTTTTTGTACAATGAGACAAACATTATAGTAAGAGAATTCCGTCGTAAAAAATGAAAATTTGATACAAAGAAAAGATAGCTATGTGAAATAATCCCATGGGGTTCCCATTCTGCTATAGCCTTCATGTCTATGAGCATCTTGTCTGTTTATTGCCTTGTCCGAAGTTGATTGGATTGATCAGAACCGTAAAGGTTATCCGTAAGGTGATCCAACGGGACATGGTCATACACTTTAATTCCCTAACTTGTGCCTGGACCACCCTTTCGGGTTTTCAGTCCACCAAAATACCCTTTTTTGTCCAAGTCGCCCTTTCGGGTTTTCAACTTGCCGAGTGTACAGATTTTTTTGTTTTATCCCTAATTTTTTCCCGAACCTTTTTGGTTCGCTGGGATGCCCTTGTCTTGCCTAGGCGTGTCAACCTAGCATGTCTCTTATGCGTAGTATCTTTTGACTATGTCTACGTTTACCGGGTGCGGCAGGTCGTCACCGTCCATGGTAGTCAAGATCATTGCTCCACCAGAGAATATGTTTTTGATTACAAACGGTCCTTCATATGTAGGAGTCCATTTTCCCCTGGGACCACCTTGCGGCAGTATGATACGTTTGATCACCAGATCCCTGACTTAATATACTTGGCGTCTGATCTTTTTGTTGAAAGCCTTGATCATCCGTTTTTGATACATTTGACCATGACAGACAATAGTAAACCTTTTCTCATCAATCAAGTTTAGTTGATCAAGTCGAGTCTGGATCCAATCTTCTTCATTCATCCTTGAATCCTTCATAATTCTCAGAGAGGGGATCTGGACCTCAATAGGCAAGACAACCTCCATGCCGTAAACCAGAGAGTAAGGTGTTGCCCTGGTTGATGTGCGGGTCGTAGTACGACAACCGTGGAGAGCAAATGGTAGCATCTCATGCCAGTCTTTGTATGTGACTGTCATTTTCTGTATGATCTTTTTAATGTTCTTATTTTCGGCTTCGATAACACCATTCATCTTTGGCCAGTAAGGGGAAGAATTGTGACGCTGGATCTTGAATTGCCCGCACAGGGCGATGATCATAGTATTGTTTAGATTCGTACCATTGTCTGTGATGATCCTCTTTGGGATACCATACTAACATATGGGATTCTGTTTAATGAACCAGGCTACAACATGCTTGGTAACAGAAGCGAAAGAGGCTGCTTCAACCCACTTTGTAAAATAGTCAATAGCCACTAAGATAAAGCGGTGTCCATTAGAGGCTGTTGACTTGATTTCCCCAATCATATTAATGCCCCACATAGCAAAGGGCCAAGGAGCCGTCAAGACATTCAGAAGAACGGGAGGTACGTGCACCTTGTCAGTATAGATTTGACACTTATGGAAGGTTCGAGAATGTTGATAGCAATCTGCTTCCATGGTAGACCAGTAATATCCTGCCCGTAGGATCTTCTTTAGCATCGTATGCCCACTGGAATGGGTGCCAAAAGTGCCCTCATGTAGATCAGCCATTATCTTTTCCTCTTCAACCTTATTTACGCACCGAAGTAACACAAAGTCATGGTTGTGTTTGTATAGAATGCCATTACTAAGGAAGAATTTAGCAGAGAATCTCCTTAAGAACTTCTTATCATTGACTGAAGCTCCTTCCGGATATTCTTGAGCCTCGAGATACCTCTTGACTTTGTGAAACCAACGCTGGTCCACTACTTCTTCAGTATTAATCTCGTGACAGTGAGCTGGTTCATCCATTCATTCGATGGTGATTTGGGGAGCCTCGTTATCCCATTAAAGTTTAAACATGGATGACATTGTGGCTAGTGCGTCTGCTAGCTGATTTTCTTCTCGCAGGAAATGCTCGAAGGTAATCTTCTCAAAATATGGGATCAACGTCAACACATGTTCTTTGTAGGGGATAAGGTTAGGGTGTTTGGTGTCTCATTCCCCTTTGATCTAGCTGATGACCAAATCTGAGTCTCCGAATACATTTAAGGATTTGATCCCCAAATATATGGCATCTTTGAGATAAAAAATGCACGCTTCGTATTCTGCCATGTTATTTGCACAATTGAAGCAGAGTCTTGCAGTAAAGGGAGTATGACACCCTTCAGGAGATATGAGTATAACACCTATAACACCTATACCAGGGTCCATCGGGATCCTTGTTCAGGTCCGTCATATGGTCTGAATTCTTCACAGTTGTTTACCATCATGATGTCTTCATCTAGGAATTCAAACTTCATGGACTGGTAGTCTTCCACAGCTTGGTGAGCCGGGTGATCAGCTAGTACACTGTCCTTTATCACTTTCTGGGTAGTATACTAAATGTCATATTCTGTCAAGATCATCTTCCATCTCGCTATTCTCCCAGAGAGGGCAGGTTTCTCGAAGATGTATTTGATTGGATCCATTTTAAATATCAATAAGGTAGTATGGGTCAGCATATACTGTCTTAGCCGGCGAGAAGCCCATGCCAGAGCGCAACAAGTTTTCTCGAGCAGTGAATATCTTGTTTCACAGTCAGTAAACGTTTTTCTCAGGTAGTAAATAGCGTGCTCTTTTCGGCCAGACTCGTCATGCTGCCCCATCACACACCCCATTGAATTTTCCAAAACAGTTAGATACATGATCAACGGTCTTCCCTCAACTGGTGGCTTCAAAACAGAAGACTCTTGCAGGTACTCTTTGATCTTGTCGAAGGAAGTTTGGCACTCATCATTCCATTTGACTACTTGATCTTTCTTCAGTAATTTGAAGATTGGTTCACAAGTAGCTGTCAGGTGAGAAATGAATCTGGTAATGTAGTTTAAACGTCCCAAGAATCCTCTGACTTCCTTCGCAATACGAGGAGCAGGCATTTCTTGTATAACTTTCACTTTGGCAGGATCTACTTCAATAAATTTACCGCTGACGACAAAGCCTATGAGTTTACCAGACCTTACTCCAAACGTGCATTTATTTGGGTTCAACCTCAACTTGTATTTCTTTAGCCTCTCAAACAATTTCTGTAGATGATCAAGATGCTCTTCTTCTATTTGAGATCTCGCTATCATGTCGTCCATATAGACCTCTATTTCGTGATGTATCATGTCGTGAAATAAGGCTAACATGGCACGTTGATAGGTTACCCCAACATTCTTCAGTCCTAATGGCATAACCTTGTAGCAGAATGTGCCCCATTGTGTGACAAAGGTTGTTTTCTCCATGTTCTCAGGCGCCATTTTGATTTGGTTGTAGCCTAAGAAAACATCCATGAAGGAAAACACTTTGTGCTCTGCTGTATTGTCAACTAGAATATCAATATGGGGAAGTGGGAAATCATCCTTAGGGCTTGCCCTATTCAAATCTTTGTAGTCCATGCACATTCGTACCTTGCCGTCCTTTTTGGGCACGGGAACAACATTGGTAACCCATTGCGGATAGGAGGTGACGACCAAGAATCCGGTGTTGAATTGTTTCATGACTTCTGCTTTAATCTTCTCTGACATATCTGGTCGCATTCGATGGACCTTTTGTTTTACTGGAGGACAATCCTCTTTTATAGGCAGACGATGTACTACAATATCTGCATCAAGTCCTGGCATGTCTTCAAACGACCAGGAAAAGACCTCAACATAATCGTGCAACAACTGAATCAGACGCTCTTTGACACTGGGTTCCAGATTGGCACCCACCTTGACTTCTCTTTTGTCTTCTTCGGTACCTGGGTTAATTGTGTCCACTGGCTCTTCGCGGGGCTGAATGGTCCTCTCTTCTTGTTGTAGTAACCTGGCGAGTTCCCCTGGTACTTCATAATCTTCGCCACCTTCGTCTTCGGCTTGTTAGATTAGATTTTAGATTAGATGTAGACCGGCATTGTGAGTGTGTATAAGAGTATAGCTATCTTTGAAAGAAATGAAAAAGAAAAAAGAAAAACAATGAGCACAAAGTTTGTATGCAAAAACGTCCATGATTCATTGATGTCATATGGAAATGAGATAATAACCCTTACAAATGGACCATTGTGCCTCGGGTAAGACACAAGGTTTTAAGAGTCTGAATTGTTTTAATATTACAGATCCGTAAAAATGTAAAGACAAATTACTGTTGGATAAATGTGATCGGGACACAATCTCTAGCTTCCCAGTTGCTGAGCCCTCCACTGACAGTTGGGAAAAATCCAATCCTCCAGGTTATAGCTGTCTTCATCATCCTCCACGGCGCTGACTTGGTGGTTACTGATCTTCAAGGGTGGTCCTCCGGCACTGTGATACGGTGGCAGAACCGACTGTCATACTAGTTTACATTTTGTATTCGCAAATGTCGCGGTAAGCAAGAGTCACCATCGACTTTTATTTCATCCAACAAGGAAAAGGAAAAAGAACAGAAAAAACCCTTTTTCGAGGTGTTTCTGAGTACGGGGGGGGGGGGGGGGGGGGGTAGATTATAAAGGGAAGGTGTTAGCACCCTTTCTATCCAGGGTTTTCCATGGGCTCTTAGGTACTTGCTCATTTTTCAAAATGCTTGTTTGTGCTTGTTTAGAAAAGTTTTGTTTTACTTTGTGATAACCCTTGTATCGGTCCTCAAGAGTGTGACGAAGTTGTTTTGAAAACTTTTTTGAAAAGTGTTTGTAAAATTTGTTTGTTAGAGCAAGTACCTAGGAACTAATCTACCTACTCGAAAAAAGTATATTCCTTTTCCTTTAGACAGTGCTATCCTATTATTAAGGAATAGGTAGCACCATCGTTGGAGTTTGTAAGGGACGTTCAAAGGGACAAGTACGATCACAAAAGCAATGTTAGGAAATTTTAGTAATCATCCTAAAGCCTTAAAGATCTTTTTCCGAGGCAACATCCGAATGGGTCATTTTATATCTTTTGGGACTACAGGACGACCACTAACATTCCCTATACTTCATAACCATTTACCAAAGGCAACCAAAGTGGAGTAAACCCTAGGAGTGAACATGTGCAAGTGTGTTTTTTTCTTCTGTTTATTTATCTTTGCACATTTAGGGTTTTCTACTGTATTAATTGCAATTTGTCTTTCCATACAATCCTATTAACATACATCTAACAACTTATAGTTTGCGGAAATTAAAATGCGAGAAATTAAAGTCCTAGCTATTACAAGGCTTTTGCAGATACATAATTATTTTGACTGTAAATAAAGATGCGAAAATTTAAAACCCTAATTACTATTACAAACTCAAAGCAGTTACAATAATAGAAAAAAGGAAAATTAAAGGCGCATGCGGCGAATTAAAAGCGAGAAATAATTGGAAAACCTAAAAAATCTAATTGAGAAAATATTTAGGTTATTTTTTTAGAAAAAATTAGGTTATATACAACAATAAACCCTAATTCTAGTTGATTTTAATTATACAAAAAAATAATTAAATTACCTTAATTTAATTAAACTAATTAATTAATAAAATATTTTTATAAAATGATTTTTGATGTTTTTATGATTTTTTGATTAAATAAAAAAACATGATTTTTGGTGTTATTTGAAAAAAGAAATGATTAATAAATAATAAAAAAGAATTAAAATAAAAAAAGGAAAAGAAATGGGCCTGACATGATGAGCAATTAAGGGGTGTGTTTCTGAATTCTTGTTAGGCCCATGAATGTTGAGCCCATTCCTACGCCTGATCCAGTGGTTCTCTCCTCTGACGGTTCATGGTAGTCCCTCAATGCTGGAGCGTGAGATCTGTATGATGATGGATCTCAGGGATGAGATCTGAGGCGCACGGTGGACGCTAGGCTATGAGGTACGCTGGATCTGCAGTTAAATGTTCAGAAAATAAGAAAATGTTTGGACTTGGGATCGAACCCAGGTCCTTTGCTTCACATGCCCATACCCCTTGCCATCAATGTTACGTTGTTTAATTGTAAATATAATAAGAAAATAATATTATAATGACAATGCACGCTTTATGCCTAGAAAACGCGCGTAAATTCAAATTGTCTAGTGGTTGATTGCCACGCCTTCATCTTCTTCCCAGAAGTGTCGTTTTAGGTATCAGACTTATACCTACGGACATCTTCCATAGCTAACCTGCAAGCTTCAAAAATTCACAAAGCGCATGATAAATTAATTCTAGCTATACCAATCAACTCGTCTTGATCTCACGAGTACCATGGCACCATTTTCTTGGCCTAATTTTACTTGTACAGAGAAGTCCTAAAATGGCTTCTTAAACACTAGCCATGGCAGTCATCAATATATGCATCAAAACGTCAATTAAATCATTCAAACATGTTGCAAATATGTCAATAATCACAAATACATTATTAGAATATGTTTATGATGCAAGAATTGTCGTATTCAATTTTGAAACAAAGAGCAAACCGTGTGAAGGCTATGGGGCGATTTTGGACTTGGGAATGCTTGCAATTGATCGTGTTAGCTTCAGGAGATATCCAGGAATCGCTTAGAAGCTTTGGAATGTTTTAAATCACCCTCTATGTGAGAAAATGATCTACCACTTTTTTGCCAAAATTTGAGTTTTGTTCTTCAGCTCTCACGACTGTCATCCTTGTTCTTTTGGCTTGTGTATGTTCTATATATGCAGTGTGATTAATTAGGGCAACAAAAACATATTGAATCTTTTCCAATTATGGAAATTGAATGTGATTTGTTTGCTATATGATATCTTTCCAAAACCATCCTAATCATGTTATTTTTACATCAATTTGCCTTGATACGATTTGATCCTGATATGCCAGCTTGATTAGAATATGATTCCTACAAAAATCAGATCAAAAATCAATCTTTTTATATTTTTTCCAATTTATTTGATTTAATTTAACTTTTAATAAGTAAAAATCAAAATAAATGAATAAATAGAGAAATAATATATGGACGCTGATTTGGGTCGTGGACCTTGTCTACAACAAGATACAATCATGAAAAGCTAGATCCATTTGACAAAAAAATGCACTTTTGAGCACATTTGACTTTTGGCAATTTTCCAAAAATGGCAAACTTTGACAATGCATGTCTCTTCCAATTTTGACCCTAGGGAGGTGTTCTTTGACTTTTTAGAAAGCTTAGGATGTCCCCTAAACAACCCTTTTTGTTTAATCTCAATTGGATCTTCCATGTTCATGTAAGAAGCTTTGACCCAAAAGGTGTTTTTGTTGACTTTTCCAAAGGACCTATAATGTAGAAATTCATATCTTTTTATGAGTGCATTTTTTGAACTTGAGGGCTGAAGATGAGTTGTAGTGAATTGGATTCTCTTCAAAATGAGCCTTGGATGGGAAATTTCTGATGAAGTATGAGAAAGTTATGCTTGGTCAAAGTTTGGTTGACTTTTCCTAAGAAACCCTAATTTAGCAACTTTTGAGTTTTGATGAATTAGGAGCATTCCTTGATGAATCATGATCAAACCTTGATCAAATGATGAATATCACTTCAAAATGTTGATGTTGACCAAAAATCTTGAAGTTTGACTGTATGTGGGTCACAGTTGACTTTTGACCTAATATAGTTAATTTTCAAGCATCTAAGCAGTTCACTGAGCAAACTTCTTGTGTAAGGAATGCAACTTGCCATGGATGATCTTGAGGACATATTAGGAGTATGGAAAATATTTGAGGCCTTTGGAGCTCACCCATCTTGATGAAAATGGAAACCCTAGTTGGAGGTTCATTGCTTTAGGAGAGAGTTTATCTGGTCAACTCTTGGGCATCCTTGAGCAAGTTGAGGGTCTTAATGAGAATATGTTGAATAAAATGAGAGGGAAAATTTTGGGGTACAACAACTGCCCCTGTTCAATCTTCTTACACCTGAGGATGTAGATTGGCTTGTCTGCCTTTCGTGATCTGAGGGTGGGAGATGATTGGACACTAGAGTGCCCAGAAATTTGTACTCGCATGAAGTGCATGGTGATTGATCGATAATATCGGGAATGGGCTTACAGATGCCACTTGGAAGGTGACAGAGAATCGTCAGAGATGGGCTTAAAGATGCCATCTAGAGAAGATATCAGTTGCATAAGAGATTCCTTTGCGAGGATTCCTGTACCTTCCGCTGAGGAGGACTTCACCGAGGAAAGTTGATTTATGTCTTGGGAAATAGAGTATAGGAGCTTTGGTTGTCCATTACTATACTGGGGAATTAATTCTTGATTGAGGAGGTGTAAGTGAATTGCATATCTGGTCAGGGTCCAGGCTGCATAGTGACTTACCGGGGAAAGGTGAACTCGACCGTAACTGGTCGGGTCCAGGTTAGTGCTGTAAACTGTTATCTGGAGATAAGAGAGAAGGAACCAGGATAGTAGGGTTGCTTCGAGGTCAAAGCCTGGAACATGGGGCTATGAGAAGGAACCTGGGTCGTAGGGTTACTTCAGGATGAAAGCCTGAGAAGGAACCTGTATAATAGGGTTACTTCGGGATGAAAGCCTGGATAGTAGGGCTATGAGAAGGAACCTGGATAGTTGGGTTACTTCGGGATGAAAGCCTGGATAGTAGGGATACGAGAAGGAACCTGGATAGTAGGGTTACTTCAAAATGAAAGCTTGGATAGTAGGGCTATGAGAAGGAACCTGGATAGTAGGGTTACTTCGGGATGAAAGCCTGGATAATAGGGCTTATGAGAAGGAACCTGGGTCGTAGAGTTACTTCGAAGTGATAGTGTAGATTAGTTGACCTGTTTGGTTTCGGGAACTGAGTTTCCATTATTTGTCTGTAGATGTGAACTGTATAATTGTTGGATTTGTTGAAGATAATTGTTTTTCTTGAAAAGATACCAGGGTTGATTATATGCAATGCATGAAATGCCTTGTGAGATGATGTTCTAAAAATAAATGAGATCCTGCTGTATATGATATGTATGCGCATGTCATGATGTATGCACATGAAATGCTATTGGGGTATGTCTGAGTCTGGGAAAATAAATCCCTAACTGCTACTGGAGAATATAGCATTCTTGACTGTTGTAGAGAATTGTGGTTCTTCTACTTCCGCTGGGGATGGTGAACGGAAATGACTATGCTGGAGATTTACTCTTTGTTATTTATGAATATTCTGTTAGGGTGAGATTCTGTTTTAGAATAACTCTGCGGGGAACAACTCTGTTGGAAGATGAACTTCCACAGCTGAAGTAATAAGCTTTGTTGGGGATTGAGCTTCTGTATCTAGAGAAATAAACTCTTCTTGGGAGATAAAATTTACTGACCCGCTCGCGATTATGAAATTCGGCTGGGCGATATAGCTGTTAGGTTTCTGAATGACCATGGCTGGGGAGATTACTTCCTGTTTCAGGAAAGCCGACATCAATGCTTTTGAATACTTTTACTCTATGGGGAGTGTATGTACTGATGATTGTGCTCCAAAGCTTCTCTGTCCTGGTACCTGCTGGGTAGAGTAACTGTCGGGTTTGACACTTCTTGTTTTTGCCCTTGTTTCTGGAATTACGAGTAATTGTCTTTTTGTTTCTTATGTAAATATTTATGAGCAACAATCATATTCAAATGCATATGTCAAGAATAAATCATTGGGCGTTCTTGCAAAACAAAACAGAAAAAGAAAAAAATCAAAGTTTCTTGTGAAAATGATTTTGTACAAGGAGGCTGACGCTCTAGTAAGAGAACGCTGCCGTAAAAATAGAAAATATACAATTTTGTGTAAAAGAAAACAACTATGTGCAACAATCCCATTGAGTTCCAACTTTTTGTGTAAAAGAAAACAATTATGTGCAACAATCCCATTGAGTTCCAACTCTACTATTGCTCTTATGTCTTCGAGCGTCTCATCACTTTGCTACTTGGCCGAAAGTTGATTAGATTGATTGGTGCCGTCCGAGCTTGATAGTGGATACCGAAGTCTGGTCGCAAGATGATCCAATGGGACATAGTGATATGATTTACATCCCTAACTTTTGCCTAGACTGCCCTTTCGGGTTTTCAGTCCACCGGGATACCCTTTTTTGCCCAAGCCGCCTTTTCAGGTGTTCGGCTTGCCGGGTGTACAATTTTTTTTTCATTTCCATCCCTTATTTTTGCCCGAACCCTTTTAGTTCGCTGGGAAGCCCTTATTTTTTCCTAGGCCAGTCAACCTAGTGAGTCTTTTAATCAGACGTAGTATCTTTTCACTATGTCTGCATTGACAGGGTGAGGAAGGTCGTCACCATCCATGGTGGTTAGAATCATAGCTCCACCCGAGAAGATGTTTTCAACCACAAATGGCCCTTCGTATGTGGGGGTCCATTTGCCCCTGGGATCACCTTGCGGCAGTATGATGCGCTTGATCACTAGATCCCCGACTTGATATTCTTGGCGTCTGAATTTCTTGTTAAAAGCCTTGATCATTCGCTTTTGATACGTCTGACCATGAAAGATAGCGGTAAGTCTTTTATCGTCGATTAGATTTAGCTAATCAAGTCGAGTTTGAATCCAGTCGTCTTCGTTCAAACCCACATCTTTCATAATTCAGACAAAAGGTATCTGGAATTCGATGGGTAGGGCTGCCTCCATGCCATATACCAGAGAGTAGGGTGTCGCCCCTGTCGATGTCCGTGCTGAGGTACGGTATCCATGAAGAGCAAATGGTAACATCTCATGCCAGTCTTTGTATGTCACCGTCATCTTCTGTACAATTTTCTTGATGTTCTTGTTAGCCGCTTCAACAACGCCATTCATCTTCGGTCGATAAGGAGAAGAGTTATGATGTGTATCTTGAACAATTTACAGAGCTCGGTGATCATTGTGTTATTTAGATTCGTACCATTGTCAGTAATAATTCTCTCTGGCACACCATACCGACATATTAGGTTATGTCGGATAAACCGCGCCACAACGTTCTTGGTCACAGTAGCAAAAGAGGCCGCCTCAACCCACTTCATGAAGTAATCAATGGCCACTAGAATGAAGCGATGTCCGTTGGAAGCAGTGGGCCTGATTTCTCCGATCATGTCAATGCTCCACATTGCAAAGGGCCACGGAGCAGTCAAGACGTTCTAGAGAACCGAAGGCACATGCACCTTATCAGCGTAAATTTGGCACTTATGACAAGTTCGGGAGTGCTGATAACAATTTGCTTCCATGGTGGACCAGTAATATCCGGCACGTAGGATCTTCTTAGCCATGGTATGTCCATTGGAATGAGTTCCGAAGGTGCCTTCATGTAGATCTGTCATAATACTCTATACTTCGCTCTTGTCTACGCACCATAGTAAGGTAGAATCATGATTGCGCTTGTAGAGGATTCCATTACTGAGGAAGAATTTCGCAGCGAACCTTCTCAGAAACTTCTTATCATTGACAGATGCCCCTCCGGGATACTCTTGAGTCTCGAGATACCTCTTGACTTCTTGAAACCAGGGTTTGTCTGCCACCTCTTTGGTATTAATCTCACAACAGTGCGCTGGTTCATCTAACCTCTCAATAGTGATTCGGGGAGCTTTATTGTCTCACCTGACTTTGAACATAGAAGACATGGTAGCTAGCGCGTCCGCTAACTGATTCCCCTCTCGCGGGAAATGTTCAAAGGTTACTTCCTCAAAGTGTGGGAGCAATGTTAGCACGTGCTCTTTGTATGAGATGAGATTCATATGCTTCGTATCCCATTCGCCTTTGATCTGACTTATTACCAAGGCTGAATCCCCGAAAATGTCCAAGAACTTGATCCTAAGGTCAATAGCGGCCTTGAGACCCATGATACAAGCTTCATACTCTGCCATGTTGTTAGTGCAGTTGAAATATAGTCGGGAGGTGAAAGGAGTATGACAACCCTCATGAGATATGATTACAGCGCCAATGCTATTACCAAGTGCGTTCGAAGCTCCGTCAAAAACCATAGTCCATCGAGATCCCTCTTCGGGTCCTTCATCCGGTCCAGGTTCTTCGTAGTCAGTCACCAGCATAATATTCTCATCCGGGAACTCAAAATTCATGGACTGGTAGTCATCCACGGCATGATGAGCCAAATGATCATCCAATACACTCCTATTGATTGCTTTCTGGATTGTATATTGTATATCGTACTCAGTTAAGATCATCTTCCATCTTGCTATTCTTCTAGAGAGAGCGGGTTTCTCGAAGATGTATTTGATTGGATCCATCTTAGATATCAACAAAGTAGTGTGGGTCATCATATACTGTCTTAGTCGGCGAGCAGCCCATGCCAAAGCACAACAAGTTTTCTCGAGCAGTGAGTATCGTGTCTCACATTCGGTAAACTTTTTGCTAAGGTAGTATATTACGTGCTCTTTTAGACCAGACTCGTCATGCTTCCCCAGCACACACCCCATTGAATTGTCTAGCACTGTTAAGTATAATATCAAAGGTCTTCCTTCAACCGGAGGCATCAAAATTGGCGGTTCTTGAAGGTATTCCTTGATTCTTTCGAAAGTTGTCTGGCATTCGTCATTCCACTTTACCACTTGATCTTTCTTCAGAAGCTTGAAGATGGGCTCACAAGTAGCAGTTAGATGTGAAATGAACCTGGAGATATAATTCAAGTGTCCTAAGGAACCTCTTACTTCCTTCTTTGTACGGGGAGCTGGCATTTCTTGTATGGCCTTTACCTTTGCAGGGTCTACTTGAATGCCTTTGTCGCTGACAATGAAACCCAGGAGCTTATCAGACCTTACCCCGAAGGTGCACTTGTTCGGATTCAACCTCAGCTTGTATGTCTTTAACCTGTCAAACAACTTTTGTAAATGATCAAGGTGCTCTTCCTCGGTTTGAGACCTGGATATCATGTCATCAACATAAACCTCGATCTCATGGTAGATCATATCGTGGAACAAAGCGACCATGGCGTGCTGATACGTTGCCCCAACATTCTTCAACCCAAAAGGCATCACCTTGTAACAGAAGGTGCCCCACTGTGTGACGAAGGTTATCTTCTCCATGTCTTCAGGGGCCATTTTGATCTGGTTGTATCCAGAGAAACCATCCATGAAGGAGAAGACTTTGTGTTGCGCGGTATTGTCAACCAGAACGTCAATGTGAGGAAGTGGGAAGTCATCCTTGGGGCTTGCCCTATTCAAATCTCTGTAATCCACACACATCCGTACCTTATCGTCCTTCTTAGGTACTGGAAGAACGTTAGCAACCCACTGTGGATAGGAGGTGACAACTAAGAACCCTGTGTCGAACTGCTTCATGATCTCTGCCTTGATCTTCTCTGACATTTCAGGGCGCATATGGCGGACCTTCTATTTAACCGGAGGACAGTCTTCCTTAGTCGGCAGACGATGTACCACAATATCAGTGTCTAAACCAGGAATGTCTTCATACAACCATGCAAAGATCTCAACATAGTCGTGCAACATTTGTATCAACCGTTGTTTCATCTTAACTCCCAGATTTGCGCCGATCTTGACTTCTTTTCTGTCTATCTCTGTGCCCAGGTTTATCGTCTCAACTGGCTCTTCATGAGGCTGTATAGCCCTTTCTTCCTGCTGTAACAGTCTAGCAAGTTCTCCAGGTACCTCACAATTATCCTCACCTTCGTCTTCGGCTTGGTTGATCGGATTTTCGAAGTCATAACTGGCAATAGCAGAGCTGTTATCAATGGGATCCAGAGTGGATATGGATCTGCAGTATGATACGTGAGTGTGTGTAAGAGCATAGCTGTTTTGATAAAGTGAAAACAGAAAAGAAAAATAGAGATCACAAAATTTGTATGAAAGGAACGTCCAATGTTTTATTGATGATATATGAAATGACAAATAATAGCCCTCACAAACAAAGCCAATGTGCCTCGGGCAAGGCACAAGGATGTAAAGTTTAAATTGTTTATTACAAATCTCAAAACAAGTAAGACAATTACTGCGGAATAAAAGAAATTGGTATAAAGTCCCTAGCCGTCCAGTTACTCGGTCCACCGTTGGTAGTTGGGTAGATCCAGCTGTCAATGTTAGAGTCTTTCTCACTGTCTTCAATGGCATTAAATCCCCGATTACTAATGCGTAATGGAGGTCCTCCAGCCTGAGCGCATCGAACAACCCTTTGAGCTCATGAAGTAAAGCCCAAACCAAACTTATCAGTCTTGTGATAAAATCAGGGAGCTGTCCCCAATTGGTATACCCACCTTCTTCAACCACTGCTCTGGCGTCTTTGAGAGAAACCATCTTCAGAGGAGGTTTGTTACTGGTAGTAGTTTCAGTCGATGCCAGGATCTGGGGAACCTCTTCAAAATTCTGGCAAGGAGTCTCTATGAATTCCCCGTCCATCTCTACATACCTAAAGGAGTTGAGGTGGCTCACCATATACTCTTCTTCTCCACGTACAGTGACAATCTTCCCTTTTACTGGGTACTTCAGCATTTGGTGCAGTGTAGAAGAAACAGCCCCAACTTCATGGATCCAAGGACGACCTAACAAACAAGAGTATGATGGCCGGATGTCCATCACATAGAAGGTGGACTCAAAGGTTTGAGAGCCTACCTTGACAGGGATGTCCACCTCCCCATGCACCATTCTCTTCGACCCATCAAAAGCCCATACCACAATGTTACTAGGCTTTAAGGTCAATCCCTCACAATCTAGTCTATCGAGAGCCTTCTTCAGTAGGACATTCAGTGAGGATCCAGTATCTACCAGCACATGAGCCATAGTGGTGCCCCCGCATTCGATTGAGACATGTAGAGCATCATTATGCTTCCTCCCTTTCGGTGTCAAGTCTGCATCTGAAAAACCCAGCCCATTGTCAGCAGTCAGGCTGGCCACACAACCTTTGCATGGGCCTCGGGGCATAATAGCAGGGACAACATGGATATTTTTGAGGGGGTCTGCCCTAGCTGCTCGACCACATTGTTATCGCTCTTTTTTATTATTTTCAATATTTCCTCTATCTCTTGCTTAGAGGCTTCTACGCAATTTTTCTAGGTGCCTTCGTCCGGGCAGGCTCACCTATAACTTCTTTGCCTCGGGTCCCAGATGACTCGACGGCGGGAGTGATAATTGGAGTAAGCACAGGAGTAGTAGTTGAAGTATCAGTAGGAATAACAGACGGAATAACAACAGGCATATTGACAGTCTTTGGGGAAATCTCGGGAGTGAAAACCCTTCCACTTCTGGTAACCTTGTTGGTCCCAACAATGTTACTGACATCAGGATCAACCTCTTCATTCTTCAGATCTTGTTTGATGCCATAATAGTACACATCGGCACCATAATGCCAAGGGACAGCTTTGTCTGAGGCATATAGGACAGGACCAGGAAAGGTGATTATTAACGGAGCGACTCTTGGAGCAGATGTAATCCTAACAGGTCTTCTCGAGGAGGCCTTGGAAGGATTGACGGAAATGGTTATAATAGCAACATCTTCAAACGGAACAACGGGAATCAAAGTTTTCTCGAACAAGATTTCTTTGCTGTCCATTAGGCGCTGAACACCTGACTTCAGCAAATGGCAACCAGAAGGCAGAGATGAACACATGTGGCAACCTTCACCACAACCTGAAAATAAACCGGCCGACCATAAATTCTTTTTAACCGTCATAAGAGAGTAGAAACTTCATCAACTGAGGTCACAAATAGATCGTTATTAACAACATTAACTCCACGATTGTGCTTAGGCATGAGAGCAGTTATAACATTAGGCTTTTCCGGAGCATCGAACTCAATCTCCCTGGCCTTGATCAGATCCTGTACCTTATTTCTCAGAACCCATCAGTCATTGGTATCGTGGCCAGGACTCTCAAAATGATAGGCACACTGAGCATTTGGATTATACCGAGGAGATATGGTGTTCGGATTCTTGGGAGCCTCTTTCAAGGTTGCCGAGTTGGATCTTAGTAGATGGGGTAGCACTTCAGCCAACGTCATGTTAATCCGGTTAAACTGCTGTTGTGGCTTTCCACCCTTTGTTGATTATTGCATTGTGGAGTAGCAGCAGGCCTAGGTATCATTACGGCACTTACCGTCTGACTGTGTACAACTCTATTTTGACCTCTTGGGCTATAGATAACACTAGCTTCCTTTTTACCAGCAAAAGGCTTCTTTACCGAACTCGAAGAGGCATATTTCAGTATCTTACCGCTCCGAATCCCAGCTTCCACCCTCTCTCCAGTTAAAATTAACTCGGTGAAACCAGCTGACAAGCTGCCGATCAAATGATTAAAGAATGGAACAAATAGCGTCCCAAGAAACATATCGACCAACTCCCTATCAGACAAAGGGGGTTGGACTCTTCCAGCCAAGTCTCTCCACTTCTGTGCATAGTCCTTAAAGCCTTCACTTGCACCCATGGACATACTCTAGAGTTGAGTACGAGTAGGAGCAAGGTCGGCGTTGTATTGAAACTGCTTATAAAAAGCAGCAGCCAGATCTTCCCAGTTTCGGACATTGGTTCCCTCCAGTTGGTAGAACCATTCAAGCTGAGTCCCTGACAAACTGTCTTGAAAGAAGTGAACCGACAAATTTCGATCAACGATGTGGGGTTGGATCTTTCTAATGTAGGAACGGAGATGGAGCTTTGGGCAACCCCATTGTACTTTGCAAAAGTTGGAGCCTTGAACTTCTGTGGGATGACCACTCTCGACACCAATCCCAATTCTTCGAAATCCAAACCAAGTATCCTCTGGACTTCCATAGCACTCAGATGAAAACTGCTTATATCTATCCTTAGTAGGAGGATACTGCTCATCATTGTAGTATGTATCACTTTCAGAAACTTCAGGACTGGGGTCCTTTTCCCTTGTCTCTCTTTCTTGATTCTCCCCTTCCTTGGATGAAGAGGTCAGATCGACTTGTTTCTTTAACGCCCCCCGAACCTTCTGCCCATATTCAGAATACCAGAGACCCTCTTCTTTTTCTTTTTCTCCTTCAGGATGAGGGCTTTCAGATCCTCCTGCCCTTTCGCCAGATTTATGAACATCTGTTGGAATTGGGCATTTTGTGCCTGAAGATCCTTGATTCTTTGTTTGAAAGACATTACTGCTGAAATAAACAACGAAGAAGATGAGAAACCTGTTATGGTACCTGTTTATGTGATGCTATGGATGGGATACGTATGCAATGATTTCAAGGATTCTTAAAGGCTCAGATTTGTTTAACCAAAAGAAACACACGTTAATTGTATTAATAAGTTCGAATTGTTACAAAGAATGCTTTTTAGGCTTACAATAAAACAAACAAAACTTAAAGCAAAAAAGAAACTAGGTCTCCCAGGAGCGCATCCTCTTTGGTGCAATGTAGGCGTTTATGCTTCTTTCTTCATGAAGTAGCCTAGTGATCTCAGGACCTTCTTCTTGCTGGCATAGAACTGAGCTTCAAACGTGTTCCGCTGCTCTTTGAGTTGAACCCAAGACTTCTGTAACTCTTCATGATCAGTCGACATGTCAGGATGATGACCAAGGGAAGTAGTATCTCCTTCAATAACTGGTTCCATAGTTATTGGTAGGACAATAGGGTAAGGCATCATAATACTTTGGGTGCGAGCTCTTACCCATCGGAGATAAGGCTCAAGAGGAATGAAATTCTTGTGCCCTAGCGTCTTGCTATCAATTTTATGCATCATGCCCCAAGCTTTTATGAACCTTTTGCGGTATCCCTGAGCATCATTCTCATAGTTGAAGGTGATTCCTTGGATAAGCGTATCATGAGGACCATCTCTTCTCGCATAACCAAACTGACGCAGTGCCAAACAAGGGTTGTAAGTGATTCCTCCCCTAATGCCTAAGAGAGGGACATTAGGGAATTCACCACAGTGATCGATGATGGTAACATCTTCTGAGAACCGTGAACACCAATGAATGTTTGAATGTGTAAGGGACATCAGCCTACGAGACCATTTCAAACCTTGTTCATTCTTCAAAACAGACCTGGGTAGGTGCGAAATAAACCACCTAGCTAATAGAGGAGTGTAACACAGGAGGGTCCCCCATTCTCTTTAGAGCGTGAGCATGCAGAAAGTGTAGAATATCCCCGAGTAATGTAGGCACCAAATTATGAGACAGAAAAACCTTAATAGCGTTCACATCTACAAGTTGATCCGCATTAGGGAAAAGTACCATCCCGTAAATGAGAAGTTCCAGCACCTCTTCGAAAGCTTGTAAGTCCAGGGTATCCCAAAAATGGTAAGACTTCTCGAATAGAAACTTAACCGGGATTCCTTGGACACTTCCTCTAGTCTCCTAATTTGTCATTACGTCAGGCCGTTGTAAGGGCAGAGCTCTAGAAATCTCTTCAGGCTTTGGATGTTCTTCCGTACCGTTGAAAGGTAACAAATCAAGAATAGGTACCCCCAACAATTGAGAAAAATTCCTCCATAGTAGGTACTAGTTGGTAATTTGGGAAGGTGAAATAATGGTGCACCGGATCAAAGAACTGAAACAACACTTTTAACAATTCTTCATCAGGTTTTGCAGTGACCAAGTTGAGCAACCGACCATGCTTTTTAATAAATGGAGAACTTTCAGGGACCCTTGTTGTACCCCAAAATTTGCCCTCCCATATTTCTCAATACATTTCAAGTGTGATTCTCAAATTGCTCAAAGAAGTCCAAGGGTTGGCCAGACAAACTCTCTCCTAAAGCAGTCTACCTCAAATTAGGGTTTCATGTTGCATCAATATACTTGAGTCCAAGGGATCCCAAATGCTCACCATTGTCCTAATATGTTCTCAAGATCATCCATGTCAAGTTTCAAGCCTTGCAGAGGAAGTTTGCTCAGTCAATTGCTCAAAGGCCTGAAAATCGATTGTGCTAGGGCAAAAGTCAACTGTGGCCCACATACAGTCAAACTTCAATATTTTTGGCCAACATCCTCATTTTTAAGTATTATTAATCATTTGATCAAGGGTTGATCATGATTCATCAAATATTGCTCACAATTCATCAAAACCCAAAAGTTGCTAAATTAGGGTTTTGTAGGAAAAGTCAACCCAACTTTGACCAAGCATAACTTTCTCATAGTTTATTAGAAATGACCCATCCAAAGCTCATTTTGAAGAGGATGCAATTCCATACAATTCATCTTCAACTCCCAAGTTCAAAATATGCACTCACAAGAAGTTATGAATTTGGACATTATAGGTCACTTTAAAAAGTCAACAAAACACCTTTTTTGTCAAAGCTTCATACAAGAACATGGAAGACTCAATTGAGATGAGACCAAAAGGGTTGATTATAGGACATCTTGAGATTTCTAAAAAGTCCAAGAACTCCTTCATAGAGTCAAAATTGAGGAAGTTATGAATTGGTGAAGTTGACATTTTTTGCAAAATTGTCAAAAGTCAAAAGTGCCTCAAATTGAAATTTTTGTCAAATGGGCCCAACTTTTTGCACTTGTTTTGAGTTTGTAACATGGTCCATAAGCCCTAACTCTTCCCACTTGCCTTTATTTTATTTTTGCCATTTATTTTGATTTTTTATTTCAATTAAATCAAAATAAATCATGGAAATATCCAAATCATTCAAACCTTAAGATTTTGTGCATATTTCAGGTCTCTTATACAGCTAGCAAGGGAATCAAATCGTGCAAGGCATGGTTGTGCATAAAAAGATTGGTTTTTGGCTTATTTTGGAAAGATTTTCATGAAAATCAAATCATGATCAAAGACCATAATTGACAAAGATTGAATGCACATTTGCAAACCTAATTCAATCGCTGATATATATTGGACAAGTGCTGACCAAAAGAACAAGGTTTTTAGGCGTGTAGGTTGAAGGAAAAACTTCAAAAAATCAAGAAAAAGTGGTGATCTGTTTTCATATTTCTAGATACTTTCAAGCCTTGCCAAGCATGCCTTTCGTTTCCTGGGCATTCAAGGAGTCCATAGCAATCAAAAGCAAGCTTGTTCGTGCCCTAAAACTCACTGTAAGTGATTCACGGATTTGACAAATTCTTGAAATCGAATATCATTGTTTAGGAATTTGTAGCATGAATCATGTATATATTCTGAATCTTGGAAGCATTTGCAAACTATTGGTAATAATTAATTGCGTTTTTGATAACCCTATAGAGATACACCATTGCTAGGGTTTCTTGTTGCGTTTTGGGATCTTTTTGTACAGGCAAAATTGATCCACAAGAAAGATGCCATGATGTTCACAAGGCCAAGGCGAATTGGTCTGTGGCATTAGATTTCATTTATCGTGCTTGTAGGTGATTTTGAAAACTGCAGGGGTTATAGCTACGGACCTTTGTCCGTAGGTAAAAGTCCATAACTTTTACCAACGGAGAGAAGAAGAAGAAGACCTGTGTGGCACCACCTCATTTGTCCGTTTGAATTCTGGCACACACTTTTTGTTTGTCCCCCACTAACTCACGTTTTTCCATATTATTAATTATTATCATTTCATATACAAATGAGCAGCGTGGCACAGTTGGCAACAAGGTGATGGTTTGAAGCTTGAGGACCTGGGTTCGATCCCAGGCCCCAGCAAAAATGCTATTTTCTTATTTTCTTGTTACAGATCCAGTACACCCTTGGTCCAAGCATCCACCGTACGCCTTCAACACTTAGCCAGTCAGATGTCCACGCGCTGGATCCAAAGGTCATCATCCGAGGGTCTGCCAAAGTCCCTAGTCAAAGTGCAGCGTTGGATCCAGGAGGGTCAACGTGGACCCTTGTTTTTGGGCCCAAAAGCTGATAATGGCACCCCCTCAATTGCTGATTACAAGGCCCAATTCTCTTTTTCTTTATTCTTTTATATTTTCTTTTATTTAAATTATTTTACTAACACACAAAATTAATTCTTTTTATAAAAAAAATCATAAAATCAATTTTCAACAAATTAGAATTTAGGCCTTTTTTATTATTTTATCAAAAATTAATTTAATATAGTTTAGTTTAATTTAATTTTAGGATAACCTTAATTCTTTTTGTAAATAAACTAAAATAAATTAGAAAATTAGGTTTTGTTTAATTTGACATTTATTTTCTTTTTTCTTAAAATACCAAAAATACAAAATAGGTCAAAAATAATTAATTTTCTTAATGTAAATTAATTAGTAACTTGGTTTGTACATATTATATTTAAAACCTTATTTTCTTAAAATAATCAAAAACCACCAAAAAATAATCTTTTCTTTTAATTAGGTTTAGACGGAGTCAAAACTCTGATTCTCTCTCGTTCTCGTTTCATCGCGCGCGTCTATTTATTTTTACAATATCGATGTAACTGCTCATGGGATGTAATAGTTTAATTAGGACTTTTCGTTTATTTATCATTTTTACGGGTTTTTTGGCTATGTAATTAATCCCCCTACCCGAAGCCTTGTAATAGCGTAGCTTTATTTTCCGCATTTTTAATTTTCGCAAATATTAACTGTTAGATGTATGATAATAGGGTTGCATGACAAGACTGTATGTTAATTTTAAACGGTTAGCAAACCCTAAATGCGCAAAGATAATAACTTGAAATTGAATCACTCGCACATGCGCACTCCTAGGGTATACTCTCACTTCGGTTGCCTTCGGTAAACGATCATTAAGTATAGGGTATTTTAGTGGTCGCCCTCTTGTCTAAACAAAGATCCAGTGTCCCGCTCGGAAATGTTGCCTCGGAAAGGTTGCCTCGAAAATGTTGTCTCGAATATGATCTTAAGACACTAGGGTTATTACTAAGACATCCTAACATTGCTTTAGTGATCGTACGTCCCTTTCGAATTGACCCTTACAACTCCAACGATGGTGCTACCTACTCACTAATAGTGGGATAACGCTGTCTAAAGGAAACAAGGACATAAACATTCTTTCTTCGAGTAGGTAGATGCTAGTAGGTACTTGCTCAAATCAAACATTTTTCACACTTACACTTTTTTCAAACTAAAGTTTTCAAAAACACTTTGTAACACTCTTGAAGACAGAAGCAAGAGTTAAAACAAAGTCAAACAAAACTTTTCAAAACACACAAACACATAAGCAAATTTAAAATGATGAGCAAGTACGTAAGAGTCCGCAGAAAACTACAGATAGAAAGGGTGCTAATACCTTCCCTTTCTATAATCTACCCCCCGTACCCAAAATCTCGAAAAAGGAATTTTTCTGTGCTTTTGTCCTTTCCTGTTGGATAAAATAAAAGTCGGTGGCGACTCTTGCTTACCGCGACATTTTGCAAACACAAAACACAAAACACAAACCAGCATTTTCCTAAAACAATCAGGTTCTGCCACCGTATCACAGAATTGATAACTCTGTTGGGGATAGTTTAAGTGGAGTATACCTTAGGATTAGTTCATCATATTGCTTCTATTGTTTGATTTGATTGCTTTACTTTTGAGGGTGTTGTATTGGGAGTTACTATAGATCCTAACCCGGATCTGGGAACACCTTTTAGGTAAGTAGCAATAAACTATGAGGGAACTGTACGGCGTAGACCGATACAGTTGAAGCAATAGCTACGTTGATGTGGCACATTGGTTGGTACCGGTATCCCTTATTGAGAAACGAGGAGAATATGTGGCTGCTATGTGTGTAGTTAAGCATCAACTGACCTTAGAACCTATAATTGACCAACTTGGCCATAGGAAGTAGTGAGATAGCCGGCCTCGGTGTAAAGCTGAGAACTGGTTGATACTCGATACTACACTCATTGAGATCATACTCTTGAGATAGTTCTGGTTGCAAGAAAAGATTGCGTGAGCTGAAACCATGACCGATGGAGGATGGTCAGTGATATTGAGAACCTCTAGAAGCCGATTACTATTATTAGGACAGGTTGAATATTATGGCTTCCATGCGTAGAAACACCATCCGAGTTAACTTTGTGCAAATACCTGCTCAACTCAAAGAGTTGGTCTCAAGAGTTTCTGAGACTTCTTCCTTCATTAAGAGACATGGTCGGCTTCTTAGTTTGGTTACCTCAAAGTTTGATGAGCAGATGATGAGTGTGCTTTTCCAGTTCTTCAATCCTGTGCATCATTGTTTCACCTTCTCGGATTATCAGCTAGTTCCCACTTTCGAAGAGTTTTCTCACTTATTGGGCATATCCATCCTTGAGCAGATGCCCTTCACAGGTTTGGAAGAGACTCCTAGGCTAGAAGACATTGCTTCAACTTTACATCTGACACGGGCTAATGTAGTATCCAACTGGGAAACACGAAGCGGGGTTGAAGGTTTCTTAGCCAAGTTTCTGATAGATCAAGCTCAACTATTCTGGGATAATTTGGACTTTCAGGCTTTTGAAGACATCTTGGCTCTCCTTATCTATGGTTTGGTTCTCTTTCCGAATCCAGATTCCTTCATAGATGTGAATGCGGTTAATATCTTCCTGTCTCGCAATCTTGTGCCTACTCTTCTAGGTGATATCTTCCATGCCCTATACACTCGTACTGTACGGAGAAGAGGGACCCTCATGTGTTGCATGCCGCTACTGGCGAGGTGGTTTATTTCGCACCTCCCCAAGTCCGTATTGAAGCATGAGGATGGCTTAGGATGGTTTTACAGGATAATGTCCCTTGCCCATACAGATATTCTTTGGAGTTCTAAGGCTATGGAAAGAGTCGTTATCATTGATAGATATGGGGAATACCCTAATGTCCCGTTTCTTGGAACTAGAGGGGGAATAACCTACAGTCCTTATTTGGCTTTACGACAGTTTAGTCGCGTTCGGAGAGACGGTCCTCATGAGCTACTTCTTATAGATATTGTCTTTGACTACAAGGGGGATATTGATGAGCATCGCCGCAGGTTTATACGAGCTTAGGGCATGGTGAACAGGTCTGACCCTCACGAGCTAGGACCAAAGACTTCTCTCCCTATGCAACCTTATCTCCAGTGGGCCCGAGCTCGGGCTCAGAAGCTTGGGATGCCTTATGAAGCTGTGTTGCTAGTGATTGTGGAGCATACTAATGAAGAGGGCGTTCCTTATACGGTCCTTTATCCCTACATGCCTACTGATCTTGGGGCATTGAAGAGATCCTGGATTCAGCTGAAGGAGGAAAGAGACACCTACCGGGAGAAGTATCATGAGCAGGAAAGGAAGATCTTGAAGCTCACGAGGCAACTTGAGAACGAAAGGACAATCAATGATTATGTCAGCACGAAGGGGAAACGACCATGGGATTTCTGATATCTTTTATTATTTCTAGTTTAGATTTGCTTTTCAGTTATTTCCTTTGTAACGCCTTGAAGGCATTACAAGTTTAATCTAATAAAGTTTGTTTATTTCTTGGTTTGCAAATTTAAATCTCCCAAAGTCTTTGAAATCATTACATACGCATCCCATTATCATGCACATCATTACAGGTACCATTACAGGTTTCTCATCTTCTTCGCTGTTTATTTCAGCACAAAATGTCTTCCGAAATACCTACCGATCAAGCCATCAAAGCTCTTCAGGAACAAAATGCCCAATTCCAAGAGATGTTCTTGAACTTGGCTAAAGGGCAAGAAGATTTGAAGACTCTCATCCTGAAGGAGAAGAAGAAGAAGAAGAAGGTGGTTCTTCTGAATATGGGTAACAAATTTGGGAATAGGTTGCGACAAGAAGCTGATCTGTCTCTTTCATCCAAAGGAGAGGAGGACCAAGAAGAAGAAAAGGGTCCTAGTCCTGTAGTCTCCGATAATGATACTGATTTTAATGATGAGCAATATCCTCTTGCTGAGGATAAGTACAAACAACTTGAAGACCGTCTGAGTGCTATGGAGATTCAGAAGATCCCTGGTTTGGATTTCGGAGATCTGGGACTAGCATCTGGAGTGGTGATCCCTCATAAGTTCAAAGCACCTGTTTTCGCCAAGTACGATGGAGTATCCTGTCCGAAACTCCATCTCCGCTCGTATGTCTGAAAAATCAAACCTTACACTGCTGATAGGAATTTATGGGTACATTTCTTTCAAGATAGTCTGGCAGGGACTCAGCTTGAATGGTTTTATCAATTGGAAGGAGCTAATGTCCACAATTGGGAGGACCTTGCTGCTGCTTTTTACAATCAGTATCAGTATAACGCCGACCTTGCTCCCACTCGTACTCAGCTTCAAGGTATGTCTATGGGTGCAAGCGAAGGCTTTAAGGACTATGCTCAGAAGTGGAGAGATCTGCCTGGAAGAGTCCAACCCCCTTTGTCTAATAGAGAGTTGGTTGATATGTTTCTGGGGATATTGTCTGGTCCATTTTTCAATCATCTGATCGACAGTTCATCATCTGGGTTTACTGAATTGATTTTGACTGGGGAGAGAGTGGAAGCTGGTATCTGAAGTGGTAAGATACAGAAAGGTACTCCATCGAGTGCAGAAAAGAAGCCTTTCACCGGTAGGAAAGAAGCTAGTGCAGTCTACGGCTCGACGAGCCAAAACCGACCTGAACACCGTCAAGTAGTGAATGCGGTAGTAATATCAAGACCCACCGTTGCCCCACAATGCCACAATCAGCAAAGAATGGAGAGACCGCAGAGACAATACACTCGGCTTAATATGACTTTGTCTCAAATTCTACCGCAATTATTAAAGACCAACCTGGTAACTCTGAGGGAAGCCCCGAAGAATCCCAGCACCACATCTCCGCTATATAATCCAAATGCCCGTTGTGCCTATCACTCCGATAGCCCAGGCCATGATACAAACAACTGTTGGGCTTTGAAGAATAAGGTACAAGATTTGATTGAAGCTAAAGAGATTGAGTTTGACGCTCCAGAGAAACCCAACGTCATAACTGCTCCTATGCCCAAGCATGGTCATGGAGTAAATGCGGTGGACGATGATTTATTTGTGACCTCTGTGGAAGACATCTCTACTCCTTTGATGACAGTGAAGAAGAATCTTTTGTTGACCGGTTTATTTTTGGGTTGTGGCGAAGGTTGCCACCTATGTTCAATCCTGCCGACTGGTTGCCGTTTATTGAAATCAGGTGTTCAGCGCCTGATGGATAACAAAGAGATCCTATTCAAGAAGACTTGGATTCTGTTAGTTCCAGTCGAAGATGTTGCCATCATAACCATTTCCGCCAATCCTTCCAAGGCTTCCTCGAGAAGCATGTTAGGATTACACCCGTTCCGAGAATCGCTCTATTAATCATTACTATCCCTAGTCTTATCCCATACACTTCGGATAAGGCTGTCCCGTGGCACTATGGGGCCGATGTGTATTACCATGGAGTTAAGCAAGACTTGAAGAGTAAAGAAGCTGATGTTGACCTCAGCAATATTATCGGGGCTAGCAAGGTCACCTGAAGTGGAAGACTCTTTTCTCCCGAGATTTCCCCTCCGACTGTTCACAAGTCTGTTGCCATTCCATCTGCCAGTACATCAGCTACTGTTCCAATTCTTACTCCAGTTACCACCCCTGTCGCCGAGTCATCTGACACTCGGGGCAAAGAAGTTACAGGTGAGCCTTCCCGGATGGAGGCACCTAAGAAGATCATTGTAGAAACCTCTAAGCAGGAGATAGAGGAAATTCTGAAGATTATCAAGAAGAGCGACTACAATGTAGTCGAGCAGCTGGGGCATACCCTGTCAAAAATATCCATGTTATCCTTGTTGTTGTGTTCGGAAGCCCACACAAAGGCTTTAGTTGCTTTCCTCAAAACAGCGCATGTGCCGCAGGAAACTTCCGCTGATCAATTCAAAGTCTGTGTAGCTAGTTTGACTGCCAACAACAGGTTGGGTTTCTCAGACGCAGATCTGACCGCTAAAGGAAGAAATCACAATGATGCTCTGCACGTCTCGATCGAGTGCAGGGGCACTACTTTGGCCCATGTACTAGTGGATATTGGGTCCTCATTAAACGTTTTGCCAAAGAAAGCATTAGATCGTCTGGATTATGAAGGTTTGGTTCTGAAGCCGAGTAATATTGTGGTTAGAGCTTTCGATGGGTCAAAAAGGATGGTGCACGGGGAGGTGGATGTCCCTGTTAAAGTTGGATCTCAGACTTTCGCATCTACGTTCTATGTGATGGATATCCGACCATCTTATTCTTGCTTGCTGGGTCGCCCCTGGATTCATAAGGCTGGGGCAGTAACTTCTACGCTCCATCAGATGTTGAAATATCCAGTAAAAGGGAAGATTGTTACGGTGCAAGGTGAGGAGGAGTATATGGTGTGTCGTCTTAATTCCTTTCGCTATTTCGAGATGGATGGGGAGTTCATTGAAACCCCATGTCAGAATTTTGAAGAGGTCCCCCAGACTCTGGCGTCGATTGAAGTTGCTGCTGACAAACCTCCGATGAAGATGGCCTCCCTCAAGGATGCCAGGGCTGTAATGGAAAAAGGTGGGTGCGCAAATTGGGGTCAGCTCCCTGACTTCGCACACAAAAATGACAAGTTTGGTTTGGGCTTTACTGCAGAGGCTCAAAGGGATGTTCAGTGTGCGCAGATTGGAAGACCTCCTATACATATCAATAATCTGGGAGTGAATGCAATTGAGGATGATGAAGAAGAGTCAGATATCGACAGCTGGATCTACCCGACTACCAACGGTGGATTGAACAACTGGACGGCAAAGGACTTTGTGCCCGTTTCTTTTATTACACAATAATTGACTTTTGTTTTGAGATTTGTAACAGACAGTTTGAAATTTTACGGCCCGATGCCTTGCCCGAGGCACTTTGGCTTTGTTTGTGAGGGCTTCTTATTTGTCATTTTCATATATCATCAATAAAGCATTGGACGTTTTCTTGCATTACAAATTTTGCGCTCCTTGTTTTTCCTTTCTATCTCGCACTTTATGAAACAACTATTATCTTACACACACTCATATATCATAATGCAGATCCACATCCACTCTAGATCCCATTGATAACAACTCTGCTACTTCTAGTTATGACTTCGAAAATCCGATCAACCAAGCCGAGGACGAAGGTGAGGATGATTGTGAAGTGCATGGGGAACTTGCTAGACTGTTGTTACAGGAAGAGAAGGGCCATACAACCTCATGAAGAGCCGGTGGAATCAGTGAATTTGGGTACAGAGGAAGACATGAAAGAGGTCAAAATAAGTGCCAAATCTATGCTGATAAGGTGTATGTACCTCCAGTTCCTCTAAACGTCTTGACAGCTCCTTGGCCTTTCGCAATGTGGGGGCATCGATATGATTGGCGAGATCAGACCTACTGCGTCCAACGGGCATCGTTTCATTCTGATGGCTATTAATTATTTCACGAAGTGGGTTGAGGCAGCTTCCTTTGCTACAGTAACCAAGAACATCGTGACGCGGTTTATCCGACGCAATCTGATTTGTCAATATGGTGTACCAAAGAGGATCATTACGGACAATGGTACAAATCTCAACAATACGATGATCACCGAGCTCTGCAAACAGTTCAAGATACAACATCACAATTCTTCTGCTTACCGGCCGAAGATGAATGGTGCTGTTGAACCGGCTAATAAGAACATCAAGAAAATGGTGCAGAAGATAACGGTGATATACAAAGAATGGCATGAGATGTTACCATTTGCTCTTCATGGGTACCGCACCTCAGTGCGGACATCAACAGGGGCAACACCCTACTCTTTGGCGTATGGCATGGAGGCAGTCCTGCCCATTAAAATCCATATACCCTCTCTTCAGATTATGAAGGATGCAAGTTTGGGTGAGGACAATTGGATCCAGACCCGGCTTGATCAGTTGAATCTAATCAACGAGAAGAGACTTACTGTTATTTGTCATGGCCAAACGTATCAAAAGCGGATGATCAAGGCTTTTAACAAGAAAGTCAGACGACAAGAATATCAAGTCGGGGATCTAGTGATCAAGCGCATCATACTACCACAAGGTGATCCCAGGGGAAAATGGAATCCTACGTACGAAGGGCCATTTGTGGTTAAGAACATTTTCTCAGGAGGAGCTATGATTCTAACCACCATGGATGGTGACGACCTTCCTCAGCCTGTAAATGCAGACATATTGAAAAAATACTACGCATAATTAAAGACCTGCTAGGTTGATTGGCCTAGGCAAAAATAAGGGCTTCCCGGCGAACCAAAAGGGTTCGGGCAAAAATAAGGGATGAAATGAAAAATCTGTACACCCGACAAGTCGAAAACCTGAAAAGGAAGCTTGGGCTAAAAAGGGTATCCCGGTGGACTGAAAACCCGAAAGGACGGTCTAGGCAAAAATTAGGGATTAAAGTGTAACACTATGTCTCATTGGATCATCTCGCAACCAGATTTCGGTATCGACTATCAAGCTCAGACGGAGCCAATCAATCTGATCTACCTTCAACCAAGTAGCAAAGTGATGAGACGCTCGAAGATATAAAGGCGATAGCAGAGTTGGAACCCAGTGGGATGGTTCACATAACTGTTTTTCTTTTTTTCTTCACAAATTGTATAATTTCTCTCTTTCGACAGCGTTTTCTTACTAGGACGTCGACCTCTTGTACAAAACACCTATTACAGGCTAACTTCAAAATCAATACAATTCATTTTACAATAAATTTCAAAATTGTTTTTCTTTTCCTGTTTTATTTTGCAAGAACGTCCAATGATTCATTTTTGATATATGCATTTGAAAATAATTGTTGCTCATAAATATGTACATGCGAAACAAAAGACGATTACTGGTAATTCCAGGAACAGGGGCAAACAAGAAATGTCCAGACCTTAAAGTTGCTCTATTCACCAGGTACAAGGATAGACCCAGCTGAAGAATATGACTAAAAATGCATACACTCCCCGCAGAGTAAAAGGTACCTAAAAACATTGGTGTTAATTCTCCCCAAGCAGAGTTCATTTATCACCAACAATGGAAAACTATCCCTAGTGGAGTTTATATCTTCCACAAGCAGAAACTCAATCCCCAACAAGGTTCATTATCGCCAGCAACTGTGAGTCATCCACAACCGAGGTTATTTCTCCAAATCAGCGGATCTTCTGACAGAATATCTCTTCCCCACAAAGTCATTTTCTCACCAGTTTATTCTCTAGCGGAGTTATTCGCCCGCCAATTTATTCTCAAATCATCTTCGGTCGTTATCCTCAGCGAGCGAAACTCTTTATATTCTCCAGTAGCAGTCTGGGATTTATTTTCCCCAACTAGAGAACATCATAAAAACATTGCATATCCATACATCATGACATACATATACGCACCATACAGCACAATCTCATTTATTTTGAGAACATCATTGCTCGATACACATCATGGCATTACATATAACTAACTCTTTACCTTTCAGGAAAAATACAATCAAATTCTCACCAAGTTCAAGCTATGAAGCATGGACCCGACGGGATAATATCTTGATTTCCCCATCATATTGTGAAGCCCGGAGAATGAACGAATAACAGTATCAGAATACCGCGAAGCCTGGATTACGACCAGATAGTGGCATCTTTTAAACAAGCTATGAAGCCCGGGTTCGACCAGATAATAGTTTAATCCCCAGCAAGTTATTGTGAAGCCTGGATTACGACCAGATAGAAATACAAAACACCATGAAGCCTGGACTTGACCAGATACTGGTAGAAGATGTTGTGAAGCCTAGATTACGACCAGATAGCAGCCATGAATACTACGAAGCCTGGAGTCAACCAGATAGTGGTATATCTTTAATGCAAGTTATGAAGCCCGAATTTGACCGGATAATATCTTGATTTCTCTGAATGCCATAAAGCCTGGATTCGACCAGATAATGGTATAAGACATCGCGAAGCCTGGATTACGACCAGATAGCGGTAAAAGACACTGAAGCCTGGATTACGACCAGATAACAGTGAGGGACACTATGAAGCTTGGATTTCGACCAAATAGCAGTCTACCCGGCCAATCACTATGAAGCCCGGAGTCGACCGGATATTAGTAGGCCTGAAAATCAAATGGAAGCCCGAATGCGATTGGATAACCACTTGATTTCTTCTGAAGCCTGGATTTCAACCAAATAAGAAGTAAGGTATTGTGAAGCCTGGATTACGACCAGATAGCAGTACAAGACACCATGAAGCCTGGATTCGACCAGATAATATAAGACATCGTGAAGCCTGGGTTACGACCAGATAGCGGTAAAATACACTGAAGCCTGGATTACGACCAGATAACAGTAAAAGACACTGCGAAGCTTGGATTTCGACCAAATAGAAGTTTACCTAGACAATTACTAAGAAGCCCGGAGTCGACCGAATAGTAGTGTGCCCTAAATTCGAGTTAAAGTCTGGATGCGACCGGATAACAACTGAATTGCTTCTAAAGCCTGGATTACGACCAAATAAGAATTGAGTAACTGCGAAGCCTGGATTACGACCGGATAGAAAGTACTAATCTCATCTCCCCAGTAAGACACTGCAAAGCCTGGAGCACGACCAGATATCAGTCGATCTTATCACTATGAATCCTGGAACGCGACCAGATAGTAGTTCATTTTCACCTCTTCGACCAATAGACGATTCCCCAGTAGAATAACGGACGACTGAAACTCCTAAAATTCTATTTCTCTCAAGACAGAGACCAGCATTCCCCAGTGTAGTCTTCCTCAACAACAGGTATACGGGCTCTCGCTAAGGAATATCTTATGCGATCGACACTCCTTCGGATGGCATCTTTAAGCCCATCCTCGACATTACAAGACAAATACCACTTCATGCGAGTGCAAATTTCTGGGCACTCTAGTGTTCAATCATCTTCCACCTTCGGATCACGAAAGGCAGACAAGCCAATCTACATCCTCAGGTTAAAGAAGATTTAACAGGGGCAGCTGTTGTACCCCAAAATTTTCCCTCCCATATTTCTCAATACATTTCAAGTGTGATTCTCAAATTGCTCAAAGAAGTCCAAGGGTTGGCCAGACAAACTCTCTCCTAAGGCAGTCTACCTCAAATTAGGGTTTCATGTTGCATCAAGATACTTGAGTCCAAGGGATCCCAAATGCTCACCATTGTCCTAGTATGTTCTCAAGATCATCCATGTCAAGTTTCAAGCCTTGCATAGGAAGTTTGCTCAGTCAATTGCTCAAAGGCCTGAAAATCGACTGTGCTAGGGCAAAAGTCAACTGTGGCCCACATACAGTCAAACTTCAAGATTTTTGGCCAACATACTCATTTTGAATTATTATTCACCATTTGATCAAGGGTTGATCATGATTCATCAAATATTTCTCACAATTCATCAAACAAAGGGGGTTGGACTCTTCCAGCCAAGTCTCTCCACTTCTGTGCATAGTCCTTAAAGCCTTCACTTGCACCCATGGACATACTCTAGAGTTGAGTACGAGTAGGAGCAAGGTCGGCGTTTTATTGATACTGCTTATAAAAAGCAGCAGCCAGATCTTCCCAGTTTCGGACATTGGTTCCCTCCAGTTGGTAGAACCATTCAAGCTGAGTCCCTGACAAACTGTCTTGAAAGAAGTGAACCCACAAATTTCGATCAACGATGTGGGGTTGGATCTTTCTAATGTAGGAACGAAGATGGAGCTTTGGGCAACCCCATTGTACTTTGCAAAAGTTGGAGCCTTGAACTTCTGTGGGATGACCACTCTCGACACCAATCCCAATTCTTCGAAATCCAACCCAAGTATCCTCTGGACTTCCATAGCACTCAGGTGATCTTCCAACTGCTTATATCTATCCTTAGTAGGAGGATACTGCTAATCATTGTAGTATGTATCACTTTCAGAAACTTCAGGACTGGGGTCCTTTTCCCTTGTCTCTCTTTCTTGATTCTCCCCTTCCTTGGATGAAGAGGTCAGATCGACTTGTTGCTTTAACGCCCCCCGAACCTTCTGCCCATATTCAGAATACCAGAGACCTTCTTCTTTTTCTTTTTCTCCTTCAGGATGAGGGCTTTCAGATCCTCCTGCCCTTTCGCCAAATTTATGAACATCTGTTGGAATTGGGCATTTTGTGCCTGAAGATCCTTGATTCTTTGTTTGAAAGACATTACTGCTGAAATAAACAACGAAGAAGATGAGAAACCTGTTATGGTACCTGTTTATGTGATGCTATGGATGGGATGCGTATGCAATGATTTCAAGGATTCTTAAAGGCTCAGATTTGTTTAACCAAAAGAAACACACGTTAATTGTATTAATAAGTTCGAATTGTTACAAAGAATGCTTTTTAGGCTTACAATAAAACAAACAAAACTTAAAGCAAAAAATAAACTAGGTCTCCCAGGAGTGCATCCTCTTTGGTGCAATGTAGGCGTTTATGCTTCTTTCTTCATGAAGTAGCCTAGTGATCTCAAGACCTTCTTCTTGCTGGCATAGAACTGAGCTTCAAACGTGTTCCACTGCTCTTTGAGTTGAACCCAAGACTTCTGTAACTCTTCATGATCAGTCGACATGTCAGGATGATGACCAAGGGAAGTAGTATCTCCTTCAATAACGGGTTCCATAGTTATTGGTAGGACAATAGGGTAAGGCATCATAAGACTTTGGGTGCGAGCTCTTACCCATCGGAGATAAGGCTCAAGAGGAATGAAATTCTTGTGCCCTAGCGTCTTGCTATCAATTTTATGCATCATGCCCCTAACTTTTATGAACCTTTTGCGGTATCCCTGAGCATCATTCTCATAGTTGAAGGCGATTCCTTGGATAAGCGTATCATGAGGACCATCTCTTCTCGCATAACCAAACTGACGCAGTGCCAAACAAGGGTTGTAAGTGATTCCTCCCCTAATGCCTAAGAGAGGGACATTAGGGAATTCACCACAGTGATCGATGATGGTAACATCTTCTGAGAACCGTGAACACCAATGAATGTTTGAATGTGTAAGGGACATCAGCCTACGAGACCATTTCAAACCTTGTTCATTCTTCAAAACAGGCCTGGGTAGGTGCGAAATAAACCACCTAGCTAATAGAGGAGTGTAACACAAGAGGGCCCCCCATTCTCTTTAGAGTGTGAGCATGAAGAAAGTGTAGAATATCCCCGAGTAATGTAGGCACCAGATTATGAGACAGAAAAACCTTAATAGCGTTCACATCTACAAGTTGATCCGCATTAGGGAAAAGTACCATCCCGTAAATGAGAAGTTCCAGCACCTCTTCGAAAGCTTGTAAGTCTAGGGTATCCCAAAAATGGTAAGACTTCTCGAATAGAAACTTAACCGGGATTCCTTGGACACTTCCTCTAGTCTCCTAATTTGTCATTACGTCAGGCCGTTGTAAGGACAGAGCTCTAGAAATCTCTTCAGGCTTTGGATGTTCTTCCGTATTGTTGAAAGGTAACAAATCAAGAATAGGTACCCCTAACAATTGAGAAAATTCCTCCATAGTAGGTACTAGTTGGTAATCTGGGAAGGTGAAATAATGGTGCACCGGATCAAAGAACTGAAACAACACTTTTAACAATTCTTCATCAAGTTTTGCAGTGACCAAGTTGAGCAACCGACCATGCTTTTTAATAAATGGAGAACTTTCAGGGACCCTTGTTGTACCCCAAAATTTGCCCTCCCATATTTATAAATACATTTCAAGTGTGATTCTCAAATTGCTCAAAGAAGTCCAAGGGTTGGCCAGACAAACTCTCTCCTAAGGCAGTCTACCTCAAATTAGGGTTTCATGTTGCATCAATATACTTGAGTCCAAGGGATCCCAAATGCTCACCATTGTCCTAATATGTTCTCAAGATCATTCATGTCAAGTTTCAAGCCTTGTAGAGGAAGTTTGCTCAGTCAATTGTTCAAAGGCCTGAAAATCGATTGTGCTAGGGCAAAAGTCAACTGTGGCCCACATACAGTCAAACTTCAATATTTTTGGCCAACATCCTCATTTTTAAGTATTATTCATCATTTGATCAAGGGTTGATCATGATTCATCAAATATTGCTCACAATTCATCAAAACCCAAAAGTTGCTAAATTAGGGTTTTGTAGGAAAAGTCAACCCAACTTTGACCAAGCATAACTTTCACATAATTTATTAGAAATGACCCATCCAAAGCTCATTTTGAAGAGGATGCAATTCCCTACAATTCATCTTCAACTCCCAAGTTCAAAATATGCACTCACAAGAAGTTATGAATTTGGACATTATAGGTCACTTTAAAAAGTCAACAAAACACCTTTTTTGTCAAAGCTTCATACATAAACATGGAAGACTCAATTGAGATGAGACCAAAAGGGTTGATTATAGGACATCTTGAGATTTCTAAAAAGTCCAAGAACTCCTTCATAGAGTCAAAATTGAGGAAGTTATGCATTGGTGAAGTTGACATTTTTTGCAAAATTGTCAAAAGTCAAAAGTGCCTCAAATTGCAATTTTTGTCAAATGGGCCCAACTTTTTGCACTTGTTTTGAGTTTGTAACATGGTCCACAAGCCCTAACTCTTCCCACTTGCCTTTATTTTATTTTTGCCATTTATTTTGATTTTTTATTTCAATTAAATCAAATTAAATCAAAATAAATCATGGAAATATCCAAATCATTCAAACCTTAAGATTTTGTGCATATTTCAGGTCTCTTATACAGCTAGCAAGGGAATCAAATCGGGCAAGGCATGGTTGTGCATAAAAAGATTGGTTTTTGGCTTATTTTGGAAAGATTTTCATGAAAATCAAATCATGATCAAAGACCATAATTGACAAAGATTGAATGCACATTTGCAAACCTAATTCAATCACTGATATATATTGGACAAGTGCTGACCAAAAGAACAAGGTTTTTAGGCGTGTAGGTTGAAGGAAAAACTTCAAAAAATCAAGAAAAAGTGGTGATCTGTTTTCATATTTCTAGATACTTTCAAGCCTTGCCAAGCATGCCTTTCGTTTCCTGGGCATTCAAGGAGTCCATAGCAATCAAAAGCAAGCTTGTTCGTGCCCTAAAACTCACTGTAAGTGATTCACGGATTTGACAAATTCTTGAAATCGAATATCATTGTTTAGGCATTTGTAGCATGAATCATGTATATATTCTGAATCTTGGAAGCATTTGCAAACTATTGGTAATAATTAATTGCGTTTTTGATAACCCTATAGAGATACACCATTGCTAGGGTTTCTTGTTGCGTTTTGGGATCTTTTTGTACAGGCAAAATTGATCCACAAGAAACATGCCATGATGTTCACAAGGCCAAGGCGAATTGGTCTGTGGCATTAGATTTCATTTATCGTGCTTGTAGGTGATTTTGAAAACTGCAGGGGTTATAGCTACGGACCTTTGTCCGTAGGTAAAAGTCCATAACTTTTACCAACGGAGAGAAGAAGAAGAAGACCTGTGTGACACCACCTCATTTGTCCGTTTGAATTTTGGCACACACTTTTTGTTTGTCCCCCACTAACTCACGTTTTTCCATATTATTAATTATTATCATTTCATATACAAATGAGCAGCGTGGCACAGTTGGCAACAAGGTGATGGTTTGAAGCTTGAGGACCTGGGTTCGATCCCAAACCCCAGCAAAAATGCTATTTTCTTGTTTTCTTGTTACAGATCCAGTACACCCTTGGTCCAAGCATCCACCGTACGCCTTTAACGCTTAGCCAGTTAGATGTCTACGCGCTGGATCCAAAGGTCATCATCCGAGGGTCTGCCAAAGTCCCTAGTCAAAGTGCAGCGTTGGATCCAGGAGGGTCAACGTGGACCCTTGTTTTTGGGCCCAAAAGCTGATAATGGCACCCCCCCTCAATTGCTGATTACAAGGCCCAATGCTCTTTTTCTTTATTCTTTTATATTTTCTTTTATTTAAATTATTTTACTAACACACAAAATTAATTCTTTTTATCAAAAAAATCATAAAATCAATTTTCAACAAATTAGAATTTAGGCCTTTTTTATTATTTTATCAAAAATTAATTTAATATAGTTTAGTTTAATTTAATTTTAGGATAACCTTAATTCTTTTTGTAAATAAACTAAAATAAATTAGAAAATTAGGTTTTGTTTAATTTGAAATTTATTTTCTTTTTTCTTAAAATACCAAAAATACAAAATAGGTCAAAAATAATTAATTTTCTTAATGTAAATTAATTAGTAACTTGGTTTGTACATATTATATTTAAAACCTTATTTTCTTAAAATAATCAAAAACCACCCAAAAATAATCTTTTCTTTTAATTAGGTTTAGACGAGGTCAAAACTCTAATTCTCTCTCGTTCTCGTTTCATCGCGCGCGTCTATTTATTTTTACAATATTGATGTAACTGCTCATGGGATGTAATAGTTTAATTAGGAATTTTCGTTTATTTATCGTTTTTACGGGTTTTTTGGCTATGTAATTAACCCCCCTACCCGAAGCCTTGTAATAGCGTAGCTTTATTTTCCGCATTTTTAATTTTCGCAAATATTAACTGTTAGATGTATGATAATAGGGTTGCATGACAAGACTGTATGTTAATTTCAAACGGTTAGCAAACCCTAAATGCGCAAAGATAATAACTTCAAATTGAATCACTCGCACATGCGCACTCCTAGGGTATACTCTCACTTCGGTTGCCTTCGGTAAACGATCATTAAGTATAGGGTATTTTAGTGGTCGCCCTCTTATCTAAACAAAGATCCAGTGTCCCGCTCGGAAATGTTGCCTCGGAAAGGTTGCCTCGAAAATGTTGTCTCAAATACGATCTTAAGACACTAGGGTTATTACTAAGACATCCTAACATTGCTTTAGTGATCGTACGTCCCTTTCGAATTGACCCTTACAACTCCAACGATGGTGCTACCTACTCACTAATAGTGGGATAGCGTTGTCTAAAGGAAACAAGGACAAAAACATTCTTTCTTCGAGTAGGTAGATGCTAGTAGGTACTTGCTCAAATCAAACATTTTTCACACTTACACTTTTTTCAAACTAAAGTTTTCAAAAACACTTTGTAACACTCTTGAAGACAGAAGCAAGAGTTAAAACAAAGTCAAACAAAACTTTTCAAAACACACAAACACATAAGCAATTTTAAAATGATGAGCAAGTACGTAAGAGTCCATAGAAAACTACAGATAGAAAGGGTGCTAATACCTTCCCTTTCTATAATCTACCCCCCGTACCCAAAATCTCGAAAAAGGAATTTTTCTGTGCTTTTGTCCTTTCCTGTTGGATAAAATAAAAGTCGGTGGTGACTCTTGCTTACCGCGACATTTTGCAAACACAAAACACAAAACACAAACCAGCATTTTCCTAAAACAACCAGGTTCTGCCACCGTATCACAGAACTGGCAACTCTGTTGGGGATAGTTTAAGTGGAGTATACCTTAGGATTAGTTCATCATATTGCTTCTATTGTTTGATTTAATTGCTTTACTTTTGAGGGTGTTGTATTGGGAGTTACTATAGATCCTAACCCGGATCTGGGAACACCTTTTAGGTAAGTAGCAATAAACTATGAGGGAATTGTACGGCATAGACCGATACAGTTGAAGCAGTAGCTACATTGATGTGGCACATTGGTTGGTACCGGTATCCCTTATTGAGAAACGAGGAGAATATGTGGCTGCTATGTGTGTAGTTTAGCATCAACTGACCTTAGAACCTATAATTGACCAACTTGGCCATAGGAAGTAGTGAGATAGCCGGCCTCGGTGTAAAGCTGAGAACTGGTTGATACTCGATACTACACTCATTGAGATCATACTCTCGAGATAGTTCCGGTTGCAAGAAAAGATTGCGTGAGGTGAAACCATGACCGATGGAGGATGGTCAGTGATATTGAGAACCTCTAGAAGCCGGTTACTATTATTAGGACATGTTGAAACCAACTGAACTTCAAGAGGGTAGTACCTAGACTCCATGCAAGCCTGAAACTTAAGGGCTCTTATGTGACTTGTTTGCCTTTACCATGTCTGTTATCTACTATACCTGTTGAGTGTTTTATCATGACATCATGAATCATAACATAGCATGCATACTTCATTATACTAACCATTTCAAAGACCGAGGGTATTTATCTTTGTTCTGTTTTGCATATTATGGCTTTCATGCGTAGAAACACCATCCGAGTTAACTTTGTGCAAATACCTGCTCAACTCAAAGAGTTGGTCTCAAGAGTTTCTGAGACTTCTTCCTTCATTAAGAGACATGGTCGGCTTCTTAGTTTGGTTACCTCAAAGTTTGATGAGCAGATGATGAGTGTGCTTTTCCAGTTCTTCAATCCTGTGCATCATTGTTTCACCTTCCCGGATTATCAGCTAGTTCCCACTTTCGAAGAGTTTTCTCACTTATTGGGCATATCCATCCTTGAGCAGATGCCCTTCACAGGTTTGGAAGAGACTCCTAGGCTAGAATACATTGCTTCAGCTTTACATCTGACACGGGCTAATGTAGTATCCAACTGGGAAATACGAAGTGGGGTTGAAGGTTTCTTAGCCAAGTTTCTGATAGATCAAGCTCAACTATTCTGGGATAATTTGGACTTTCAGGCTTTTGAAGACATCTTGGCTCTCCTTATCTACGGTTTGGTTCCTCTTTCCGAATCCAGATTCCTTCATAGATGTGAATGCGGTTAATATCTTCTTGTCTCGCAATCTTGTGCCTACTCTTCTAGGTGATATCTTCCATGCCCTCTACACTCGTACTGTGCGGAGAAGAGGGACCCTCATGTGTTGCATGCCGCTACTGGCAAGGTGGTTTATTTCGCACCTCCCCAAGTCCGTATTGAAGCATGAGGAAGGCTTAGGATGGTCTTACAGGATAATGTCCCTTGCCCATACAGATATTCTTTGGAGTTCTTAGGCTATGGAAAGAGTCGTTATCATTGATAGATATGGGGAATACCCTAATGTCCCGTTTCTTGGAACTAGAGGGGGAATAACCTACAATCCTTGTTTGTCTTTACGATAGTTTAGTCGCGTTCGGAGAGATGGTCCTCATGAGCTACTTCTTATAGATATTGTCTTTGACTACAAGGGGGATATTGATGAGCATCGCCGTAGGTTTATACGAGCTTAGGGCATGGTGAACATGTCTGACCCTCACGAGCTAGGACCAAAGACTTCTCTCCCTATGTAACCTTATCTCCAGTGGGCCCGAGCTCGGGCTCAGAAGCTTGGGATGCCTTATGAAGCCGTGTTGCCAGTGATTGTGGAGCATACTAATGAAGAGGGCGTTCCTTATACGGTCATTTATCCCTACATGCCTACTGATCTTGGGGCATTGAAGAGATCTTGGATTCAGCTGAAGGAGGAAAGAGACACCTACCGGGAGAAGTATCATGAGCAGGAAAGGAAGATCTTGAAGCTCACGAGGCAACTTGAGAACGAAAGGACAATCAATGATTATGTCAGCACAAAGGGGAAACGACCATGGGATTTCTAATATCTTTTATTATTTCTAGTTTAGATTTGCTTTTCAGTTATTTCCTTTGTAACGCCTTGAAGGCATTACAAGTTTAATCTAATAAAGTTTGTTTATTTCTTGGTTTGCAAATTTAAATCTCCCAAAGTCTTTGAAATCATTACATACGCATCCCATTATCATGCACATCATTACAGGTACCATTACAGGTTTCTCATCTTCTTCGCTGTTTATTTCAGCACGAAATATCTTCCGAAATACCTACCGATCAAGCCATCAAAGCTCTTCAGGCACAAAATGCCCAATTCCAAGAGATGTTCTTGAACTTGGCTAAAGGGCAAGAAGATTTGAAGACTCTCATCCTGAAGGAGAAGAAGAAGAAGAAGAAGAAGAAGAAGGTGGTTCTTCTGAATATGGGTAACAGATTTGGGAATAGGTTGCGACAAGAAGCTGATCTGTCTCTTTCATCCAAAGGAGAGGAGGACCAAGAAGAAGAAAAGGGTCCTAGTCCTGTAGTCTCCGATAATGATACTGATTTTAATGATGAGCAATATCCTGTTGCTGAGGATAAGTACAAACAACTTGAAGACCTTCTGAGTGCTATGGAGATTCAGAAGATCCCTGGTTTGGATTTCGGAGATCTGGGACTAGCATCTGGAGTGGTGATCCCTCATGAGTTCAAAGCACCTGTTTTCGCCAAGTACGATGGAGTATCCTGTCCGAAACTCCATCTCCGCTCGTATGTCTGAAAAATCCAACCTTACACTGCTGATAGGAATTGATGGGTACATTTCTTTCAAGATAGTCTGTCAGGGACTCAGCTTGAATGGTTTTATCAATTGGAAGGAGCTAATGTCCGCAACTGGGAGGACCTTGCTGCTGCTTTTTACAAGCAGTATCAGTATAACGCCGACCTTGCTCCCACTCGTACTCAGCTTCAGGGTATGTCTATGGGTGCAAGCGAAGGCTTTAAGGACTATGCTCAGAAGTGGAGAGATCTGGCTGGAAGAGTCCAACCCCCTTTGTCTAATAGAGAGTTGGTTGATATGTTTCTGGGGACGTTGTCTGGTCCATTTTTCAATCATCTGATCGGCAGTTCATCATTTGGGTTTACTGAATTGATTTTGACTGGGGAGAGAGTGGAAGCTGGTATCCTAAGTGGTAAGATACAGAAAGGTACTCCATCGAGTGCAGAAAAAAAGCCTTTAATCGGTAGGAAAGAAGCTAGTGTAGTCTACGGCTCGACGAGCCAAAACCGACCTGAACGCCGTCAAGTAGTGAATGCGGTAGTAATATCAAGACCCACCGTTGCCCCACAATGCCACAATCAGCAAAGAATGGAGAGACCGTAGAGACAATACACTCGGCTTAATATGACTTTGTCTCAAATTCTACCGCAATTGTTAAAGACCAACCTGGTAACTCTGAGGGAAGCCCCGAAGAATCCCAACACCACATCTCCGCTATATAATCCAAATGCCCGTTGTGCCTATCACTCCGATAACCCGAGCCATGATACGAACAACTGTTGAGCTTTGAAGAATAAGGTACAAGATTTGATTGAAGCTAAAGAGATTGAGTTTGACGCTCCAGAGAAACCCAACGTCATAACTGCTCCTATGCCCAAGCATGGTCGTGGAGTAAATGCGGTGGATGATGATTTATTTGTGACCTCTATGGAAGACATCTCTACTCCTTTGATGACAGTGAAGAAGAATCTTTTGTTGACCGGTTTATTTCTGGGTTGTGGCGAAGGTTGTCACCTATGTTCAATCCTGCCGACTGGTTGCCGTTTATTGAAATCAGGTGTTCAGCGCCTGATGGATAACAAAGAGATCCTGTTCGAGAAGACTTGGATTCCGTTAGTTCCAGTCGAAGATGTTTCCATCATAACCATTTCCGCCAATCCTTCCAAGGCTTCCTCGAGAAAGCCTGTTAGGATTACACCCGTTCCGAGAATCGCTCTATTAATCATTACTATCCCTAGTCCTATCCCATACACTTCGGATAAGGCTGTCCCGTGGCACTGTGGGGCCGATGTGTATTACCATGGAGTTAAGCAAGACTTGAAGAGTAAAGAAGCTGATGTTGACGTCAGCAATATTGTCGGGGCTAGCAAGGTCACTAGAAGTGGAAGACTCTTTTCTCCCGAGATTTCCCCTCCGACTGTTCACAAGTCTGTTGCCATTCCATCTTCCAATACATCAGCTACTGTTCCAATTCTTACTCCAATTACCACCCCTGTCGCCGAGTCATTTGACACTCGGGGTAAAGAAGTTACAGGTGAGCCTTCCCGGATGGAGGCACCTAAGAAGATCATTGTAGAAACCTCTAAGCAGGAGATAGAGGAAATTCTTAAGATTATCAAGAAGAGCGACTATAATGTAGTCGAGCAGCTGGGGCAGACCCTGTCGAAAATCTCCATGTTATCCTTGTTGTTGTGTTCGGAAGCCCATACAAAGGCTTTAGTTGCTTTCCTCAAAACTGCGCATGTGCCGCAGGAAACTTCCGCTGATCAACTTCCGCTGATCAATTCGAAGACCTGTGTGGCACCACCCCATTTGTCTGTTTGAATTCTGGCGCGTGCTTTTTGTTTGTCCCCCACTAACTCACGTTTTTCCATATTATTAATTATAATTATTTCATATACAAATGAGCAGCGTGGCACAATTGGCAACAAGGTGATGGTTTGAAGCTTGAGGACCTGGGTTCAATCCCAGGCCCCAACAAAAATGCTATTTTCTTGTTTTCTTGTTACAGATCTAGTACACCCTTGGTCCAAGTATCCACCGTACGCCTTCAACGCTTAGCCAGTCAGATGTCCATGCGCTGGATCCAAAGGTCATCATACGAGGGTCTACCAAAGTCCCTAGTCAAAATGCAGCGCTGGATCCAGGAGGGTCAACGTGGACCCTTGTTTTTGGGCCCAAAAGATGATAATGGCACCCCCCTTAATTGCTAATTACCAGGCCCAATGCTCTTTTTCTTTATTCTTTTATATTTTCTTTTCTTTAAATTATTTTACTAACACACAAAATTAATTCTTTTTATCAAAAAAATCATAAAATCAATTTTCACCAAATTAGAATTTAGGACTTTTTTATTATTTTATCAAAATTTAATTTAATATAGTTTAGTTTAATTTAATTTTAGGATAACCTTAATTCTTTTTGTAAATAAACTAAAATAAATTAGAAAATTAGGTTTTGTTTAATTTGACATTTATTTTCTTTTTTCTTAAAATACCAAAAATACAAAATAGGTCAAAAATAATTAATTTTCTTAATGTAAATTAATTAGTAACTAGGTTTGTACATATTTAATTTAAAACCTTATTTTCTTAAAATAATCAAAAACCACCCAAAAATAATCTTTTCTTTTAATTAGGTTTAGACGGGGTCAAAACCCTAATTCTCTCTCGTACTCGTTTCATCGCGCGCGTTTATTTATTTTTACAATATTGATGTAACTGCTCATGGGATGTAATAGTTTAATTAGGACTTTTCGTTTATTTATCGTTTTTACGAGTTTTTTGGCTATGTAATTAATCCCCCTACCCGAAGCCTTGTAAGCGTAGCTTTATTTTCTGCATTTTTAATTTTCGCAAATATTAACTGTTAGATGTATGATAATAGGGTTGCATGACAAGACTGTATGTTAATTTTAAAACGGTAGCAAACCCTAAATGTGCAAAGATAATAACTTGAAATTGAATCACTCGCACATGCGCACTCCTAGGGTATACTCTCACTTCGGTTGCCTTCGGTAAACGATCATTAAGTATAGGGTATTTTAGTGGTCGCCCTCTTGTCCAAACAAAGATCCAATGTCCTGCTCGGAAATGTTGCCTCGAATATGATCTTAAGACACTAGCGTTATTACTAAGACATCCTAACATTGCTTTAGTGATTGTACGTCCCTTTCGAATTGACCCTTACAACTCCAACGACGGTGCTACCTACTCACTAATAGTGGGATTGTGCTGTCTAAAGGAAATAAGGACAGAAACATTCTTTCTTCGAGTAGGTAGATGCTAGTAGGTACTTGCTCAAATCAAACATTTTTCACACTTACACTTTTTTCAAACTAAAGTTTTAAAAAACACTTTGTAACACTCTTGATGACAGAAGCAAGAGTTAAAACAAAGTCAAACAAAATTTTTCAAAACACACAAACACGGACGCAATTTTAAAATGATGAGCAAGTACCTGAGAGCCCTAGAAAACTACAGATAGAAAGGGTGCTAATACCTTCCCTTTCTATAATCTACCCCCCCCCCCCCCCCCCCCCCGTAACCAAAATCTCGAAAAAGGAATTTTTCTGTGCTTTTGTCCTTTCTTGTTGGATAAAATAAAAGTCGGTGGTGACTCTTGCTTACCGCGACATTTTGCGAACATAAAACACAAAACACAAACCAACATTTTCCTAAAACAGTCAGGTTCTGCCACTGTATCACAACCCTTAATGCCAATTCCATTAGTTGGAGAGGAACTTTCACAAGGTTAATCTGTATAGTGTTCCTACGGGCGGATGCCATGTCCTACAAAACAAAGCAAAAATGAGCCCTAGGAAATCCTTGAAATGGTTAGTTATGATATGCCATGCTTATGATGTCATGATTATGCTAGAAAATCACATAGCAAACACACCAAGTCCTTAGGTTTAAGGTCTGCATGAGTTTTAAGGTCATACCCTCTTAAATTTGGATTGGTTCAACCTGTCTTATAAATAGTAATCGGGTTCTAAGGGATCTCAATATCACCGATCTTTCCCCCAGCTTCGTTCAATAGGCGATTGACTCGTAACCAAACAAAACTCAAGAGTCAAACCTCAATGAGTGTAGCATCGAGTATCTGCGACCTTGGGAATACACCAAAGCCAACCATCTCGCTACGTCCTACTGGCCAAGTTGTGCAATTAAAGGTTCTAAGGTCAGTTGATGCTTAACGACACCACGCGGCGACCCCGTACTCTCCTTGATTGACTCAAGGGTTACCGCTACAACCAAAGTTCCACATCAACGTAGCTAATGCTTCAAACGTGTCGGTATACCCCGCATAGTTCCCTCACAGTTTATTGCTACTTACCTAAAAGGTGTCCCCAGATTCGGGTGTAGGATCTATATAACCCCAACAAAACCCTTGAATATAAAGCAGGCAAAGCAAAAGACAAGCAAACAATTTTAGAAGTGACCTAAATTCTAAGGTATACCCCACTTATAATCTTCCCAGCAGAGTCGCCAGTTCTGTGATACGGTGGCAGAACCGACTATTATACTGGTTTGCATTTTGTATTCGCAAATGTCGCGGTAAGCAAGAAGGAAAAGGAAAAAGAACAGAAAAAACCCTTTTTCGAGATGTTTCTGAGTACGAGGGGTAGATTATAGAAAGGGAAGGTGTTAGCACCATTTCTATCCATGGATTTCCATGGGCTCTTAGGTACTTGCTCATTTTTCAAATTGCTTGTGTGAGCTTGTTTTGAAAAGTTTTGTTTTACTTCATGATAACCCTTGTATTGGTCCTCAAGAGTGTGACGAAGTTGTTTTGAAAACTTTTTTGAAAAGTGTTTGTAAAATTTGTTTGTTTGAGCAAGTACCTAGGAACTAATCTACCTACTCGAAAAAAGTCTATTTGTTTTCCTTTAGACAGCGTTATCCTATTATTAAGGAATAGGTAGCACCGTCGTTGGAGTTTTTAAGGGATGTTCGAAGGGACAAGTACAGTCACAAAAGCAATGTTAGGAAATTTTAGTAATCATCTTAAAGCCTTAAAGATCTTTTTCCGAGGCAACATCCGAATGGGTCATTTTAGATATTTTGGGACTAGAGGACGACCACTAACATTCCCTATACTTCATGACCGTTTACCGAAAGCAACCAGAGTGGAGTAAACCCTAGGAGTGAGCATGTGCAAGTGTTTTTTTTTCTGTTTATTTATCTTTGCACATTTAGGATTTTCTACTGTATTAATTGCAATTTGTCTTTCCATACAATCCTATTAACATACATCTAATAGCTTATAGTTTGTGGAAATTAAAATGCGAGAAATTAAAGTCCTAGCTATTACAAGGCTTTCGCAGATACATAATTATTTTGACTGTAAATAAAGATGCGGAAATTTAAAACCCTAATTACTATTACAAACTCGGAGTAGTTACAATAATAGAAAAAAGGAAAATTAAAGGCGCGCGCGGCGAATTAAATGCGAGAAATAATTGGAAAACCTAAAAAATCTAATTGAGAAAATATTTAGGTTATTTTTTGAGAAAAAATTAGGTTATATACAACAATAAACCCTAATTCTAGTTGATTTTAATTATATAAGAAAAGAATTAAATTGCCTTAATTTAATTAAACTAATTAATTAATAAAATCTTTTTATAAAATGATTTTTGATGTTTTTATGATTTTTTTATTAAATAAAAAAACATGATTTTTGGTGTTATTTGAAAAAAGAAATAATTAATAAATAATAAAAAAAAATTAAAATAAAAAAAGGAAAAGAAATGGGGTGTGTGTTTCTGAATTCTTGTTAGGCCCATGAATGCTGAGCCCATTCCTACGCCTGATCTAGTGGTTCTCTCCTCTGATGGTTAATGGTAGTCCCTCAATGCTGGAGCGTGAGATCTGTATGATGATGGATCTCAAGGATGAGATCTGGGGCGCACGGTGGACGCTAGGCTATGAGGCACGCTGGATCTGCAGTTAAATATTCAGAAAATAAGAAAATGTTTGGACCTGGGATCGAACCCAGGTCCTTTGCTTCACATGCCCATACCCCTTGCCATCGGCGCTGTATTGTTTAATTGTTAATATAATAAGAAAACAATATTATAATGACAACGCACGCTTTATGCCTAAAAACACATGTAAATTCAAATTGTCCAGTGGTTAATTGCCACGCCTTCATCTTCTTCCTAGAAGTGTTGTTTTAGGTATCAGACTTATACCTACGGACATCTTCCATAGCTATAAACCTGCAAGCTTCAAAAATTCACAAAACGCATGATAAATTAATTCTAACTTGTTGTACCCCAAAATTTGCCCTCCCATATTTCCCAAGACATTTCAAGAATAAACTCCCAAGTTGCTCAAGATAGCTCAAGAGTTGGACAGTCAAATCACCTCCTAAGGCAGTCAACCTCAAATTAGGGTTTTGTGTTGCATCAGGGTCCTTACATCCAAATGACCTCAAGTTCTCCCCAAGGTCTTAATATGTTCTCAAGTTCATCCATGTAAAATTTCAAGCCTTGTAGAGAAAGTTTGGTCAGTCAATTGCTCAAGAAGCCCAAGAATCAACTATACTAGGTCAAAAGTCAACTGTGGCCCACATATAGTCAAACCTCAAGATTTTTTGTCAAAATTCTCATTTTGAAGAATATTTCATCATTTGATCAAGGTTTGATCATGATTCATCAAGGATTGCTCAAGATTCATCAAGATTTAAAAGTTGCTAAATTAGGGTTTTGTAGGAAAAGTCAACTCAACTTTGACCAAGCATAACTTTCTCATACTTTATGATAAATGACCCATCCAAAGCTCATTTTTAATAGGATGCAATTTCCTATAATCCATCTTCACACCCCCAAGATCAAGAAATGCACTCACAAAAAGTTACAAATTTGGACATTATAGGTCATTTTTGAAAGTCAACAAAAACACCTTTTTTGCCAAAGCTTATAACTTGAGTATGGAATATCAAATTAAGATGAGACCAAATGGGTTGGTTAGAGGACATCTCAAGGTTTCTAAAAAGTCCAAGAACACTTCCAAAAGTTCAAAATTGAAGAAGTTATGCATTGTTGAAGTTGGGCATTATTTCAAAATTGCAAAAAGTCAACTATCCCCAAAACTTCAAATTTTGACAAAAGGGCCCACTTTTTTCCACTTGATTTGATCTTTTCACACCACACACGTGTCCTATCTTCAGTTTTATGTCCATTCATTAATTTTTCCATTTTATTTTGATTTTATTGAATTAATTCATTTTAAATCAATATTAATCCAAATAAAATCCAAAAATTGATGGAATAAGATCTTTTTGATTGATACAGCTTTCAATGATCATGATGGACACAATCAAATTCATACCATGCCATATTGTGAACAAAATATTTGATTTGGCACAATTTTGGAAGCTTTGTTAATGGTGATCAAATCAAATCTCAAATCTTCAATGCTCATGGATTCAAGCCCAAATTATTAACCTAATACAACCCTTGTTACATACACAAGTGAGACACACACCATACACGACCTGAAAGCTGCCCAAATCACAAAACCAAACTTGGAAAAAAGCTTGAAAACCTTGAAATGGAAATCATACTTAGAGGTCAATTCAATCCAAAATCTCAACGTGGTTCAATTGCCAGGAGTCCACAGAAGCTATAGCAATCAGAACCAAGCCCTCTCATCGCCTAAAACGCACTGTAAGTACTCATGAACATGCCTCTGAACACGAAAACATAACCTCTTGTTCTTGCATCTTTTTTCCAAAATCATTGTACAATCATGCTTAACGTTCAATTTCCAGTCTTTCTGCATCATTTAATTTTGTTTTGGTAGCCTGTATAGCCATTCCCGAAGCTAGGGTTTTGGTTCTTGTTTTTTAGGCGTTTTAATTTCAGGAAAAATTGGAAAGAACCATGGGCATAAATGAAATCAATGGAAGGAGACGAGTATGATGATGCTCTCAAAACTCGTTTCCATGGCCTACAGGTGATTTTAGAAGGCAGCTAGGGATTTTGTTGCGGGACTAAATCCGCAGGAAAAAGACCAGGTCTTGTTGAAGAAGACGAAGACGTGGCTCATCTTCATTGGCCCATTCATATATTGGCGCGAGTTTTTTTTTAATTCCAGCATAATTGATTGTTTTTATATATAATGTCCATTACCTATTCCACTAACAACTAAGTACATTGGCTCAGCTGGCAACGCGTTAGTTCCAAATCCCATGGGACCTGGGTTTGAATCCCAGGTCCCCCAAACGCTTATTGTTATTTTGTTACAGGTATTCCAATACATTTCCATAGCATGGACCACCATATGCCTGCAAGTATCAATGCGCCAGATGGCCTCCAGGCCAAATCTGGTGGCTAGGAGTGAAGGACTACCATACTCTCCAGTCAATGCACGCACATGGAGTTGGAAAAGCCAAAGCAGGCTTGTAGTAAATGGGCTTGGAATTGCTATTCTCACATTCAGAATTGGGCCCAACACCCTCCCCATGGGTTATTTCTTTATATTTTCTTTTTTATTTGTTTTACTTAATTCTTATTATTATTATTATTTAATTAACTAAATAATTCATTTTTCTTAATAAAATCAAAACCACAAAAAATATTATTTTTATAAATTTCATTATAGTATTTTTGTAAATAAATATTAATCAATTAATTTAGTTTTAAATAGGTTTAACTTTTTACATTTTTTGCAATAAATCAAAATTAATTTAGAATATTAGGTTTTAATAACTTTGACTAATTTTATTTTATTTCCTTAAATATTCAAAAAAAACCAAAAATATTTTAATAAATTAATTAATTAATTTTGACTTAATTTAATTTCCATTTAATTCAAAAATAACAAAAAAACATGCTTCCTTTTCAAAGGGTCAAAACCCTAAAAACTCGCCCGATTTAATTTCTCGCACGCGATCAATTTTATCTTATTATTGTAATTGTTTCCGGTATGTAATAGCTTTTAATTAGGACTTTAATTATTTATCGCTTTATTTTACTTTCCGCAATTTAAATTAAAGGGTTTGTTTTTGGCGATGAAAATACCCGACGCCTTGTAATAGTTTAGATTTAATTTCCGCAATTTTATTTCCGCAACTATAAACTGTTAGATGTTTGATAATAGGGAATGCATGACAAGATCAAATGTATGAACTTAAAATCAACATAGCTCACCCATGACATGTATAGATAAAATTAACTGAACTAACACACACGCACATGTGCACTCTTAGGGTACACCTCACTTGGTAGCCTTCGAACGTGGTCATTGAGTATAGGAAGTTTTAGAGGTCGCCCTCTTGTCCAAAGATCATAAGTTGCCTCGAAACGGTTGCCTCAGATAAAATGATCTAAGACATTAGGGTTACCGTTAAGGCGTCCTAACATTGCTTTCGTGACCACACGTCCCTTAATCGAATTGACCCGAAAACTCCAACGATGATGCTACCTACTCATCAATAGTGGGCTAGCATTGTCTAAAGGACATTTACACAGTTTAATTCCCTTTTCGAGTAGGTAGATGGTTCTTAAGTACTTGCTCCTTTTAAAACAAAACAAAACTTTTCGCACTTACGCTCCTTTCAAACAAAAACTCTTTTCAAACCCACAAACACAAAGAAAAGCAAACTTTTGAAAACACAATGAGCAAGTACCTAAGAGCCCATGGATAACCATGGATAAAAAGGGTGCTAGCACCTTCCCTTTCTATAATCTACCTCCCGAACCCGAGAAACATCTCTAAAAAGGAATTTTTCTGTGTTTTTTTCCTTTCCTTGTTGGATAAAATAAAAGACGGTGGCGACTCTTGCTTACCGCGACATTTTGCGAAAACAAACGCAAACGCGAACCAGCATTCCAAAACAGTCAGTTCTCATTCCCACCGATCACAGAACTGGAGACTCTGCTGGGGACTTAATAAGTGAGGTGTACCTTAGGATTAGATCATTGTGTTTTCAATTGTATGCTTTGTATGATTTATATTTGTGGGCTTGTATCGGAGTTCTATAGATCCTAACCCGATCTGGGGATACCCTTTAGGTAAGTAGCAATAAACTGTGAGGGAACTGTCCGGTGTAGACCGACACAGTTGAAGCAGTAGCTACGTTGGTGTGGCACTTTAGTTTGTACCGATATCGCTTGTGTTGGAACGAGGAGAATATGGGTCTTCTAAGGGGTCATTAAGCACCAACTGACCTTAGAACCTTAAATTGACCAACTTGGCCATATAACAGTAGCAGTATGCTACACTCATTGAGACTAAACTCTCGCGATGATTTCGGCCGCAAGAAAAGGTTGCTAAACTGGAATTATGACCGATTGAGGGTAGTCAGTGATATTAAGATCCTATAGAACCTGATTACTATTTTTAGGACAAGTTTAAACCAACTGAACTGAAAGAGGGTAGTACCTAAGCTCCATGCCAGCCTGAAATCTAAGGGCTCTTCAATGTGACTTGTGTGCCTTTACCATGTTTGCTTTTTGTGGATACTTGTGGTGTGCTTATTATCATGACATCATGACATCATAATATTGCATACATCTTGCATAAGGACTAACCTATTTCAAAGACAGGAGGGATTCATCTTTATTCTATTTTGTAGGTCATCATGATGCCCATGCGTAAGAATACCATCCGGATCAACTTTGTCCAAGTCCCTACCTTGCTTAAAGAGTTGGTTGCCAAGATGCCTGACACTACTTCCTTCATCAGGAGGCATGGTTCTCTTCTCAGTTTGGTCACCTCCAAATTGGATGAGCAGATGATGAGTGTCCTAGTCCAGTTCTATGATCCGCTGTACCATTGCTTTACTTTTCAAGACTATCAGCTGGTTCCCACCCTAGAAGAGTTCTTTGAGCTGCTCGGTATCTCTGTTCTAGAGCAGACCCCGTTTATTGGTTGGGAGAAGACCCTTAGGCCCGAAGAGATTGCTGCAGCCCTTCATTTGACTAAAGAGGAGGTAATGGCTAATTGGGAGACTAGAAGTGGAGCAAAGGGCTTTCTGACTAAGTTTTTGGTTGGTAAGGCTAACTATTTCTGGGATGGTTTAGACTTCAAGGCCTTCGAGGATATTCTGGCTCTTCTGATTTATGGCTTAGTATTGTTTCCGAATCTTGACACTTTTGTTGATGTGAATGCGATAAAGATCTTCATCTCTCAGAATCCTGTACCCACTCTCTTGGGTGACATTCTTCATCAGCTCTATGCTCGTACTGCCCGAAAGCGGGGAACCTTGATGTGTTGTTCTCCTTTATTGTCGAGGTAGTTTATTTCGCACCTCCCTAAGTCAGTACTGAAGAACAAAGAAGGAATGGGCTGGGCTTATAGGGTGATGTCTCTTTCTCATAATGACATTATCTGGACTCTCAAGGGTATGGATGAGGTGACTATCATTGATCGCTGTGGGGAGTATCCCAATGTTCCACTATTAGGAACCCATGGAGAAATTTCTTACAACCCATGCTTAGCCTTACGTCAGTTTGAAAGAGCCAGAAGAGAAGGACCTCATGAGATTCTAATTCCTAGTATCATCTTTAATTTTCAAGGGGACAGCGACGAGCAACATCGCAGATTCATAAGGGCTTGGGATAGAGTTCACCAATCTGATCCACATGAGCTGGGCCCAAAGACTTCTCTGCCAATGGAGCCATATCTCAGATGGGTCCGTATCCGCGCCCAAAAGTTAGGTATGCCATATGAAACCGTCCGGCCTGTCACTCTTGAAGTTGCTAATGAAGAAGGGGTTCTTCCAACCATTCTCCATCCTTATATGCCCACTGACATTGGGGCACTAAAGAGATCTTGGATGCAACTGCGGGAAGAACGGGATTCTTATAGGGAGAAGTTCAATGAGCAGGAGCAGAAGATCCAGAGGTTGACTAGGCAGTTAGAGAATGAGCGGATTCTCAACGACTATGTCCGCACTGATAAGAAGAGACCATGGGAGCATTGATGGACCTTTGATGATTTCCTTTCCAGTTTTTGCTTACTTTTCAGTATTTCCATTCTTGTAACGCCTTAAGGGAAATTTGTTGAACAATTTGAATTACAAAGTTTATCTAATAAAGTGTGTTTCCTTTCTTGTTTACAAATTTAAATCTCCCGATTGTCTTTGAAATCATAATCATACGCATTTCATCCCATGCACTTCATAAACAGGTACCCTTTACAGGTCTCTTATCTTCTTCGCTGTTTATTTCAGCAATCATCATGTCTGCTGAACCTACAACTGAGCAAGCTATCAAGGCCCTCCAGGCCCATAATGCCCAATTTCAAGAGCTGTTCATGAATCTAGCCAAGGGTCAGCAGGACCTGAAGACCCTGATTCTGAAAGAGAAGAAGAAGAAGAAGAAGAAGAAGAAGAAGAAGAAGAAGAAGAAGACCATCCTATTCAACACAGGGCACAGGTTTGGAAACAGGATACAGAATGAAGTTGATCTGACCACCTCATTTAGAGGGAAAGATAGTCCACAAGAAAGGAGGGCTCCTAGCCCTGTGGTCTCCGACAATGAGACAGAATACGATGAAGAACAGTATCCTCCGGCTGGGGATAGATACAAGCAACTGGAGGACCGGTTGAACGCTATGGAAATTCAGAAGGTGCCTGGTCTGGGCTTTTAGATCTAGGTTTATCATCTGGGGTGGTGATTCCCCATAAGTTTAAGGCACCAGCCTTTGCTAAGTATGACAGAGTTTCTTGTCCAAAGCTGCACCTCCGGTCATATGTGAGGAAGATCCAGCCTTACACTGCTGATGAAACCTATGGATCCATTTCTTTCAAGACAGTCTCTCAGGGACTCAGCTTGAGTGGTTCTATCAGTTAGACGGAGCCAGCATCCGCAGTTGGGAAGATTTGGCTACTGCATTCTACAGGCAGTATCAGTACAACTCTGACCTCGCTCCTACGCGTACCCAACTCTAGGGTATGTCAATGGGAACAGGTGAAGGATTCAAAGATTATGCTCAGAAGTGGAGGGACCTCGCCGGTAGGGTGCAACCACCTTTGGCTGATTGGGAGCTTGTTGACATGTTTCTGGGGACCCTGTCTGGTCCATTATTCAACCATCTAATTGGAAGCTCTTCATCTGGGTTTACAGATCTCATTTTGACTGGTGAGAGGATTGAGGCTGGTATTAAGGCTGGGAAGATACAGAAGGGTGTCTCATCAAGCACCGAGAAGAAGTCGTTTAAGAAAGAGTCTAGTGTTGTCTACAGTTCGAGAAGACAGAATAGACTTGAACACCGCCAAGCTGTCAATGCGGTTGTTATTTCAAAACCTGCTGGTGCTCCTCAGCACAACAATCAACAAAAAGACAAGAGACCTCGAAGGCAATTCACTCGTCTCAACATGACTTTGTCTCAGATTCTGCCACAGTTGCTGAAGACTAATCTGGTGGTTCTAAAGGAAGCCCCGAAGAGTCCAAATACTACATCACCGAGGTATAACCCTAATGCCCGTTGTGCTTTTCACTCTGATAGCCCGGGGCATAATACAGATGATTGTTGGGTTTTGAAGAACAAGGTACAAGACCTAATTGATGTGGAGGAGATTGAGTTTGAGGCGCCCAAGAGGCCTAATGTTGTAACTGCTCCTATGCCCCAAGCATGGAGTAAATGCTCTAGAAGAAGACTTGTTTGTGGTTTATGTGGATGATATTGTTACCCCTTTGATGACTGTAAAGAAGAACCTTTTGCTAGCCGGTTTATTTCCGGCTGTGACGAAGGTTGTCATATGTGTTCTGTTTCACCTACCGGTTGCCCATTCCTGAAGTCAGGTATCCAAAACCTGATGGATAGTAAGGAGATCCTGTTTGAGAAGACTGTTGTTCCTTCTATTCCTACTGAAGAAGTCGCCCTCATTACCATTTTCGATAATTCTTCCAACGCTCCCTCGAGGAAGCCTGTTAGAATTACATCTGTTCCGAAAATCGCACCTGTGATCGTCACTGCTCCGGGGCCCATCCCCTACACCTCTGATAAAGTTGTCCCTTGGCACTATAGGGCTGATGTTTATTTTCATGGAGTTAAGCAAGAGTTGGATACTGATACTGGCGTCAGCAACATTACTGGGCCTGCTAAAGTCACCCGCAGCGGAAGACTTTTCTCACCTGATATTGCTCCACCAACTGTCCAAAGACCTGTTGTTATTACACCTGCCAGTGTACCTGCCACTATTCCTGATCAAGTTCCTATTCTTACCCCTATCGCCGAGTCATCTGACGCCCGGGGCAAAGGGATCACCATTGATGTGTCTGCCCAGACGGAGGCACCGAAGACAATTACTGTTGAAGCTTCTAAGCAAGAGATGGAAGAGATCCTGAAAATCATTAAGAAGAGTGGCTACAATGTAGTTGAACAGCTGGGGCAAACCCCGTCTAAGATTTCTATGTTATCACTATTGCTGTGCTCAGAGGCCCATGCCAAGGCTCTGATTACCTTTTTGAAAACTGCCCACGTGCCACAAGAGACATCAGCTGATCAGTTTATAGATTGTGTGGCCAATTTGACTGCTGATAATTGGTTGGGTTTCTCGGACGCCGACTTGACTGCTAAGGGGAAGAATCACAACGATGCCCTACATGTCTCTATTGAATGCAGGGACACTACTCTTGCACATGTATTGGTGGATACTGGTTCCTCATTGAACGTCTTGCCTAAAAAAGCTCTAGACCGGTTGGATTGTGAAAGGTTGGAGCTGAAACCAAGTAACATTGTTGTCAGGGCCTTTGATGGGTCTAAAAGGATGGTGCACAGAGAAGTTGATATCCCGATCAAGGTTGGTTCTCAGGTCTTCAACTCTACGTTCTACGTGATGGACATTCAGCCATCCTATTCTTGTTTGCTGGGTTGCCCATGGATCCACAAAGCAGGGGTCGTAACCTCAACACTCCACCAGAAGCCGAAGTACCCGGTCAAAGGGAAGATTGTGACAGTGCAAGGGGAGGAAGAGTATATGGTCAGCTACCTCAACTCTTTCCGATACATAGAGATGGATGGGGAGTTTATTGAGACCCCATTTCAGCATTTTGAAGAGGTTCCCTAGACACTAGCATCAGCTGAGACGGTGGTTGAAGATTCTCCTATGAAGATGGCTTCCTTAAAGGATGCCCGGGCTGTTATTGAGAAGGGTGAGTGAGCAAATTGGGGCTGACTCCCTGATTTTACACAAAAGACTAACAAGTTTGGTTTGGGTTTCACTGCAGAAGCTCAAAGGGCTATTCGGAATGCACGAACCGGAAGACCTCCCGTGTTCATCAGCAACTCGGGAGTGAATGCCATTGAAGATGATGTGGAGGAGTCTGAATTCGACAACTGGATCTATCCTATGACCGACGATGGACCAAGCAATTGGACCGCAAAGGACTTCATCCCTATTACTTTTGTTACCCAGTAATGAAACTTTTTGTTTTAAATTTGTAATAGACAATGTTTCAAACTTTATGGCCCGGTGTCTTACCCGGGGCACTGTGGCTTCATTTGTGAGTGATTTTGTGTGTCATTTTCATATATCATTAATAAAAGCATTGGACGTTCTTGCATTTCAAATTTTGCGCTCTTTGTTTTTCTTTATTATATATTGCAAAACAGCTATTTTACACACACTCACATATACAGGTCCACATCCACTCTGGATCTCACTGGTAATGACTCTGATACTGCCATTATGACTTCGAAAATCCGATCAACTTAGCCGAAGACGAAGGTGAAGATGATTGCGAGGTGCCTGGTGAACTTACAAGACTGCTACTCCAAGAGGAGAGGGCTATTCAGCCACATGAAGAGCCGGTAGAATCAGTGAATCTGGGTACAGAGACAGATAAGAAGGAAGTCAAGATCGGTGCAAATCTGGAGCTTAGTGTGAAACAACGGTTGATTCAGATGCTGCGTGACTACGTTGAGATCTTTGCCTGGTCTTACGAAGATATTCCTGGTTTGGATACTGATATTGTGGTTCATTGCCTGCCTACCAAGGAAGACTGCCTTCCAGTAAAACAGAAGGTCCACCGAATGCGCCCAAAGATGTCTAAGAAAATCAAGGCTGAAGTTATGAAACAGTTTGACGCCGGTTTTCTACTTCTTACCCTTAGTGGGTGGCCAATGTGGTTCCTGTGCCGAAGAAGGATGGCAAGGTTCGAATGTGCGTTGACTACAGGGATCTGAACAGGGCAAGCCCCAAGGATGATTTCCCTCTACCTCATATTGACGTTCTGGTTGACAACACTGCTCAGCACAAGCTATTCTCCTTTATGGATGGTTTCTCCGGTTATAATCAGATTAAAATGGCTCCCGAAGACATGGAGAAGACGACCTTTGTTACTCAGTGGGGCACCTTTTGCTACAAGGTCATGCCTTTTGGACTGAAGAATGCTGGGGCAACATATCAGCGTGCCGTGGTTGCTTTATTTCATGACATGATCCATCATGAGATTGAAGTATACGTCGACGATATGATTGCAAGGTCCCAAACTGAGGAAGAACACCTTGACCATATGCAGAAGCTGTTTAACAGGCTGAAGTTGTACAAGCTGAGGTTGAACCCGAACAAGTGCACCTTCGGGGTGAGATCTGGTAAACTACTGGGTTTCGTTGTAAGCGACAAAGGTATTCAAGTGGATCCTGCCAAAGTGAAAGCGATACAAGAGATGCCAGCTCCCAGAACAGAGAAAGAGGTTAGAGGCTTTCTGGGACGACTGAACTACATTGCCCGATTCATCTCGCATCTGACTGCTACTTGTGAGCCAATCTTCAAACTACTGAAGAAAGATCAAGTGTTACGTTGGAATGATGAATGCTAGGCCGCTTTCGAAAGAATCAAAGAGTATCTCCAATAGCCACCTATTCTGATGCCTCCAGTTGAAGGGAGGCCTTTGATCTTATACTTGATAGTACTCGATAACTCAATGGGGTGTGTGCTGGGTCAGCATGACGAGTTTGGCCGAAAAGAGCATGCTATTTATTACCTTAGCAAAAAGTTTACCGACTGCGAGAACCGATACTCGTTGCTCGAGAAAACTTGCTGCGCTTTGGCATGGGCTGTTCGCCAACTGAGATAGTATATGCTGACTCATACCACTTTATTGATATCAAAGATGGATCCAATCAAGTATATCTTCGAAAAACCTGCTTTGTCCGGAAGAATAGCAAGATGGCAGATGATCTTGACTGAGTATGACATCTAATACACGACTCAAAAGGCAATCAAGGGAAGTGTATTGGCAGACCATTTGGCACATCAGGCAGTGGATGATTACCAATCTATGAACTTTGAATTTCCGGACGAGAATATCATGTTGATAATTGATTGTGAGACACCTGGATCAGATGAAGGACCTGAGGAAGGATCCCGATGGTCTATGTACTTTGATGGAGCTTCGAACGCTTTGGGTAATGGCATTAGCGCCGTGATCATATCTCCTAAAGGCTCTCATACTTCGTTTACCGCCCGACTATGTTTCAACTGCACCAACAATATGGCGGAGTATGAAGCGTGCATCATGGGTCTTCGAGCAGCAATTGACCCAAGGATTAAGTTTCTAAGTGTCTTCGGAGATTCCGCTCTCGTGATCAGTCAGATCAAAGACGAGTGGGATACGAAACACCCAAATCTTATTCCTTACAAGGAGTATGTATTGATGTTGCTTCCCCATTTTGAGGAGATAACCTTTGAGCACTTCCCTAGAGAGGAGAATCAGTTGGCGGACGTGCTGGCTATGATGTCTTCTATGTTCAAAGTCAATTGGGACAACAAAGCTCCCCGGATCATCATTGAAAGATTGGACGAACCTGCACATTGTTGTGATCTTGAGACTGAAGAGGTAACAGAAAAGCCTTGGTATCATGAGGTGAATAGGTATCTTGAAGCCCAGGAATACCCCAAGGGTGCATCTGTTAATGACAAGAAGTTTATGAGGAGGTTCGCAGCGAAGTTCTTCATCAGCTATGGCATTCTTTACAAGCGTAACAATGATTCGACCTTACTGCGCTGTGTGGATAAGAATGAAGCAGAAAGGATCATGGCGGAGTTACATGAAGGTACTTTCGAAACTCATTCCAGTGGACATACCATGGCAAATAAAATCTTACGGGCAGGATATTACTGGTCCACAATGGAAGCCGACTGTTATCAGCATTCTCGGACATGTCACAAATGCCAAGTCTATGCTGATAAGGTGCACATACCTCCAGTTCCTCTGAACATCTTGACGGCACCTTGGCCTTTTGCAATGTGGGGCATTGATATGATCGACGAGATCAGACCTATAGCATCTAACGGGCATCGTTTCATCTTGGTAGCTATCGATTACTTTACAAAGTGGGTTGAAGCAGCTTCCTTTGCTACTGTAACCAAGAACGTCGTGGCACGGTTTATTTAGCACAATCTGATTTGTCGATATAGTGTACCAGAGAGGATCATTACGGACAATGGTACCAATCTCAACAACAAAATGATCACTGAGCTCTGCCAGCAATTCAAGATACAGCATCACAACTCTTCTCCTTACCGACCGAAGATGAATGGGGCTGTAGAAGCGGCTAATAAGAACATTAAGAAGATTGTGCAGAAGATGACGGTGACATACAAAGATTGGCACGAGATGTTACCATTTGCTCTTCATGGGTACCGTACCTCAGCACGGACGTCAACAGGGGCAACACCCTATTCCTTGGTTTATAGCATGGAGGCAGTCTTACCTATTGAATTTCAGATACCCTCTCTTTGAATCATGAAGGATGCAGGTTTGAGTGAAGATGAATGGATTCAGACCCCGCTTGATCAGCTGAACCTAATCGACAAAAAGAGACTTACTACTATTTGTCATGGTCAAACGTATCTAAAACGGATGATCAAGGCATTTAACAAGAAAGTTAGACGACAAGAGTATCAAGTTGGAGACCTGGTAATCAAGCGCATTATCTTACCTCAAGGTGATCCCAGGGGCAAATGGACCCCTACTTACGAAGGGCCATTTGTGGTTAAGAACATTTTCTCAGGCGGAGCTATGATTCTAACCACCATGGATGGTGACGACCTTCCTCACCCTATCAATGCAGACATAGTGAAAAGATACTACGCATAATCAAAGACCCACTAGGTTGACTGCCCTAGGAAAAAATAAGGGCTTCTCGGCGAACCAAAAGGGTTCGGGCAAAAATAAGGGATGAAAATGAAAAAATTTGTACACCCGGCAAGTCGAAAACCTGAAAAGGCGACTTGGGAAAAAATGGGTATCCCGGTGGACTGAAAACCCGAAAGGGCGGTCCAGGCAAAAGTTAGGGATCAAAGCGTAATACTATGTCTCATTGGATCACCTTGCATCCAGACTTCGGTATCAACTATCAAGCTCGGACGACACTAATCAATCTTTAATCTTCAACCAGTAGCAAAGTGATGAGACGCTCGAGGATATAAAGGCAATAGGGAGTTAAAACCCAGTGGGATTATTCACATAGCTGATTTGTTTTCTTTTTACAAATTGTATAAATTCTATTTGTTCGACGACGTTCTCTTACTAGGACGTCAGCCTCTTGTACAAAAACGCCTATTTACAGGCCAAACTTCAAAATCAATACAAATTCATTTTCAGACAAATTTCAAACTGTTTTTTCCTTTATCTGTTTTGTTTTGAAAAGAACGTCCAATGTTCATTTTTGATATATGCATTTGACATTAATTGCTACTCATAAATATTTACATGCGAAGCAAAAGATGAATTACTAGTAACATCAGAAACAGGGGCAATAAGAATTGTCCAAGCTGTGTAGTTGCTCTGTCCATCAGGTACTAAGGTAGTTTCAGCTGAAGAATATGGCTAAGATACCTTCACTCCCCGCAAAATAAGACGGCAATGGTAGCTCTCCCAGCTAAGACTTGCAACCATGAACGAATTAACAATACTCTCCCCAAGCAGAGTTGGTCTACCATCAGCCCTAAAAAGGCTGGGTATCCCCAGAAGATCTTAATATTCCCCAGCGGAGTATAAAGATATTCCTCAGCAAGTATAAGAGTATCCCCGGTAGTCTTAAAATTCCTCCACTATAAGAATGTTCCCCGGCAGAATACAAGATACCTCTAGTGGAGTCAATTTTCCCAGCACAGTCTAAAAAGCTTCCCCAACGGAGTTGAATCATCATCCCCAATAGGCTCTGGAAGCTTATCCCCTACAGATCACGAATAAATCTCCCTAGCCAAATTCAGAGGGTTATCCCCACAAGAGTCTAACAGGGTTATCCCCAGCAAGTTGTAACTGAAAGATCGTCCCCAACGAAGTTCTTTCCTTTCACAAGCAGGAATTCAATCCTCAACAGATTCAATATCACCAGCAACGGTAATCCATCCCCGACGGAGTTTATCATTGAAATCCCCAACAGAGTTTATCAGCGGAATCCCCAGCGGAGTTTATCGTTAAAATCTTCAGCAGAACATCTCTCCCCCACAAAGTAATCCCCCTCGGAGTAATCTCTTCATCAGTTTATTCCCCAATGGAGTTCTTTTCTCCTGCAGGTTTATTCTCACGATCATCTTCGTTCATCATCCCCAGTGGAAACGAAGAACTCAACTCTATTCTCCAGCAGCTCCGGGATTCATTTTCCCTAGCTAAAACATTATATTCCCATACATCATGCTACATGCATATACGCATCATACGAATACAATCTCATTTGTTTTGAGAACATCCTTGCCTGATCCATATCATGCATTGCATATGACTGGCCTTTACCTTTCAGGAAAGATACAATTAAAGTTCTCAGTTACGTCAAAGACCTGACTGGTTCTTAAATCTCAATTGAATTATCCTCGGTTGAATTTCAGATAAGGTTCTCAAACTCGACAGTTTCCCTACGTCATAGTGTGGACGAGTGCTATAACCTCAATGGTATACTACGTTGAACACTAGTCAGTTCCTAGATCTTGATGTTTTCCTCCGTCATAGTGTGGACGAGTTCTCTATTTTCAACGGTATACTACGTTGAAGACCAGACAGTTCCTAGATCTTGATGAAGATGTTTCCCTACGTCATAGTGTGGACGAGTGCTATAACCTCAACGGTATGCTATGTTGAGCACTAGTCAGTTCCTGGATCTTGATGTTTTCCTCCGTCATAGTGTGGACAAGTTCTCTAATTTCAACGGTATACTACGTTGAAGACCAGACAGTTCCTAGATCTTGATGAAGATGTTTCCCTACGTCATAGTGTGGATGAGTGCTATAACCTCAACGGTATACTACGTTGAGCACTAGTTAGTTCCTAGATCTTGATGTTTTCCTCCGTCACAGTGTGGACGAGTTCTCTAATTTCAACGGTATACTACGTTAAAGACCAGACGGTTCCTAGATCTTGATGAAGATGTTTCCCTATGTCATAGTGTGGACGAGTGCTATAACCTCAACGGTATACTACGTTGAGCACTAGTCAATTCCTAGATCTTGATGTTTTCCTCTGTCACAGTGTGGACGAGTTCTCTAATTTCAACGGTATACTACGTTGAAGACCAGACAGATCCTAGATCTTGATGAAGATGTTTCCCTACGTCATAGTGTGGACGAGTGCTATAACCTCAATGGTATACTACATTGAGCACTAGTCAGTTCCTAGATCTTGATGTTTTCCTCCGTCATAGTGTGGACGAGTTCTCTAATTTCAATTGTATACTACGTTGAAGACTAGACAGTTCCTAGATCTCGATGAAGATGTTTCCCTATGTCATAGTGTGGACGAGTGCTATAACCTCAATGGTATACTACGTTGAGCACTAGTCAGTTCCTAGATCTTGATGTTTTCCTTCGTCATAGTGTGGATGAGTTCTCTAATTTCAATGGTATACTCTGTTGAAGACCAGACAGTTCCTAGATCTTGATGAAGATGTTTCCCTACGTCATAGTGTGGACGAATACTATAACCTCAACGGTATACTATATTGAGCACTAGTCAGTTCCTAGATCTTGATGTTTTCCTTCGTCATAGTGTGGACGAGTTCTGTAATTTCAACGGTATACTACGTTGAAGATCAGACAGTTCCTATATCTTGATGAAGATGTTTCTCTACGTCATAGTATGGACGAGTTCTCTAATTTCAACGGTATACTCCATTGAAGACTAGACAGTTCCTAAATCTTGATGAAGATGTTTCCCCCCAATTGAATTATGGACAGGTTCTTAAGACTCAGCCGAGGCATTCTCTCAGTTGAAGTACAGGCAAGTTCCTAAATCTCAACAAAAGTTAGACTTCCCCAGCGGAATCTTCTACAACAACAGGTATGCAAGTTCTCGCTAAGGAATCTCTTATGCGATCGACACTCCTGCAGATGGCATCTGTAAGCCCATCCTCCTACCAATAATCTCCAAATGGCATCTGTAAGCCCATTCCCGACATCACAATGCTGATACCACTTCATGCGAGTGCAAATTTCTGGGCACTCTAGTGTTCAATTATCTTCCACTTTAGGATCATGAAAGGCTCGAAAGCCAATCTATATCCTCAGGTTTAAGAAAATTGAACAGGGGCGACTGTTGTACCCCAAAATTTTCCCTCCCATATTTCCCAAGACATTTCAAGAATAAACTCCCAAGTTGCTCAAGATAGCTCAAGAGTTGGACAGTCAAATCACCTCCTAAGGCAGTCAACCTCAAATTAGGGTTTTGTGTTGCATTAGGGTCCTTACATCCAAATGACCTCAAGTGCTCCCTAAGGTATTAATATGTTCTCAAGTTCATCCATGTAAAATTTCAAGCCTTGCAGAGAAAGTTTGGTTAGTCAATTGCTCTGTACTAGGTCAAAAGTCAACTGTGGCCCACATATAGTCAAACCTCAAGATTTTTTGTCAACATTCTCATTTTGAAGGATAATTCATCATTTGATCAAGGGTTGATCATGATTCATCAACGATTGCTCAAGATTCATCAAGATTCAAAAGTTGCTAAATTAGGGTTTTGTAGGAAAAGTCAACTCAACTTTGACCAGGCATAACTTTCTCATACTTTATGATAAATGACCCATCCAAAGCTCATTTTTAAGAGGATGAAATTTCCTACAATCCATCTTCACACCCCCAAGATCAAGAAATGCACTCACAAAAAGTTACAAATTTGGACATTATAGGTCATTTTTGAAAGTAAACAAAAACACCTTTTTTGCCAAAGCTTATAACTTGAGTATGGAATATCAAAATAAGATGAGACCAAATGGGTTTGTTAGAGGACATCTCAAGGTTTCTAAAAAGTCCAAGAACACTTCCAAAAGTTCAAAATTGAAGAAGTTATGCATTGTTGAAGTTGGGCATTATTTCAAAATTGCCAAAAGTCAACTATCCCCAAAACTTCAAATTTTGACAAAAGGGTCCACTTTTTTCCACTTGATTTTCACACCACACACGTGTCCTATCTTCATTTTTATGTCCATTCATTAATGTTTCCATTTTATTTTGATTTTATTGAATTAATTCATTTTAAATCAATATTAATCCAAATAAAATCCAAAAATTGATGGAATAAGATCTTTTTGATTGATACAACTTTCAATGATCATGATGGACACAATCAAATTCGTACCATGCCATATTGTTAACAAAATATTTGATTTGGCACAATTTTGGAAGCTTTGTTAATGGTGATCAAATCAAATCTCAAATCTTCAATGCTCATGGATTCAAGCCCAAATTATTAACCTAATTACACCCTTGTTACATACACAAGTGAGACACACACCATACACGACCTGAAAGCTGCCCAAATCACAAAACCAAACATGGAAAAAAGCTTGAAAACCTTGAAACAGAAATCATACTTATAGGTCAATTCAATCCAAAATCTCAACGTGGTTCAATTTCCAGGAGTCCACTGAAGCTATAGCAATCAAAACCAAGCCCTCTCATTGCCTAAAACGCACTGTAAGTACTCATGAACATGCCTCTGAACACGAAAACATAACCTCTTGTTCTTGCATCTTTTTTCCAAAATCATTGTACAATCATGCTTAACGTTCAATTTCCAATCTTTCTGCATCATTTAATTTTGTTTTGGTAGCCTGTATAGCCATTCCCGAAGCTAGGGTTTTGGTTCTTGTTTTTTAGGCGGTTTAATTTCAGGAAAAATTGGAAAGAACCATGGGCATAAATAAAATCAGTGGAAGGAGACGAGTATGATGATGCTTTCAAAACTCGTTTCCATGGCCTACAGATGATTTTAGAAGGCAGCTAGGGATTTTGTTGCGGGTCTAAATCCGCAGGAAAAAGACCAGGTCTTGTTGAAAAAGACGAAGACGTGGCTCGTCTTCATTGGCCCATTCATATATTGGCGCGAGTTTTTTTTAATTCCAGCATAATTGATTGTTTTTATATATAATGTCCATTACCTATTCCACTAACAACTAAGTACATTGGCAACGCGTTAGTTCCAAATCCCATGGGACCTGGGTTCGAATCCCAGGTCCCCCAAACGTTTATTGTTATTTTTTTACAGGTATTCCAATACATTTCCATAGCGTGGACCACCATATGCCTACAAGTATCAACGCGCCAGATGGCCTCCAGGCCAAATCTGGTGGCCAAGAGTGAAGGACTACCATACTCTCCAGTCAATGCACGCACATGGAATTGGAAAAGTCAAAGCAGGCTTGCAGTAAATGGGCTTGGAATTGCTATTCTCACATTCAGAATTGGGCCCAACACCCTCCCCATGGGTTATTTCTTTATATTTTCTTTTTTATTTGTTTTACTTAATTCTTCTTCTTCTTCTTATTTAATTAACTAAATAATTCATTTTTCTTAATAAAATCAAAACCACAAAAAATATTATTTTTATTAATTTAATTATTTTATTTTTGTAAATAAATATTAATCAATTAATTTAGTTTTAAATAGGTTTAACTTTTAACATTTTTTGCAATAAATCAAAATTAATTTAGAATATTAGGTTTTAATAACTTTGACTAATTTTATTTTATTTCCTTAAATATTAAAAAAAAAACCAAAAATATTTTTATTAATTAATTAATTAATTTTGACTTAATTTAATTTCCATTTAATTCAAAAATAACAAAAAAACATGCTTCCTTTTCAAAAAAGGGTCAAAACCCTAAAAACTCGCCCGATTTAATTTCTCGCACGCGATCAATTTTATCTTATTATTGTAATTGTTTCCGGTATGTAATAGCTTTTAATTAGGACTTTAATTATTTATCGCTTTATTTTACTTTCCGCAATTTAAATTAAAGGGTTTGTTTTTGGCAATGTAAATACCCGACGCCTTGTAATAGTTTAGATTTAATTTCCGCAATTTTATTTCCGCAACTATAAACTGTTAGATGTTTGATAATAGGGAATGCATGACAAGATCAAATGTATGAACTTAAAATCAACATAGCTCACCGATGACATGTACAGATAAAATTAATCGAACTAACACACTCGCACATGCGCACTCTTAGGGTACACCTCACTTGGTTGCCTTAGAACATGGTCATTGAGTATAGGAAGTTTTAGAGGTCGCCCTCTTGTCCAAAGATCATAAGTTGCCTCGAAACAGTTGCCTCAGATAAAATGATCTAAGACATTAGGGTTACCGCTAAGGCGTCCTAACATTGCTTTAATGACCACACGTCCCTTAATCGAATTGACCCGAAAACTCCAACGACGATGCTACCTACTCATCAATAGTGGGCTAGCATTGTCTAAAGGATATTTGCACAGTTTAATTCCCTTTTAGAGTATGTAGATGGTTCTTAAGTACTTGCTCCTTTTAAAACAAAACAAAACTTTTCGCACTTACGCTCCTTTCAAACAAAAACTCTTTTCAAACCCACAAACACAAAGAAAAGCAAACTTTTGAAAACACAATGAGCAAGTACCTAAGAGCCCATGGATAACCATGGATAGAAAGGGTGCTAGCACCTTCCCTTTCTATAATCTACCTCCCGAACCCGAGAAACATCTCGAAAAAGGAATTTTTCTATGCTTTTTTCCTTTCCTTGTTGGATAAAATAAAAGACGGTGGCGACTCTTGCTTACCGCGACATTTTGCAAAAACAAACGCAAACGTGAACCAGCATTCCAAAACAGTCAGTTCTCATTCCCACCGATCACATAGCTATAACAATTAACTCGTCTTGATCTCACGAGTACCATGGCACCATTTTCTTGGCCTAATTTTACCTGTACAGAGAAGCCCTAAAACGACTTCTTAAACCCTAGCCATGGCAGTCATCAATATATGCATCAAAACGTCAATTAAATCATTCAAACATGTTGCAAATATGTCAATAATCACAAATACATTATTAGAATATGTTTATGATGCAAGAATTGTCGTATTCAATTTTGAAACAAAGAGGAAACTATGTGAAGGCTATGGGGCGATTCTGGACTTGGGAATACTTGCAATTGACCGTGTTAGCTTCAGGAGATATTCAGGAATCGTTTATAAGCTTTGGAATGTTTTGAATCACCCTCTATGTGAGAAAACGATCTACCACATTTTTGCCAAAATTTGAGTTTTGTTCTTCAGCTCTCACGATTGCAATCCTTGTTATTTTAGCTTGTGTACATTCTATATATGCAGTGTGATGAAGTAGGGAAACAAAAACATATTGAATCTTTTCCAATCATGGAAATTGAATGTGATTTGTTTGCTATATGATATCTTTCCAAAACCATCCTAATCATGTTATTTTTCCTCAATTTGCCTCATACGATTTGATCCTGATATGCCAGCTTGATTAGTTTATGATTTCTACAAAAATCAGATCAAAATCAATCTTTTCATATTTTTTGCAATTTATTTGATTTAATTTAACTATTAACAAGTTAAAATCAAAATAAAATAAATAAATAGAGAAAAAATATATGGATGCTGATTTGGGTCGTGGACCATGTCTTCAACAAGATACAATCATGAAAAGCTAGGCCCATTTGACAAAAAATGCACTTTTGAGCACATTTGACTTTTGGCAATTTTCCAAAAATGGCCAACTTTGACAATGCATATCTCTTCCAATTTTTACCCTAGGGAGGTGTTCTTGAACTTTTTAGAAAGCTTAGGATGTCCCTTAAACAACCTTTTGGTTTCATATCAATTGGGTCTTCCATGTTCATGTAAGAAGCTTTGAACCAAAAGGTGTTTTTGTTGACTTTTCCAAAGGACCTATAATGTAGAAATTCATATCTTTTCGTGAGTGCATTTTTTGAACTTGAGGGCTAAATATGAGTTGTAGGGAATTGGATTCTCTTCAAAATGAGCCTTGAATAGGAAATTTCTGATGAAGTATGAGATAGTTATGCTTGGTCAATGTTTGGTTGACTTTTCTTGAGAAACCCTAATTTAGCAACTTTTGAGTTTTGATGAATTAGGAGCATTCCTTGAGGAATCATGATCAACCATTGATCAAATGATGGATATCACTTCAAAATGTTGATGTTGACCAAAAATCTTAAAGTTTGACTGTATGTGGGTCACAATTGACTTTTGACCTAATATAATTGATTTTCAAGCATCTGAGCAGTTGACTGAGCAAACTTCTTGTGTAAGGCATGCAACCTGGCATGGATGATCTTGAGGACATATTAGTACTATGGAAAGGACTTGAGGCCTTTGGAGCTCACCCATCTTAATGAAAATGGAAACCCTAGTTGGAGGTTCATTGCTTTAGGAGAGAGTTTGTCTGGTCAACTCTTGGGTATTCTTGAGCAAGTTAAGGGTCTTAATGAGCATATGTTGAATAAAATGAGAGGGCAAATTTTGGGGTACAACAAGCACGAGCACGGCGTACAGCTTTCTGGGCTCCTGAAGTGAAACCCAAACTAAATTTGTTAGATTTGTATGGGATATCTAGGAGTTGGCCCCAAATAGTGCACCCACGTTCTTCTATCACTGCCTTGGAATCCTTCAAAGACGACATCTTGAGCGGAGGCCTTGTAATCTTGGGGACTTGAGACACAACCTTGGTTACTTCCATAGTCTGCGGGACTTCTTCAAAGTGCTGGAACAGAGTTTCAATAAATTCTCCATCTAATTCCACATATCTGATCGAATTTAGATGGCTGACCATATACTCTTCTTCTCCATGAACAGTGATGATCTTCCCCTGAATTGGATATTTCAGCATTTGATGCAATGTCGAGGTAACGACACCACCATTGTGAATCCACGGTCGGCCTAATAAGCAGGAGTATGAAGGGCGAATATCCATTACATTAAAAGTTGAATCAAATGTTTGGGTTCCAACTTTTATGGGGATGTCCACTTCCCCATGCACCATCCTTTTTGAGCCTTCGAAGGCCCTCACTACTATGATGCTTGGTTTCAGGGTCAATCCTTCACAATCAAGCCTATCAAGAGCCTTCTTATGCAACACATTCAGAGACGAACTGGTGTCAACCAAGACATGGGCCAAGGTCGTGCCCCTGCATTCGACTGAGACATGCAATGCCTCGTTATGCTTCCTCCCATTTGGCGTTAAATCAACATCCAAAAAATCTAAACCATTATCTACGGTCAAGATGGCTACGCACTCTTGGAACTGATCGGCAGATGTTTCTTGGGGTACATGGGCAGTTTTAAGGAATTTTACCAAGGCCTTTGCATGAGCCTCGAAACATAGTAATAAAGCCAGCATGGAAATTTTTGATGGAGTTTTCCCCAGTTGCTCGACTATGCTATAGTCACTCCTTTTTATAATCTTTATAATTTCCTCCATCTCTTTTCGGGAGGTCTCAGGGATAGCTACTGATTGTGCCTTCGTCCGAACAGGCTCAATCAGAATACCTTTACCTCGAATCTCGGTTGACTCGGCAGCAGGAATGTCAGTAGGGGTGATAACAGGGACTGTAACAGTTTTGTTAATAGGAGTATTAGCAGAGATGATTGTAGGAATGGGAATAACCTTTGGAGGAGCAACAACAACAGGAATGATTATGGGTCTAGAAACAACTTTTGGTGGAGCAATTTCCGGAGAGAAAACCCTTCCACTTCGGGTTATCTTACTAGTCCCTGCGATATTACTGATATCGGAGTCAACTTTCTCAGAACTTGAATCTTCAGTAGCTGGCCAATCTTGCTTGATACCGTGGTAGTAGACATCCCCTCCATAATTCCATGGGACGGTTTTGTTTGACGAATACGGGATTGGTCCAGACATTGTAATTATCAACGAAGCTACCTTAGGAACTGATGTAATTCTAACGGGTCTTTTGGTGGAGACCCTGGAAGAATTGTAGGAAATGGTCACGATGGAAACATCATTATAAGAAACAGTTGGAATTGAAGTTTTCTCGAATAAAATCTCTTTGTTATCTATTAGGCATCGAATGCCTGCTTTTAACAACGGACAACTGGTTGGTGAGGATAAACAGAAATGACAGCTTTCATCACAGCCTGGGAATACACCGACATTTAACAAGTTCTTTTTGATAGTCAGGAGTGGGGTCACAAGTTCATCAACTGAAGTAACAAACATATCTTCTTCAACATCATTGACATCACGGTCGTGCTTGGGCATAGGAGCAGTAATGACATTTGGAATTTCTAGCGCATCAAATTCAATCTATTTGGCTTCAAGAAGGTCTTATACCTTGTTCTTCAGAGCCCAACAGTTGTTAGTGTCATGGCCAGGACTCTCAGAATAGTATGCACAACGGGCATTAGGATGATAGTGAGGAGAGGTTGTGTTAGGATTCTTTGGAGCTTCTTTCAAAGTCAATAGATTGGATCTTAACAAATGTGGCAATACTTGAGATAGTGTCATATTAATTCGGGTGAACTGTCTGACTGGTCTTTCCATTCTTGGCTAGTTGCTTCTTTGCTTTGCAGGTGCGGGTTTAGGAATCATGACAGCCCCCACCATTGGACGGTGTTCAGTCCTCTCTTGATTTCTATGAGGGTATGCAACAAGAACTTCTTTCTTTCCGATGAATGGTTTCCTTACAGCAGCAGAGGATGCATCTTTTTGAATATTTCTTTATCCCGGCTTCCACCCTTTCTCCGGTCAATATCAGTTCGGTAAAACCTGCCGATGAACTCCCAATTAAGTGATTGAAGAAAGGACCGGACAAAGGGCCCAAGAACATGTCTACTAATTCTCTTTCAAATAGGGGAGGCTGGACTCTTCCTGCTAAGTCCCTCCATTTTTGCGCGTAGTCCTTAAAGCCTTCACTTGAAACCGTGGCCATACTCTGGAGTTGAGTACGGGTGGACGCAAGATCAGCATTGTATTAGTATTGTTTGTAAAAGGCAGCAGCCAGATCTTCCCAGTTATGAACATTGGCTCTTTCTAACTGATAAAACCAATCAAGTTGAGTTCCAGACAGGCTGTCTTGGAAGAAGTGTACCCATAAATCCTTTTCGACGGTGTGAGGCTGTATTTTCCTCACATAGGACCGGAGATGCATTTTAGGGCATGAAACTCCGTCATATTTGGCGAACACCGGTGCCTTGAATTTTGGAGGAATAACAATCCTAGATACTAACCCCAACTCCTCAAAGTCCAGCCCAAGCACTTTTTGGATTTCCATTGCACTTAACCGTTCTTCCAGATGCTTATACTTGTCATCGACTGGAGGATATTGTTCTTCATAATAATCATCTTCTTCTTCTGAATCTGGATGGACAACTGCTTCCTTGCCCTTTCCATCTTGATTGTCTTTCTCACCAGATGACGTAGCAAAGTCTAAAGTCCTTCTTGCTTGTCCTTGGAATCTTCTTCCCATGTTTAAAACTCCGGTTATTTTCTTTGCTTTATTTTTCTTCTCTTTAACCAGCAAGGTCTTCAACTCTTCTTGTCCTTTGGATAGAGTTAAGAACATCTGTTGAAACTGAGCATTTTGTGCTTGGAGGTCCTTCACCATTTGCTCGAGATCCATCTTACTGAAATAAACAGTAGAAAGATGAGGAGACTTGTTGCAAGAAACCTGCTTATGTTATGATTAATGGTAAATGCATATGCAATGATTTCAAGGATTTAAAGATTCAAATTTGTTTTAGGCAAAAACAAAACACACGTTATATTAATAAATTAAAGCTTGAGTACATCAATGCCTCTTTGGGCAGAACAAATACAAAAACTTTTAAGATATTACGCATCCTCTTTGGTGCGATGTAGGCATTCAGGTTCCGCTCCTCATGAAGTTGCTTAGTGAGTTCCAAAACCTTCTTTTATCGTAGAATTGGGCTTCAAAAGTATCTCGCTTCCCCTTGAGTTGTATGGAACATCTCCTTCCACAATGGGCTCTATGATAACCGGGAGAATGGAGGGGTAAGGTATTATAAGACTTTGAGCACGAGCTCGTACCCATTTGAGGTAAGGCTCAAGAGGGATGGAATTCTTATGCCCCAATGTCTTGCTATCTACCTTGTTCAACATCCTCTAAGCTCGGATAAACCTCTGGCGGTGACCTTGATCGTCGTTCTTGTAGTCAAATACCAAAACTTGAATAAACATCTCATGTGGGCCATCCCTTCGGGCGTAACCAAACTATCTTAAGGCTAAGCATGGGTTGTAGGTGATACCTCCTCTAATGGCAAGTAAAGGGACATTAGGGAATTCTCCATAACGGTCGACAATAGTAACATTCTCTATAGATCGGGAACACCAATGAATGTTTGAGTGTTTGAGTGTCATCAACATATGTGACCACCTTGAACCTTGCTCGTTCTTTAATACAGATTGGGGAAGATGCGAAATAAACCATCTTTCCAAGAGAGGAGTACAACACATAAGGACACCTCTTTTCCTCATAGTGCGAGTGTGAAAAGAATGTAGGATGTCCCCTAGCAAAGTAGGTACCAGGTTGCGGGATATGAAGATTTTGACGGTGTTCACATCTATAAGTTGATCAGGATTTGGAAACAAAACCATCCCATTGATGAGGAGAGCCACAATTTCCTCAAAGGTTTGCAAATGCAAGGAGTTCCAACAGTTTTGGGCTTTCTCAAACAAGAATTTGCTAGGAAACCTTTGACACCACTCCTTGTTTCCCAATTAGTTGTGACATCAGATGATTGCAAATGTAGAGCTTGAGTAATCTCTTCTGGCTTTGGGTCTCTTTCCGTACCGTTGAAAGGTAGTTGATTGAGAATGGGAATCCTCAAGAGTTGGGAGAATTCTTCCAAAGTTGGTACAAGTTGATAATCGGGAAATGTGAAGCAATGGTGTAAAGGATCAAAGAACTGAAAGAGAACCTTCATCATGTCTTCATCAGTGTTGGAGGTGATCAAGTTTAGCAGGAGACCATGTCTCTCGGTGAATGGAGAATTTTATGGAATCCTTGAAGCTAGATCCTTAAGTTGTGGAGGGATCCTTACAAGATTGACTTGAATGGTTTTCCTGCGAATAGAATCCATGTCCTACAAAACATAACAAAGATAAATCACAAGGTCCTTGAAATGGTTAGTGAATGAGTATGATGTTATGATGTTCATGATGTTATGTACAAGTAAATATACACAAACAAAGAAAACAAGTCCTTAGGTTTAGGCTTGCATGGAGTCTTATAGGTAAGTACCCTCTTGAAGTTTAGTTCACTCAACTTGTCCTAACAATAGTAATCGGGTTCTAATATCACTAGTTTGTTTCCTTGGTCATTTTTTCAGCACAAGCCTCTTTAATGGCGACCGAAATATCCCAAAAAACCAAACCTCAATGAGTGTAGTATCGAGTATCTACCAACTTCGGACTGCCCCAAAGCCGGTCATCTCACTACGTCCTAAAGGCCAAGTTGGTCAAGTAAAGGTTCTAAAAGTTCCTTAGTGCTTCATGACATCACTCAGCGGCCCCGTATTCTCCTTGATTAACTCAAGGGCTACTGATACCCACAAATATGTCGCACTAACGTAGCTATTGCTTAGACCATGTTGGTATACCCCACACAGTTTCCACAATGTATTGCTACTTACCTATAAGGTATCCAAAATCCGGGTAGAGGATTCAAACCCAAACAAAGAACCATAATATAAAGCATACAAGACAAACAAAGAAAGCAAGTAAATGTGATCTAACCCTAAGGTAACCCCACTTTTAGAATTTTCCCCAACAGAGTCGCCAGTTCTATGTTACGATGGGAGAACTGACTTGAAGGTTTTTCGTTTGATCGTAAATGTTGCAGTTAGCAAGAGTCGCCACCGACTTTTCTTTTATCCAAAAGGAAAGGTGAAAAAGCACAGGAAAGACCTTTGAGATTATTTCTTGAGTTCGGGGGGTAGATTATGAAAAGGAAAGGTATTATCACCCTTTTCATCCATGGTTTTCCATGGACTCTTAGTTACTTGCTAGATCACTTGCTTTTGTTTGAAATTGTGCTTTGTGTGGTTTTTTGAAAGTATTTTGTAAAGAGGCCATTGTTTAGGCAAACCTTGTAATGATTCTCGTTCGTAAGAATGTATACAAAGTGTTTGATCTTTTGAAAATGTTTTCAAGTTTGAAAGATGTTTTGAAAGTGTAGGTGTTTATTTTGAAAATAGCAAGGATGTTTGTTTTGAAATTGAGCAAGTAATTAGGAGCATTCTACCTACTCAAAAGTCTTTCATGTTCATTTCCTTTTCCTTTGACATTGTTATCTTACCATTGATTTAGTAAGTAACCCTATCTTTGGATGTAAACGGGACAGGCGTGGGTCATCGTATAACCATGATTAGCAATGTTGCAAGGTATCTTAGCATTCTCTTTTAGGAACTAAGATCATTTGAAAGGCAACATGGATAGCATCATCGAGGGACTATGATCTTGTATTTTGCTTGTTTTTGCTAAGATACCTCACATGTGTAATATGGCCATTTTATAAGGCAGCCAAGTGGATTTTACCCTAGGGGTGCTTGTGTGCAAGTGTATTGTTTTCATGCTTGATTTTGTCTTTGATTAGGGTTTTCTAAGCATTGGTTTTAGTTTTTCCATAAAAACCCTAATTACTAGCATTTGTATATAAAACGATAAATTGCGGAATTTTAAAATTACTACTGTTGTACCCCAAAATTTCCCCTCTCATTTATCAAGATTTTTCTCACAAGACTTCTAGGACTCAAGACAAGATTAGGGTTTGGTCAACTCAAGACATCACCTTGCACTAATAACCTGTAATTATAGTTTGAGTTTGCACAAGTATTTTTGGACCATCAATGCTTCATGTGACTTTCATACACCATCTTGGTCCCCTAAGATTTCTCATGTTAAGTTTCAAACCTTGAATCACATTTTTTGCTCAGTCAATTTGACAGTTGACCTAAAAATCAACTGTATTGGGGAAAAAGTCAACCATGGCCAATTTACAGTCAAACTTCATAATTTTTGATCCACATCAACATTCTAGGCTCCTATGTACCATTTGATCAAGTTTGGATCACAACTCCTCAAGAAATTTGATCAAATCATCAAAAGGGCAAAATGGTCAAAATTAGGGTTTTGACTGAGAAGGGGAAATTTCTGATTTTTAACCTAGCCAATGACCAATTAGGTTCAAACATGATTTCAAGGACTCAATGGCATCATCTTGACCTAATTACATAGTTCAAAAGGTCTCAAGTTCATAGGATTGACAGATGAATTTTGCAGTCAACTGATCAAAAGTCAACTGTACACTGAAAAGTCAAACTTTGACTTTTTGGTCAAAATCAAGTGCCAAGGGTCATAATTCATCAAGATATGTCAAAACATGAAACTTGTTGACCAAGAAAACCAATTTTGAAAATTAGGGTTTTGAATTTGAAAATTTTCATAACTTAGAATTTTTCTAAGTATGGAAATTTCCTTATTTTTTTCCCAAGTTTCCACCACTTTTTCACCATGATGCAATTTGATTCAAAGAAAACTTCAAACATGAAAGTTGTAGTCTTCCATGAAATCTATAACTTTGATTCACAAAGTTTTCCCAAAAGATGCTTGGATCTCAAGTTATGAATTTGTGAATAGAGGTCCATGAACTAAATAACTTAGTGAAAATTTGCCCTAATTTAGGCAGGTTTTTGATCCAACTTCATGGACATTTTTCACCTAGTTCTAAGAGGTATCTCAAAATTCATTTCAAATATGGATTATAGAGCACATGACAAGCTTTCCAAAATGTCCAAGAACTCTCCAAGATCATTTGTGGTTAGGGAGAATCGAAGAAGAGAAATTGGCATTTGTCACTTTTGATCAAGCCATTTTTACAAAGTGTCAAGTTGCAAATCTGATCAAGGATGCTTGTACCTTGCATTACAGGTCCTAAACTCATTCTACACTCCATAATTAAATGCAAACTCAGAGGATAAGGGCTTTATCTTTGCTTTTGGAGCATTGTACAAGAAATAATTCCATAAATGGCCAAAAGTTCACAATGCCATTTTCATAAAGCAAGCTTTTGCAACTTTATCATTCTTGAGCCTTGGAGCTATCCCCTTGGTGCAGGAAATTTCCACAGATATCAAGCAATGTATACCAACTCTCTGCAGCTAGCAAGCAAGCAAGTACAAGCCTGTTAGCATGGTCACTTCAACTTTTCTTAAAATGCAAGAAAGTTGGCCAAAAGTTCAGAACTTGTACAAGTTGATAAAGGGTGGACTTGGTATCATTCTAGACAGATTCACAAACTTACCACAAACTAGGACACAAATGTTTGACATCTAAAAACTCTCCAAAACACAAAAACTCCATTTTTCTACCAAAAAACATACAGTTCTGCAAAATCCTAGCCAAGTCATTTTTTTCTCGTGCGTTTTGTGGCTTGACACTTCAAACACCTTCTACATATCACACTAAAGCTATCCAAGCCTTTACATTGTTGCTGTAACCCCTGTTTCAGCCATTGCCATTTTCAAATTTGGAGTTTGCAGCTTGACTTCTAAAGGGAGTTTTGGCCATCCACAAAGCAAGCTAGGCATTGGAATAGCTTGAAGGAACTTCAAGGAAGCTCACACGATCCTCAGGCCTCACTTAAAGTCCCCACATTGTCATATCCAAATCCAGCTGAAGGAGGTATTTTTCTCCAACTCTATCTCTCTATTTAGGCATCCTCAAGCCACGATTTGTGACGCAAAAATGTAGTCCTTAACATGGTGAAGTTGTACATATGCATACTTTTCATTTATGTTAATTGAGCTAAAAGAATTTGAAACTTGAAGTTGCTGAAAAAACTAGGTCACGAATTAGGGCTACTGAAATTCTCCCTGATCTTTGAGAGTTAGATTATAAATTTTATATCATTGGAATCGTGAGATGAAATGCTACATGTTTTGTGTTATAAGTTTTTGTTTTTATGCAAGCAATAGAGAGTTACAGATTTGAAGAAGAACGCGTGCAAATGGAATGGCTGGAGGACAGGGATGATTGGCTTGGGCTTTTTGGCATTTTTGGCCTTTTTGTTTTTACTTTTTGCACCCCCTGGATTACTTTTGCATCCCCTGACTATTTTCTTATATTTTTGCATTTTTCTTGCATATTTTATATTTATTGCTTGCATTTATTTTTTCTAATGATAAAAAACACCCAAAAATAATTTATTTATTTTCACATTTTATTTTATTTTTTTATTATTTTTTACATAGAAACTAATTTATTTAATAGAATAGAACTTATTTACCTAAATAAATTTGTAAATACCTTTAATAAATACTATACTTTTATTTTATTTTATTATTTTACACATAAATATTTATTTTCATACATATTTTAATTTTTAATATTTGTGCATAATATTATTTATTATTTTCTTGAACAAAAAATGAACAAAATAAGAAAAGGAAACATATTTGAAAACTAGGGTTTCATCCCTCCAAAAATAACTATTATTTTTTCCTTATTTTCTAGGGTTAATTAATTTTATTTTCTCATACCTTAAACAATACAAAACATTTTTTCCATAAATACATTACATTGCATATTTAAATATTTGTATATTTATTTATTTCACAACATTCAATTGGGTTGTAATAGTATTTTTAGGGTTTATTTTTGTGCAATATCCCCATTTAAAAACTTGTATCCCCCTCCCATAATAATTGTTGTAATAGCTTAGTTTACATTTACACAATTTATTGCTTTCATATACCATGTTTAGTAAACTAGGGTTTTGCATGATAAGACCAAAAACAAACAAGTAGAAATGACCTAATCCAAGAGAAATAAAATGCATGTAAAATGACACACATTGCACACAATCACCCTTAGGGTTTCACCCACTTGGTTGCCTAAACAAAAATGGCCATGGTATGCATGCTAAGTATCTTGGTAAAACAAAATAAAACAAAAGATCATAGTCCCTCGATGACGCTATCAAAAGGTTGCCTAAACAAAGATGATCTTGGTCCCTTAAAACATGCTAAGATACTTGGAAATATTGCTATCATGGTCATACGATGACCCACGCCCGTCCTGTTTAACATCCAAAGATAGGGTTGTTTACCAAATCAATGGTAAATCAACAATGTCAAAGGAATAAAAATGCATAGGAAAGACATTTGAGTAGGTAGATAGCTTCTAGTTACTTGATCAATTTCAAAACAAATCCTTGCTATTTTCAAAAACAAACACACACATTTCAAAACATTTCCAAACAACTTTCAAAAACATTGAAATATTTTTCAAAAGACAAACATGTTTGTATACATTCTTACGAACGAGAATCATTACAAAGATTGCCTAAACGATGGCCTATTTTCAAAATACTTTCAAAACCACACAAAGCACCATTTCAAACAATTTCAAAGCAAAGCAAGTGATCTAAACAAGTAACTAAGAGCCCATGGAAAACCATGGACGAAAAGGGTGCTAGTACCTTCCCTTTTCATAATCTACCCCCCGAACTCAAGAAAACATCTCAAAGGTCTTTCCTGTGCTTTTTTACCTTTCCTTTTGGATAAAATAAAAGTCGGTGGCGACTCTTGCTAAACCGCGACCTTTGCGACGAAACGCAAAACCTCAAGTCAGTTCTCCCACCGTATCACAGAACTGGCGACTCTGCTGGGGATAATTCTAAAAGTGGGGTTACCTTAGGGTTTATATCACCTTTATTTGCTTACAATTGTTTGACTTGTTTGCTTTACACTTTGGTTCTATTGTTTGGGTTTGAATCCTCCACCCGGATTTTGGGATACATAATTGGTAAATAGCAAAACATTGTGGAAACTGTGCGGGGTATACCGACACGGTCTAAGCAATAGTTATGTTAGTGTGACATATTTGTGGGTACCGGTAGCCTTTGAGTCAATCAAAGAGAATATGGGGCTGCTGAGTGATGTCATGAAGCACTAACGAACTTCTAGAACCTTTACTTGACCTACTTGGCCTTTTAGGATGTAGTGAGATGACCGACTTTGGTGCAGTCCGAAGTTGGTAGATACTCGATACTACACTCATTGAGGGTTGGTTCCTTGGAATATTTCGGTCGCCAGTTAAGAGGCTTGAATTGAAACAATGAACAAGGAAACAATCCAGTGATATTGAGCTCCTTAGAACCCGGTTACTATTTCTAGGACAGGTTGAGCCAACTAAACTTTAAGAGGGTACTTACCTATGAAACCCCATGCAAGCCTAAAACTAGGAACTTGTGTGATTTTCTTGTACATATATACTTGTGCATAACATCATGGACATCATGAGCATCATATACATTCACTAACCATTTCAAGGATTTTGGAAATTCATCTTTGTTCTTCTTTTGTAGGTTATGGATTCACTTCGCAGGAAAACTATCCAAGTCAACCTTGTAAGAATTCCTCCACAACTCAAGGAGCTAGCTTCAAGGATTCCTGAGAATTCTCCATTCACCGAGAGACATGGTCGTCTACTCAACTTGGTCACTTCCAACACAGAGGAAGACATGATGAAGGTTCTCTTCCAGTTCTTTAACCCATTGCATCACTACTTCACATTTCCTGACTACCAACTTGTGCCTACTTTGGAAGAATTCTCTCAACTCTTGATGATTCCTATTCTCAATCAACTACCCTTCAACGGTATGGAAAGAGATCCAAATCCAGAAGAGATTGCTCGAGCCCTGCACTTGCACTCATCTGATGTCACAGCCTATTGGGAAACTAGAAGTGGTGTCAAAGGCTTCTTGGCAAAGTTTCTGTTTGAGAAGGCCCAAAGCTGTTGGAATTCTCTAGACTTGCAAGCTTTTGAGGAGATTGTAGCTCTTCTCATCTATGGGATGGTCTTGTTCCCTAATCCTGACCAACTTATAGATGTGAGTGCTGTCAAAATCTTCATGTCTTGCAACCCGGTGCCTACATTGCTTAGTGATATCCTTCACTCTTTTCACACTCGTACAATGAGGAAAAGAGGTGTTCTCATGTGTTGCACTCCTCTCCTGGCAAGATGGTTTATTTCTCATCTTCCCCAATCAGTCTTGAAGAATGAGCAAGGTTTGAGGTGGTCACAACGATTGATGATGCTTACACATTCAAATATTCATTGGTGTTCTTGATCCAAAGAGAATGTTATCATCGTCGACCGTTGTGGGGAATTCCCTAATGTCCCTCTACTTGGAATTAGGGGAGGCATCACCTACAACCCCTTCTTGGCTCTAAGACAGTTTGGTTATGCCCGAAGGGATGGCCCACATGATATGCTGATTCAAGGTTTGGTTTTCGACTTCGACAACGACGATTAAGGACTCCTCCAACAAAGGTTCATCCGAGCTTGGAGGATGCCAAACAAGGTAGATAGTAAGACCTTGGGACACAAGAATTCCATCCCTCTTTAACCTTACCTCAAGTGGGTACGAACCCGCGCCCAAAGTCTTATGATGCCTTACCCCTCTGTTCTCCCAGTGATTATAGAGCCTGTTAAGGAAGGAGAGGTTCCATACACCCTCCTACATCCTGATATGCCGACATCACTCGAAGACCTACAAAGGAGTTGGATACAGCTCAAGGGAGAACGCAATACTTTCGAAAACCAATTCTACGCAAGCGAGAAGAAGGTTTTGGAACTCACTCGGTTACTTTATGAAGAGCAGACTCTCAACACCTGCATTGCACCAAAGAGGATGGGCAACGTCTTTTTACCTTAGAGTTTTGTATTATTTTGCCCAAGGGGCATTGATGTACTAACAATTATATCTTATTAATATGACGTGTGTTACTTTTTTGTTTAAAACAAATTTGAATTTCTGAATCCTTGAATGCATTGCATGAATACATATCATTCATCATAAGCATGAACAGGTCTTCACACCAAGTTTCCTCAGCCTTCTACTGTTTATTTCAGCAAGATGGATCTTGAACAAACGGTCAAATACTTACAAGCTCAGAACTCACAATTTCAACAACTACTCTTGACCTTAGCCAAGGGGCAGGAGAAGCTCAAGACTCTGCTAGAGAAAGAGAAAGAGAAAAAGAAGAAGAAGCCAAATGGTGTGGTCATCATGGGCAGAAGATTTCAGGGACAAGCCAGACGAACCTTGGAATTCTCATCAACATCTGAAGAGGGGGAAGGAAAAGGAAAAGGAACGACAGTGCTATCAGATTCTGAAGCAGAGGAAGAGGAAGAGGAAGAAGAGGACTACTCTGAACAGCAATACCCTCCGGCTGATTACAAATACAAAAACCTGGAAGAACGTCTAGCTGCTATGGAAGTCTAGAGAGTACCAGGGCGAGATTTTGAGGAATTAGGGCTGGTATCAGAAGGGTGCAACCACCTTTATCTGAAAGGGAGCTAGTGGACATGTTCCTGGGAACTCTGTCAGGTCCTTTCTTTAATCATCTGATTGGAAGCTCCTCAGCAGGGTTTATAGAATTGATCTTGACTGGCGAGAGGGTGGAAGCCGGTATAAGAAGCGGGAAAATTCAGAAAGACGCGTCTACCTCTGCTGCTGTAAAAAGGCCCTTCACAGGAAAGAAGGAAGTGTTTGCTGTCTATGCACAGAGGAATCAGAGAAGAACCGAGAGTCGACCAACGGTGGGGGCCGTTATGATTCAAAAGCCTGCATCAGACCATCCAAGAAACAATCAGCCGAGAAATAACCAGCAAAGGGTGGAAAGGCCTGTACGGCAATTCACCAAGATAACCATGACTCCAGCTCAAGTCCTACCACATCTTCTGAAGTTGAATTTGGCCATGCTAAAAGAGGCCCCTAAAAATCCCAATACTGCATCTCCACACTACCATCCGAACGCCAGATGCGCGTACCATTCTGAAAGTCCAGGGCACGACACCGAAAACTGTTGGGCTCTGAAGAACAAGATTCAAGATCTAATAGACGCAAAGGAAGTTGAATTTGAAGCTCCTGAAAAGCCGAATGTTATCTCTGCTCCAATTCCTAGGCATGGACACAATGCCAGTGCTGCTGAGGAAGACTTATTTGTTGACACCGTGGATGAATTGTTGAATTCGCTCTCGACCATCAAGTTGAATTTGTTAAAGGCTGGGGTGTTCCCAGGTTGTGACAAAGATTGCCATGTCTTCCTATCCTCACCATTTGACTGCCCTCTGTTGAAGAAAGGTATCCAACAATTGATTGATAATCAAGAAATTTTGTTTGAGAAAGCTCCTGTTTCACCCATTCCAGTTCCAGAAGTTTCAATAATAACGATATACGCCAATCCTTCCAGGGTTCCTAAAAAACCCGTTAGGATTACATCTGCTCCAGTGACTACTCCATTGAAGATAACAATGCCCGAACCAACCCCATACAAATCAGATAAGACGGTACTATGGAACTATGGTGGAGAAATCTACTACCATGGTGTCAAACAGATTAAATAGACTGCCGAAGAAGAGAGCTGTGAAGAGGACAATTCCGACATCAGTAACATTGCCGGAACAAGCAAGGTTACCCGCAGTGGGAGAATTTTCTCTCCAGAGATTGCTCCTCCAACAGCAGTCTTTGGACCCGTGGCCATTCCGAAGATTACCCCTACACCAGTAATTGTACCTGCAAGCCTACCCACCGACAAAGACAATACAATTCCTATCCCTACTTCCAATGCTGAGAATAAAGGAAAGAATGTTCAAGAGGAGCCTGTCCTGACGAAGGCTCAATCACTAGTTATTCCTGAAACATCCAAGAAGGAGATGGAGGAAATCCTGAGGATCATAAAGAAAAGTGATTATGATATGGTTGAACAACTGGGGCAGACCCCTTCCACGATATCTATGCTAGCCTTACTGCTAAGCTCTGAGGCACATGCTAAAGCTTTGGTAAAATTTCTGAAGACGGCTCATGTGCCACAAGAGACGTCTGCAGATCAGTTCCAAGAGTGTGTGGCCAGTTTGACAGCTGACAATGGTCTGGGTTTCTCTGATGCAGACTTGACACCCAAAGGGAGAAAACACAATGATGCACTACATGTCTCAGTGGAGTGTAGGGGAACCACCCTAGCCCATGTCTTGGTTGATACTGGGTCATCTTTAAACGTCTTGCCGAAGAAAGCCATTGATAGGTTGGATTGCAAGGGGATGACTCTAAAACCTAGTAACATAATGGTTAGAGATTTTGACAGCTCTAAAAGGATGGTCCATGGAAAGGTGGACATCCCGATCAAGGTGGGTACTCAGACCTTCAACTCGATATTCTACGTGATGGACATCCGTCCTTCCTACTCTTGTCTGTTGGGACGCCCCTAGATTCACAATGTCGGAGCTGTCACTTCCACTTTGCATCAGATGCTCAAGTACCCCGTCCAAGGGAAGATCATAACTGTCCATGGGGAAGAGGAATACATGATTAGTCATCTAAATTCTTTCCGATATGTAGAATTGGATGGTGAATTCATCGAAACCCATTTCCAATATTTTGAAGAAGTCTCTCCTGAAATAACAGCGACCAAGGTGGTATCCTCAACTCCTGTGATCACAAGACCTCCACCTCGGATGACATCTCTCAAGGATGCAAGGGCAGTAGTGGAAGAAGGGGGATGTACAATATGGGGTCAGCTTCCAGACATTCCTTACAAATCAGACAAGTTCGGCTTAGGGTTTACTTCGACTGCTCAAAAGGCCGTGCGCCGCGCCCGTGCCGGAGGGCCACCTGTGAAGATCAGCCACCAAGGGGTTAATGCACTAGAGGATAGTGAAGAAGAGGCCAGCCTGGAAGAATGGATATTTCCTACTGTCGGCGAAGGACTCTGCAACTGGGAAGCAAAAGACTTTGTTCTGATTACTTTCATACCCCAATAATTTATCTTTTCCATTTCCGTTGGATCTGTAATAATTCACAAATAATTCGTACTTTAAAAACCTTGTAGGCATAATGGTCCATTTGTAAGGGTTTTTATTTCATTTTCATATGTCATTTAATGAATCATGGACGCTTTTCATATTTAAACCTTTTGTGCTCATTGTCTTTCTTTTACATTTTGTTGTTTTAAGATGGCTATACCCTTACACACACCCACACTCACAAATGCAGGTACCTTTCCATTCCGGAACCCATGGGTAACGATACTGCTATAGCCTTCAGTGACTCTGAAGATCTGATCTACCAAGCCAAATACGAAGGTGAGGAAGATTGTGAGGTGCCAGGGGGAATTGGCCAGATTACTACAGCAAGAGGAAAGAGCAATTCAGCCTCATGAGGAGCAGTTAGATACAATCAACTTGGGTACGGAGGATGATAAAAAGGAAATCAAGATAGGTGCCAATCTAGAGCTGAGTGTCAAGGAGCGCCTAATTCAGCTATTGCATGATTATGTTGAGATCTTTGCCTGGTCATACAAAGACATGCCGAGACTTGATACAAACATTGTGGTACATCGTCTGCCAACAAGAGAAGATTGTCCACCAATGAAACAAAAAGTCTGCTGCATGAGGCCTGACATGTCAGAGAAGATCAAAGCAGAAGTTATGAAGCAGTTCAATGCTGGATTTCTGGCTGTTACTTCCTATCCACAATGGGTTTCTAACATTGTTCTCGTGCCTAAAAAGGACGGCAAAGTGAGAATGTGCGTGGATTATGGAGATTTAAATAGGGCCAGCCCTAAAGATGATTTTCCACTTCCGCACATCAACATCCTGGTTGACAACACAACTCAACACAAATTATTTTCTTTCATGGACGGATTCTCAGGCTATAACCAGATCAAAATGGCACCTAAGGACATGGAGAAAACTACATTTGTCACACAGTGGGGTACGTTCTGCTACAAAGTGATGCCATTCAGACTGAAGAATGTCGGGGCAACCTATCAGCGCGCCATGGTAGCTTTGTTTCATGATATGATACATCATGAGATAGAGGTCTACGTAGATGACATGATAGCCCGATCACAAACTGAAGAAGAACACCTTGATCACTTGCAAAAGCTGTTTGTCAGGTTGAAGGAATACAAGCTAAGATTGAACCCAAACAAGTGCACGTTCGGAGTCCGGTCCAGTAAACTCTTGGCTTTTATTGTCAGCAACAAAGGCATCAAGGTTGATCCTGCCAAAGTCAAAGCTATACAAGAAAGGCCTGCTCCTCGCACTGAGAAGGAGGTCAGAGGTTTCTTGGGACGCCTAAACTACATTGCTAGGTTCATTTCTCACCTAACATCTACTTGTGAACCAATCTTCAAGCTGTTGAAGAAAGATCAGGTAGTTAGATGGAATGATGACTGTCAAGTTACTTTCGATAAAATTAAGGAGTATTTACTAGAGCCTCCTATCTTGATGCCACCAGTCGAGGGAAGATCGCTAATCATGTATCTGACCGTCTTAGAGAATTCAATGGGGTGCGTACTAGGGCAACATGACGAGTCTGGCCGAAAAGAGCATGCCATTTATTACCTTAGCAAAAAGTTTACCGACTGTGAAACCAGATATTCACTGCTCGAGAAAACTTGTTGCGCTTTGGTATGGGCTGCTCGCTGGCTAAGGCAGTACATGTTGACTCATACCACTTTGCTGATATCTAAGATGGATCCAATAAAGTACATCTTTGAGAAGCCTGCTCTATCTGGAAGAATAGCTAGATGGAAGATGATCCTAACGGAATACGATATACAGTACACGACCCAAAAAGCTATAAAGGGAAGTGTGCTAGCTGATCATCTGGCCCATTAAGCTGTAGAAGATTACCAATCCATGAAGTTCGACTTCCTTAACGAAGACATCATGACATTGGACAACGTTGAAGAATTCAGACCATATGGCAGACCTGAACAAGGATCCCGATGAACCCTGTACTTTGATGGGGACTCCAATGCACTTAGTAACGGTATCAGTGTTGTGCTTATATCTCTAGAAGGATGCCATACTCCTTTCACCGCCAGACTTTGCTTCAACTGTACGAACAACATGGCAGAGTATGAAGCATGCATCTTTAGACTCAAGGCTGCCATAGACTTGGGAATCAAATCTTTGATTGTGTTTGGGGATTCAGCTTTGGTCATCAGTCAGATCAAAGGAGAATGGGATACTAAGCATCCTAACCTTATCCCTTACAAAGAACATGTCTTGACATTGTTACCACATTTCGAGCAGATTACCTTCGAGCACTTCCCGCGAGAAGAAAATCAGCTAGCAGATGCTCTAGCTACAATGTCATCCATGTTTAAACTTAACTGGGATAATGAGGCTCCCCAAATCACCATTGAACGGATGGACGAACCTGCACACTGTCACGAGATTAATACCGAAGAAGTAGTGGACCAGCCTTGGTTTCATGAAGTCAAAAGGTATCTCGAGGCTCAAGAATACCCTGAAGTAGTTTCAGTCAATGACAAAAAGTTCTTAAGGAGATTCTCGGCTAAGTTCTTCCTAAGTAATGGCATCCTTTACAAGCGTAACCATGATTCTATTCTGCTCCGTTGTGTGGACAAGAATGAAGCTGATAAGATCATGGCTGAATTGCATGAAGGTACCTTTGGCACTCACTCTAGCGGGCATACGATGGCAAAGAAGATTCTACGGGCAGGCTATTACTGGTCTACCATGCAAGCAGACTGCTATCAACACCCCCGGACTTGCCATAAATGTCAAATCTACGCAGACAAGGTGCACGTGCCTCCAGTTCCTCGAAATGTCTTAACAGCTCCTTGGCCCTTTGCTATATGGGGAATTGACATGATTGGGGAGATCAAGCCTACAACATCCAATGGACACCGCTTCATTCTGGTGGGCATTGACTACTTCACCAAGTGGGTTAAAGCAGCTTCCTTCGCATCTGTTACTAAGAATGTTGTTGCCCGCTTCATCAAGAAGAACCTTATTTGCCAGTACGGTATCTCCGAAAGGATTATCACTGATAACGATACAAACCTTAACAATACTATGATCACCGCCTTGTGCGAGCAGTTCAAGATTCAATATCACAATTCATCCCCCTATCGGCCAAAGATGAATGGTGTTATCGAAGCTGCGAACAAAAACATCAAAAAGATCATACAAAAGATGACAGTCACCTACAAGGACTGGCATGAGATGCTACCGTTTGCTCTCCATGGGTACCGTACCACGGCACGCACATCAACTGGGGCAACACCCTATTCTTTAGTTTATGGCATGGAGGTTGTTCTACCTATCGAGGTTCAGATCCCCTCTTTGAGAATCATGAAGGATGCAGGTTTGAGTGAAGACGATTGGATTCAAACCCGACTTGATCAATTAAACTTAATTGACGAAAAGAGACTTACTACTGTTTGCCTCGGTCAGACGTATCAAAAACGGATGATAAAGGCTTTCAACAAGAAAGTCAGACGCCAAGTGTATCAAGTCGGAGATCTAGTGATCAAGCGCATTATCTTGCCACAAAGTGATCCCAGGGGAAAATGGACTCCTACCTATGAAGGACCATTTGTAATCAAGAACATCTTTTCTGGTGGGGCAATGATCTTAACCACCATGGACGACAACGATCTGCCGCACCTTGCGAACGCAGACATAGTCAAAAAATACTACGCATAAGTGACCCGCTAGGTTGACACACCTAGGCAAAACAAGGGCATCACGGCGAACCAAAAGGTTCGGGTAAAAATTAGGGATAAAATAAAAAAATCTGTACACCCGGCAAGTTGAAAACCCGAAAGGGCGACTTGGGCAAAAAAGGGTTTCCCAGTGGATCGAAAACCCAAAAGGGCGATTCAAGCAAAAGTTAGGGAATTAAAGAGCATGACTATGTCTTGTTGGATCACTTTAAGGACAATCTCTTCATTGACAAACCTGGAGCTTCTGATCAATCCAATCATCTTCGGACGAAGCAACAAACGGACAAGATATTCGGAGATACGAAGGCTATAGCAGAATGGGAACCCCATGGGATTTTTTCACATAACTATCTTTCTTTGTATAAATATTTCTTACTCTCATGACACCATCCTCTTACTAGGATGTCTGTCTCCTTTGTACAAAATACTTATTCAAAGTAAATACAAAGATATCTCTTTCAAAGTATAGAAAACTATTTGCCTTTTTCTTTTACACTTGTGTTTTTATTTGCAAAAACGTCCAATGATTCATTAATGAACATATGCATTTGAACATAATTACTGTTTACAAATAAACAAAGTGGAAAAGATCAATTACTGACAGGTTGAAAGGCTAGGAAAACGTCTTTAGGCTGCAGTATATCATCTAGATCCCCAGCGGAAGTAAAATTTCAAACCTTTAATCCCCATCAGAGTTAAAACTTCAAACTCCCAATCCCCAGCGGAGCCAAAACTTCTAATTATCAATCCCCAGCAGAAACCATCCAGTTTCTCTAAACTCTTCAGCAAGTTATCTTGAAGACTGAAAATCAACCAGATAACAGATAACTTTTGTTTCTCCCCAACCTAGGATAACTCCCCAGTAGAATGGAAGACATCCCAAACTCCTGAACCTACTCTCCAACAGTAAGCCCTCTTCCCCACAAAGTTTCTATTGCTTCCCAACAGAATGAAGATTCTCCTTCCTAATTCCCCGCAGAAGTCATCAGAATTTTCTTTATTCTCCAATAGAACAAGGATTCTCATTGTGTAACCCCCAGTAGAAGTCATCAAAGTTCTCTGGACTCCCCAAGCAGATTACTCAAGCAGTATATGGCATTGCTCGCAACAGAATTTTTGTCAATACTCTAACTTCAAGACATAAAGGATCCCTATATCCCCAACAGTCGCCAAGGATTTCTTATCCTCAACAGTCAAGGATTTATTTTCCCCGGCAGCAGTCAAGGATTTACTTTCCTCGGTAATACGGCAAATCATCTTACATGCGCATACATTACATCCATATATCATAAACATTGATAAAACACATATATTGCATCATACATTTCAGGCAACATAACTTTGTGTTTCAGCTAACATTTTACCCTTTTCAGGATAAGATTAACAAGCTACCATTAACAATATACAATCATGATACAGTACAGATACACTCCAGTCACGGAAGTCATTCTGTTACTCATTCCAAATCTAGATCTCAGATACAGTTCAGATACACTCCAGACATGGAAGTCATTCTGTCACTTATTCAGATTCTAGTTCAGATACGCTCCAGACACGGATGCCATTCTGGCCCTTATTCAGTTTTCAGATTCAGATACAGTACGATTACACTCTAGACACGGAAGTCATTATGTTGCTCATTCAGACTCAGATCTCAGATATAGTTTAGATACGCTCCAGACACGGATACTATTCTACTACTCATTCAGATTCAACTTCAGATACAGTGCAGATACACTCCAGACACAAGTCATTCTGTTACTCATTCAAATCCTAGTTCAGACATCGTCCGGATACGCTCCAGACACGGATGCCATTTTGTCACTTATTCTGATTTTCCCCAGCTTAGATACGCTCCAGACACGGACACCACTCTGATACTTATTCTTCTGACCTACAACTTACAATTCAGTAAACATTCTTGGTTGGCATCTATAAGCCCGTCTCCAACAAGATTCTATCACCTCTCCAAATGGCATCTTTAAGCCCATTCCCTCAACTACATTTTGCCGAGTGCAAATTTATGGGCACTCTAGTGTCCAATCATCTTTTACCTTCGAGTCACGAACGACAAAGCTCGCCAATCTAACTCTTCAGGTTCAAGAAGATTGAACAGGGGCAGCTGTTGTACCCCAAAATTTTCCCTCTCATTTATCAAGATTTTTCTCACAAGAATTCTTGGACTCAAGACAAGATTAGGGTTTGGTCAGCTTAAGACATCACCTTGCACTGATAACCTGAAATTAGGGTTTGAGTTTGCACAAGGATTTTTGGACCATCAATGCTTCATGTGACTTTCATAAACCATCTTGGACCCCAAAGATTGCTCATGTTAAGTTTCAAACCATGAATCACATTTTTTGCTCAGTCAATTGGACAGTTGACGTAAAAATCAGTTGTATTGGGGAAAAGGTCAACCATGGCCAATTTACAGTCAAACTTCATAATTTTTGATCCACTTCAACATTCTAGACTCCTATGTACCATTTGATCAAGTTTGGATCACAACTCTTCAAGAAATTTGATCAAATCATCAAAAGGGCAAAATGGTCAAAATTAGGGTTTTGATTGAGAAGGGGCAATTTCTGATTTTTAACCTAGCCAATGACCAATTGGGTTCAAACATGATTTCAAGGACTCAATGGAATCATCTTGACCTAATTACATAGTTCAAAAGGTCTCAAGTTCATAGGATTCATAGATGAATTATGCAGTCAACTGATCAAAAGTCAACTGTACACTAAAAAGTCAAACTTTGACTTTTTGGTCAAAATCAAGTGCCAAGGGTCATAATTCATCAAGATATGTCAAAACATGAAACTTGTTGACCAAGAAAACCAATTTTAAAAATTAGGGTTTTGAATTTGAAAAATTTCATAACTTAGAATTTTTCTAAGTATGGAAATTTCCTTATTATTTCCCAACTTTCCACCACTTTTTCACCATGATGCAATTTGATTCAAAGAAAACTTCCAACATGAAAGTTGTAGTCCTCCATGAAATCTACAACTTTTATTCATAAAGTTTTCCCAAAAGATTCTTGGATCTCAAGTTATGAATTTGTGAATAGAGGTCCATGAACTAAATAACTTAGTGAAAATTTGCCCTAATTTAGGCAGGTTTTTGACCCAACTTCATGGACATTTTTCTCCTAGTTCCAAGAGGTATCTCAAAATGCATTTCAAAGATGGATTATATAGCACATGACAAGCTTTCCAAAATTTCCAAGAACTCTCCAAGATCATTTGTGGTTAGGGAGAATTGAAGAAGAGAAAATGGCATTTTGTCACTTTTGATCAAGCCATTTTTACAAAGTGTCAAGTTGCAAATCTGATCAAGGATGCTTGTACCTTGCATTACAGGTCCTAAACTCATTCTACACTCCATAATTAAATGCAAACTCAGAGGATAAGGGCTTTATCTTTTCTTTTGGAGCATTATACAAGAAATAATTCCATAAATGGCCAAAAGTTCACAATGCCATTTTCATACAACAAGCTTTTGCAACTTTATCATTCTTGAGCCTTGGAGCTATCCCCTTGGTGCAGGCAATTTCCACAGATATCAAGCAATGTATACCAACTCTCTGCAGCTAGCAAGCAAGTACAGGCCTGTTAGCATGGTCACTTCGACTTTTCTTAAAATGCAAGAAAGTTGGCCAAAAGTTCAGAACTTGTACAAGCTAATAAAGGGTGGACTTGGTATCATTCTAGACAGATTCACAAACTTATCACAAGCTAGGACACGAATGTTTGACATCTAAAAACTCTCCAAAACACAAAACTCCATTTTTCTGCCAAAAAAACATACAGTTATGTAAAATCCTAGCCAAGTCATTTTTTCCTCGTGGGTTTTGTGGCTTGACACTTCAAACACCTTCTACATATCACACTAAAGCTATCCAAGCCTTTACATTATTGTTGTAACCCCTGTTCCAGCCATTGCCATTTTCAAATTTGGAGTTTGCAGCTTGACTTCTACAGGGAGTTTTGGCCATCCACAAAGCAAGCTAGGCATTGGAATAGCTTGAAGGAACTTCAAGGAAGCTCACACGATCCTCAGGCCTCACTCAATGTCTCCACATTGTCATATCCAAATCCAGCTGAAGGAGGTATTTTTCTCATCCTCTATCTCTCTATTTAGGCATCCTCAAGCCACGATTTGTGAAGCAAAAATGTAGTCGTTAACACGGTGAAGCACATATGCATACTTTCCATTTATGTTAACTAAGCTAAGAGAATTTAAAACTTGAAGTTGCTGAAAAAACTAGGTCACGAATTAGGGCTATTGAAATTCTCCCTAATCTTTGAGAGTTAGATTATAAATTTTATATCATTGGAATCGTGAGATGAAATGCTACATGTTTTATGTTATAAGTTTTTGTTTTTATGCAAGCAATAGAGAGTTACATATTTTAAGAAGAACGTGCGCAAATGGAATGGTTGGAGGACAGGGATGACTGGCTTGGGCTTTTTGGCATTTCTGGCCTTTTTGTTTTTACTTTTTGTACCCCGTGGATTACTTTTGCACCCCCTGACTATTTTCCTATATTTTTGCATTTTTCTTGCATATTTTATAATTATTGCTTGCATTTATTTTTTCCAGTGATAAAAAACACCCAAAAATAATTTATTTATTTTCACATTTTATTTTATTTTATAATTATTTTTTACATAGAAACTAATTTATTTAATAAAATAGAACTTATTTACCTAAATAAATTTGTAAATACATTTAATAAATACTATACATTTTTTCTATTTTATTATTTTACACATAAATATTTATTTTCATACATATTTTAATTTTTAATATTTGTGCATAATATTATTTATTATTTTCTTGAACAAAATAATAAAAGGAAACATATTTGAAAACTAGGGTTTCATCCCTCCAAAAATAACAATATTATTTTTTCCTTATTTTCTAGGGTTAATTAATTTTATTTTCTCATACCTTAAACAATACAAAACATTTTTTTCCATAAATACATTACATTGCATATTTAAATATTTGTATATTTATTTATTTCACAACATTCAATTGGGTTGTAATAGTATTTTTAGGGTTTATTTTTGTGCAATATCCCCATTTAAAAACTTGTATCCCCCCTCCCATAATAATTGTTGTAATAGCTTAGTTTACATTTACGCAATTTATTGCTTTCATATACCATGTTTAGTAAACTAGGGTTTTGCATGATAAGACCAAAAACAAACAAGTAGAAATGACCTAATCCAAGACAAATAAAATGCATGTAAAATGACACACATTGCACACAATCACCCTTAGGGTTTCACCCACTTGGTTTCCTAAACAAAAATGGCCATGGTATGCATGCAAAGTATCTTGGTAAAACAAAACAAAACAAAAGATCATAGTCCCTCGATGACGCTATCAAAAGGTTGCCTAAACAAAGATGATCTTGGTCCCTCAAAACATGCTAAGATACTTGGTAATATTGCTATCATGGTCATACGATGATCCACGCCCGTCCCGTTTAACATCCAAAGATAGGGTTTTTTACCAAATCAATGGTAAATCAACAATGTCAAAGGAATAAAAATGCATAGGAAAGACATTTGAGTAGGTAGATAGCTTCTAGTTACTTGATCAATTTCAAAACAAATCCTTGCTATTTTCAAAAACAAACACACACATTTCAAAACATTTCAAAACAACTTTCAAAAACATTGAAACATTTTTCAAAAGACAAACATCTTTGTATACATTCTTACGAACGAGAATCATTACAAAGATTGCCTAAACGATGGCCTCTTTTCAAAATACTTTCAAAACGACACAAAGCACCATTTCAAACAATTTCAAAGCAAAACAAGTGATCTAAACAAGTAACTAAGAGCCCATGGAAAACCATGGATGAAAAGGGTGCTAGTACCTTCCCTTTTCATAATCTGCCCCCCGAACTCAAGAAAACATCTCAAAGGTCTTTCCTGTGCTTTTTTACCTTTCCTTTTGGATAAAATAATAGTCGGTGGCGACTCTTGCTAAACTGCGACATTTGCGATGAAACGCAAAACCTCAAGTCAGTTCTCCCACCGTATCACAACTACGCTATTACAATACTTGTGGGAGGGGGGAGTACAAATTATAAATGGGGATTGCAAGAAAATAAACATAATTAATCTATTATAACCATATTGAATTTATACAAGAATTGAATAAATATATGTACAAGAATGAATAAATATACAAGAATGTAAATGTGAAGAAAATAGATATTTTTGTTTGGATTTTTTAGAGAAAAGGGATTTTGAATTTCACTTGATTAACTAAAGGGGAAAATAATTAATTAATGGTAAAACTTATATTTACTAGGAAAAGAAACATAAATAAAACCCTAATCTATAAATTGATTAAAAAGAAAATTAAATTTGTAAGAAGAATATTTTTTGGTATTTTTTGTCTTAAAAATAAATTATAGTATTATAAAATATTTTTGGTCTTTTTATATTTTAAAATAAAATATTTAGAATGGTGTAAAAGGAAATAACTAAAACCCTATTTTTAATTAAATTGACAAGAATAATTAGTAAAATAAATAAAGTATGATTAAATAAAATATTTTTTGTGAGAAAAAATAAATAAACTAAGTCAAAATATAAATCTACTATTTTTTATATTTTTTATGATTTTTTTAATATTAGATAAAATATTTAAGAAAACAAAAATAAATAAAAATGAAAAAAAGAAAATATATGTGCTAGGGTGCGTAAATGAAACATGGGGGTTAGCAGTAAGAAAAAAAAAGCCCAAAGAAGGCCCAGGGGCCTGCCAAAAAGAAAGTCAGAGTAGGAAAAATATGAAAAATCCAAAAGGGTACCACTGGGGCTCGAACCCAGGTCCCTCTGGTTACAGGCGCGCACTTCTACCATTGGGGTGGCTATACATCCGTTTATATAAATCAAAGCATAAATATATATGGAAAACATGTTCCTGAGGCCAACTTCATCTTCAACCTTACACCTAGCCAGAGCCTCTATAACTTGTTCAAATCTCAACAAAAATGAAAATTGTAAACAGGAAACTTGTAGCAAATTTCCTCACGTTTTCAGAAATGCAAAGCAATAAAATTATAGATCAAAGGTAAGCATGAATTTTAATGGCCCTAATATGAACCCTAAAAATATCATAAACTTCAATCTTAAAATTCTCTAAGCTCAAGCAAAATTAATGAAAACTATGGACATGGTTAGCTTTAGGGCAATGATATCTACATTTTTCATTCACAAATAAATCATTGATGACGCCTGTATGAAAAGTTCCAAAGTTAAAAAACTTACCTTGCAAGAGGGTATCAGGTTTGGAGTTTGAGAAGCTTTCAGTGAGTTCCAATGATTGGGTTAGCTTCCTCAAGTTCCCAGGAAGCTAATGAGATGCTTAGCTTGAGCTGAAAGTACCTGAGGAGTTCTGGAGAAGTCCAAGTGCAAAGCTCTGTTTTTGAAAATGGAGGATGGTGTTAATGGTGTTACAGTCTTGTAACAGGGTGTGGGATGAGTTCTAAATGATGTTTAGAAACTTTAGGAACCAAAAGGCTTGAAAACGCACGAGGGAGATGTGAGTTTTCAACTTTTGGTCAGGTTAGGCAACAATGGAGGTATGTGAAACAGTTCTGAGCTCTTGGTGTTTTTTACGGGTCAAGCATGCGTGTGTTTTGTGGCAAATGGTTTGTGTATCTATAAGCAAAGAGTCTTGAGTGGTTTGGAAAGTCAGAAGTACAAGTTTCAAGCTATTTGCTATGTTACTTGATTTTCAAGAAAAGTGGGAAACCAAGTCTCAATGTGTAGTACAAGCATGGGCTGGGTGATTGTAAGTGTCTAAACCATTTCTCTTGTGTTATGAGACATGTATGATCAGAAGAGAACAAGTTCAAGGCTCAAGAACAAGTTTTGTGCAAAAAGTCACTTTATCAAAATGGCAATGTGCACTTTCTTTCCAAAATGGATATAAAGCATGACCTTGCATTGAATGCTTGAAATGAGACCTCTAACAGCTGTGCAAGCAATTAATTATGGAGTGCCTAACAAGTTTGAGGCCTGCAAAGTAGAGGTTATGCAGCATAACTTTGAATTTGAATTTTGTTCATCACAAAATGCCTTGTAATTCAAGTGATAAAACCCTAACTTCATCTCTTCGATTCTCCCTACTCAAGAATGATCTCAAGGAGTTCTTGGACATTTTGGAAATCTCGTAATGTGATCTACAATCCATCTTTGAATCACTTTTGAAGATTCCCCTTGGAACTATATGAAAAAGTGCCATGAAGTTGGGTCAAAATCCTGACCAAATTAGGGCAAAATTTCACTAAGTGTTTTGTTTCATGACCATGTATTCTTAAAATTATAACTTGAGATCCAAGAACTTTTGGAAGGAGTTGTGTAAAGAAAAGTTGTATATTTCATGGAGATCTACAACTTTCATGTTGGAAGTTTCTTCTGAATCATCTTGCATCATGGTGAAAATTTTGCTCAAACTTATGAAAAAATAAGAAATTTTTAACACTTAGAAAAATTTCTAAGTTTAGAAATTTTAACTTTTTTCAAAATGAAATCTTGAATTTTTGATTTCTTGATGAATAAGTTTCATATTTTGACATGTTTTGATGAATTGTGATCTTTGGAATTTGATTTTGACCAAAAAGTCAAAGTTTGACTTTTCAGTATACAGTTGACTTTTGATCAGTTGGCTGAAAATTCATTTGTCAATCCATTGGACTTGAACAATGTTTTAAGCCATGTAATTAGGTCAAAATGATTCAATTGGACTCTTGAGATCATGCCTTAAACCAATTGATCATTTGCTAGGTCAAAAATCAGAAATTGCCCTTTCCCAGTCAAAACCCTAATTTTGACCATTTTTCCCTTTTGAAGATTTGATTAAATTTCTTGAGGAATTATGGTCCAAACTTGATAAAATGATACATATGAGTTTAAAATGTTGATGTGGATAAAAAATTATGAAGTTTGACCGTAAATTGGCCATACTTGACTTTTTCCCCAATACAGCTGATTTCTAGGTCACCTGCTCAATTGACTGATTGACTGAGCAAAAGTGTGATCCAAAGCTTGAAACTTGACATGAGTGATCTTGAGGGTCCATAATGATCCATGAAAGTCATATGGGATATTGGAAGTTCAAATATCCTTGTGAAATCTCAAACCCTAATTTTGGTCATCAGTGCTTTAGGAGGTATCTTGAGCTGATCAACCCTAGTGCAGTCTTGAGCCAAAGGAGATCTTGTGAGCAAATTCTTGATAAGTGAGAGGGAAAATTTTGGGGTACAACAATATGCATGACGCCTAATGGAAATTATTGATATCTTTATGATGCCCAAGGTTATTGATATGCGTGTCGTATGTAAATGCGCCAAGTGTTTGTGAATGCTTTAATAATTGTATCGTGGGCCTAGGCGTGGATTTCTTTTGACGTTTTTCTAACCAAAGTGCTTTTCGATATGATTTTTGTATGCTAGATGTAATTCTGATAATCTTATGAATGAGAGGCGTAAGGATGCTCATGCTTGTAGGGCTGCCTACGAATGAAATGTTGGTGCGAATGCGTGAGGCTGGTCCCGTCTTAATGCTGGTAAAAATATGTGAGGTTACTCACGTATTTATGAAATCCATGTGGTTCATGAGGCTGCTAATGCTTCATAAGGCTGCTTACAAATTAATTGATAGATGATGAAGTTATGTGAGGCTTACGTCTTGAATGATTGAAAATTACATAAGGCTATTAACGTCGGTAAGGTTACCGAATAAAAAACACAGTAAGGCCATTAGCGTCGGTAAGGTTACATGAAAGCAATCAAGATAGAAGGTTGCTAACATCAGTAAGGTTATCGAGAGACTTCAATCAGGTGATTGAAAAAATGAACAACAATAAGGTTATTGGAATGATAAGGTTAGCACAAAACATCAATAAGGTGATTGAAAAAATGAACAACAGTAAGGTTACTGGAATCGGTAAGGTTACTGGAAAACATCAATCTGGTGATTGGATTAGGAATTTATGATATGCTTTATGATTTATGATTATTTTTACGTGCATTTTGATTAATGCATGAAATGTAATAATGGATTAATGCATGTAATGAGTGACTTTGATATGTATCAATGAATGTTGGATTTTGAAATGCCAATGAATGATTGGGCTTTTGATATGTAGGTATTGGGTGCCAAGTAAGGTTAGGCTTTGTAAGATGTCAATCGAGGTTGGACTTTTGATTGTTCATGCTCGGGTTACAAGGCTTCTTGATGATGTCAGATTCATATGATGAGAATATGAATAAGGTGATATGCATGGCTTGATACTTAGAGCGAAGTGACCTAATGAATGCATGAAAATGATTTATGATTACTCCAATTCTTTTGACTGATGCCCCCTATGATAGGTCGTGGATGATTAAGGAGTTGAGAGGTTGCTTATGTAACAAGGATGACTTTCACACGGTGGTAGGGTTTTATGCTAGCATGACTTCCTGATACCCGTTTCCAACTCAAAGATTGTTGATGTAGGAAAGAGATTCCCTAGAGATTGTGAAAGTATTAGAATAGATTGCCTCTTAACGGAATGTCTTGCCTTAATTTGTTGGGTCTTCATAGGGATTCGGCTTGATATGAGTTTTTGAAGAAATTTGGCCACAGTGTACACTTGAGATGTTTGGCCCTACTATTTTGATTTATGCCCCTGATTAATTTACTCTTGAAATGGTCCTCCCCTGATGAACTGTTTCTTGACTCAGTTTCTTTTGGTCAAGCCTTACAGTGGTCTGCCCCCACATGTGAATTTTGAAAGGTTTGCCCCAATCTTTAGGATCTGGAGGGCGTATCCTTATAATGAAATTGGATACCACAATGGCGTGATATGGACTGCCCCAAAGTTTAGATCTTGAAAGGTTTGTCCTTTGAAGTTGCTTGAAAGAGAACTTGTATCCTACATGTCGTAAGATGAACTTGATATGCCTCCATATTTGAGTTTCAAAAGATTGCCCCTGATTATCAGGTTCTTGGCGGTGTATGCCCCTGATTAATTGGTGCTCTAAGACTTGACCCAAGTTGATTGAATCTAAGAATAATTGCCCCTAGTCAATAGGATCTTCATGTGATATGCCCCTATGATCATTAGGATTTGCCCCTAATTATAAGGTTCTTCTTAGATGCTTTGCCCCTAGTTAGGAGCTTCTTGAAAAGGATCGCCTTTGATTAAACCATTGTTATTTTCCTCAAAACTAAGTATTGATTTGTAAGCAACATTGTACCTTTTGAAAATTAATTATAACGTGACGCACATGCAAGTTTTGAAATCGAAATTTATTATGAAATAGAAATGGATGATTATAGTTGAAGATGTGAAAAATAAATATGGTTAGCAATAATTTAACAAACATTAGGAGTCGGTTTAACACAAATTCTGTTGAGTATGCTTTCATAGTGAACCTAGCTTCAATTAAGACTTTTGAAGGTTGTAACGTAGCATGGTTCACATTTTAAGAAACAAAAATATAAGGCTCAAATTTTATTTATCCCACCCTACCCTCCTTGATATTCTCCATTCCTAAATTTAATTAACTCAACGAATGCATTCAGTCTGCAAGAGGATTTTAGTAGTCATGTTGATGATGATAAGCATTGATAAGGTTCAAGCCCTATTGAGAAGCATTGATGATTATTGAGGTGGCAGTCACAAGCTTTTTTTTTTCTTCTTTGCTTTTAATCCCTTATTTTTGCATGGACCAATTCTTTTGAATTTTCGGTCCACCGGGATGCCCTAACTTTTGCCTAAGTCAACTTTTTTGATTTTTTTTCTTTTTTGACTTAACGGGCTTTTATTTTTTGGAAATAAATCTTGAGATTTCACCTTTTGATTCAGAATAGTTGTGACTACCCTGTTGACTTTTGTAAGATTTATCTTCTTTGCTTCCTCGACCTTGGATGATGTACATGAGGAAGAAGATGTGGTGAGTTTTATCTTCGTTGTTTCCTCAATATTTAATGATGTGCGCAAGGAAGATGATGTACTTAAGCCTTCTTGCTTAGATTAACTAATTCTCTTGAGATTAGAATGCCCCACTGGATTAATTGAAATCTACCCTGCCCCTGGTTAAAATAAAAGGGTTTTTAGAAAATAGAAACAACTATAACTTCTAGCTCGAGGGGGTTGACTACGGATTATCTCCTTATTTCTCCACTATTTAGGATGTGAAATAAAGCCTTACATCATCAGCTAGAACTTACTTTAAAAAGCATACATCAATATAACTCAGTTAATTTGCTTACATCATTCTCCCTCAAAGTTTGTTAAAGTTGAAAGATGAAATGGAAAAGAAGAGTGAAAATGGAAAGTTGATTTTTTTTGCATACGAAAAAGTGATGAAGAGTGAAACGAATGAATTGACTTTGAAAACATGCATGCTTATTTTATTTGAATTACTAACCAAAATATACAAGTTTACAACAAACACAACTTAGCAACAAGGAAATTACAAATTGAGATTATAAAGGCCTATTGATCCTATAGAAGAGCTTCTTTATTGATCCACTTGACTTTAGGATATTATGATACAGTGGCAGAACCGAACTGTTTAGTGAAATGCTGGTTTGCGTTTTGCGTTTGTGTTTGCAAAATGTCGCGGTAAGCAAGAGTCACCACCGACTTTTATTTTATTCAACTGGAAAGGACAAAAGCACAGAAAAATTCCTTTTTTTCGAGATTTTGAGTACGGGGGTAGATTATAGAAAGGGAAGGTATTAACACCCTTTCTATCTGTGGTTTTCCACGGGCTCTTAGGTACTTGCTCATCATTTTAAAAAAAAAATTCTTCTGTGTTTGTGTGTTTTGAAAATTTTTTGTTTTACTTCGTTTTAACCCTTGTATCGGTCCTCAAGAGTGTTATGAAGTTGTTTTTGAAAACTTTGTATGAAAAGTGTTTGGTGTGAAAAAGTTTGATTTGAGCAAGTACCTACTAGCATCTACCTACTCGGAAAAAGATTAGTTTTGTTCTTGTTTCCTGTAGACAACACTATCCTACTATTGAGAAATAGGAAGCACCATCGTTGGAGTTGTAAGGGTCAATTCGAAAGGGACATACGATCACTAAAGCAATGTTAGGACGTCTTAGTAATAACCCTAACGTCTTAAGATCATGTTCGAGGCAACATTTCTGAGGCAACCTTTACGAGGCAACATTTCCGAGCGGGACTTTTGATCTTTTTGTTTAGACAGGAGGGTAACCACTAAAACACCCTATACTTAATGATTGTTTACCGAAGACAACCGAAGTGAGAGTATACCCTAGGAGTGCGCATGTGCGAGTGATTTGATTTCAGTTATTATCTTTGCACATTTAGGGTTTGCTAACCATTTTAAATTAACATACAGTCTTGTCATGCAATCCTATTATCATACTTCTAATAGTTAATATTTGCGAAAATTAAAATGCGGAAAAATAAAACTACAGTATTACAAGGTTTCAGGGAGGGGGATTAATTACATAGCCAAAAACCCGTAAAATGATAAATAAAATAAAAATCCTAATTAAACTATTACATACCATGAGCAGTTACCTTAATTTCGTAAAAATATAATAAATGCACGCGATGGATTGAGAACGAGAAAAAATTAGGGTTTTGACCCCGTCTAAAACTAATTGAAAGAAAAATAATTTTTTTGTGTTTTTAATTATTTTGAGAAAATAAGGTTTTAATTGAATAAATACAAACCTAATAACTAATTAATTTAAATTAAGAAAAACCATTAATTTGACCTATTTTTGTATTTTATTTTATTGAGAAAAGAACTAAAAAATTAAATCAAGAACAAACCTAATTTTCTAATTGATCTAGTCGTTATCCAGGCTTTGCAATTTCTCACTTCTTATTTGGTCGTGCTCCAGACTTCAGATGGAATTAAATCGTTATCCGGTCGCATTTGGGCTTCAACTTGAATTTAAGGCATACTAATATCCGGTCGATTTTGGGCTTCTTAGTAATTGGCCGGGTAAACTGTTATTTGGTCGAATTCCGAGCTTCGCAATACCTTATATTGTTATCTGGTCGTGTCCCAGGCTTCAGTATCCTTTGACGCTATCTGGTCGTGATCCAGGCTTCACGGTGTCTTATACCAATAACTGGTTGAGTCCAGGCTTCATGGTGTCTTGTACTGCTATCTAGTTGATTTCCAGGCTTCACAATACTTTATTAAGCAGTTTTCTGGGCTTCACAGCTTGTGTTTATGATATACCACTATCTGGTCGATTCCAAGCTTCATGGTGTCTTGTATTGCTATCTGGTCGATTTCCAGATTTCACAGTAACTTGCTGGGGGTTCAACTATTTTCCGGTTGATCTCCATGCTTCATAGCTTTGAATTTGGGGTATACCACTATCTGGTCGATTCCAGGCTTCATAGAATTTTGGTACTGTTATCCGGTCGTTCTCCGGGTTTCACAGTATGATGAAGAAATTAAGATATTATCCAGTCGAATTCGGGCTTCATAACTTAAACTGGAATAGAAATCTTAGTATTGATTTG